>OY776116.1:21800995-23178495 GCA_963675035.1 Allygus modestus
GTTAATTAAATTCTCCTTCCTGTATACACCTTCATAATTTATTTGGGATTTATTTACAGCGACATTGGTCAGTTCAGAAGGAGTATATTCTGAATTTAAATTTTAAAAAACATTATAAATCAAAGTCTATGACAACAGAAAAATTCAGTTTAGGTGCATACATATTTGTGATTCCTACAAAACATCTGCTCTGAGTTTAGTAGTTTTTTAAGGTATTTTTTATATTTTCAAGTATAATTTTAGATAAAACGTGACTTGATAGATAAGAAAACCCTTCTTTAAAATCCTAAACTAAATTTAAACAGCAATGTTCCCTTTATCGGGAGATGTAAAAGAAAGTATGTGTTGAAACCAAAAACTTCTAGGTTACGGTTCTTTTAGAATAATTTTGTTTCCATCTAATATAAGCTGTTGCTAGTAATAATCAATTTGATGACAAATTGTCAACAGGAAGCAGGGTTTGTACTTGGAGGTCCTGGCTCATCAATGTACGTGATGCTTGAGGTTCACTACACTCCGTACGACAAAAAAGGTTTATACATTTATTTCCTCCTGTAATTGGTTATTTTGTAACGTTAGCAAAACACAGTACAAGTAGTATTGCCCTGTTTTAATCTAGTTGAACTTGTCGCTGTCAGATAGTGCCACTATAGTATGTTAACAAATAATTAAGTGGGAACCACCATTGATCATGAATACAGGAGGCCAGTCAGTGTCATACTGCAATGTTTGGTCTTGAATTGTTTAACTAATTACTCTGATACATACCAGCTTTGATATGGTATTTTAACACGTTGACTGCGGAGGACATCTATTGATGATGTGCGTCACGAGCTCTCCTATTGGACGTCAGCTAAAGATGATGTCGTGCCATTCTTTCCATATTAGTTCAGTGTGAGCTCAGCCATTGCTGGGGAACCTTATATCGCTTTGCCGCTTGTTGTGCCAGTTCCCGCGTACATTTTGGCGCAAATCGTTTTCCGCTCCGGGGTTTCTGTTCAGGACCGGACCGTGATAACTTCCGATTTGTGTGTAGTGTGTGTAAATGTGTTTGTGGTGCAATGGAGCCTAACAATGACGATGAATTGTTGGAGAACATGTACTCAGATAATGAAATATAATTGTCTTATCTCTAAGAACAGTGTTTTTTATGAAGTATAATAACTATCTCTTTGATATTGTGTGTGAACTCATTTTTAGCATAGACGAACGTTCTAAATGGCACCTGGAGGGATTGTATATATTTTTTGTGTCTATTATTCAAATAATTAGAAACTGTTGTATCAAAAAACAAGTTTGTGGGTCGTTATAAACAATTGTGGCACTAAACGGACTACTTCAACCACGCGGTGACTCACGCGACCGGCGCCACCGGCGGACGACATCAATAGACGTCCCGGAAGTGACGTCACCCCTAATGACGGAAATTCAGCCCTGGCGATCTTCTGATGACATTTTGGATGCATTCGTCTCATTTACTTGTTGAGTAATCAATTATAATATTTCAGCCACTAGGGTACGGAATAATATACATTCACAGCAATCAATGTGTTAAAATCATCATTTCTATTTGTATTTTACAGCCTTATACACTTTTGAGCAACAACTAATATGCAACAAAACCCATGCACTAGTTTTTTAACCTTTCCAGCCTACTTTGAGGCCCACAGTCGAGTGCCTTTCATAATCTTTTATTCCTTGGTTCTTCTACAGAGCATGTGGACAACTCCGGAATCCGCGCCTACGTAACTTCCCGCCTCCACCAATACGACGCTGACATAATAGATTTTGGCTCATTGAACCTGGGGGAGGTCGCCCTGCCTCCGGGCCAGCTACGCTTCCCTATCACCAGTTACTGTGTCCCATCCTGCACTGCAATAGTAGGTCAAGCCACTGGCTAATATCATCAACTAGTAGATTAATTAGTGGTTAGTACGTAGATATTTGTGGTTAGTACGTAGATATTTGACCCTCAACGGCTCTCATACCAGTACAGAGGTCGATATTGGGTACAACAAATTGTCCCTTGTCCCTTCCTTCCTTGCCCCACTGGGGACTTGACTCCCGGTTGAGCCTGGATATCCAGTCTAGTTCGAGTCCTTGGAGGTAGAGTAGATCTTTCTTGCAACCTGGGACGGGTACCGGTCTGACGGGCTGGGGGACAAACCGTCCTGGGGCCACCCTACCCCTGAGGCTCTATGCGATTGCAGTCCCTGTCTGGTGGACTTGGGGGCGTCAGATTAGAGGGCGAATCTTCCGAGGTTCTGTCACCCATAGAGCCTAAGACCAAGGTAAGGTTCTCTCTTCCTTTCTGGAGCGAGACAGACTGACCCTGTCCTACCACCTTTCCCGTCCCTGAAAATCCACTCTTTTCTGTGCTAAATATCCCAAAGGGATTCTCGCCTAGCCGGCTATGCCGGGCCTCCTAATCCACCCAAACAAACAAAAATGTAGATATTGGTAGCATTGTACCATAACGTTCACTTCCATATATTATTGTCACAGTATGTAACTTTTATTCAAAACTGTAACTGTACAGTTGATCTTTCACAAGCACTACTGTATTTGTACCCTACCATCTTGAGTGAAACTTCCTAAATACACTTATCAGTATGTTAATTATTATTTAAAATGTTTTTCTTGAGAAGATGACATGTCCGTTTGAATAAATATAAACTAAATTAGTTGTAACCACAGAAAAATTGTTCAATAATCAATTTAATTTTGTTATGATCCAGCAATACAGATAAAACTCTTTTTTAATAATATGTGTTTACTACTTTAGCTTGGCAAAGAGCATCTATGGTAAGGTCAGATTTGTATTTAGGCTATAGGCTGTTGTGCATGATATTTCCTCTTCGTAGGTCGCTGTATCTTGCACCCTTGCTTTTATTGTATCAAACCCCTTGCAAGTACAAGGAAGAAGTAGATTCAAGAGATATTTGTATTCTTGTTTTGAGGGCCAAGTGGTTTCCTTTCTACCCAGTTATACTGCTCGTTTGTGGGGGGGCTCGTTGTGTGGAAGGCATCGTGTCATTGTTATGTAGCTTATGCTCGTTTTGTTCCAGAGTCTGCCCTCAGACGGCATCACCATATTCGCGGCTATCGTCCACGCACACGCGACAGGCACGGGGATGGTCTTGCGTCACGTGCGAGGGGCGGAGGAGCTGCCGGAAGTCGTTCGCGACAACCATTACGACGTCCACCACCAGGAGACCTGGCTGCTCCGGCGGAAAGTTAAAGTGTTACCGGTTAGATATAACCATGTCCCAACCATTACTGAAACTAAACATAAGTTAAAAATAACTTTGGTCAGTGTTGTCCAGTATTACAGAATAACTGATTTTGACCCAGTGCCCTCTCAGTGTAGTTTCAGACCTCAAGTGTGCAGCATTTCTTCCTTTGGAGCAGTTGACAAATTCTCGTCTTTACACTTGATTTTGTCTCTATTTAAATTTAAGGTGCAAAAAGAGTACAATGCATTTGTTAGATGATGTAATGTTTTCCCCCATGGGTAAGAAAGTACGATAGATTATGCAGGTTATAGTCGAGACACGGACCGGTAGAGTCAGGAGCCTACTGACTCTTCTTTTCGTAAGTATGTAATACTACTTATGTAATACATATTCCCTTCAAATTTTAGATCAGAATGTTTGTAGTTTCCTTGATAAGTCTTTTGTGCTGGAAGTTCTAATCAATATCGAATCACTAGATACTGAGGATATCTGAACACTTTCTTAAATATATAGACGAGCAGAACTGTTGTGGCTCTGTCCACATAAACTACTATGATTTAAACAGAATGAAATATAATTTTAATTGTTTGTGCTGCAAGTGTTTGTTGTTCATGTGAAGAACTTAAAAAGAATGATGTTTTACAAATGTTTTCATGTAACAATAAACAAATCAATATCCATAATATTTGAACTTTTACGTCGTGACTTAGCTCTAAGGGATTTCTGAAATGTGAAAAGCCTTCCCAAAAACCTTATACATCAACCACCTCAAGTGAAATTTCAACTCAGTAGGTTAAGTAATTTTCTAGTTAGACTGGAACATATATGCCAATGGACACCTCCTGCAGCATAACATTAATTACTCAATAGGTTAAGTAATTTTCTAGTTAGACTGGAACATACATGCCAATGGACCTCCTTCAGCATAACGTTAATTATTCAATAGGTTAAGTAATTTTCTAGTTAGACTGGAACATATATGCCAATGGACACCTCCTTCATCATAACGTTAATTACTCAATAGGTTAAGTAATTTTCTAGTTAGACTGGAACATACATGCCAATGGACACCTCCTTCAGCATAACGTTAATTACTCAATAGGTTAAGTAATTTTCTGGTTAGACTGGAACATATATGCCAATGGACACCTCCTTCAGCACAACGTTAATTACTCAATAGGTTAAGTAATTTTCTAGTTAGACTGGAACATATATGCCAATGGACACCTCCTTCAGCATAACGTTAATTACTCAATAGGTTAAGTAATTTTCTAGTTAGACTGGAACATATATGCCAATGGACACCTCCTTCATCATAACGTTAATTACTCAATAGGTTAAGTAATTTTCTAGTTAGACTGGAACATATATGCCAATGGACACCTCCTTCAGCATAACGTTAATTACTCAATAGGTTAAGTAATTTTCTAGTTAGACTGGAACATAAATGCCAATGGACACCTCCTTTATCATAACGTTAATTACTCAATAGGTTATGTATTTTTCTAGTTAGACTGGAACATATATGCCAATGGACACTTCCTTTAGCATACCGTAAAGGTCAAGGGGCGGAGCCCTAAAACATTTGCAGAACAGGTTTTAGCTTGTGTTTTACTCTGGTATATTATATCTTTGAACAAGTAACATCTGTTTTTGATACGATTTCAATGACTGTAATAATAACATGGGTACTTTGACAACCCATGGGATAGAGTCTTACGGCAAAATCGGTAACAAAACCATTTTTTTCTCCTTTTGATTTTAAATTACTTTATTGCTTTTAAATGACAGCACAACAAATTATTTAGTTATGTATATTAGCAAGTTCAAAAGTGTGGGGTCAAATATGAACTTTTACGGCTGTCCTGGGCTTAAATCTCGCCATGCGGATAATGCAAATAGCTTACTGTTAGCTTACCTGAAGTGATTCCAAGTATTCTCTTTATTCGTCCAATTATAATATGTATCTTATTTGTGTAAAGGGAGACGAATTAATCACAACTTGCTGGTTCGACACAACACAGCTTCTCAACACCACGCAGATGGGCTCGAAAACATCTGAAGAGATGTGTCTTATTATTGCCTACTACTATCCTGTAACTAATCTCAGACTCTGCAAAACCTCCATTCACGAACACCACCTTAACAATTACTTCCTTAGGACTAATAGGTAAGGATCTGTATATGGTATTTAGCTCCATGCTAATGTTTTCATCTGGCCCAATCAACACTAATCCAGCTAGAACAGATGAAGAGTTGATAAAGAGTTACTTGAACAAGGGTTCTGATCCGGCCTGATCAATTTGGACAACCTTGTTAATTTGATAAAGAATTTTTAATCAGGCCTGATCAAGTTAGACAACCCTGACCAGTTTTGACATGGGAATGTAGGTACATAGTCCATTTCATTGATAAACTTTTATCAAAACCTGAATTACCTTTTGATCATATCTGATTGAAGATTTACTTTGTGGTTGAACAGTGCAAGTGGTGGTTTTAAGGGTATTGTGGGAAAATGATTGCGATCAAAAGAATACATTTTACAGAACCTTGAGATTGTGATTTAGATCCAATTTGTTAAGATAGATAGGTAAACTCAACGTAAATTGTAGGTTTCCCAAAAATGTGAATTTAGTTGAAAAAAATGTTTCCAGAGCTCTTAGTACTTTTTAAATTTGTAAACTTTTGTAGATGTCTAATATGAAAATATTTATTTTTACAACTGCACGTTTTTCTATCAGCCAGGTGAAGGTTGATGGGCATGGAGTAAAAAAACGCAAAAAACACTTCGAAATGATTAAGTGGACTCCAGAGCGTGTTGAAGAATTCCTCGATCATTACAATCAATCCACAGTTGACGCTCTGTGTGCGTGGAAAGGCCTTGGATCGAAAGCACCTGGGAACTGGACTAACATCACTCTGGACCCTATAAGGCATCCCCTCCCCCCTCCCCCTCGACCGTGTGCGGCTGACAGGCGAAAATGAACAGTAAATAGGCGTTTTATTCTTTAAATATCATTTGGTCAAGTAAATGGTTTGTTTTTATAATTATAACAATAAACAATGAAACTTGTTGTAGTTTTTTCCACAGTTTGTTACCTTGAATATACAAATTTCTGGGGTTTTCTATAATCAGAGCTCTTTACCATATTCACACGGAATATACGGTGACTTTTACTTTTAGGCATTGTGCTCAATCGTAATACCATCTCTATATTTGCTGAGTTTGTCTTAAACTTCAACAAACAACATTATTTACAAGGATAGTGATCAGTTTTACAAGAAATTCAACAATTTGGTCTTGGTTTCAAACAGAAAATAGATTTTATAAATAGCTGATGTATTTTATAAATCATGAACAACAAACAGTACAGTTTATAAGAATTTGTTACATTTTAAAAATAAAATTGTACACTATTTGCAAATTTAGAAATAGACCCCTGGATATTTATAATCGCTGAACTTGACTAGTTAAAAAGCAAGAAGTTTACTTAATAGGTTGTTTTTAATTAAATAAATTTAAAAATTTAAAAAGTTTCATATTGTAAAATGTTGGAGGAATTGTAATAAGCCTGTAATCCTTTGAGCTCTTAGGGCCAATATAATCGGCTTTTAATCTTCTACCTAAAACACTGTTTATTACAGTATAAAGCATTTGTACCGTTGTGAGCTCTGTCTGCATTCTGCATCTGACAAGTGGTGTAATCTGATAGACACACACGGAACGCTATATACGCTATAAAACAACATGGTCTAATATTACTGGAATCGGGTTGGCTGAGCGGTCGAAGGCGCTATCCTCCCACCTAGGGGATAGCGCTTTGTTGGAGGGTTAGAGAAATGGAGAGTTCACCCTGTCTGTGACAGAGTCGGAGGGGAGGACGGACCTTGAGCGAACAATGGATGGCTTGGGCCCAAGCTGACAGGATGGGAGAATTCTTTGTGAGTTGCACATCTGATCAGGTGTTTTGATACTTTTTACCTATCCTTACTGTGTTTGTGTCTGCCGGAAGCACGTTGTATTACAACTTTAACTATTCAGACGTTCAGTATGATTTGAGGAATTACTACAAAACAACACAGATTTAAAACTCCATTTACAAGCTAAGCGGTCAAAAGGTTCAATATTTTAATACATACAATATTACTTGCCACTTTTCACATGTGATTAGACACTTTAAAAGAGAATACCCCCGTCGCAGCAAACCTGCATACTCAGCGAATTTCCAATGGAGATATAAATGTCTTAATACTACATAAAGCCACTTACCAAGTTTCATAAAAATATATTCACAAATAAGCGATATATACAATTTTAATTATTCTCCATAAGAATAACATTGGGGCTGAGTACGTAGGTTTGCTGCAACAAGGAACACAAAAAATGGGTTTTTATGCTAATGTCAATATAACTCAACTAGGTGAAGTCGTATACCAGTTTTTATTCATTTATGTTCATAATTAAGGGAGACAGAGCATTTAATTATTATCTATAAGAATAACATGGGGGCAGGTTTGCTGCTACGGGAGAATTATGCAAAAACAATTTTTTGGAGCAAATGTCAATAGACCTCAACGAGATGAAGCTGTATACCAAGTTTCGTCAGTATACGTTCATAAATAAGCGAGATAAAAAAATTTTCTTTTCCTCCATAAGAATAACATTAGACAACGTACTGTGTTTAGCACTTTCAATATCTTGGTAACCAATTGACGTAGAGGAATGATCGAAATACCAAATTGTGTGTTTTTTTAAGCTGAATCAAATGGTCAAAACTAAAATTTGACTTTTTCAAAAATTATATGTAAAAAATTCAAAAAACCCATTTTTGGGGTACAAAACCCCCCCAAAATACCCCTTCCGATAAGTCGATCTGTCTGGTTTTTGAACTTAAAGTCATAAATGCTGCTTTACATATTTACACCAAATTTCGTCAAAATCGGATCATTTTTACGAGAGTTATCGTGCTCACGGACACACATATATATATATATATATATATATATATATATATATACAGTATCGAACGAATGGTGTTTTTGGGGTCTGGGGACCTCAAAACGAAAAGTTATCATGGTCCCGGGCCTAGGTCTTACCATGCCTACTACGGTAATAGCTTCTTCCCTATAGGGGAAATTCGCTAAAAAATATATAAAACTCAAAATCCATCTCGTTTAAAAACAATTTTTTGAGGATTTAAGACAAATATTTTAAGAGTACGGTCGCTTGTTTCCTTTGTTGTCTCTGTATTTACTGTCCCATAACGTATTCATTGGATTGAAGGAAACCAGAGATGTCAGTGAATCAATATATTTAATTAGATTTAGATTGCGCTACAGAGTGGGAAAGACGAAAGTGGTTTTAGGAATTTTATTTTCGGTGGTGTCTGTTCCATACAATAATTATTTTGTATAATATATAATAAATGTTATTTTCCCTTCAAATTCCTAAAGCAAATTGTTTCATTTAAATTTTTGGTAATTTTTAAAACCGCTAATAACACTCAGAACTGTCTGCTATATGAGGCTGGTAAGGGGCCATACACATATTACGTAACACAATTTTTCCTAATTTCAGAACCCCACTCCCCCATGTAACATTCCATAACACTTGACCATACCCCCCCCCCACCCACCAATGTGTTACGTAACTCAATTGTAGTAGACTTAAAAACAGCTTAAACCTTTTAAACATCGTTTTATTAGCAATTTGGAATATGGATTTCAATGAATCATTAAACTTCAAATTACTTTCTTTTGACATTTGTTAATAACTTATTTCAACCAAAATGTATAAACAAACAAGACTGTTACTAATAATATAAACAACAAAATAATCCATCTCAGCTAAAAAGTAACACATTTAATTTATAACTAATACAAATACAAAACAACTTAAAAAACTAAAGATGTGGGTGGCATTGCTCAATACTGTATCAAGCCATGATTTTACTCTCTAAAACAACACAAAACATAGGTGTAAAGTAATACAGAACTTACTCAAGACATGTTATGTTTTTATTTTTAGTTTAATTGTTATTAAAATAGTATGACGGAAGTATTTTTTATATAGCTAATTGTAACCTTAATTTAGATATCAATTTGATTATTTTTAATTTTTAAAGATTAATAACAGTATCAATACGCAGTACCATCAGTACTGGAGTTCGCTAGATTTTAGGGTTAATATGTGACCCCCCCCACATAACACAGCATAACGCTACACCATTCCCCCTCCCCCCTTAAGTGCGTTACGTAATATATGTATGGCCCCTAAGGTCGCGATTCCGTCATTCCAAAGTATGGATATTCTGGGATCGCCATATGACAATGATGCATTTTTAAACCACTTTAGGAGAACAAAGCTATTCTTTTCCGTACTTGAAATTTTTGTTTAGATCTATTATAATTATAAGAAATAAGGCGGGGAGAGGGTTTCACTCGCGATAGACAACCAGTCAACTTTCAGTGCTGCCACTGCTACCGGCCAATGCCACGCACTCGTGATTTACTAATATCTTACCAAAATTCCCTTTTTTAAAGTTTTGGGAAAAAATGTGTACTTTAATGAAACATAATAGTAATAATGTAAAAAGTGTGCTAGAACTGCTCCTGAATAAAATCTTTGTTTTTTACGTGTAGGCATGCCTGAAGGTCAAAATACCCTTCATGAAACGTGAGACAGCAGCTAGTAAGATACTAAACATGTACTGTATATTAGTAAAACAATAAAAGTAATTGACAATCAATATCGATGTGAAGCGATAATAAAACTGAATTTGCAATTGGAATCGGTAATCTATATCTATAAATAATACGAAAATCCGATCCTCCCCCAGGCCAAACCTCTACACCTACAAACACAAAATTTGGCACTTATACTCTTTCTGTAACATAGATAACCAATAAGAAAGGATTTTAAGGAATTCCCATTGGGCAAAGGTCCAAGGGAGTTAAGTTGCAATCCAGTGTTATTCTGATGGGCGTTCACTTCGGATTGAGCAGATGAAAATTAAACAGCTGATCATGATTTGTAGTTGTTCCTCGGGTTAACCACAGAATGCAGGTGAAAATTAAACAGCTGATCATGATTTGTAGTTGTTCCTCGGGTTAACCACAGAATGCAGCACACACCACAGGTTTTATTCCCGGGTACGGTGGCAGCTAGTAAGAAATAATCAGAGTTTTATTATGATCATACAATTTAATTAGGCATTGCAATATTGCAGTCATGACAATTTTAGATCATAAAATGTTGTCATAAAAGTTTAGTTAGAAATTACAAAGCATGATGAAAAATAATAAATTTCTATTGTTTTAATGAGATAAGCTTTTTTAATTGTCATAAGACAGAAGTTAAATATTATTCAAGGAGAATAGGTAGGTACTCAATATAATTTAACATACAATGACAAATTAAACATATATAACAAAGTTTTAACTTTAAATAATGTAAATTTAGTTTATAATTTGTCATGGGAGGCTGAACGATGGTTTAACTTTGTTTGCTAAATTTACAAATTAGCCAACAAAGTCCAAAGTATTTTAATTAACAAACATAAAATATTGAATTTGTTAAACTATAAAATAACAGTCCAGTGTCCAATTCCCTTTTCTTCAATAATACTGGAAACATTACCATATGGAAGAAATATATCTAGTTTGGTAGAGACAGGGCCTATGAAAACTAACGGGCCTGCATACACTTTTTTCTTGTGACTGTGGCAAACTTGCAGCACTAAATACAATTTAAATGAATTGTGGAATTCTGAACTTTTGAATTTCTACCTTTGCTTCCTATGAGGTTTAAAAAACTTGTCCTTCTATCTATGATGCGCTAAGAAAATTTTTGTAAAGATTAGTATTTTTATGACAATTCTTAACTGATCTCTTTTGACGATTGAGGTCTCAAACAAACTGCCCCAGCCCTTAGTGCAGAGTGTGTTTTTGTTTTCAATACTGACATTCTGAAGGGCACAGATCAGCCTCAAAGTTTGTTTTTCCAAAGCCCATCCTTTTATGTCCAAAAATAAAAATTATGTACAATCTCATTTATTAATTCCTTAAGGCTTTTTATTTAAGTGAACTACTTTTTTCTGTCATGACCTTATTTTACTATTGAGGTGTCAAATTAACGTTCAGTGCGACGCGCTGGATTTCCAAGGATGTATTAACAAGGAAATACATGGAATTTTCATGAATATACTGTCTAACAAGGAAATAAATGGAATTATCATGAATGTACACGATTAATGTGGGGATTTTCTTCTAGATTATTCAAAAATAAAATATATTTCCTTTTCCTCAGACCTGTATCTTTGAAACTCACAACAGTATAGCAAAGGGTTTATCAAAATGTTTTTGGAAATTATTTTTTCCATACTTTATTGCTTCTAGGGATTGCAATTACATTACATTTTGGGAGGTAAGTAAAGATTTAAGTGAATTCTACTTAAATTTAAGTACAGTATCAAAAACCTAACTAGTCTTTTATACAATTAAAAAAAAAATAGTTGGAGGCTGTTTCAACCTCGAAAATGTTAATTACTTAAGGTTTTTTTCTTCTAGGCCTCTGATTCTATGCAGTATTGCTTGCAACGTTGTATATGTCTCTTGCAACTAGCGTCTTGCAGCTTGCCCCATGCTCTTTACCTCTACACTCTGTGTTTCCACTATCCACTATCCATGCACCATTTGGAGTCAGTTTGAGAATGCCGCTGGCGCTAGAGTAACCAGAGCAATTTTTATAATCAATGTGGGTTACACGCTTACAGTTTTTTTTTAGACTGATAGATTTGTTTAAGTCTGTTGCTTTATCAATACTCTACTCCATAATTAATAAAATAGGAAAATTAATTAATTTTTGGACAAATATGGATGCAGTATTAACTAGTCCAAAGGGTATGTGTTACTGATGTAAACAAAAAACCAAACCTCTGAAGGAAGACAAACTATAACTCAATAGTTTGAGTTTACCTTTTTTATACCAAACTGACAGAATAAATTGTCATTGTTCAAGTCACTAACTGCAACTAGGAAATAAAATGCGCTATATATCGTAGGCTATAATCGTAGAGATCCATTGTCAACTACTAGTGAGGCACGAGTGTTGAAAGATGCTCCCCGTCGGTCTCGGGAGCACATACGCCTACTTGCGAGTACCCGTGCAACTACTTTTGGGGCATGCGGCGTTGCATCCTTATGTGCAAGGCGCAAGAAGCATGAAAAGAGGCATAGTGAAAACGGACCTTAAAGAAAAGGAAATGACAGTGTAAATATAATTTTTATTCTATGGTTTATCTCAAACCTTATCATTTTTACTGTTTTAGAACTTTGTTCTTTTAGGGTTGACATAAAAATATTGTTTGTTAATTTGAGGACAGTTTTTTACTTGTTATGAATGGTATAAATTTGTTTTGTGAAATAAAAACAATACCTCAAAAAAACATTACTTCATTTAATTATTTGTAAACGGATGATCTGTACAAGATTTAAGCTTTTTAACGTTTACTATGATTGTGTAACATAACAAAATGAGTGGGGTGGGGGGTTGAAATGACAAAAAATTGTATTACGTAGTATGTGTAAGGGCCCCACAGACTTAACATATTTTTTTCAAAGATGTGTTTATTTATAGAATTTGTAACTTGACGTGATGAATAACATGAAGGTGGTGGTTTTACTTGCCTTCATATCGATCGCATCTGCGAAAGCAGCTAAGGATTATTCCCTAGAGGTAGGTTACTGTAAAATATTTTAGAAAATATAAATATATATATTATGATAGAAATTGAAAAATGTAAAATGATCTGCTGTAACATGATTGTAACACTCATATGGGAACACTTACATGATAGTAAAGCTAAACTAATTAAAATTTTAAATACAATTTTGGATACAGTTTTCCCCCCAGATCTCAAGGCTCTGCCCCTCTCTGGCATCCAAAACTGCCATGTTATTCTTATGGAGAAACAAACATTACCTAAATGGATAGGAAGCGCCTC
Source organism: Allygus modestus (assembly GCA_963675035.1). Taxonomy (NCBI): domain Eukaryota; kingdom Metazoa; phylum Arthropoda; class Insecta; order Hemiptera; family Cicadellidae; genus Allygus; species Allygus modestus. The sequence continues at coordinate 21,814,236 of OY776116.1, forward strand.
CTCAAAACTGCTCCTGTACCCCACCATGTTGTCAGGGCCGTACTCGGGGGGGGGGGACAAATACCCTGGGGCCCAGGTCTATCGGGGGGGGCCAAGCCCGTCAAGGGGGGCCTGGGCGGCCGGGCCAGCCTCTTATTTAGGACACTGTTGTCCAGGGGCCCGTGAAAGCTGAGTACGGCCCTGCATGTTGTTGAGGACCTAAAGAATGGATATTTTTCCCTGCCTCATGTATCTGCCTCACTGGTCTTTCCTAACACTTCCCGAGATATAATTTTGACATATATGATATGGTTCGTCTGATTTTTTTCATAAAGCCGCATCCCTTGAAAGGTGTCTCCCACGTTGGATCCAAACCCCTCCCTGACCATAAAAATCCGGCCCCTGGCAAGGTTGCTATTTTATTATTAAGGGGAAAATATGCTATCTAAACTTGAAAACAGCTCCTCAAATCTGTTTCCAGGCCATACCACGTCATTAAAGGACCAAACAGTTTTGAATTAACTTTATCTGATCTTAGGACTCCGCCCCACTGGCCTTTTCTATTACTTCCTGACGTTCACTTTAGATTTATGATGGTTACTTGGATTTGTTTCACAATGCTACATCCTTTGAAAGATGTCCCCCCTCCCCCCAATGGATATGTCCTTCCCCATCCTTTCTCTCATACTTGGGATTTGACCACCTGGTAAAGTTGCAATATTAATCTTTACATATTTTTGTGTGCTTGTAAAAATACCCCCATCGCATCAAACCTGCACACTCAGCGAATTTCCAATGCATGTATATGTTTCTCACTACCACATAAAGCCACATACCAAGTTTCATAAACAAATAAGTGATCTATAGCATTTTATTTATTGTCCAGAATAATAACACTAGGGCAGAGTACGTAGGTTTGCTGCAAAAAGAAAGAGAAGAAATTTGTTTTTTTTGCAATTATCAATATTACTCAACCAGGTGAAGCTACTAAGTTTTATCATTGATTCAAATCAATGGTTTTATTAATTTACATTCATAATTAAGGGAAATATAAAACTTTACTTATCTATATCTATAAAAGATTAAGTATGTATGTATATATATATATATATATATATATATATATATATATATATATATATATGTATGTATGTAGCCTATGGACTCCAAAACCCCTCGACAGATTATAATGAAACTTTCAGGCATTATTAAGCATTATTCAAGGATGATTTGTGTGAAGTTTGGTGCATATCTGTCCAAAGGGCTCCGACCCAGAGGGCATACAAGGGTGCAGTGTCAGGTTTTAGAAATTTAGTGTTTACAAAATTAACAGCTGTAATTAACTAGGTATACAATGCAGTTGTCTGCTTGCAATATTGAGCGGAGCGAGTATAATTTTCAGAAATGTATCGACAAACAAACCACTAAAATAAACAAAACAACAATTTCACAGAAAACTACTGTATTTACAAACAGCTGATAGTAACAGTCTGCATTTAAATTTGATTCATATAACAGCTGTATAATCAACACACAGTAAACAAACCAAATAAAATATTTCTCCTATTAAAATAACATGGTAACTTTAAAGGGCCGTAGGGCAGAACCCTTATGTCCGATTTGGACCATTTCAGATTTATACCTTCCCATAGATGGTTACTATGACCGAGAAAAATTTCGTGAGGATCACTCCAGCCGTTCAGGAGGAGTACGTGTAAATAAAAAGCCAGAGTGTAGTATAGGAGCTCCGCTCAATTAACAGCTGTAATTAAAAAAATTCAAAGTTTCTTTAAACTGTCATTTGTTTAAATGTAAACAACACAATGTAAACAAAGAAATGTAAACACTGGCTGGTTTATTATCTTTTGAATTGTGTTACTTGAATGAATTGTGTTACTTGAATTTATATTAACTTTTTTATTTTAACTTTTGGGCGCAGCAACGCACGCCGGGTAACTGCTAGTTCTCTATAAGAATAACATTAGGGCTGAGTATGCAGGTTTGCTGCCATAAAAAATAAATTTTTTGTGCAAATATCAATATACCATCAGTACTACGTGAAGCCACATACCAAGTTTCATCAATATACATTCATAAATAATCGAGATATCAGATTTTATTTATCCTCCATAAGGATAACATTCGACAATAACGTACTGTGTTTAGCACTTTGAATATCTCTGCAACGGTTGGACTTAGAATCACAATTTAAACACCAAAATTATTTTTTTCTGGAGCTGAACTGGTTGGTAAAAGCAAATGTGAAGTTTACATTAAAATGAACTGAGGAAAAGACAAAAACCTTTTTCCCATAAGATTAACATGGAAGATTTTATGAGTACTTTTTTTGGATTTTTTCCGCAACTACTTAACCTAGGTTAATGATTCAAAATACTATATAATTTGTTTTTTTAAGCTCTATAACATGGTCAAAACCAAAATTAAGTTTTAAAAACATTGTAGGGTAAAAAATGCAGAAACTGATTTTTGGAAAATTTACAACCCCCATAAACCCCCCTTCCCATGGTCCAATTTTTCTGGTTTTCAAAAATAAAGTCATGAATGTCACTTTACACATTTTAGCCAAATTTCATAAAAATCCGACGCTTTTTATACAAGTTATCGCATTCACGGACACACATATATATAATATATATTTGATAAGAACAGAGTGATTAGGGCTACAAATATGTTAGCTTTAAGCATAATTTTATTAACAGAGTACCCTTTTTTTTGGTTTTATCATAATATGTTTAATTAGACGACTAGTTTCAAACCTTTAGGTCATAGTCATGTCTACATTATTTTTCTAACCTCACATAATGCAAAATAATTAAATGGTAAACAAATTAAGAATCATATGTTGTAAATAAATGTAGTATATGGGAGATATTCTTGAATCTGTCTTCAGGTATATTATATTTAATTATTTCAGTGGTCCTTTTTTATATGAAATATTTTGTCAAAAATTGGATTTCTTTGACGTATGTTTATAGTATGGTATTCAGCAAATTATTTGGATTATTTTCGTAATTCATATATATATATATATATATATATATATATATATATATATATATATATATATATATATATATATATATATGAAAGTCTTCTTTTACGTATAATTTATCTCTTTCATTCTCATATTCTACTATTCTCATATTCTCATATAATATACCTGAAGACAGATTAAAGAATATCTCGGGCGTAGCCCGAGGGGATTTTAAGGAAGTGAATAGGCCTATGTGTTGCATGGGTTCAAGATCTACCTTTGTGTAAAGTTTCAGCCCAGTCGGTTCAGTAGTTTTTGCGTTCACCCGGAACATCAGATAGACAGACAGACAGAAACCACCTCTTCTTTATAATATTATAGATAGATATTTTTATGAAACTTGGTATGCGGCTTTATGTGGTATTAAGACAAATATTTTGTATTGGAAATTCGCTGAGGACGCAGGTTTGCTGCGACGGGGGTATTTATGTGGTGTAAACATCTTACAATTTTAAGGTACAAATTTCCTGATTTTTTGTATAAGCTTACATTAATTATTGATGTTGAGTTATTGAATATATATAACCAACGATTATTAAGTGAAGTATTTTCTAATTACTTTACTGTAGCCATTTACAAATGGACAATTGAATATCGCTGCCGATTTTGGTTGCATACGTTTGAATTTCACAGGATGTTCAGTGCACCTGCGTTTTTCGGCAAGAGCATTTTCCTAAACTGCGATATTCAAGTGTGGAGTGCGCCAGTGATTCAGTAGCCTATATAGGGATTTTTGATGGTCATTCATAGTCGCCATGCCTGTGATAAGTAAGATTAAAAGAAGAAAAATTTGTGCGGTTTTGTTGTTTTCACTCATCGAAGACTTGTACGAGGAACCCGACTTTACTATCAGTTCAGCGAGTGTGCCGTGAGAAAAAATCGTAAACTTTGCAGCAGTTCAGTACAGCCTAACTGACACACCTACAACACTCCACATATATATTTATATTTATGTTGTACAAAGTATATTTGTGTTTTTGTTTCGGTTTTGATTTTCAGAGAAGACTCTAACCATGGTGACTCTTTTTATAAAGTAAGGATTACATTACCTAATTTATACAACTTGTCACTGGAGAGGCCAATGCAGAAAATTTATTAATGCCTTTTTAATGATGTAATAAGTGTCGAGTTTCTACCTCCTTTAATATTTTTTTATTATCATTACACTCATATCGCACTTGTAAACCAGTAAGATATAAAAATTGTAAGAATTTGTTTTGTAAACGTAAAATTTCAACTGCCAGTTGTAAATTTGATTTAAATTCATACTACACCTTGTAGTTATTTTTTATTTTTAAATTGTAAATATGTTAAATTTAATATATAAATTTTTCCCCCGTACGTAAAACCACTGTGTTGATAAAAACAATAATTTTTAAAGTAATTTAAAAATAATTTTAAAACATAAATTTCTTAAAATGAATCCCATAACCCTGTTGACAGATTGATTTTAAACGTGAATGACTTGAATACAAATCATTTCATGTCAGCAATAGCTTTCATTTTATTTTATCTTCATATTATTTCATGCAGTTTCTTTAAAAACATTAAATAAATAAAACAGACAGTATGTAAACATAGCAGAAGTCAATTGTTTATATTTACATTAAGCAAACACCTTGTACAGTGACATGTTGTTCTGCTAGGCGTCAGGTGATTAGTCCCAAGATATTAAGTGCACGGTTTGACAACGTTGCATTTTATGCCACCCGCCAGTAAGCCTGTCCAGGACTATAGTTCCGAGGTTAGTTATTACCAAGGAGTTCTATTGGTATTACTGGAGGTAACACTGATGAACAAAACTGTGAGCCGTTCTTTCCACATTTTGGTGAGGAAAAGAACTACTCGCTGAAATCGAACGAGTCGGCAAAGTGACTCAAACAAATACCTACTCATGATTTTAACATTAATAAACTTGTATTTATTTGTTTGCTCATAATTTATCATATTTCACGACAAGAGTAGATGCATAAATCAAACGAAAAAAGGAATTTGTTCAAACCTTTACTATACTTTTATTCCAGTGATTTGCATGAGTAGATGATTCTCAGGAATAAAACAACCAATCAGGATAGTTCAAAGAACGACAAATTTGCCTCACCAATGTACCAACCTGACAAAATCACCGGCTCGCTTTTTCGACAAAAATAGTGAAGCAGTGTTACCTCTAGTTATACAATTAACCTCCCAGGTTATTACCCATTACCATAGACTAACTACTGTAGTTAGTCTATGCCATTAAACAACCAAAATGGACAGCAATTGTATATGCTTATGGATACTTGAAGTGTTTCCACTTTGAGGGAAATGTTCCCTTTCGAGGGAAAATCAGCCCCAAGAGGGAAACTCAAAGGGAAAAAGGTTTGGAGGGAAATTATAGGAAAAGTTAAAATAATTACTAAAATTGGGAAAAGTAAAGCAATAGGCCATCAAATAAGAAATACCTATATTTATAATGCTACATTTATTACTGTAATAAATTGCCAAAATTGACTTACATAAAATGATAAAATTTACAAACTTTAAGTTGTAATTAACCTAATAAATAACATCATCTTCCTAGAACTTTCAGCATCAGTCGTCAGAATAAGCTTTTACGTTTAGCATTAATTTTGTTTTACTAGCTTAATTCACTTCCAATACCGCAATTCCGCCTTAAGTTCAGCTGATATGTATTCATGCCCATAGAGAAAGATAGCCTTTAAACAAGAAGGTTAATATTTCTAGAGCTCTCACCTGAGGTAAACAAGTAAAGCCTACATTATTGTCAACCACCATTTTCCAGTGGCGGATTTAAGCAATTGCCGCCTAAGGGCTATTAGGAAATTTGCCGCCCTCCCCCCCCACTATAATCTTTGTCCTTTTCGCCGCCCAGGTTTACCCACATGTTAACTATATCTTGTTTAGTTATTTTGTGATAGTATCTAAAGAAGTTACGAATTAACTGAATGAATAAGTTTAAGAAATTTCTGTTATTTCCTAGTTGAAAAAAACAGTAAAATAATGTATAATTGACTTGATTCACATTAACACAGTTTAATATTCAATATAGCCTACTCAATGACAATCAGCCCTAGAGACAAATGTTCGTGTTAAAAGCAGTGAAGCAGTGCTAGTGCTACTTTTAATAACAAGAAAATCCTTCAAAAAAGGCCTAAAAATCCCTTCTTATACTTCATCAAAACATTAATTTTTACACCAACGCATTGACTACTGAAAATTATAATAAATAACCTGTAAATAAGATATGATGACTGTAGCCTTAAAATTCGTAATTCGGACCATATTAGCCTCAAAATTCTGACTATTTTAATCCTGAATTAGCGATTTTCAATACAGTTTTTCAGGCATTTTGTAATTTATACTTGTATACAAAGAATTTTCTATATGTTTTAGACGATCAAAACATAAAATTAATTGATGTAGGCCTAATCTTCATAAACTCTACACATTTTCAAACACTTCTTTTAGTTTCACCTCCATGATGTTGTAGATCCAATGCATTACAATATAATAACTACAGGAGTCACTACTCTCTGTCAAATAACCTTCAAAACGCATGCCGTCATATTTGGTATTTTGTCCTGTTGTGGTGTCAACTTGTTGGTGGGTCGGTGTCATTCGATGTCATTCGATGTCATTCGATGCGGTTTGTTTTCAACACTATTTCCAAAGCCATATTACAACGGTGTTTTCATTTAACTCAAAACATAACTTTGCTTCGAGATAAACAATAAAATTACATCTAAAATATGTCTCAAGATTATAAAGTTAAGATTAACATCATGATTCGCCTAAAATGCGAAATGATATTAATTTAAAGACTTCGAATATCACAGTTTTTCATTAAATGAATTAGAGATTTTGACACCGTGCCACCCAAAATATATATATAGTGGTCTCGCCTGGAGTAAAAAACTGCAGCCTACATGCTGACCACCATTTTGACCCTCTGTCAACTAAGCTCCCATGGCAACAACCAATAAAATCCTCTCTTCACAAATTATGTGTTAGTCTTTATTTGTCTTTGGTCAGATGTTTTGTTAAAAAATATACTCCAGAATGAACGATTGTGTGTGGTAGCCTTTGATGGTAAATATACCTTGGCTGAAATAACTTTCTTGGTTACCTTGAGTTTGAAAATGAATCGACAATGTCTTTGTAGTCAAAATTTTGTTATTGTCATCTCAAATTCGATTGTTGTAACATATTTCAGCCGTGTGCCTTGGCCATTATTGATATTGTGTAAAAAATAATTTTAATGCTATGCGAATGTACGGGTAAACTTGGAAGTCCGTGAGTTAGTTACCGTGGACGTAGTCATAGTGGCGCAGTGTCTGATGTAGTTCGTGGCTTGCCGCCCTTTCTCTATAGCGTAATCGTCTTGTCGCTAGTACGGATGAATGACAAATGCATTATGACTGCTTTGAGGAACTGCAGTGTAAGGGAGTGCAAGCGTTATACATTAGTCTCTGGTTACTACCTTTACCTTTAAAATAGCGGCACACCGTCATTGTCATCCGTTTTCGTCAAAATGTTCCTTGTTTCAACATTTCTTTTGTAAACAACTTATTAATTTTCTGTGAATTTGCCGCCTCTAAAAACTTGCCGCCCTGGGCTACAGCCCCTATAGCCCCCCCCTAAATTCGCCACTGCCATTTTCCCATGGCAACCAACATAGTGGCCACGCATTAATATCCTCTGTCGTCTGACAAATATGTCACTTGTGAAGGGAGGATTTGATTGGTTACCTGATGAAAAAGGCTGTCAGCTTTTTTATTATCCCCGACGAAAGCTCTTGATATAAGACGTGCTAAAAAAAAGTAAAATGAAAACTATGAACAATGAGGGAAAAAAGGGGGAAATTGTTATGAGTAGTGAGGGAAAAAAGGGGATATTGTTATTAGTAATGTGGGGGAAAAGTGGGAAATTGCTACGAGCAGTGAGGGAAAAAAGGGAAATTTTGTTTAAATAAAGGGAAAAGCCCACGACGAAGGTGGAAACACTGGATACTTGTGGATTTTGGGGTGTGGGAAAAATGTTGTGTGTATTACGGAAGTAAAGTACATTGTCTCCATCAGGAAAATTTTTGCCATCGCCTACGGCGTCAGGCGCCAACAATTTATTTCAGGGAGACAAAGTTGCACTTTACTCCCTTAATACACAAATAACGATTGATTGATTATGCATTTTTTGTTTTCATGCAGATCTCATGGCTTCGACCTACTGGCCTCAAAGTTTTGCTGTGTTATTTTTATGGAGAAAATGTTTTAAAATAACTGCTTTTGAACCATATACCATGTTGTTAGGGACCAAAAGATTTTTGATACATTTTTCCGGCCTCAGGACTCCGGCCCACTGGCTTCTCTATCACTTGACGTCCTATTGTGACATTTGATGGTTAAGTTGCATTTGTTTTACAGAACCGCAAGTCTTGCAAAATACTCCCACAATCCACCCCAATCATGGCTCTAACCCTTGAAAAGTAGCTATGTTATTCTTTATATCTTTGTGCATGTTTTTTGTCAATTTATCTACAAATTTGGATACTTTTTTTATAACCCTGATCTTAGAGGCCCCAACACCCTACTGGCCTTAAACATTGCTATGTTATTATTATTATTATTATTATATGCTATATTATTAGTTTGCTATATTATTATGGAGAAAAGGTGTTTCTTGGAAAGACAAAAGGCACTTAGTAGTCTATACATACACGATTATAAGACACTTAAATATTAAATGTATAATTACTGTATATTTGAATAATTCAGATAAGAGTAAATATATTTTCAAAAGTTGTGACATGCTTCTTTTGTTTATTATATGGCGTACTGATCAAAGAGTTTAATTAATTAGTAAATCTCCAAGAACCAAATTAAGCCTACATGATGGTTGCCTTTTTCCCCTCTATTCATAACAATCCCCACTGTTTCCATGGTAACCCAACTATAAAATGTTGATCACAGACTATAAAATTATGTAATTTACAATTATTGTTGTACAACCTTTATCCATATGGAAAACAATAATAAAAAAGTTGTCTTAATTAAATAACATACATGTAAAATGTTTTTAAGATTAAAACATTTGAAATCTTTAATTAATATGTAACACAAGGATGAAAAATAAATATTTTCTTTTAAAATACAAAATTGATTTCAACCATTTTTCAATCACATATGTTACAGGAATCTGTTGTAGTTTACATAAATAGCCTCCAGTGAGGCTTAATTTTTCACCCTGGATTTGCTTTATAGCTTAGCTTTTTAGTTGTACTATAAATCAAGAAAGTAATAAATTAACTTTGAAAGATAATGCTAATCCTTCTTACAAATCGCTCCATTTTTTATATTACCAGTAAATATAACATAGATCTGTCCAGTTTCCAGCTCTGCACAAATAATACAGTTGTTAGCCATCAAGGTATATTCATTAAAATTTGACAGTGTTAGAAAGAACAAATTTAAACAAATTGTATGTACTATCAACCAGAACAAAGCAGAATATGAATTTTTAGATGCAAATTAGGTTATCATATAGGCTCAATAACAAAATAATTTTGTTTTAGCACAAAAAATGTGCAGAGGAGTATGGAAGGTTGTTGAAGGAAATGATAATAGAAAAACTACAAGAAATAGAGAGATCGGGTCAAAGATACGGACTCAACGAGGGTAGCAAAATATTCTACAAAGTTTCTGAAAAGATTGAAGACGCTATACCGAAAACTCATTTTAAAACTATATCAGAACTCGAATCCTTCGAGATCGCACATCTTGTAGTAACTAGCGAAGAAGTCATTTCAACTCTTAAGAAAATCTTCGATGAGTCAGCATTTGTCAAAGGCGACGTCACAGCAGCAGATGTTTATAGGGCTCTGGGATTACCTTGGTTCGACTAATGGCGTTGAAAACACCTTGAACGACATTACATCTGCGAAACATCTGTGTTAAAGTTGTATCAATGAAATAAAATAACTATTAACAGGTTTATTTTATTCTTTTACTAGCTGTTATTAGCCCGTCAAAAATGACGGGCTTAATACACGAATCAAATAGTTTTCATTTGTAATGAAATAAATGTAGTGGCTTCAAAATTGTTCTTTACAAATCTATTCACCGTGCGTGCGAAATTGTAAGATGCTATTGTAACAAAGCATATTGCATATTAAAATATTCATTAGAATGTGTCAAAATTCTTTTTACGAAAGACTTATTACGCCTGCAAAAAAAATAGCCAAAGTTGCACTTTACTCCCTTAATACACAAATAACGATTGATTGATTATGCATTTTTTGTTCTCATGGCTTCGACCTACTGGCCTCAAAGTTTTGCTGTGTTATTTTTATGGAGAAAATGTTTTAAAATAACTGCTTTTGAACCATATACCATGTTGTTAGGGACCAAAAGATTTTTGATACATTTTTCCGGCCTCAGGACTCCGGCCCACTGGCTTCTCTATCACTTGACGTCCTATTGTGACATTTGATGGTTAAGTTGCATTTGTTTTACAGAACCGCAAGTCTTGCAAAATACTCCCACAATCCACCCCAATCATGGCTCTAACCCTTGAAAAGTAGCTATGTTATTCTTTATATCTTTGTGCATGTTTTTTGTCAATTTATCTACAAATTTGGATACTTTTTTTATAACCCTGATCTTAGAGGCCCCAACACCCTACTGGCCTTAAACATTGCTATGTTATTATTATTATTATTATTATATGCTATATTATTACTTTGCTATATTATTATGGAGAAAAGGTGTTTCTTGGAAAGACAAAAGGCACTTAGTAGTCCATACATACACGATTATAAGACACTTAAATATTAAATGTATAATTACTGTATATTTGAATAATTCAGATAAGAGTAAATATATTTTCAAAAGTTGTGACATGCTTCTTTTGTTTATTATATGGCGTACTGATCAAAGAGTTTAATTAATTAGTAAATCTCCAAGAACCAAATTAAGCCTACATGATGGTTGCCTTTTTCCCCTCTATTCATAACAATCCCCACTGTTTCCATGGTAACCCAACTATAAAATGTTGATCACAGACTATAAAATTATGTAATTTACAATTATTGTTGTACAACCTTTATCCATATGGAAAACAATAATAAAAAAGTTGTCTTAGTTAAATAACATACATGTAAAATGTTTTTAAGATTAAAACATTTGAAATCTTTAATTAATATGTAACACAAGGATGAAAAATAAATATTTTCTTTTAAAATACAAAATTGATTTCAACCATTTTTCAATCACATATGTTACAGGAATCTGTTGTAGTTTACATAAATAGCCTCCAGTGAGGCTTAATTTTTCACCCTGGATTTGCTTTATAGCTTAGCTTTTTAGTTGTACTATAAATCAAGAAAGTAATAAATTAACTTTGAAAGATAATGCTAATCCTTCTTACAAATCGCTCCATTTTTTATATTACCAGTAAATATAACATAGATCTGTCCAGTTTCCAGCTCTGCACAAATAATACAGTTGTTAGCCATCAAGGTATATTCATTAAAATTTGACAGTGTTAGAAAGAACAAATTTAAACAAATTGTATGTACTATCAACCAGAACAAAGCAGAATATGAATTTTTAGATGCAAATTAGGTTATCATATAGGCTCAATAACAAAATAATTTTGTTTTAGCACAAAAAATGTGCAGAGGAGTATGGAAGGTTGTTGAAGGAAATGATAATAGAAAAACTACAAGAAATAGAGAGATCGGGTCAAAGATACGGACTCAACGAGGGTAGCAAAATATTCTACAAAGTTTCTGAAAAGATTGAAGACGCTATACCGAAAACTCATTTTAAAACTATATCAGAACTCGAATCCTTCGAGATCGCACATCTTGTAGTAACTAGCGAAGAAGTCATTTCAACTCTTAAGAAAATCTTCGATGAGTCAGCATTTGTCAAAGGCGACGTCACAGCAGCAGATGTTTATAGGGCTCTGGGATTACCTTGGTTCGACTAATGGCGTTGAAAACACCTTGAACGACATTACATCTGCGAAACATCTGTGTTAAAGTTGTATCAATGAAATAAAATAACTATTAACAGGTTTATTTTATTCTTTTACTAGCTGTTATTAGCCCGTCAAAAATGACGGGCTTAATACACGAATCAAATAGTTTTCATTTGTAATGAAATAAATGTAGTGGCTTCAAAATTGTTCTTTACAAATCTATTCACCGTGCGTGCGAAATTGTAAGATGCTATTGTAACAAAGCATATTGCATATTAAAATATTCATTAGAATGTGTCAAAATTCTTTTTACGAAAGACTTATTACGCCTGCAAAAAAAATAGCCAAAGTTGCACTTTACTCCCTTAATACACAAATAACGATTGATTGATTATGCATTTTTTGTTCTCATGGCTTCGACCTACTGGCCTCAAAGTTTTGCTGTGTTATTTTTATGGAGAAAATGTTTTAAAATAACTGCTTTTGAACCATATACCATGTTGTTAGGGACCAAACGATTTTTGATACATTTTTCCGGCCTCAGGACTCCGGCCCACTGGCTTCTCTATCACTTGACGTCCTATTGTGACATATGATGGTTAAGTTGCATTTGTTTTACAGAACCGCAAGTCTTGCAAAATACTCCCACAATCCACCCCAATCATGGCTCTACCCCTTGAAAAGTAGCTATGTTATTCTTTATATCTTTGTGCATGTTTTTTGTCAATTTATCTACAAATTTGGATACTTTTTTTATAACCCTGATCTTAGAGGCCCCAACACCCTACTGGCCTTAAACATTGCTATGTTATTATTATTATTATTATTATATGCTATATTATTACTTTGCTATATTATTATGGAGAAAAGGTGTTTCTTGGAAAGACAAAAGGCACTTAGTGGTCTATACATACACGATTATAAGACACTTAAATATTAAATGTATAATTACTGTATATTTGAATAATTCAGATAAGAGTAAATATATTTTCAAAAGTTGTGACATGCTTCTTTTGTTTATTATATGGCGTACTGATCAAAGAGTTTAATTAATTAGTAAATCTCCAAGAACCAAATTAAGCCTACATGATGGTTGCCTTTTTCCCCTCTATTCATAACAACCCCCACTGTTGCCATGGTAACCCAACTATAAAATGTTGATCACAGACTATAAAATTATGTAATTTGCAATTATTGTTGTACAACCTTTATCCATATGGAAAACAATAATAAAAAAGTTGTCTTAATTAAATAACATACATGTAAAATGTTTTTAAGATTAAAACATTTGAAATCTTTAATTAATATGTAACACAAGGATGAAAAATAAATGTTTTCTTTTAAAATACAAAATTGATTTCAATCATTTTTCAATCACATATGTTACAGGAATCTGTTGTAGTTTACATAAATAGCCTCCAGTGAGGCTTAATTTTTCACCCTGGATTTGCTTTATAGCTTAGCTTTTTAGTTGTACTATAAATCAAGAAAGTAATAAATTAACTTTGAAAGATAATGCTAATCCTTCTTACAAATCGCTCCATTTATTATATTACCAGTAAATATAACATAGATCTGTCCAGTTTCCAGCTCTGCATAAGAATACAGTTGTTAGCCATCAAGGTATATTCATTAAAATTTGACAGTGTTAGAAAGAACAAATTTAAACAAATTGTATGTACTATCAACCAGAACAAAGCAGAATATGAATTTTTAGATGCAAATTAGGTTATCATATAGGCTTAATAACAAAATAATTTTGTTTTAGCACAAAAAATGTGGAGAGGAGTATGGAAGGTTGTTGAAGGAAAAGATAATAGAGAAACTACAAGAAATAGAGAGATCGGGTCAAAGATACGGACTCAACGAGGGTAGCAAAATATTCTACAAAGTTGGTCTAGTGTTTGAAAACGCAATGCTGGAAACTCATTTAAAAATATCAGAACACGAATTCTTCGAGATCACACATCTTGTAGTAACTAGCGCCGAAGTCATCTCAACTCTTAAGAAAATCTTCGATGAGTCAGCATTTGTCAAAGGCGACGTCACAGCAGCAGATGTTTATAGGGCTCTGGGATTACCTTGGTTCGACTAATGGCGTTGAAAACACCTTGAACGACATTACATCTGCGAAACATCTGTGTTAAAGTTGTATCAATGAAATAAAATAACTATTAACAGGTTTATTTTATTCTTTTACTAGCTGTTATTAGCCCGTCAAAAATGACGGGCTTAATACACGAATAAAGTAGTTTTCATTAGTAATGAAATAAATGTAGTGGCTTCAAAATTGTTCTTTACAAATCTATTCACCGTGCGTGCGAAATTGTAAGATGTTATTGTAACAAAGCATATTGCATATTAAAATAATAATTAGAATGTGTCAACATTCTTTTTACGAAAGACTTATTACGCCTGCAACAAAAATAGCCCAAAAGAAGAATTTGATGGTTTAGTTTAAACTTTGTTGTTAGGCCTAGTTTAGTTTTGGCTATTGAAACAGATAAAGATTTATGTAACTTCAAACCAAATTCTGTTCCTTAAAAGCAGGAGTAAAATTGTATTAAATGCATAAATGTTTGTCCTTTGAGCTCAAATATGCTATACAAATTTACCTAGCTGTTTTCCTTGTTTTTATAACCAAAAGATAAACACAGCAGGGAGTTTTATTATATAACTGGAGGTAACACTGCTTCACAATTTTTGTCGAAAAAGCGAGCCGGTGATTTTGTCAGGTTGAGGTGTTGAGGTTGACTGGTGAGGGAAATTTCTCATTCTTTGAACTATCCAGATTGGTTGACTTAATCCCATAAGTGAATCTACTCATGCAAATCACTGGAATAAAAGTAGTAAAAGTTGGAACAAATTCATTTTTACTTTCTCCCCCTATACATAGTATATGGAGAAAGTATTGTTTTCGTAAAAATTTTCGAATTTGAGTTGTTAGTGGAAATATTCGTTTTGGTGCTCCCTGAACCCAAAAAAGTGGTTTTTACGTGATGTCTGTCTGTGTGTGTGTGTGTGTGTGTGTGTGTGTGTGTGTGTGTGTGTGTGTGTGTGTGTTCATGTGTGTGTGTGTGTTCATGTGTGTGTGTGTGTGTGTGTGTGTGTGTGTGTGTGTGTGTGTGTGTGTGTGTGTGTGTGTGTGTGTGTGTGTGTGTGTGTGTGTGTGTGTGTGTGTGTGTGTCTGTGTGGATGTGTACAGAGCTAGAGCCCTAACCTATGGGCTGATTTTTATGAAATTTAGTATGTAGGTACTAATCCACGATATCTCCAGGCCTTTTTTTCATTTTTTTGGATTTTTGATTTTTAAGGGTAATTATCCCCCAAAAACCGCCAAAAAACATGAAAAATCCAAATTTCTCAAAAACGGCTATAACGATTTTGATTAAACTTTATTGGTTTGTAGAACTTTAGGTTTCCAACAAAATAACACCACCCGAATTTCTGGAAAAATCGGGTTCAGAAATTACAGGACTTAAAACATCCAAAATTAAGTTTTTCATAAAAAATCATAAATGTTAAAAAAGATTAATATTCACCATTAAAAAGAGCTCAATAAACTAAATAAATTAGTATTTTAAATTACTATTCTACGATTGCTAGTTGCGGAGAAAATTGAAATTTTCATTTAGCGGTAAACGCAGTACGTTGTCCAATGTTATTCTTATGGAGAATACAAAAATAACTATTTCCCTCTTATTTACTGATCAATTTCATTAAAATTTGATATGCAGGTCAAGTTAGCATTGACCAACAGAGGATGTTCGAAATGTGTTGCTATTTAACCCTGGGGGGGGGGGCAAGGGGGCATTTCCCCTCTCAAAACCACTGAGTGTAGCAATGGACTCTAGAGTGCCTCCCAAAAAGGGATTTGGGTCGATATTTCTGAAAACAACCATTTTAGACAATTTTCTGTACATTTATCTATACTTCATATTCTATATTTAGTAAATAACATATAATTTTGCCATTAAAGTTTGGCTAAAAGGGAGAAAGTATGTGTCAGTTTCCTGATACCGTTTATTTCGTTTGATTTATGCATCTACTCTTGTCGTGAAATATGATAAATTATGAGCAAACAAAAAATACTAGTTTATTAATGTTAAAATCATGAGTAGGTATTTGTTTGAGTCACTTTGCCGACTCGTTCGATTTAAGCGAGTAGTTCTTTGCCTCACCAAAATTTGGAAAGAACGGCTCGCAGTTTTGTTCTTCAGTGTTACCTCCAACTCCTTGAAACATAGTCTACATATTTACCAATACTTAATTGTATTTCGTCTGCTGACATACAAACTATCTGAAGACAGACCAACAAAAAACATAATTAGCTAAACTGAATAAAAATATATGTATTGTATGCTAAAGTGGGATAGGTCCATAGTCCTTAGTTTTCTTATTCTTTTATCACAATTTCTTGCCAGAGTTTCATCTACCTTCACCCAATTTCATCCAATATAGCAAAGACGGTTATTATATAGCAGAGAACGACTGTGAAATCAAACTTAATTTTGGACTTAAGTTTGAAAAAATTGTTCATTGAACTATAAAAAATGCTTTAACTTTTACCTTCACATTTTATCATCAGCATAACAACTAACCCCCCCCCCCCCGTTTACATTTTGTTGAATCGTGTATTTGTGTCTTTCATCATGGTTTTTCATACTCACATTCAAATTGCACTTTAGAAAGAATAATGGATATCATCATCGTAGTTTACAAAAAGCTTTTGATTTTTCATATTTACACAAAACAATAGAAACTGCCTAAACTGCAACAACAACAAAGACTACAATTTCATATATGAACTGCTTTATCGTAATAATTTCCTTGACCAATGATTAAACAAAGGAAACAGATCTATCTTTAGTTATATTATCAGTAATAATACACAATTATTACTGCAACATTAAAGGAAACGAATTAGAAGTTTAAAGAGAGAATATAGAATATCTAAATCAGAATTTTGATTACAATTAATTTTTCTGCCACTGTTATACAGTATTATAATCTCTATTTATACTCAGCATGTAATTTAGGACCGTCTCGCCGCAGTAATGCACCTGCCTTTTTTTGGAACTTTTGGAACATGTTCCATGGAACTGTGACAAAGTGCTTCTCTCACGTTACAGTGAAAAAGAACGGAATGAAGTACTGAATATAGCTTAAAAAATATATTCATAAATTAACATAGGCTTAATTTGTTGCAAGTTTGTCTTTTTTCTGTGATATGTAGGCTATTTAGCATTTTAAATTGTTTGGTATAAATTTAGCCCAAATTGGTTTGTCTGGAAAATGCAGATAGGGCCTACGCTGTACATACAACAGTAACTATTTATCTAAACTGACCAAGAACATAACGCCAAAGTAAGCTGTAATAAGTGGTAGGCCTAAACTTATTTCGTTTTTCTTGGTAAATTGGATGCCTAATCTAAAAGGTTCATAGTTCGTAAGTTAACAAATTTAACTTACCTTCTTCTGTTTCGAAATTCAGTTCTTCAACTACTACACCAATGGAATGGAGTTCTTTCAAATGTTGTGTCAATTGCTCACACCGCGAAAACTGAAAAGAACAATCACTCTCTGGACAAATATGCCTATTCAGTTTGTTTAAACTGTTGGTAGAATTTTCACTACAACTGTGCACATTGCGTGTATGGCGCGTTAAAGTGAATCTACTGGCAAAGTGTTTGTCACAAATCAAACATTCAATTTTTTTATATTAATATCAGACATATTGATCTCCAGTACTCTCAAACTTGCATCTTCTTAATCGCCATAGCATCTAAGAGAAAGTTTCCACTCACTCCAAACAAAATGGAAAATGTAATGGATTCTCGACTAGAGTCGAGGAACAGTAAGTAGGAACGGAACTCTTTGTAACGTAACGCTTCTACCAAACCTATTCCATGCTTTGTCACTGGAACGAACCGGATCGTGAAAGTAACCGGTTCAATGTCAAAAAAAGGCAGGTGCATTACTGCGGCGAGACGGTCGTTATAAACGGTGCTGCTTATTGCCTGCCAATTTCAATCCAAAAACCTAAATTTAATTAAGAATAGTCTGCTTTGTTTACAAACACAACTTGCTCAGGCTCAACTTGCTGAGTTTACTCAGCTGTCGTATTGAATCTGATGCAAAGAAAGGAAAGTGAATACATGTGTGACGATCGACGTCACAGAGTCGGTCGGACCGGACCTTGATCAACCAACCCGCGACGCGAACTTGGCTACCCCTACCGGCGGCAAGTAGGGGAAGTGACGCGAAAACCGAAAAGGTCAAGACAGTCTGTCAGTGAGACCAGTGAACATCGAAGCCTCATGGAAAAAGTCTAGACCGCCAATTTGGTAACAAGAGAAAAAAAACACTAGAATTCGGCATTGCTTTTTGCTTTTAATTTTAATTACAGGTTAAGTGTGCCTATTTTCAGGTAGTAAACTATTTTAATTACACAATCAGTTAATATAGAGGCGTGATGAACATGAGTTCATCCTTATGTCGCTTCTGCAAAGTACTGAGCAATTACCCAAAGGTAAAATATATCTTAAAACTAGATGTTATTAGTATAGGCCGTCGAGATTTTACGGCTTTAACCCTTTGAAGTGTCAAGCTCGTGAATGCTTTTGTTGAATCTAATGTGGTTATTTTTTATGATTTGAACAACTACAACTTTATTACGTGATTCCAGGATAGATAAACAGTACCAAACTGCTGACCAAATGATCAACACAACCTATCCGCCAGTTTGAACCCATGCAGTCCAAATTGCTACATTATTTGTAATCAAATCAAAATCTATTTATATGATCAGTACAGTAATGCCGTCAATACAAGTAATATTCTGGCAGACTTTAAAGCATACTGGAGTGTAGCCATTAGCATACCTAAGCGTAATTTACATATTTTGATTGGAGTGGCAAAAATGGTTATGATCGTGATTACTGTGACTTCTCATATTATAGTAACATTTCCTCCAAATTATTGGGGGGGGGGGCAAATTCCCCCTTTGCCACCTCCGAATTACGCCTAGGTCTATGGCAATTTGTATTGGGCGAGAATATGTGGAGGCCTCCATTTGAAAGAATTCTTCGACTGTGTACAGTGGTCTTCTGACAAGCCATTCGTTTAGCGCTTTCTTCAACTCCTTGCCTTTATTCACTCGCAATTCTTTTGGCAGGTTGTTATAGAGCTTTCTGCTCATGTAGCCTATGTTGGTTTTTTCAAATTTAGTCAAGTGGTGTTTGGGGAGAATGAATGAGGTAGCATTCCTTGTGTTGTACTGATGTACATGTTTGCCTGTCAGTAGATTTTCTCCTTCGACATACATGATTGTCTCTAGATGTAGAGTGTGATGACAGTAGAAATTTCCAGCATCTTCAAATTTGATTCATTGCAGCTTTCACGGTGTTTCAGTCCTGCAATATGCCTTACACACATTGCAATATGTCCTGCTTTGAGATTGTCACATTGATGAACTTGTCTCAAAGCTTGAATGTTCTTAGGTGCATGGCATAGTATAGGAATCTTACTATTTAAGACTGTTTATTATAGTTTGTTTGAGAGTCATATCAGGTATTCAATAATTCTATGTGAAGCAGAAAACAAAATCTGATCTTTTTTAAGATTCCTGGACACAATTCTTGTGAACTTTTTTCAAGGAATATCATTAAATAGGGTGAAGTGGGGTAAGTGCAACCACGGGGCAAGTATGGCCACGGCTGCTTATGTAAAACTTAGCTAAAAAATTATTATTTTTGAGAAATAACCACTTGGTTTGTAATTTTAGAATGTTTTCTTTATATATTCAGCAAAATGTTTGAAAAAATCAGCTTACATGCATTTGTTTTTTATTTTAGCGAATTTCCCCTATAGGGAAGAAGCTATTACCGTAGTCGGCATGGTAAGACCTAGGCCCGGGACCATGATAACTTTTCGTTTTGAGGTTCCCAGACCCCAAAAACACCATTCGTTCGATACTGTATATATATATATATATATATATATATATATCTATATATATATATATATATATGTGTCCGTGAGCACGATAACTCTCGTAAAAATGATCCGATTTTGACGAAATTTGGTATAAATATGTAAAGCAGCATTTATGACTTTAAGTTCGAAAACCAGACAGATCGACCTATCCGAAGGGGTATTTTGGGGGGGTTTTGTACCCCAAAAATGGGTTTTTTGAATTTTTTACATATAATTTTTGAAAGAGTCAAATTTTAGTTTTGACCATTCGATTCAGCTTAAAAAAACACACAATTTGGTATTTCGATCATTCCTCTACGTCAATTGGTTACCGAGATATTGAATGTGCTAAACACAGTACGTTGTCTAATGTTATTCTTATGGAGGAAAAGAAAATTTTTTTATCTCGCTTATTTATGAACGTATACTGACAAAACTTGGTATACAGCTTCATCTCGTTGAGGTCTATTGATATTTGCTCCAAAAAATTGTTTTTGCATAATTCTCCCGTAGCAGCAAACCTGCGTACTCAGCCCCCATGTTATTCTTATGGATAATAATTAAATGCTCTGTCTCCCTTAATTATGAACATAAATGAATAAAAACTGGTATACGACTTCACCTAGTTGAGTTATATTGACATTAGCATAAAAACCCATTTTTTGTGTTCCTTGTTGCAGCAAACCTGCGTACTCAGCCCCAATGTTATTCTTATGGAGATTAATTAAAATTGTATATATCGCTTATTTGTGAATATATTTTTATGAAACTTGGTAAGTGGCTTTATGTAGTATTAAGACATTTATATCTTCATTGGAAATTCGCTGAGTATGCAGGTTTGCTGCGACGGGGGTATTTAGAAAATGCTTACATTTTGAATCTTAATGCAAGTTCAACCCTGAAACTTTGACATTTTTTTTAATTTTTCTTTTTCAACCTATGATAACCAAAGTTGGCAATTTTATGAAGTTTAATATGTAGTTTTCAGAAATATGCCTTTTTTTGGTGTTGGATTAATAACTTTGAAATGAGAGCCATGGCTACACTTGCCCCGTCGTTTTTGCACACGGGGCAAGTGCAGCCACGGAAATTGGGGTAAGTGCAACCATGCAACCGTGCAACCTTCCCGGTAGCCTTTTCTTCTTACAACCTTCAATAAATTCTTAAAAACTCTTCTTGTAAATAGTGTTTCAAAGTGTAGAACAGTTTAAGTTTTAAAGTTGAGTTGCTGTATTTTAATTTTAATTAATTTGGTCAAAAGTGTGAAAAAACAAAAGTACCGGTAACCATTAAAACAAGAAAAAACATTAGGCCTACAATCTCCTTATAGGCCAAACTATAAAAATGGTTTTGTAAATTAGTGTTTTAGAGTGTAGAACAGTTTAAGTTTTCAAGTTCAATTGCTTTACTTTAGTTTAGTTCATTATGATAAAAAAATTAATATGAGAAACTGTGACATTAATATTTTGTCAAAAGTATAAAATTAAGGAAAAATAAGAAAAAGAAGACCATTAAAAACAAGAAAAACATGAAAAGTTGTAGAAATGATGTTCTAACCAGGTGTGAATCATGTAAGTATCCTATATATTTTCATTCAAGCAATAACGTAAAAAAACTTATCTTTGATATTTTACCCATTTTCCCGATTATCGCGCGTTGACTCGCGACAAAGTTCGTATCTCCCAAACGGTTTAAGATAAAAAAATGAAAAAATATTGTCAGAATCAGTGAAAAACAAGCTATAACACACTTGCCCCAGTTGTAATTTACATTGCCTCTTATGGAGGATTCTATGCTGTGGTTGCACTTACCCCGGATGCATGGGGCAAGTGCAACCAGTGGACATGTTTTTTTATTTTATTTTTTTTTTATTTATGGTAAACAGTAAAAATATTCTAATTGTAGGATATTGTAGCTAGATAAACCCTAATACTGTGTGCTGAGTTTTATTTATCTCTCCTTAATAGTTACTTCACAGTAACAGTTCAAAATTGAAAAATAAATAAACCTGGTTGCACTTACCCCACTTCACCCTAAGTATTTTTTAAACTGTTCTTTAACTCTCTAGGTGTTGTGTCGCTATAGCGACACAAAACACATCCGCTGGGGTTTTTACTGTCGCTGCGTCGACAGTCAAACAGCGTTTACAGAATAGGCTCTGGGGCGCATTGAATCTTAATGAACCGATCGAAATTGGTATCGCCGTTTACGGCAGATACTAAGCTTTCTCCCGATGTCTTTCTGTAGACGCTTTTTACGTTTGTGCCAGTCGTACTTCAGCAGACAGCTGGAGTGTGAAGGTTTGTGTGTCGTTAACCCTAGGAGTGGCCCGATGCTAAAGTGTGGAATGGTAGGCTAAATTTGTCGATTTTGCAGACATTTTTTGAAAATTCGTATAAATTCAACCGTAGAAGTAAACCTAGCCAGCCTTATATTCATTTTGATCAGGAAGAATAGGGGAATCTAGAAATACTAAAATAATAAAAGATCTAGAAAGGTAATTTTTTCGGTAAAGTGAAAAGAAGAAAAACAATTAGAATTTCATTTTTGAAATTTCAAAAGTAGCCTCGGTGAAATTTTTCTACAGATTTTTTATGGAAAATTCATTATATTCATTTTGTAAACAATCTAATTCCCTACCTACTTAGAAATACATTGTATAACATGGTATAGAAATAATTTGTTTTGTAAGTTTTAGGGGTGTAATATAATAATAAACGGAAACCCGAAATACATGTAAACTGTACGGTGTTAGGTTGTGTTGTAAATACGTCATGTAATATATGTATATACTAAAACATATTTAACTAATATGGAAATAATCATCGTTCTTTGTACATTAGAATAAACTATATTTTCCTTACAATAAAAAACAAGGATCAACATAAACATTATAACAGATGTAACTTGAAACATATGATCTTTAAATATGAAATATACCACAGTCTCCCCCACTGTAGAAGAAATAACTGAAGAACTGTTGAACCGAACAAAGTCATAGGTTTAACCTCACTACTGGTCGACGGACCCTTGTTGACCTTCTCAGCTGGACCGGGGAATGATTAGGTTCGTGTTCTTCTTGAATTTGTGGCTGCCTAGCTTCTAACAAGGCAGTCTCATCTGCATCATCATGATTCTCCCGGGGCATGGGAATTGGTACATTCCTATATTGAATATTAATGAAACTATTGCCAGTATTTTTTTTGTGAACTAATTTGGTCTGTGGGATTTGGTGATGTTGTAGCTGGTGTGGATGTGGTTGATGGGGAGCAGGAACTTCGGACCTTCTTAGTTGCTCAATGTGCCGTTTCACCATTGTTCCATCATCAATTTCTACTAAATAATGTAGGCGGCCTAGTACCTTTGCTATTTTTCCATACTTCCATTTGGTAGTGTTGTTTCCGGAACTATAATTTCTCACTTGAACACGTTCTCCAGGGAATAATTTGAGTGACTGTGGCAACTGTGGTGCAGTGCGAGGTTTAATTTCTTGAGGAGTGTGAAACCTTAGAAGGTCAAGTTTAGTTCGGAATCTCCTCTGCATAAAATTCTCCGCTGGTGATTTGTCGTCATTACCAAATGGTGTTGCTCGATAGTAAAACAGAGCTTCGTGCACCTTGGAATGAAGTGTTCCAGGATCAGATACAACAGCTTTCAATTTATTCTTGAAACTTTGCACGAATCGCTCAGCTTGTCCATTAGTGGCCGGGTGTCCAGGGGCTATAGTCTTGTGTTGTATACCGTTCCTAGACAAAAATGCTTGAAAGGCATCTGAAGTAAAAATTGACGCATTGTCACTTACAACTGTAACGGGGAGTCCATTCCGGCTAAATATTTCTCTAAGATGTACGATAGTGGAGTCAGTTGTAGGTGCTGACTTTGAAATGGATACCTCTGGCCATTTTGATAAACTATCTACCACAATTAAAAAGTGATGTCCGAGAAATGGACCAGCATAATCAATGTGCACACGTTCCCAGTTGCCTTTAGGTGATTCCCATGGGTGAGCGGGAACTTTCATCTGATTATTTTGCACATCGGCGCATGCTCTACATGACTTTGCCACCGATTCAATGTCTTTGTCAATCAGTTTCCAGTAACAATATCTACGGGCCAATGATTTCATACGTACTATACCTTGATGTGTCTTGTGGAGTTCACGGAGGACATACTGTTGCAGAGTTTTTGGAATTACTACTCTCTCCCCTCGAAATATTATTCCTTCATGAAGGCTGTATTCAAGTGAAGTGCATGTGCCATTTTGTAGGGATAACTTTAGAGGAATAAGCTCTGGATCCTTATCGGTTTCTTCTGATACATTCTTGTGTGTAATTTCCTCACTTGAAATATTAGACAAGGTTACATTGCAAATTGTGTAATTTTCATCAACAGATGTTTGTGTGGATGGCAATGGAAATCTTGACAGATAGTCGGCATTAGCATGGTCTGATGAACGTCTGAAGATGATGTCAAAGTCAAACCCAGACAAAAACATGGCATAGCGAAGCAGTCTGGAAGCTGTTATTACCGGTAACTTAGAACTGGAACTAAAAATGTGAGTTAGCGGTTTGTTATCGGTAATGAGTGAAAACTTCCTTCCGTAAATATAAGGATAAAACTTTAAGAAAGCCCAATAGATTGCCGTTGCCTCTCTGTCAATTTGAGAGTAATTTTTCTCTGTAGGTGTCAATGATCGGGATGCGAAGAAGATTGGACGTTCCGTGCCGTCTATTGTGTGTGATAAAATTGCTGAAATTCCCACGGGACTAGCATCGGTTGCTAAGACAAGAGGTAAAGATGGGTCATATCCAACTAGAACTTTATCGCTAGCTATGGCTGCCTTGATTTTGATTGCAGCATTTTCGCAAGCTTCTGTCCACCGGAAAGGAGTATTCCCCCTTTTAAGAAGTTGGTAAATTGGATGCATAATAGTGGCTACATTCGGAATAAACTTAGAGTAGTATGATACATAGCCGATAAACGTTCTTACCTCCTCTAAATTCGTAGGACTAGGGGCATTGAGAATGGCTGTCACCTTTTCTGGGCTCTTCTGGATACCGCGTTTGCTTATCTTGTGACCAAGGTATGTTATTTCGTCTTCGAAAAATTTACTTTTGCCTTTGTTGATGTGAAGATTGAATCTTTCTAGACGGGCCAAACAAGCAAGCAACCGGTTATGGCATTCTTCAACATTTGACCCCCAAATTATAATATCATCAAAATATGCTAAGGTACACTCAAGGCCTTGTAATACAGTGTCAATAAATTTTGCAAATTCGCTAGGTGCGGTTTTAATGCCAAAAGACAATCTTTTCATTAGATACGTTCCACGATGTGTAGATATTGCCTGTAGTTTTTGGCTTTCTGTGTCTACTGGAATGTGAAGATATGCTTTGTGGATGTCAAGCACGCAGAAAAAGTTACCTCCTCTGATTTTCCCCAGGATTTCATCGATGACTGGTATAGGGTATCTTGTGTCCTCAAGCTGTGAGTTTATTGTGCATTTATAGTCAAAACACAATCTTACCTTTCCGTCCGGCTTTGGAACTACCACCAACGGACTTCCCCATTGTGCGTTGTCCACTTTTTCAATTATATTTTCGTTTTCCAGCCTATCAAGTTCAGCCTCAACCTCATCTCGGAGTGCAAAAGGGACTACTCTTGGTTTTAAAAATATAGGACGAGCATTGCTTTTGAGGATTAGGTTACAAGAATATGGGGCTTCTCCAATCTTCTCTTCAAACAGTTTTGCATATTTGTTAAGAACTTCTTCTCGTAGTTTGAAACGGATATCAGTGTTTACATTATTGATGGGCTCTTCAGAAATTAGAGGAATCTTCAACTGTCGCAACCAATCACGGCCCAACAACGGGTTCGTCAGACGATCAACGACAAACAAGTTTTGGTAAAATAGCTGGTTGTTATGCTGTACCTCAACTTTGGCAACACCCAAAGGTTCAAACATTTCACCTGTTACAGTTCTAAATTTAATAGAAGTTTGTTTGAGTGCTCTATTTGGGCAAAGTTGCTTAAAGTCTTTGTTAGTAATGATGGTAACTGGACTTCCAGTGTCAATCTCAAACTTCAGACGTCCAGTTTCAATGTTCAGTGTAACAGTAAACTTTCTCTGTAGAGAAGTAGTTGATGTATTACAAACTGTTATTATTTGTCCAACAGAAAAATTTGGATCTGTTACATTTTCAAGGTCATCAGAAGCACTCCGTGCTACATAATCGAGATTAACTGCATTTACTTTGCGTGGATTACATCGGGAAATACTAGAAATACAAACCTTTGCTACATGTCCTTGTTTACGGCACAAACTACAGAACAAAGTTTTGCTATTTTTGTTGCATGTTTTCGTTGTGTGATTGTCATCTCCACAACGGAGGCATAGACCAGATATTCCCAGACGTTCATAAAATCCACGCCGGCGATCATTCTGTGTGGTTGGTGGATAACTAGGAACATAGGGTTTCCCCTGAGATACTTTACCCACGGTTTCAGTCTGGTGAAATGTCTTGCTTCCTGTTTTCGATGCATGAAGAGTCAGAGCTAGTTCGCAAGCACCATTAAACGATAGATCGGGTTGTTGAAGAATTTTCTCACTAATAGATTCGTCACGCAATCCTCGTATAAATTGTGCCCTTAAGAATAAGTCAGCCACCGACTCACCACAGGTTCCGCAATCAAATTCACACGTAAATGTAAGTTTCCGTAATGCTGCCACAAAATCGGATATAGTCTCTGTTGGACTTTGAACTCGTGATAAAAAGGTGTGTTGTTGCACAAACACATTTGGTTTGGGACATAAATGTTTTTCTGCGATTTCAATTAGCTCATTGTAACTTTTGTTTGTTGGCAAGTCCGGTGATACAAGGCCAACTAATAGTTGATAATGTTTCGGTCCAATGCAGTTTATTAATATTCGTGCTTTGGTTCGCTGTTCGTCATCTTCGTGCCCAGTAATATTTTTTAGTTGAAAGAAATTTTCCAGTCGTTGCCTGTATGAACTGAATTCCTCAATATTATCATCAAATTGGTCAAAATGGAATGATGATATAACGTTCTGTGTTTCCGTGCGTTCAGAGGGTTGTGGGTTTCGTTCGTGCAAATGTGTTATCTCATTAAATCTGGTTAATAGCTCAGCTTGTTGCTCAACAAACTTAGAAAGGATAGAAGAAAGTTGTTCAGCCATTTCTGTTCAATGAAAGGTCATGTAAATAAATTATGCAAAATACTTGCTATGAACAAAAGACATTTTACAAAAAACTCATATTTCTCGTCGCCACTAAAACATATTTAACTAATATGGAAATAATCATCGTTCTTTGTACATTAGAATAAACTATATTTTCCTTACAATAAAAAAACAAGGATCAACATAAACATTATAACAGATGTAACTTGAAACATATGATCTTTAAATATGAAATATACCACATATACTAATGATGATATATACATATTTGTAAAGCTAATGAAGGAAGGAATCCAAAAAAGTCATATAGTTGATGGTAAAAAATTGTTATCACTTATAAATAAATGTAAATAAAAGAATGTTTTGCTATTTTTGTGTATTTGGAAAAAAAAGATTTCACAGTACCGGTATTTAGTATATAAATTTTTTGTCTAATGTTTTGCCCCCAAAGCAATATAATCATGTTGTAGTAGGGGGGCCTACATTCAATTCCCTACATAGAAATATATAACATGTTATACATAGAATGCATTGGAGTATACATATCAATATATAACTCACCACTACCAGATAAATAATCCAATTAGCCTAGGCCTACGACGCAATATCAGGAAAGTCGTTCATCTCAATATCACTGCCTATATTACCCTCTAAATCGTCATCAACGTCACTATTACTTTATTCAAGAGCACCCCGAATGTCACTACAATCCATTTTTGCATAAATTCGGCTAAATAAATAACTAAAACAATCTTACACAACTGACAGCAGTCAAACATAGCGCGCCATTTTGGACTGGGACTTCGACATTGCATATTTCAAATGCAATATCATATTGTCAACAAAAACATAACACATCGAGACAGATATAAGAAGAAAGCCTGAAATCTGCTGTTTACATTGATACCAAATACAATACAGTTTGGAGCGAGCCAAACAAACAGACTTGAGACTTCGTAAACAGCAAACAGCTGCGCAGTTGCCGATTAGGCAAAAATGTGACGTAATGAAACAATTCCTTGGTGATGATTTTCAGAATAAAACAGTGCTGCCAACGGCAAAACTAAATTACTCTACATTTCTT
Source organism: Allygus modestus (assembly GCA_963675035.1). Taxonomy (NCBI): domain Eukaryota; kingdom Metazoa; phylum Arthropoda; class Insecta; order Hemiptera; family Cicadellidae; genus Allygus; species Allygus modestus. The sequence continues at coordinate 21,842,514 of OY776116.1, forward strand.
CCTCTTCAAAATAACATATTATTTGACTAGTAACTATAACTTACACTAGATATAAATCCGATTTTCCTGATGGCCCTTTTTCGGCCATCTGCCATTGTACAAAAAAACAGAAAACACCTGTTTTCAAAAAATCATATGATCTGTCTAATCAATATTTCGTTCAAAACATCAATACCAAAATAAAGCGCATCTCTTTAGCAGTGCATTGGTACCAACCGCAATTTCCCACGACAAAAATTACCCAAGCTGGGTAATTTCAAAAAAGTAGTGTTTTGACATTTTCTTAGCAGCAGCTGCTAGAATCGCATCGCGCCAAAAATTCATTTGATTTATAATCGTCGTGACATTGTTGTATAGCTGCTACAGGGTTTGTTTATGTAATAAAATGAAAGTTCAGAATATTATCTTTCGAGTGATATATATATATATATATATATATATATTGTTCACTTTTGAGTTGATCATTAGTGGTTTTTTATTTTACAAATTTTCGGTCCCGAATGGCCGATTCTCGGCCCCTGCCACAGTAGGCTGCACAAAATAGGGCCCAATCTCGGCCATTGGCCACTCCTAGGGTTAACCTGACTTCGGGAATGGTGTTGTTTTGCAATGTTTTTCGTTGTTTTTATTTGTAAAAATGGATAGTATTGACATACGTGGGGCTTTAGAAGAAAAGTTTAGTGATGATGAATGGTTGGTTGATGTTCCTGGAGAAATAGACGGCAGTGATATCGAGGTAAATTATCCTTCCGACTGTAACGTCGCCAAGGCCATTCTGCTCATTTGCTATAGCACGCAACAACAGATTATTATCTAAAACTTTTTTTATTTGCTGCTTTACCTGATTACTTGTTTATATATTTAGTTTCCTCATAAAATTTAAAACAAATTGGCTATTTTGAAAATTGTATATTCTAGAAACGTTTATAATTTGATGGAGCGTAAACTTTTAACATTTTTTTATTTATTTTAACATCACACAATTTTTCTATTATAATTTTTATGAGATGTTATATACATAATATTGAAGCCCGTGATTTTCTGAATAAGAAAACTATACAATAATGCAGTTTGGAGTGTTTTTGAGTTTTTTTACATTTATTTGAATAAAACACTGCAAAATCACTAAACATAGGCAAACATTAAGACCATTATTAAAGACACTTGGAGGATTATGTCAAAAGCTGTGGTCTGATTGTTCCCCACACCCACACGCATTTTACTATAAATACATTTTTAAAACCGCAGCTAAACATAGGCTCAAACTATTTGAAACTAAACTATCATATGGGACGTAAATTTGTTAAAGCTTTGCCTTCCACAATAAAAAGAATAAATGACAATAAAATTCAAAATTAGGCTTAGAGAATTCTTGGTTGGCCGTTGCTGTTATAGCCTACTCTATAGTTCTTTTACGCTTCCTTGAGAGGTTAGAAGAGGGATTATTATGACATACTGCATGCTTGGAAATGCCACATTGTGGCGATGCCTAAAATATTGATTTAAGTTCTTGAGTTGATCGTAAATTTGTATCTAAAGTGTTTTTTATCACTGCAGCAAATACGTGTTAGGCAACTGACTTGTTGCAAACCCTGTACTTATTTCAATTTGTTTTCCAGGTTTGCAGCAGCAGATTTGGAAGTTTAAGCAGGAAATGCCTCACTAAAACTTCTATAGTTCAGTATAGATTTTATACAGATCCATCTATTCCTCCTAAGATAACAAGGGATAAAAAAGGAATAGGCGCAGGAGCATTTACATGGAAATCTCTTACTATTACTTCTGTCATTGGTTCTGGTCTTCTTGCATTCATGTTATACTTAAAAGCAGAAAAAGATAAAGGTAACCATAACTTAATGCTTTTGTTATAACTGAATTGATCAATGTTTAATGTACGCCTAGTCAATCTTGTATATTAAAGGTTTCTGATGAGATGTAGATTGATTACGTTTTGAAATGTATTTTCTTAATCAGGCTCCAGTAAGCCATTTTAGCGAATTTCCCCTATAGGGAAGAAGCTATTACCGTAGTCGGTATTGTAAGACCTAGGCCCGGGACCATGATGACTTTTCATTTTGAGGTCTATATATATAGTGTCCGTGGGTGCGATAACTCTCGTAAAAATGGTCCGATTTTGAAGAAATTTGGTAAAAACATGTAAAGCAACAATTATGACTTTAAATTCGAAAACCAGCCAGATCGCTCTATCCAAAGGGGTATTTTGGGGGGGTTTTGTATCCCAAAAATGGGTTTTTTGAGTTTTTTACATGTATTATTTTAGGAAATCCAATTTTTAGTTTTCACCATTAAATTCAGCTTAAAAAACAAACAATTTGGTGTGTTGATCATTGCTCTACGTCAATTGGTTACCGAGATATTGAAAGTGCTAAACGCAGTATGTTGTCCAATGCTATCCTTATGGAGAATAAGACAAATTGTATATCTTGCTTATTTATCAACTTATCCTGACGAATCTTGGTATATTGCTTCATACTGTTGTGGTCTATTGATATTTGCTGAAAAATTATTTTTTTGCTAATAGGTCCCGTAGCAGCAAACCTGTGTACTCAGCCCCCATGCTATTCTGATGGAGAATAAGTCAAATGTTATCTCCCTTAATTATGAACATAAATTAATACAATTTGGTATGTGGCTTTACCTAGTTGAGTTATATTGATATTTGTATAAAAACCCATTTTTAGTGCTCCTTATTTCAGCAAACCTGCATACTCAGACGCCATGTTATTCTTATAGATAATAATTAAAATGTCATAAATCAATTATTTGTGAATGTATATTGATGAAACTTGGTATGTGGCTCTAAGTGGTATTAAGATATATATATCTACATTGGAAATTCGCTGAGTACGCAGGTTTGCTGCTACGGTGGTATTCTTAAATTATACACTGCTTAGTTTATAAAATACAGTCAACACCCGATTATCCGGGGTAATGACCGGTTGGAGGGTCACGGATAACCCAAAACCACGGTTAAAACAAAGGGATTCAATAAATTGAATATTACGAATATAATAAAGGTTTATCAACATTTTTATCGTACAATATTGTGTTTTAATGTTATTTAAGATATATTTGTGTAGATTAAATACCTTTTAAAATCTTTAAATTGTGATAACATCTACAAACAATCAAGATAATAATAGTTAATGCTAGCAATGGTTGATAGCAGTAAATACTATCCAAAACGCCGAATGATATTTAATAGGTTAAACATCTCTAAACAGGGCCATTCCATGCCAAATCATCCAGGGGCTGACACCCATGGTGTCAGATTTTAATAAAAATTTGTATATATTAAGTGTGTACAAAAATAAGAAAAAATGCAAAGTTTCACCAAATTCCATTCAGTAGTTTCAGAATTATAGTCGTTTAAAGTTTTAGAAAAATGTAATTTCCGATGGCAGTATGAGCAGGAAATCAGCTTGTATGTTTCCACGTTTTTCTAAATAATATTTATATTTATGTAGCTAGAGGCTTCAAACATTATGAATTTGTCCTAAATTTAATGGAGAATCAGATTATACTATAAGTGTTGGCATTATAACTTTTCATCATTGTTTAAAAAATCGTAAAACACAAAAATTATAGTTTTTTTCAAATTGTGACGTTTATGTAAAAAACAATCTTTGGCTAAAATCTCTCTCCAGATACCCTAATACAACCATATATCACTGAAAAGAGCGTAACATTTCCTTATAAATGGTGAAATAATATTTGTGGGTTTACGTGTTATAAAAGTTTTATTACAATGTAAAGTTAATAAATAAATTTTTGAATAGCGGAAAAGGTATTTTCATTGACAAAGACAGAGTTTGTGGTAAGGATGTTAGAAAGTCAATAATATCTTATAAAATATAGGACTATGGAGCTAAAATCATATGTAATACAATTTGCATGGCATATTTTGTAATAAGATAAGGCTTACTGTTGGATATAACACATTTACAACAAATAATTTTGCACAGTATGATGTCATTTTGAATTTAAATGTATACCCTTGTTAGCCTACGTATTACTGGAGAGCTGCATGTCAGCCTCAAAAGGTGAAATAATATTTGCAAGTTGTAGCATTACAAGAGTTTTAATTCAACATAAAAATATGAAATGAAAACCTAGGATTTGATGAAGTTTTGGTCTTAATGGATTTCGCTGAGAATTATAATTTTGTTCTTCAAAATGAAGTACAGTCATACCACTGGAGCCATTTAAGTTGTTCAGTTCATCCTGTAGTAATATATTCTAAAAATGGAGATGGTACCTTAAAACATCATTGTGGTACTAGAAACATCATAGTGTTTCATTTCTGATGACCTAAGACACGATGTACCATTTGTCTTCTCTGTCCAAGAAAAAACGATTGATTTAATTAAGCTGACATTTCCATCAGTTGGCAGAGTGGAATACATTACTGATGGGTGCAGTGCACAGTATACAAATTTCAAAACCATGATGAATTTGTCATGAAAAAATGTTCAACTTAAAGGAAGTCATGGAAAATCTTCATGGAAGTTATGGAAGGTCTTTTCATGCAACAAGTCATGGAAAACTGTATGTGACGGAATCGGGGGCAAGACAAAAGAACTAATACAAAGAGAAACCTCCAAAGTTCAAAAGCAAGTGAACAAAAACATGCTTGGCAAAGTAAATGCTTGGCAAATGTTCACACTTTGTAATAATCTGTTTTCAAAAATAAAATTTTTCTTTTTGAGTGAAGAAGATATTGAAAATATGAGAATAACCCAAAGTAGTCGTTTTGAATCTGGGCAAAGCATAACTGGAACAAGAAGTTTTAATTTTTTCCAGCCTGCATCGTCAGAAGAAATCATAGCAAAAAGAGTGAGCTCAGGCTCTGTTATCTGTTGAACACTTTCGCTGCTGCAAACATGTTTAAACATGAAATTTGCATAAGTTTCTATGTTAAGAAAAAAAAACAATCGGGGCCCACAGCAGCCAACGTGTTAAGGAAAAACATGTTTAACCCATCAGGACCAATGATTGAATCTAACCTCCATTCCTTTGTTGCCTGGGTTTATGAAAGCAACTGGTGGATTGGAATGGTTCAGCAAATTAATGAGGAAGAAGGGGATTATAATATCCTCTTTATGCAATCCTCATGGTACAGCTGAAAACCTTTATTGGCCTCAAAAAGAAGAAAACTGCCCCGTACCACCACCTCATCTCCTTTGTAAAGTAAAACCTCCAGTGGTAACGTCACAATTGGATTGAACTTATAAGATTGATTCTGACTCTCAAAAATAAATTAACACAGCCTGGGACAACTTTAAAATATCACTATAGACGGTCATCAGTTTTAAGTTTCAGTGATTGTGTTTACTTACATTTCAAGTTACTTTCGAACCAAGCCAAGACTTTTAAAAACTATTTAACAATTTTTAACTTTTAACACAATTTGAAGATATACTATCATTTTGTACAATAGAAGAATTGTCCCACGAAAATCTGGATAAGAAGTAAGTAAACCAGTGCAGTAACTAAATGAAATGTAAATACTGTATATTTTGTGTAGGTATCATAAATTCACGAGGTCGTTTAATGTAAGCTAAATCGGTACACCCTCAGTATTGAAGTAAAAAAGGAGCACTTAAGCCATGTCATTTCATATTTTTATATTGTATTAAAACTCTTGTAATGCTACAACTTGCAAATATTATTTCACCTTTTGAGACTGACATGCAGCTCTCCAGTAATATGTAGGCTAACAAGGGTATACATTTAAATTCAAAATGACATCATACTGTACAAAATTATTTGTTGTAAATGTGTTATATCCAACAGTAAGCCTTATCTTATTACAAAATTTGCCATGCAAATTGTATTACATATGATTTTAGCTCCATAGTCCTATATTTTATAAGATATTATTGACTTTCTAACATCCTTACCACAAACTCTGTCTTTGTCAATGAAAATACCTTTTCCGCTATTCAAAAATTTATTTATTAACTTTACATTGTAATAAAACTTTTAGAACACGTAAACCCACAAATATTATTTCACCATTTATAAGGAAATGTTATGCTCTTTTCAGTGATATATGGTTGTATTAGGGTATCTGGAGAGAGATTTTAGCCAAAGATTGTTTTTTACATAAACGTCACAATTTGAAAAAAACTATAATTTTTGTGTTTTATGATTTTTTAAACAATGATGAAAAGTTATAATGCCAACACTTATAGTATAATCTGATTCTCCATTAAATTTAGGACAAATTCAAAAAGTTTGAAGCCTCTAGCTAGATAAATATAAATGTTATTTAGAAAAACGTGGAAACATACAAGCTGATTTCCTGCTCATACTGCCATCGGAAATTACATTTTTCTAAAACTTTAAATTACTATAATTCTGAAACTACTTAATGGAATTTGGTGAAACTTTGCATTTTTTCTTATTTTTGTACACACTTAATGTATACAAAATTTCATAAAAATCTGAGAACTTGGGTGTCAAATTGTAATTTGGCTGGATGATTTGATATGGAATGGCCCAACACCGAATTCTCTAAACTACACCAAACAGTATGTTAATTAATTCCGCACTGGGGGAAAAACCCAATGAGGTTAAATAACGTTCGGAAAGGGTGATTGTTTTGAGATGTTTCTATTTTTAGACTCCACGTCTGACCGTCCGTCTTCTCTGTCTGTCCGTCTGTTGCTGAGGGTGAACAGCGGCGGGAAAGGTGATTGTTTTGAGATGTTTTTATTTTTAGACGTTCGCGTCTGACCGTCCGTGCAGTGTCATGGTCAACGCTTCCCATCACGCGCCCATGGCTCATTAGCGAAATGACAGACTCTCGTGGTTCTAAATTGTTTGTATAGTATTTATTCTGATAAAAAGTAAATTAAATACGATTCTGGAGATAATTTTGCAAAATAAATTTTTATTATTGCTCTATTTATGTTTAGAAGGGGATAGATAAAAATAATAAAAATAAACCTTTCGTGACCCCGGTTAAACCACAACCCGATTAACCCGCTCCCGGATAATCGTGAGTTGACTGTATACACCTTTCAGGAATTAATTGTGCTATTAATTTATTTACTTTGTAGTGGTCAAATTTAACAAGGAAATTGAGAAGCCACAAGGGAGGACTTGTTCACACGTTTGAGACATTATTTTTTATTGGTCTGTTAATCAGTGGCTGGAGATAAATGTTAGCCTAATAAATTTTAAAGTAGGTGATGGTCTACAGAATTACTTTGTTTATATTTTAAAATAGGTTTTGGGCTACAGAATTACTTTATTCATATTTTAAAGTAGTTTATGGTCTACAGAATTACTTTATTCATGATTCAGTTTTTCCACAATGATAATAAAAGATAAGTAAACTCTTAATTTGTATTCCCTTTTTTTACAGTAATGGAAAGAGAACGTAAAAGGATGATTGGAAAAACTGCTATCGGAGGTCGTTTTGACTTGGTTACTCATGAAAATAAACCTGTGAAAAGTGAAGATTTTGCAGGGAAATGGCTCTTGATATATTTTGGATTCACCCATTGTCCTGATGTTTGTCCCGAAGAAATGGAGAAGATCGCTGAAGTAGTCAATTTTCTGGGTACGAAGAACTAACCACTGTGAATTTGTTTAACACCAATACCAAAACCCCGGTCTCACAGTCCCCACCTTAAAATTAAAATATTTGCTATAGGAACAACTGATGATGGAAAACTGGCCTTTCTCACAGAACATTCCATTCTTTAGGACTAGGTGGTTATTAATATTATTGTCTGTTGGCACGGTTCCATTACTATAATAAATCAAATAAGATCCAGAATGGTCTATGAGATTGTGAGTTTAAGTTGATTACATGCTTTGTATTAAGAGTAAATGGATTGGCCTGTGGGGCTGGGGTTTCTTAACATAATATAAAAGTGAAATGTACTAAAACGAGTTCGCACGCAGCACGCTGACGTGAGGGAAATGAATTTCCACATAAAAACTTTTAAAACTCAAAATCAGTGTAAAAACATACATTTGTCCAATTCTTATTGAAATCTGAAAACATAGATTTTTTGGCTGTTCTGATACTCCTGGTTTCAATTACTTGCAAAGCTGGGAACACAATTTTGCGCATTATAAGGTTAGGAGAAGGTCCAGACAGGCTTAAAAGTAGTTGTGAGGTTGCTGGGGATGATAAAAGTACTCTAACAAAGGAATAACAGGCTTTTCTAGTATAAAACCCCCGTAAGACAACGTACTGTGTTTAGTCGATACACATTTTCTTTAATAACTCGGTGAATATTTATGCTAGAATTACGAGAGAGGGCTTAAAACTTTCGCCTTTTTAATTCCCATCTTTTAACATGCATTTATTTTACATCTGGGGCTCTTCTGACCCTTGTTGGGCCCAAAAACTCAAAATTTGAAAGATTAATCCCCAAAAAAAGGGGTTTAGAGTTTTCCGATTGTTTTGCCCAACGAACTTGTCCAACTGATTACAAAAAGGAACGTCCCTACCAAATTTGAAGTAAATCAAACAAAAAATGTGGCCGCTAGAGTGCAAACACATATATATATATATGTGAAGGGTAGGGGAGAAAGGGGGAATGGCGACCACCTATGCGGGAATGATTCTTGCGTGGATTGTGTTGGTGGAATCTTTGTTTGATTTACTGCATTAGTTGTCAAATTTAGTTTACTACAACATACTAAATCCTCAAAACTATAGATTAAGTAATTTTTTATAAAAAATGGTTTAACTTAGTCACTACATCGATCGGTATTCCCCAACTAGTGGGGTAATGCCGACCGGGTGCTCCCCCATGTATTTTAAATGGGGAAAAACATTTTTTTTCACTTTGTTATAAAACGTACAATAACATCCAAACTATCATATAATGGATTTAAATGTAAAAAATAATACTCCTACAAAGCAAAATCAAAAGATATTCTTTATTAAGTATAAGATATAACTATATAAGTTTAAGGTGATATCAAATTGATCAAAGTGTAAACAACTTAAAAGCTAACGTTGACTTAACATGTAAGTAAAATATTACTTTAGTAAAACAAATTAAAAACCTAAATGAAAAAGAAGTTTAAACGACGTCCTAAAAAAGTTACAAGAACTTAAGTCTAAAAACGCCTACAGTGGTCACAAATAAAATCTTCAGGAGAGTCAGCTCCACTGCAAAGACTAATGCATCCACATACCGCATTCACATAAACTATTACTTCTACAACAATCACAAACATATTTATGTTGTTGTGATTTTTACCGTTTAATTATTTTTAGGGGAGCACCGATCACCTTAGCGTTAAATTACGTGTTGGGGAGCGCCGACCAACTTAGAATTTAATTTCGTGTAGGGGAGTACCGATCACCGGTCGGCATAACCCCAACGCTTTTGGTCGGCACTACCCAAAACACATTACTTTACAATACCTAACATAGCTACTGTCAGGAACAAGCCATCCATTAAAAAATACGAGGTAATAATCTTTGACACGAGGTGTTTGTTATTCTATGAGTTAGGACTAACAAATATGTGTAGAAAGTGTAATTACGGAGGTCTAATATACGGTGAAAATTAGAACGAGATACACTAAAAACTTTTGAGGTTAGAAAGTCCTAAACGGGTAGCATGAGACTGGTGGCTGGCAGGAAATAAACTCAGGGGGCTGCCGCTAGGAGCGCTGTTCTGTTGGTTTTGAGTTGAGTCTCGTCTGTCAAGGTCAGTACCCCTGGTCGGCGCTACCCAATGGTCGGTGCCACCCCACTCTCCCCTACTTGTTAATAATGATTTTAAAAATAATATATATATATATATATATATATATATATATATATATTTATTTATATATATAAAACATTTTGAACGACCCCCCAAAACGTGTTTCAGGGGGTCACGTTAGGAACTTCTATGGTGGTCCCGGGCTTAAGTTTCACCGTGCGGGTCATGCTAATAGTTCACTTTCCAAAGGAAATTCACTAATAAAATGTAGTGTTTGAAACTGTGATGGCAGTCGTGTGACCAACACATTTACTTTCATTTATTGATACAAAAATGCTACAAAACAGGTTCTTAACCCAATTACAAAGTAGCATTATTACTAACATTTATTTTTAGGGATTTTTCCTTCAAGTCCAGTTTTATGAAGCACTACTCAATGTCTTCCAAGATACTAATATAATACAATGCACATGACACATGCAATCTACTATACATGCATGAATGAAAAGTTTTAAACTACACACCACAATTAAATAAATATATTAAATTTAATTACTCCATACTAAACATACTGAGTTAGAGGTAACGTTCAGTCTAAATGCAAAAACTTAATAAATATATATATATTATACAATAAGACAAACCTAATCTAATAAATGTTGTACAATTTGTTTTCTAAATTTGCTGAGTGTATCTCCAAATATATCTACGATATTTGGTAATGAATTATAAATTCTTCCATAACATTTAGCGGGGAGTTAACTCCTAAATTGGTTCGAGAGTGGTGGGGGGAGAACAACAGACGACAACAGGAATTTAGCCGCGGCACATTGAACTGTAGTTTAGATAAGAGAGTTATGTCATAAAGCGCACCACCCACCAGCTGATGGAGGTAAACCAACATAGCGACCCGCCGCCGCTTGTGTAGAGAGTCTAGTTCAAATATAGATAAGAGCTCAGAATAGGGAATGACTGTTGAGCAATGACCAGACTCTTTAAAATATAAGAATCTTAAAAATATTTTTTGAACTTTCTCAATTAGATCAGAAGAGTAAGCATAATACGGATTCCACACAACTGAACCAAATTCCAATCTGGATCGCACCAAAGTACAATACAGAAGCTTGATGACATCAACATTTTTCAGAAAATTACTTGACCTACGAATGAAGCCCATAATTGAAAATGCAGATTCACACATAAATAAGACATGATCAGCAAAAGATAATTGTTCATTGAACATTATACCTAGGTCTCTAATAACGTGATTTGATACCAGAGTTGTGTTTTCTATCCTGTAGTTAAAAAAAATTAAATTACCCTCAGGCCTCCTGGAAAAACGCAAAACAGAACATTTATGAATATGAAATTTCAAATTGAGTTCACTCCACTTAAACAGATTATCCAGATCATCTTGAAGATTTGAGCAATCAGAAACGTTCTTTATGTTTGAACAAACTTTCAAGTCATCAGCATACAGAAGAAACTTATAATTATGTATTGATGTTACTATGTCATTTATGAAGATTATGAACAAAAGGGGCCCCAAATTTGAGCCCTGGAGAACCCCAGAACCTGCATGAAATTCAGAAGACAAAAACCACCATAAGAAACAAACTGAGTTCTATTGTACAAGTATGACGAAAACAATTTGATAAGAGAAGCAGAAAGACCAAATGAATTTAACTTGGATAGAAGCGAACTATGACTAACCTTATCAAATGATTTTTCGAAATCCGTATAAATCACATCCACCTGTCCACGTCTATCCAAATGTGAAATACAATAATCAGAAAAATTGAGTGAATTAGAAACAATGGATCGACCGGGAAAAAAACATCCTGATGAGGACTGACAAAGTTTCTTATATGTGAAAGTAACCTACTGTGGAGAATAGACTCAAAAACTTTTGCTAGTGTTGATAAAACAGAAACTGGCCTGTAATTCCTGATGTCCGACCTTTCTTGAAAATAGGTACTACTCTCGATCTCTTCCACACGTTTGGAAAAAAACAATTCTCATTTGACAAATTAAAAATACTAAGTAAAGGCAAGACAAATAACTCAGCGCATGCTTTGAAAACCAGTAAACTGTCTGGTCCCACGGATCTTTTCGGTTTCAATTTTTTTAGTGCTGAGAGCTCTTCATAGTGGGTGACAGCGGCAAGTGTCATGGTGGGCAGACTCGGAGAGCGGAGCGCTCGGCGACACAACTCCTCCCCGTCCAGCTGACAGGGCTCATACACAGAGCAAAAGTAACTCGCAAACCGGTCTGCTATCTGTGCTCCCCCCTCCACCTCCTCACCATCCATATACATTGTTGAAGGATTTACATTGGCCACTCTCAAGTTATTAATTATATTCCAAAAAGATTTTGGATCATATATTATTTTCATCAAGACGTACATAATTTTTATAAGCATTTTTAATATTAACCTTTATTCTACTACGAACTTCCTTGTATTCATTTAAATCACAAGTCATTCTGTACTTTATATACCTACGTCTAATTACATTCTTACCTCTAATTAAATAAATTATGTTGTTATCAAACCTGGGGGGATACTCATGCTTATTTTTCATTGAAATAGGTACACACTGGCTAACTACATCAGTTACCTCACTGTAAAAATAATCGACTGCATCATCCAAGTTACGAATTTTTATACAAATTACTCCAATCCAAATCTCTAAAACAATTATACAATTTCAAAAAATCTGCCTTTTTATGGTTGAAGGATGGGGGGGCCAGATACAGGATTGTCATTGGCCGCTTCGGAATTATTAAAAGTAATACAGAGGGAGGATGGTACTTATCAACTTCTACTAGATGACAAAATTCTTTCTCTATATTCAAAGCACTAATATCAGACATAACCAGATCTAAAGTTTTGCCATACTCGTTAAATACATTATTTTTCATAGTCAAATTAAAAGTTTTTATAAAAAATAGTAACTGTTTACAAATTTCACTCCCAGATTGAAGATTATAATCAACTTCAGTGATAGGTAAATTAAAATCACCCAGAACTAATAATTTTTCATTCCGTATTTGGTGTAATTTGTCAAAAAATGCATTATATTATTAAACGATGAGTTTGGAGAGAAGTAAACTACACAATTAATGTTTTTTGTTCATAAACTCCAATTTTACCCATACATTTTCACCTTCAGTTTCTAAACTGAAAAGCCAGTTTACCCTAATATTACTTCCCACAGCAATTAACACTCCCTTACCCCTGGATATTCCTGTGCGTTTGGACACCTGTCTCGGCGGTGTACCTGATAATCATTTGTGAACAATTCTGTATTGTAAACTGAGTCATTCAACCACGTCTCTGTCAATGCTACTATGTCCCAGTCACACCCTAAAATGTTACACCTAAAATCAGTAGTTTTTGACCTAAACCCCTTAACATTTTGATAATAAACATGCACTATTTGCTCCTTATTTACCTGGCCAAATTATTAATACTAGTCGACAATAATAAATAGGACATGCAATTAAATAACAGAAATAAACAAATAGATATATGTGCAATATATATACAAGACTGTTGTTACTGCAAAAACAGGAGCAAATTAGGCTAAATTTAGTTTCACTGTGATTAATAATTATAGATAAATAAATAATGTGTAAAATATGTACTACATTCCAAATTCTACTCATGCTATTTGAGATCATTCATATCCGCTACCTCAGAGATAAAAACAGCAGGCTGGCCTTCGTCCTTACGAAGGAAGATTTTCCCGGCACTGGTTATCCAAACATACTTGTAGTGGCGGCGTTGTTTGAAGTTCTTCACCTCGGCCCACAGCTGGCGTGTCTCCCTGGAGAGTGACAAGTTCACGAAGACTTTACTCTCGCTGTTGAATCCAAGCTCAGAAGCTGAGAAAGACCTCTTCACCCTAGATCGCTTCTGTATCTCCTCCATGTCCAAGCGTCCACAGAACTTGACAATAATGGCTCTAGGTTCTGCTGGCTTGGTCGGATTCTTAGAAAGTCTGTGAACTGCATCAACCATGCCTTCCTCGAGCTTGAAGTTTAACACAGAAGCAACCTGCCGTAGAACCAACATCACATTCTCACCTCTAGTCTCGGGAACGCCCACAATCTCCAAACAGTTACCGCGCGAGTACTGCTCGACCGCAGATAATCTCTCTCGCAGATCACATACTGGGTTTTTCAGAACCACATTTTCATTCTTCACAGCCTCCATACCATTTTCGAAAGCCACCATAACTTTATTATTATCCGACACACCCGCCTTGCAATCATTCATCTCCTTAAAACACATGTCCAATGAATTGTTTATATCTGCCTTAAACTGTACTATTTCACTCTTAATATCTGCGATGTCCTTTAAGAATTGTTGGTTATCTAACTTAATTTGAACGACGTCACTAAGTATTGCATTGAGTTTCTCCTCTATAGACATTGAGTCACTTGAACTGTTATTGCAAGTATTAGGCTTACCGGGTGCCATAATGCCTTGCTCTTGCAGACGACGCGTCAGACGCCACTGCGCCGCTCCAGCAGTTAACCTCAAAGCCATCAGCAATTGATTAAACACACTCAGCTTGGATTTACCTTATCTTGCACACACAAAATTACACAGACTAACTATAAATACTCATTCTTAAAACGTGCACTAATTACAAATATTTGCTACACTTTAATTCACGCAAACTACAATATATTACGGAGCTGAGCAACACGCGTCTACTCAGTCATCATGTTTCCCCCTCCTTCTAAACCTTCTCTTCCTAATATACCTAAACAAAACAATTGCTACCGATGTCTCTCTCTGACAACCAGATGTGTGGTGCTTGTGAGTAGTTGGCTCAGAATTTCAGTGCTTAGAACCACGGGTTTTTAATACTGTATCATTTTTTTTTTCTTTTAAAAAATAGATTGAGAGTTTGAAACATGTTAACATTTGATGATGATCCCATCTTAATATCAAGTGATGCTTCATGAAGTCTGTTGTCTTCTTTTACGGCATGCAATCATTAGACTCATTGGAGCAACATGTGAGCGTTTGCGTCCTAGCGGTTAGTATATCGAAGGCAGAGTCTGCATCGTTAGTTCTGTGTTTACCACAAACTGTTGTAGTTCTAAACATCACTAAAATGTGTTTAGATGCTCAGGTGTAAATTTTAGTCAGCCGTGTGTTTTTTTCTCTTTTAATTGGCGCAAACATATGTTCATCAGAGCTTGACAGATTATTATTAGAAAATGGATGTGATAGAATAGATAGTGGTATCGATGACCCATTATTAGAGGGCAATGATTTAGTTAGTGTTTGTCCCTGAGAACTGGTTTTCATATTAAACCAGTTGATGAAATCTAAATTTTATTTTATTTTATAAATAATTCCACTTTAGGTTTTGGTGAAATTCCAATGTCTATAATAAAGAAACCACTGCTGCTGCTGCTGCTGCTGTGCTATAATAAAGAACTAGATTTTTGTATCATGATATATACAAAATAGCAAGCTTTCAAAAAATAAATTAACAGTTTTAGAAATCTCATTAGTTATTTAAAGAATATTTGGAGAAAAGTAACTTCAATTGTTTATTTATATTTGATTTACCTTCATTAGTGATTAGGTAGTAATTGACACCATTCTGTGTTTGTATACTGTTATACATCATGACTAAAAGGTAGCTTATCTATTTATTCTGACATTAGACAAACAATAGTTTCCAGCGAACAATGTTCTCATATGAGCTAAAAGGCTATGCTTGTAATGGCTAGCGTGTTAAATAACTCTGATTCTATGTGCCACTTGCAATGGGGTACTTGGTTGATTTTTAGCTATCAATTGGTTATGCTTGTCTGCTTCGGTGTAAATATTGAATACTTACATTTTAAATCAGTAGGGTAGATTAGTTTACTTGCCTGACGTGATTGCTGCATTAACATGTTTGCTTCGGGGCTTGGCCCACCATGCTGCAACCGATAGGCAGCACATTCACATTTTGAATTCCCAGCTAACAAATGACAAAAACACTTTTGTCGGTGCTCTACTGCATTACAACACAACTGGACGTAGTTCTACAAAACGCCAACAGGTAGCAGCACAATCCAGATAGCAGTAGTCAACCAGGGATGCCATCTAGAGGGACTAAGTTGGACCAAAATTAATGCGGAGAAGTCACGTGACAGCTGGGATATTGGGGGAAATTTACTACCAACCTACACCACAATAAAGCTCGCATTCCTATCTAAATACCGACATAAAAATACCCATTTTTACCGGTGTGCTGCCGCACAGCAACTGAATAGAATGGATTCGATGCTGGCACTCACCGGTGAAAGCGCAGAGTGGCGGCCAGGAACTAGAGCACTCTCCGGTAAGTGCCACTCAGCCTACGTGTTAAGCCTTTTGGATCTCAGTCATAGTTTTTATCCATGCGAACCATAATTTCTAAATCTCTGTGTGTTCCTGCAGACTTGTAATGTCTCACAGTACAGTTAATCTTAGATAATATAAAATCCAAATACCACTGTCTGATCTACGACGAAATCTCCGTATAACTATAAGGCCTACAGAGTTGAAATTTGACATATATAGGTTCTCTTTGGCCCAAGGTGCTTGCAAAGAAACGGTATTACAAAATTCCCCCTGTGTTGCCCCCCGCTGGGTCCCAAAGTTCCCATGTATTCCTTATGGACATTTACTTTGGTTTGAGCTGATGAAAATTCAAACAGCTGATCTTGATTTGTAGTAGTTCCACGGGCTAACCACAGAATGCAGCACACAAAACTGTCATAGTTTATGCGGGCAAAGCTGCAACGGGTTGGCTAGCAGTAGTGATAAACTTTTATTGATTAGTGTTGGCATGCCAATGTATTTCTTGTAAAATATTTAAGGCTTATAGTGTTCTGAAGAAACTTGGAAACTGTTGGGAGTTACACGTACATACCTTTTCCTCCGTTTTCAGATAAGCAGCAAAACCCGGAGATAAGTGTGGTGCCGCTGTTCGTCACGGTGGACCCTGCGCGCGACACCACGGATGTCATCAGCAAGTACATCAAGGAGTTCTCGCCTCGCTTCGTCGGCCTGACGGGCTCCCCCGACCAGATCGACAAGGTGACTCACGCCTACAGAGTCTACTACAGCGCTGGGCCTCGCGACGTCGACGAGGATTACATTGTGAGTAGGGCTAAAGACTCGATCAGATCAAATCAAGAAGTCTTTAATCACGTTGTGCATATATGTATATCAAATAACATCATTCATAAACTAAGTCTACAGTCTTATAGAAGGGGCAAAATCAATCGACGCTTCTAGGTCAATCATGAAATTCAGTTATATTTAAACACATGATCAATTCTGATGCCTGCATTGTTTGTTTATAATTTTGGAAAATCATGTTTTTAAATTTCTTTTGAATGTCTTTTCTACTTAATATTTCCAGAAAAGCAAAAACCCCTTAAATAAACCCCCGGCGCAGCAAACCTGCATACTCAGTGAATTTACAATGGATATATAACATAAAACATTAAAACACTTAACAGGATTCATAAGAAATATATTCACAAACAAGCGATATTTAAAATATTAATTATTCTCTATAAGAATAATATCGGGGATGAGTACGCAGGTTTGCTGTAACAGGGAACACAATGAATTTTTATGCAAATATCAATAGAACTCAGTGAAGTCACATACCAAGTTTCATCCATATACATTCATAAATAAGCGATATATAACATTTTAATTATTTTCTATAAGAATAACATGGGGACCAAGTACCTAGGTTTGCTGCTATAGGAACCATAGGTGAAAAATTGTTTTTTTTTGTGTGCAAACAACAATAAACCACAACCAGATGAAGACATACCAAATTTCGCCAGTTTATGTTGATAAATAAGCCAGATATACAATTTTTCTTTTCCTCCATAAGAATAACATTAGACAACGTACTGTGTTTAGCACCTTCAATATCTCAGTAACCAATTGACGTAGAGCAATGATCAAAATACCAAATTGTTTGTTTTTTTATGCTGAATTAAATGGTGAATAAAAATTTGATTTAAATAAAAGTTGAATGTGGAAACCCCAAAAAACCCATTTTTGGGGTGCAAAACCCCCCCTTTGGATGGTTCGATTCATCTGGTTTTCGAACTTGTTCAAATAAATGGTACTTTACACATTTGTACCAAATTTCATTAAGATCGGACCTTTTTTACGAGAGTTATCGTGCTTACTGACACATATACAGTCAACTCCCGATTATCCGGGAGCGGGTTAATCGGGTTGCGGTTTAACCGGGGTCACGAAAGGTTTATTTCTATTATTTTTATTTATCCCCTTCCAAACATAAATAGAGCAATAATAACAATTTGTTTGTCAAATTATCTCCAGAATCGTATTTAATTTACTTTATCAGAATAAATACTTTACAAACAATTTAGTAAACACAACATAATCTCAGAGTCTGCCATTTCGCTAATGAGCCGTGGGCGCGTGATGGGGAGCGATGACCTTGACACGGCTCTAGACACTGCAACTGACTAGGCAGTGCGCGGACGGGCGGTCGGACGCAGACGTCTAAAAATAGAAACATCTTAAAACAATCACCCTTCTCGCCGCTGTTCATCCTTATGGGGTTTTCCCTCAATGCGAAATTAATTACCATACTATTCGGTGTAGTTTAGAGAGTTCGGTGTTTAGAGATCTTTAACCTATTAAATATTATTCGGCGTTTTTATAGTATTTACAGCTATCAGCCATTGCTAGTATTAACTATTATTATCGTGGTTGGTTGTAGATGTTATCACTATTTCAAGATTTTCAAAAGTATTTAATTTACATAAATATATACTAAATGACATTAAAACACAATATTGTAGTATAAAAATGTTGATAAACCTTTATGGTATTCGTAATATTCAATTTATTGAATCCCTTTGTTTTAACTATGGTTTTGGGTTATCTGTGACCCTCCGACCGGTCATTACCCCGGATAATCGGGAGTTGACTGTGTATATATATATATACATACAAATTTGCACAAAAAGTTATCATGGTCTCGGGCTTAAGTCTTACCATGAGACCTAAGGTAATAGCTTCTTCCCTATAGGGGAAATTTTGCTAAAATCGTCAGTACCATATGATTATTTGAACATTTGAAACAATTAAAGCTTGACCTTGAAGCGTCGATTGATTTTGTACCTACTATAGTCTATCAACCCCCATGTTATTCTTTCGGAGAACATGTAAAAATGTTATGTGTCCCTTAATTAATTAAAACTGGTATGTGGCTTCCCCTAATTGAGTTATTTTGATATTTGCATCAAAACCCATTTTAGCGAATTTCCCCTATAGGGAAGAAGCTATTACCATAGTCGGCATGGTAAGACCTAGGCCCGGGACCATGATAACTTTTCGTTTTGAGGTCCCCAGACCCCAAAAACACCATTCGTTCGATACTGTATATATATATATGTGTGTGTGTGTGTCCGTGAGCACGATAACTTTCGTAAACATGATCCGATTTTGATGAAATTTTGTATAAACGTGTAAGGCATCATTTATGACTTTAAGTTCGAAAACCAGCCAGATCGCTCTATCCGAAGGGGTATTTTGGGGGGGTTTTGTACCCCAAAAATGGGTTTTTTGAACTTTTTACATATCATTTTTGAAATTGTCAAATTTTAGTTTTTACCATTGTATTCAGCTTAAAAAAATACACAATTTGGTATTTTGATCATTCCTCTACGTCAATTGGTTCCCGAGATGTTGAAAGTGCTAAACACAGTACGTTGTCTAATGTTATTCTTATGGAGGAAAAGAAAAATTTTATATCTCGCCTGAACGTATACTGACGAAACTTGGTTTCATCTGGTTGTGTTCTAATGATATTTGTTCAAAATAATAATTTTTTGCTAAAGGCTCCCGTAGCAGCAAACCTGCATACTCAGCCCCATGTTATTCTTATGGATAATAACTAAATGCTATGTATCCCTTAATTATAAACATAAATTAATAAATACCCCCGTCGCAGCAAACCTGCGTACTCAGCGAATTTCCAATGCATAATATATGTCTTAATGCCATAAAGCCGCATACCAAGTTTCATAAAAATATATTCATATATAAGCGATATATACAATTTTAATTATTCTCCATAAGAATAGCATTGGTGATGAGTACATAGGTTTGCTGAAACAAGGAACACAAACAATTGGTTTTTATGCAAATATAAATATAATTTAACTAGGTGAAACCACATACCAAGTTTAATCAATATTCAATCATAAGTAAGCACTATATAACATTTCAATTATTCTCCATAAGAATAACATGGGAGATGAGTAAGCAGGTTTGCTGCAACAAGGAACTAAAAAATGGGTTTTTATGCAAATATCAATATAACTCAACAAGGTGAAGCCAAGTTGTATTAATTTATGTTCATAATTAAGGGAGTCATTACATTTTTCTTATTCTCCATAAGAATAACATGGGGGCTGAGTACGCAGGTTCGCTGCTACGGGGATAATAAACAAAAAATCAATTTTTTGTGCAAATATCAATATACCAGTACTACGTGACCCCACGTGCCAAGTTTCATCAATATACATTCATTAATAATGGAGATATCAAATTTTATTTATTCTCCATAAGGATAACATTGGACAACGTACTGTGTTTAGCACTTTGAATATCTCTGCAACGGTTGGACGTAGAATCACAATTTAAACACCAAAATGATTGTTTTGTGGAGCTGAATTGATTGGTAAAAGCAAATGTGAAGTTTACATCAAAATTAACTTAGGAAAAGCCAAAAACCTTTTTCCCATAAGATTAACCCTTTGAGTCCCGTGCAAAATAGTATTTTTTCATCAGAGATGACCCACACCACTTTGGCTGTTGTGACCTGAAGTAACCCAGTACTTCTATGCACTGTATACCCCAACAATCCCAAGCCATTTTCAGCTGTTTTGCACTGTTGTTAAATAAATATTCATAACTCCATTAAACTTGAAGCTAGAGTTTTGATTTTTGTTTTATATTTTAGCTATTAAAATTGGCTTCAACAATTACTAGTTAAATAAAAAAAATTATAGATAAATATATATATATACTTTGAATTTATATATATTTTTAGTATATACTTCTAAAAATATTTTTGTTTCATTACAAAAAAGCATATTAGTGATTTAGTTTGGCTTAAAAGTGAACCTTGTCACTAACTACCATTATATTGAGTATATAATTTGAAAATATGAGATAAAAATATTGATAAATAATTTTTTTATATATAAAAATTTAAAACGCCATTTTTTTTTCTGAAAATGGCACATATTGCTAAGACAACACAAAATCATTATAAACCAATATTGTTAGTAAATATTTAATACTTAGAGCAGATATATGTACACAAAAACACACATACACAAATTTATACATGCTTATATAGGCCTGTACATGTACAATGAATAAGAAGTATATAGGCTGTGTACTTTTCATGCAAGAAATAAAAAGTGAAAATGAAATCACTCACCAAACTTCCATATTGAGAAGAATGAAAACTCTATTTTACTGTCACTGTACACCACTATAATTTTATAAATAATGAAACTGTTATGAGCTAAAACTATATACATATTTACAGTTATTCTGACACTGACTTGGGCCTATTTACATTTATGTCGAGGTAGGCAGTCCAAATGACACCCAAGCCTACAGTTGACACAAATTGTTTTTGATCTCCTTCTTTTACCCATGGGGTCATTTTTGCCACTGCATACACTGCAATTACTTTCTTTAGTTCCTTCTAGTTTTATCAGGCCATATTTCCTGTTCGGTGAAAACCCATCACCGCCACCTCTAACACCAGCAAAAGGAGTTTTCGTTAACAACCACTCATTAGCTAGCTCCTCTATAATTGAGATTTGGAAATGAAGTCTAGAAAGGGGTCTGTCTGTATTTAACTTATATAGTACATAGGCATTCAAAACCATCCTCCCAAAAATATTGAAAATCACTTTCTTAAAGTGCTTCATACACCTACGCTCATCTAGGTAGGTGTAGAGCATCTGGTCCGTTCCGTCTATGCCTCCCATACCATGATTATATTCGTACACAATGTGAGGTTTGCATTTCACCACCAATTTTCCTGCTCTTCTCAGTGTGTAACGGACACTCTTGGCTTTTGCATTAGACGACACTAAAATAAACTGAGTTTTATTGGTCGCCTTTTCTCGGAAAGCCATAAATAATAAAGGGCCTTTTCTTACGTAAACTCTTTTCCCTACGGGGAATTTGCCCAATAACTTCTTAGGAATACCTTTCCTATCGATTCGGACTGTGCCAGTCAACCAGGTCATTTTGTCATATAAAAATCTAATTAATTTCTTAGATGTGAAAAAATTATCAAGGAACAGATGATACCCTTTATTGAGGTAGTTACCCATTTCCATCAATTTTTTTACCACTGCAAAACCTTGTCCTACACGTTGAATTTCCTCTCTGTTATCTTCATACTTTGCTCCTTTATAACAGTAAAACTTCAAACAGTAATTTGTCAGAGCATCACACAGCACCCAGAGCTTGATGCCCCATCTGTGGTGCTTCTTTTTGGGGAGGTATTGCGTAAGAGCGACTCGTTTTTTTGTGCCAACCAGCGACTCGTCCACAGACAACTTTTGATGTGGTACATAGTAATGATGAAAAAGACGGTTGGCATGGTCAATCAGGGGTTGAAATCTCCCACAGGGGTCGTAATTTGGAGAATTTTGTGGCGGTAAGGCAGCTGAATCTGTGAGATGGAAGAATTGTAGTATTGCCTGGAAACGATTTCGGCTGAGAACCTTACCAAACCAGTCACATTTTTGTGAGGAGGACGTATACCAGTAACTCCGGATAGAGGGCTTTTTAATAATGCCCATGTTGAGCACGATAGCTACAAAAGCTTTTATTTCTTGCACAGTAACCTGGATCCAATCTTTCATCCGGTTTCTCACAGCAGGATTTTTTCTGAAAAATTGCTCAGCATACCTATTGGTTTCAATAACAAAGGTCGTTAGTAAATTTACAGTAAAGAAAAGATTGAAATACTCGATAGGCTTTGAATTTCTAGGTGGGCAATGTTTTGGACCAGGTAATTCTGAGAATCCAAAATTATGTTCAAATTCGGTATCATTTTCAGATTCTAGCTCCTCCCACTCGCTACTTTCTGGAGTGTCTTGTTTAGTAGGTCTGGTTTTAGGATCTTTATCTTCAGGTCTACTTTTAGGATTTGTTTGTTTTCTAGGAACAGTTTTAGGTATTGTATGTTTTCTACCCTTAGGCCTATTGTTTTGGGTCCCCGATAATATCATAGGCCCCCCTGTAGAGGTACCTGGTTCATCAATAGGTATGGCATTACAAATGGCCATAGGATCATCCGGTTAATCGAAATCACTTTCAATATGAGGCACATAACAGGGTTGATTTTCTAATTCACTAGGTATAGGGGTAGGCCCATCTTGCACAGAAATATGGTTGTCACTGTCACTATCAGATATATTTCTTTCAGTTTGCCTAGTGTCAGAAAGAAAACTAAAACGATTAGAGGCTAGGCCTACTTTTCCACTAGGGTCATAGTCCGGATCTTCATCCGTATCGTCTACTTCATCAGAACTTGAAGAGGGTATATCAAGTAACGAATCGTCACTTTCATTTCCACCAATAAAATTGGCACCGCTTTCCATAACATTAGAAATAAGTGTACCTTCGCTGACTGGAGAAAGTTTTCTTTTTGTTTTTAATTTCTTCTCACTCATTTTTTTATGTGTGCACACTTATAAGACTATCTGTTTGGCCATGCCATAAAAGTAGGAAACTTTTTGTTAAAAATAATATAAATGGTAAAGGACATAGATTGAGTCACAGACAGAACTAAATCAGATCAGATAGGTAAGTTTCATGCAAATACTCAAAACAAGTTCATGCAAATGGAAAAAGTTCATGCAAATGGAAAAAGTTCATGCCCAAACAATTATTAGCAACTAATGTTTACATAATACCTTCAACTTTATCTACAAAATATTTAAAATAACTATGCCCACTGAACACACATAACAACAACTAAGGTTAGTTATGAGACTGAATTATTCAATGTTATTACACAGCAGCAGAACCAAAACACGTACATGTAAACTAAGAACGTTCATGCACATTCCACTTTTAGCAACAAGATTCGTATAATACCTTAAACTTCATTTTCAATTTGAATCGACAACCAACTATGCTTAAACTCACAAACAACATAAAATTAAACTCACATACAAACAACACCAAATGTAAGGAGGTTAGTTGTGCTTGTACAACGAAATATTCAATGTTTTGACGTGCGGCAGCTGTGCAGAGCCATACGTATTTTGTCGCTCTTTCCCTCGCAACAGCACTATATAAAATACGGTATCTATATATTTTGGCGTAATTCCATGTGTGGACAATTTTATTGGCGTTT
This sequence comes from Allygus modestus, assembly GCA_963675035.1. Taxonomy (NCBI): domain Eukaryota; kingdom Metazoa; phylum Arthropoda; class Insecta; order Hemiptera; family Cicadellidae; genus Allygus; species Allygus modestus. The sequence continues at coordinate 21,866,698 of OY776116.1, forward strand.
GTTTGATATATCTTCCGGTATAATTGCATAATAAATAATTTCGTAATAAAAGATCTACGAAATGACGATGACATCGGCACTTGGGTTTTTTCGGAAACATGTGTAGTGCCGATGAGATCGGCAGCTGGGACTTTTCGGTTGTAACAGCCGAGCCGATCACATCGGCACTTGGGGCTTTTCAGTTAATATTGTAGTGCCGATGTGATCGGCACTTGGGACCCAAAGGGTTAACATAGGAGATTTTATAAGCAGGTTTTTTTGGATTTTCTCCGCAACCACTTAACCTAGCTTAATAATTCAAAATACCATATTATTTGTTTTTTTAAGCTCTATAACATGGTCTAAACCAAAATTAAGTGTTTTAAAAATTGTAGGGTAAAAAATGCAAAAAACTGATTTTTGGAAAATTTAAAACCCCCATAAACCCCCCTTCCCATGGCCCGATTTTTCTGGTTTTCGAACTTAAAGTCATGAATATCACTTTACACATTTGAGCCAAATTTCATCGAAATCGGACGTTTTTTACTCAAGTTATCGCATTCACGGACACATATATATATATAGATATAGATATATATATATATATATATATATATATATATATAGATATAGATATATATATATATATATATATATATATATATATAGATATAGATATATATATACATATATATAAATTTGAACGAATAGTGTTTTAGTCATCTGGGGACCTAAAAAAAAAATTTGTCATGGTCTCGGGCTTAAATCTTACCATGAGACCTACGGTAATAGCTTCTTCCCTATAGGGGAAATTCGCTAAAACTGGTATATGACTTCACCTAGTTGAGTTATACTGATATTAGCATAATACCCCCGTCGCAGCAAACCTGCGTACTCAGCGAATTTCCAATGCATAATATATGTCTTAATACCATATAAAGCCGCATACCAAGTTTCATAAAAATATATTCATATATAAGCGATATATACAATTTTAATTATTCTCCATAAGAATAGCATTGGTGATGAGCACATAGGTTTGCTGAAACAAGGAACACAAACAATTGGTTTTTATGCAAATATAAATATAATTTAACTAGGTGAAGCCACATACCAAGTTTAATCAATATTCAATCATAAGTAAGCACTATATAACATATTAATTATTCTCCATAAGAATAACATGGGAGCTGAGTAAGCAGGTTTGCTGCAACAAGGAACCAAAAAAATGGGTTTTTATGCAAATATCAATATAACTCAACAAGGTGAAGCCACATACCAAGTTTTATTAATTTATGTTCATAATTAAGGGAGTCATTACATTTTACTTATCCTCCATAAGAATAACATGGGGGCTGAGTACGCAGGTTCGCTGCTACGGGGATAATCAACAAAAAATCTATTTTTTTGTGCAAATATCAATATACCAGTACTACGTGACCCCACGTGCCAAGTTTCATCAATATACATTCATTAATAATGGAGATATCAAATTTTATTTATTCTCCATAAGGATAACATTGGACAACGTACTGTGTTTAGCACTTTGAATATCTCTGCAACGGTTGGACTTAGAATCACAATTTAAACACCAAAATGATTGTTTTGTGGAGCTGAGTTGATTGGTAAAAGCAAATGTGAAGTTTACATTAAAATTAACTTAGGAAAAGCCAAAAACCTTTTTCCCATAAGAATAACATAGGAGATTTTATGAGCAGGTTTTTTTGGATTTTCTCCGCAACCACTTAACCTAGCTTAATAATTCAAAATACCATATTATTTGTTTTTTTAAGCTCTTTAACATGGTCTAAACCAAAATTAAGTGTTTTGAAAATTTTAGGGTAAAAAATGCAAAAAACTGATTTTTGGAAAATTTAAAACCCCCATAAAACCCCCTTCCCATGGCCCGATTTTTCTGGTTTTCGAACTTAAAGTCATAAATATCACTTTACACATTTGAGCCAAATTTCATCGAAATCGGACGTTTTTTACTCAAGTTATCGCATTCACGGACACATATATAGATATATATATATATATATATATATATATATATATATATATATATATATATATATATATATATATAGATATATATATATACATATATATAAATTTGAACGAATAGTGTTTTAGTCATCTGGGGACCTAAAAAAAAAATGTTGTTATGGTCTCGGGCTTAAGTCTTACCATGAGACCTACGGTAATAGCTTCTTCCCTATAGGGGAAATTCGCTAAAAACCCATTTTTTCTGTTCCTTGATGCAGCAAACCTGCATACTCAGCAACAATGCTATTCTTATGGAGAATAATTAAAATTGTATATATCGCTTATTTGTGAATATATTTTCATGAAACTTAGTAAGTGGCTTTATGAAGGATTAGGACATATATATCTCCATTAGAAATTCGCTGAGTATGCAGGTTTGCTGCTACGGGGGTATTTTGTGTCCCTGTTGCAGCAAACTTGCGTACTCAGCCCCCATTTTATTCTTATGGAAAATAATTAACATGTTATATATTAATTATTTATGAATGTACAATATTGATGAAACTTGGTATGTGGCTTTACCTGGTTGTGGCCTGATATTTGTACAAAAAACCTGTGGGTGTAATTGATATTTGTACAAAAAACTATTTTTTTCCGACGGTTCCTGTAGTAGCAAACATTGTACTCAGCCCCGATGTTATTCTTATGGAGTATAAGTAACATTTGATGTCTCCCTTAATTATGAACCAATTTTCTGTGCATGTCATTAACAGTGTAATAAATACTAAAATCAGTGGGTTTTAAAAGTCTTGCCTTAGGAAACTCAATAAGATTAAGGATTCGTTTAAACATATTTTACATCCAAACAAGAGGGATTAGGCGCTTTGACGGTGTAGCAGTCAGCATCATTGATTTTGTTTTGGATCTCGGTGTTTCAGGTTACAATTTTGATACCTGGGGCGCTCACATTACTTGAAGAGGTTTGGATTTTTGTCCTCTTGTTACATTAAATACAAATTGCCACTGACGTAGAAAATCAAAAGTCTTGTTACAACCTATTGTTGAAGGAAAGAAATTGAAAAACGTCTAATTTGATAACATTACAAAATGTGTTTGGGTCCTGTCAAAAGATGTTTTGAATTGTAGCCTCTAAAAGCCACCCATCATTTGATACATTGTACTGTCTTATACGTCTTAAATAAATACTGCTCCTGAAAATACCTATTGGCACTCTGTAAACAACTTACCGTCGTAAATAACAGTAGACTTGTTATCTGCTGTTAGGATGACAGCTATAACTACTAGACAGCTATCTACTATGGATGAGAACTTCCAGAGTGTAACAATCAAGTCACATTGCAACAAAATAGTTTTTAACAGAGAGATATGATTTAAGTGTCAAGATTATACATTTCAGACATCAAAAATCATGAATATGAGATTTGACTAAGTTTTAATTGTTCTTTTGATTTAGGTAGATGTTTCTTTTTCAAATGATGTTTTCCTGTTTCAGGTGGATCACACCATCATAGTTTACTTAGTAGACCCCAACGGTGAATTTGTAGACTACTACGGACAGAATCGAAGTGCAAAAGATATTGCAGACAGTGTCTTAATCAACAAGTTTAAATTTGACCAACTTAATGAAAAGTCTTGGTTGGCTAATCCTTTTAGTGACAAGAGTAAGATCATGGCGTAGAGCGATAGTTTACAAGTTGTTAGTGTATGTACGTAGATTACCGTGTAGACTAACCTTTACAACAAGCACAAAGGCTGTGTATGGTTAATTGGGATAATGTGATTAATTACAAAGTATTTGCACCTTAATCGTTTCAAAAACTAACTGCCTGTTACCAGGTACAACATTATTTTCAAAACAATGCCAGTTACCTCTCGTATAATATTGTTTGTTGAATGTTAGATTATCCAGGATATTTATCTTTTTTATGACTCATAGATTAGATTGTTTGTAAACCGTTCTATTTTCATCATGTAAGTACCAATACTCAATTGAAGGGGAAGTTATAAAAATTAATTCCTTTATTCACCTCATTTATCGAACAGCTTTTAATTTTTTCCTTCAATGTCTAGTCAGAAACTCTCAAATAAGAGAATGTTATTACTAGATTTACGCCTCCGTTATGTGATGTATTTTTATTTTTCCATATTATTCCTATCATGAGTGAACTATCGAGTTCTTTAATTTACAAACAGTAGCAGCTAAAGCTGAGGTACTTGTGAAACCTGTCACTAAGCTTATTTTTTTATAGTGTTTTAATTTTCAATAAATGGTAGCCTAATAAATTTGCATTTATACTTGTTTATTACCATTGCTTTGATGTACTTCATAAAGAATTTGTTTTTTCTCTTAGTGTAAATGTATATAATGTAAATAAAAATATGCTTGATCAAAATAATGATTTGTGTCAAATTTCCACCCTTTGCCCCCCGAGTTCTCTTTCCCTTCTGAATTTTATTCCAGCGCTAATTTTACATGTGTTGGAATATGATCACAAAGAGAGCCAAATACTCACTCGACTCCGAAAACTGTATGAATTCCAACTCGCTAAAAAAACTCGGGTAAGGTATATATTAATTCAGAGGACCGAGTCAACTGCGACCGAGTCTGCCTGTTCTCGAGTACTGACTAGTTGTCGCGGCATCGATACGTCTTACTTGAGTAAACTAAATACGCAACTCGTCACATCACTAGGCGGCAACCCTGGCCATACATCTACACACCATATAACACACCTGAGACTTGAGCATACCCACCCTCATGTGTTATGTAACGTAATAATATTAAATGTTAAAAAGCTTAAAGCTTATAAAAATTATCAGTCTGCATACATTTAAAATAGTTTAATAATTTATAGGTTAATAAAAATAAATAAATAAATAGGTTAATAATTTTTATTTTCCAAGACAAATCTGTTATATCATTCATAACAAATTAGTTGAGTAATAAAAATAGATGTACTAATTAAATTAACAACAAATTATTCTATGGCAAACCTTTAATAAACAAAGCTAAAACAACAATAAAGATAAGGTTGGAGAAAAACCACTTGATAAAAGTTACAATTTACACTGTCATTATTTTCTTAAGTAAAATTTTTGAGGTTCAAAAAGGAAAATAAACTATCACAGTTAGAATGCAACAAACTATAGTACACATCACATGGAATATCTTGGCCTGCGGCTTACTCCACTGCCGGAGTGACTGAGATAACCAGCTGGACCATATTGAGCTTCGTACACATCACACGGAATATCTTGGCCTGTGGCTTACTCCACTGCCGGAGTGACTGAGATAAACAGCTGGGCCATATTGAGCTTCAGTTTGACTGAACAGATGATGGAAACAACAGATGAAAATCTCGCTCTACTCCAACTGTTCGAACTGAAAACAGTTCCCACAGGCCAAGATATTCCGTGTGATGTGTAATTAACTATCATAAATTCAAAACAACCTTCAACACATTAGCTGCCACGTAGGTCCGATCGGACCTATACATGGGGTGCGTTTCGAGTGACACGTTGTAGGGTGTGCTAGTAGTGATTTTTTTTAATCGAGTTGAGTAGTGCCAATTATTTTCGAGTTTTGAGCGAGTATTTGCCATCAGTTGGTAGTTTAAAATAGAGTAATGGCATTTGAATACCACCCTAGATTTGATAATCTAAACATGGTTTCTAACTAATACATGAGTATCAATACAAATTTTTAGTCAGTACAACCAAACTGGATTACGTAGTGACAAACTAAATGTGGTTTGACATTCGTTTCTGGCCGATAAAACACTGTCAGGTTGTCATATGGCCAATATCACCTGGTCCAGACACCCCCTATAATCAATATTAGATGACGAAATCGTTAGTTACGGCTGATATTAAGTGGCCCGGTCGCCACTTTGGCCGATATTATGTTTTCCATCGTCATTTATGGCCGAAATTACGCGGTCCGATCGTAATTTTCGGCCGATTTTACGTGATGCGTTCGCCTTTTGCGGCCGTTACGACGCGTTTTGGTTGGTTGCAATCGTTAGCGATCGACATTGGCGGCCGATTTCACGTGACTCGATCGCCTTTTGCGGCCGTTACTACGCGTTTTGGCCTGACACAATCGTTAGCGATCGTCATTTTCGGCCGATTTTACGGGAAATACTCGCTCGAACTTTCGAGAATTTTTCAAAACTTCGAGTCGAGTTCGAGTATTAAAATACTCGGCTGAAAACTCGAAGTTTCGAGTACTCACACACCCCTAGTCTGTTGGGACCTAAGAAGTTGCAAATGCAAGGTTTTACTAAACTGGTTCAAGTTATTCACCAGAGCGACCTAGCGGCACCTAAATTTCACCAAAATTATAAAAACCGAGTATAAAATTACTGCCTTAATATAAATTTTCAGTTAAGAATAGTTAAAAATACTTGTAATAGGTGAAAGTATAAAAAATGGCAAAAAAGATAAATATATTACTGACTTTAAATAAAAGAAATATAAATGAGTAATTATGATTAAAAAATATTATACTTAGGTAATTGTAAGGAATATTGCCTTATTTATAAAATTGATGCACAAGTCAAAGTTCCTCATGTGTTCGTACGGTAACGTAACTTTTGTAGATGTTCCGAAATTGATTGCAAATAAATTTCAGGATGTCTAGCAGACGAAAAAGTTGGGAATTTGAATAGAGATTAATAAAACGTTGGGAGAGGAGGAAATCAACATTGACAAATTTTAATAGTTGGGAAAATTAATAAAACTGATAAACAGTGATTGTATTATTCGTATCTCTTGAACGGAAAGTCACACAACTTTGATTGACATTTAATTTAATTTCTGATAGTAAGACGGAAAAAAAAGAGCCATCATTTGTCTTTTTATGACCATTAGTTTCAGTTTTAGCATTTTGTAGTAGGACGTATTTTATCTCTTGAATAAATTACATCAACCCTTCGACCGGATGCCAAACAATTGACTAGCCATTAATGATCATTTACATATAAAATCTGTTGAAATGGTAATTATGGACTATATTTTAAATGTTTTTGAACAGATTTTGGGAATTAGTCCATTAGTTCCGTTTGGCAATATGGGAGAAATGTGGTATTTTGGGCTCGGCAGCTAACGTGTTAATAAACCATGCAAAATCCTACTAATTATAAAAATGTAAAAGTTTTTATGTTGGTTTAGATATTTGTGGCTCAATCACACTCTATCCACTGGACTGATTTTGAGCTGAAATTTGGCAGAGAGGTACTTGATAGTCCTGAGTAACGTATAGGCATATTATTAAAGTTGTGAAAGTCCTATAGGACTTTGGCCCGCGGGGGTCCAAAGTTACCATGTATTCCTCATTGACATTGTGCATGAAGGGAGTGAGAGAAAGTGTCGGCTCACCATCATACCAAAGTTCATCTATGAGTTTTACCTTGTATCATGTAATATACTTTTCTTCTACAAATAAATATTGCGATTCAGTGAGAGTAATAATTAATAACTTTATTTACAAACTGAGAATGAGTATGTCCTATTTAAGAAACATTGATAAAGAGAAAAAGGAAATGTAATGTTTTAGGTACGAGTTGGAGAGGCGAGGGATAGAGATCAAGGCAGCACATGTTCAGTTTCCAAAAGATAGTGTTGAATTTCACATTGTCACAAATGTTCTGCAATAATTCTTCTACACATTTCTTGAGCACTCCCAAATTATTCGAATGCCAATTATTATTCGAAAAATTATTGGTAACAAAACAAAAATTATTAATAACAAATCAAGCAAAACTATTTCTTTGAAAATGGGAAAGAACATTGAAATGGGAAGTTTTTAAAAATTTAATCAAGGGGTAGTGGAAAAACCTTGACTGAAGGCCGAGTAATAATATTATTTTGGTTTTTGAGTCTAACCACTCGGACTACTCCACCTTATCCAGGGAACATCTTTGATACGGCCTCAAACTCTGAAGAAAACCTTTGCCATTTATCAGCAAGGTCTTGAGGTAAGCGTTCATCCCATTCCATTTTCTGAGTCCACAACAGCTGCATGAAACATTTTGCCCATCCCACATAATTACAGGCGAAAGAAATCTACAAGGATCATATGTTTTTGAAATCAAACTCAAAATGTGACGTTTAGTTGGGGGGCAATGAGGAAAATCTAAATTGTTTGAGAAAGTGTCTTCATTTGGAGACCAATAAATTCCTAGAATCGATTAGTGTGGTTGTTGAGAAGTTTGAATAAAGACTGGATACTGTAAATGTTCTTCAGGACATTTCTGAAGTAGCGTACTTGAGTTTGAAGCCCATTTCCGAAGTTCAAAACCACCTTTTTTCAACAGTGAGACAAGCTGATTTTGATGTTCTAGCGCATCCTCTTCAGTTTCCGCTCCGGTGATAATGTCGTCCACGTAGGTTTGAGTGGCCAAAACCTCTGCTGCTCTAGGAAATGAATGACCTTCATCAGCAGTTAGTTGGTTGAGTCTTAATCGTTAAGATATGGAGAACTGTTCATACCATAAGTGACAGTTGTGAGTTGGTATGTAGATATAGGCATTGAGGGATTTGCTCGCCATAAAATTAGTTGATACATTTGATCATCAGGGTGGAGGCGGATTTGGCGATACATTTGTCTGATATCGCACGAAAATACTACATTGTGAGTTCTAAAATGAAGAATATCGCAGATTTTAGCCTTAAGCTTTCTTCCAGTTAGTAAGACATCATTCAAAGTGACTTCGGTACTAGTCTTACTACTAGCGTCAAACACAATTCTATCTTTGTGCTTTCACCACTTTGTTTCAAGACTCCATGGTGAGGGAGGTAGTAATGTGGAGTGTTGAGTTTAGGGTCTTCGATTTTGACCATATGACCAGAAGAGAGGTAGTCAGTCATGAAATCGACATACATCTCCTTGAAATGAGGTTGAGCACAAAATTTATTTTCTAGAGAGTGGAGTTGTTTTTCAGCAGTGTGAAAAGATTGGCCTAGAGGTGGGGAGTGAGGTTTGAAGGGCAGTCTTACAACATATATTCCAGTTTCATCACGAGAGTGAGTTTGAGAAAAATGTTCATCACAGAGGACTTCTTCGGCAGTCTATTTTGAATAAGAAGGAGGCTCTTCTTGTTGCCAAAACTTTTAAGTTAAGAATGAAGATCAATATCGCTTGTATAGAGTAGTAGAATGGCAAGGCGAGGGATGGCCATCAGAGAAACAGGGAGATTGTCCCATAACAACAAATCCAAAGTGAGTCCCTATTACGTGGGGCATGTTGGGGCCAAAAGAGTTGTTTCCATAAATGAGCAGGTTTGGGAATAAACCACCTCATAAGAGTACATCCATGCCTCCAGGCAAGTGAGAGCTAGGATCTGCTAAAATATATGGTTTGACTTTGTGTAGCACTTCAGGAGAGACTCTGGTACGAGGTAGATCTGCAGAAATCTTGTCAAAAACAAAGAATTTCTGTTATGGTCCGACTAATTTACTAGTTAGAGTTTCAACATCAAGGTATACCAGCCCCTTTGTACGAGCAAACGTTTCAGACAAGCCAACAACAGGATGATTTGTGTTATGTCTTTGAGTTTCTAGTAATTGCCCTGCGCGTTCGCTAACAAAATTGCACATGCTTTTTGAGTCTAGCAAGGCCATAAAAACCTGAAAGGTGCCATCCTGAGTTCTAAGTTTTACTAGAGTTGTGCCTAAAAGGTATATGAGTTGTTTTAAGAGTTACTATTTTGACTTGACATTGCGACAAACTCTTTTGGAGGATTTGTATGGTTCAATTGTGGCTTTGCCTGAGAACTCACATTGTTGTCAGTGTGGTTTTCAAAATGCAAAAGAGTGTGGTGTCGTTTATGACAAGTGAAGCAGACTGATTTGGACTTGCATTTCTTGACTGAATGACCTAAGCATGATAAACACCGATGATTATTTTTCACTATTTGATAGCATTCATGGGGTATTTAACTTTTAAAAACAGTGCAGGAATAGACCTTATGTCCTATTTCATGGCAAGAAAAGCAAGGAGAAGAAGGATCTTTGAAGGATTTTACTTCTTTCGATGAGCTGGTTGAGACCAGAGCTACGTCTCTGGATGAAGGGTAGAACTTTTTAGAAACATGATCATTAGGTTTGTGAACTACTGAGGCTACATTGCTCTTGTGAACATTGTGCAAATTAGCATCTTCCACTTGGGTACATTCTTCATTCAAAAACTTGATTATTTCATTTAGTGTGTGACAAGTTTGATCATTTGTGGTGTCAAGATGAGTAGAGCGATAATTTTCCAACTTTTCCCGTGACTCATTGTCCATTTTCCTCAGTATAAGTGCAGAGAAAAGGGGGTTATTTTCTACAATGTCACAAGATAACACTTTGAGGGCCCCGAGTGTGTTCATAAAACTGATTTACAAAAGTTCTCATTTGTTTAGGTGAACTTGAAAGGTTGGTGTTGTTGTGAATGGTTGTGTTGAATAAATTAATGAATGACCACCCATGAGAGGGGATCGCCGCTGAAGCGTTTGAGTTATAGTTTAGGGAGTCTGACATTTGAAGAGGATTGAATTCTAACTGAGGAATCAACACTAAAAGTAGAGGGATTAGAAGGTCCTTCTTGAGGTAAGAGGGTATCAATAATACTATCGATCAAAACAAATGATTCATTAATTTAATCTTGATTGTTAGTAAGAGTTTCGTCAGAAGCTTCCTCACTAGTCACTTACTTTCTGAGATTTGCTTGAAAATCATCACATTTTTGTTTGATTTCTTTTTGATAGTTTGAAATTGTCCATATCTGTACAGGGTTAAGGGGTCTGTCTGTTTGGACAACTGGTCAACAGATTCTAATAATTTTTTAAAGCGATTTGTTGTAAGAGTAGTCAGCCTTTCATAGGTGGAATATTTTAATTCCTTAATAACCATGTTTAAAACACTGAACAATTCCCACAAAGTAAAAATACAGTTCAGAGGCAATTATTTTAGTTACTTGCAATACAAAAAATTAAAACAAACACAAAAAAAGCAAATTACAATGTAGGCATATCTGCAATATTTACATGAAATTATTTAACTTGACCATCCTAATCATTTCAGTTTGAATGATGAAAATAAAACTTAAGTAGGCCTAAGTTAACTAAATAAAAACATTCAAATAGTGGAAAGAGGTTAGTTTAGCATTACTGGAGCTTGAGTAATGAAATAACCATATAATATTCCATCAACAACCATAGGCATACAATTACATCAAAAACATTTTAATATTTCAGTGGTTTTAATTTACTAAAAATTAGGTAAGTTTTTATTCGGTCTACAAATAATTGGTGAACATGGCAATAGGAAAGACAATAACCTAACTTAGTCAGCTGAGCGGTGAATTTATTGCCGATGATGGCGGTGAGTTTATGGACAATGGCAAATAACCAAAATGGCGTTGCACACTTGAACACAAAATTATGAATAATGTTGGGTTTTCAAGTTTGAATGATTGTCTTTGCAATTCCATGTTAAAAATGAGAAAGTTCAATAAACTATATGATTAATGTACTGTAATTCTTGAGGATTATATTAATCCATCCGGCTCGTGAGCGGCCAAAATATGTGCGTGAATGGAGTGAGAGAAAGTGTTGAATCACCATTATACCAAAGTTCATCTATGAGGTTTACCTTTTATCATGTAATATACTTTTCTTCTACAAATAAATATTGCGATTCACTGGGAGTAATAATTAATAACTTTATTTACAAACTGAGAATGAGTATGTCCTATTTAAGAAACATTGATAAAGAGAAAAAGGAAATGTAACGTTTTAGATATGAGTTGGAGAGGAGAAGGATAGAGACCAAGGCAGCACATGTTCAGTTTTCAAAAGGTATTTTTGAATTTCATATGTCACAAATGTTCTGCAATAATTCTTCTACACATTTCTTGAGCACTCCCGTTTTAGTTTAGGCCAAAATCAGCTGACTTTACATACAGTTAAGATAGGATATATAAAAAACAGATATTTAGGAAAATGTAAAAATACTAAATAAAATCAACTAATATGTTAATTATTAAACATACATTCATTTTTGTTTGATTTGATGAAAATACAAACAGCTGACTTGATTCGTAGTAGTTCTAAAGGCTAAACATAGAACGCAGCACACACAACTGTCATAGTTTTTACTTTCTTCCCTTTAAACATAGTATATGGAGAAAGTATTGTTTTCATCAAAATTTTCGAATTTGAGTTATTAGTGGAAATATTTGTTTTGGTGCTCCCTGAACCCAAAAAAGTGATTTTTACGTTACCATTTATTTATAAATCATTTGCGGGGCAAAGCCTGCGGGTAAAATCTTGTACATAATATTTAGTAAAAAGGTTTTAATATCAGATCATTAAACTGAAGCCTCTCTTTATTTTAGCATTATATTGAAATTATATGAGTTATGTAACATGTGTATGGCCCCTTAACACGTTCACTACCGCAATTATAAGGAATTTGTCATTTACATAGACTAGTGACGCAGCTGTGCGTCGAGTGATTTCTCCCGATAGACCACCGACGCATATTTGCGCCGGCTGGTCACATTGAAATAGACTGACGACGGGAATTTGCGTCAGTGTACCATTGTTATTCAAACGTGTATTTCTTAGCAACGGTCTATTTTAAAGCCCTGATTTCTTTGTATGTCTGTAGGGATATCTGACGCACAAGCGCGCTGCTTAGTCTGTGGGTGACGATTGGTGACGTCACATTACAATTGGCAGAACTGTTGTTTACATTGTCATTTTCAATGCATCACTGTACAACTGTCCACGTGGCTAACCTTAGTTTTTGGACGAGCTTTAGTGGTGTTTGTTTGATTATTGTGCAGAACATTAACTATGAAACGGAATAGGCCTACAAATGATCAAATTTACAACGACGCAAATGTGCGTCGCTCGGTCTATTGAACAAAAATACATCTTATATTACATCTTTTTTACTAAATTCCATTGTACAGACCGACCGACGCATACATGCAACGTTTTGAAAATTGCTCAAAGTAAAATAAAAAATAATTGTTATTGTTTACAAATGCATTTTAGATTATTATGAAGTAAATTAGTCCATTTAAACCTAATTTCTCTCGTGGTCTGTTATTAATGTTACCTGGGCCGCCACATGGGGGGGCTACCGGTACTACTGTCCCCGGGTCCGGCCAGAACCCGCAAATATGGTAAAGTATTCGGGTAGTGCGAGTACTCAAAACTTCAGAGTTTTCGGCTGAGTATTTTTATCCTTGTTCTTGACTCAAAGTTTTGAAAAATACTCTGAAGTTATTCGAGTGAGTATTTCCCGCCGATTTCCGGACGATCGCTAATGATTGCTACCGGCCAAATCACATAGTAACGGCCGCAAAAGGCGATCGCATCACGTAAAATCGGCTGACAATAAAGACCAAACAGCATAATTTTGGCTGTAAATGACGACGGAAAACATAATATCAGCCAAAATGACGAGTAGATGATGTAATAAAGGCTAAAAATGATAACGGTATTCATATCGGCAAAAGTGGTGACTGGGCCACTTAATATCTGCTGTAACTAAAGATTTCATCAACATTGTAAGCAATGCCTGGACCTGGCAATGACAACCGAACCGTGTGTTATCGGCCGAAAACTAATCCAAATCATGTTTTATTTGTCAATATGTAAACCAGTTTGATTGTACTGACCAAAAACTGTTATTGCTACTCATGTAAATTAAATTTACTAGTTAAAATAGGCAATGGTATGACTTGTATATTGGGTGTGGGGTCATTGAATTCTGTTTTGATAAGTTAGGGGAGGGGGCCCGACCTTGATATGTGGCGGACCTAAATGTTACTCCTGTACCTCCCGGTCTGTTTGCAATGTTCAGATTATTTCTTTTGGTCTGTGGGAGTGACCGGACCGACACAAATATGCGTAACAATAAACAATTCCAACAGTAAACAATTTGTATCATATTTGGCTTCATGATGCACATTTTGAGAAACTCAGATTATTTAAATTTCAATAATAATAGTGTTGATAATATATGCAACAAAAATATTGCTGTATTGGAACCTCATAACCTCAGTAATCATTAAAAGTGTAAAATGTTGTTGAAGGATGAAATATTTATTAACAGCCTAGTTATTCTTTAAAATATATTAAACGGTTTTGCATCACGCTTTTTATAGTCTGGATGATTTCAGGGGTCCAAGTGGTTTTTGAAGACTAAAAAGTAGGACATTTCCGTTGAAAAATTGGATATTTCCGTTGAAATTTAGTAGGATTTACTGAAGAGTATATCAATCTAAACCTACTGAAAAATAGGTAAAACAAATTTGTATGCTTTTAGTACAGGATAAATAACAAAACCAGTCTACTAAAAAGCCTTTAATGAGAAAAAGTAATAACCGAACTTATTTTCCTTAACTTACTGCACGCATATTTATTTATTGAAAAATCCCCAACCAAGAAGCCAGTTAAGTTCTACCTAAGACGCCTATCCAAAAATGCTGTGGTACTATATTAAGCACACCATTTTCATTTATTTTAAATTACTCTTTAGGTTGTGTTTGGGACCCCACAGTCTTGACAGAAACCCGAGACAGAGTGGTCGCCAGAGCATGCCTTAATAATTAAATAGCCGCTCGTGTCAAGTTTAACGCCACACCAAAGAGTGTGAAGACAGCGCAACAATTACATAAAACTAATAAGTAACGGGGGAAACACATTTAATTAAAACAAATTACACATTCACGACACCCCACGTCACAGTACACTAAGAACATGAACTCTTTACATCTTACTTGCACACATGGGATACGAGATGCTGAGGGCCACAGATTAAAGTGGCATCAACAATACAAAAAGTCTCGGATCTTATCCCTACTCAGAACCTTGTTGTCAGAGGACATGTTTGGGTGGCCTGGCCAGCCAATTAATGCGGGCCCTCAATTTTCCTCTAGGCAGTATTGCCGGACAAGAAACCTCACCCCATCGATGACATCTCTCGTGTTCCAGTGGTCTTCAGGGTATTGAGGGCCCGCATTGATTGGCTAGCCAGGCCCCTCTTGTTTGGACACCCGAACATTTTCTCTGACAACAGGATTCTGAGTAGGGATAAGATCCGAGACTTGTTCTATTTTTTATGCCACTTTAATCTGTGGCCCTCAGCATCTCGTATCCCATGTGTGCAAGTAAGATGTACAGAGTTCATGTTAACTTAGTGTACTTTGACGTGGGGTGTCGTGAATGTGTAATTTGTTTTAATTAAATGCGTTTCCCCGGTTACTAGTTAGTTTTATTTAATTGTTGCGCTGTCCTTAGCAGTACGGTTGAAAAGTAGGACAATGTGTAAAAAGAAGGACTTTTCACACTTTCCTACTAAAAAGTAGAAAAAGTAGGATGACTTGGAGGCCTGTGATTTATTAACTTTTGGAAGTATACAGTTGATAAACATTTAACTTAATTTATGTTATAAAACTCATCTAATTTTTTTGATAGAGAACTATGCAATTTGATTATATATACCTTTCTGTATTTTTTAATTTTCTTGTCCCACTAAAGTAAGTTAGTAAAGTTTTTTCAACTTGGCAGTTCTACGGCAACTCTATGCCCATTACATAAATGTTTAAATCTGAATGAAAAATAAGATTTGTTATTAATATTTATTACCGCAATCAGTGTAAGATTCATCAACGATTGCAAACAAGCTTAGGAAACTACAAGCAGGTAATAAAAACAAAACCGTATTAAAAAATTGTTATATTTTTACAAACCTCATATAAGTGTGAATACAAAACGAAAAAACTATGTACAGACAACAATTTAGAATAAAAATTAGAAAATATAATTTACTTACTACTATATAAATATATATAAAGTTATGTTCCAGCATGTTCAAATCATCATAGCGTTCTCTCCATCCCAGTTGATCCTGGTGCGTTTATGCTCGTTCATCTTGCCGGGAGCGGATGCAACGGTGGTGAGGGGGGGGAGGTTGAGGTTGGGAGGGGTGTTCTCCGCATCGCCCAGACCACGTCGCTTACGCTCCTCAGCCACGTTGCGCCACTGCTTCGCCTTCAACATCCTCTGGGGCGACTCACGCAACTGTCCCGCCTGCAGATCCCCAAGTGGAGTTCTTGCCTTTAAAGAAATTAATAAAAATGTATAAGGCTGGTTTGCAGAATTTGTAAATATATGGTTCACACTTTTATTCGGGTAATGATTTCCCAGACTTTTCCTAACAAAAAAAGTTAATTTTCCGTGTCTGTTGACTCAGGATGCACACTTTATTTCCAACAGGTAATATTAACAAAAAATTGTTATAGGCCCATGCCTCCACCTTCCCCATAGCAATCCAATGCTTTCCTGTTTATTCTTTTATTTTAACGTTTACGGTTTTTTGGTATTCAATATATTTATAACTTTACCAGTTATGGTTTACTTCCTCTTTGAAGCACCTTTAAAACTGATTTAACAAAAATCGAATACGTTTGAATATTTGCAGTGTTGCTTTTCGTTTACAATTAAATCAAGAACTTTTCCTGACTTGTATAAAATAGTATAAATCAAGCATTTTCTCTGTCTTTTGGCATTTTTACAACTTTTTCCCAGACCATTTTTAAATTTCCAAAAAGTGTGAACCATGAAATAACACAAGATTTAGTTTTAGCTTTTACTTCTAAATTTCCTCCCGAATCTAATAAAAAACAAACATAAAAATACGACACAATTTGAAATTTGCCTTCATTGTTCATAATTTTCCGATGACAAAATTAGATGGGTTATATGTATCATTTATGCTTACTGTTCAACATTTGTCTTATGTAGGCACAGTATAAATCTAACGTGGCCACTATAAATAGGCTAGTCAGATTCACACCTACATAAATTTATACTTTTCATTCATAGATCGGATTTTTCATACTAATTTTTTATATCTGGCCCTAATTTTCATTTTTACTGAGGTAATTAGTTAAAAATATGTAGGAACAGCATAATTCTGGTTTTATTTTTGCATTTAAAGTTACAATTATCATCCATATCATGCGACAAATGGAATAAAAACATAAGTTAGCTGTGATTGTGTAAATGGCACATGGTAAGTTATAAATTTGTTAAATGGGGTACCAGTAATGCAACTGCATGGTGTTAACAGGTTCATGAACTCTAGAATAGATAAATAACTCTCAGTTTTTATTGAATTTGAGGTATTTGGTGTGGTTGTATACAGGCAATTATATCACTGGACAACAGTAAACCCTCAAACTATCGGAAATTACCTTTGGTTTGGCGGGTTCAGTAACTGTTATATCCGGAGTAAAGAACAGCTGTTTCTTCAATGCGTTAAACTCCTTCTGCTTTTTAGCAACGGTTCTGGGACTGTCTGCGAACGAGTCGTTGCCGGGAGTCGCCACTTTGTTCTCTACTCCGAACAGCCACTTGTTGATCGTAGACTGGTTGCACGGGGAAGAATGTTCTTCATCAGACACAACTGCCGATGGGTCCTCGTGTACATCAAAATCACAGAAGCTTAGGCTGTCTATGCGAGAATGCAAGGCGAACAATTCTGGGGTGCATTCCACCTGGAAAACATTGTATAAAATTATTAAATGTACAGGTAAAAAAGTTATAAAAACATACTAACATTTTTAAACTGTAAATTTAAATGTTCACTGTGAGTCACTGACATACAAGGGAGTTCGATTACAAGCATTGCATCCTGTGCACTTGTACCTGCTGCTGTAGCCAATAATCTGAATTTTTTTGAAGGTCGAAACTCGAGTCACCATTGAGTGAAACTTGGAATCGACAAAGGATTTAGGTATGAAACCTGATATAGCCTATTCAACCTACTCGATTGACGAGGCAAACATCATGAAATAAAGGAAACTAGTGGCTTGAAGGGGCGATTGCCCCTAACCTTGCTCCAAGTAGGTATGCATGTTTAGGTCAGTTCCTAAACAAAGTACTAACTTAATCACATGTTTTAATGTAAACAAACAGAGCACCATGCTTTTCTTATGGGGGATGTTTTACGTTATTTCTCGTTTGCTGGTAACTTTTTAGAAATACTGCTATTTTTCATGAGTCCCGGGGATTAAGACCTTTTATTTGAACCGTCTCCCATCATCCTGCAATTTGCCAAAATCCCACAATTTTGACTTAGAAATTTTGCTTACAGAATTATATATAAAGATAACACAATGTAGCGGGACAGGAAAACTATTATTTTAATACCTAAATCTATTTATATTAAAAGTGCCTAGATATAAATGTCAAAACTAAGAATGATGTCTAAAAATGAATCAGAATATCTAGACAGGGGCTGATTTAGTAAAATAGTTAGTCTTTAAAAATTGTTATTTAGTTACAGGAAGCTGAAGTATGCCTAAACAGAGTATTCATAGCGTTATGCAACAAACAGCAAAATTCTCAACCACGTTTTAAATTCATGCTATTGAGAATTCAGATATTCACAAGGACCTAAACCAATGTCTAACACTCAATATTTCAAAGAAGATAAGTAAATAGGTGTCTAAAAATTAGGGGTGTGCGAGTAGTGATTTTTTTAATCGAGTTGAGTCGAGTCGAGTAGTGCCAATTATTTTCCAGTTTCGAGTATTTTCGAGCGAGTATTTGCCATCAATTGGTAGTTTAAAATAGTGTAATTGGATTTGGATACCTCCCATTTGATAATCTAAACATGGTTTCTAACTAATAGATGAGTAGCAATACAAAGTTTTGGCCAGTACAATCAAACTGCATCACGTATTGACTAACAAAACAAGGTTTGATATTCGTTTCCGGCCGATGAAACAGGGCCCTGTTGTCATTTGGCCAATTTAATCTGGTCCAGACATCGCTTGTAATCAATATTAAATGACGAAATCGTTAGTCACGGACGAAATTGCGCGATCCGACCGTCATTTTCGGCCGATTTTACGTAATGCGATCGCCTTTTACGGCCGTTACTACGAGTTTTGGCCGGTCGCAATCGTTCGCAGTCGTCATTTCGGCCTATTTAACGTGATACGATTGCCTTTTGCGGCCGTTACTACGCGTTTTGGCCGTTCGCAATCGTCATTTTCGGCCGATTTTACGTGATGCGATTGCCTTTTGCAGCCGAAATTGCGCGGTCCGATCGTCATATTCGGCCGATTTTACGTGATGCGATCGCCTTTTACGGCTGTTACTACGCGTGGTGGCCGCTCGCAATCGTTAGCGATCATTCGGAAATCGGCGGGAAATACTCGCTCGAACTTTCGAGTAGTTTTCAAAACTTCGAGTCGCGTTCGAGTATTAAAATACTCAGCCGAAAACTCAAAGTTTCGAGTACTCGCACAACCCTGCTAATAATACGTTGAAAAATATGTTAAGAATTATGTTAGGATATTTTTCTTACCAAATGAGGTGTGCGAGACATTTTAACACTGGGCGACAGAAAATCAACTAAAGCTGGTTCAGGCTTCTCTTCGGTAATCAATGTTGAATGATGAATGTCAGTCGATGAGGAATCAATAGTTTTTAGAGGCGAGTCAACATTTAATGCAGGTGAATCTACTTTGTCAATGTCAGTTTCTAAATATCTAGCAAGCTCTGGAGTGAGACACTTGTTTCCATCCTTGACCTCCCCACTGAGTTCTTCCTCCTTGTAGCCTGAGTCGTTTTCTTCTTGCTTTTTGTTTTCTACTTCTTCCAAATAACTGATCTCAGATTTTGTGATGCTTCTGACTTGTGATAATGACTTCACTCCAGTAGGGGTACATTCTTCCAAGTAACTATTCTCAGATTTTGTGATGCTCCTGACTTGTGATAATGACTTCACTCCAGTAGGGGTACATTCCACCTGAAAAAAAAACAAAGAACAAAACTGGTTCAGTGCAAACTGCGAGAACTTGAAGAAGTTGACGATTCAAGTTATAACTACAGTGGAACCTAAATAACTCGAACCTCAATAATATTTATTCCATGGCAATGGTTAACAATGTATTGAAATTTACAACAAAATTATGAAATAATTATACATTTACAACTTCATTTATGCGGAAATCTTTTAACCAGGTAAGGTAGTCCTTGAAAGATATCATCGCTGAGTCCTATCTTTCCTTTCCTGGTGGGGTACCAACCTTTTTATGGAACCATTCCGGCATTTACCTAAATGAGATGAGAAACTGTACAAACTCTTCTGTTGTTATTTTATCATATTTTTGCTAGGTATCCTTGATATATCGAAGTTTTGTCATTCCCCTTAAACTTGCCTGCTTAATACTATGCTATTTTACCTCTTATAACTTGAAACTGAAGTTGCTGTAATAAATCAAAGTATTGACTGGAGAACCTCTGTAAGTCGAAATTGTAAATTATTGGTTTAGACTCCAAAAACCCAGTTAATTATTTGAACATCTATCGTTCAAGTTGCATCCCAAAATCAGGCAATAAGAAGGGACCAAAAAAACTATCAATTTGCCAGGAAGTGGTAAAATAGGCGAAACATCACCCAATTGTGTTCACTGAAGGATGGTTTTCCTCGTTTAATACATCCACCAAAGAAGCTTCTCAAAATATTTCCAGGCTTATATTGGACATTTTTAATTTGAGTTATAATTATTGACCGTTGCCGGGCTTTTATCGGATATATCCGTTTCGTTTTCTTTCCGATCCGGGCCAAAGACAGATATATCCGTGTAGTTTTGTTCCCATTGTGGGCCAAAGAGGGATATATCCGTTTATTAATTGTAATTTTCCGGGATAGACGGATATATCCCGTCAAGATGACTTAACCACAAAAACAATATTTAGCCTATTTGTTATTTGTGTGAGCATGTCAATTACAACTTTTTTACTAGCATATTACGTGTTGTACAATAACACTAAATCCCAAGATAGAAGATTGTAAGAAATTCAACATGCCCGGCGTTTACAAAATTAATTGTAACAACTGTGATCACTTTTATATTGGTAAAACTGTTAATTGTATTAAAATATTTAAGAACCATGTATCAGCTTGGAAGAACAGGAAACCGGGAAGATCAAACATAGCGAAAAATCTTTTAGAAAATGGCTACACCCTAGGGAAAATAGAAGAAAACCTCACCATCCTCAAGAATTGTAAAAAAGGAAATGAAATGAATGTATGGAAAGAATTGTTTATATTTAAAGAAAAATGTAAAGATAGAGATAAACTGATTAATGAACAAGTTAACTTCGACTCTGGTGGTACATTTAGGAACCTGTATCCAGAACTTCCAGTAGCCAATAGGATATAAGCAGGGACACCATTTTGATTCTGTCAGTTCTCTCATTGGCCTGATGATGACCGGTGTGACTGGTCAAAATCGATAGCCTAGTACCATCTTTTATATAAGTTTACCATCTGTATGTGAATCAGTATAAGTGTAAATATATTCTAAGTGTTGTAAGACGTCTTTTATTACATCCCACATGTCAAATAGTTAACCTACAATTATTTGTTTGGATCATTTCAGATTGTTTTAAATGTGGGTATTTTTGTGAGGCTAGGAGTTGGCAACAGTAATTGTTATCTTTGCTGACAAAAGACAGATATATTTGTCCTAATTTTTTTGCTATTAACCCTAGCCGTGGCCAAAGGTCGCCCGGCGACGTTCGAAATCGTACCCTTGAAATGGCCATAGTCGCCGGGCGACCATTAAGGTCCAACAATTTTCCAATGCAAAAAAGTAATTTATAATTAACTCGAAAGTGGACAAGTTATATACCATTTGAAAGATGACATTCTGAACTTTAATTTTATTATATAAATGAACCGTATAGCAGTTGTATAAGAACGTAACAATTACATAAAGTGAATGGTTTTTTTAGTGCAAATCAATACCTGCAACTGACACGTCGAAATTCGTCAAACATGGCCTGGGACAAGATAACATAACTGGGGTAAATTTCGTCGTATGGAGTAGCGGGTGGTACCACTGAACAGCAGAAGAGTTGCTGTACATTATCGTATTTATTATTTGAACAATACATTGATAACAAAGAGCATATGATTTTTATAAAACAGGTGTTTTTGCCAAAACTAACGAATGGCCAAAGGTCGCCTAGCGACCATTATGAAACGCTGCAAATATATATGTAGGCAGTTTTATAACTAGTCAATAGTTGTGTCACATTGTAGGGGAAGAAAGGTAGAATAATTTTGTTTTGACAAATGGCAGCACTGGTCACTCTCACAACCTTCAGCAACGCAAGTAAATATCAGTTAGGCAGGTGTTTGGCCGATTCTTGCTGTTGTCAGATGAACCTCAAGTATAACCTACATCTTTGTAAGTGAATTTTTATCCGCGATTATTTCAGAAATTGTTCTAAATTCGGAGTTTATAGTGACAGTGTAGTGGTTGTGTGTTTATAACAGTAATCTTTATGCATAAATATTACTGGAAAGGGATAAATTAGTCAATTGGTGAAGTGAAAGTGAGTAATGTTTTTGTGTGTTGTAGCATAATGTTAGACGATTGTTAGGCCTATCATTCATAGTATCGTGTGTATATTTGTTTATATACATAAGACATATAAATAAAAATGTTTTTCCCATGTGTTATACTTTACTTTGTAGGGAATTGAATTTACTACAACATGTTTATAATATTTTTGGCCTAAGAAAATCTGTACAAGATTTTTGTACTTCAGTGGCTCGGAAATGTTTTTACGTAAATGCTAATTTTCTAGTTATTTTATAGTAAACGGGTAATAATATTTTTTTACTCCCCACAATATTACAGATTTGTTTTCCTTAGTCCATAACCTAAAGAAATATATGTACAATATTATTATAAATATTTACCTTACATGAGTTATCTCCGATTCACTAATTATTCGTCTTACTCGACAAAAGTTGCGATTTTTCAAACTTTATTACATAACACATGTACAAAAAAATATTTTCCCCATGTGTTATACATTTCTATGTAGGGAATTGAATGTACTACAACATGTTTATAATATATTTGGCCTAAAAAAATCTTGACAAGATTTTTGTACTTCAATGTGTCGGAAATTTTTTTTACGTAAATGCTAATTTTCTAGTTATTTGTATAGTAAACGGGTAATAATAATATTTTTACTCCCCACAATATTACATATTTGTTTTCCTTAGTTCATAACCTAAAAAGATTTATGTACAATATTATTATAAAAAATTACCTTACATGAGTTATCTCCGATTCACTAATTATTCGTCTTACTCGACGAAAGTTGCGATTTTTCGTATTTTATTACATAACACATGTACAAAAAATATTTTCCCCATGTGTTATACATTTCTATGTAGGGAATTGAATGTACTACAACATGTTTATAATATATTTGGCCTAAAAAAATCTTGACAAGATTTTTGTACTTCAATGTGTCGGAAATGTTTTTTACGTAAATGCTAATTTTCTAGTTATTTGTATAGTAAACGGGTAATAATAATTTTTTTACTCCCCACAATATTACATATTTGTTTTCCTTAGTTCATAACCTAAAGAAATATATATACAATATTATTATAAATAATTACCTTGCATGAGTTATCTCCGATTCACTAATTATTCGTCTTACTCGACAAAAGTTGCGAATTTTCGTATTTTATTACATAACACATGTACAAAAATATATTTTCCCCATGTGTTATACATTTCTATGTAGGGAATTGGATTTACTACAAAATGTATATAATGGTTTTTACCTAAAAAATCTAATGTACAAATTACAAAACTTTACTTTTGAAATTTCAATCGAAAATTTTTGAATTTTTTATTTTTTTTTATTTTATAAAAAAGATAAATTTCCAGATTCATTTGTTTTATATATATTCAGATTCCCCTGGTCTTTCTGAATAAAATGAGTATGCATATTGATAGGTTTACTCCAAAATTGTAATTTATACGTATTTTTAAAAAAAGGTCTGCAAAATCGCCAAATCTGCTGGCCATTTCCCACTTCAACATTAGGCCACTGCTAGGGTTAAACATACAAAAACATTAACTTATTTCAGAAAAAACTGCTTTTACATAAATCTACGACTCATTTAAAAACAGAAAAATATTTACAACAAAAGTTCATATTACAAAGGTTACCTTAAAACTATTATCAATGCCCAGGAAAGATTAATAGGTTATATGTTAATTATGATACCCTGCGTACAGAACTCAAAATAAAGTTAGTATTATACAGTACACTCTTGCGGTAATCCGACAAATATGGAAATTTGCTACTATCAGATTACCAATATTATGTTTTACCGAGGGTATCACTAAAATAAAGCTCAATAGCTTACTTGGTAAGGATAAGCTCATCTAAACACATGAAAAGTGTTTTTGTCATAGGTTAAGAAACCAAGTACGGTATATTCTTATTCTAATACACACGTTTGTTGATCTGCGTACCGTATCACAAGAAATGCAATACAAACCAACATAAAATAACGCGACACAAATAGTAACAAAAGAAAACAATACTGTACTAAACATTAGATCATATAAACGTTGTTTGATATGAAAACCCATCCCTACTGGCTGTCACCCTGCGTGAGTTAAAACCTGTGAAATTGTTAGTTACGAGTGATGAAATACCGTTCCAACAGTCCAGTATTTAATAATTAATTAGTGTGACGTGACAGGGGGGAGGGGGGTTATGAGCAGTGTGACAGAGCGTGACAAAGGGGGGAAGGGGTCAAAAAGGGCAAAATATAGCGTGACATAATTTATTAGGCATGGCCCCTAACCTTTATATTTTAAAACATTCTATAGCTCTTATTTCTTCTATTCCCGCTGAGGTTTGAGTAATCGAGGTTCCACTGTATTTAAAACGATCCTCGTTTTTGCAAAACACTTTGACCCTTTGTCTGTTTAACCCTAGGAGTGGCGCCATGTTAACGCGTAGTGTGGCGAGCTAAATTTGGCGATTTTGCAGACCTTTTTTTAAAAATCCATATAAATTCAACCGTTAGAGTAAACAAGTTAACTTTATATTCATTTTGTTCAGAAAGAACAGGAGATTCTAGAGATATTAAAATAATAAAGATCTAGACATTTTTTTTTTTCCGGTAAAGTGAAAAGAATAAGAAAATTTTGATATTTTTTTTTGAAATTTCAAAAGCAGCCAGGGTAAAATTTTTTCCACAGATTTTTTATGGAAAATTCATTATATACATTTTGTAGACAATCTAATTCCCTACATATAAATATATAACATGTTGGGGAAAGAATTTTTTTTATAAGTTTTTTGGGGCATAATGTAATAATAAACGGAAACCCGAAAAATGCGTAAACTGTAGAGTGTTAGTTTGTGATGTAAATAAGTAATGTAATATATATGTATACTAATAATGATATATATATATTTGTATAGCTAATGAAGTAAGGAATCCAAAAAAGTCATAGGTTTATGGTAAAAAATTATTGTCACTTATAAATACATGTAAATAAAATAATGTTTTGGAATTTTTGCGTATTTGGAAAAAAAACATTTCACAGTTTTTAGTATATAAATTTTTTACCAAATATTTTACCCCCAAACCAATATAACCATGCTGTAGTACATTCAATTACCTACATAAAAATGTATAACACTTAGGGTAAATTATTGTTTTTATATGTGTTATGTAGCACTAAACAGTCGCGGATTTGGCAAATTTCACTAGGCCTATGTAGGAGTAAACACAACACTTTATAAACACTATTTGTCAAACTTCAGTAATATTTATGCATAATATAATGCATAAAGATTTCTGTTATATACACACAAACACTTCACTAACACTAAAACTCCGAAATACTAAATTATTTAGTAATAACTCATGGATAGAAATATCACAACGCACATAAAACGAAACTCAAAATGGCTGATACAAGCTGTTGACAGAACAAATATAACACAATGGAACGTTTACTCTATCGAGTGCGGCTACATTCAGTGCTGCCATCGCGCAACACCAAATTATTCGCCATTCTTTCTTCTTTCAAATAAGATATTATATGTCATGCAAATATAACATTACACTGGATATATATTCGATTTTGCATTCCGCCGGTTTACGGCGGTTCAGCATTTTACAGAAGAACAAAAATCATCTGTGTTTATAAAATCATATTATCTGTCAAATCAATATATCGATCTAAAACTCCATACCAAAATGAAATATAACTCCTTGGCTGTGCATTGGTACTACCCGCAACATCGTGCGACGAAAATTACCCGAGGTGGGTAATTTCAAAAAAGTCATATTTTGACATTTCCCAAGTGTCGGCTGCAAGTATCGTGTCGCGCCTAAAATTCATTTGATTTCTAATCGCGGTGACATTGTTATATACCTGCTACAGGGTTTGTTTATGTAATAAAATGAAAGTTCAGAATATTATCTTTCGCATGATCTATATATTATTCACTTTTGAGTTGATTAATAGAGGTTTATTTACGTTGCAAAATTTTCGGTCACATTCCGCCGGAAACCGGCGGTCAGCACAGTAGGCGACACAAAATCCCGCCGGAAACCGGCGGAACAGCACTCCTAGGGTTAAAAAGATATTCATTTTTGATAACTTTTAGAAGGAAATAAATAAAAACGTAGGCTACCTGTATTGGTGTGCGGGTAATGCCGGCAGTTACAGAACGTGGGTCATTATTCAGCATTCGGTATCGTTCATGTCCAACATTTTTTGGTGTGCAAATCTTCTCCTCCTCATTGTAGACTCCAAGTTCCTTTGCTATTTGTGCTCCCATTGCAACTAATTCTATAAATAGAGCAAATTATGTCAATCACAGTTTTGCTGGCAAAAATTACACTATCGGTAGTACGGTAGATAATGCACTGACTGAATCTATGGTAGGAATAAGTACTGAAATATTTATTAGTTTTAGAAAAATCCATTGCTTTGTTTTTAGTTTTAACAGATTTTCCCTACAGGGAAGAAGCTACTGTAGTCGGCATGATAAGACCTAGGCCCGGGACCATGATACATTTTTGTTTTGAGGTCGCCAGGTACCAAAAACACCATTCTTTCAAAACTCTATATTTATGTGTCTATGTGTCTGATAACTCTTGTTAAAAATGCCTGAATTAGATGAAATTTGACACAAACCTGTAAACCAACATTTATGACTTTAAGTTCGAAAACCAGACAGATCGACCTGCTTGAAGAGGTATTTTGGGGTGTTTTATACTCCAAAAATAGGTTTTTGGATTTTCTACATAACTTAAAATCTTTAAAAAAGCCCAATCTTAGATTTCACCATCGGTTTCAGGTTTAAAAACATACCATTTGAATTATGATAATTTCTCCTCACTAAATATAGTACAGTAGACTTCCTCTAGTTCGGCTACACCGGGACCGGTCTCTCGACCGGATTACAAAATGGCCAAACCAGCCAGCGTTAAATTCAAATTCTTTATTAGCCATTAAGCAACATAAATTATATAATAGGCTTAATCAATCACAAAAATACTATCAAACAATTCAACATAAGATAAAACAATAAACAACAATATCACAATTTGGTAAAATCCTCTACCCTATATCACAATCAGGTCTGCCTGTTTAAATGCAGCTTAAATCTAAGATACAATTTTAAAAATACCCCGTCGCAGCAAACCTGCGTACTCAGAGAATTTACAATTCATACATATGGATCTCACTACAACCTAGAGCCACTTACCAAAGTTCACAAAAATACATTCATTAATAAGTGATATAGGCCTATAGCACTTTATTTATTTTCCATAAGAATAACACTAGGGCTGAGTTCACAGGTTTGCTGCAACGAGTAAGATAAGTTTTTTTGCAATTATCAATATAACTCAATCAGGTGAAGCTACATACCAAGTTTTATTAATTTAGGTTCATAACTAAGGGAGATATAAAACTTGACTTATTCTCCATATGAATAACATGGGGGCCGAGTATACAGGTTTGCTGCTACCAGGAAAAAATCAACAAAAACCACTTTTAGTGCAAGTACCAATATACCACAACTAGTTGAAGCCACATACCAAGTTTCATCAATATACATTCATAAATAATCAAGATAGGCCTATACAATATTATTAATTCTGCATAAGGATAACACTGGATAACGTACTCTGTTTAGCACTTTCAATATTTCTGCAACGGTTGTACGTAGAACAGCAATTAAAACACCAAAATGATTGTTTTGTAGAGCTAAACATATTGGTAGAAAGAAATATGAAGTTTTTAGTAAAATTATCTGAGGAAAATCTAAAAACCTTATTCCGATAAGATTAACATGGGCAATTTTATGGAAGTGTTTTTTTACTTTTCTCCACAACCACTTATCCTAGCTTAATGATTCAAAATACTAAATTATTTATTTTTTAAACTCTATAAAATAGCTATAACCAAAATCGAGTTTTTTAAATTTTAGGTAAAAATTTCAAAAAACTGATTTTTGGAAAATTTTAAACCCCCTACCCATAGTCCGATCGATCGGGTTTTCGAACTTAAAATCATAAATGTTACTCTCCACATTTTTCTAAATTTCATAAAAATTGGGCATTTCTTTCAAAAGTTATCAAGGTAACGGACACACACACACACACACATATACATATACACATACATAATTTTGAACGAATAGTGTTTTTGGCATCTGGGGACCTCAAAACCAAAAGTTATCGTGGTCTTGGGCCATGCCACCAACGGTAATCGCTTCTTCCCTATAGGGAAAATTCGCTAAAATTTCATTTTGTCAGTCAGTGTTTGAATTTAAATAATCATCTATTTTATAAAAGGCATGCGAGATTAAAAAATTGCCAACAACTTTCTTAAATTTATTCAGTTACATTTTTGACAGTGTCAGGCAGAACATTAAAAGTTTAAATTGCATATATAAGTGGCTATTTACTGATTTACTCAATCTTGGTGGTTGAAAGTTGGTAAATTAATACTGCTGCAATGTCTAGTATTATAAAAGTGAACATCAGAGCGTCTTATATAACAAACTAGGTTTTCCTTAACATAAATCAAATTGTAATAAATATAAATAGGCCTACTAGGAACAGTCATAACCTTGAAATGCTTAATAAATTCTGAGAATTTTTACCAGTAATTGTTACCGGTGATTGTAATTTTAAAATACTGAACTAGGTATTAATAATATACCAGTTCATAAAAAATCTACTTCATTAAGATTGCCTAAGCAATTAAAAAATAGGCCCTGTACAAAATTTGCCTGTCAGCTGAACTGAGATGTTTTGTTTATATTTTGGCTTGAAAATAAACAAATTGTCTTCGGTCGACATCTACCGTGGGAAACCCTCCCGTGGGCAGTTATCTCATTTCTATGAGGCTGGCCGGACCATCCAAGGCTGGACTAGAGAGAGTCTACTATATGTTGTCCAATGTTATTATAAGAAAAATGTTAGGCCTATATCTCGTTTATTTATAAACTGTACTGACGAAACTTGATATACGGCTACATCTGGTTGTGGTCTATTGTTATTTGCACAAAAAAGCCATTCTCACCGATGGGTAAAAATTACTTCGGTTTCAGATGTGTTTGGTTTCAGAGGGTTGGAAAATGTTGTATTGAAATTTGTCCAGATATTTTAATCTTTGTGTAAAAGACAACTGATGCAAGTTGGGTGAATATGAATGAATGTTGAGAGTAGATTCATAGAACTGATTCTTTGGATAACAAACATTCCACTAGGAATCCTTAAACATGTATTGCCAGGATTGGCCATTGTAACAGATTTGTTAAGATCAGGCTAATTGAAAAACAAACTAGGCCCCTAACAAAAATAAACGTGACATAATAACAAAATACCCCCGTAGCAGCAAACCTGCGTACTCAGCGAATTTCCAATGCATATATCCACTTGCATATATCTTAATACCACGTAAAACCAAATACCAAGTTTCATCAATATACATTCATAAATAAACGATTTATGACATTTTAATTATTCTCCATAAGAATAACATGGCGGCTGAGTATGCAGGTTTACTGAAGCAAGGATCACAAAAAATAGGGTTTTATAGAAATATCAATATAACACAAGTAGGTAAACCAACATACCAAATTTTATTAATTTATGTTCATAATTAAGGGAGATAACACTTACTTATTCCCCATAAGAGTAACATGGGGGCTGAGTACGCAGGTTTGCTGCTACGGGAA
Organism: Allygus modestus; assembly: GCA_963675035.1. Lineage (NCBI taxonomy): Eukaryota > Metazoa > Arthropoda > Insecta > Hemiptera > Cicadellidae > Allygus > Allygus modestus. The sequence goes on from OY776116.1 coordinate 21,896,820, forward strand.
CTATTCGCAAAAAATGTATTTTAGTGCAAATATCAATAGACCACAACGATATGAAGCAATACACCAAGTTTCATCAGGATAAGTTGATAAATAAGCGAGATATACAATTTTTTTTATTATCCATAAGAATAACATTGGACAACGTACTGTGTTTAGCACTTTCAATATCTCGGTAGGCCCTAACAAATTGACGTAGAAAAATGATCAAAATACCAAATTGTGTGTTTTTTTAAGCTGAATCCAATGGTAAGAACTAAAACTTGACTTTTTCAAAAATTATATGTATAAAACTCAAAAAACCCATTTTTGGGGTACAAAACCCCCCCAAAATACCCCTTCGGATAGGTCGATCTGTCTGGTTTTCGAACTTAAAGTCATAAATGCTGCTTTACACTTTTATACCAAATTTCATCAAAATCGGATCATTTTTACGAGAGTTTTCGTGCTCACAGATATATATATATATACAGTTTCGAACGAATGGTGTTTTTGAGGTCTGGGGACCTCAAAACGAAAAGTTATCATGGTCCCGGGCCTAGGTCTTACCATGCCGACTACGGTAATAGCTTCTTCCCTATAGGGGAAATTCGCTAAAAAAAAATCAAACAATTTCATTCATTTTTAGATCGTTCTGCTTATGAAAGTATACCATTTTTAAGCTAGGCTACATACAAAATCATTTTCTGTACCGGTAACTATTTGGGCATTCATACTTCAAATTAAGTTATGGTTTGCTAGCAATTTCCTGCAAATTTATCCACGATTTTTATCAATTTGTTCATGTAACTTACTTAGTGATGTAAAATACCCGGGTATTTAACGCTCGGGGTAAAGACCCAAAATTCATAAATACTCGGGTATTTTGGGTATTTATGATATTTTAAGTAAAAACGCCAATATACCGGTAACTTAATTCATATATAGCCTCGCCTTACTACCCTTTTTGTTATCAATGTATAACATTTGAGGATATTGTATTGATTAAGTTACGGTACATTTATTAATTTTTTTACCAATAAATAAATAATAACATGGCAAGTTTCTTAAAAAGACCTGTCAAGCATACAAAACACACCACCGCCAAACCATGAAGGAACTGGTTAAATATGAAACATTCTATACAAATTTAAAAATATTTAATTTTATAATTGGACGAATATATAAAAAATCTCAATTTAATTGAATTTTAATAATTTTCCTTCAAAATTTTAAATTTATTAAACACTCCAAAAGACCATCAAAGTAGTCCTGGGTATTTATCTCGATCTTGATTTGGAGTTAAATGTGTGTGGTAACCATGTTATACTCTTCAAAACATGGGTATTTTTTATTTTGATAACATTTAAGGGATTTTTACTAGGTTCATTGAAATTCCCATGCTGTAAGGATTATAAAATTATCATACAACTAGTTACTGTAGATATAAAATGATCTCCAAAATAAAAATTAACTCTTCTTTGGGTGCACTTTTATAAGTGGGAAAATATAAAGAACCGAATAAAATTGTTCGATACGGTACGGTTTATCAATTGCAAAATATGTTATTAGTCTGTATGATAGTTATTATGTCATGTTTATTTGTTTGGTTTGTTTTTAATCCAACTTTAAATAAAATTTCAATAAAGAAACATGACAGTGGCATTACATGATAATGTTGTTCACTGGCAATGCATAGTTCCTGGCATTGGAATCAACGTTTGTTATCTGGACAAATCTCAAGACACCTAAACTGAAATAGGGTAGGGGCCTATAACATGATCGAAAACTAAATAACCGAATAACTTAAATAATCGTTATATTGTATCAAACAATTTAGTTCAGAATTTTTATATTGTTCGGCTTTTATGAAAGTCTACCCTGTTATTTTTACGTCTTAGGCCTAGGTACTTGTTTTTTCTTAGGTAATCTCTCACTGTTTTTGTCTTTTATGTTGGTAAATTTCCTATAATGGCACTTTTCTAAGTTGACAGGTCTGGCTTAAACACTAGGGTATCCCAATAACCTGTAATCAGCTTAACTAGACAATCCTAATCTAGACCTACCAATACTGTAAATATAAAAAAAATACATTAACAAGAAAGGTCCTTGACAATAACTGACTGTAGGCTACCAAGGCCTAGGCCAAAACACAAACAGAATTGTTGTGATAACTTATGAGTTTACAAAAATAAGGAAGGACTCATAAGGTCATACCCTATGGTAGCTTAGTTTCTCATATATGGGCTAGAGCTAAATAACCAAGAAAATAAAACTACCCACTTGTAAATCAAATGTAACAGTAGTTTATGAAACGCTCTTCTTTAAAAAAACAACAACCTTATGAACACAATTATAAATCTATAGAGAAATGAGAAAATTAACTTTACTCACTTCATCAAACTAACCGTTGAAAGACAAAGTTTGAATTGAATGATTTGAATGTTGGAAGTTGGAATTATTTAAAATAGCAATATTGTAATTGAATTTGAAAACCAGGGTTTCCACCCCACGGAAAACAATTTCCCGCTTCCCACATTGTTGAACTAAATACATGTATATAGCTATGTTCAATAAGACCTAGTATGATTTTTATTCTTATATAATAACAGTGTGCTGCTAAATATATACACAAATAATCAGGGCCGGATTAAAGCATTGGCCACATAGGCGAGTGCCTTAGGGCCTGGACCACAAGGGGGGCCCACACTACACAAAAAACCTTATACAAGTAAAGCGAGATCGCAAGCAGTACGTTGACGTGAGGAAAGTGAATTTCCGCAATAAAACCTTAACAAAATCTAATAAATGGTTTAAAACAACACTCGTAACATGTTTTTTGGAAAATTGAAAAATTTTATTTTTTGCTGTTCTGATGCTCCTGGTTATATTTAAATTGACTATTAGGGTGGCAATCTTGAACACTATAGGGTTAGAAGGAGGAATAGTCAGGATAACAAGTTGGTATAGGGGTATTAATTGGGGGGGATAAAACTACATCAAGATATGAAAAACAGCCTTTTCCAGTGTAAAATCCCCATAAGACAATAATGTAATATACAATAATGTTACATTCGGGGCTTTTCCGACCTTTTTTGGGTCCAAAAAATCAAAATTTGAAAAATTAAAATCCCAAAAAGGGGGTTAGAGTTGTCCGATTGTTTTGCTCATCGAACTTGTCCAACTGTTTACAGAAGGGAAGGTTCCTAACAAATTTCAAGTAAATCCGACAAAAATTGCAACCGATAGAGTGCAAACACGGAACACACACACACACACACACACACACACACACACACACACACACACACACACACACACACACACATACACTTTATGAAGGATATATATAAAGTTTTTAGCGACACCCCGAAACGTGTTCAGGGGGTCACACGTTAGGAACTTCTATGGTGGTTCCGGGCTTAAGTTTCACCGTGCGGGGCATGCTAATGGTTTACTTTTAATTACCATAAGAAATTCACTAACAAGGTCACACAAGGTTTTTAGAGCTTTCAGACCAGTTGTGCTGAGTCGATGTATTTAAGGTTTTCTACTTTACCGGAAGAGACCTCGTAAAAACAGCTGGAAGGTCACGTGATCACTAATCCAAACTGCAGTATTGCTGGAAACACGATGTTTATCGTATGAGTGCCATATTTTCCTCATCAGTGGAATTAGAATTAACATTGTTTAACTGCTTACATTCTATGATAAGCTGTTATTTTATGAAACTAATATATTGTTTTGATTTATTTGTATTATTAGATTAATGGATTAAGGGTTTAAATTTTCTTTGTGCATGTCTAGTGACAATATAAAATTACCTGTTTATTTATTTATTCATACACGGTATAACCATTTTACAAAATGAATCATTCCTGATGCTCAAAAAAAGCCAAATAAAATATATAGTGTTTCCCTTGTTCAACATAGTAACAAAAATATACAAATATAACTTGGTATAACAATAAAACAACATAGTAGCAACTCATGTACAATACAAATATATGCTAATATAACAACAACAACTAATCATCTAAACTTAAAGAATTCTCATCTCACACAAACAAAAACCATAAGAAGAACACAACTCAGAGCAAGGCAACAACCAGGCGCTTGACAATCCAATCACTGGAGGCAAAAAAGTCCACATGCGGTGAAACAACGTTGCCAAGATGCTGGATGCGAGCTGTATGTGAGCTGTACCATTATTGTACCCATAAGTTTGGCAACACTTTATGGTATGTTGTTGATTTATGAATCAGCTGGACGCCCTCGTAAGACATCTTTGCTGCGAACATTACTCTTATGTAAGTAAGCACACCTGGTCTGAAAGCTCTACGAACCTTGAAGGTCACAGACCTCCACCCCTTCCCCTCGGCTGAGGGCAAGGAAACAGGAAAGGAAACTCATAACTGTTATTGTCAACAATAGTATCAAAAGTGGCGCTTTTCGATCCGAGCTCAAGTTTAACGGCCGAGGCGGAGCCGAGGTTGGAAAATGAATGAGGATCGAAAAGCCACGTTTGGTCTTAGTGATGAACTATATTTGTCATCATACTGCAAACAATTAAAAGATAACCATTTAATAAAAACTAAAATTTGTTTTTTTTATAATAAAACTTGGCTTTCATAATGATCTCTCTATTCCAAACAAACAGCTGCTACACAAGTTTTCACTGTTTTCAAGTCAAATAATTTGTTTAATTCTTACTTAAGAGCTGATGAGACCTCAACCTCAACCCAAACGCTCCTTAAAAATTTATGTTTTCGTTTTTTTTTTACAAAGATTTATATCTGGATCAATGTTTATTAAACACAGAATTGAGAACAGTATTCAAAAATCATACTATTTACACTTGTGGGTTCGCCATAATGTAAAACGAGCCGATTTCGGGATTTAAAATAATAATAATAATGCCGGTTGGGAAACATAATTACTATTTATTAAACTTTACAACTACTGATCTAGAACAATTTAAACGTCGTTAACAATAGGTATATCCGCGGTTAAAATACAATAATTATGGTTACATTGAATTTAGAAAGAAAACAACAATTAATAATTTAGCAGGTAGAGGCGGCGCGACGCGTGTTAATTACATCGTCACATACTCGGGACTGGGGGGGAGGCTCTTGTCTCCTTCGCCGATGCTGAACCAAGCCAGCCAATCAGAAACAGTTTCCACGTGACGTCACGGGAACACTTCATTGACAAGTGCTGCAGCCAAACGATCACTCACGCCGTTACTCAAACTAAGAGGTACTGAAAACTTGCTTTGAGGTTGGCGCTGAGAGAGGAAATGCTGACACTTGCATTCCTGCTGACATCAACGCCCGGCCGGGCCCGTGGGAGCGTCTAAGTTGAGATTAGCTTGGAGCAAATATCCTAGCGTCTGGCGGTTTATTTTATATTTCATACCAGCCAACTCTTCAAAATGAAATAATGAAATTAATGTTTAGAGCACCATTCCTCCTTCCAATTATAGGTTTTAGTGACGGAAGAAATTTAATTATTAGGAACGGTAAATTGTAATTATGTAATTACAGTGTCGTATTAATGGCTTTAAACAGTCTAGGGATTTTGGGCCGTCACACCCCCCTCACCCTTAGACCATGCTGTCCCCAGCATGAGGTAACAGCAGATTGCCAAGTCCAACTTCTCTCAATGTTTGGAGAGTACACTCCGTCTTCCGTTGGCTGGTCGGTGATCAGGAAACTTCTAACTCTGGACAGCTAACCTCAACTCTCTCCGCAAATAAAAAAAATTATTTAGGCCTAACTTCAACTTTTGTTTTACAAAAAAAAACTCGAATTGTCACCGGTCCGCATTTGCCTCTCCCTTTACAAAATATACCTCAAAAATATCCCAATCAAAACATCTCAAAAGTCAAAGTTAAACAAACAAAACAACACAAAAAAACTAAAATATCTCATTTCGCAAGTACAAAAGTTACCTAAACTTAAACACAAAAAAAACAACACACATTCCCATCTAAACAGACCATTACAACATTACAGAATACATTGCTCATGAATTTATCCATAGCTTCACACAGCTAAAGGTGAAGTGAAAATATTTACTAGAGGGCATTAACCGACCCTCTCTCTATGACAAGAGTATTACAGTCGTCTCCAAAAACAAAAATCTACCATGCCATCGCTAGAAGATACGTCACTGAGTTTAATTATGTGTATTTAAAACCAATTGGTTAATTTTTCTTAGTATCTGAACTGGGTATGAATTATTATATTTTAAAAATTCGCGAGAGGGTAATTGAGTTCAGCACTTTTATGGCAATTTTAGAACGCTACTTGCCCGCTATGGTGAAGCCACATGGGTTTTCACTTGGGGCCAGTCTTACACTCTGTCACCCCTTCGGTAGTAACGGATCTTCCGACGTAAGGTCAAATTCTATCAAAAGAAAACTTAACATTATCCTAACACACCCTTTTCCAAGCTACAGTGCCTACTCTAATTAACTCGTCAACACATGTCAAAATAGCAAATTAACATATTGAAACCGAGAATCAACAAAAAACACTTTTCGCCAATACAGTGATTATCCATAGATTCCGGTGAAACTTCACCCACTATCGGCCGAAGCCTCAAAACAACTTGAAAATTACCAATAATAAATCACATAGACAATCGAATAATCAATACAGTACAATGCATTATTAACTAATCTTTAACACAAACTCACGTTCAGTAGGCCTGGTAGCGGCACAACAATGTCTTCCTGACAGGGTCCGGAAAATCCCTCAGCAAGGCATTTTGCAGTACTCTTGACTGATTATACACTAACTATAAGTAAATTTGTCTTTTAATTTTTGAAAACTCATTCAGGCTGGCTCCCGGGTGTCTACAGTCCAGTCAGGGAGTATAAGGGAAGGGGGTATTAGGGGGGTGGGGAGTGCTAGCATTACCTTCCTGTGGACACCAAGTTGGGCCAGTGAATCCTTTACCCTTCTTGGGATATACTACTAGTTTTAGTTGGATCGCTTCGAATAATAATAAAAAAAGTTGCCATTACCAGCCTACATCCAATACACAATTACCAAAGAAAAGGAATTACACTACAACACATACCGACATCAAAGAAAAAAAACATCAATAACACAATAATCGGAGGGGGATCCCCAGTCCTTTCTCCATCTCGTTCTCGCGGAGACAAGTCCAGAGGTACTCGCTTCTTCGCAGCGTAGTACGCAACTTCTTGATCGTGGTCGAAGGTCTATGTTTATTAAATACTTTTCACTTACTGAAGGTGTCCCGGTCGGTAAGTCACTCCTCGTCACATTTTACCACAAGGTCAGCCTAACGTTAGCTGCGCTTGTGGAACTGTCGTGCTCTGCTTCCGGTGCACGATCTGCTACCGATTCGACAGTAGGGTACCATCTCTCCATGGTTCTGAAGCGGCGACTCTGTCTGCGCAGCCTGCGGGCGCTGTACACGGCCTCCCAGGGTGACACGGAGCAGGTCGGCAACTCGAACTCTCCATCTCAAACCTACAAAGACAACTGTGATTATCACAATAACCGAACGGCCGCCCCATGCGGGCGCCAGCATAATGGACTCTAAGGTGCTGGAAAGTACTCTCCAAAGAATACCCCTTTACGCTTAGGTGCCAAGCTGATCACCTAGTCCCTGCAGGACCTTCAAGGTGGCACTCACATCAATATTCATCAACTTGGTCCCTTCGTCAGAGAGCATCGACCTCAAATCAAGAACAAAACTTTACTCATCTGACCGACATGAGTGTTGCTGCCGTGTATACGGGCAGGCACCTTAAACTCATCACTAATAACATCGTATTTTATTACACCTCGGAGATCACTCCAACTCCACTCAACTGCATGGTGGTCAGGTTGATCTTTCAGCCATCCTCATAACAATTCAGAGTTACCTTACAGGGCTCTGAAGCACTATGCACCCATCAACCTCGGGAAAAACCACTTTTCCACAAACGCTGGAATACAAGGAGCTGCCGATAAATCGGGCAGGCACCCGATCCGCCAGTGATCGAATCACACCGATCACTTCAGTCTCCTGAACAGAGAGCATTTGACTTGGAAAATTCAGAAATCACAACTTCACATTCCAATCCGACATGAGTATACTGCTGCCGTTTGCACGGGCAGGCAATATTGGACTCATCAGTTGCTACGACAAACACATCTATTTTTTTTCCTTGAGGGAGGCCCATTCAACATCATAATTTCAATGGGGCATTTCCCCCAAAACAAAACTCAGACTACAAAAACAGGCCCAGAAGACCATCGGCTGGTTTACTCGTTCCAACTCTTTAGTAAACCACAACCATCAACCTCCGCTTTGCCGGCTGTACAGGCGAATAGCGCTGCACAGGCTGGGCTTTCTACAGAACAGCTTGTCATAGAACAAGCAAAACATAATTTACTCCCCATTCCCGTTTGCTTTTATTAAATCTTCGTTCTCTTCAAGGTCTGGCCAAGAATAGCATGAGTTAGCAAGCATATTCCTGGGGCAGAGCACACATTTTAAAATTCTATTAAAAAAACAAATAACCATAATGTGATTCCTAAACACTAGTACATCAGTATACTTAGGTGATACGAATGCACTCCCTCAGCATCTCCACAGCGAGGAAGACCCTCCGGTGTCCTAATCCACAGGGACAGCACAAGAATGGCCTAGAATTATAACTTTCCTGTACAACAAACAAAACAGGTTATCCAGTGAACACGTGTTATCACAAGTTAGATCACAAACCATTAAAAACAACAAACTTCCTACGAAGAATCACTTATCACTAACTTCACCAGCCTTATATTTTAAATATAAGGGAAAATAACTGGACTCTTTTTTTGTAAATTTTGAATTTAGTGTAAATAGACTAATCATAAATCATCGTATTTACTCCTAATCTCTGGTTCATTACCTAATTCACCACACCGCAAATGGGAGCTCTGGCTTCACAATGCTCAGTCCCAGATGAGGGGGTAAAGTATTAGACACATACTTTAAATACTTTAAATATTACATCGGCAAATAATTTCTGTCCATGTTCGGAGTACTGATAATAAAACAGATGCAGCCATACAATTTAAGGGACAGACTGCATGCAAAAAAAAAAAAAACAAAAATTAAATTTCTCAAACTATCAAACTAGGCAATTTGACACTCACGATTTCAAACTGTAAAAAGAAATGCGATCATTGTTTACGAAGCACCGATCTGCAACAGTATTTAAAGCTATCTGCAGATCCTAAAACTGAACACAAATACGCATCACAATTTACTGGCTTCAACTCAAAGCTTTATTAGTTCCAATTTGAATTAATAATTTTTTTAAACCTACTCCTTTAATGGATGTTAACTAAATTCAATCACACACAAAGAGATATACTAAATATCTTCACATTGCTGATTAACTTGCATAAAAAAATACAAGGTCCGGTACCAAAAACAAACAGTACCACTGCTCTACTGACTGTCATGTTCAGTTGGCCCAAAACCAGGAACCAGAGCTAAACAATGAGCACAGTATAGCCCAGTTCTCAAAAATCAATACAGCAACCAAACAGCGATTTTATTTTCTCCTCTATGCTATTTTGTCTCACATAATTTTGAGGGAGAGCAAAACAGCCTTTTTTCAAAACTGCAAACAAAAGGTTAAATAATTTTTTTATCATCCCTTCACAACCGTTACCGAAGGTTACTGCCCGTTAATTCGCTCAACATTAAAATTACTGGATCCACCGGTGTAGAACCCTCAATAACCCCCTACTGATGAGAGCTTCTGAAATAAATAAAATTCGCCCAGTCCCATTTATAATTTCCAATACTTAACTGAAGCAATCATCAGAGGCTCACACGCCTAAGTCCACAAGTTGTTCATTTTCAAAGAAAATTTCAAAAATAATTTAAAGTCCCGACTTAAAGTTCATTAAAATACACTAAAACCCCAGAACGCGATTACTCTAAGTCCCAACACAGTGAATTATTCAATTAAAATCACCAAATTAATTTCAAACAAAAATCACAAGTCGTTTGTAGAATTCAGTGAAATTTTGAAAAATCTGGCTAAGTCCTTAGCTCAAAATACACAATAAATTTCGAAAATTACTGTCGAACGCCCATTTCCCCACTACTATGATGGTCCACGTCGATTATTTCTAAGTCCCAATTAATTTCTTTAAAATGTCACAGAACTCCTATTTCCCCACTACTAAGGCTTTGTTTCGTTGAAAATTTTCAAAGTTCTAATTTACTTAACTTCTTCGGTAAATAAAAATGCACTGGTATCCTTTGACCTGACAATGGAGATAGGCCAGAAAATTGACACAGTTTATAAGTGTCAGATCATTAATTATTATTAATATGTAACAATAATTTTTTTTCAATCACTTGATTTTAAATTATTGGCCTATTTCCAATGACGCCCAGATTTTTTCCAATGCATTTATAAATTTACCACTTAAATATACGACCCAGAGTTAATCACACATGCAAATAAACTTAGGTTAATTTAGAAAGCATTTATTCTAAGGTTAATATAATAATAAATAAATCCTACAAACTCCCGTCCTTGGACAAAACAATGTTAAATCAACTAAATAAAAATATAACTTGCTTCAGGAATGACTATTCCATCAACTAACAGCAACAAGTGTGGCAATCTGTTTAGATTAATCCATGCGGACATCTGTTTACAAACACAGGCAACATTAATGCCTCCTCAATAAAGGCGTCACTAAGCCACAGCCATCATGTGACGTCATAACTCAGTTTAAACAATTGTTGCCTAAGTCTCGCTTCGGACAATTCGGATTAATTACAATATAAAATTTCTTCAATTTAATTCCCAAATAAGTTATAATTTCATTTTAATGTCGTCCTCTCCCTTTTCCACGATAAGTTGCAACCAAGTTCACGCATTTGCACTTCAATCAAACCGAATTGGCAAATCAAAGATGACGGATTAATCCGAACGCAACAGAGACGATTTGCTAAGATTGAAAATGGCGGCTCCAAGCTTCCTTCCACAATTAATATTCCAAGTCACTTTACTTTTTAAAATAAACCTCCTTAGTCACAGGTAATACTTAAAATCAACTCTACCTTTATTATTTATCAATATCTATTATCACTAGGCTCAACAACAACTCTGATAGCCCAATAATTTCGATTTAATATGTCTTCTCAAACAATGAAATTCTCATAACACCGCCATGACATCTCGGTCTCGTCGCACAATGAATGCAAAGTGACGAAGGAGGGGGAACCGACGCTAACTATTTCTCTCACAACGAGGCTAATGGCGACTTGAGGATTTATTCAAATTAATCTAATTACTTTGAAATTCTTTAATAATTCGAAAAATGCATATTTCTTTACGGGAGTTGCGCTAAAATAAGTTTAATTTATTGCTTTACAAGATTAAGCGGTTACCTACTGTTAAAACGACACATATAAAATTAACAAGATTGCACCAATTAATTCAAATAAATTTAGTTACTTACCAAAATCCATTCTCCGTCCGTAGGATTCTTCAAGTGGTGTTTTCTTGCGACACTTACCCCACACCTGACACCAATTGTAAAACGAGCCGATTTCGGGATTTAAAATAATAATAATAATGCCGGTTGGGAAACATAATTACTATTTATTAAACTTTACAACTACTGATCTAGAACAATTTAAACGTCGTTAACAATAGGTATATCCGCGGTTAAAATACAATAATTATGGTTACATTGAATTTAGAAAGAAAACAACAATTAATAATTTAGCAGGTAGAGGCGGCGCGACGCGTGTTAATTACATCGTCACATACTCGGGACTGGGGGGGAGGCTCTTGTCTCCTTCGCCGATGCTGAACCAAGCCAGCCAATCAGAAACAGTTTCGCACGTGACGTCACGGGAACACTTCATTGACAAGTGCTGCAGCCAAACGATCACTCACGCCGTTACTCAAACTAAGAGGTACTGAAAACTTGCTTTGAGGTTGGCGCTGAGAGAGGAAATGCTGACACTTGCATTCCTGCTGACATCAACGCCCGGCCGGGCCCGTGGGAGCGTCTAAGTTGAGATTAGCTTGGAGCAAATATCCTAGCGTCTGGTGGTTTATTTTATATTTCATACCAGCCAACTCTTCAAAATGAAATAATGAAATTAATGTTTAGAGCACCATTCCTCCTTCCAATTATAGGTTTTAGTGACGGTAGAAATTTAATTATTAGGAACGGTAAATTGTAATTATGTAATTACAGTGTCGTATTAATGGCTTTAAACAGTCTAGGGATTTTGGGCCGTCACAATAATATGAGTCACCCGGGAACATAATCAGAAAAATTATTTTAAAAGAAAAGTGTGGACAAAAATGAATTAATTTGACTCTAAATAACAATAAATATGTATATAAAATCATTTATACACAATATTATTTTATTAACGTAAAATTGGGAAAGAAACAATTATTAAAAGTTGAATGAGCATGACAATATGAATCAAATCTTGAGGTAATCTTGCTTTTAATCGTATGTTAACAGTAGGCTGGCCTTTGTTGAACGTCAATGCTCCAGGTACGAGCTCTAAGTTATTCATAAACTTGTCACAACAACTCTTGATAAGTTCTTCGATTGTGTTAACTCCCAGTTCTCGATGGAAATGGTTATTTAGCACGAACCACGGGGCATTAACAGAGTAATTCTCAGAATTTTGTTTTCAAACACTTGAATTCTTTTTAGTGTAATATTATTGGACTAGATAATCTCCAAATAGTAGAAGCGTACATAATCAAAGGTCGAATTTTAGTTTTATACATTAAAACCGTACATTCAGGTTTTAGTGTCGATTTACTGTTAATTAATGGAAATAGTTTTGCTAGGCGGGCATAGCCTTGAGTTAGTTTTAGCGAATTTACCCTATAGGGAAGCTATTACCGTAGGTCTCATGGTAAGACTTAAAGCCCGAGACCATGATAACTTTTTGTTTGTTTTTAGCACGATAACTCTCGTAAAAATAATCCGATTTTAACGAAATTTGGTATTAAACTTGTAAAGCAGCATTTATGACTTTAGTTCGAAACCCAGACAGATCGACATACCCGAAGCGGAATTTTTTTGGGGTGGGGGGGGGGTTTGTACCCCAAAAATGGGTTTTTGAGTTTTTTACATATAATTTATAAAAAAGTCAAATTTTAGTTTTAGCGAATGTCCCCTATAGGGACTTCGCGAATTTCCTCTATAGGGAAGAAGCTATTACCGTAGTCAGCATGGTAAAACCTAGACCCGGGACCATGTTAAGTTTTCGTTTTGAGGTCCCCAGATTCCACAAACACAATTCGTTCAAAACTGTATTATATGGTCCGTGACCACGATAACCCTCGTAAAAATAATCCGATTTTGACAAAATTTGGTATAAAGGTGTAAAGCAGCATTTATGACTTTTAAGTTAGAAAACAAGACAGATCGAACTATCCGAAGGGGTATTTACGGGGGGTTTTGTACCCCAACTTATCCTGATGAAACTTGGTATATTGCTTCATTGTGGTCTATTGATATTTGCACTAAAAACATATTTTGGCCGATAGTTCCCGTAGCAGCAAATCTACGTACTCAGTATTATGTTATTCTTATGGAGAATAAGTAACGTACGTGTACGTGTGTATCTCCCTTAATTATGAACATAAATTAATACAATTTGGTAAGTGGCTTTACCTACTTGAGTTATATTGATATCTGCATAAAACTCCATTTTTTGTGTTTATTGCTTCAGCAAACCTGAATACTCAGCCGCCATGTTATTTTTATGGAGAATAATAAAAATGTCATAAATCGTTTATTTATGAATGTTTATAATGATGAAACTTGGTATATGGCTTTATGTGGTATTAAGATACATATATATGCATTGGAAATTCGCTGAGTACGCAGGTTTGCTGCTACGGGGTATTACCTTTGCGGCATTCTCAAACTGACTGCAAACGATTCATGGATAGTGGAAACCGAGGAAAAACACATGGAGCCAACAGCAAGACGCACGCTGCAATATGCAAGAGGCAAGCAATATTGCACAGAAACAGAGGCATAGTTGAAACGAACCTTTATACTTATCACCAACAGAGTATACCTGTAAACTTATCCTCTCAGGAGGGGATTATACAACAGTTGAAGCAAACTGAAATTGATTATCACTTTCTTTCTGGGGTGGAGATTTGTTATACAATTAAGTTAAGGTAAGTAACTAAAATAAATAGTCGTCAGCAGGACACTCTGTTGATAACTTAATAAAACTATGTCCACTTCAAATTCTGGCCAACACTAAAAGAGAGACAGCTGGCCCATGTAGATGGGATCAAAATTGCAAAATTTTGAGAACGTTCGAAACTGGACCTAGCTGCCATTTGTCATTGGGCTATTAATTAATGATGCTTTCTAAGAACAGGTCGACCTTAGATAGTATCAAGACCAGGGTTTGGACCGTTCCCTATCAAAACGTTGAAAAATGCCACTGGCGTAGATATATAGACACACAAAAAAAATGTCTCCTTCAGTATCTATAGAGTCAATGATTAATCATTCCATTGTTACCGTTATTATTATTATTATGTTTAATTTACTTTCTTGTTTCATGTTATGTTACGTAGTAATTTAATCAATATATTATTATTATTGTTATGTGCCTTCTTTGTCGGCTCTCGACACATCTTGTACCTTTGATTATTTAAATAAAATAAATATATAAATAAATAATGACTTTATTGAGCAAGCGTTCATCAAAGTATGACTCTGGTTTACATGACAACTCTTGTCAACATTATGCAAAGAAATACAACAACAACAAAAATGAAAATAACAATTAGATATCTAAATGGTCTTGTGCGTAATATTTACAAACAAATATCAAATATACAATTCTTTTACATATTTTTTAATCTAGAATAACTAACATTCCTTAAACTAAGTGGCAAAGCATTGTATGTTTGTGGTCCAAAGTATCTAAATGCCCTTTTCCCAGCTTCTAATTTTGTTTTTGGCAGGTGCAACAGGCAATCCTGTCGAGTACTGCGCACATTGATTTGATGTCTAAACACTAGCTTTTTTCTTAGATATTCAGGTTTCCCAGTCTGCAGAACTTTGTGGACTAACTTGACAGTTTGCAAATTAGAGAGGTTCATTATTGATTAAACCCTAGCACTTAACCTGAACTCACTGATATGGTCAAATGTTTTCAGGTTGTAAACGAACCTTAGAGCTCTGTTCTGCAATCGGGTGAGAACCATCTCATTTTCCCGTGTTAGACAAGAGGAAAAAACTGGGAGAGAATATTGAATGACAGGAAAGATTGTCGATCGTATGATTTCCAGTTTAGAGGACTCTGCTAAAATTGTGCTGAATCTGAGAAGAGTTTTCAATCTTACTATAACGATTGACGACTATATCTTACTAAAACGATATAACAATCTTACTATTTATGTTAATTATTATTGTTAAATTATGTATATTGGTTTTTTGACCGTTGGAAGAAATAAATAAATAAATAAATGATTAAAGGTCATGAGACCCCACCCACTGGTCGTGCCTAGAGGCCTACAGCTCCTAAATCCGATCGAGCAAGAACCTGAGGGCGGAGCCCCCAGCGAACAAAACGAGTTTTTATATATAATCAATGATAATCATTATAATGGATTTAGGAGCTGTTGGCCGTTGGCCCATAGGCTCAACCAGTGGTTCCTTGATCCGTCCAGATCCAAGTTGGTGAAATTTTATTTCCTTGTATCAGGCATGTGTTTCTGCGTGATGCGGGCCCATAGGCGTACGCATGTGTAGTTTATGCTTAAATCCGGCTCTCGCATAAAGTATGTTTGGTTGATACAGAATAAAATTGTTGAGTACTGTATAACGTTTTATTTTACTAGCCAGATCGAAATTACAATTGTTTTGAATCCTATAAAAAATGCATTAATAGCCAACTGCAGACCGAATATATATAATTTATATGAGTCGTATACTTATCATACATACTTCATGGATAAAAATACTGTCCCCCCCTGCTCTGTTGGACAGCGTTATTAAAAAAAGTCATCATTCGGAATTCAGTTTGTTTTTGTTTTCCTCTATACTCTATACTATCCTGTTGAAACTTGAAAGCTGTAGGACGTTAAATTAACCTATCGGATTGCGTACATGGTATTGTGTGTATCTGTATTAACCTCAGGAGGACAGTGACGATGAGTGTAGTTGCATTTCAAACATCAGGTAATTCCTCGATGATTAACTAGGCCTATATATTTCTTAGAATAAATTCCTAGTTTCAGTACCAAAGGAATAATTGTCCAAATGACCCCTTGTAAATTAGCCATGAAAATGATGGATGAATGAAGATCTAGGTTAGCATAGATCTACCACCTTGCACTGCAGCCTATTTTCGTTATCTACCTAGCCTCTTAAGACTGCCCTTAGCGGCCATTGCATGCGTGCGCTGGCTGTAGGCCTACCATAACCGACATTCGGCTAATTGGGTCATTTTTTGTCAACTGCTTATAATGCATTGAAAATGATCCAGAAATTTAATAATATTGATACCATTTTAACACATAGGCTGCGGCCCACCAATGGCGGGCGTGCGCCGAGTGCGGCAGCGAACCAGATTGGCACAGACGAATTCAATTACATATTTTGGTCTGACGAATCACAAAACAGCGGTGCGGTGATGTGCTGCGTTACCACGAGACTGGACGTAGTTCGCTGAAACACCCACAAATAGCAGCACTGCTTGGGTACTAGCCATTTCCCTTGTAATGTCAACATGCAGGGAGAATATCCCAGAAATATGGGACAAAAACTGGTTTTTTGTCCCGTATGAACGGGAATTTTACTGGGATATTTAGTACCAACCTACACCAAAATAAAGCTCGTATTCCTAGCTAAACGCTGACATAAAAATACCCTTCCTTCTCGAGTGCTCAAGGCACACTGAAGCTAAATCAACAAAGGTGGGGAGGTAGGGATTCCTACCACGCGCACATGGGGACGCGCAGCTGTGGTAGGAATCCCTACCACGCGCACCCAACGTGTTAAAGAAGAGATTCTAAACTTTAATATTCATATATAAATGAACCTCGTATTAGTAACAGATCAATATAATGGCTATTATAATTTTAACAAAATTTAGCGTGCAAAACACTTTTGACTCGCAAGTGGTGAAATCTCGTAAATCAAGAGTTTTAAAAAAATATCGTAGGTAGTGTCTGTATTTTGGCCCAAACAGGAAGCCGTTGATACCATTGGAAACAGCATTAGTTGTTCTTTCTTTTTGTAACATGAGAACTTTGTCATACGACTTCAGAAAGTCTGAGAAATAATTTTTGAAATCAGCTGTTATGTCAGCTGTTCATTTGCCCCATTAGCCACAAATTTGGCTAATTATCAAACACTAATAAATATCGATAATTGATTTAGCATGACGCAAATCATACCTCTTTGAAGCCAGGAAAACTTCTTCCTCTTTTTAATGCTGCCTTCCTCGATGGAGTGTCACATGACTCGTGGAAGGAGAAAGTACTGTTATTTCACGCAAACCCTTACAAATACACAAAATTGTGTATCATCAAAAACAAAAACGGCTGCCATCGGAGTTAGGAAGAACATACAGTAACTCCTTAAAAATATATTTGAACTCTATAGCTAGCCCTAATGATGTAGGAATCCACTAGGCCTAACTAAAATTAATTTAATCATAAAATGGTCAAGAAACCATTAATTTTTTATCTGGACCACTTTACATGGACAGACCCGAAACAGTTATGTTGGTTAGAAAAAATGGTGACAGGTTACCAACAATTGGATTAGGCCTAATTCATAATTGGATCCATTTTACCATTGGATTCAGCTTTTAAAAAACACACAATTTGGTATTTTCATCATTCCTCTACGTCAATCGGTTACCGAGGTATTGAAAGTGCTAAACACAGAATGTTGTCTAATGTTATTCTTGTGGAGATTAAGAACAAAATTATATCAGTGGATTCAGCTTTTAAAAAACACACAATTTGGGATTTTCATCATTCCTCTACGTCAATCGGTTACCGAGGTATTGAAAGTGCTAAACACAGAATGTTGTCTAATGTTATTCTTGTGGAGAATAAGAACAAAATTATATCTCGCTTTTTTATGAACGTATACTGACGAAACTTGGTATACGGCTTTATCTAGTTGTGGTCTATTGATATTAGCTCAAAAAGCAATTTTTTGCTAAAGGTTCCCATAGCAGCAAACCTGCATACTCAGCCCCCATGTTATTCTTATAGAGAAAAATTAAAATGCTATGTCTAACTTAATTATGAACATGAATTAATAAAACCTCTTATATGACTTCACCTAGTTGATTTATATTGATATTTGTCTAAATACCTATTTTTGTTCGTTCCTTGTTGTAGCAAACCTGCGTACTCATCCCCTATGTTATTCTTAACACGTTCGCTGCGCATGTTCCCTTAGAAGGACATCCTTGCATATTTTCGCATGCTCGTGTGCGTATATGGGGACATGCCTTCTTTTAAACTAAACCAGTCAGTCTGAGCTGAGCACCTGGTCGATTCACATGATATGTTGTGAGCGTGTAGGAGGGGTCCGTAGTGTTG
The DNA here is from genome assembly GCA_963675035.1 of Allygus modestus. Classification (NCBI taxonomy): domain Eukaryota; kingdom Metazoa; phylum Arthropoda; class Insecta; order Hemiptera; family Cicadellidae; genus Allygus; species Allygus modestus. Next base: position 21,915,427 of record OY776116.1, read on the forward strand.
CCGGGCGGCGTCAGTTTCCAGAATTTGCGTCTGTCTCCAATGACCTTGGCTACGCGCGCCGCACGGCCGAAAACGGTTTCGCGCTCTTTATTGTAACTAAACCAGTTAGTGTGAGCCCATCACTTGTTCGAGGCAGGTGATTTACTGTCTGTGTGTAGTGCGGGTCACGTTGTGTTGTCGGGCGGCGTTACTTTTCGTATCGGCCGCGTATTTTGTGCGTTTTTTGGCGCATTGTTCCGCTTATTTCGAGTAATGTTCCTGTGGTGTTACATATGCTTGGGAAGGTATGTAAATATTGTATATAAGTTATAGTGATAAGAATATTTGTAGTAGGTACGTTTTTACCAAATAATAACATTGTGACTGTCATTTCATGGGATTTTAACTATGTATGTACAAGCAACGGGTGCTACGGTCCTGAAATCGACCGGAACTTTATGACGTCATTAGCGGCTAAACTAAAGTTCTGGAATGCTTTCAAACCACATGGTCGGTATTCTATTCGTCATAGGACAGTAAATCAACAATAAAAATTGTTCAGCATCCACAAAAAAATCAAAATTTTTCGTGCGCAGCGAACGTGTTAATGGAGATTAATCAAAATGGAATATATCGCTTATTTATTAATGTATATTGATGAAACTAGGTACCTATGTGACTTCACCTAGTTGAGTTATATTGATATTTTCATAGAAACCAATTGTTTATGTTCCTTGTTTCAGCAAACCTTTGTACTCATCCCCAATGTTATTCTTATGGAGAATAATTAAAATTATATATATCACTTATTTGTGAAAATATTTGAAACTTGGTATGCGGCTTTATATGGTATTAAGTCATATATTATGCATTGGAAATTCGCTGAGTACGCAGGTTTGCTGTGACTGGTGTATTAAGTTACCGGTATCTGCCTGGCGGATAGGTACAGTTAGATAGGCCAACTTATTCAGAATCATTTGTTTTGCTGATAAGTTATCCCGCAGTTGCTAGTTTAGGTTCTCAATGTAGGGGACGGCCTTAGCCCTAGGACTGCCATTGGCCGATTACTTGGACATTGCATGTGTGCGCCTAATGTCCTCTGGCCGATACTCGGACAATTGGGTAATTTTAGCGAATTTCCCCTATGGGGAAGAAGCTATTACCGTAGGTGGCATGGTAAGACTTAAGCCCGAGACCATGATAACTTTTTGTTTTGAGGTCCCTAGATGCCAAAAACAATATTCGTTCAAATTTATATATATATGTGTGTGTCCGTTACCGCGATAACTTTTGAAAGAAACACCCGATTTTGATTAAATTTGGCACAAATGTGGAGAGTAGCATTTATGACTTTAAGTTCGAAAACCAGATCGATCGCACTATGGCAAGGGGGTTTTATGGGGGTTTACAATTTTTCAAAAATCGGTTTTTTGCAAATTTGACCCCCAAAATCTTAAAAACACTCAATTTTGGTTATAACCATTTTATAGAGCTTAAAAAAACAAATAATTTAGTATTTTGAATCATTAACCCTTTGAGTGCCACGCAACGATATATCGTTGTGCACGGAACATCCGAAAAATACTTCACAACGATATATCGTCGTCGGTGGTCTTACCGAAAAATACATTGCAACGATATATCGTTGTTATGGAAAATTTTTCTTACGTCATTACTTTTTATTATTTCTTACAGGTGATTTCCAGGATAGTTTCTAGCTCTATAAATCTAGTAGTTATTTGGTGAAAATCTTATATTTGAACAATGTTTATTTATCTGAAAAAATATAAAAAATTTCCCGCATGTATAATATTATGTACCTATTCAAATTTTTTATTTTGTATTTTTTAGATATTATATATGTGCATAATATTATAGCTAAACTTTAAACTGACAAAACAAAAAAGGTTTCATAATAATATCTTACCAAATAAAAAAGTTATTGATTTTATGTACAAAACCCTTGCAAAATGTTGATTTTGTGAATCGTTGTTATAGAAAATTTTTCTTACGCCATTACTTTTTATTATTTCTTCCAGGACATTTCCAGGATATGTTCAGGTAAACATATACTCCATAAATATACGAGGCCTAGTTAGTCTGCTTTATGAAATAAAATTGTAATAAAACTTAAACCCTTGAATAAAGTTAGGCTACTGTCTTGTGTACTAATTTGCCGTTTTTATATTTTTTTACATATATGGAAATAACTTGTCCGCCTAAAGCCCAAATTTAATGAAACTTTCAGGAAATATTTTGGGAAACATGTCCTCTATAAATCTAGTAGTTATTTGGTGAAAATCTTATATTTGAACAATGTTTATTTACCTGAAACAAATAAAAAAAATTAAAAGAAATTTCCCACATACATATATTTATTCCAATTTTTTATTTTGTATTTTTTAAATATTATATATGTGCATAATATTATAGCTAAACTTTAAACTTACAAAACAAAAAAAGTTTCATAATAATATCTTACCAAATAAAAAAGTTATTAATTTTTTTGCAAACCCTTGCAAAATGTTGATTTTGTGCCTGGCACTTTTGGGATATACTGTGTTAAAAACTCTGGCACTCTAGGGATATGACGACCGAAAAACTCTGGCACTCAAAGGGTTAACCGTTTTTTTTATTTTAAGTGGTTGCGGAGAAAATCCAAAAAAACGTGTCCCATGTTAATCTTATGGGAAAAAGGTTTTTAGAATTTTCTCAGATAGTTTTACTAAAAACTTCACATTTCTGTTTATTAATGTGTTTAGCTCAACAAAACAAACATTTTGGTATTTTAATCGTTGTTCTACGTCCAACCGTTGCAGAGATATTCAAAGTGCTAAACACAGTACGTTGTCCAATGTTATCCTTATGGAGAATAAATAAAATTCTATATCTTAATTATTTATGAATTTATATTGATGAAACTTGGTATGTGGCTTCAAATAGTTGTGGTATATTGATATTAGCACAAAAACTAAGTTTTTTGTTGATAGTCCCCGTAGCAGCAAACCTGCATACTCAGCCCCCATGTTATTCATATGGAGAATAAGTAAAGTTGTATATCTCCCTTAATTATGAACCTACATTAAGAGAACTTGGTATGTAGCTTCGCCTGGTTCAGTTGTATTGATAATTGCAAAAAAAAACACATTACTTATCTTCCTCGTTGCAGCAAACCTGCGTCCTTAACCCTAATGTTATTCTTATGGAGAATAAATAAAATGCTATATATCACTTATTTATGGATGTATTTTTGTGAAACTTGGTTAATAGCTCTATGTAGTAGTGAGTCACAGATATATGCATTGGAAATTCGCTGAGTACGCAGGTTTGCTGCGACGGGGGTATTTTGTTTAACTGCTTATAATGCATTGAAGATGACCTATAAACGTAATAATATTGATACCATTTTAAAGAGGAGATTCTAAGTTAAACTTTCACTTTCATACATAAACGAACCTTGTAGCAGTAACGGATCAATACAATTGCTATTATAATTTGAACAAAATTTAGCGTGCGAAACATGTTTGACTCGCGAGCGGCAGGATCTCGAAAAACGTGTGTTCGTATCTTTATATATATATTCTTTTTCAGAAATATATTTACTATAAATATATGTACTACCATTTATCATCCTATTATAATAAATTACAAAAATTATTTATAGCTTCGAAGAACTAATTTTGGCTTTCGGCAAAACTCAAATTTTGTTTTTAAACTCATATAAAGTCATAAAAACAGTTATTACTTTGTACAAAAATGCATTATTTCCAATAATTGTATCGTTACTTTTAGTAATTTAACAGTTTTAGTAGGGCCTATATTACTTTTATACTTTTTTATTTTTTTATGTATGTACCTACAGCGCAAGTTTTTTGATTTTTTCCAGTTTTCGTATTTCTTTCCATAATTCGGGTAAATTTTTGTATGGAAATAAATCAAACACATTTCCACGTAGGGAAATAAATTGCCTACATTTTGTATATCTTCGATTGTCTATAAACAAATTAGTGTAAAAATACTAGGACTCTACTTTTGAAAATATTTAAAAAATTTTATAAAATTTTGTTTTTTCACATTTTGCAAAAAAATATATCGATAGGGATATGTGTTATTTTATTTTATTCAGAATCTACTTCTTTTTTGGAACAAAACGAGTATACATATGACTAAGTTATCAACAGTAGTTTAGGCACTGTGAATTTAAAAAAAAAACCTCTGCAAAAATTGCTAGGACACCTAGCAATTTAGCATAAATTAGGCAAGGGCAGTCCTAGGGTTAGTAGTCCGATTATGTGATTCAGGCTCTAGTTCCGTTCGAGTTTTGTGAAACAATTGGATATAAATATCAAACTGCACAATCTTTGACTTGCACGATATCGTAATGTAACTTTAATAACCTAGGCCTACCCACTGCAGCATGCTGTATAAGTTGGTAAAAGATATAGCCTAGGTGGTTTTCACAAAATGGTATAATTTCATAAAATTTGATATTTTTAAATAAATAATTACTTTCCTGTGGTAAAAACTTAATTTCATGAGGAATTCAATTTTAGGGTAGTAAAGCTGAATTTTGATTTTAATTTGAAACCCTAACCTTATTAGTGGCACAATGGTGAACTGCTCAGTGGTATAGCAGTGATATAACCGGTACTTTGGTATTATACGGATGCCACCCTTATACAGCGCGCTGCGGCAGTTATGTTAGGATAGGTTATCATAAAAGTGATTGTAGGACTTTCCTTGTTTCGTTACGAATCGAACGATACCTAATGAGTCATACTTCCGGCTGCCAAACCCCCTCCAAATAGGCCAAGGTCAGGTCGTTGACCGGAGCGCGCGCATCACCTGTCACCGCCTGTATCTGGGTCAGTGTCATGAGTGATTTATTGCCGTGCACTACGTTACATTTGTTTTCATAATGAGTGACGTTCATTTGGTGTGGGATTTACCTCGAAATGACAAGGAAAGTCCTACAATCATTTTTATGATAACCCATCCTAACATAACTGCCGCAGCGCGCTGTATAAGGGTGATCAGGTGCGGCTGCTAGCGGCGGCGACGCATTCAACACGATCCTAGCGGACATCGCTGCCTTTACGGAGGCACAACACAAAGACCGCTCATCAAAATGATGTAAAATTTGTACAGTAAGTCAATAAAAGTACGTTTTTTCAAATTATGTAGTTATCCTTTGTATCCGGTAAAAATCTAACTTCCAAAAATAGTGGCATCCGTATAATACCAAAGTACCATATAACCTTTTTAATTTGCACCAAGCCAACGATTAAAGCAAACTTATAAGTTATCAAGGACCTAATGCATAGTCAACTTACTTAAGACTTATTGCTCAGAAAGAAAGGAGAAATTTTAAAATTGTGGATACAAATTTGATTTACCGTAGCCTAATAATTTTAAGAAATATGCCATTGGTGAATGAAAAATTCCTTGGTAATTGAGGGTCTACATATATATTTTTGTAGGCACCACAAAAATAGGCTCCAGGCTCAACAAATTTATTTTTACAAAATTGTTCAAAAAACGTTTTTTTTAAATTGCTCTGATTCTAAAAAGATAAGTAGGTAGTGGTTCCTACCAAGTTAGTTTTGTTAGGAAAGCCGGGGAAAACGGAGAAACATTTTTGTTTTTTGTAAGTTACTCAAACTGTGTATCACCTGAATTTATATTGTATCGACCATTTTAAATATAGGATATCTTAATATTAGGCTAAGTACCTAGGTAAAAATTGTAATATATTTCTTTTGTAGTGCCCTCTTGCAGTAGTGGCAGTGGAGCCAGAAAAAGGAGAAACGATAGTGATTCTGAGAGTTCAGGTAATTCCATAACTTAATCTAGATGAATGAATAACAAACTGTCCCAGCATTTCGCCACACTAACAACAGTAATTTTATGCTGTAAAAGCACATTGGAATTCATTTGGCAGTGACAGTGCTGGACATTCAATGCTGCTAACATTCAAGCTGGACTGCTAACCCAGGCTCGCCGAGAGGGGGAGACAAGGGGGGCAATTGCCCAGGGGCCCGAATCTTTGGGGGCCTGGGACGGGTGGTTGATATAAGTCTTCTGGTTATAAGCGATGCCCATATAAGTATAAGAAAACAAACAGACAATATGATTTTGCGTACTACTAAGCAATGCACAAGCACGATACATACACGTATAATATATAACTTAATTTCAACATATGGACCCTTTAACATTGGGAGGGGGCCCCATACTCTTATTTGCCGAGGGGCTCGGAATTTCTCCGGAAAGGCCTGCTAGTACCACATACAATTAATTTGTATAAATCAAAAGTCAATTATTTACTTATCTAATCCACAGTATGTTTTCTATTGATATATATTTACACACCTAGGGTAGTAAGAGCGTCATTACAGAGTGATGACTTGAGAGCATGTGTCTTACTGCTCGAGGCGCATACACAATTTTATTGCCTCCCAACCCACAATATACACAACGTAAATTTATTACAAAAAAGTAGTAGTTTATTTTAATCATCGAGTTTTATTATGAACAAACAAATTGGACAAAATCAGCTGATGCTAATTGTATGTTGTACAAACTTTGATTATTGTAAACACAACAGATGATTGAGCTCTGCCGGGAGTGTAATCGTAACGTTATGTGTCATTACCTTACTGGTCTCCAGTAAAGCTCGTTACTTACAGTACCTTTTAAGAGAGGGACATTTAACATGTGGTGGGCGATACAAAATAAACGGTATCAGGAAACTGACACATACTTTCTCCCTTTAAGCCCAACTTTAATGAATAAATTAAATTTTCTTTACTAAATATATAATGCAAAGTAGTAGGGCCTACAGCTGAATCTAGAACAAATCTTCTAAACAAGTTGTTTTCAAAAACATCCACCCAAATCCTTTTTTTGAACGCACTACAGACTCCTTTGCTACACACGGAGGTTTTAAGAGGGGAAATGCCCCCTCATCCCCCCCCAGGGGTAAGTAGCAACATATTTAAAATTTCTTCTGTTGGTCAATGCTAATTTGACAAGAATATAAAGTTTTAATGAAATAAGTAATTGTAATAAGTAATAATTAGTAAATAAGAGAAATTGTAATTATTGTATTCCCCATAAAAATAGCATTGGACAACAAATTGCGTTTATCACAAAATGAAAATTTAAATTTTCTCTGCAACCAGCTATCGCAGGATAATAATTCAAAATACTAAATTATTTAGTTTTATGAGCTCTTTTTAATGGTAATAAGTAATTGTTTTAAAAATGTATATTTTTTATGAACTTGAATTTTGGATGTTTTAAGTCCTGTAATTTCTGAACCCGAATTTTTGCAGAAATGCAGGTGGTGTCATTTTGTTGGAAACCTAAAGTTCTACAAACCACTAAATGTGGAACATAATTGTTGGAGCCGTTTTTAAGAAATTTGGGCTTTTCATGTTTTTTAGTGGTTTGGGTTGATAATCATCCTTAAAAATCAAAATTTCAAAAAGCACCTGGATATATTGTGGATTAGTACCTACATACCAAATTTCATCAAAGTCGGTTCTCAGGTGTCGTCTCTAGCTCTGTACACATCCAAACAGACAGGCAGGCACACACACAGACATCACTCAAAAATTACTTTTTTTGATTCAGGGAGCACCAAAACAAATATTTCCACTAACAACTCAAATTAAAAAATGTTGATGAAAACAATACTTTCTCCATATATTCTATGTATAGGGGGAGAAAGTAAAAGCGAACCTTCTTCAGGTTTTTGAAAAAGTTTTCTTCACTCTAGGTATTTTGAAAAGAGTTTAGGGCCACTCACGGAAGGTTCAAAGCCATACAGGAGTGGACATCCTGGAAATCAAACTTGTTATATCCTGCCTGTTTATGAATACATAGGCTTAATAAAGTTTTATTAATTACTACTGATAATCTGGTTGTGATAGATATTTGCATAACAACCAAGCCAACTCACACCAAAAAGTAATTTCATGTTGCCCTCATATTTTCATCCCTTACTTATGTTTATTGCCTGTGAGCTATTAAAAAACTTGGAAACATTTTAATCAGGGTAAAATTAAATAGGCTAGCAGCATTATTTAGTTTGAGATTTATCCCTTTCCAGGCAATTAGAAGAAATCCCATGAGAAGTTTTCTGACCATCCATGTTTGCCGCAGTTTAAAATTGAACACATTCAGTGCTGTCTAGTCACTGGTGGAGAGCTTGGCCGCAACTGTCGGCATGTCATGTGCAGGTAGCAGCAGCACATATGTGGCCCCGCTGCTGCACCCGCTCCTGCCCCCACCCCCGCCTCACCACTCTTGAGAGAGGGACTGTATTTTGTGCAGTACTAGGCCTTAGTCACGATACGAGCAGAGCGGTGACGCGACAACGTGGGAGTGGCCAGGACACGAGCGGCATTTTGTATCGCACTAACGCGATAGTAAAGTACAATATTCATCAATCATGAAAATGGCATCAAGACGAGTGTTAGGTAGATTGTATTAAGCCAGCGATTCCCAACCGGTGTGCCGCGAGGCCTCCGCAGGTGTGCCGCAAAATTTCTGCAACACAAACCACTTGGTTACGTGGTATTATAATTTTACTGCAGTCTACATCTAAAACTACAGTACAGTAAATTGGTTGAAGAAGCTGAAGCAAAGTCAAAATTGAAGAAAACTAAAGTAAATGTTGACATTGAATCCTTTTGGATCCCTCTGATAAATTAATATACGTTAATCTCATAGAAGGCAACGGAAGCAATAGTACCATTTTCAACATCGTGTATCTGCGATGGCTTCCTAGTCAATAAATGCCGTAAAGCCAAAAGAATCGTTCACAGCTGAAGACTTTAGAAGACGACATGAGGATCTGCTTGTCAACCATCCGACCCAGAAAGGATCTTGTAATGAAGCGACATCAGGCACAAATATCCCACTAGCACTAGATTTAGCTTCACAAATAATATCCTAAATCACCTTTTATGAATTTTGTATGGTACTGTCATGATTTTGGTTTCTCTCAATATTGAAATATATGTTTATTAATGCAGTTTTCATTGGCCCCTTTTTCCGTTAAAACACGCTATTTATAATTATTAAAGTCTTACCATACAAAGACTATATCATAGTAAAACGTAATATTGAAATACCGGTACGCAAATCAAGTGTGCTGTGACCAAATGTGGATTTAAGTTAGTGTGCCGCGACGTAAAAAAAGGTTAGGAATCACTGGTCTAAGCCTACAAAATATGGTGTTCATCCTATTATCATGTGCAGAGGCAGATTTTGGTGAATACCATAATCTGTTTCGCGGATTGAGAGAAGACGAAAATAGTTTTTTGAATGTACCAGAATGTCTAAAATTGTTGTACGGTAAATAATATATTGGTTTTGATTTTTGAAAACTTGGTTTTTTACTCTTCATTTGAGTCCTAACAACATTTCCAGAAGCCGAAGGACTCAACCTCTTGCAGGATGGCATGTGTAATTTGATTGGACTATTTTGTGAAGTCTATAAAAGGTGAAGTTGTCCAATTTACTTCAAATTATTATAAATTTAGTTCCTGTTTTATAGCTTATGATAGTAAATTTACTACATTCGTAAACGCAATGTATACCCAAATGAATAGCTTAACTCTTAATAAGGTAATAATAATAACAAAACTGTTAAAAGCAATCAGATTTATGAACTGTAACGAACATATCTGATTGATGAATTGGAAAAATGTTATTAGTGAATTTCCTTTGGAAAAGTGAACTATTAGCATGACCCGCACAGTGAAATTCAAGCCCGGGACCACCATAGAAGTTCCTAACGTGACGCCTGAACACATTTTAGGGGGTTGTTCATCATTTTAGGTTTTTTTTTGTGATTGGAAGGAGGGATGATAAATAGTTAAATATGTCAATCATACAAGCAAATCAAACCTACAATAGTATAAATAAATTAATTGTGGTGAATGTAGAACGGATGACGGGTGCTGCACTGTTGGCGGTGCGAACAGTATTGGCGGACGTTGAGGGGTAATGGCTTGATCACTGGTGTGTGATGACTTTTTTTATTTATTATTAAAGTTTTTAATGGAAGTACACCTAGAAACCGGGTTTGGAGCAATAAACCTGTCTTCTAACTTAGAAGTTAAGATTTTAAGTTATCATTCAAATTTTGTTAGCTCAAGTTATAATAATTATTCTTATTTTTCTCAGGAATCAAATTACCAAGGCGAAATTTTTATATTGTTCTGGAGTCCGAATCGGAAGTCCCAAGTTCAGAAGAGGAGGAGACTGAGAGTATCTTAAGTCTGCAAAATAAATCCACGGGTAAAAGTGTTATCATTCTAGATATATATAGTTTGTACTGAATTCACTCTGTATCAGTATATACAGGGTGTTTCGGGATAAGTGTAAACAACTTTACCAGGAGATTCCTTACATCAAAACAAGAAAAAAATCTTATATGAACATGGGTCCGTAAACCAGTTGTTGTCGAGTTACTGCCAAAAATCGATTTTTTCAATTTCAAGTGTAGTTATTGCACCTTTTGGCCTATAGATTGAAAAATTCTTAAGATAATTTGATTACATTTCCACAGTTAGATAGATTATGAAATTTCAAAGAGATATTATTGATGTTTTATACTGTAAAGTTGAGTAACGCTGAGAAAAAAAAGTTGAAAAATTAAATTCTTCCAAAGAATTCAAGGCCTCAAAAATATTTTTTGTTTTTGACTGGCTAATAATATCATAACCGTTAAAGTATTTGGGCGGCAACTTTATAAAAAGTTAAAATTATAACAATTTATGTATGCATTCGATCATGATTATTTATGTAAAAACCCAAAATCTGTAGGATAACAAAATTTAGAAAGGAAAACCTCAATTATCCAGCCAGTCAAGCAAATGCATAAAACCAAAGAAAATCTTTCAGCACAAGTTTTTTTTATAAAATCTTCAACAATTTTTTTAATTTTTTAAATTTAAAATATCCTAAATCCTTAAAAATTCCACCACAGGACCCCACTGAGGCCATTTTTCGAAATAGCAGCCTTTTCCTACACAGGATAAGCTGTGAAAAGAAACACTCCTCCACATTTTATTAATACATTTATCGATTTATCAACTTGGGGCTATTACAAATAACTTGTGGGTGGTAATACTTTATTTTTATTGATTACTAAATTGCAGCCGCCATCTTGGATGCGCAATTATTTTATAAAATAGGCTACTTCCATCATAAAGGTAGTGTTGTGAACCAGCATTGAAAACTAAATCTTTACGATGAATACAATGCCGTAATCCATTTTTTAATATTAAGCTGATCTCAAAATAAAGAAAATTCATCTTATTTTTTATAAATGTAGAATAGAGGCCACTAATTATAATGTAAAAAAGGTAATACTAAATTTTACATACAAATTTATTTAACAAAATTTAAATCATTCTAAAATTACAAATCACAATGTTTTGTGGAAATACACGTACAAATTAAAGATCTAGAGTTAAATAATACTGTTATTTACAAAACCACGTTGGTACCATGGGTGCACCTTACAAAAAGTTTTCAAAATGACCACCATCTCTCTGCCTGCACAATCTTGCTCGTGAAATCAATGAGTTTGTTGCGGCTCGGACGACTGCTGGGTTGTTCTTAATGGACTCAGCTACATTCATTATCCTTTGCAATAATTCTTCTCTTGTTCTAGGCTTTGTTGTGTAGACTTGTGATTTCATCCATCCCCATAAAAAATAGTCCATGGGTGTAAGGTCAGGAGACCTTGCGGGCCAATGTACTGGACCGTTGTTAGCTATTACCCTTTGCCCAAATTTCTGACGCAGTAGTTCTACAACTTCTCTTGAAGAGTGAGGCAGTGCGCCATCGTGTTGAAACCAGAGATTTACTCTGGTTCCAAGAGGGACTTCCTCTAGGAGTCTTTGTAATTCATTGAGCAGGAATGCATGATAAGTGACTCTGTTCCCCTCGATGATAAAAGGTCCAATCAGCTTATCATTAACAAGGCCACACCACACATTTACAGAAAACCTTTGTTGAAAATGATTTTCTATTACTTTGTGGGTATTTTCTGTAGCCCAGTTGTGTAGGTTTTTTAAGTTATTTATTCCATTTCTCGTGAACTGTGCTTCATCAGTAAACAAAATCCACTTAACAACCCTCCGGTTAGCCACTACCCAATTGCAAAATGCCAGCCTATTATCGTTGTCCCCAGGGTGAAGGGCTTGCACCTTTTGAAAGTGATAGGGGTGCATTTTTTCCTTCTTCAGAACTCTCCAAACCTTTGTTGAAGACACTAAATGTTGGTTCGATAGTCTCCTAACACTCGTACCTGGACTTTGCTGCACTGCTTCAATAATATTTTCCTCAGTGTGCACATCAACTTCATTGAATCCCTCTCGCTTTCTCCTACTAACAGATCCTGTCTCTTTAACCCTAGCAGTGGCCAGCCAAAAACTGTAGAATGGCCAACCAATTTTGGCGATTTTGCAGACCTTTTTTTGAAAATTCGTATAAAATTGAAATGAGAACTAAACATAGCCAACCACATATTCTTTTTGGTCAGAAAGAACAGGGGTATCTGAAATTAGTAAAATAGAAAAGATCTAAGAGGTAGTTTTTTCAGCAAAGTAAAAAAAATAAAAAAATATTGAATTTTTTTTGAAATTTCAAAAGCAGCCTCGGTAAAACTTTTTTGTCAGATTTTTTATGGAAAATTCATTATATACATTTTGTAGACAATTTAATTCCCTACATAGAAATGTATAATATGTTGGGGAAAAAATTTTATTTGTAAGTATTATGTAAGTATATACGGAAAACCGCAAAATGTGGAAATTGTACAGTGTTAGTTAGTACTGTAAATAGGTAATGTAAATATGTATATGCTAATAATAATATGTATATATTTGTAAAGATAATAAAATAAGAAATGTAAAAAAGTCATAAAGTTGATGGTAAAAATTTTTTATCACTTATGATTAGATGAATTTTGGAAATTTTAGGGTATTCGGAAAAAACAAAATTCTACGGTATTTAGTATATAACTTTTTTTAGAAATTTATTTCTCCAAATACTATATATACATTTAGTAGGACATTCAATTCCCTACATAGAAATGTATAATATGTTGGGGAAAGAATTTTATTTGTAAGTATTATGTAAGTATATACGGAAAACCGCAAAATTTGAAAATTGTACAGTGTTAGTACTGTAAAAAGGTAATATAAATATGTATATGCTAATAATAATATGTAGGTATATGTTTGTAAAGATAATGAAATAAGAAATGTAAAAAAGTCATAAAGTTGAAGGTAAAAAATTGTTATCACTTATGATTAGATGAATTTTGGAAATTTTAGGGTATTCGGAAAAAAATTCTACGGTATTTAGTATATAACTTTTTTTAGAAATTTATTCCTCCAAATACTATATATATACATTTAGTATATTATATCTATATATTATTCCTGCAGGTATTTAGAAACAATAAAATATATAAATATACATATACACAGGGTAGTGGCATATTATATAAGAGATAACGTGTGATTGTAGGTCCGGTCACCATATAGGAAAAATTACAAAATTGTTATTTTTTATATTAGGCCTACTCAATAATGAAATACATCCTACCTTACAATTGTAAAAGTAATAAAAATAAATATAATTACTCACCCCCGTCCCATTATTATGTTATCCTGTTGGTTTATATCGCACTCGTATATTCGTGACATTGTACGAAAAACAATGTTTTTTTACAAACAATATTTCACACACTTCAGTAATATTTATGCATAATAAAATGCATAAAGATTACTGTTATATACACACACACACTTCACTAACACTAACACTCCGAAATAATACAGGATTTAGCAATAATTCGCGGATAACAAGCGAGCGCGAACTCACATAGCACGGCGACAAAATCATGTGATGCTGGCGACTTCTACGCATTAGATGTCAGAAGAGTGACGCATTTCCTTCGTCTTCCACAGCGCAGGCGGAAAAGATGATGCGCAAGGCTACCAATGTCAAAAGCTAAATTTTTTCCTCTTCAAAATGAAATATTATATGACTAGTATTTATAACTTGCACTGGATGTAATTCGTATTTTCCAAACTACCGTATTACTTCTGTTGGCCAACTGTTAAAAAGTCAGAAAACAGCTGTGTTCATAAAATCGTAACTGTTGTGCAATCAATATTTCGTTCTAAAAATCAATACCACAGTGAAACTAAACTCTTTGGCTATGCAGTGGTACCACCCGCAACATCCTAAGACAAAAATTACCCGAGCAGGGTAATTCCAAAGTAGTCGTGTTTTTACATTTTCCAAGCGTCGACTGCAGGAATGGCGTAGCGGCAAAATTTCATTGTAATTATAATCGTCGTGACATTGTTATACAACTTGTAAACGGTTCATTTATGTAATAAAATGAAAGTTCAGAATGTGATCTTTCGAATGGTATAAATATTGTTCACTTCTGAGTTGACTATTAATGTTTTTTTTACCGTTAAAAAAATTTCGACCCGTACTATCGTATTGCGATAGTGGCCATTTTAAGGCATCACGTGAATCTATCGCATTGCGACCTATGGCCACGGCTAGGGTTAAGTCGATTGTGCAGGTCGGTAAAAATTCTCGGGTTTGGAATACTTCTGTTTGGATATCTTCTCCCGTACTCAACCGAAGCTGCCTTTGCATTTCCATTGCAATACCCATAGACAAAATGCATGTCAGTATACTCACTGTTTGAATACATTTTCACTTTGGAGTTAAAACCACCAGCATTTACTGAGAGGAAACTTGTTTTAAAGGACAGGAAACCATATTATTACTCAACAATGCAATTAAACAGATTTGGCTTACGGAAACAGTGCTGCCAACTCACCAATGAAAACAACAACATACAAGACGGAACGATGATAAAATTATAATACCCCCGTAGCAGCAAACCTGCGTACTCAGCGAATTTCCAATGCATATGTGTATCTTAATACCACATAAAGTCATATATCAAGTTTCATCAATATACATTCATAAATAAACGATTTATGACATTTTAATTATTCTCCATAAGAATAACATGGCGGCTGAGTATGCAGGTTTGTTGAAGCAAGGAACATAAAAAATGGGGTTTTATACAAATATCAATATAACTCATGTAGGTAAAGCCACATACCAAATTTCATTAATTTATTTTCATAATAAAGGGAGATAACACGTTACTTATTCTCCATAAGATAACATGGGGCTGAGTACGCAGGTTTGCTGCTACGGGAGCCTTTGGTAAAAAATAGTTTTTTTTGAGCAAATATCAATGGTCCACAACCAGATGAAGTCGTATACCAAGTTTCGTCAGTATACGTTCACAAATAAGCGAGATATAAAATTTTTATTTTCCTCCATAGGAATAACATTAGACAACGTACTGTGTTTAGCACTTTCAATATCTCGGTACCCAATTGGCGTAGAGAAATGATCAAAATACCAAATTGTGTGTTTTTTTAAGCTGAATCCAATGGGAAAAACTAAAATTTGACTATTTCCAAACTTATATGTAGAAAATTCGAAAAACCCATTTTTGGGGTACAAAACCCCCCCAAAATACCCCTTCGGATAGAGCGATCTGGCTGGTTTTCGAACTTAAAGTCATAAATGTTGCTTTATACGTTTATACCAAATTTCATCAAAATCAGATAATTTTTACGAGAGTTATCGTGCTCACGGACATATATATATATATATATATATATATATATATATAGCCTATATATATATATACAGTTTCGAACGAATGGTGTTTTTGGGGTCTGGGGACCTCAAAACTAAAAGTTATCATGGTCCCGGGCCTAGGTCTTACCATGCCGACTACGGTAATAGCTTCTTCCCTATAGGGGAAATTCGCTAAAATGAGATTAAACCAAAATAAACCCAAATCTGTTGTATTCTTCCGATAACTACCGGTACTAAATTAATTTATGTCTTAAGAAGATTACAGTATTTGTTCTTAAACAAAAAAGAAACTTATAATAACATTTTGGTAATTTTGTTTAAACTGTTAGTTGACAACGTTTACTTGTGTAGCCGTCCTGTGTAGGAAAAGTCCGTTAACAAAAATTGTTTCAGTGGGATCCTGTGGTGGAATTTTTAAGGATTTAGGATATTTTAAATTTAAAAATTTTTGAAGATTTTATAAAAAAAAAACTTGTGCTGAAAGATTTTCTTTGGTTTTATGCATTTGCTTGACTGGCTGGATAATTGAGGTTTTCCTTTCTAAATTTTGTTATCGTACAGATTTTGGGTTTTTACATAAATAATCATGATCGAATGCATACATAAATTGTTATTATTTTGTTCTCCATTAAATTCTACAACTTTTTATAAAGTTGCAGCCCAAATACTTTAACGGTTATGATATTATTAGCCAGACAAAAACAAAAAATATTTTTGAGGCCTTGAATTTTTTGGGAGAATTTAATTTTTCAACTATTTTTTCTCAGCGTTACTCAACTTTACAGTATAAAACATCAATAATATCTCTTTGGAATTTCATAATCTATCTAACTGTGGAAATTTAATCAAATTATCTTTAGAATTTTTCAATCTAGAGGCCAAAAGGTGCAATAACTACACTTGAAATTGAAAAAATCGATTTTTGGCTGTAACTCGACAACGACTGGTTTACGGACCCATGTTCATATAAGATTTTTTTCCTGTTTTGATGTAAGGAATCTCCTGGTGAAGTTGTTTACACTTATCCCGAAACACCCTGTATAATCATCCATTAGTTTGTTTGAGCTAAAATTCAGTTGTATTGTAGACTTATGGCGGTTGGAAAGGTTATTACTAAGAGAACTATGTATACATATCTATAAACAACTGGTATTTGGTATTCATAACAGATTTAAAAACTATAATTATATTTTCAGTAAAATATGCTATCAATTAAAAACTATATTTAAATTTTAAAAAGTACAGTAATAAATTTAAAATAATCTTTTTTTAAATTTAGTTTTAAAGAAGATGAGTATGCCAAATAATCAACCAAGAATACAATCACCATCTTCAACAAAATCAGAAGCATTTTGAAGAAAAAAAAAATATATATATGTATTAGGCCCAAATATAAATTTTCATTTTCATTCTTTAAGTAACAAGGCAATTTTCTATTTTATACAAAAAATTGATGGGATTGATTATAATTGTTTTGATTAATAGAGTCACAACACAACAAGAAGTTAACAGACAAAACTCTGAAGTAGGCTAGATACTTTAGGCCTATAGATTTTATTTTTGGCTGTTTCATCGCTTAAATTATAGTTTTATTTCTGTTTGAATATATGCTTTCTGATTTTTAATAATTTTGAACATGCTCTCAATGTAAAATTGTAAAAATCATCTAGTCAATTTTGTAATCCGATTTTAAAAAGCATTTAATTTTATGGAATAAAATTTTCTGAAATAACAGACACTATCTGGAAAGTCAGGGAAAATTATTCTACTACTTTATATAATGCAGGGACAAATTTTGATTTAACCGTAGTAAACTTTACCCAAGTAAAAGTGTGAACCATGAACAAATATTAAAATCTACTTTACTGTAAAACAAACCTTACCTGGTGAAAAATTTGATTTAACTATCAAATCAAAAAACAGAATAAACAGAGTTGTTATTTTGCAGATTTTGCGAAAGATACCTCGGACACCAGCAGCAACTTCGGCTCAGATTTTGATGTGGAGTTCGAAGTTGTCAGTGTGTCTGAGAAGGACGTTCCCTTCGACAGTTCTTCCTCTGGAACGGATATGGTAAGAGAACTCATAACAATCCTCATTTGTGTAATTTGTGCCTATCAATGAACAAAATTCTTTCACTGTGGAGTTTAATCCGACGCCAACTATTTAAAACACTAACAAGCCAATCGGTCTGTAAGAAATAAAAATCTGCATAATAGCCTTTAGACTGTCTCCTCTGCTGCTTCAATTGGTTATTTTAAAAAATAAATCAAGATGACTTTTGAGTCTCAGGTGCTGCTGTTGATCAGGCGTAAGTTGCGGTTGAGTCCAGCACTGAGAAAGATTTTGCGCCGCCAATGATGTTGCACACTTGTGAACTGCAGGAAAGTGTTTACCGAAAATCAGTTGTGAAAAGATATTCAGTGTAATTCAAAGTAAAAGCAGAGATATATTTTTTTATTTCGGTTTGATATTCGGCAAACCCCAGTTTGTAATGAGTTGGAAGTTTGTACAAATATTGTTCACTAAACTTAAGAAGAAAGCCCCTTTTGGGTTTGGACCAGAATTGTATTAAGTAGGCCTATCAAGTCAAGTTTATTTGACATAGACTTATATAGTATTGACAATGTCTTGGGATATAATGACTCACAGAGCCAATAAATAAATTTGGCCAACTTTACAAGGTATTACTAGAAGAAGCAACACAGTTATAAAAAAAAAAACAAAAGTCCAGTCTATTATCTATACAATATCAAATAATAAATGACACATTGATAACTTTTTGCAGGAGTGTTTGTCAAGATATTGCAGGGAATTAATTCAACCGAGCCAATTTTTGTTAACCCTTTCTTAACGTACCTTAATTTTTTGAATAGTAAGTATTTTTGGAGTTTATCTGTTGCTGTTATAAACATCGTGTTGAAGTATTCAAACAATTTGCTGGGTAGCGAAGTGGTTATCGTGCTCGCCTCGTAATCCGAGGTTTGCCAGATCGATCCTGATCAAAGTCGCAAAATTTTGAGAATGTTCGAAAGTGGTCTTAGCTGCCATTTGTCATTGGGCTATTAATTAATGATGCTTTTTAAGAACAGGTCGACCTTAGAAAGTAAGAAGACCAGGGGTTGGACCGTTCACAATCAAAACATTAAAAAATGCCACTGGTGTAGATAGACAAAAATAAAATCATCTCATGGAAAATCAAAAAACTGTTGTGATGGTTTAAAACTGGACACAGCTGTCATTTCTCACTGTAATTAATGATGCTGTATAACAATAGGTCAACCTAAGATAGGACCAGGGTTGGAACAATTCCCCATTGCAGGGTAACTAAGCAGCCTTGCAAGTCCTGTAGGCCCTGCCAAATTTATTTTTTTAAACAGGTCCTACAAGTCCTACAAAATTACTGCTTTTCACTCTTTGGTCCATATTATAATAATTTTTAATACTTCAGATGGTTTTTTGCAACACGACAGATAGCTCTTATTTTCACGATTTACTGGTACTTTTTTATGAGTATATTTAGCTCAAATTCATTGGAATTAAGATCATCTGATTTATTCACGGTCAGCTCAGTTTAAGGAATATCCATTGTAAGCATCTGATTAGGTGTTGGCCATAGAAATATTATAAACAGTACGTCCAAAGTTCTGCACAAGTGGTGTAGGTAGACTGGTTGATTCCCTGCTAATAAAGAGTAAAAAAATGCCCCTGGCGTCGACTCATACATAGAACATAGTACTGTAGCCTGAAATAAAATCATTTTTAATTTTTAATGTTCTATGAAAAATGATTAAAATTTGTTCATAATTTTTTTAGGAGACTTGGAAGAGGAGGCCGCTAGAGGAGTCCGCAAGTGATTCGTCGGAGCGGAGCGCGTGGGCCGATAACTCGTCGGCGGAGGGTGTTGAGGAGTCTGCGGAGAGGTACAAGATACCGGCTCCGCTCCGCTCCTGCCTCAAGTGTAAAGCACCCACCAGTGTCCACTACTGCCATAAGTGTTACAAGGTAACCACAATACCTTGTCCGATTTAACAATTTATTAACCCTGTAAACCCCAGGTGACGATATATCGTCGCCGAACTGCTGCGCAAAAAACCCCCTGGCGATGATATATTGTTGATGTGCAGTTAGTTTAAATGATATAAAAACAGAGTATATAATTCATTCAACTGCTATGTTAGGGTAAGAAAATACTTTTACAAGGACTTTGGCATAGTTTTTATACCATGTCGTATCTTTAGTGAATTTCCTTTGAAAAGTGAACTATTAGCATGACCCGCACGGTGAAACGTAAGCCCGGGATCACCGTAGAAGTTCCTAACGTGACCCCCTGAACACGTTTTGGGGGGTCGTTCAAAATTTTAGATATATATCGACATACATATATATATGTGTTTGCACTCTAGCGGTCACATTTTTTGTCTGATTTACTTCATGGTAGGGACGTTCCTTTCTGTAATCAGTTGGACAAGTTCGTTGGGCAAAACAATCGGAAAACTCTAAACCCCTTTTTTGGGGATTAATCTTTCAAATTTTGAGTTTTTGGGCCCATAAACGGGCAGAAAAGCCCCCTATGTAAAATTAATGCATGTAAAAAGATGGGAATTGTGAGGCAAAATTTTTAAGCTCTCTCTCCTCACTCTAGCATATATATTTACCAAGTTATTAAAGAAAATGTGTTTCGACAAAACACGGTATGTTGTCTTAAGGGGGTTTTACACTAGAAAAGCCTATTATTCCTTTGATAGAGTATTTTTATCATCCCCAGCAACTACTTTCAAGCCTGTCTGGACCTTCTCCTAACATTATAGTGCGCAACATTATTTTCCCAGCTTTGCAGGAAAGTGAAACCAGGAGCATCAGAACAGCCAAAAAATCACTGTTTTCAGATTTTAATAAAAATTGGAATAAATGTATGTTTTTACACTGATTTTGAGTTTTAAAAGTTTTTATGTGGAAATTCACTTCCCTCTCGTCAGCGTACTGCGTGCGAACTCGTTTATACTATATTACAGCGTCTGAAAGCGAGCAGTGAAAATCTTACTCTATGCCTAAACTGGAAATCTGTCGCGAGCTCGCCAGCTTGAATCTGTGAATAAACGTCAGTTGAAATCATTTCATTTTTAAATTGTAGGCTATCAAGTTGTTAAATCATTGATGGAAGAAGACTACATTGACGATCCTCTTCCACCAGGAACTTCTGCTTCTGAAAAGAAGGTTTCAGAAGCAGATATAATAGGTCAAGTCTATTAGGTGATAGAGGTTAGATCAAACGTAAGTCAGGCCTACGATTATTGGATAATTTATTTTAGTGAGTACAATTAGATATAATGATAGTTTACAGTCATTATATTTACAATATGGTTAGCTGCTGAGTGTCCTGATTCAAATAACTTATATTAAAAAGATAACCTTAAATTTACTATGTACCATCAGTTGAATAGATAGGCTAACTTTATTTTTGTAGGGGTGTACGAGTAGTGATTATTTTAATCGAGTCGAGTAGTGCCAATTATTTTCGAGTTTCGAGTATTTTTGAGCGAGTATTTGCCATCAGTTGGTAGTTTAAAATAGAGTAATGGGATTTGAATACCACCCTAGATTTGATAATCTAAACATGGTTTCTGACCCCCAAGAATAGCAATACTAAGTTTTAGCCAGTACAATCAAACTGGATTACTTATTGACAAACAAAACGCGGTTTGACATTCGTTTCTGGCCGATAAAACACGGTCCGGTTGTCATTTGGCCAATATCACCTGGTCCATACATCTCTTATAATCAATATTAGATGACGAAATCGTCAGTTACTGCCGATATTAATCAATATTAAATGACGAAATCGTCAGTTACTGCCGATATTAAGTGGCCGGTCGCCACTTTTACCGATATTATGTTTTCCGCCGTCATTTACGGTCGAAATTACGCAGTCCTATCGTCATTTACGGCCAAAATTATGCGGTCCTATCGTCATTTTCGGCCGATTCCACGTGATGCGATCACTTTTTGCGGCCGTTACTACGTGTTTTGGCCGGTCGCGATCGTCCGGGAATCGGCGGGAAATACTCGCTCGAACATTCCACTATTTTTCAAAACTTGGAGTCAAGTTTGAGTATTAAAATACTCGGCCACCAAAAACTCTTAATTTTTGAGTACTCGCACACCCCTAGTAATAATAACCTAGCACTAAAATAAAAATTGTGCTGAGATGTTTCCGAATGGAGTAGGTCCTAATATAGCCAAGTAGATAATTTATGAGTTGCCTGATCTTTAAGTAAAGTAATCAGTTATAATTCTAAACACAATTTTGTTGAATTCCAGATGAAATACGTTAACTATCAGATACTAATAAGTTTAGAGAAACTTTTAAATTATATTTAATAGATAAGGTCCTATATTGTTATTTCACATATGTAGGGGTGTGCGAGTAGTGATTTTTTTAATCGTCGAGTCTAGTAGCGCCAATTATTTTCAAGTTTCGAGTGTTTTCGAGCGAGTGTTTTCCATCAGTTGGTAGTTTAAAATAATGTAATGAGATTTGGATACCACCCTAGATTTAATAATCTAAACATGGTTTCCAACTAATACATGAGTAGCAATACAAAGTTTTGGCCAGTACAGTCAAACTGGATTACGTATTGACAAGCAAAACACGGTTTGATATTCGTTTCCGGCCGATGAAACAAGGGTCCGGTTGTCATTTGGCCAATTTCACTTGGTCCAGACATCGCTAATAATCAATATTAAATGACGAAATCGTTAGTCACGGCCGAAATTACGCGGTCCGATTGTCATTTTCGGCCAATTTTACGTGATGCGATCACCTTTTGCGGCCGTTACTACGCATTTTGGCCTCGTTTGCGGTTGTCATTTTCGGCCGATTTTACGTGATGTGATCGCTTTTTGCGGCCGTTACTACGCATTTTGGCCGGTTGCAATCGTTTGCGGTCGTCATTTTCAGCCGATTTTACGTGATGCGATCGCCTTTTGCGGCCGTTACTACGCGTTTTGGCGGGTTGCAATCGTTCGCGATCGTCATTTTCGGATGATTTTACGTGACGCGATCGCCTTTTGCGGCCGTCACTACGCGTTTTGGCCAGTCGCAGTCGATCGTGGTCGTCATTTTCGGCCGATTTTACGTGATGCAATTGACTTTTGCAGCCGTTACTACGCGTTTTGGCCGGTTGCAATCGTTAGCGATCGTCCGGAAATCGGCGGGAAATACTCGCTCGAACTTTCGAGTAGTTTTCAAAACTTCGAGTCGAGTTTGAGTATTAAAATACTCGGCCGAAAACTCGAAGTTTCGAGTACTCGCACACCCCTATATTTTGGTAATTCCCTAGAATAGGGCCTAAATGTTTGGTTACATAGAGGGTACATCTTGACATATAGTCTGTTTATTATGGCTGTTATAAAAACTGTAATAACTACATTTGGGCTTATCGGTCTAGTTTAAAATTTGTAATTCTCATTCCTTATGTTAATTTTTTCCTATGTTTCTACTTTATATCAAAAGAAAACTGTTAATTTCTAGCTACAATTGGTCTCAATAAATGTTCCTTTTCAGTACTTATTTTGTTTTTTTTTGCACATTAGAACTTTATTTAGGCCTATTAAAAGTAGGGCTAGTGAATTTATATGAAACGAATAAAAGATGACCAATATTGAAAATACAAAATTATACATAGCAAAATTCGACTCAGGTCATAAAATCACTACTGGTATATTGCACACCCCTAGAGAAAATTGCCATAAAAAAAGCTCGGCTAGAGAAATCTCGAAGCTCGAAAACTTAAAAAAAAGCTCGGCTCAAGTCAGAAATCACTATTCGCACACCCCTAATTCCCAGTCTTGGCTAGTAAATGTTATCAGTACTATCTCTAGCTTGTACTGTAGCGGCTCATCCTTTAATTTGCTCTATATGCTCCATACGCAGGCCCGAGGGCGGACTGAGTCTAGGGGAAAAGAGGCCACCAACCTACTTAAAAATCCTGTTTGTGCAGAGATAACAATAACATTTTGTTTTATATGTGCTTACTGATAAGCTTACAAAGTGAAGGAATCTCTTACGTGAAAAGACAGTTGGTAGCTCTTATTTTAATTAGCGGCTTTGTCTGGTTATGGACTATGTTCTAAGCCTTAAATATTGTTCACTATAAAAAATGTGTATGAAATCTTTTTTATTTGACCGTACAAAATCTTAAAACATTTATGATCGAGAACAGTGCTTTCTTAAGTCCCCCTTTTTAATTAACGATTTAAATAACAAAATTGTTGACGTATCCAGGTTTATTTAAGTTTCTGCTGCGGTAATTTTATTCAAATACAATCAAATAAGCATATTTTCATCAATTCATGCGTTTGTTTCAGGTAAGAAAGGACTTTTTCCCTCCCAGACCGAAACTGAATAAGAGAAAGAGATTAACGAGGCCTTTTTTCAAAAAGAAGAGCTTTAAAGAACCAATAGTACCACCGGCTGACGAGAGAGTTGAGTCTGGTGTGGAGTCAGGTAGTAGTCAAGAAACACTCCTGACTCCAGAAGAAAAGCCTGACGCCCCAGTAGAAATCAGTGGCTTATGCAATGTTTGTTTTAAGCACCAGAAAGACGGGGCTTTTGTGCACTGTAAGTGGGTACACATATACGCCTGCTTTCAGTGCTCAGTCAAAATATGGTTTACTTCAAGGTGTTGCCCCTTGTGCAATTGCAGAGTAAACAAAGTTCTAAAAGTTGCTATGGGATAGTAAAAATGTGTTACCAAATATCTATATCTGTTACATTGTTGTTAAAGCATTTTGAGAGGTTTAGTATAAATTATTTTTTGTGGAATCGGAGGCATGTCAAAGCCGATTTTTATTTTAAGGAATCAGTAACTGTCTTGGGGTTTCTGATGTAATGTTTATGGTAAAAGTATTTTTTATGAGCATTAATAATAAACAAACGTTTTTGCCATTAGAACTTTTGTTTGGATGTGTCTGTCAGTACTTTAGGTAAAAGAACTTCAGGTCGAGTTCCTACTGTTCTTTTATAAAGGCCTAGTCATGCTGTCCCAACTCTGAAAAATCTCAACTTTTATATTCAAGGCAAATGTGTTGTCACAGTGGAACAGATCTGCAGGAGACTGGTCTCGGATGGTTTGGCCTTAAGTAAATGACTCGCCCAACCGCAGGACAGTTTCCCACGGTACAAATTGATATAAGTCAACTTTTCTTATTTAGTTTCCAGTCAAAATACAAATAAAACTTCTCAGACAATTGACAGGCGATTTTTGTTTCTCTGCTTATTTTTGTGTACTGCTTAGAGATTGGTTTTTTATGTTTAGTTTTGTTATTACTTGTCGGTATTTTACATTAACAAAATACCACTGGTTCGCTCAGCCATTTTATAATCCGAGGTGACCGGACTAGGGGGGTCTACTGTATATTTAAAATGCTAATTTTTTAATGCAGCCAAATAGGAAATTTTCTTTCCCAAATTTGAAGGTATTAGCGACACAAAAGCATCCAATTAATACATTCTAATTCCTGAACATGTATAAAAATGAAGGGTATTTTGGTATTATACGGATGCCACTATTTTTGGAAGTTAAATTTTTACCGGATACAAAGGATAACTACATAATTCGACAAAACGTACTTTTATTGACTTACTGTACAAATTTTACATCATTCTGATGAGCGGTCTTTGTGTTGTGCCTCCCAAAAGGCAGCGATGTCCGCTAGGATCGTGTTGAATGCGTCGCCGCCGCTAGCAGCAGCAGCCACACCCGATCGCCACATGTACTCTGCCAAATATACAGCGCGCTGCGGCAGTTATGTTAGGATGGGTTATCATAAAAATACGTACGGTTTCCTCTTCATTTCGAGGTAAATCCCACACCAAAAGAACGTCACTCATTATGAAAACAAATGTAACGTAGTGCACGGCAATAAATCATGACACTGACCCAGATACAGGCGGTGACAGGTGATACGCACGCTCCGGTCAACGACCTGACCTTGGCCTATTTGGAGGGGATTTGGCCGCCGGAAGTATGACTCATCAGGTATCATTCGATTCGTAACGAAACAAGGAAAGTCCTACAATCATTTTTATGATAACCCATCCTAACATAACTGCCGCAGCACGCTGTATAAGGATGGCATCCGTATAATACCAAAGTACCAAATGAAGGAAATCTCCCAAGACTTTGCTTTTAAAGTGAAGCTTAACAAGATTGAGGATTGCGTGTGATCAGAGGAAAACAGAAACATGTTTATTATCGTTAAAAGTCGTTTCACCGAAGAATGGAGCATAAACAAATGTTTTCTTTTTCCATGAGCCTTTCCTGGGTAGTTGTTAGGCCTAGTTACTTAAGAAAACAAATTAAAAGGGCCAATATTTAAAAATGAGACAGTTGAAGTACCTTTAGAAAGTCTTAAGAATAGCTGCAAAGTTCAAATCAGTACAAAAAATAAGTGTATTACTAACACAGTGTTTCAGATGATATAGGGATTTGTTATTTTGTAAACAAATATTAACTTCAAAAATGTAATAGAGGTTCCCCACTCGTCTTCCATATTTTGAAAAGTAATTTAATTAACATAATATTTTGTTTGTGAATTAATAGTTCCTCTAATTTATTCATACAGTTTCATGTAGCCTACCAACAATTTCTTTCCTCACGTCCCGTCTTGGCATGAGAGAAATTTTGTAGGTTGTCCCCAGGTTTATTTTTGTGTAATGGAGGTCCCAATCCAAATTCATTCATGTTGCCACTAGGTTGCCTGCAGTAGGTCATTAGGGAATTGCTATTACCCAATCACAATATGAAACTGAATTTACTTACTTACTTACTGCCATGGCCATTTGTACCCCAGTCGGTACTTGGCCTCAGCAACACAGCGCCTCCATCCGTCTCTATCTCCAGCAACCTCTTCTACGATCCCCATTCCTACTAGCCTCATGTCTTGTTGGACCTGGTTCCACCATCTTGAAACTGAATTTACTTATTCTAATTTGTATATTAAAGTAAAATAAATTCAAGAATAATTGTTGGGTATGTTTTACTGAGTAACTTCTGTCTGTTTTACTACAACTTGAAGTCTGGTAGATTTAGGGAAATAAATTGTTTTGGGGGTTTGAGGAAGTAATCCAGGTACCAGGGTTCCAGTTTGGCTACTGAGGTAATTTCATAAAAATCTAAACTGGCATTTTTTAAGTCTAATCCTGTAACTAAGGTGCCATTTGATTTGGAAACTCTAATACATGTATTTTTTATTTTATGTTTCCCAACTGTCCTCTTTTAAAATATTGACCCAAAAATTGTTAATATACTGCACAACGCCTTCAGCGGCACTTTGTCTGACATTTTATACATTGTGTTTTGAGTGTGACTTTTCATGTGTTAACTGTGATTGCAAAAATATGAGACTGCGGACAGCATGACTATGAATTAGTGGCCATGAATCTGGTCATTGAGATGTTTAGCATCAAGGCATCGATTGACACATTTGATCAATTATAAAATAGAAATTTCTGAGACATAAATGAGACCAGGTCTAATTTATCTTCAGGCCTACACTAAAGAAATAAATTAAAATTACTGTGTACAATTTGCACAATTTATTTACTGTTGAAATTTTAATCATGCATGTATGCCCTTAGTAAAAAAAGTCTGTGGAACTACTAGGCTATTTTTTATGGTAAGAAAAAAGTAATCAAGAAAGTTTTTTATACTCTTGTTTATTTCTTATAATTGTTTAAAAGTTCTGAAAATAATCCTGCATCTTCCAAAAAGTTTGTGAAACTACTAGGCTATTTTTTATGGTAAGAAAAAAGTAATCAAGAAAGTTTTTTATACTCTTGTTTATTTCTTATAATTGTTTAAAAGTTCTGAAAATAATCCTGCATCTTCCAAAAAGTTTGTGGAAACTACTAGGCTATTTTTTATGGTAAGAAAAAAGTAAGAACGTTTGTTATACTCTTTGTTTATTTCTTATAATTGTTTAAAAGTTCTGAAAATAATCCTGCATCTTCCAAAAAGTTTGTGGAAACTACTAGGCTATTTTTTATGGTAAGAAAAAAGTAATCAAGAACGTTTTTTATACTCTTGTTTATTTCTTATAATTGTTTAAAAGTTCTGAAAATAATCCTGCATCTTCTCCAACTGTACATGAAAATTGTATTTAACAACATCATTATTTGTTTATTTATGTCCGAAGACAATATTCATATTGATACTCGGCCCTGGGACCTGATATTTTTTCAATGGTTGTAGTAAACTTCCTTTATCGCTTCCCAGACTTGGAGATCTTGGAATCTCAACTTCTGTACAGATTATGTTGTCATTTCAACTGTTCGCTTGTTTATTTTCTGCATATAACATCTGTTATTGTTAAATAACCTGTTTTCACTGTACCAACAACTCTAATTCAACTAAAACTATTCCCCATACTGAAGTAAGATTGCAATAAAATTAAAAGCAATTTTTTGATTACAAATATTAATTTCAATCAATCAATGTTAACCTTAATATTAAATTGATTAGGATTCCTAATAATGGTTTAATATTAGGGCCTAAAATTTTCTTCCACGATATTTCATCCAATCTGGAAGCAGATTCTCGTGATCGAATGCAATTGTGACTGTTGCCAGTGCCTATTCTGCTATATATATAATGGTAGTATTTTACCAGTTGAAGGGGTGAAATCCGTTATAAGCAAGTACTTCAGTTGCTCCAGTTTCTCTAAGTTATAATTCGTAATACTTGATTTCCAAATGTAGTTTGTTAAAGTGAAAAACAAAAAAAGGCTTTGTGCATAACAACCAAGAGCTGTTTCAAGTTATATACAAATCATAAAAATAAAATTCACAGAAATCACGTAAGAAAATTGACTTGATAGTCTATTTTCCCAAAAACATGAGTGCACATCTGTTGTGCAAGAATAAAAAATTGGTTTGTTAATTTGCATGCCTAAAATATATTACTTTAACACAACCTTGCAAATGTACAACTCGTCATGATTTTTCAGTCTCTGGACATTGAAAAACATTTCTAGAAGACATGTCCTTAAATACTGGAGTCCGTCACAAAACCAAAACAGACAATTAGCTCTAAACCTTTTTTTATAAGTTTAGATTTTTTTCTGTGTTACACTAGTTTTATTTTATAATTTTATAATCCTGCATCCAGTTGATGAACGCCAAATAATGTTAAAATTACTGTAATATAAAAAAAGAACTATTACCCAGAACATATTCTTTGCTTTCTCGCTTCTTGGGTTATAATTATTCTTTTGAATCTTCATTTAATGTA
Organism: Allygus modestus; assembly: GCA_963675035.1. NCBI lineage: Eukaryota > Metazoa > Arthropoda > Insecta > Hemiptera > Cicadellidae > Allygus > Allygus modestus. The sequence goes on from OY776116.1 coordinate 21,944,445, forward strand.
TTTTTTCCTTGCCATGCTTTGCTCTTTAGAACTTAGACTGCCTTTATCTTGCGCACTTGCAACATCGTTAATACTGCCTGACATGATGAGGCCATGAGTAAATGTTATGTGATTTCTTGGTTTGGTATAAATAATGCATTGTTGGGGGAAAAATATGTTAGGTTGTTATTGAAGGGTTTGTATTTTAATTACAGGAAAGTTTGGGTTTCACTGCAAGTGTGTATTTATTAGGTTCTATTGTAGGGATGTAATTTTTGTTGTCATGTATTTATTTAATTAAAATGGGATTATGCTATTTTTACTATTTTATCATACTATTTATACAACTATTTGATAGACTAGACTATTTGAGGAGGAATAAATAGACAACTTGAATTCTCAGGCCACTATGTGTAGCAAACAATCGGGCAAGAGGATAATTTTGAAAAAGTCCATTAAAATATTTGTTATAAATGCTGTCTTACTTTAAAATATAAAGCAATTTATCAGTTAAAACCGAAAGTATGTATCATTTCCTGATACCGTTTATTAAATTTGGTTTGGCTAAAGTGACAAGAGAATATATATAATTTTGTATCCAATAATGTTTGGCCTCATAACAGATGGTGTTTTCCATGTTTTCTTTGTAAACTATGACTAATGAATGCTGTGTGATAATTTTTTTCAGATATTAATTTAATATATTTGTGCATTTCTCTTATTTACACTTGTGTAAATTTCAGAATTATACATTGCACTCTAATTCAGTTGGACAGTGGCCATATCGCAGTTTAAAACTAACTTATACCGTATTTATTTTTAAATAATAATAATTATTCAATGTGAAATCTGACATTTAAATTGTGAAAATTTTGTTGGATTTTTAATTATTGTAACTTGTAAGCGAACATTAGGTTTACCAGTTATCTCTAATTTAAATCGAGACTGGAACTAAACAATCTCATATAATTAGATTTTATTGATATTTAATTTTAACATTTTGAAAGTCACCATATTATACGATTTGTATCTGAAATTATGTTAAAAATCTTGGTTTTGTAATTTTTGCATCAACTAATTCGTCATTGGCATTTTTAAACCTCAACTTAAATTGTCTTGGAAAGTGCTTAAACTTTTGTGTTTTTACTTTATTGTCTTGTAATACAACTTAATTGTGTATTGTACATTTGTTGATACCTAAATTATTTATTAAATTATTACATATCCTGTGTCAAGGGTCAAAGATATTTACACGCAAGCGACGTTTTATAAAATTTCTAAAAAGTTATACTAATAAAAAAAAAATTTAAAGATAATTGTGTGTTTTTTGTGCCTTTTTACTTTTTTTGTGCCTTTTTTTACTCCCTTCTGTAAGAACTTATCATCTATAGCAATGAAGACTAAAGGTAAGGATGTTTTTAACATAAACCAGAATTTGGAATTAATACCACAAATATTTAACTTGCCAAAAATATGATTTATTGCTTTCGGCGCTTGCTACATTTACAATTAATTCCTATAATTTATTATTTGGAAATATTTATTTTTAGACTGAGCGCTCAATCAGATCACCTTATGTAACAATATGCTCTTGAATGAATTTGAAAAACCATATTTGTACTATTAGTGTAATAAACTTAATACATCAGCAAATAAAATTGACAAAATTGCAACAAAACATACTAGTTGATATATAATTAATTAAAGGAAATAGAAATGCCAATGTATTGATCTTTTGTAAAACAGTCTTTTGGCACTTGTAAATTAGGCTTCGTTAAAGAACACCCTGTATGTTGAGAAAACGAAGAGAATGAAAACCATTTGGAGCTGTGAGAGGGTAAAGCCTTGTGTTACCCTTAAAAGAAAAGTGGGGAGTGAAAGAGTCGACTATTGGAGAAATAGTTAATAGTTTTTATTTAAAAAGGGTAAGTAAAACAACTTTTTCAACTGAAAGGATTAATAAGCGAGGGAGTGAAGTTAAAGAGGGAGAATACCATATGATATACACAGAACTCTGTCCTTCACAGCAAACTAACATTAAAACATAGATAGTGCCCCAGTCTATTTTATGGGCAAGCTTGAACCATGGTTGAGGCAAACACTCGGGAGTTTCAGGAATGCGTGTCAACTATGTTGGACTTGGCCTCTGTTCTGTTTTGGGCCATTCCTTTTTAGCAAATTTTCCCTATAGGGAAGAAGCTATTACCGTAGGTCTCATGGTAAGACTTAAGCCCGAGACCATGATAAATTTTCATTTTGGGGTCCCCAGATGCAAAAAAAGTTTTGGGCCATTTCTTTTTAGCAAATTTTCCCCATAGGGAACAAGCTATTACTGTAGGTCTCATGGTAAGACTTAAGCCCGAGACCATGATAACTTTTCATTTTGAGGTCGCCAGATGCCAAAAAAACCATTCGTTCAAATGTTTACATATGTATATATATATATATATATGTGAATGTGTGTGTGTCCATAAGCACGTTAACTCTCGTAAAAAAGGTCCAATCTAAATGACATTTGGTACAGATGTGTAAAGTACCATTTATTTAAACGAGTTCGAAAACCAGACGAATCGCACCATCCGAAGAGAGGTTTTGTTTCCACATGTAATTTTTACCAAATCATTATTTTTAAATCAAATTTTAATTTTTACCATTGAATTCAACATAAAAAACAAACAATTTGGTATTTTGATCATTGCTCTACGTCAATTGGTTACTGAGATATTGAAAGTGCTAAACACAATACGTTGTCTAATGTTATTCATATACATAAATACAAATTTGAACGAATGGTGTTTTTTGCATCTGGGGACCTCAAAATGAAAAAGTATCATGGTCTCGGGCTTCAGTCTTACCATGAGACCTACGGTAATAGCTTCTTCCCAATAGGGGAAATTCGCTAAAAAACCACAATCCCCATCTTGTAAGGTAAAATAACCTGTGTATGTAATGCCACTAGTGTACTTAAGAAAGCTTCTGCCATGTTTTGAACTGTGAAAATTGGCCTTAACTTCAGTGGTTGCATTTGCGTTTGCTGCCATCTGCTCTGGGATTGCAACAGCGTACATGATAGTAGTTTGAATTTTGAAAGTTTTAATCTTTTAAATAATACTTTGGGTAAGTTACCCTTAGCCAAATACAAATTGTTGAGATATTGTCAGTTTATGCTGGCACTTGAATTTTTCAAGATATATTCATCAGTAGAAAAAAGTCTTGCTAATCAACAAGTTAATCATGTTTATAGAATATATATCCTATTCAAGACTTTCAACATTCATCTTATTGATACTTTCTTGCACGACTAATAGTACAAATAAAGATATTGATTTGAATATCAGTGAAAACTTATTATGTCAAAAATGTTCACCCCACTTGCGGAAGTTTAAAAATGACCTCCTTAAATTCATAATCCAGGTTTGACATTTAAAAACGAGATCGCACGCAGCACGCTGGCGTGAGGGAAGTGAATTTCCGCATTAAAACCTTAAAAAGATCAAATATAGGGTTTAAACCAACACTGGTTACATTTTTTTAAAAATTAAAAATTGTACTTTTTGGCTGTTTTGATGCTCTTAGTTACATTTAAATTCACTAATAGGATGCCAATGCTGTGTATTATAAAGTTAGAAGGAGGTATTGTCGGGATAACGTGTTGGTATGGGGGGTGAAAACGATATTAAGATATGAAAAACAGCCTTTTCCAGTGGAAAATCCCCATAAAACACGTACTGTATTTTGATAATTAACATTTTCTCTAATAACTCTGTAAGTACTTGTGCTTGAATGATGAGGGAGGGCTTAAAGTCTTTGGCTTTTTATTTACAACAAGTTAATCTGCAATAAGTGTACATTTGGGGCTTTTCTGTCCCTTTTTGGGCCCAAAAACTCAAAATTTGAAAACTTAAAATCCCCAAAAAAGGGGGTTAGAGTTTTCCGATTGTTCTGCCCAACTGTTTATGAAAAGGAATGTCTCTAGCAAATTTGAAGTAAATCGGACAAAACTTGCAACCGTAAAGAGTGTGAACACACACATATATATTATATATGTATATAAAGTTTTTAGAGACCCCTCAAAACGTGTTCAGGGGGTCACGTTAGGAACTTCTATGGCAGTCCCGAGCATAAGTCTCACCGTGTGGGTCATGCTAATAGTTAATTTTTCATAGGAAATCTACTTACATAAAGCTAGACGGGTCACTCACTCACTGACATTAACTATGAGGCACTTCCCGTAGTCTAACCCCCCTCGACCCCATACTCTTGACGAGAAACTCCTTGAACAATTACTTTTGACTTTAACATTAACTTTTGAGTTAACATTTTTGAGTTTTTGGGGCGGAGAAAATTCCACTTTTTCAATTTTTCCACTTTGAGCGCGTTTTGTACGGAAACGGTAAGAGATGGCAAAAATTGTTAAATACAAAAGTTGTAGAAAATTTAATTTCCAACTAACGATTTTTCGCCAGATTTAAGATCCGATTATCCGTTTAGCCGCTATTCATCGGAGAAGAAGTAATTTTGAGTATTTTGGCCCATTTAAATGTGTCCAGTTTTGGAAAGCCGTTTAATGAAAGCACACTATCTTTGGCTCAATTTCAAATTGGGGCTCAAATTGCCCCAATCACAGTTGGAGTCCCTCAAGGATCTATTTTAGGCCCAGTTCTTTTTTTAATTTATATAAATGACATTTCTTTTTCAAGCTCTATTCTGCAACATTCTTTAAAAATTTTTGCCGACGATACTTCCTTATTCATGAAAAACCGAGACATAACGGAACTTGAAAGAGCCAAATCAACACTATTTCTCAATACTTTTCTGAAATTAACCTGCATATTAACTCTAAAAAGAACCCAATACATGTTCATAACTACAGCTCAAAAGAAAAAAAATGTTTAGATAGGGCTGGCTTCCTGGCACCTTCTGTGCTTTTGGATGAAGAGATGCTTGAGGAATCTTCAGTGGACTATATGGGAGTGAGGTTGGACGATGGTCTTAGGTGGTCAGAGCATGTTGATAAATTAGCATCTATTTTAACCTCAAATGTTTTTGTTCTTAGAAATCTGACCGCCTTCAATAATTTAGCTTTAAGTAGATTAGTCTATTTTAGTTTGATCGAAAGTCATTTAAGGTATTCGATAGTGCTTTGGGGCTTGTCTAGTAAATTGAATCTTAGACGAATTTTCATAATACAGAAAAAAGCAATTAGATGTATCTCTAGGCTTCGGCCTAGCGATTCATGTAGGGAGAAGTTGAAAGAGTTGCAGATCCTCACCGTTCCATCTCTTTATATTTACGAAACAATTCTATATGCTAAGGAAACCAATCTGATACAGGCTCAACATTCATATTTTACTAGAAACTATAATGTAAATCCGTCTGTACAGCACAGTTTAAAGCTTTATGAATCAAAACCAGGTTATGCCGGCTTGAAATATTTTTCAAAACTTCCCTCAGCTATTAAAGAAATCCATTAAGAAGGAATCCATTTAATGCTATTATTGTGACATTAAGAAGTTCAAGACTAATTTAAAGCAACATCTTATTGAGAAGAGCTATTATGAGCCGCCACAATTTTCCTGATTTCTATCTTTTTTCTGACTTCTTCCTGAATGGGTCATTTTTTCCTTTTATTTTTTATTTTCACTGAGACATTCCAAAGCACTAATACCTCACCTTATAGCACCTGATTGGACAACGTTGGTCTTTGACAACTTCAGAGATAGTTAATTATTATGGGTTCCATGCCTCTGGGTCTACGGGACGTACGAAGGAGGTAACAGGTAACAGGCTAATACCACATGTTTGTATCAGCTGATTTAAAAAAAAAACTGCCCGTATAGGCAATACTGATTTGCTCACATTAGGTTTATATAAATCAGCTATTACAAAACAAGGTGAGCACATTATCGCCTACACGGGAGGTCCAATATCGCGAATATCGTTTGTTACGATATTGGAAAATGTAATCAACCGATTGTTTGTTCTATCGAATGATTTTAGCCCAGTAGCCCAGTGGATATGTTGTCAGATGATTCAAGATCATGTGGTCACGGGTTTGAATCATACTTTTGATGCTTACTTTATTTCTGTTTGACATTTTTGTTTTTACAAATTCATTTATTTGTAATTATGTTGCACAACGAACAGCCTCTATACATCGCCCGGCGGAGTTATGTTAGGTTAGGTTACTATAATTTTGTCATAAACTGAAGTCTAATTTGTTGTTTTTTACACGTAAATCCATTTGTAAAACTCCAATTTATCATTGTAACCACAAATTTTTATTTATATCTGATTGATTGAGTGAGCACTTTATTTTTCGCTTTTATTCACCTCGAAACAACCATCGTAGTCGAGAGTTCATTCGATAAAACTAACAAGCAACCGGTTGGTCAAATGTTTCGATATCGAACCGATATGGGACAGCCTGTGTAGGTGTTAATATGCTCACCAAAGGTAATTTTTGTGTAGTTTTTCTTTGGTTAGTGAACTACAATAGTTGAGTTTGATTTAAACTTGAGTTGACTGAGGAATGCAAGTGAGCGAAGCAAACTCCAAACGGGGGTTTGGGGGCAAAGCCCCCAACGGCGATAAGCCTAGTTCACTAATAATGTCACAACACATGAACCTAAACCCAGTTCAACCCAAAATGGTAGCAACTGACACAATCTAAGAAGTATTGCAGTCTCTCTCACATGTACAGACTCGATCGGCACTAGCTCTGCAGTGGGACCCACGTTGACTGGAAGAGAATAATATCTCACGGCACTAGCTCTGCAGTGGGACCCACGTTGACAGGAAGAGAATAATATCTCACGGCACTAGCTCTGCAGTGGGACCCACGTTGACAGGAAGAGAATAATATCTCACGGCACTAGCTCTGCAGTGGGACCCACGTTGACAGGAAGAGAATAATATCTCACGGCACTAGCTCTGCAGTGGGACCCACGTTGACAGGAAGAGAATAATATCTCACGGCACTAGCTCTGCAGTGGGACCCACGTTGACAGGAAGAGAATAATATCTCACGAAACTAGCTCTGCAGTGGGACCCACGTTGACAGGAAGAGAATAATATCTCACGGCACTAGCTCTGCAGTGGGACCCACGTTGACTGGAAGAGAATAATATCTCACGGCACTAGCTCTGCAGTGGGACCCACGTTGACTGGAAGAGAATAATATCTCACGACACTAGCTCTGCAGTGGGACCCACGTTGACTGGAAGAGAATAATATCTCACGGCACTAGCTCTGCAGTGGGACCCACGATGACTGGAAGAGAATAATATCTCACGGCACTAGCTCTGCAGTGGGACCCACGTTGACTGGAAGAGAATAATATCTCACGACACTAGCTCTGCAGTGGGACCCACGTTGACTGGAAGAGAATAATATCTCACGACACTAGCTCTGCAGTAGGACCCACGTTGACTGGAAGAGAATAATATCTCACGGCACTAGCTCTGCAGTGGGACCCACGTTGACAGGAAGAGAATAATATCTCACGGCACTAGCTCTGCAGTGGGACCCACGTTGACAGGAAGAGAATAATATCTCACGAAACTAGCTCTGCAGTGGGACCCACGTTGACAGGAAGAGAATAATATCTCACGGCACTAGATCTGCAGTGGGACCCACGTTGACTGGAAGAGAATAATATCTCACGGCACTAGCTCTGCAGTGGGACCCACGTTGACTGGAAGAGAATAATATCTCACGACACTAGCTCTGCAGTGGGACCCACGTTGACTGGAAGAGAATAATATCTCACGGCACTAGCTCTGCAGTGGGACCCACGATGACTGGAAGAGAATAATATCTCACGGCACTAGCTCTGCAGTGGGACCCACGTTGACTGGAAGAGAATAATATCTCACGACACTAGCTCTGCAGTGGGACCCACGTTGACTGGAAGAGAATAATATCTCACGACACTAGCTCTGCAGTAGGACCCACGTTGACTGGAAGAGAATAATATCTCACGACACTAGCTCTGCAGTGGGACCCACGTTGACTGGAATAGAATAATATCTCACGACACTAGCTCTGCAGTGGGACCCACGTTGACTGGAAGAGAATAATATCTCACGGCACTAGCTCTGCAGTGGGACCCACGTTGACTGGAAGAGAATAATATCTCACGGCACTAGCTCTGCAGTGGGACCCACGTTGACTGGAAGAGAATAATATCTCACTGGTGTAGCAATATGCAAGTTCTTACTCTGCTCCTAACCCTGAACTACATCTTGGTTCTTGGAACATTTCATAATGCACTGTAGTATGCTAGCAAATGCTTCCACATAGCTGCGATCGTGTTGATTGTTGGTTCCCAGCCAACAAACTCAAGTGCAATCAAAAAGCCCAGCATTTTCTTTTTAGTTTGTCCAATGAATGTGAAAACAATATGATTGTAATTTATTATTTTTTGTACGTAACCCCTTGGTAGCAAACCTGTATACTAGGTCCTATATAATCATAGGGACAGTACGTTACCTAATTGTTAGCCATCTTGGAAATGACTTTCATACAGGCAGCTGTAATCATGGTTGCTCCAAGGACAGACATTTTTTTAACAAAAGATTCATTTAATTCTTTAATTTGACAAGTTAGCTTATGCTGAATAGTAAATGGTCAATGGAAAGACAATAATATCTCAAATTTTAATAAAAATATAGTACAGTTAAAATATAACAATGGCGTGTGGCTATGCGTTGGTCACATCAGAGGACTTGAGAACCACCGTGTCTTCCTCCTCGCTGTCTCCACTCAGTTCTGCCAAAGAAACACATTATGTTAGTAGTGAATTAACTCTCAATACAAGTAAAGAACACACAATTAGCCGCTGACAGTTCTTATTTAATTCATGGAGTTAAGGTGTATTTTAAGAGTATGAATTGATTGTGAATGGGACGCCTTGTCATAACAGTAGCCGGGTTAACCCTAGCAGTGGCCAATTTGTAAGTGGGAAATGGCAGGCTACATTTGGCGATTTTGCAGACCTTTTTTTGAAAATTCCTATTAATTCAATCGTAGTAGTAAACCTATCCAACCTTATACTCATTTTGATCACAAAGAACCGTAGAATCTGAAAATAGTAAAAATAAAGATCTAGAAAAGTAAATTTTTCGGTAAAGTGAAAAGGATAATAAAAATTATAAAAAGTTTTTTGAAATTTTAAAAGCAGCCTCAGTAAAATGTTCTCTACAAATTTTTTATGGAAAATTCGTTACATACATTTCGTAGATAATTCAAATCCCTACATAGAATATATAACATGTTGGGAAAAGAATTTTTTAACGTGTTAGGGGCATAATATTATAATAAATGGAAAACCGAAAAAGCATAAACTGTAGTGTTAGTCTGTGTTGTAAATTCAAAACAACAGAAAATAGTCCTTATGTTAAAGGTGCAATATATTTTAATTCACTTCCTCAACACATAAAAATCTTAGATGGAAATAAGTTTAGGACAGAACTCAAGAGATATTTAATCATGAAGTGACCTTATGATTTACAATTGTAGAAATATAAATCGCGTGTACTTTATAAATTTTATCTGTAGATATTTCATGTAAATATATTGTGTTGATATTGTGTTTAGGCCTAATTTGATTTTTACTGTGACTGAAAAATGTATATAAATATGCACTGTGAAATAGATTAAGAACCTTTGACAATGTTTATGCATGTAATTACATGTTTCGAACAATAAAGAAAATTGAATTTGAAATAAGTAACGTAATATATTAATATACTAATAATAATATATACATATTAGTAATGCTAATAAAGTAAGGAATCCAAAAATTCTTAAGATTGATGGTAACAAATTATTCACTTATAAATAAATGTATATAAATGAAAGTTTTCCTATTTTTGCGTATTTGGGAAAAAAATATTTCATATTTATGACTCTAAGAAATAATGTTGGTCAGCCGACTGATTTATTGCTTTCAACCTTTTCCCACCCCTCCCTCTTCCTTCCTCATCTCCGAGGTAAGATATTTTCCCGCCAACACAAACACTCCCCGTGCCTTTTGTAGCGAGGGTAAAAGGCGGGGGTATCGATGGTATCTGCATCGACATTGAACGAATGAATCTCGATACCGATACCAATGTCTAAGAATCGGTGGTATCGAGAATCGACTCATCCCTACTAATTACAATTGTAGCATGGGGATTGAAACTACAAACCACTCCTTCAGATTAAGATATGATAATAATGGAGTTATAACAATCCGATTAAACCACTCGATCACAATCTACACTCTGTAGACTTCTCTGATAGGATAAATAGCCTATGAGCTAAAAAAAGAAGAGCAGGCAACCTCATGGCCATGAGGCAATAAACCGTGAGGAGGCAGATTACTGACCTCTTACCGTCCCTTAAATCGTTCACTGAACGGATTATGGGACATATAGTCATCAATTGTTATCAATTTTTTGCACATGTAAGTACAATAAATAGTGTCACAGTTCATTTACGTGAACAAACAAATCTTTACATTAACATATAAACCATATAGACCATCGTTCACTTATCTGCCCATAGACTGTGGGAATATATGATGGCAAATAAGGAGGCAAATTACTGACTCCCCAGTCAGTAAAAAGGAGGCAAATTACGCCTTGAATCATCTATTGAATAGACCATGAACTAATAAACCGTGAAGAGGCTGGAGGCAGATCACTGACCTTTCCATCTCGAATCCACTGGACTAGGACTTCGCCAAATTAATATCAATGTTACAAGTAAAATACAATTGGTTCAATTTAAACATTTCTCTTCAATTGATAGCAATGCTCTCCACCCACCAATTTTATCGATGACCCTGTCCTCCATGGTGATCTGTTTGACCACCTCCACTTCACTGTCGGAACTTGCATCTTCTTCTTCCTCAGACCCGGAGTCCTCCTCTTGTGTCTCTTCAATCCACTGGTTCCCTCTCTCTGACGGTTCCCACGGCTTTAGTACTTTCTCCTGGGCAGAAAAAATCAATGGAGGGAAACTAAATAATGTCTTAATCTGCTGCTAATCAGACCTGCTTTGACTGACTGTGAATACATAATACTATATTTAGCTTCTTTTAAATCTATATCTATATACTTATTTGATAGGCGAGCAGGTTTTTTGTGACAATCACTCCTCCTAAACTACTGAACCGATTTTCATGTTTTTGGTGTCATTGGAAAGAGCCTAACGTGAAATTGTGCAGAAAACTTTTTTTATAGAGAAATAATTTGTGAGTGAGGCCCTGGGGCCCCTTAAAGTTGAGTTTTTTTCCCATAAGCTTAACATTTGGAAATAACTATAAGTTTTAAGCAATCAGCTGGATAGAGTAAACACAGTTAATCAGCAGGCCATGTTGGCTTTAGAACGGTAACACAATATTTATATGGGATAATCAGTATAATATTGCGTTGTGATCGCGAGCGAAGCCGCGACAGGCTACTAGTCTAACTTAAAACGCTAGGGATGGTTTAAATTTTAAAGTAAAATAAGTGACAAATGGCATTTTATAAATAAATATAATAAAACTGAGGAACAGCAACTTGATTTTTTATAAACTTTTTCCATAGGAAATAAATATCTACTACCGTACTTTTTATATTTAAAATTGAAATGCTAAAACTGATTGTAAATACAGTTCTCATTTAGTTGTAAAGTATATTTATTGCTAATCCTACACTGTACCAGGAAAGAAATAGCCAGGATTAAGGGTACAATTATATGAACAAAATTGTTGGTAAGGGGTATGCATTCTAAAAAAGGTTGAGAACCTGCTCTAACTAACCGAGCAATCTTAATGAATAAACGAGTTCGCACGCAGCACGCTGACGTGAGGGAAGTGAATTTCCACATAACAACTTTTAAAACTCAAAATCAGTGTGAAAACATACATATGTCCAATTTTTATTGAAATCTGAAAACACTGATTTTACTTTCTCCCCCTATACATATGGAGAACATACATACATACATACATATATACATACATGCTATACATACATACATACATGCTAAATACATAACACACATGCTATACATGCATACATACATACATGCTATACATATATGCTTGGTGTAGGTATTGTTTTCATAAAAATTTTCGAATTTGAGTTGTTAATGGAAATATTCGTTTTTGGTGCTCCTTGAACCCAAAAAAGTTGTTTTTACGTGATGTCTGTCTGTGTGTGTGTGTGTCCGTTTGTGTGTGGATGTGTACAGAGCTAGAGCCCTAACCTATGGACCGATTTTTATGAAATTTGGTATGTAGGTACTAATCCTCAATATCTCCAGGCGTTTTTTCATTTTTTTAAATTTTAGCGAATTTCCCCTATAGGGAAGAAGCTATTACCGTAGGTCTCATGGTAAGACTTAAGCCCGAGACCATGATAATTTTTTGTTTTGAGGTCCCCAGATGACAAAAACACTATTCGTTCAAATTTATATATATGTATATCTATATACATATATATATGTGTCCGTGAATGCAATAACTTGAGTAAACAACGTCTGATTTCGATGAAATTTGGCTCAAATGTGTAAAATGACATTCATGACTTTAACCCTCTAAGTGTCAATCGACTGATTTCAGTCGACTTTTTTTGACGCTCGAGTGTTAATCGACTGATTTCAGTCGACTTTGCAGACATCCAGTTTAGCGTCTATATATCTCGTTGACGATCGGTCGTTTCAAACCATCCATTATACCAAAGTGATCGGCAACATCTGGGCTTCATGGCAACTAATAATGTTCGCCCTTTTGCGAACTAATAATTTTGCAGCCGTTTTTAATCAGCTGTTTAGTTATGTTTCCAATAGGAATGCTGTAATGTGAGGTTACGTTGTTGTGTATTATATATATATGTATATATATATATACATATATAATATATACATATATATATATATATATATATATATATATATATATATATATATATATATGTATATTTTCTTTTTCCTTATTAAATTTTGAACAAAATGTATATCTTGGATTTTTGATTATGGCTGTCTAAATATATTCTACGGGTCTCGTAACATAAAAAATAAGTTTTTTTTGGGGTTGTTTAGATTTGAACCCAAGCCGGACTGTTATACCATACATTTAGGCCAACACATTTTATATTAAAAGATAGCCCATTTTCTGCTCTCTAAGAAAATGTATACTTTTTAACAATATATCAAAACTTTATTTTTTTATAGCATTTTATATAAAATTCTGCAAAAGTTAAAAAAATGGCGTAACATTTCAGGTTTTTTGATGCGACACCTAGAGGGTTAAGTTCGAAAACCAGAAAAATCGGACCATGGGAAGGGGGGTTTAAAATCTTCCAAAAATCAGGTTTTTGCATTTTTCACCCTACAATTTTTTAAAACCTTAATTTTGGTTCTGACCATGTTATAGAGCTTAAAAAAACAAATAATATAGTATTTTGAATTATTAACCTAGGTTAAGAGGTTGCGGAGAAAATCCAAAAAACCTACTCATAAAATCTCCCATGTTAATCTTATAGGAAAAAGGTTTTTGGCATTTACTCACTTTATTTTAGTTTAAACTTCACATTTGCTTTTAGAAATCTGTTCAGTTCCACAAAACAATCATTTTGGTGTTTAAATTGTGATTCTACGACCAACCATTGCTGAGATCATCAAAGTGCTAAACACAGTACGTTGTCCAATGTTATCCTTATGGAGAATAAATAAAATTTGATATCTCGATTATTTATGAATGTATGTTGATGAAACTTGGTATGTGGCTTCAAGTAGTACTCGTATATTGATATTTGCACAAAAAATTGATTTTTTCTTGGTTATTCCCGTAGCAGCATACCTGCGTACTCAGCCCCCATGTTATTCTTATGGAGAATAAGTAAAATGTAATGACTCCCATAATTTTGAACATAAATTAATAAAACTTGGTATGTAGCTTCACTTGGCTGAGTTATATTGATAATTGCATAAAAATCCATTTTTTTGTTCCTTGTTGCAGCAAACCTGCTTACTCAGCCCCATGTTATTCTTATGGAGAATAACTAAAATGTTATATAGCGCTTATTTATGATTGAATATTGATGAAACTTGGTATGTGGCTTCGCCTAGTTAAATTATATTTATATTAGCATAAAAATCAATTGTTTGTGTTCCTTGTTTCAGCAAACCTAAGTACTCATTACCAATGTTATTATTATGGAGAATAATTAAAATCGCTTATATGTGAATATATTTTTATGAAACTTGGTACCGGTACGCGGCTTTATGTGGAATTCAGACAAATATTATGCATTGGAAATTCGCTGAGTACGCAGGTTTGCTGCGACAGGGGTATTTGATTTTAAAGGGTAATTATCTCCCAAAAAATCGCCAAAAAACACGTAAAATCCAAATTTCTCAAAAACTGCTCTAACGATTTTGATTAAACTTTAGTGGTTTGTAGAACTTTAGGTTTCCAACAAAATGACACCACCCGCATTTCTGGAAAAATTCGGGTTCAGATTACAGCACTTAAAACATCCAAAATTCAGTTTTTTGGATTTTTCATCAAAAATCATTAATGTTAAAAAAGATTACTATTCACCATTAAAAAGAGCTCAAAAAACTAAATAAATTAGTATTTTAAATTACTATTCTAAGATTGCTAGTTGCGGAGAAAATTGAAATTTTCATTTAGCGGTAAACGCAGTACGTTGTCCAATGTTATTCTTATGGGGAATACAAAAATAACTATTTCTCTCTTATTTACTGATCAATTTCATTAAATTTTGATATGCAGGTCAAGTTAGCATTGACCAACAGAGGATGTTCGAAATATGTTGCTATTTAACCCTGGGGGGGGGACAAGGGGGCATTTCCCCTATCAAAACCACTGTGTGAAGCAACGGACTCTACAGTGCCTCCCAAAAAGGGATTTGAGGGATATTCTGAAAACAACTATTTTAGACAATTTCCTGTACATTTATCTATACTTTTCATATTATATATTTAGTAAATAACAAATATTATTGTCATTAAAATATTGTTGTCATTATTATTGTCATCATTTAAGTTTGGTTAAAAGGGAGAAAGTATGTGTCAGTTTCCTGATACCATTTATTTTTGGCTGTACTGATACTCCTGGCTTCATTTACTAGCAAAGCTGGGAATACAATTTTGAGCATTATAAGGTTAGGAGAAGGTCCAGACAGGCTTGAAAGTAGGCATGAGGTTGCTGGGGATGATAAAAGTACTCTAACAAAGGAATAACAGGCTTTTCTAGTGTAAAACCCCCATAAGACATTGTACTGTGTTTAGTCGATACACATTTTCTTTAATAACTCAAAAAATATTTATGCTAGAATGACGAGAGAGGGCTTAAAACTTTCACCTTTCTAATTCCCATCTTTTAACATGCATTGATTTTACATCCGAGGCTTTTCTGACCCTTTTGGGGCCCAAAAACTCGAAATTTGAAAGATTAATCCCCCAAAAAAGGGGTTTAGAGTTTTCCAATTGTTTTGCCCAACAAACTTGTCCAACTGATTACAGAAAGGAACTTCCCTACCAAATTTGAAGTAAATCGGACAAAAAATGTGACCGCTAAAGTGCAAACATATATATATACAATTTTGAACGACCCCCCAAAACGTGTTCAGGGGGGTACGTTAGGAACTTTTATGGCGGTCCCAGGCTTAAGTTTCACTGTGCGGGTCATGCTAATAGTTCACTTTCCAAAGGAAATTCACTAATGAGACCTTTTCCCACAATTTATCATCTTACCTCGATCATTTTATTCTTGGCAGGTAAAAGTTCCGCAGTTCTTTCAGCGACAGCTATTATTTGAACTTCGTCATCACTCTCTTCTTCTGGAAATACAAACAGTTATAATATTGTATCAGAGACTTCAAATAAAACTAGACGACGAAGTGTTTAAAAACTTATATGTTACAAGATTACTTTATTAAATACAAGGTATAGATTTAACCTAGTTTCCTACATGGTTTTTTTCTACTGGTCTCTCACTCTCAAATTCAGAAAATATTTCAGAAATGTTCATAAACTTTGAGGGCTTCACCCTATTTGCTTTTAATCTTGTAATGTTTACCAGAAAGAAGAATATTTCATTTGTCCAAATAATCATTTAACATTGCTTACCAGCTGTAAAAATTAATCATGTTTACTATAGAATGGAATCTGGTCATTATGAGTACCCATTCTCCATAGAAAGCACAGGCTAGTGTAAACAAATATTTTTGACAGAGATTCTCAGACGTATTGTTCTTCATGCACACTATCAAATTAATTTCAGAACAAAATTATAACTATTTTTTATTTTTTTATTAATGAGACTTAAAATAGTGCTGCATATTTTGTATTTAGTTAACCCTTCCCGGACGGGTGACGGATATACCCGCTTATGATTTTTGATGTTCCGTTCGGGAAGCGGATATTTCCGCCTACTCTTCAGACAGACTGGCAGGTGTTTGTGCAGTAACCAGATATTAAATGTACTAAAAAAAGGAAGATGACCATAAATGTAGATAGATGTAAAACTGATATTGCATAACCCTTTTTGCATGCTGTACACAAACGTTGCCTTCAGCAGTTTTTCTTTAATGTGTACAGCCCACAAATATTACCAGATAAAGTGTACACATAAGTGGCGTGCATGGTGATACTGTTGGAGCATTATAAACAGCAATGGTTTCATGTTACAGTGGTTTTCATGGAATGGTTGTGGACGGATTCATAACCATTGTGAAACGATATATTTCTGTCCACAGTAACATAATGTATATAATAATTAATTAAATAAACAAGTTAAACTTACCGCCTAGTCATTGTGTATTAACACAACATTTTTTTCTTAGCTTCAAATATAGTAGCAAAAAAAAAAAAAAAAAAAACGTAGTAAGAACTATTTCTGTGTCAGCTATCCTCAAAATGGCGGACTAACCAAAACAACATTCTGCACTCTGGTAGGGACTATTTCAATTAGATCACCCAGACTCAAACGTGGATTCTGTGCAGGTTTGGACTCCAGAAAAGTAAATGTACAGCATTTATAAGGCTTAAAATAGCTGAACACATTGGTGGCTGTCTTAAACCTATTATTATTGTAATATTGCCTTATTTTTATGTGAGAATAAATATATTGTACCAGAGTACATACCTTCTACATCCATCTTCACATCTGTCTTCTCATCCGGCTTCACTCTTGGTTTGCTCTTCCCCTTAAGACGGAATGTATTTCTGTCAGTGGAGGAAGACAGAATCCTGTCTAGGTTGATGCAGTCCACTAGCCCCATGACTGGACCTTCGGTTCTGCAAATAATAGAAATCGATTAAACAAAAATAATTACCAGATAAAAATTACCAACAACATATTAACCTCATTCACAGTGAATTCCAGTTAATTTTTTAATTTTCTGTAGCTGGAACGATATAATAACAATATTAGTCAGTCCACTCATCTGTGTGGATGCAGATGCAAACGATTTGTTTTTCGCCCGCATTGGGTCTATGGGTTTTTAAAAATTGTGAAAACTTCATATAGTTCAGTTCATTCAAGTAGGTTGTTTCTGAAAACTTCATATAGTTCAGTTCATTCAAGTAGGTTGTTTCTGAAAACTTCATATAGTTCAGTTCATTCAAGTAGGTTGTTTCTGAAAACTTCATATAGTTCAGTTCATTCAAGTAGGTTGTTTCTGAAAACTTATTACATTTTGTAATTACTACAGTAGACTCTCAGAAATACGGATCAGTCTGGTTCAGACTCCTTGATAGTCCGGACCGATGATCTTGAATTAAAAAAAAATGTTGTTACAAAAACCAAACTTCACAATTTAGCGCCATTAATTTTCATGTGATTATATAAATTCATGTAGTTTGGAACGTCTTTCAGAAGTTAGGACATTAAGTTGTCACTCTTACATTAGGACATAAACGTAAACGCATGTTGTCATAATGGTTCACCATAAAGGCAGAATTGATGACTCATGCCCACCTCGGGAAATCCGGATTTTTCGGAATCTGGACCAACTATCTGCCACATTAGTCCAGATTTCTGAGAGTCTTGTAAGTTACAGGTACAAGTTATTTTTACACTTACCTGGCCTTCAAGTCGGATTCCAGCGCTTGTTTCACCAAGGAGACAATGTAGGCCGCCAGTTTGGCAGCTCTGGTGGCACACTGCATTATCACCTGCGGCGCGGCCAACGCAGTGCCGCTCAGGTGCAGCCCGCACAACTCCCGGTACATGTTGACAGCCATCACCAGTTGCGCCTGCGCGGCTCGCTCCTCTGTCATAGTGGGATCGGCCATCACCTGGTCGCTGCACAAAAGATGAAAACGTCAAATAAACAACAGAATTTCATAAAAGAAAAATAATAAAACATACTTTAGGGCCCTGACCACTGACCATAAGCATTTACAAAACCGATTAAGCTGAAATTTGTTAGAAAGTAGTTTAGTTAAGACTTTTGCAATATACATTAATAATTTACCGAGAATTAATAAATTCGGAACTCTTCAATGATGCCACTACACTACTTAGGAAGGGGGTACCTGGACAGAAATTATAATATCATCTTTCAAAGGTGATTTTTGAGGGCACAAGGTTTATTTATTATTTGAAAAGCCTTAATGTCTTGATGTGCTTTTTTTGGGGGAGGGGAGTTTGGAATACATCCATCTTTAGGGTTTTGCCTCCCGGGAAGTTTCAATGTTAACCTTATGGAAGAATATAAATCCATTTAATTGGACATTTAAGAGCAGCTGTTTCAAGTTAATTTAATTTCTACAATGAATGATGGAACAGTCCAACCCTGATCTTGTTACTGTCTAAGGTCTAAGGATTGGTTGTTACTATCTAAGACCAGTGTTAGAAAGCATCTCTAATTAATAACCAAAAGACAAGTGGCATCTGTGTCCAGCATCGAACCTTCACAACAATTTTCTATTTTCTCAGGATCCATCTACCGAACTTCAGATTACGGGGCGATATCACCTACCCGTTGTTAAATATCGCAAATGCCACCGCCACAGGATGATGGTGTAACGTGATTGGCAACGGATCCCTCTCCATGTTGCTGTGGATGATCACCTGCTCTCCGGACAACGTGAAATCTGGGCGTCGAAAATGCATCAGTGCTGCCAACGCTGCGGCTGAACAACAGCCTATCAGGTTGCCATCACTATTCAGCACATTGACGTCAACTCGTACATTCCAAACCTGAAGAAACAGAAATTATGATTGATAGCTATTTAATCAATCAAAATCTTTATTTAATAATTAACTAAAATTTATTCATGCTATTTGCCTTCTGGATTGATTGTATGACTTAAATAAGGTTACATACCTTGATGTACATCAAGATCTGATAATGGGAAAAAACTAGTAATCTTTTAAACTAGTGGATTGATGACGACAAGGTACGTAACCTTATTCATTTATTTATTTAAATTAGCCTAACTAAAATGTAACCCATTTTTTACATTTGATTATACCTACTATCAGGGACTTATTCAACAACAATGCTTGGGATGCAATACAGAAAATAATAGTTTAAGCACTAATTCTGCACTAATAAGCGCCAATATATTGACATTTAAATCTGCTACCTAAAATCATGATTAGTTCCAGAGTAAGCAATCGGTATGCGGTCTGGGTCTGACATATGTAGTCATCTAGTAGTTGGAAGCACTACTAACTCAACCAGCATGTAATATCCTCTGGTCAGATCAGCTGGAGGTATGATCAGTGGTTGAGTGGTCTGTGTGCGATTCTTCCAGCCAGGGGGTAGCACTTGGATAGAGCGTCTGAATTACGTCTCAAACCACAATATTGACATGCAACTCACAGAGAGTTTGCCTGGCCGTGACAGAGTTGAAGGGGAGGGTGGATCTTAACCAAACGGTTGACGGCTCGGGTCCAAGATGACAGGATGGAAGAATTCTTTGTGAGTTGTACATCCGACCAGGTATTTTGCTACATTTAGCCTATCCTTACAGGGTGTTTGTCTTTCAAAAGAATATTTTTATAACTATAAACTTTTATGAATTAAAAATATCAACAACAAAGATTTAACTCCTACACTCTCTTTACAAGCTCGGTGATCAAAGGTTAAAAAGGTAAATGCCAGTCACCAACTAATATGGAAACATGAAATTTCATGTTTAAAAATTTTGTTGCAGCAAAAGTGTTAAAAACATCACTAATTTTTATTTATAACTTTTCAGTTTTTTTTTTAACACAGTTGATGTGTATGTATGCTGTGATCAACGTAACTTTTTAAACACTTAAAATATTGAGGCAATTACACTATTACTAATTTTGTTTGATTACAAATATAGTTTGAACAAACATGCATAACCAAAGTTTTTCTTTGTATTTAATTATTAATGTGGAAGTGTAATTTTTTTAACCTGTGTTACCGTTTCGATTGTGTTTTATTTCTGTGATTGTAATGTATTCATCATTATTAAGAATGATATCAGCTTATCTGCAGGAAATACTTCTTACATAGCTTGGAATTGAGAATTTGAATACCCACTGGCCAAAATGCACACGCGACTGTGAACACTACTACATCGGGCAAACCAGTCGAAGTTTTAATACGAGATTTAAAGAACACATCCAAGCCCTAAAATCCGGAAACAGAACGACAATGAAATCAAACTTCGCTGAACATTTAATTGAAACAAGACACAGCTATAAAAGTATCAATGACAACTTAACGATATTAGAATACGAGAAAGAAAGAGATAAATTATATGTAAAAGAAGACTTTCGTATATATATATATGAATTACGAAAATAAACCAAATAATTTGCTGAACACCATGAACATACATCAAAGAAATCTGATCTTCGACAAAATTTGTCATAAAAAAAAGGATAAAAGAAATAATTTCATATTATATACCTCAAGACAATAACAAAATATTATATTCAAGAAAATCCCCCATATTCTAAGTTCAATTTTAACATATGATTCTTAATTTGTTTACCATTTAATAATTTGAACTATGTGAGGTTATAAAAATAATATAAGACATGACTATGACCTAAAGGTTTGAAACTAGTCGTCTAATAAAACATATTATGTTAAAACCAAAAAGGGTACTCTGTTTATAAAATTATGCTTAAAACTAACATAATTTGTAGCCCTAATCACTTTGTTATTTTTAATATATATATATATTATATATATATATATATATATATATATATATATATATATATATATATATATATATATATATATATATATATATATATATATATATATATATATATATTATATATATATTTTATATATATACAGTTTCAAACGAATGGTGTTTTTGGGGTCTGGGGACCTCAAAATGAAAAGTTATCATGGTCCCGGGCCTAGGTCTTACCATGTCGACTACGATAATAGCTTCTTCCCTATAGGGGAAATTTGCTAAAAGGCAATTATCATATGGTAAAACAGTGTAAAATATCTTACTATCATAACTGAGTTTTAATGACTTCTGTAAATTAGACTACCTTTACATTAATGTCAGAAACATAAAATAAAAAATATAACTCAAAATTTCCAACTGTAACCTTTTCTTCAGCAACTATACAAAGTGATTCCAAGTCGACGCATCTCGACTCTTTGAAGAACTTCTCCAGCAGGCGGTTGAGGTGGACGCTGAGGTCGGACTGGGGCCCGGTCTCGTAGTGCGCAGCGGCCATCGGACTCAGCTCGACGTTGACGTGCAGCAAGCCTTCATTGGGCCGTGTCGCCTTCGGCAGCTGCACGTCGCACGTCGCATTGGCCAACACTCTGCAAACCGAGTCAAAATACTCATGTGAAGACGGTTAATAGTATTATGTAAGTGTGTGTAACAAAGAGGCCACATCGGTTTTTATTCTTAAGGCAATTCAACCTAACTGAGAGAAATGTGTCTTCATGGTGGTTATAAAATCCCTTCCCCAGTACGATGGGGTTGATGTTTCAACTAATTTAGAAAAAAGTACTGAGAAAGGTATGGGCCAATGCCGATAACTGTTGGGTAATAAGTACTCTATTTTGACAATGTTAACATGTTCGCTGCGGGCCAAGCCCGGGAGCGTGTTCCCGCCATGCTGCAACTGTTCTAATAGGCGCGGTCACATTTTGAAATCCCGGCTAACGAATGGCAAAAACACTCTACAGCTCTGTACTGCATTACAACACAACTGGAATAGTTCTACAAATGCCAACAGGTAGCAGCACAATCTAGATAGCTGAAGTCAACCAGGGTTACTATCTAGAGGGACTAAGTTGAAAGAAAATGAATGCGGGGAAGTCCAGTAACGGCTGGGATATTGGGGAAATTTACTACCAACCTACACCACAGTAAAAATACCCGTTCTTACCGGTGTGTTGCTGCACAGGAACTGAATGGAAAGTTTGCAATGCCACTCACCGGTGAGCGTTCAGCGTGGCGGAAAGGAACTAGAGCACTTACAGGTAAGTGCCCCGCAGCATATGTATTAATATTTTAAACCGCTATCTTGGATTCAAAACTTGTCATAATACCATCCTGTATACTACAATTTTGAATGGTTTATGGGCTTATGAAATTCAACAGCGGTGCAGTGATTTGTAGATGGGCACAGAGGTTTTCGATATTTTTAGTCCATGAGCATGGACCACACTCAAAGTGCCCACAATCAGGAGTACTTTTGGTATAATTGCAGCCTTTGATGCAGTAAAAACAGGTATTAACAATACCAAAACATAAGCACTAAATATAAATAATATAAAAACTGAATTTCCAACACAATCTATATGACCCCGAAGCCGCAGGCTGATATTAAGATCCTGTGAGAAGCCTGAGAGGTAGTAAACAAACAAAGCAGGTTTGTTAAGTCTATTAACAAAAAACAGTTCCAAGGTTGAGTTACTAAAGTAAGAATAAGATTAATAGGCTACCTACGGACGGTTATACAAAAATAAACATTATTACCTATAGTAATAACTTTGCTTGTATTCAAGCAATAGGACCCCTCATAATGTCAATCCCTTTATTTGAACACTCCCAGTATTAGGCCAAGATTAATAATCAATCAAAACTTTGTTATTTCTTAAATATTGATTACAATGCATCAAAATGTTGTACGTTTAAAATTTAAAAAAGTGCTATCTGGACTAAATTTTGGACACTATAAAAGTTATAACTAGTAGGCCTATTAAATAAAAGCTGTCTCATCAATAATTTACAATTTAACTAAACAAATGCTATGGCATACAATTTATTTTTAGAAATAAAAAGCCAAGATCTATTATATGCATGGCCCTAATTTAAAATATATAGTTAAAAAAAGAAAAAAGTGAGACATTCAGAACCTGTATGGTACTCACTATGCAAATTAAGTAGCGTCACTGAGTCACCTATACCCAAAATCAAATTTGAAAGAATACATCGTTAATATCCAAACAAATAAGATTTGCCCTTAGTTTCTACAGTAATTACCAGTAACTTGCAGTAATTAAGTTTTATAAGACTTACTTGGTTTCTCCGAAAGAAACTTGACATGATCCCCATTCTTTTCCATAGTGAACTTCAATGGTTCTGAATTCATCAAAATGTCTTCCATCAAGCCTCTAAAAAATTAAGATTACAATTCAATTCAATTCAATTCAAAATATCTTTATTCATCTTTTATGTACATAAATACATTGAATAGCGTCAGTACAGTATATTATGTAGGTCCTATAACAAGTATTGTTTAAATAAAATAACACACTACATAGCAAATACACCAATTCCAATTCCACTCCATTATTCCAGAGTATTTACATGCTTAAATATTCCTCAATGGAGTACAGCCTCAATCCCATAATGTATTGTTTTAATTTTATTTTAAAAGTGGTCTGGTTTGGTTCATTCTTTAATAAGCTTGGTAGTTTACCCAGAAACTTATTTCCCATATAAGATGATTTTTGTTTATATAATTCTAATCTGTGGTGATTTCTAATCATTTCAAATTTTCTTCTAGTATTATAGACATGAGGCTCAGTTTTTTTGTCTTCACTAACATTGGTCTTTACATACAAAATTAGCTCATAAATATATAACCCATATACTGTTAATATTCCCAAATTACTAAATTCATCTTTAACACTGATTTCACTTTTCAATTTTAACATTATTCTTATTGCTTTTTTCTGCATTTTTAATATTTTGTCCATGTTTTTCTTGCTTGTTGATCCATAAATTGTTATTCCAAATGAAATATGAGATTGAATGTAGGAATGATAAATTGTTTTTAAAACTGAAATACTACACAAATATGACATTTGCTTTAAGGCATAAAGCCCTGAACTTAATTTTCTCAAAATAAAATTTACATGTGCATCCCAACTTAAAAAATTGTTAATTTTCATACCCAAAAAATTGGTCTCACAAACCTCTTGTACTCTATTAAAATTGATTTTTATAATCGGTTCAATTGGATTTCTGTTCTGTCTAGTTGAAAAAGTAATAAATTTTGTTTTATTCGTGTTTAGAAACATATTATTAGAATTAAAATATGAGTTTAGGTTTGCTAATTCGGTAAAAGCCCCACTCTCCAATTCGTTTACAGTCTTTCCTGACACTTTTAGGTTTGCATCATCTGCATATAGTGTCAATAGGTTGTTGTGGCAATCATTTAGCGAATCAGAAATATCATTCACATAACAAAGAAACAATAAAGGACCCAATATAGAACCTTGCGGTACTCCGTATTTAATTGCCAAGTAATTTGATTTGATTTTCATTACTTCGCCTTGATTTGAATTTTTTGTGATTTCTACAAACTGATAACGATCTGTTAGGTACGATTTAAACCAAATTTGAGATACCCCTTTTACCCCAATATTGAAAAGTTTTTGCAACAGTATACTGTGGTCAACACTATCAAAAGCCTTAGATAAGTCCATAAAGATTCCAACAAGTTTTTCCCCTTTATCAATTGAATCAATGATAGAATCTAAAAAAGTTGTTGTTGCTGTTAGCACTGATTTTCCTTTCCTAAAACCATGCTGAATGTTATTTAGTAGTGACTGTTCTTCTAAATAATTATATAGCCTTTTGTGAACTATTTTTTCAAAAATTTTTGATATCGAAGGCAAAATTGATATTGGGCGGTAATTTGAAGGTTCTTGAGTGTTTCCTGCTTTATGTATGGGTATGACCTTAGAAATTTTGAGCTTGCCAGGAAAAACTCCAGAAATGAAAGAAGAATTGATTAAATGACACAAGATTTGTGAAAGCTCTATTTTTGCTGCCTTTATAATTGTTGTAGGTATCTCATCAAACCCACATGAGTGTTTATTATGCAATGATGTAATTGTATCTACTATTTCTTCCGTACTAGTTGGCAAGAGACGGAAAACCCCATTAGTGTTATTGCTCTCCGGTCTATCATTGTGGCAATTCAGAGAATGAGAACATGACACCGCCTTTTTTTTCATCATGTCTTCTACATTATTTATAAAATATTTGTTTAATACATTGCTTACTTCTACTGGGTCAGAATAGGTTGTGTTTTTTTCTTTTAAAATAATATCTTCCTTTTTTTGTTTTGAATTGTTTCCTACTTCTGAATTTATGACACCCCAAACAGTTTTGGTCACGTTACTGGAATTTTTAATTTTACTGTCATAAAATTCTCGTTTAGCTTTACTCATATTAGACCATAACAGCCTCTTCCTATTTTTAACTTCATCAGCTAATTTCTTATTTTTACCTAATCGAGCCATTTTACTTAACTTGATTAAGGCCAATTTTTCTTGTTTTATTGTTTCTGTCATCCATTTACATTTATTAATTGTTGTCTTGACATTTTTGTATGTAAATACCAAATCAAAGTAATATTTTAAACTGCTAAAAAATACATTGTATTTATCTTTTACTTCTGCTAAATATACCTGATGCCAATTTTCCCTTCGCAATAATGATGTGAAAATTTCCATACTTTCGCTAGAAAAGACCCTTTTTTTGTGAATCTTATTAACTGTCTTTATTATTTTATCCCTAATATATATTAGTTGTACAATTTGGCCATCATGATCTGATAAAAGAGTAATAACTCCTTCTACTTTTATGTAATTACTCTGAATATTGGTCAAAACATTATCTATTGCAGATCTTGAATTACCTACTACTCTTGTTGGGAAATCAACTAAGTAAGACAAACCATTGCTCCTTAAAACATTTACCAAATCACTTTTCCCTTTGTCATCAGTTAAAACATTTATATTGATGTCACCCATTATTATTAAATCTTTGCATTTTTGAAGCAAAAAGCCAATAAGAATACTAAGTCTATTCAGAAATTCTAGGGTATTTGAGGAAGGTGATCTGTACACACCAACCAGGATGAAATTGTAACTACCAAGAGAAAATTTACATGCACAAAATTCAAATTGTTTTTCTTCAAGCAAATCATTTAAATTTGGCAGTGTGATTTTTTTAAATTTAAAAAAAGGCCTAGATAAAATTAGTACTCCCCCTTTTTTGAAGGTTTCTCTACAAAAATAAGCATTTATTTGAAAATTCTCCAAATTTAATCTTTCAATCTCATTATTTTTTAAACTATGTTCAGTTAAAACAATTATGTCTGGATTTAACTCATCAATTGTGACAATCAAAGGTTCCATTCTAGAAGATATGTTTTCTATATTTTGATGGAATAAAGTAATGTTGCGTTTTAACTTCATATTTGGACTTATTTTGGGTAAATTCTTTTGTGGTTTATTAATTAAGGTTTGTCTCACATTAGTATGACTTGTACAAGTATTTGATTCTCCAGTTTCTAGGTTAATGTGGCATTGTTGTTTTCTAACAAGTTTAAATTAATTACATTACTATTTTTGTTGGATCCCATACTACTTATGCTATTAGGAGAATACAACTGTGGGAAAGAGTCAGACATTTCAGACTGAAGTACATTTACATTCTCTTGATAGGGGGTTGTGGTGTTGGTTTTAGCTGGTGGTGTTGATGTCTTGATGGTGTTGGTCTGAGGACATGTATAGCTCTCCATTGAAAAATCATGAACGGAACTAAAGGTGTTCCAAGTTTGCCTTTTATATTCAGCAGATATTGCAGCTCTTAGTTGTCTTACAAAAACCTCGTGTGGCAGTCCATTTCTTAGCACTCTGTGGGATGTTTGATTGTAAGTTGCTATGGTGATTTTTGCATTTGTTTTGCGCTGGAAGTTGACAATATTTGAAGCAAACAGGTCTAACGAAATGTTATCTCTAATGCAGCCCATCGGCGAACACACTAGCTTTTTGAAGTTTCTTTTCCTGAAGTCCCCAGTAAGCTCTTCGAATGCCTTATTGTAATCATCTCTATCAGGCTTGGAAAAATACTGAGATTTTGTTACCAGGCTGTAAATTGACCCTCTGGATGTTTCTTGTAACGTCAGGTGCTTGTCACAATAGTCTCTGGAACCAGGTTTACCAAAATAACTCTTAAACTTAACGGCAACGCCTGCACTCATATGTCTATCTGATGTGAAGTCAGCAGAGATGCAGTGGGAAAAAGCCACATTCTCTGATCTGCCATATTTATGAAACATTTCTGTCATATCTGATTCAACAACCCTAATCCCTACATTTTCATAAGATTCTTGGATGCTATCTTGAAGGCCGTTCATTTCCAATGCTTTAGCTATCTGTTCACATAACAGTTGTTTGCCCGTTCTGTTCAGATGTTGGCCATGTCTTGTGAAATTTAGCCTTCTTAGTCTTGAGCAATCAACCATTTTCACCTTCTTGAGGCTTAGATTGTAGTTTACTCTGTGTATTTCTCTGTTTATGGGATCCCGAGGAGAAAGATCAAACCTGTGAAACAGAGGGACGAAAATGATGTTTGTATGGTTATGTTTTTCCATAAAACTCTCAAACTCATCAGGAATTTTCTTTGCTGGGTTTTGATTGATATTTAACATGTTTTCAATGTTATTAGCTCCTGCAATCATAACTGCAACATCGTGTTTCTTTAGCTTCCTAATACTTTCAGTTGAATTTTCAAAAATGTATTCTATAGGTGCTCCTGGATTGGTATTCACAAATAGTTTGCAGTTATTGTGGAGGTTATTGCTCAGTATCTTGTGCAGATTCCTCCCATGGCTGTCTGCGTAGATGTACACATTTTCAGGATGTTTTACACTTTCATTAAATTTTTCTTGCACCTCTGGTTCACTACTATTAACAATTTTAATTTTATTTCCTTTCATGTGCTTTTTTGATTTCTTATTTTGTATTGTTTTCCATTCTTCATTTCCATTTGAAGTCTTTTCTGACTGTGTTATGTCATCAGTAACTGTTTCTTCTTCAACGTTTTTTACCTCTTGATGATGAATTGCTTTACCATGTTTTAATTGTGGATTAGTCACCCCCTGATGTTCGGTTATTAAACTGTACAATAACTCTTGTGTCATAAATATATGATTTCTCAGTATGTAGGCCAATAATGATCTTTTTTTTATAAGATCTGCTTCATTCGACAACTTAACTTAACAACTTAAATACAAATAACACATGAAGGTAGGCAAGAGAAAATTAAAATTAGCCTATCCAAAAATTTATAAATGTTGCCCCCGGGGACATTGAGAATGAATAACTATCAAGTTTATGCCTATATCTTGCTTACTTATGAACAAAATATAGGCTAAAGAAAAGATTTAACATGTTCGCTACCGAGCGATGCATATTTGTTTCAGTCCGGTCACTCCCACAGACCAAAAGAAATAATCTGAAGGCTACAAACAGAGTGGGAGGTGCAGGAGTAACATTAACAACAGACCAAAAAAGAAATTGGGTTTAAATGGACTATTTCACTTCATAATAAAATGCATTTGTAAACAATAACAATTGTTTTTTATTTTACTTTGAGTAATTTTAAAAACGTCGAAAATCTGCGTCGGTCAGTCTATACAATAGAAAATAGTAAAAAGATTATATTTTTGTTCAATAGACCGAGCGACACACATTTGCATCGTTGTAAATTTGATCATTTGTAGGCCTATTCCGTTTCATTGTTAATGTACTGCACAATAATCAAACAAACACCACTAAAGCACATCCAAAAACTGTAAGGTTAGCCACATGGACAGTTGTACAGTGATGCAGCAAAAATGATAATGTAAATAACAGTTCTGCCAGTTGCGATGTGACGTCACAAATCGTCATACCCACAGACCAAGCAACGCGCATGTGCATCATATCCCTACAGACTGATGCAAAGAGATCAGGGCTTTAAAATAGACCGTTGCTAAGAAATACACGTTTGAATAACAATGGTACACTGACGCAAATTCGCGTCGTCAGTCTATTTCAATTTGACCAGCCGATGCAAATATGCGTCGGTGGTCTATCGGGAGAAACCACTCGACGCACAACTGCGTCGCTGGTCTATATGAATGACAAATTCCATATAATTGCAGATGCAAACTTGTTAAATAAATGAATAAATACTGTCTAGTAGCAGATAATTACCTATCTTTAAAGGCTATGGTTTTATAATAAACATATTTTGATAAAAAAAATTAATTTTCCTCGGGTTGAGGTTTTCACTAATGGGCTTTATAAAGTGTCTGACTAGTAATTCAGACGTGGCTGGTTCGATTCCGGTCCCGGCCGACTCCTGTAAGATCATGAGCGGTCATGCGGCTTGCCCATGTGACTAGTGCCGTAACGGTGCCTCGCTGTATTTAGTTCACCGCACAGGTCAATAGCCTATGGTGACGGGCCATTGAGGTTTAAACAAACATCTTCAAATAAGTTATACATTAATAGTTTGAACCAAGCTGAGCCAGTACCAGGGTTAGTTCTATTAAAAAAAACTGAGATTACGGCATCCAATTACCTGTCAAGGAACAATTATTTGTTATATGTGGGTATGTAAGCAAGCAGCGCTCTCACAGAAAACTATCATTTAGGCCCTACCAAAATCACATGTGGCACTTGCCTTCTGCTAGCCAATTATTTGAACATTTGTTTGCTAGGCCTATATAGTACAGAGTCTAGGTAGAGAGGCTGATTACTGATAAACATACTTTCAATAATTAACTTACCAAATTTTCACTTGAAGCCTTTGTTACAAAGTGTTTAATACAGGAAGCTAAGAGCTCTTCTTTCATTTTTGTACCCCGGCTAGTATCCTAAACAAGTGTGTTTCATCAGTTACCCCTAGAACACAATGTTGATACACACTAGTCTGAAGTTATTTGGTTCAATTAGCATTCTTTAGTATTTATTTGATTTGGATGTTGACAAGATTTAATCTAAGAAAACAACACTGAAGTTTACAACGCTTAATTAATACAAAAACACTTGACGATTCTTAATTTTCTAGGTTATGTTGAGCGAAAACAAACTTTTTTAAAGTAAATTTTACGAAGTGACTACGTACACGTCCAATGTAAAGGCAAATTCACATCGCTACCGCTTAGGTTAGGTTATGTTACGTTACGTTAGATTAGGTTAGGAGGTTTTCTGGCTCTCAATCTTTTAGCGAATTTCCCCTATAGGGAAGAAGCTATTACCGTAGTCGGCATGGTAAGACCTAAGCCCGGGACCATGATAACTTTTCGTTTTGAGGTCCCCAGACCCCAAAAACACCATTCGTTCGAAACTGTATATATATATATATGTGTGTCCGTGAGCACGATAACTCTCGTAAAAATTATCCGATTTTGATGAAATTTGGTATAAATGTGTAAAGCAACATTTATGACTTTAAGTTCGAAAACCAGCCAGATCGCTTTATCCGAAAGGGTATTTTGGGGGGGTTTTGTACCCAAAAAATGGGTTTTTCGAATCTTTTACATATAATTTTGGAAATAGTCAAATTTTAGTTTTTCCCATTGGATTCAGCTTAAAAAAACACACAATTTGGTATTTTGATAATTTTTCTACGTCAATTGGTTACCGAGATATTGAAAGTGCTAAACACAGTACGTTGTCTAATGTTATTCTTATGGAGGAAAATAAAAATTGTATATCTCGCTTCTTTATGAACGTATACTGACGAAACTTGGTATACGGCTTCATCTGGTTGTGGACCATCATTGATATCTGCTCAAAAAAACAATTTTTTTTACCAAAGGCTCCTGTAGCAGCAAACCTGCGTACTCAGCCCCATGTTATTCTTATGGAGAATAAGTAACGTGTTATCTGCCTTCATTATGAAAATAAATAAATTAAATTTGGTATGTAGCTTTACCTACATGAGTTATATTGATATTTGTATAATACCCCATTTTTTGTGTTTATTGCTTCAGCAAACCTGCATACTCAGCCGCCATGTTATTCTTATGGAGAATAATTAAAATGTCATAAATCGTTTATTTATGAATGTATATTGATGAAACTTGGTATGTGGCTTTGTGTGGTATTAAGAAACATATATATGCATTGGAAATTCGCTGAGTACGCAGGTTTGCTGCTACAGGGGTATTTTAAAAATCACAAGAAAAGTAACGTACGGTGCATAATTTGGAACGGACGTGAACTGTAGCGGCTCACGTCGGACGTGTACGTAGCATCTGCCTAAATTTTATTAACTAATATTTTCTCATCGCAGGTTTGGCAATCAGTTTTGTCATTTACCCTTTCCATTACCCTTGAATAAAAAAATCACTGCTGATTATAATCATCATTAATTATACCTGCTGCAAAATAAGTTAATTTTCAAGATTAATAGAAAAAATTGTAAATTTAACTATACTTAAGTATATATTATAGTTTATATGTATTTGTTTCAACTTAAAAAGTCATGCTCTGGCATGTTGTTGATGAATAAATAAATAAATATTTTAGGTCATAGTATGCGGAATTCCATTAATCATGACTATTATTGTAATATAATCTATATAAATAAAATTAAAGTATTGTCTGTACATTGATTAGAATCATGTATGTTTTGTTTGGTTTTTTTACGTTTCATACTATGGGAAAACAGAAACGCGTCTTATCTCTAACTAGTTCCCAGTTTTATACCTAATCATTTTCTGTAAAACTTTATAAATCTAGTAATCATAATGTAGCCAACTCGGTCGAATTAACTCTACCAATGTAGACACACTTTTCTAAAACATGGTAAGTACTCCGCACTTCTTGTCTCGTTCGTAGAGTCCTGACTGAGGAGAGACCAAAATATTTGAGAGAGAGGCTCAGGACCCGTTCCGAAATGCGTTCCCGGTGTACCAGGCAGGACAACATGCTTGAGATGCCTCGTGTGCGCTGTGAGTCCGCTCGTAAGGGGTTTTCTTATTTTGCCCCTAAGCTCCATAACTCTCAGTCGTCCAGTTTCGGCCATAAATTGGTAAGTCAAAAGACTTCTAAAAAAATAGTGCAAAACGCGTTATTAAGTGCACAGGTTTAAAAGATTTTGTTTTTGATCAGGTCAGTTTTAGCGAATTTCCCCTATAGGGAAGAAGCTATTACCGTAGTCGGCATGGTAAGACCTAGGCCCGGGACCATGATAACTTTTCGTTTTGAGGTCCCCAGACCCCAAAAATACCATTCGTTCGAAACTGTATATATATATAAATTGTATTTTATTTGTTTATAGTTTATTAGGTTAAATATTTAGACTTGAAAATGACCTAAGAGTTGAAACTAGTCGTCAAAATAAACTAAATGAAAATAAAAAAGGGTACTTTGTTTCAATCATTTTTACAATGTTAATAAAAGTAATATATATATATATATGTGTCCGTGAGCACGATAACTCTCGTAAAAATTATCCGATTTTGATGAAATTTGGTATAAACGTGTAAAGCAACATTTATGACTTTTAGTTCGAAAACCAGCCAGATCGCTTTATCCGAAGGGGTATTTTGGGGGGGTTTTGTACCCCAAAAATGGGTTTTTTGAATTTTTTACATATAATTTTGGAAATAGTCAGATTTTATTTTTTCCCATTGGATTCAGCTTAAAAAAACACACAATTTGGTATTTTGATCATTTCTCTACGTCAATTGGTTACCGAGATATTGAAAGTGCTAAACACAGTACGTTGTCTAATGTTATTCTTATGGAGGAAAATAAAAATTTTATATCTTGCTTATTTATGAACATATACTGACGAAACTTGGTATACGGCTTTATCTGGTTGTGGACCATTGATATTTCCTCAAAAAAACAATTTGTTGACAAAAGCTCCCATAGCAGCAAACCTGCGTACTCAGCCCCATGTTATCCTTATGGAGAATAAGTAACGTGTTAACTCCCTTAATTATGAAAATAAATTAATGAAATTTGGTAAGTGACTTCACCTAGTTGAGTTATATTGATATAAGCATAAAACCCCATTTTTTTGTGTTCCTTGCTTCAGCAAACCTGCATACTCAGCCGCCATGTTATTCTTATGGAGAATAATTAAAATGTCATAAATTGATTATTTATGAATGTATATTGATGAAACTTGGTATGTAGCTTTATGTGGCATTAAGATAAATATATATGCATTGGAAATTCGCTAAGTATGCAGGTTTGCTGCTACGGGGGTATTTTGGTTTTAAGTCATATAACATTGTATAATATTTATTAGATAATTTTTGTTGTAAATAGCTTTGTGTTAACAATTTTATGGAACGAGTTGTTTTGAAAACCATGTAATGTTCATGAAAAACGCTCTAAATAAAAGACCATTTAATTTATTTATTTATTTAAGTATGCTTGGGCCGAGTAACTGGACCGAGCCAACTCGGCCGAGCTTACTCACTCGACCAATGTAAACCAGCCTGTAAATCATCAACTTTGTAGTTCTAGTTAATTGAATTGCATTTTTCATCCTTCTATTTGTATAATTATTTTATTTTCATAAATAGTCTGGCTCAATCTGTTTAGAATGTTGGTTAACTCATCTCGGGAGTTTCATAAATGATTTATATCATTCTTACAACTGTTGCGTGCTTAGTTGTTTAATTTTATGTCATAATCATAAGTTATATTTCTTTGTGGTGAGTTGATAACTTTTGTAGGTTAGATATTTTATTTGTATATTTTAAAGGATATTATTGCGGAGTTGGCCACATAGTCAGGTCTACATTTCAGATTTCAGTAACTTAAGTCCATTTTTCGTTAGACTGGTCAAATCTGATGAAGAAATTATTTTTCTGTTACTGATCAATAGGCTATGGTTAGTTCATAATTGGCAGGATTCAATTTGGATTTTACGATTTTGATAGGATCTAGCGAGTTGAAAATATTGACCTTTTAACTCTAC
Source organism: Allygus modestus (assembly GCA_963675035.1). Taxonomy (NCBI): domain Eukaryota; kingdom Metazoa; phylum Arthropoda; class Insecta; order Hemiptera; family Cicadellidae; genus Allygus; species Allygus modestus. The sequence continues at coordinate 21,978,654 of OY776116.1, forward strand.
ATCATGCTCATCTTAACACATTGGGTGTGGAGGACGTGAATTATCGTCTTCTAATTGACATTGAAAAATATGTGATTTTCATGTTTTAACACGTTCAGTGCGGCGCGCCGGATTTCCCGCGGTTGCCTAAAAAGGAAACAAATGCAATTATCCTGAATATACACGATTAACGCAGTGAATGCGTTAAACATGTTTGCCAGCATTGAACGTTTTAAATCGCCAGTCAAGGGTCATGTATCCTCTATGTATGCAATTGAAAGACTCTCAGTCAACTTCTATTTCCGAACATACTTCCAAGAATTGAGTATTCTTGAGTTTAACTAAAATCACTTTGGGCAACTCGCATCCGAGGGACCAGCTCCTAACGCTGTTTACTTGCTAGTTCTAAATCATCTAAGTGATGTTGCCAACTTGAATTTCATTAGTTGTGGTTTCCAGCGGTACTTGTAGTTCAAGAGATGGCCATGAATGCACTTCCGTGTCTAAGTCATTATGTTTAGAAACCTTTAAGTGCAGTACTACTGGTACAGAATTAAAAAAATCCTAAATATTTATCTTTGTTTCTAACTTTTCCAGAGTTGATTCTTGCCACAAATAGTTTTTTGGGTTTGTAAAGTTCTAACTTACTACAGTTCGGGTCACTGCTTGGCACCTATGAAAGGTGAGAAACTACTGAAATTTCTCGTAAATAAAAGTAGACATTAATAAAAACAACCAAAACAAATGTTTTAAAATTAAATAAGTGATTTTTGCTTTCTGTTGACAAAAGTAGACTGTAACATTAACGGTACTAAGCCAAATAGAGGTGAAAAGTAATTCCAGAACATAGCTAACCAGATGCCAACCACTGTGATCCGAACTGTAACAGCTTTAAAGTCCACACCCAGTGGACCTAGGCTAGAGAGTCACTTTGCTAATATTTTATATCAGAACAAAACTTGTTACAGTACCTTCTTAAATGTATTATGTGTGGTTTGTAGCACGGATTGATAATGACAAACTAGTTGTTATGTTACTTACGTCGTCAATCCAAGTACTTGGATTGACGACGTAAGTAAAATAACAACTACCTGCTTAAATGGTTGGTTTTTACTTAATTAATCCATGGTATTAACATCCTATGTTTAACTAGATGAATTTCTTGCAGATATCTACAATGGATAATTAGCCAAGCAACTCAAATCAAGATGGGCAGAATTTTGGAAGCGACTCTGGTGTTGATGTTTTTGCAGTGCTCCTACACTGCCCACTCTGCTAAATCCGATGATGTGTTTACGCCTCAACGACAATCGTCTGAAAGAAGTAAAATGCGCAAGCACCACCAGCACTCATCTCAGTTCTCGCCCAAGGAGAGAAAACCTAATATAATTTTGTTTCTGACTGATGATCAAGATGTGGAACTAGGTAATCAACTTGTATAAAGCTACATTAAGATTCATGACTGTTTAAAGTGGTAAGTACTTTGTTCAAATTTTGCTAACCGGAACTGGTAATGATTCTTTGACATACTGATACAAATACCTACCAAGAAAATGTTGGAAACCCGGCCATTTAAGCGAACTAACTGTGGCTGCTAGTGCTTGTGACCAATTTGATGGACAATCTTATAGACATCCTGTTAAAGGGGTGGAATCAAAACCTTGATCAAAGTCTTGGGGTAGGGCCTTGCATGGTCAGTAGGCCCTAAACCTCTTAAGTCATATGATCAAGCTTCAAATTCAATTCAATGAAGATGAGATATGGCATGAAGCCCACATCTAGCTTTCAGCATGCTAAAGCTCTTTGACGAGTTTACATTTTTATAGGCTAACACATGTACGTAGGGAATCCAATCCCGGGATCCCGTATACCGGATCGAATTTTGTCTCTTACCAACCCTGGGATTTCAGGTTCCAATCCCGGGATTTTCGGGATTACGAAGTCGAAATAGTGATACAATAAAGAATGTTTTTGAATAGGTACTATAATTGAAATTCACTAAAAACTAACTGATAGTTTTGGTTACGGTAAGGAGTAAGGTGTGGTTGTGGTACAAGAGTTTACCATAGAAAATGTCAAGACACTCAAAACTACACTCTTTACTGCATGCATAGATCATTGTGAAAAATGGTTTAAATTACTTTCTCCGCAAGTGATCCTATTCGTCCTCAATGTAGGTGACCGGTTTCGAGGTTGTTTATAATCTGCAGGCTACAATTATGTGTGTCATTTATTTACAAGAGATCGTTGAATATCATAAACACAATGCATTAAACAAACATGATACGGACAATTATAACAAATAATAAAAAAACTGCACATAGACATTGACGTTTGGCAAAACTAAATCACGATGACGCAGCGTGGGAGGTTGTGTGCTTATATTGAGGACAAATAGGATCACTGACAGAAACAGATAATTTAAACCGTTTAAGTAGCCTATTCAGAAAGTGATCATAGGCCATACTAACACAAAAATGAATTTCTTAACATTTTAAACAATGTAAAAAATAACTTTTCATAGTAGCTATCTGATTAAATAGATTCCAAATGTGTACAAAATATCCTAGATAGATTACAGTGTTGTAAAATGTTAACGTTAAACATGAAAAACAAAAAATAAATTTAATGTTAATCCCGGGATTCTTCAACGAGTTCCCAAAATCCCGGGATTGGATTCCCTACATATACAACATATTAAAAATCTTGATACAATGCTATATCACCTGGATCTGGAGACATTGCCTTATTAAGATTCAAGATCTTTATTAGTCAGCAGACATACAAGTGATGCATTAGACATTGTCAAATTTACATAATTTCCATTACAAACATTAGAAACATTTGGTAGATGTACCTATTATAACTTAGTAGGCCTAATCAAATAAAAATAACCTAATAAGTACCGGTAATAAAATTACTGTTGAAACACAAAATGAAATACAAAACCAATTATCAAACATTTTGATTGATGTTGAAATATTGTGTTAGGTATGACAACATTTTTTCGTATAAAATTCAAATAGTTATACCACCAAATCCAGTCCTGTCAATTTATCAACATTTTTTAACATTGGCATTAACAAATAAAATAGGCTTAGAAAGTGTACTTTAAAGTACCGGTAGCCTAGAAGTAAAAAAATTAACATGTTGCTGTAGTTGACACACGTAAAGCCATGAAACTTACCTCCGTATTTCCATGTCAATGATATCAATTGTTTCCACTTGCAGCCAATGTGTTAATACTGCATTTTCATTATAAGGACCCAAAAAGACTGAAATTGATATAAAATATAACTATGATACCGTACTCAAATTTATGTTAAGAAGTAAAAGGAAAATAAACTTCAATTTTGAAGAGTAGGCCTACTACTGTAAAATTTGCTAAACAAATTAATAATAGGGCCTACTTTTTTAGCAAATTTCTCCTATAGGGAAGAAGCTACCTATTAGCGTAGTTGGCAATGTAAGACCTAGGCCCGCGACCATGATAACGTTTTGTTTTGAGGTCCCCAGATGCCAAAAACGCCAATCGTTCAAAACCGTATGTTTGAATTGGAAATTCGGAAATTCGCTAAGTATGCAGGCTTGCTGTGACAGGGTTATTTTAGTTTAAATTAGGCCCAGTTTTACTATGGTGAAATATAAACAAATTATATCCACTTGGTCTAATGGAAAACTACTTTTGGAAGAATCTGAGGAGGAATATGTCATATGTTGGTGGAGACAATTTTCTTATTGACAATCTGTTTTCCAGGGTCGTTGAACTACATGCCGAAGACGCTCCGCCTGCTGCGGGACGGGGGGGCGGAGCTGCGTCACGCCTACACGACCACGCCCATGTGCTGCCCCAGCCGCAGCTCCCTGCTGACCGGCCTGTACATGCACAACCACCATGTGTACACAAACAACGACAACTGCTCCAGCCCCCAGTGGCAGGCCACACACGAGACACGCTCCTTCGCCACTTACCTCAGCAACGCCGGCTACCGGACAGGTCAGCGGCGAAACCTAACCTAACACTTTCTTCATCCATGGTTCACACTTTCTGGAAGGTCGGGAAATTTGAAAAAGGTCAGGGAAAGTCAGGGAATTTGTAAAAGCTCAGGGAAAAAGTTTAAAAACACCAAATGTCACCGAAAATGCTTAATATTCTATACAAGTCGGGGGAAAGTTTGGATTTAATCATAAACGCAAAGCACTACTGTGCGAAAATCACAAGTAAAAGTGTGTATTCCAAGTCGCGAGTCAGGGAAAATGAACTTTTATGGTTGAGAAAATCAGGGAAATTTAACTTTTTTGGTAAGGGAAGGTCAGGAAAATCATTAACCGAGTAAAAGTGCGAACCATGTCATCGCTTTCTCTACGCTCTGTTTTGATTGAAATCTTTACTAAAATTATAAACGAGTTCGCACGCAGTACGCTGATGCGAGGGGAGTAAATTTCTGCATTACAAAATTTAAAAGCAAATAACGGGTTTAACACGTTCGCTGCGACCCACCAATGGCGGGCGTGCGCCGAGCGCGACAGCGAACCAGATTGGCACAGACGAATTCAATTATTTCGGTCTGACGAAACAGCGGTTCGGTGATGCAGCGGTTCGGGCATTTCCACGAGACTGGACGTAGTTTGCTGAAACACCCACAGGTAGCAGCACTGCTTGGGTACTAGCCATTTCCCTTGTAATGTCAATTACAGGGAGAATATCCCAGAAATATGGGGCAAAAACTGGTTTTTTGTCCCGTATGAACGGGAATTTTACGGGAAATTTACTACCAACCTACACCACAATAAAGTTCGCATTCCTAGCTAAAACGCTGACATAAAATACCCGTCCTCACAACAGTGCTGCCAGCACGAGACCAAATGGAACTTGCATGTAGACAGAGCGCCTTGTGGCGCTCTCAGATCGTGGCGTTGTTCTGCCGAGCGCCACATGGCGCTCGCCGCAGCGAACGTGTTAAACAAACACTTTTTGGATAGTGAAAAATATTTTGTTAGTTCTGGTGCTCTTGGTTCTATTTAAATGCAATATTGGGGTGGTGTAATGTTGTGCATTATAAGGCAAGGAGGAAGTCCTGTCAGGATCAGTAGATGGTATGAGGGCATTGGGGGTGATTAAACTACACCAGCATATGAAAAACAGCCTTTTCCAATATAAAATACCCACAAGACAGCGTACTGTGTTTAGTCAATTTACATGTTCTTTAATCACTCAGTGAATATTTGTGTTGGAATGATGAGGGGAGAGTTTGCCATTTTTGGCTGTTTACACTCCACTATTTTATAAGTAGTATCTATTAACTTTAAATCTTGGGCTTTTCTGACCCTTTTTGAGCCCAAAAACTCAAGATTCAAAATATTAAAATCCCAAAAAAGGGGGTTAGAGTTTTCCAATTGTTTTGTTCAACTCGTTATATAAAAAGGAATGTTCGTACCAGATTTGAAGCAAATTGTAAACAAATTTGTCTGCTAGAGTGCACACACCCAAATATATAATTTTTAATGACAACACAAAACGTGTTCTGGGGGTCATGTTTGAAACTTCTATGGTGGTCCCGGGCTTAAGTTTCACTGGTTGGGTCATGCCATAGCTCACAATAGGAAATTCGCTAGTGAGCAATAAGCAATAATTATTTATTGTCAAGCAGCTACAGCCTTGCACTGGACGTCGGTAAGTTATCTAACCACTTTTATACCCTGTTGTTATAGTTATTGATTAAAACTCTGCCTAGTGCTAATTGTATACTTTCCGTCTCCCAAGTTTTTCCTCCGGATTATCTGATTTTTTGATAGATGTATTGTTTTGCTAGGTTATTTTGGCAAATACTTGAACAAGTACAACGGCAGCTACATACCCCCTGGCTGGCGGGAGTGGGGTGGACTCATCATGAACTCCCGTTACTACAACTACTCCATCAACCTCAACGGGAAAAAGGTGAAACACGGGGATGATTATGCGAAGGTAATTAAAATCTGTACAAATGTTCTGTGCCTGTTTATTTGTTATTAACATTTATTTACATGGTTATATTAAAGGCTGGTAGGGCAGAGCCCCAAATTATATTTTTATCAGGAGTAGGCCTATGTATGCCTTGCGCTAGAGCTGTATTTGTACGGAATTTATTCTCCAACAGCCCAGTAGTAAGAGTGATATGGTTAAACTAAGTAGTTCGAAGGTCAGGAGGGCAGAGCACTAAACAATGTCTGGATTGGGAATAGACTCCAACGCCTATGGGATTACGTCTTATGAGATTTACTCTGGTACCTACGGTATACTGTATTAGCTGTCTTCCTACTGAATTCCACAAAAGGTCTAGTAAAACATTAATGCCCATAAGATTGCCATTAGAGTCCAGTAGGGTGGAGCCCTATAGCCTACATTTTTTTAATAACGAATGAACTGCATGTCGAGTTGTACATGGAACAACATCGGTGTTACAGGACTACTACCCCGACCTGATAGTGAACGACTCCATCTCGTTCCTGCGCCAGTCCAAGCAGTTCTACAGCCGCAAGCCGGTGATGCTGGTGCTGAGCTTCCCGGCACCGCACGGACCCGAGGACTCGGCGCCGCAGTACTCAGATATGTTCTTCAACGTCACCTCTCACCAGTGAGTAGCCAGGGGCCGTCGGACAATATTGTAAGAAGCAGTTTGCCTAGTTTTGATTTGAAAACTTGAATTAGAATAAACATATATTTTCTTACGTAGCTGAACAACTAGTTGAAGCCATTTGTGAAAACATTATCTTCTTCTTTTGAGTATTATTATTATGCTATGAGTGTCCCACCTCAATTATTAGTTTTCAATGATTCACCTTGTTTATTGTTTTTCATGAAATATATTTTACTGCGAGTCTTTAAAACTCATAAACTAAAAAATAAAAACATAATTTACGAGAGTCGCCCACAAAGAAAAGAACGTTTGTGCAGTGCGCCAAACACAGCTCCACTATCACCACGATTGCATGTGCGGCAGTCCACTCACCTCCCAACCAAAGTCTAAGCCCAGTCTCATTGCTGAGCGATCACGCGTCTTCTTTCTACACGGTTCAATGTAGCAGCGTCTATAAAAAATCTCACCAAATTTGAGGTCCACAGTGTTATTGATTTGTGGATCAGCAGAATGCTCGGCCTATTGAAATTTGTAGACAATCATCAAAGACAGTTTATTGTGAAAGTGCAATTAACGAGTCTTCAAGGGGAAAATGGCTTATCAAGTTTAATGAACGGATTTGATCATGCACAACGAGGATCAGAGTGGCAGGCCACCCCTCATTACAGATGATTTGAAAGAAAGAATTGAGGACATTTTAATGAAAACAGGTGCTACACAGTTAGCACATTACAGAATCCTTTCCTGAAATTGCTAGATTTTATTGAAAATACTTTCACCATAAACGTTCTTTGGTGATTGTCTATAAATTTCAATAGGCCGGACATTCAGAAACCGATAACACTGTGTACCTAAAATGTGGCGGGATTTTCAGTAGCCGCCATTTTGAATGCTTTTGTTTGCTCACAGCACACCATCGTACGACTACGCCCCCAACTCTGACAAACAGTGGATCCTGCAAGTGACGGGCAAAATGCGGCCAATCCACCGCCAGTTCACAGACCTCCTCATGACAAAACGGCTGCAGACGCTTCAGAGTGTGGATGCTGCCGTCGAGAGGGTATTTAGTTTTTGGAATTTTTTTTCTATTATAAAAGTAACGAGAATAGTTTTAACTGTGGTCTGGCTTGGGAATTTCATTCCCTAAATCGGAATAAGATAAAAACTGGTTAGTGGCATTGCTTAACTTCGTACATTTAACTGAGGTTGATATTAAGTAGGAAGTTGATATTTTAGGGACAGTTTATTCCTTTTACTTTTGTACTATTTATAATGAATTAATTACATAGGAATAACAATATTTTTTCACTCTAATTGATCTTTATATATAAATTTATACCATTATAACACTTAAATAATTCAAGATTTTGCTATAGTACATTTGTTTGATAAAGACAGGAACCAGATGTCATTGCATTTTATATCATAAGATTTTGTAAACATTCAAAAATATGTTCAACAATAGACTTTTACACTCCCACGAAGAACACTCATGAAGAACCCACGCTAGATTTACCCCCTTGATATTTCTAAGTTTAATTTGCTAGTTTGTTTTGATATAATTTCATTTCATGTACAAATAAAAGTTTTATTGTTAATTGTAACTCCTGTATCATCATTTCGAAAGTTTAGTCATAAATTAGTCCTGCAACAACACTAATATTATACGGACTATTGACATACTGGTATGCAGAATACTGCGATAGTCGAGTTACTTTATTCTGATTTTGTAAAATGTATTTGTTTTTAAACCTATATAATGATTGATATTAGGTCTAAAAATAAGTAATTTTGCCTCCGAGGGTGATAAAAGCACCACCATTGGAAACGTCCTGTATCATTAAACATTCTGTAATATTTTTGAAGGCAAAGAGGTTTGTTTCTATCGCCAAAATTTCATCTTTTATAATGCAAGAGTGATCCTTAACAAATCAATAAGCTCTGTGAATGACTACAGTCAGTCTTAAAAGAGCTAAGAGTGGGAAATAAGAAACCGACTCATTGAAAGCAGTGGGCGGGGGAGGGGGGCTTTGAGGGTTGGCAAAAACAGCCTATGATGTTGGTTTAGGGTAAAATTGAAGAAAAATTGTGTAGCCTACTACAATAAAGTCTATCTTAACCTAACAACAAGTACATCACTTAAAAAAATGATCAATCCTAAATTTTCCTAATATTCTTTGTCTAAGAAGAAACCTGTTCCTACAGTAGGACGTGGACATCTTGTACAGTTTTTCTTGATGATAATAAATTGTCACCAGGTTTACCAGGAGTTGAAGGCTCTAGGGGAGTTGGACAACACCTACATAATCTACACCTCAGATCACGGCTACCACCTCGGTCAGTTCGGGCTGGTCAAAGGAAAGTCTTTCCCGTTTGAGTTTGACGTTCGCGTGCCGTTCCTCATCAGGGGACCAGGAATTGAGCCGGGCAGTACGTAAGTCCTGAATATCGTCTGCAGTAGTCATAGTCATCAAGGGTGACACAGTTATTTTCAGGCGAAACATTTAAGTAATCAGTTTGGATGAGGGTTTTGCCTTGAAATTATTTAGTTTTCAGTTTGTTTTTAGAGGGTTTCTAAGTTCATTAGTTTGCAATTAAAGAAGGAAAAGAGTTTTGATATACTTAACCACGTGTTTTAACACATTGTGTTCTTAAGATACAGTAGTCAATATTACATACTATATTCAAGTCATCATTATAACCTTACTTTCACTAAGAAATGTTCTTAAAAATTGGTTAGTAAGAAAATCAAAACTGTGAGATCCTTCTAAAACTGTTAAATTTGGAATGTAAGGTATTTTCACATTTTTTATAAATTTCACCAATTTGGTATTTAATGTTTAACGTTTTTCCTATCATTGGTGATAATGTCTTCAAATGTCTGTACTTTCTCAGAACGAGAACGTAGCCCTTTTTACTCCCCCCCCCCCCCTATACATAGTATATGGAGAAAGTATTGTTTTCGTCAACATTTTTGAATTTGATTTGTTGGTGGAAATATTCGTTTTGATTCTCCCTGAATCCAAAATGTGATTTTTACGTGATGTCAGTGTGTCTGTCTTTGATGAAATTTGGTATGTATGTATGTACTAATCCACAATTTCTCCAGGCGTTTTTTGAATTTTTTGAATTTTTTATTTTTAAGGGTAATCATCCCCCCAAAACAGCTAAAAAACATGAAAAATCCAAATTTTTCAAAAACGGCTCTAACGATTTTAATTAAACTTGAGTAGTTTGTAGAGCTTTAGGTTTCCAATAAAATGACACCACCCGCATTTCTGAAAAAATTGGGTTCAGAAATTATAGGACTTAAAACATCAAAATTAAGTTTTTTTAATTTTTATAACAAACCATAAATGTTAAAAAGATTACTTATCACCATTAAAAAGAGCTTAAAAAACTAAATAAATCAATTCTTTGAATTATTATTCTTCAATTACTGGTTGCGGAGAAAATTGAAATTTTCATTTAGCGGTAAACACAGTAGGTTGTCCAATGTTATTCTTATGGGGAATACAAAAATTACCATTTCTCTTTTATTTACTGATCACTTTCATTAAAAACTTATATCAGCAACAGAGGATATTTGAACTACGTTGCCCCTTAACACGTTGAGTGCTGAAAAATAAGTATATACCATCACCTGTGGCTAAAACTATTTTATGTCAAAATCACTTTCCAAATGCTGTTGTTAGTCTTGTTCGGGGTCGCTGTCATAAAAAAATCGTCATTTCCGGTCGTCCCGTGACGTCATCGCTTCCGCCGCTTTTTGTCGGCATACGCCACCTGGGTGCGACGCTTCGGAGATATTGCAGCACAGTCACAATATTTTTACTTATTAGTCAGTTTATGATTACATCCTAGCAATGTAAACCTTTTTTTCACTTTTTCAATCACTACTACTAAATATTTACAAATATTTACAGAGTCTCTGTTTCAACTTTACAGGGAGTCGTGAAACTTGTCGAAGCAGCGAATAGGGCATAGGCCTGGTTCACCAGGACAAGCTGGACAGAAGTACACGACATCCGATCATAATAATAGTATATAATAATAGTACACGACAGACGTACTAGCCATTATTGTTCAATATGAACCACCTAAGAATCCATAGTAACGCACTATTACGCAATCACGAAAAAAAAAATTAAATAGTCGCGGAATCTGGCAACGGCACCAACACGGCAAAGATTGAGACGTAAACAGGTGGCGCACGCAGAAACAACCTCCTCCGTCCGCGGCTAAGCTCACACCGACCCAATGTATTTCAGTTTGTCTGGCGCCGACTATAGTCGGCGCGCGCCACTTGGCAGCGCTAGTGACGCCGACTCAACGTGTTAACCCTGGTGGGAAGGAGGGAGCTTTTCCCCTCTTAAAACTGTGTGGCAGAGGATTCTGTAGTGCCTCCATAAATGGGATTTGGGCAGACATTTCGGAAATCAATATTTTTAGAAGCTTTTCTGTAGGTACATTCTACCGTACTTGATATTCTATATATATATATATATATATATATATATATATATATATATATATATATATATATATATATATATTTAATGAATAATAATTTATTCATCAAAATGGGCTAAAAGGGAGAAGAAAGTATGTGTCAGTTTCCTGATACCGTTTATTTTATAAAATCACATCAAACATATATCATTTATTTAATTTCCCTAAGTTCCAACGGATTACACCATTTCACAATATTTACCTTTGTAATAGTACTAGAACTAGAACTCAAGATAGAATCGAAAATATGCAGGTTACAATAGAAGATAACAGCAGACAGATTGACTTAACAACTAATAGTAAGTGACAATAGTGAAATTCATCAATCTGTTTGTTTGTAACTTAATATTATAACAAATAAAGAACCTGTTTTTTTGTAAATAAATAAAATAAAAATTATTAAAGGGAGAGGAATTAAGACGGTGTTACATAATCCTTTGTTATTCAATAAACTAGTGCCAGGCACACGAAAATGGGTAGTTTATAACCAGAGGGTAAATTTCTGTTTGTGATTTTTCCAGGATAGAGAACCTCGTATTGAACATTGATCTGGCTCCGACGTTTCTCGACATAGCAGGAGTCGACCCCCCTGCTCACATGGACGGCCGCTCATTTTTCAAACTTTTGTTCAGAAGAAAGAGATTGAAAGACACCATGCAGTGGCCCGATACTTTCCTCATTGAAAGGTAAGTATTTACCAGCTGTTCATCAAACATGTATGATTATTATATATTATTTCTATGTACGCTGTGATTTGGTTGACTGATTTGGATGTTGTTTTCCAGTGATCTTACAGGTAAGACACTGTTTACAACTACATAAATAAGTGTTTGAGGCCGAGGCCAATATTCGGAAGATAAATTTTGAATAGGACCCTGGATATTACATTCCAGATAGACTAATTTTTCATAAACATAAACTAGTTGTGGCCAAATTATTTTTTTAAAAGTTTTTCTTTACTTTTAAATTTAAGTATTTAAGGTTGGGGAAAAACAATGCCTGAAATACTTTTAATGAGTACCAGACCAACACAATCAATATGAAAATCAAGATGCTGCAGTTGTAGAAAATACTCTGTTAGGATACAACTCATTCAGTGTGGTGCGCAAGATTTCCAGCGGTTGCCTAACCTAACAAAGAAACAAATTCAATCATCATGAATAAACTTGATTAATGCAGTGAACGTGTTAAACATTCTTTTTGGTGGTCATTGCTTGTTAGCTTTTCTTAATACTTGACAATTTGTATTGAATATATTTTTTTGGTCTGCAGTAGTGGAAGGAGAGAAACTGCCGAAATGATTGCGGAAGCAAAATTGCAGGAGTCACTCAGTACCATTGAAAAGAATTTGAACGAGACTTTGGAAGAAGCTGCAACAGGTATTTAGATGACATAAGCTTAAAACAAATTGGATGATGTATCATTTGAATCCAAACATGTACCAGCAAACAAGTTCTCTAAAGTTTGAATTACAATTTTATTAGATGTTTTGAGAAGTTTAAGGTGCTGCACTCTAGCTAGTGCTGGTGTAGAAGTAATATTGAAACTAACATAAACTGCAGCACCTCCTAGCCAATTTATTATATCCTGGGGTCCAAATGTTTAAAATAACATGTGATAGCTCTATCTTACAGATTATCTGGTTGTTTTAACAGCTTGGCCAAAGTATTAATTCTTGAGTTCCCTCTATGTGCATTGTTCAGTAGCCGTTGGTCAGTCTAAAGATTACTTCATAATGTAGAGTGATCAGGGAAAATGTGGATGGGTTTTAGTAAATTCCCCAAGTTGATTTGTTAAATCACACAAACAAACTTTGACAACCTGTCACCTGAGAAGCCATGGTAATTAATAAATGAATGAATGAAACGTTTATTTATCCATCAATATAAATTTAAAGATAGTAAATATGGCACAGGTACAATCAACATCGTGTGTGACACCTACTAAATAATGAAAAACGTGTGTCTATGAAATCATGGCACAAGCACAGGTAGAATTTTTCCTATTAAAAAATGTCCCCCATTTCGCCCTCATTTTTAATAATAATTCTACAGTATATGTAATATTCATTCAACATTTCCCAACCAATCATTTCAACCAATTTCAGTGAATCAGCTGTTTTACAAGAATCTCCACACAATCAGCTGATCCCATTTTGTTTTCCCAGCTGTTGAAGACAACCAGGTGTCAGTGGTGGTAACTGGCAGCAAGCTGGAAAGGTTGGCACTGGAATGCCAGAAACCCGAGTACCAGCCACCCTGCAAACCTGGGCAGAAGTGGCAATGTATCGCCGACGGTAACAGGTACATTGCATCTCACATCGTATCAAATGTAGTTTTGCTTGGTTTTTACATAACATTAGTAACATAAGACACTTTCAAATACCTAATTGACGATTAAAATGTATAGAAGCTTTTAGTGATGTTAAAAATACTATGGTGCATGGGTGCAACAACTGAATTCAGCATTGATTTTTATCAAACATTAAAACCACCTGACTATTTACTATCCCAAGGCTGAAGTAGACTTGGTGAGTCTTCTGGAGTCGTTACTAGTCAGTTTAATTCCAATAGACACCCTGAACTTTAGTGTACTTGTGGAATTCATGAATAAAGAATCTTGATAATTTTTGATCCCGAAACCACCCTATATAGGACGTTAGGTTTCAAGAACATCAAAACTAATATTTCAACAATAATTCAAACTTTCAAAGATTTTAATGAAGACAATACTATACCGAATACACTATATGTGAGGGGAAGTATTAAAGACCAGGCTTGGCCTATATTAAAATAAAATCTTCAAAAACTCTCTCTTAACGTTGGCAAGTAAAAAGAAAAAAGGTCATAACAAAATATGTAAAGAAAAAATGTTTATTTCCAACTAAAACAATAATTTGGCTTGTACCTGCCATCTCATCACGTACTGTTGGCAGAATTATTCATGTAGCTCCTGTAGCGTGTGTCCTTAAACTTTTTTCCTTTTCTTGAAGCCACTCTTTTTACTGATATATGTATTAATTTAAAATTTAAAACATCAAATCAGTAATAATACAAATATATACTTAGAGTCCCCAAATAATACAGTTTATATTACTGATTTCATGCCCCAAGGCAGAATGTTTTCATTCTTTCTGCAACGGAATATGTCAAATCCCAAAACTTTCTGCAAGCCTATCGCGATTTTTCATGCGCCTACCGCAACCATTGGAATCATATAAAGCCACTTTAAAAATACCCCCGTAGCAGCAAACCTGCATACTCAGCGAATTTCCAATGCATATTAATTTATCTTAATACCACATAAAGCGACATACCAAGTTTCATCAATATACATTTATAAATAAGTGATTTATGACATTTTAATTATTCTCCATAAGAATAAAATGGCGGCTGAGTATGCAGGTTTGCTGAAATAAGGAACACTAAAAATGGGCTTTTATACAAATATCAATATAACTCAACTAGGTAAAGCCACATACCAAGTTCTATTAATTTATGTTCATAATTAAAGGAGGTAACACGTTAATTATTCTCCATAAGAATAACATGGGGCTGAGTATGCAGGTTTGCTGCTACGGGAACTATTGGGCAAAAAATGGGTTTTTGTGCAAATATCAATAGACCACAATGAAATTAAGCAATATACCAAGTTTCGTCAGGATAAGTTGATAAATAAGCGAGATATACAATTTTTCTTATCCTCCATAAGAATAACATTGGACAACGTACTGTGTTTAGCACTTTCAATATCTCAGTAACCAATTGACGTAGAGCAATGATTAAAACATCAAATTGTGTGTATTTTTAAGCTGATTCCAATGGAAAAAATAAAATTTTACTTTTTCAAAAATTGTATGTAAAAAACTCAAAATACCCATTTTTGGGGTACAAAACCCCCCCAAAATACCCCTTTGGATAGGTCGATTCGTCTGGTTTTCGAACTTAAAGTCATAAATGCTGCTTTACACGTTTGTAACAAATTTCATCAAAATCGGACCTTTTTTACGAGAGTTATCGCACTCACGGACACATAGATATATATATAGATATATATATATACATACATATATATATATATATATATATATACAGTTTCGAACGAATGGTGTTTTTGGGGTCTGGGGACCTCAAAACGAAAAGTTATCATGGTCCCGGGCCTAGGTCTTACCATGCCGACTACGGTAATAGCTTCTTCCCTATAGGGGAAATTCGCTAAAACTAGAAACTAAGAAAATTACAGCAAATAAACCAATCTTTTTCAAAAACTCCAAATAATTATCTTTTTAGCAATCCAAAAGAAAAATAATTGAATTACAATTACAAAAATACACTGTATAGCCTGAACACTTTAAACTATTATCTACATAGTGTTAATAATAATAATATTAATTAGGGATGAGTCGATTCTCGATACCGATTCTCGATACCACCGATACTTGGACATTGGTATCAGTATCGAGATTCATTCGTTCAATGTCGATACCGATACCATCGATACCCCCACCGTTTACCTGCGCTACGAAGTGCACGGGAAGAGATACTCCCGCCGTTTACCCGCTCTACAAAACGCACGAGGAGTGTTTGGATCGGCGGCAAAAATCTTACCTTGGAGATAAGGAAGGAAGATTGATGGGAGGGGAGGGGAGGGGTCTTGTTGAATTCAATAAACCAGTCTGCTGAACAACATTATTTCTTTGAGCCATTATCTTACATCAAGTTTTTCCCTATTATGAATTTATAATAAATAGTGTTTGTTTTTCTACATTACTATATAGCATACTAGTGAAATTATCATTAAATTATGTAAATAATTGCATTAACAAATTTGTTTGATTATTAACTACAAAATACTACAAAATAATTTTAAATGGTATTATTAATTTGTAACTGTTTTTAACAATAGTTTTAACAATAGGTACTGAATAATCGTAGGTATCGATGGTATCGGTATCGAGAATCGGGAATCGATTTTTCTGGTTTCGGTATCGGTATCGAGAATCGATAAATTTCGGTATCGAGAATCGATAAATTTTGGTATCGACTCATCCCTAGTATTAATCAGCTATTCAGTATAAATAACCAAAGTCTAAAATAAGCACTTGCTTCTAAATTAATTTATAGACTGAGATTCAATGACTATAGGCATAATTTGCTGTATTAGAACAATTAGAACAAATATATTTTGTAATAACATATTTTTGGAAACACAGTTGGCTCTTTACAACAAACCAATAAATAATGTTTTGTTCTTGAGTAGGTTTTTTTGTAAATATAGAAATTGAAATGTCCCAGTCACATCCCTAAGTTGCACTGATAATAAAAAATGTATTTGATTATTCCCTAACACTTAAAACAAGGCAAGCAAATATTTAGGTCTTCTTGTTTTCTCCTAACAACTTACAATTTTACCATTTCAGACATTAATTTAGTTGACTTTTTGAAAATGGCTTGAAATGGTTGTGGTACTGAGAGCCATATTTTTGTCAAAGGTCTCTGCATTGGAAATAATTTCCCAATATTTTTGCTCGTAGCAGACTTATATTTAAAGGTTGCCTTACACTTCTTGCAAATACTCCCGAACATACGGCCGATCTCTGAATGTTCGGAGTATTCGCGAGAAGTGTGGCCATTGTGGGAGCTGCACAAACTTTTGAATACAGGACGGCATATTCAGTGAACTTTCGGGAGAATATGTAGGGCCGAATGTGTAGGCCTGTAAGCGAGAAGTGCGGAACACTAACGGTCAATGCCGGGGATGCCTTGCGTAATGGGTTTTTAAATTTTGTGGAATAAACTTTCTAAACAAAATGAGCAAATAACCCGCTCACCGGATTATCTCATTGGTGCTCCACAAGAATATTAACCAAACTACAGGTAATAGCGCTACATATTGCTAACGTCCATTGGTTGGTTGGTAGAATCAGAAACACAATGCATTAACGTCGCAGATTGGAGCCGCACGATCACGTGACCTATCCGAGCGATGCGCAGTGGCACTATATAAACATCCCGATTATCTTTAAATATAATTTCGATGAAATATTGTACTACCGTATCGTATCAGGCTTGTGTAGTGTACGATATAACAATATCACTAATATTGTATCGTCTTTGACATATCGGTGTCGTTCACATATTATAGGGTTCCCTTATATACCGTGTCTTAATTCCAAAACGAGCACTTCAAACACATTATAAGTAAGATTTATCTTTTTTATGTGCCGATGCAATTTACAATATCGAAATGGACAATATACACATGAGACCGGCTAATCCGAACTAATTGGGACCGAACACTGTTCGGATTAGCCGAAATAATTGAAATAAGAACTAAGCAACTGAATGGGTCTGTAGTGTTGTAATATTAACGAATTATACACAAAAACAAGTATCAATAGACTGTTTACTCTTTCAAACGCAGAATCAACAATATGCACAGTGCATTGCTGACAGCACACTGGACCACTGTGTGTAGTTTTGTGATGTGATGTGAGCGGGCAAGTGGACTGTACGCATGACGTTAATGCACGCGGACTGTACATACTGCCAACCGAGACTGTACGTCTACCTCCCCAATACTACTAGCTCAAGCGCCAAAATCATAACAAAACCTTGACGTAGTCTGCTATTGT
This sequence comes from Allygus modestus, assembly GCA_963675035.1. Lineage (NCBI taxonomy): Eukaryota > Metazoa > Arthropoda > Insecta > Hemiptera > Cicadellidae > Allygus > Allygus modestus. Next base: position 21,996,396 of record OY776116.1, read on the forward strand.
TTGTACTGTTTATAAATTTTGTCTTTTCACATTAAACAAAACATTTGTATTCTTCAAAATATTACTTTGTTTTAATTTTGTTACAACATTATTTACCTTTCGCATTATCTTTTGTCTTTTAATTACGTAAGATATATTTTTATTATTAGTGCACAGTATTTATAAAAAAATCCAGAACCTGTTCAGATTAAGCGGACGTTCGGATTACCCGTGTTCGGACTAGCGGGACTCAAGTGTATATCGCTTCCCATATACACCATTGAAATATTGTATCGCACCTTGTCATATCGCAACATTGCGAAACGATACGATAGGTATCGGATATCGCTCACTACCAAACGGCAGTCGGCACAAGCTCTGAGCTCATTCAGTCTACGAGTATAATTGTATTTCTGCCACTAAAAATAGACTGCGCAACTTTGAGGTTAAAATATTACGTTTACTTGAATTAATATGGTTCCCTAAAGTTGTTGTTTGTACAATGGAGAATTTGTCTGCAGCAATAACTTGATTGACAAATTGTTTATTTGTCTGCAGCCGTATACTTTTAGTGGCTGATCTTTCTGCAGCCTTCACTTTCTTTCTGCGACAATGTCGCACTGTCGCCCATTGTTCTGCCATGGGGATTTGATGATTTCAATTTTAAATTAATAACTCAAACTAGTCACCACTTTACATAACCTGATAACTCTTTTATATTACTTCAGTAAAACTTTGAAAAAATAATTATATTTATATTTCAATATTTATTACAACTGATTATTCCAAGTACATCTTACACTTTTCAGTCTAAAACTGTTTACAATTTTAGAACATTATCCATGTTATTCCATAACATTTATTGTATTTTGTATCAGGTGGCGCAAACACAAGTGCAAGCTGAGGCCCACCCTGCCGAGACTCAAGACCAAGAAGTGCGCTTGCTTCACAGCCAACGGTCTCATGTATACAAAGTTGGAAACTGAAAACCACAACGGGCATAGACACTTTCCAAGGTAAATACTGAAATTTATTAGTGACGTGTATTTTAAAATAATAGTTTTGAAATTACAGGAATCAAACAAGGTTATCTTTTATGTTATTTATTCATTTTAGAAGTAAAAATTAGGTATGGGTACAATCTTGAGCTACAAACTTGTCTGTAGCTGGGAGACTACAGATTCCTTGAACAGTTGCAAGACAAAAATATATATTCTAGGCTGTCTGCTATTTGAAGGTGATACTGTAATAAAACTCTATTGTGTATTACTAATAATAACTAACCCAGTTTCATCATTGAATTAATTGGATATTTGCTGAAACCGTGACACCTTATATTATAAACTTTCCATTTATTGTTAGAAGTAGTCTGTTCTTGCAAAAATCAGAAATTTGTCACCCATAGGCTACTTTTACCAATAAATGGTAAGTTTATAATTTAATTGGATAGTTCAATACTATCCAAGTAAGTATTGAAAGTCGGTAGTTTTGTTTAAATATTTTTTATTTTTAACTGTACAGTAGTATAATATTTCCCCCCTCTGTATGTTGTGAATGTTCATAATGAACATTTATCAACTAAACAATGAAAATAGTTATTTAAATAAAAGTTTAAAAATTAATTGCTAAACAGATTTGCAAGTGATTGAGAAAGCAAACTTTTTTATGAGAAATAGGGGCTTGGTCCCACTCTGAGATCCAACCCCTGCGATACCTAACGGCTTTGACGCTCCCTGGAGTAACGATTGTTTCGTGTGCCACCAGAAAATGGATTTTATAAGTCGCAGTTGGAACTCATACCAGATCAGGAAAGTGGTTTCCATTGTAAAGTTTAAAAACAGTAATTAAACTTTTCTATAATTTTAGGAATGGGCGGGTACTCGAGTTTAGAGTATTTTTTTGAGTTCTAAAGACTACTCAAAGGCCGAGTCAAGTAGTAAAAATACTCTAAACTATCGAGTCGAGTAGTTGACTACTCCCGCCGTTTACCCCAGATAGTTGAAAATTGCGTAGTTACCCCGCCGTGTACTAACGTTTACGGCGCTAACCAATGTTTAACAAAGTAAGTGACTGAAATAAAGAAAAATAAGCTTAAAATATATTTTTAGCTCATATGAAAGGAGACATTGACAGGTGGGTTATTTATAAGATAAGTAAGATACCTGTGAGTTAAGTAAGAGAGGGGCACAGGAGTGTTTGGGTCGGGGTTAAAAATCACTTTCATGTTAAAATGTTCTGGTTTTGATAAACCAACCCAAAATCTTTGCATGGATATATATTTGTAATACTTGTCTTTTGTTTGTTATGGTTGTTGAAAACAGTGTAGCCTATATATACAGTAGAGTCTCGATTATCCGACCTTCCTTGTGCACGATCAATTTCCGTGCTCCTACAAAAAAAGATCAACATTTTTACATTGTTTTATTATTTTCCGTTTTATCCGACCTTCCCGCTTATCCGACCTAGGTGCGGCCGGTCTAGGTCGGATAATCGAGACCATTGTATATACAGTAGAACCTCGGTTAACCGAAATCGGGTTAACCAAAACCCAGGTCAACCGAAACGGTTCCGTAAATAATTATAAGTACGTAATATGTAAACAGCGAGGCGCTGCGCCGAGCCCCTTTCTCCAGAAAGAGAGCCTACGTGACTTATCGGTGATGCGCGGCGATGCGAGGTACGTTTGACGTGTCCTTGAGATGAATCACCTCCCCCACCCCGTCCGCACTCGCCCCTTCCGGTCACCGACCTGGCAATTTCCCCATTCCCCGTGCCATCAGTCACTGTCACAGTAGACAGAGAACTACTGGACTTTGTTGTTTTGTGTTAACGTGTTGCAGTAATGTACCGTTTGTGATTAGCAAGTGTTTTTTTATGTACATTAGTGTACCGTAAAGGTGTGTATGTGCGCGATGGCATCGAAGCGAAAGCGTGTGGTTATTTCTTTTGCGGATAAATTAGCTGCTATCAAATAAGTTGAAGAAGGTTGTTTGCTAAAGACTGTTGCGGCTAATTACGGAGTTGGCGGAGTTGGTGTGTCTACTGTCTCGGAATGGGTGAAATCTAAACCTAAGTTTTTAGAGCAAGTCGCAAATTATAACATTTTTTTTAGCTGAAATAAAACATTGTATTACAGTATATAGACATTGTTTGTAAATTCATTTTTCCTACACACCTTGTTAGGCTATTTTTAGCAAATGACGGTTTAACCGAAAAATTGGTTATCCGAAACGGCTCTCCCCCCTTTATTTCGGTTAACCGGGGTTCTACTGTATATATATTTTATTTAAATCATTATTCATTCATGGTAAAATAAAGGTTAAAATAATAACATTAATAATTCAATAAAATGTTATGTTTATAATTAATGTTTAATATGTTAAAAACATTGTTTTCAACACAAACAATTTTTTTTACTTGTTAAAGAACAACTCGGCTCGACTCGACTCGAGTAATTTGGTTAAATACTCGACTCGATTTAAAAAAACACTACTCGCCCACCCCTATATAATTTATAATAGAGGGAAACAATGAATATCACCATATCTTGATTGTACTTAAAAACTAGAGTAAAAGTGATAGAAATATGCTTACAATAATTAAGAGAACCCAATGTCAGTCAAAAGTTGATCAGTGGTAATAAACATTAAGCATAGGAATATGGGATCCGTCACACCAATGGTTTACAAAAATCCAAGGAATCTCCAAACCTTAGATAGAAATAGCCACCCCTCTAACCTCCAAGCAGGCTAAGCTAAGACTGTGAAAGTTTAAATATATATAATCAGGCCTAAGTGAATCAGTGATGAAGTCTAAATATGTACGTAAACCTTATAAACAGTTGATCCATCATTGGCAGTTGTGTCAGTTGATCCATCATTGGCAGTTGTGTCAGTTGATCCATCATTGGCAGTTGTGTCAGTTGATCCATCATTGGCAGTTGTGTCAGTTGATCCATCATTGGCAGTTGTGTCAGTTGATCCATCATTGACAGTTGTGTCAGCAACTTGCTCCTCCACTGGAGACGTTACTCCCTGAACAAGTGTCATTCTTCTTCGAGTTGACAAAGAGGCCAATGGCCTTGAAATGTTATTTTGTGTGTTAGTGACGTTAGTGTGCTATCATTAGGATGCCTGCTTGTCCTATCCATATCCTGCTAAATAGACTATTTTGCAATTTATTTAGGTGCAATATACTTTTTTGTAAAATTATTCGATAACTTCAGAGGCAGCAGCAAGAGGGACGAGTCCGATCTGAGGAGCTTGGCGGCTCGAGGCACGAGGACGGCTCGCAAGGCGAACCGCAACAGCGAGCAGAACGACGTGCCCAAGAACCGAGATGGCTCGGACAGCTTCAAACTGGAGATGCAGGAGTGGCTGGATAGCGAGAGAGCAGATCAGGTATGCTAACTGGGGCAGCAAAAGTAGTTCGTTATTAGGGGTGGGCGAGTTGTGTTTTTTTTTTAATCAAGTCGAGTATTGAACCAAACTACTCGAGTATCGAGTCCAGTTGAGTCGATTAGTTCTTTAAAAAATTAAAAAGAACTCATTTTAATTGTTTTTACATAATAAACTTTAATTATAATCATATCATTTTATTGAAATATTAATGTTATTATTTATATTATTTTAACCTTAATTTTACCATGAATGAATAATGATTTAAATGGAATATATATATATATATATATATATATATATATATATATATATACTACATACTATATATGTATACATATATATATATATATGTATTGTTTTCACTAACTATAACAAACAAAAGACAAGTATTACAAATATATATCCATACAACAATTTTGGGTTACTTTATCAAAACCGGAACATTTTAACAAGAAAGTTATTTTTTGACCCTGACCCAAACCCCCTGTGCCCCTCTCTAACTTATCTTAACTCACAGGTATCCATAAATAATCCACCTGTCATTGTCTTCTTTCATGTGAGCTAAAAATAAATGTGAAGACTTATTTTTCTTTATTTCAGTCACTTATTTTGTTAAATATTGGTTAGTGGCGTAAAACTGGGTAAACGGCGGGAGTAGCTTTGCATTTTCAACTATTTGGGGTGAACGGCGGGAGTAATCAACTACTCGACTCGAATTTTCGAGTAGTCTCTAATACTCGCTTGGCCTTCGAGTATTAGAAAATACTCTACAGGTACTCGAAATCTCGAGTACTCGCCCACCCCTATTCGTTATGTTCTATGATTGTCTTGAATAAACAATTCAACGTGCAATGTATGCAATGTAGTTAGATTGAGTTGTTGGCAAAGTGATCAAAGCGAAGGTCTTCAAAACAATGACAGGGGTCCTAGTTGAAAAATAAAACCCTAACCCTGACAGGTCAATTTTATACGGTCTAAGTAAGTTTTACTGTTTTTGCTCACTCCTTGTTTTTTTGGATGTATTTAAAAAAATCACATGCGAGGCCTTCAGAATGGCCTAAGTAAAGGTAAAAGAGGCTTGCTAATACAGATTTTTCAAAAGTAATTGTAAAGATTGAGTAAGTTAAATACGTAATGGTTTTAGAAAAAACTGTTAGTAAGTGAAGGCCTTGATTAACGAGACCTTATTGTTTCATATCTACCGAAACTCAAAAACTGATTTTAACTTTTAGACTGATATTGCTCGCCTTGAATTGATTATTTTTTGTGGTAACAGGAAAAGTACCTGTTGATGTATTTGTTTCTCCTCATTTGCTGTCAAGATTTTTGAATCCCTCTTGTCTCAGTAGCAGGAATGAGTGTTATGCGAGGAATGTCACCTGACATTATTCAAGGAAGACACGAATGTTATGCACTTACACTGCATAATTTTTTGAGTGTGTTAGATCATGCGAAATATAGATTAGATTATATGAGATTTGGCAGGAGCTGCGGTCCTGCTCCTGATAATTGGGTTTCCAGGCCTGCGCACATCAGCCTTTTGGCCTTTTTGCAGAAGGAGAAGAGATTTTACTAAGGCTTAGCTTGAATATTTGATCAGATGCTCGCTGTGCCTCTGTCCAGGGATGAATTTGCCATTGTTTTTGGTGGTCCTCCCTAGCCTAATTCTTGGCTGCAACTCTAGCTGTTGCACAGCTGATCCCGCAGACTGGTTCTTGACCATAAAAGTCTTACAGCCCTTTCTTTGACCAGAGTGTGAAATGTAACTATACTCCTTACTGCTATATTCAATCCGAAGTTGTATAGCATCGGTTGTAATATTGTAAACTTTGCTCAGCATAAATAAAAACTTCATTTTATGACGTAATGAAGTATAATTTTTGTTTATTATGTGTAAATAGTTATATAGTTTCATGTACTTCAATCAGTACTGTGAATAAAATCATCTCCTAATTGATTGCAGTTTTGAATTGTGTTTTCGATGGTGAGAGCGGTATAGTGACATACAAACCATACCTTACCTTTTCCAAGTTTACCTGTTTTTCCCTTTATGTTGAAGTATACTCAGACCCACAATGTCTGTCCGTTGTCCTCAGGTAGGGGAATGGCTGGAGCCAGTGAGGCGGTGGGCCGGCCGAGCCAAGCGAGAGACCAAGCTGAGGCTCAACGCCGGAGTGTTGCGGGAGATACTCAACGTCAAAGAGAAGATACTCAGTCTCGAGGTGAGTCCTTGGTTGATTTTCAGTTATTATTGAGTGAGACACATCATTGGACAGAGATGATTTTTCCTCTAACTTTCATGTGCTGGTCATTTTGCTCTTTAGTGGTGACATAATTGTTCTTGCTTTGAAAGTCTTTCTTAGAAATTCTGGATCACGTTGGGGAAGAATCTGAATGAAATGAGTATCGATGTACTACATAGAAACAATTGAAACAATCGCAGCAAGTACATTGAGATCGCAATCTTATCACTATACATCAAGATCGCAGTGTTCAGCACTAGGATGTTTTAAAAAGGTTACCTACCTTTCAGTTGTCGTTAATTCATCGGAATATCTTAATATCTCTTTAAAACACTAACACAACTAGGGCGTATTTTAAGGCAAATATGAATGAATGATGAGTGTTGAATGGGTGAGATCATTGGTATGGTGGTAAATCAAGATGATTCAGTCCAGTTTTGACACCGTTATGTCATTTTCAAAGTCTTTCAGACTGTCTGGACATTCTGGAATTTGTTTGCTTGCCGACTTTATTTGTGTGTGTTAAGTATAAAAAAATTACATATTTGTATTTAACTTTCCAATTTCATTTAACTTTTTACGACCAGTGGGAGGATTTCGTACAGATTATTTTGAAAACTACACCTGTGATGTCAAAACTTGAGATACCTTGCTTTATCTCAAATTGAAAATAGATGATGGCAACAAATGAAAGAAACCGTGTTCAGTGTGAAAATATAAAACTTTTCAATAGTAAGGTGTCAAGAATAAAAGTTATCTGAAGTAATGTGCTTTTTGAAAGAAAATGTTAAGATTGTGTGCGAAATTAGTGCCAGTTGAAAGACTATTTTTAAAGAATTAATTTAAGGACGAGTCGATTCCCATTTTTTTTTATTCCGGTTCTGATTCTTACAAATTGATTCTCAATTCTTGATTCCGATTCCATTGATTCCTAATAATAGGTGAAATAGCAAAGTAATGTTTGAAAAATGATTAAAGACAATAAGTTAGTCTGTAATTGATTTTTATTTAATAAATTGAGACAATCGGTTGGTGATTATTTTTAATTAATACAAACAAAACCCCTGGGGAGTGGTTGGTTTTTAAAAATTAACTTACAAAAATAAATAATAAAAAAACTAATTTGGATTGCATGTTTATGTTTCATATAATTGTTATGCTTTAAGTTAGATAAATCTCCCATGATATTTTTTGAAATTGGTTTTCTTGTGTTATAAAATAATCACTTTGGATGTTAACTATTCTTGACCGATACAAATTTGTAACATTGATGTAATTTAGGGTTTAAATTTTTGTATAAAAGTTAGAAGGCAATTTTTTTAAATAATTAATTTTTAATGATTGTAGATCCAAGTTTTTAAATATACTGTAATGTTACTTAGCAGCTTTTTTTAGTTAATTATCAAACTTATTTTTAATGCAATTTTTACATAGTTTAATGTTAATTTTACTAGTGTACTGTAGTAATACAGAAAAAGAAAACCTGTTTAATATTTAATATAAATTCATAATTCATGGGGAAAAACGTGGTTGTAAGATAATGATTCAAAGAAATAATGTTGGTCAGCCGACTGATTTATTGGTTTCAACCGGACCCCACTCCTCCCCTCCCGTCCCGTTTTCCTTCCTTATCTCCAAGGCAACATTTTTTGCCCCCGACCCAAACACTCCCTGAGCCCTTCTCTTACCTATCTTACTTCACAGGTATCCATAAATAACTCACTTGTCATTGTCTCCTTTCATATGAGCTAAAAATAGATTTTAGGCTTATTTTCTTTGTTTCAGTCATATATTTTGTTAAACATTAGTTAGCGGCGTAAATCTACGGGTAAACGGCGGGAGTAGCTATGCACTTTTCAACTACTCGACTGGAATTTTCGATGGTTAGCGGCGTAAATCTGGATAAAGGCGCGGGTAAACGGCCGGGGTATCGAACTGGAGTACTTTGGGTCATCGATTCTCGATTCCGATTCCAAGCCTGAGATCGGTGTGATTGAGAATCTATAATTGGAATCGACTCATCCCTATATTAATATTTTCAAGATCTTTCATTTCCTGGTTTGCAAAATAATTACTAAAGAGCTCCTCAAGTTTAATGGAAGAGTATAAAAAAGAAACATGTATTATATCTTCACACTAGAAGTTTGTATTAGTAGTTTTGCTTGTGTTAACTATTTTTAATTTATTTTGTTACTCGTTACTAATGTAAATAGTATTATTGTAAGTAGGGCTTTGGCTATGTTGAGCTAGGTTGAAGACGGAATTAGTTAAGGTTTTTCTTTTCCATTAGTTGTGTTACACATAAATATCTTAAGTAAATTGGCATCATCCAATTGAAATGACTGATTGGTAATCCTTCAGGAACCGGCCAACGGGACGGAGGTGGACCGCGAGTGGAACTGCACGGTGGGGGAAGACGCGGCCGGGGTCAGTTGTAGCCACTCCATCTACAACAGTCCGCAGAGCTGGCGCGCGAGTCAGCAGCGGCTACAGCTGGAGATACGCAAACTGCGCGCGCAACTGGAGAAGCTGAAGGTGAGCGTGCACATGTGTCACTAGGGACTCTCGGCTAGTCCCTTAAACCCTTTAAGTGCTAAGCTTCTAAAAGAAGTAGTTGAGTCTTGGATGTTTTGTTGATTTTTTATCTGTGCCGTTTGAAAATTACAATTTTTTTAATGTGCTACCGGTTTTTTAATGTGCACAGTAAAGGATGGGTAACAAGTAGCAAAACATCTAATCAGATTTGCAACTCACAAAGAAATCCTGCAGTTGGACCCGAGCTGTCGTCTGCTTAAGGTCTTCACCCCTTCACCTCTGCCACTGACAGGTAAACTCTCTGAGTTGCTCCTTAAAACCGCCGATTGGGACGGGATTCGAACGCTCGATTCAAGTGTTACTCTCGGCTGGAAAGGTAGTGCCTTAGACCGCACTGCCACTGATCAGTCTAGCAGCTGTAGCGGACCAGGTGGTATTAGAGCCTAGGCGCTGGATGAGGTAGTTCAGTGTGTGTCTACCAGGTTACACCACATGTCAGACACAGACTACAGACAATCGCTTATGCAGCAGTAACAATGTTTATTGGGGGGCTGCGGGGGGGGGGGGGGGGGGCAGATTAAAAGATTAGCAATGAAAGGGTTAACTATGTGCCAATAATAGCTGAGTGGGTTTAGTACTGGCTTAACACCCACAGTAATTTATCTTTAGGAAACCATAAATTTTAAATAAACTGCCTTGATGGATTTAATATTATAATTGCATTGTCTATGTCACAGAAATTTCTAGGGGTGGGCGAGTACTCGAGATTTCGAGTACCTGTAGAGTATTTTCTAATACTCGAAGGCCGAGCGAGGATTAGAGACTACTCGAAAATTTGAGTCGAGTAGTTGATTACTCCCGCCGTTTACCCAAATAATTGAACATGCAAAACTACTCCCGCCGTTTACCCATGTTTACGCCGTTATATTTAACAAAATAAGTGACTGAAATAAAGAAAAATAAGTCTAAAATTTATTTTTAGCTCACATGAAAGTAGACAGTGACAGGTGTGTTATTTATGGATACCTGTGAGTTAAGATAAGTAAGAGAGGGGCACAGGGGATGTTTGGGTCAGGGTCAAAAAATCACTTTCTTGTTAAAATGTTCTGGTTTTGATCAACTTACCCAAAATTGTTGTATGGATGGATATGTTTGTAATACTTGTCTTTTGTTTGTTATGGTTATTGAAAACAATATATTTTTTTATAAATCATTCATTCATGGTAAAATTATTGTTAAAATAAATAATAACATTAATAATTCAATAATATGTTATGTTTATAATTAAAGTTTTAACGTTTTAGTATAAAAAACATTGTTTTCCATAAACAAAAATTAAAATGAGTTTTTTTTTAAAGAACTACTCGACTCGATTCGATTAAAAAAACACTACTCGCCCACCCCTAGAAATTTCTTCATTGTGTGTTGTTAGAAATTATGTAAGGACATTTTGTGCAGAATCTACAATCAAAACTATTTTGTGATTGATTATCATTCGTGTGTTGAATTATATTTTAGTTGTTCTTGAAGTACATTTCAAAAGTCCCTAAAAGGCCTTGCAGTCAAAGTAAAATAAACCACATTATCTGATTTAAAAATTGGAATACTGTGTTTGACAATCCATCATTTACCTTGGATTGCTTGTATATTGCTATTGTATGTTATGTTTTGGTAAGTGTAGCTGCATCGACATTTATTTAACCTTGAAGTAGTCAGTAATGAACTACCTTATTATTTATTTGTTTTAAAATACAAAAATAATTTTCTGAACTTGTATATTTTATTAGGAAATAAAAAAGTTCCTGAAAGAGAAGAAGCCGTATGATCGAAGCACTGAAGAAACTGACGATGATGACGACGATGAAAACGACAGAAAAATTGAAGATGATGACGAGGAAGAAGAAGAAGAAGAAGACTTTTTTGAAGATATTTTCGATGACGAAGACAACACGACCATTGTAACTACTGAAAGAGGTCTCAACAAACATCGTAGAAAACCTAAGAACAAATTACATCATTTTGGAACAAACACAACTGCAGATGATGTCAGTGGTTTTAGAAGAAATATTTCAGACTTTGGAGTGAATGATAACGATGAAGAAAAGTCAGGACGAAGGAAAAAACACAAAGGGAACTCGGAGAATACAGAGACAAACTCTTTAAGCAAACATCGCCATAGGCACAAGCTGATTCCTGTGCCAGAAACAGAGGAAAAAGAGACAACACCCTCTTCTGTTACGAACAGCACAGCTGACAAGAAGGACTGGGTTAGTATCTTAGTTATTGACTCTAGTAACAAAGTAGTTTATAGTTTCCATTTTCCTTAAAAGGGAAATCTGGACGAACGATCTGGATGGTCGTGAAGTAAATTAATGTTTATAAAATTTATGATTTGAAAATCATAGTGGTTTCCTGAAAAAAAAAAAAAAAAACATATCAATATGTTTCGCCAAATTAAATTCATTATTTACACCAAAACTCAATAAATTACTTAACACATCGACTACCGATCGTCATCTATATGTGACGCAATGTTACAAAAACCCTTAAAATAGACCAGCGCCACATATTCGTGTCGCTCAGGCCAAATCCAGTGGACTGACGACACATATATGGGACGCAGTCACCGTTCAGTTAATTGACTTGCCACATCCATACGGTACACTATATCGATCTGAAGCCTGTATATTGGTCCATAGGAATGTGTGACACGTATGCGTGTTGCTCGGTCTCAATTTACGACCTCAATTTTCTTTTACAGATTTTCAATGTTGGCCATCCTGTCTGCCCACATGATGCCTGTAGCGTTTGTTTACTTACTCATTCCTCGTGGTGTTTTTGATTGTGTGACACATCAAAACTATTGACCTTTACTTTTTAGTGAATTTTTAGTCATCCAAAGTTTGAAAACTCACATCACGTATGTGAGACAGTCGGTATATTGCAAAAAATATCATATACAATTTTACTATAGACTGACGTCACACATATGTGATGCAGTAAAAATGCTAAAATAACACTGAAATAATATTTTATTGCTACTTTTATGAGTAAATATATTAGGGGTCTGCGGTACCAACAATTTCAGATCGGTACGGTTCGGTACGGTAAAAGATTTTGTACCTCGGTTCTCGGTACAAATTCGGTACGGTACAATGTATCGTCATATATACTAATTTAGTTATTAATTTGAATGTATCATAAACAAATTATTGAGTAATAATTAAGGTCATATACAATTATTATTATTAATTTGATTAAACAAATAAATAACTATACTAAAGATACAAATATTTTTAAAACCTGCATCTTCGGAGTATTACATTTTAACATTGTTATTATTAGGTATTAATGCAAGTTCTTGAAATAATCATGAGAAATAAATTAAAAAATTACTTGAAAATCAATCAATTGCATAAGTTGCTAACTGATTAATTATATTGATTTCAATATAAATAAAAACTATTGGTTTAATTCATACAAACAACAAAAATCAAAGTTTTGTAAATACTATTCTTGTTGCATTGGGAGATTACTGTATCATTAATACAAAGTAAAATCAGATAACTTAAATAAAACTATGTATGATGTGAAACTAAAAGAAATTATAAATTAGAAAATTAGACCAATAAATACTGAAGATTAAAATCAAAATAATTCTAAAATTATTTAATTACATTACTAAATTCAAAATTGAAGTCCATAACAAATATTACAGTACATTTATTTAAACATAAGTACCATGGAAAACTGAAAAATAAATAAATAAAGTAATAAAATTAAGACAGTTTTATTTAATGTTAATTTGCCTATATCATATTTGAAATAATTAGCTATTAACCTTATCAAAAAATAAATTTAGGTTATTGTTAATAATAAATTTTAGTTGAATTTTCCAAAACCACACAAGATAATCTAGCATATAACAGATATATGTATGTACAAATTTCACAGCACAGTAAAAAATAACAAATTTATGCTACCATTTTAAATTTATCAAGTTAGTGGCTATTTTTGAATTAGTTTTCAACCATTTTTTAAACTTTTTTAATATAATTAAAAAATTTAACTAGTATACTTCAATAATAATAATAATAATACATAAATAAAAGCAGTTTAATTTGAAATCATAATGGAGAACGAAAGCGATTTAAAAGATATTATTCCTTTTCTCACTCTAGGAATGATGTTGACAAAAAACTGATTTACAGCCACTCACCCTAGGAATATTGTTGACAAACAACTGATTTACAGCTAATTACCTCCCTCCTCCCTTACCCCTCACGATTTCCTAGTCTAAACCTTTCTTGTCTTCAAGGACATTTTTTGCGACCCTACCCAGCTACTCCCCACTCCACTTGCACACCTTTCTTATCTCCATTCTCGTTCAGCTATAAATAACACCGTCAACGTCTCTTTTCCTAGAGTTTTGGGGCTTGTTTTCCTTAAAGGAAATGACTAGTTATAAATAGGAGTCGGTCTTATTTAAACCACTTATTTTGTTAAACATTGTTTAGCTTATCTCTGTTTATTGTTTGAAGCAGTAAACTGTACCGTACCGAATCTGTACAGGGGTTATGTTCTGTACCGAACCGATGACGGTAATTAGTTGTTTACCGTACCGGTACCGTTTTTTCGGTGCACCGCAGACCCCTAAAATATATATATTTTACTTCAAAACATATAAAAATACGGGAAAATATTTCAGTCTCTGGGTTACAATTGGTCACAATGACTTGGTCTAAGGTGAGTTTCATTGAGAAAAGGTGGGATACACAGCTAACTCACCTAAAGAAACTGGTTCAGATGAGCACAGCAACAAAGAAAGTATTTTTACACACATATTACATAATATTTTGTCTCCATTTGAGACTTCTTCAGATGTAAAGAGAGACTCAGTTAAAATACTGTTTGAATATGAGGTTGTTCAGTTTTGCCAACACTAAAAACACCAACACTAATTTCTTGGAACTATATACATATAATACACACTATTGCATGAAATGTTTCAGTTAGCTGTGTAAGGAAGGGTAAGTATGGAAAGGTGTTAACTGGGATCTTTTATCCCAAAAATCTACATCCTTCCAAAAATCCATAAAGGAATCACACCCCCACCAGGCAGGCCTATAGTGCCAGGTTGCGGTTCGCCAACAGAAAGAATCTCTGCCTATGTTGACTCCTTTTTACAACCTCTTGTCCAAAATTTAACCTCCCACATCAGAGACTCTAGTGATTTCCTTGAAAAACTGAACCACATAGCTCAACCCCTTCCTGACAATGCAATTCTGGCTACAATAGATGTCACCTCCCTGTACACTAACATTCCTCATCTTCACGGCCTTGCTGCAGCAGAAACTTACCTACAAAACAGACCCAAGCGTTCCTTCCCCACCACCTCATTCATAACAAATCTCATCAAATTCATCTTAGAAAAAAACAATTTTCGATTTCAAGACAAACACTACCTGCAGATTAGGGGGACAGCCATGGGGACAAGGATGGCTCCGTCATACGCTAACCTCTATATGGGAAAGTATGAAGACAATTTTTTGAAGAAACAAGAAAGACTCAGTATCTGTTGGTTTAGATACATAGATGATATTTTCATAATATGGACCCATGGCGAAGAAGAATTATTACAGAGATTTCTAGACGACCTAAATTGTTTTGGCCCACTGAAGTTCATCTGGGATTTCTCAAAAATATCAGTCAACTTTCTGGATCTAAACCGTAAGCCTAACTAACAATCACATCACCACGTCTATCTACATAAAACCAACAAACCATCAACAGTATTTACACTTCTCTAGTTGCCATCCAAATAATACAAAAAGATCCATTCCCTACAGTCTTGCTTTAAGAGGGAACCGTCTCATCTCGAACAATGAAAATCGAGAGCAATATAATAACCAACTCCAAAAGGCCCTAGAAAATAGAGGATATCCTAGAAACTTAGTGAAATCTCAGATAGCTGCTGCCGAGAAGCAATGTACAAAATCAAATGACAATAAACAACAACACCTGAACCTGATAACCACATACCACCCTGGCCTACAACCGCTAAACAGTCTCCTTAAAACAGGATTTAAAATTCTAGAATCTTCCAGCCAAACGAAGAACCTTCTACAGAAACCTCTCACCTTGGTCTACAGACAACCTCCGAACCTAAAACACCTTCTAGTACATCCAAAACTACCTGACCCATCAAACTCATGTTTAGAAAAACCATCTCCAGGCTCATATCCATGCAACGAAAATAGATGTAAATCCTGCAAAATCAACCAACCATCAGAATCTTTTACTAGTTCATACCATCAAAAGAAATACAAAATCCAAGGCCACCAAACCCGCTGTTCTGAAAACCTCATTTATCAATTAGAATGTACACAATGCCCCGCTCAATATATAGGCCTAACCACCGAAACCCTCAGGAAACGCATGAATGGACACCGACATGATGTAAAAACTAACAAAGAAAAACCAATAGCACAACATGCCCAGATTCACAGCCTCCAGTTTGATGACTGTTTCACAACAAAAGCCTTGAAATCCTTCCCCAAAAAAACATTGTAATAGCTCAATGCTCAGGAGATGGGAATTAGCTTACTTGTAACAAATTCAAGGGCCTCACCAAACCTGAATATTAGATAAAAGATCCCAGTTAACACCTTTCCATACTTACCCTTCCTTACACAGCTAACTGAAACATTTCATGCAATAGTGTGTATTATATGTATATAGTTCCAAGAAATTAGTGTTGGTGTTTTTAGTGTTGGCAAAACTGAACAACCTCATATTCAAACAGTATTTTAACTGAGTCTCTCTTTACATCTGAAGAAGTCTCAAATGGAGACAAAATATTATGTAATATGTGTGTAAAAATACTTTCTTTGTTGCTGTGCTCATCTGAACCAGTTTCTTCAGGTGAGTTAGCTGTGTATCCCACCTTTTCTCAATGAAACTCCCAAGCCAAGTGCTTTTCCTTTGCAAACCTAACCTTGGTCTAAGGTGAGAGTTTCGTGTATTAGGTTTGGTCTGCTGGGAACTCCCGGCGACCCGAATTCCGGACCGTCAGTAGCCAAGGTGTTAAAATCTCTCAAAACACTTAGTGAACCTGTTGTAATTGTAGCACTAACTTGAGATGTTAGTGATTTAATAAAAGTTTTTTGTAAAAGTTTTTTTTAATGAAAATTATAACTTATATTTGAAATTGCAGAACAACAATATAGGCTTCTTGTAAATAGTTACTTACTATAGTTTAATTTAACAGTTTCATCTTAAAAATATATTTGTGGTCGGTCCTACCTTTACATTTGACCTTCATATACATTTTGATTTTGTCTACAACATTCACTTTACCTCTCATAGTTTTGTAATTTTGTAAGAACTACCGGTCTGAGTTATGGCTCTTTCTGTAGCGTTTGATCTCAATGCAATGACTTGAATGTAAGACCGTCTCGTAGATTATTTTTTTTTTACATAATTATAGATTTTATAAATTTTAGCCTTTTATATTCTAATGAATATGCTTACGATAATGTATATGTAAGCAAGTATATCTTAGTCATAGTTATCCAAAAATAGTTTAACGAAGTGTTGAGTTAATAAAGATCTCTGAGACTGGGTATTTCGGTTAAGGCTCTTTCTAACCGGTAAATCTGAACCATTTTTCGGTTAAAGTGTTAAATCAGTCACATGCAATCAACTTTCTAGTGTAACCTATTACACTAAAGTATGGTTCATACTTTCTGGAAAGTCAGGGAATTTGAAAAAGGTTAGGGAAAGTCAGAAAAAAAGTTGGAAAAATGCTAAAATTCAGGGACATAGATTGACATTTTATGCATGACATTGAAGTTTTAATGTAGTTATAAATGCAAAGAAATACTATGCATTTATCTTATTACATTTTTGATAAATCGGTTTTTATGGGGCAACAAAGAGGAAGTGAAAAAAGAGGAAGGTAAAATATGTATAAACAGGAGAGCGTTGGACGGCTGCGGGGAAGGTGGGGGCCGATAAAAAAATAGATTGTTAAATATTATCTATTGTGTATAAAGGGTGCATTCCGAGTCAAGAGTCAGGGAAAATTAACCTTTTTGCAAGGGGAAAGTAAGGGAAATTACTAATAAAATAAAAGTGTGAACCATGTTAAAGTGATATTGTGTCATAGTGTGGAATGCTTATGTGGTTGTGTCAGCCAGGGCCGGGTCCAGGCAGGATAGACGTGACGATCCTGGAGCCTGTGTCAGGACAGACGACAGGCAAGAAGACGCCGGACACACTACCCCCCGACACTTGCTACTGCGACCCATACCTGTGAGTACACTTATTCTTACTCCCACAGCCATGGATACCCAAGGTGGCCTCACCATCTAGCTGTCTCCATCCCTACCGATCAGAATATTCACGTAGTTTTCTCAAGTCCCTCTCCACTTGGTCCTTCCATTGTGTTTTAGGTCTTCCACAGGGTCTCCTCCTTGTTGGATTTCCTCTTCATTTCTCTTTTGTAGTTTTTCCTTCTTTCCTTCTAATCACAAGGTCTGCCACCTTAACCTTCTGCTCTTGTCTTCAGCCACAATATCTGGAGGGTTAAAGGTGTTCTCTGATTTCCTGTGAGTATATCTTTGGTAGTACTGATCCTGGTGGGGAAATAACTGATTTGAGTTAGCCGGGGCCGAAACTGAGGAAACTTTTGGGTGAACGTTTATGTGGTGATATTTATTTTCCTTGTGTAACTTATACACTTAAGAAATAGATTTTTAGTTTTTGACCAGCCAGAGGCTGTTGACTGTAGAATAAATTATAGGGAGAGTAAACATCTACAAGTCATTTAATGGTGAACATTTGAAATAGTAAAGTACATTAGAAGTGTATGTTGATTCTATAATTAAAGTTTGAACAGAAAAATTACTTATTAAGAAGAACAAATCTGAAAATGTTGTAAAGGTTCGATATTGGATCCAGCTGTTATTGGGCTGTTAATTAATGATGCTTTCCAACAAAAGTTTGACGTTAGATAGTAACAGCTAGCAACTAAAAAAACACATGAGCCACTGGAAGAGGAGACTTTTCCACCCGAGGGAAGCCGAACTTGTCCGATGACGAACGAACTATCCGAAACAGATGCTTTATTATGAGAAAACAGGAAATGTGGTATTTTCAAATGTAAACAGAGGAAACCTACTTATATTCTAAAAAATCACGCTACATTTACAACAAAATTATAGTAAAATAACCTAACCTAACTCCGCAGAGTGCTGTATGGTAGCTCTTTATTTGTAACATATTACAAAAATGGGTTTGTGTAAAATATAACAAAAATTGGTACCCCAAAAAGTAAACACGAAAAGTTAGAATTGAACCTGGGACCGCATGATAGTGAATCCAGTGCCATATCCATTAGACTACCATAGCGTATCGAACTAAGTAAAAGTTACAATTCATCAAGCAGTAGACGGCGCTGTGATTTTAAAATTTGCCACGGGTAGCGCTCGGTGGGATTTAAAAGTTTTACACCTGGCAGCGCTCACGTAGGAAATGTCTCCTCTTCCAGTGGCTCGTGTGTCTTTCTAGCTGATAGTTTAACATGAATAAGGTTTGGAACATTCATTTTCAAAGTGTTAAAAAAATTGATGACTTTGAAACACAATACACAAAAGTGTTGGAACCAAAATCTATATTTCTGCAGTTCAACCCATTCTAAAATTTAATTTTTAATCAGATTTAAAAGTGTTTTTTTTTACTGTAATTTTAGTGATTTTTAAACACTTTTGAAAGAAAATTACCCAAGAGAAGTTTAACTAATAGTTTATTCTTTAAAAGAAAAGCACATGTTTTTAACGTTAGAAGAGAACTTGTTCACAGAGGTCGGCATTGTGTGTTGCTTTAGCTTTTATGCAATAAAAGGACATTAAATATACTAATTAAAGTCAAAAGGCTCTAAAAATCAAATCAAATATATGTAAAAACAGGGTGAATATGAGTTTATCAAGTTCTTTAAAAAAATTAAACATCATAAAATGCTGAGACCTGAAACTAGAGCCAGGTTTTTTCATACTCTGATAAATAATATTGGAGTGTTGGTTTGGCAAACCAACAACATAATGAAGTTATTCAATATTCATTAATCTTTAGGGGTGGGCGAGTACTCGAGTTTCGAGTATTTGTTCGAGTACTAAAGACTACTCGAAGGCCGAGTCGAGTAGTAAATATACTCTAAACTATCGAGTCGAGTAGTTGAGTACTCCTGCCGTTTACCCCAGATAGTTGAAAATAGCGTAGTTCCCCCCCGTTTACAGCGCTAACCAATGTTTAACAAAATAAGTGACTGAAGTAAAGAAAAATAAGCTTAAAATATATTTTTAGCTCATATGAAAAGAGACATTGACAGGAGGGTTATTTTTAAGATAAGTAAGATACCTGTGAGTTAAGATAAGTAAGAGAGGGGCACAGGAGTGTTTGGGTCGGGGTAAAAAAATCACTTTCT
Source organism: Allygus modestus (assembly GCA_963675035.1). NCBI lineage: Eukaryota > Metazoa > Arthropoda > Insecta > Hemiptera > Cicadellidae > Allygus > Allygus modestus. Next base: position 22,016,039 of record OY776116.1, read on the forward strand.
TGTTAAAATGTTCTGGTTTTGATAAACCAACCAAAAATCTTTGTATGGATATATATTTGTAATACTTGTCTTTTGTTTGTTATGGTTGTTGAAAACAGTATAGCCTATATATATATATGTTTCTTTTTCATTTAAATTATTATTCATTCATGGTAAAATAAAGGTTAAAATAATATAAATAATAACATTAATAATTCAATAAAATGTTATGTTTATAATTAAAGTTTAATATGTAAAAAACATTGTTTTCAATACAAAAAAATTGTTTTTTACTTTTTAAAGAACTACTCGACTCGATACTCGAGTAGTTTGGTTCAATACTCGACTCTATTTATAAAAAAAAACCTACTCGCCCACCCCTATTAATCTTAAGTGCAATACTATTTTGGGACTAAAACTAATTTTCTTTTTATTAGTTCAATTCATAAAGATGAAAAAGACATTGCACGGGAAGCACGAAGACGACTGAAGGAGGAGAGACTGCGGAAAAAGGAACGGAAGATGCGAAGAAAAGCGAAACTGGAAAGTGAATGTCTGGCGGAAAAAATGAACTGTTTCAATCACGACAACGAGCACTGGAGGACCCCTCCTCTGTGGACAGGTAAACAAATTGCTTTTAAATGGAAAACAACAAACATTCATAATTAAACCATAGACATAGGCATAAACATACTTTATTACACATTACATTCTGTTCCATGTGATTACATACTAGTTGTAATCATAAACTAAAGACACAAAACAACATTCTTCACATGGGTGTAAGCTGTTTGTAAAATTATTCGGACTTTAATACCTTCATATGTTAACGTAATCTATCTAAAGAAGCCTTAGGATTGTTCGTTGCGCCTGTAGTGACAGCTGGTAAAATTTGTACAGTTAGGATTATAAAAAAAACCCAATGACGGAGTGGAGGAACACTTTCCATCTTCTGCTGCCACCCATACATGCTCACAATACTCTTGTTCAGGACGATTTTTACTTGGCCAAACTATAGTCACATGGTCTTTTTAGAAGTCATTATTCCAGTAAATAAACAATTTTGTTGAGAATTTGTACAATTTCTTTCAATCTGAAGAATTTGATTTACAATGTAAACAAATTCATGTTTCAATTTTAGTTCAGGTATTAATTGAAGACGCTTAACATGATGTATCTGTCTTCTTATTAACATACTATTTTTTTACAGAGGGTTCGTTCTGTTTCTGTATGAACGCGAACAACAACACATACTCCTGCTTGAGGACAATCAACAAAACCCACAATTATCTGTATTGCGAGTTTGTTACCGGACTCGTCACCTTCTACAATCTACGACTCGGTAAGTGAATCTCACGCAATTGTTGGAAATGATTAAAGCCATTGCAAGATAAATTTGTAAACTTTTATAATTATTTTGTATTTTATTTCTATACTTTTCTTTCTACTTAACTTATTTAGAATGTTTACAAAATCAGTCTCAAGTGTTCTTTGCTCGGCTGCTATTTCATGCAAGGGCTTATGGGTAATTTTACACTAGTTGTCTCTGGTTTATTTTTTACTCTCTACAACTAAATTAAAATAATGGCATCTCAGCCTACAATAAAAACTCATAAATACAGAAACAAACCTAAATTTATTTTAAAACTTAATATAATGGTATTCTTTGAAAATGATAGAAGGGGCTAACAAATGGTTGAACAAAACTGGGGAAACTCTATTATTTACTTTGATATTCAAATTATTACAGAATAGTCTTTAATGTCTCAACTTTCACAAGGGCTCTTATATCTCTTATATCTCTTTGTTCGGCTTAATAGAATGTATTCTTATGATCTTTTATTCAGCGTATAAAAGCTTGGCAATCAAACATAACATGAAATAATGTTATTAATAAATTATAACTCGGAATCTGAATAATTTAATATTGCTCAATAGCAGGTGAAAAAGTTACTGTTCACTGGAAAGCTAAAGTCCAGATGCTAGATGACGCTCTCAATAAATAGCTAGTAGGCTATTAATTTAACTTGATATTAAATATTTCAAAATTAAACTTGATGATATAAAAATTAATTTAGAATTCTTGTTAAATCATTGAAAGTTTTTTGATTCAAGATCTGTTTGGTTTTGACTTTAATTACTTTGATAGTTCTTTAAAAGTTGATGGCCTTAAACTGGAAATTCAAATGGCTTCCATTGACAAGAAACTCACCACAAATTCAAACTCTTCGCTACAGGTTTTAAAACTCTTCTTGGCATTTATTAAGGTCTGAGTCCTTGCTTGTGTTTGTTATTAATTATGTTTCCGGTACGCTACTACATTCAGGTCCTCTCCTGTCGATGGCTCATCACTTTCTTCTGGAAGCTCACTCTTGTATTAGCACTTAAACGTAAACACATATTACATTATCCAATTATCCGGGAGCGGCTTAGTCGGATTGCGGTTTAACCAGGGTCACGAAAGATTTATTTTTATTATTTTTATTTATCCCCTTCTAAACATAAATAGAGCAATAACAATTTATTTTGCTAAATTATCTCCAGAATCGTATTTAATTTGCTTTGTTTATCAGAACAAATAAAATACAAACAGTTTAGTAAACACAACATAATCTTAGTGTCTGTCATCTCGCTAATGAGCCGTAGGCGCGTGATGGGGAGCGATGACCTTGACACTGCTCTAGCCACTGCACTTGGCTGGGCAGAGCGACGGACGGTCGGACGCAGATGTCTAAAAATAGAAACATCTCAAAACAATCACCCTTCCTGCCGTTGTTCACCCTCATGGGATTTTCCCCCCAGTGCGGAATTAATTAGCATACTCTTCGGTGTAGTTTAGAGATTTCGGTGTTCAGAGATTTTTAAGTATCCCTATTACCTATTAAGTATCATTCGGCATTTTGGATAGTATTTAGTGCTATCAACCATTGCTAGTATTAACTATTATTATCTTGATTGTTTGTAGATGTTATCACAATTTAAAGGTTTTCAAAAGTATTTAATTTTCATAAATATATATTAAATGACATTAAAACACAATATTGTAGTATAAAAATGTTGATAAACCTTTATTATATTCGTTATATTCAATTTATTGAATCCCTTTGTTTTAAACACGGTTTTGGGTTATCCGTGACCCTCCGACCGGTCATTACCCCAGATAATCGGGAGTTGACTGTATTATAATTGTTCACTATAAAGGCAAAATTTATGATTTAATGCCCACCTTCGGGAAATCCGGATTTTTCAAAATCCAGACCGGCTGTCTGCCACATTAGTCCGGATTTCTGAGAGTCCACTGTACTTGATTAATTTTTGCCAATTCGTGTAATGCTTTCAACTTTCGTTCCACAGTAACTACATCCTGTTTTCGGCTGTATGAACTAACTATAATTGGGGAGGAAAAGCTATATTTAAAAAATACTTACTAAAACTGTTACGGAATATACCATTTTATTACTAACTAATAAAACACACACAAAACATTGATTATTATAAGTTCCTTACCCTTTGAAGAGGAAAGACCAACAAATATTATGATATGTTATTATTGATAAACAGATATTTAATGAAGATATTTATTTTTTAATAAATTGATGAACTTGGCAGTTGAATTGTGGTAATTCCTGGAAATGAATGGCAAAACCTTAAACTGTTGTCAAATCTTGGTAGTTTAATGTAAAATCCTCCTTCTTTTAGGTAGGGGCGGCTAAACTGAACAACGATTAAAGAGGGGTCGGTTAAGAGGAATACTTAACTACTACTGTATATTAAGGCTCTTGGAATATTTTGTACAAAAGAGAATGGTGACAAATATTCATTAAGGAATGAACAAAGTTTACAGAGATATGATATATTCAGGCAAAGGTTACAAATTACACCAATTTTCAAATAGTTTAAGTCTTTGCAAATAAAAATGTTAAGTAAATTATCTGTGGAGACCGCAGTAGCTTATCCATTAACTCTTTCAAACTAAAACTTAATAAATTCCTGAATAATAACATTTGTTATAACGTAGAGGATTTTCTAGAAATGTTAAAGACAATTTTTGTTTATGAGTGCTTTATTATCATTGCTTTATATATGTGTGTATTATGTTTGGAAACCTTATTTGAATTTTAATTACCTATTCTAGTTAAGTAAATATCTTTGACAATGCCCATTACACGTGCGTTATATCATTTAAAGACAAATAAATATGTTCTAATTGTTCTACATCAAACTTGCAATACTTTACAGATCCATTTGAACAGTGGAATCGAGCGTCGCTGTTGACTGTGGAGGAGAAGTCGTACTTGCACGACACTCTGGAGAAGCTGAAGGGCTGTCGCGGCGCTCGACAATGCTCCGTCACGCCCAGCCAGCGGCAACATTCACTGAGGAGACAGAAGATGGCCAACAGCGCCAATATAAGTGAGTGGCTGTTTTATCGTAATACCTGGGGGGAAAGCTGAAGGGCCGTCGTGGCGCTCGACAATGATCCGTCACGCCAAGCCAGCGGCAACACTCACTGAGGAGACAGAAGATGGCCAACAGCGCCAATATAAGTTAGTGGCTGTGTTATTGTAATACCTCGGGGGGAAGCTGAAGAGCTGTCGCGGCGCTCGACAATGCTCCGGCACACCCAGCCAGCGGCAACACTCACTGAGGAGACAGAAGATGGCCAACAGTGCCAATATAAGTTGAGTGGCTGTGTTATTATAATACCTGGGGGGGAAGCTGAAGAGCTGTCGCGGCGCTCGACAATGTTCCGGCACACCCAGCCAGCGGCAACACTCACTGAGGAGACAGAAGATGGCCAACAGTGCCAATATAAGTTGAGTGGCTGTGTTATTATAATACCTGGGGGGGAAGCTGAAGAGCTGTCGCGGCGCTCGACAGTGCTCCGTCACGCACAGCCAGCGGCAACTCTCGCTGAGGAGACAGGAGATGGCCAACAGTGCCAATATAAGTGAGTGGCTGTGTTATCGTAATACCTGGGGGGGAAGCTGAAGAGCTGTCGCGGCGCTCGACAATGTTCCGGCACACCCAGCCAGCGGCAACACTCGCTGAGGAGACAAAAGATGGCCAACAGTGCCAATATAAGTGAGTGGCTGTGTTATCGTAATAAACTAAGTGGCTGAAGGGCTGTCGTGGCTCTCGACAATGCTCCGTCACGCCCAGCCAGCGGCAACACTCGCTGAGAAGACAGAAGATGGCCAACAGCTTCAATATTAAATCAAATCAAAAATTCCTTCATTCCATAAATTGGACATGGTATATAAAACAGAGCCATTAATATAGGACTTAATGTACACAAAATCAATGTTCATACACCAGAGTATTATTATATTATAATCAAAATTATCCTTATTGTAACAAAAACTTAGATAGTAAATTAATTTATGATCTTTAAATTAGAATAGTTACAAATATAAAATAAATTATTTTATTTTTCCAATTTCCCAAAATTCTTCCAAATAATACAAGGAAAGCTTCAAAAGATATTCCTTCAACTGTTTTTTAAACTTAATTAAATTATTTCCCAATACAATTTTGATAGGCTAATTAAATAAAAATTTATTACCTATGAAGTGAGTTCTTTTTATAGAAATGCAAATTGTGTTACTCCACCTTTCTATTAAGTCTTGTATTATATTGATGATGACTGATTATTACTGTCGTGTTTTAGTTTTGTTTAAAAAACATTATTGTTTCAAAAATGTATAACCCATACACTGTAAGAACGCGAAGTCTGAAAAATATTTGTTGTAAGTTTGAATATAATTCTCAGAGCGTTTTTTTTTGTAGTAACTAAACTCTGTCCAAAATATTTTTGTTGTTGCTCCATAAATGCTTACACCGTATGCTAGATGTGAATGTACCAATGAGAAATAAATTTATTTTAAAGTATCATTGTTACATATTTTAGCCATTTGACGCAAAGCGTGTAGTCCTGATGATATTTTTTTTACTACGTGGTCAATCTGACCGTCCATCCTAAATTTTCATCAATTACGAGTCCAAGGAATTTAGTTTGTTCTACTTGATCCAATTTGTAACTGTTTAATATGATGTCCGGTTTAAATTTTGATCTTGTGAACACTAGTGAAACAATATTTTGAAAACAAAAACCTTCTAATAAATCCAAGTAAAACAAACTTTGTATCATTCTCAACAAGACAGTGCAGAACAAAAATTGACCCAATTATTAAAATAGATGAAGATGAAATACTACAAGAATGTAATACAAAATTTTTGGGACTGATTATAGACGAAAATTTGACCTGGGATGACCACATTGAAAGTGTTTTGAATAAAATATCGTCTGGGATTTTCGCACTTAGAAGAATGTCAAAAAAATGTAGTTTAAAAACATTGAGAGTTTTGTATTTTGCACTTATAGATTCCCATATATCATATGGGGTAGGTATTTATGGGGCCACCTCCACCAAAAATTTGAAAAAGATTTTGAAAATACAGAAAAAAGCAATAAGGATAATACTTGGTTTAAGAAATAGAGACTCAGTCAAAACAAAATTTACAGAATTAGGATTTTTAACCGTTTTCTCCCAACATGTGTTATACACAGTAAAACATGTCAAGGAACACAATATACCTCTGATGGAAGCGGAAGCCAGAAGTCGTCCATACAATACCAGAAATTTTTTAACTTTCGAATCCCATAGACTAGAGTTTTTTAAGAAAAGCATAAATTATAGAGGTTTAAAATTTTTTGAAATGCTCCCAGATTCTATAAAAAAAACACAAAACCTGTCAGAATTCATAAAAAAAATTAAAACGTTTATGGTAGATCATCCCTTATACTCCTTTGAGGAATTGCATGTAAATTTGAATGTCTAGTTGCTAGGCCTAGTTCTATCAAATTTGTAGATTCCAATACATGTTTATATATAAATAGAGAGACACTACTCACTATGACAAATGTGACACTATTCATCTGTAACAATTGTACAGTTAACGAATAAAGATATTTGATTGATTGATTGATTGATTGACTCTAGTCGTTACAGCTGAATTTCTGAATAAACTGGGGTAAACAGTGGGAGTAGCTATGCCATTTTCAACTACTCGACTCAAATTTTTGAGTAGTCTCTAATACTCGCTCGGCCTTTGAGTGTTAAAAAATACTCGACAGGTACTCGAATACTCAAAAACTCGAGTACTCGTCCACCACTAAAAGCTAGAAGTAAATTTTAAATCGTACCCAAGGAATCCAGAACTTTGCACTATTGGACTGGTGTGACAGCTGCATAATGATACGTATGGACCATAAGTATGGGGGGAGGGCTGGATACAAATGAACTTGAAGGTGGCGTAAGTGGGGTAAAGATGCCAGACCTCATCTGCATGCCAACTGAGCTATGTTTTTTCTGTTCTCGGGCACTCCTAGTTTTGATAACTAATTGCATTATGGCTGATTTTTTACCATGCCTAAGTAAAAAATCTTCCAAAATATAATATGAATTAACCATGTTTTGTTAACATCGTTTGTATAGAGAATGCTAAGGATCAAGAAAAATTCAAATTGAAGAAGATTTAGAATTATATAAGTCACATTCCACTGTAACCGTTATTAATGGCATTTATTTTTTTCAGGAGGAATAGACAGAGGGCTGGACCAGTAGTTTCTGAATGGATTGCATTTAAAGCTTGCATCGACTGATATTGCCGGCACGCAAGTTGGCGTTCTTTTGTCAACTCCCAGATGACATCGAAGATTCTTGTGATCAAGTGTATATTTTTTCAGTTTAGTTTTGTGTCAGTATTATGCAATTTTGTGTAAATAGTATTTAAATTTTATCAACTATATTTTATGTAATATATCATTTTGAATTTTATAGGACATTTCCTTTGCACTGATCAGCTATGATTTAGTGATTATGTAATGTAGTAGCAATTATTAGAGTATTTACAATTTAGGTTTATTTATATTTATTTAATAGCATTTAATAACTGTAAGTAGGATAGCGAATTATAATTGAATGCAAACATAATCTGTATTTATAGGGTGTGTTCACATTATCATAACTAAAAACAAGTTTTATTAACAAATGCCTATTAAATACAGTACCTAATCTATGGTGTCGATAACTTTTCCTTTATTTAAAATTTCAGTTTCAAAACATAATTTTTTCTAAATGTTAATATAATTGGGTTAACTGAACTGCCCCAAGGTTCATCATGCAGTTATTTAAATGTATTCATTCAATAATTGAGTTAATTTTGCTGGAGAATCACGACAGGTGTTCAGCTTTTATCGAATGTTTGCCGATATTATGTAAACACACCCTAAAGGCGGTCCCGCATGTAATCAAGAGTTCGTGCAGCTCCCACCCACTTCTTGCGAATACTCCGAACATTCGGAGTTCGGCCGAGTTTGTGAGAAGTGTGGGACCGCCTTAAGCTAACATTTTACAATGTTTTCGAGTTGTGTAGTAAAATGTTATTTTGTTCTAATATAGCCTAATAATATTTATAATTGCGAGGCAATTTTAAAATGCGAGTAAATAAGAATAATTTATTTTATGATATAAATATACACTTGCTAGTGACGCTTATTTATCTTTGCCATAAGGGAATTATAGTTAATATATTTTTTAGCTCTTTTAATGTATATGACCTTTAAACCATTATATTTTTACTTTAGGGCTATAGTTTTTTGAGGATATGTGCAGATCAGTTGTTCTTCAGTTGAAAATTTGACTTCTAGTCAGATATATTTGTTTGATGTTGGCCTTATCCCTGACTGTAATTTAAATGCCATTGCTAGCAAATCATCATTATCTAATTGAGAGCAACTGTGTTATTCCTTCTTTAATTTTCCTCTGTCTGATTCTTTAGAAAGTTGTTTAGAACACTTAATATAGAAGGCAAATATTTCTTGAGCCACATTTTCAAGTTAAAGTAGCCTAGTGACACAAAAATTCTTCACAGTTCTTCACATTTGTAGCTACTTTCACTAAGAACATCATACTAATATTATAAATGTATGGAAAGTATGAAATTATTATGAAAGTATGGATGTTTGTGCGTAACTCTGAAGTTCCATCACGTGAAAACTACTGGACCGATTGAGCTGACATTTTGCAGAAAGTACCATATAGTAACATATATTTTGCTTTATAGTCCTGAGTAACATATAGGCATATTAAAGTTGTGAAAATCTTATAGGGCTATGCCCCACGGGGGTTCAAAGTTCCCATGTATTCCTTATGGACAGTCATTTTTGTTTAAGCTGATGAAAATACAAACAGCTGATCTTGATTCGGAGTAGTTCCACAGGCTATCCACAGAATGCAGCACACAAAACTATCATAGTTTTTATAAATAATTCGCGGGGCGAAGCCTGCGTAACAGTTAGTTTTATTATTATCATACTTCCTTATTCGAATTCGGTTAGTGCAATAATTTATCTTAGAAATATTTTATCCCATTTAGGTTGAATATATAAATGTAACACCTGTTTTATTGATCAGAATATGTTAATTTACAAAAACTAGATATTCATTTTGCCAATTAATTAAAAACATTTTTAGTAGTTTTTATCCTTTATCAAATTTGTTTTCATACTGATTTAATATTTTTATACTCAATCTGTTATAATGCTTGATTTGTTAAATAAATTAAACTAATGTGATACATACTAAGATTTTTTATATGAGTATGATTAAGTTTTTACCTACTGTTTGCAGCCTATGGTGTCACAGTTTATTCCTTTCTGGGATACGATCCATTTAGCCTCTTCCTGTTGCTGACATAAACAAGAACTAGCTGAAGCTACGAAGGAATAAACTGTGAACCCCTTAGGCTACAAAAACGTAGACGAGTTTTAAATTAAAAGGTGTGAAGGCTTTAACAATTTTTCCTAGTTATGCATTTTTAACTTTTCTTTATATTTTAAACTCTTTCGATATAATCCTATTTGTATTTCCTTCCTAAGAATAAGGGGTGATTCATGCCATCCATGCAGCATGAATAACAAGAATAAGGGTTAACTTAGGCTCTTGATTGTAACTACACCCCATTAGTATAAATGAACCAAATTTCATAAAATAAAATAAAATAATATTAATCAAATCACTTCTGATTTTTAAAAATCTTATTCAATGCAAGGGCAATAAATTTATTTTGAACTCTTCGTCTAGTTCACCTTAATACCAGGGAAATGCCAGAGAAAATAAAATCTCTTCGTTATAAATGACACGTAATTTTATTTTAGCCAATTAGGTGTACTTTTATGAACAAAATATAAGCATTATGTTTTAAGAGTTGATAAAAACGGATTTCCCTTTTTGCCTTCTCCCCTATACATAGTATATGGAGAAAGTATTGTTTTCGTCAACATTTTCAAATTTGAGTTGTTAGTGGAAATATTTGTTTTGGTGCCCCCGAAAAGCGATTTTTATATGATGTCTGTCGCGTGCGTGCGTGCGTGTACAGAGCTAGAGCCCGCACCAATGGGCCGATTTTGATGAAATTTGGTATGTAGGTATCCACGATATCCCCAGGTGTTTTTTCCATTTTTTTAAATTTTTGAATTTGAAGGATAATTATCCCCCAAAAACCGCTTAAAAAATCTAAATTTCTCAAAAACATCTTTAACGATTTTGATTAAATTTTAGCGGGTTTTAGAGCTTTAGCTGTCCAACAAAATTACACTACCCGCATTTCTGGAAAAATTTTGGTTCAGAAATTACAGGACTTACATCAGAAATTCAGTTTTTGTTTATTTATGAAAAAATATAAATGTTTAAAAAAAATACTTAGCATAGTTAAAAAGAGCCCAAAAAACTAAATAATTTTGTATTTTAAATTATAGTTCTACGATTGCTGGTTGCGGAGAAAATTTAAATTTTCATTTTGCGATAAACACAGTACATTGTCCATTATGGGGATTAAAAAACTTACCATTTCTCTCTTATTTACTGATCAATTTCATTTAACCCTCCAAGTGTCTTTAATAATGGTCTTAATGTTTGCCTATTTTTTGTGATTTTGCAGCGTTTTATTCAAATAAATGTAAAAAACTTAAAAAACTCCCAAACTGCATTATTGTATTTTCTTGTTCAGAAAATCATGGGCTTCAATATTATATATATATAACATCTCACAAAAGTTATTAAAGGAAAATTATGTGATAAAAAATAAAATAATAAAAATAAAAAAATTTCACGTTTGCACTCCATCATATTATAATCGGTTCTATATATATACAATTTTCAAAATAACCAATTTGTTCTAAATTTTATAAGGAATCTAAATATATAAATAAATAATCACAAATAAAAACAACGAAAAACATCTCAACATAATACCATTCCCGAAGTGAGGTTAGCGACGCACAACAAAACTTCACACTTTAGTACAATTGTTCTGCAAAGTACAATTGGCACGAACTTAAAAAGCGTCAGACAGACATCGGGAAAAAGCTTAGAATCTGCCGTAAATGGCGATTCCAATTTTGATCCGGTTCATGAAGATTCAATGCGCCCCAGAGCCTATTCCATAAACGCTGTTTGACTGTCGACGTAGCGACAATAAACACCCCAGCGGATGTGTTTTGTGTCGCTATAGTGACACATAATGCCTGGAGTGTTAAACTTGATATGCAGGTCAAGTTAGCGTTGACCAAAAGAGGATATTCAAAATATGTTGCCACTTAACCCTGGGGGTGACGAGGGGCATTTCCCCTCTTAAAACCACTGTGTGTAGCAACGGATTCTGTAGTGCCTCCCAAAAAGGTATTTTGGTGTATATTTCCAAAAACAACTTTTTTTGAAAATTTTCTGTATGTTCGTCCGTACTTTGTATTCTATATTTGGCAAATAATACGTAATTTAAACGTTGATGCTGTGCTAAAAGGTAGAAAGTATGCGTCAGTTTCCTGATACTGTGTATTTGATTTAAACCTCAGAGTTGCAATCATATAAAAATGATCATTTTGATTTGTCAAAACCATTTCCTGAGTTTCGTCAATGCAGGGCTTTAATTTTAAGCTATTCTATTGACTGAACAAAGTCAAGTGGGATGAAAGAATTGCAGAAAAACATATGACTGATAGTTAATTGTGATTCCTCAATCAAGACTTTTAATTTATTGTTATAAAAGTATTTTTTTGAAGTTTTTGTTTTCTGTGCATTCATTTAACACCCATTAATACACTGCGGCCATATTTTTTTAAAGTTGTAAGATACATTGAAATAATCATATTTTATGTCGGAACACGAATGTACGGTAATGGAGAATCAAACAAATTGTTTATCAGTCTCTAATTTTAAGTAAATTGTTTTAAATAATAAATTGACAATAACTGTAATCTAACTAACTAAAATAATGATAAATTGTTCAATGTGATTATATTTTTATGCTGTTTGCTTTTGGTGTTGTGAGAAAAAAGCTTTATCGAATTTAAAGGTTGGGTGGCAATAATAGCAATTTACTCTAATGTTTAATGTAACTCATATTTGTAGAGGCAATTTAATTGTAAATTTGTATTCAGTTTTTTTTAATGAACTCATTATTTTATTTAGTTTTTGTTTTAATCAACTCATTTTTGATAGTTGACTAAGATTTTTTTAAACACATTTAAAAAAACATTGTTCTAAAAATAAAATAGTTTTTACTAGGTAAGTGACAAGACTCTTTGAAGAACAAAATATTTAGTAAATAGGATTATTTTATAGATTTCCTGATTAACTTATCTACTCTGCTGATCAATCAGCTTCAAATCAAATAAATTTACTGCCATATTTAAAGTGTTGTATCTTTTATTCTACCATTTTTATATGTATTAACCCATTAAGGTAGCAATTATATTCAATTTGCAATGGCCTATAGTGGGATTTGATTGGTGCTGCACTCTAATAGCAAAATCTGTAACTAATGACTGCGGGCAACTACAGTTCTCTTCACTAGGGGCGCAGGTTGACTATAAACCTATATAACGCCGCTAGGCCGCTGATCGTGGTAGCCGAGTTGGCTAAGTCGTGGAAACACCTTGGCCAAGTGTCGATACGAAGTTCGTGGGTTCGATTCCCACACACGACCAAAACTGACCAGTCATGCAACTTTCAATGAGTGAGTTGGTCTGTGGCAGTGTTGGTGGGAGGGCCGTAGTAAAATAAACAGTGGCAGGCTTGCTTGGAAGTTGACGGGTTCGGATAAATCTTTGTGAGTTGCACATGGTCAACACTGATTTTGATACTTTTTACTTATGTCTACTGTGTGTGTGCCAATGCGGCTTTTTAAACTGGAAGAAAAGAATATTTTAATTAAAATATGCCATTAATCCATTTTATATTCCGATTATAGGTTTATAACCACCTATAACCTTCTTCGACCTATAACCTATAACCTGGTTCGTTTCTTGACACGCAAGAAACGGAACCAGCTCGTAAGTCTACGCCAGTGGGTTAAGTTGAGAGGATCCTATTTCTTTAATTTGAGCAAATGTTTTTCTTAGTGATGTGCGATATGTATAGTATATTGTGATACTGTACCCAGGATGTATTTATAAAACTATTTTTAATCTCGCGAGATTGAGATTAAAAGGAACGAGAATGGGTTGGTTAAAGTAGTAGTTTAGTAGTTGGAAATATTCCCCCCGACAACAATTATTGGTCCTCCATCAGCAGGCCAGTGACATGGCTGCAAACCTTACTTATATAGTCTGCTGGTCCTCCTTCAGCAGGCCAACGACATGGCTGCAAACCTTACTTATATAGTCTGCTGGTCCTCCATCAGCAGGCCAACGACATGGCTGCAAACCTTACTTATATAGTCTGCTGGTCCTCCATTAGCAGGCCAACGACATGGCTGCAAACCTTACTTATATAGTCTGCTGGTCCTCCATCAGCAGGCCAACGACATGGCTGCAAACCTTACTTATATAGTCTGCTGGTCCTCCATCAGCAGGCCAACGACATGGCTGCAAACCTTACTTATATAGTCTGCCGGTCCTCCATCAGCAGGCCAACGACATGGCTGCAAACCTTACTTAAATAGTCTGCTGAAATGTCAAATTTGTGTTCTATCATATGATCCAAAAGTTCGTTTACTATTATTACAAGCCCATCTATGAAACATCAGCTAATCATGCATACAACTCTTCTTTTTTATACACCTTGCCGTTTAAGGCCCCTTATACTACGCATAACATATTCGTATCTCTACAGTGAAGTATATAAATTTACCAAATGGTTAAATAAATCTCACTAAAAACATTTTTCAAATTTTTATTAACAAGACTGAAATTAAATCATAGCAGTTTTAAAAATACAACAAAACAATTACTTAAACAAAACTTAACATAATAACATAACTATATCACGTTCAATTGTTTGATTATATGATGTTCGAACATGCCTCTTTTTAGGTTACGTATAAAGTAACATTCATACACAAAGTTATCAATAATAAATGTGGTTTTGTAGCTCCATTATAGGATACATGCTGGTTATAGTACAGTTAATATTATGTATTTTATTAAAGGGCTAAAATACATATTTTAAAATTAAATAGATAAATACATTTAAAATACAACCAAGTGCTTTATAATACAATTATGTGTATTTTTAAAACTATTGAAAATTCAAATTATAAAATGTATATGTTTGACTTTTACTGACAAATACTGAATAATGATGTATGCAACTGCAGAGTATAGAGGATTATGAAATTTTAAATACCATAATTGGCAATTGTTTATATTATTTCATCAAATAGTATTTTACAACAATAGAGTTACATACAATCTGTGGAAATATTTTGATAAATTGTTTTTTGTTGCCCATTAATATTGGCAATAAACTTTTGTAACTAGCCTTCAAAATAATTGTACAAACACATGAGACTCTAGGTAACTGCTACTTTCTACTGGAAAGCTACTACTCTTAATAGATACAAAAATAACAAATCAAAAATAAATAAAATAGTCTTTTACTTTTGTTATTTCATAATTTTACAATATCTTGAAACTGGTTCTCAAAAAAAAAACCTGCTAATCAACTATAGGCAGAAGTATTTTTATCGAGTGAATAACTGTTTCTTACACACTGCTCCAGTGTGTTGGATTTTAATACTAACCTGCGATTTTACTTGGTAGTCACCAGATTAAACCTTTCCGCAGCTTGTTGGGCAAGTCACCATTGGAATATCTCAGATTTAGTTTCAGCATAGTCAGGGCCGGTGCAAGAGGTTTTGGCGCCGTAGGCAAAATTATTGAGAGGCCCCCCCCCCCAAAAAAAATCATTTAACGCAAAATAGTCTGTGAAGTTAGCAAGAAAATGTTTTACTGCTTTCAACTGGCATAAAATGTTGCACGTTGTCTTGTCATTAGCTATCAAAATCCACCCGAAGACACTCTCCCAGAGGCCCCTTTCCTCCTGTGATGACGTAATCAAAATAAAAGTTGCAGTGTCTGGTTTAAACATTTATTTGATATCTGTGGACAAATTTAGATTTTGAATTGTCATTTTTAAGAAATCAACTTACTAGGGGTGTGCGAGTACTCGAAACTTCGAGTTTTCGGCCGAGTATTTTACTACTCGAACTTGACTCGAAGTTTTGAAAACTACTCGAAAGTTCGAGCGAGTATTTCCCGCCGATTTCCGGACGATCGCTAACGATTGCGACCGGCCAAACGCGTAGTAACAGCCGCAAAAAGCAATCGCATCACGTAAAATCGGCCGAAAATGACGACCGCGAACGATTGGAACCGGCCACAACGCGTAGTAACGGCCGCAAAAGTTAATCGCGACCGACCAAAACGCGTATTAACGGCCGCAAAAGGCGATCGCATCACGTAAAATCGGCCGAAAATGACGATCGGACCGCGTAATTTCGGCCGTGACTAACGATTTTGTCATTTAATATTGATTATAAGCGATGTCTGGACCAGGTGAAATTGGCCAACTGACAACCGGGCCCTGTTTCATCGGCCGGAAACGAATGTCAAACCGTGTTTTGTTTGTCAATACGTAATCCAGTTTGATTGTAATGGCCAAAACTTTGTATTGCTACTCATGTATTAGTTAGAAACCATGTTTAGATGATAAAATCTAGGGTGGTTTCAAAATTCTATTACACTATTTTAAACTACCAACTGATGGCAAATACTCGCTCGAAAATAATTGGCACTACTCGACTCGACTCGACTCGATTAAAAAAATCACTACTCGCACACCCCTACAACTTACCCATTAATATAAATATTGTAAAGAGGTATAAAGGGGTCTGTCTGTTGAAATGTTAGTGTTACAAACTATTCTGGCTTTTTTTCGAATTACTCTGCAGAAAATACGCTATTAAAGTGTAGTCGGGATGATAAGACTTGGGCTCGAGGCCATAATAATGTACACCCCTTTACATGTTCATAGTTATTTCCAAACGTTAATTGTGATGATTTAAAATGTTAAAACAACTTATTTCGTCTTAATACTATTGTTCAGGCAATAGGTAATATCTCCTAAATATTTTATATTCGGCCGTGATGAGGTGCCCGACCGCGCCGCGCCTGGCTGGGGCCTACGGTAGCACGGCCGGGCGCTCCAAATCTCGATGCGTTTGACCGGTTTATCTAATTTTCTCTAAAAAATGTTTAATGTATAAGAATGTGTTCTACAACCCTATAACCTTACATATATATAAAATACCCCCGGGATGGGGGAAAACACAAGAAGGAAACCAGGGTACTGTGAAAATACTTGTCTGAAGTGTTCTACCACCTGCTGAAAATTCAGCTTTATAGGAATTACTTGCAACATGAAACCTTCATTAACTGGGGCTGGGTGGCGCAGTGGATGTAACCGCGAGACGTCACAGCGATGTGATGGGGCCGAGGCCGGGGTCACACCGCGCGGCTCCGTGAGCCAGCCCTACTGTATAGCCCTAGAAACGATCGATATAACCTCCAAAACTCCCTTCCCAATCCAGTCATATTGCATTCAAACTGTATCTAGTCACATTCATCAAGCTGCGCCCTACTCTCCTATTACAGATCGTTTGCTGCTAGAGGTTAGGTTTTTCCTAGTTTGACTGTGTTACAAAAAATGGTTACGACCAACTACAAACGTCAAACTTCCTGGACATATTACAACTTTGGGTCTATTAAAAACCAAAATCTGTTTGTTACAATAAAGTTAGTATTTTGATTTTCTGTAAAAATATATTTTCCAATTTTACATGCGCCCCACTCTTAACGGCGCCGGGGGGCTGTCATTGTCCAGGCGCCAGGCGCCCCTCAGTCCCTGGCGCCCTAGACGTTCGCCTCTGTGGTAGCGCCGGCCCTGAGCATAGTACAGATTTGATCATGCTCAGTCTTTTATTATTAGAGATTGTTAGGAGTTCGGTCTTGATCGAGAGACGATCTTACGTGAAGGTTAATGGGTAGGGTGAAGAGGTCCTGCATGATACGTATGGGGTATTTGGTAATATTGTTGTAGATAGGAAAGGACCTTTGGTTTCAATCTCAATTGTCAAAATTATTTGTTAAGATTAATTTATAGAATGAGACTCATATTTCGTACAGTCTATTAGGAATGTTATTTGTATTAATGAATTGTACAAATTCAATAAATTAAAAAAAACTTAATGTTACTGAAACAAATTTGTATTACAGTGGGCTAAAAGTAAAATGTGAACATGCTAAACTATTGTGATGCATTTTGATGTTTTTTAGTTTAATCCCATAGGGTTTGAGCTTATGACGGGATTATGAAAAGGTTTGGAGAAAGCATAATAAAACAGCTGACAGACTACTGAAGTGTGCTATCAGTATAATCTTACAAAATCGATTATATTTGATGTGTTTGTTTCTATCATTAGGAATATCAACTTCTAGTGTATTCACATTAAAAAGCAATACACTCAATAGATCTACAAAGCTAAAAAATAAAGTACATATCACAGTATATTGAAATAATAAAAATAATATAGCATTTAGCATTATTATAAAATGGTTGGTAATAAGTAAGTCTAAGCTATTTCAGGTTGAATCCAACAAGATGGTTTCTTTACCGAGAACACTGCTTCAAATTCTGAAACAAAAATAACTCCATTGAAAATCCACTACACAGGTTCTAATAACTAATTTTAAATCAAAACAATCACAAATATTTAAATGATTTTTATTTTTGCTTGGCCTTTCCCCAGCAATGCCGGCCGAAAAAAGTTTGCACTGACAAAAAGCTTTACAAAAAAAGTTCTCGAATTATTTGTAGATGTTTTGGATTAAAACTAGTTAAAAAACTTAAATGTTATATTAAAGCCAATTTGTATTGAAGATTGGGGAAGCGATAGGGAAACCACATACAGTAGAAATCCAATTATCCGAACCCCAATTATCCGAATATCCAATTATCCGAATCGATTTTGAGTGAAATAATAGAAATATAAAAATCAAGAAAATAACGGCGGGAGCGCGTGTAGCGATAATGCGCCGTGAGCGCTAAAATAAAAGCCTGCGCTGTTACCTTCCGGACGATATTTTCGCAGGGAACAATGAGTCATACCCCCTTCCCGCCCTGCTCATCATCAGTCGCTACTGTTCTTTCACCGAGATTATCGTTCGAAATGAGTACAAAACGTAAACGTGTTGTCCTTTTGCTAAGTGATAAAATCACTTTGCTCGAGATGTTCAAGTGAAATAACCAACATTGAACAGTGAAATACGTACAGTATGTAGGCCTATTGAAAAGAGCAACTGTATATACTGTATTCAATTTAACTCCTGTAATTTAATTTTTATGACGTATATTCTTGATACAGTTCGCTCACTTTCTGTTCACTACATTTATAATAACTTTGTCGATAAAATTCTGATTTTTTATGTATGGTGATGTTTTTTGCTTAATTCCCGAGGTATACCTGATCATCCGAATTTCTGCATATCCGAATTGGCCCGATCCCCAATTAATTCGGATAATTGGAGTTCTACTGTAAGAGATATTCAAGAGATATTTAGGGATTTATATTTAGGGAGATATTTAGGGATATTTAGAGATATTTATGTTAGGGATTCAAGAGATATTTTGCAAACCTCAAATTTACTCTAAAGTGGGAAATTCAAATTTGACAACAAACCAAACAGTGACAAAACTCAAAATTATCAAGAACTCCCAAACATTTCAGTTGACAAAATTCACTTAGGAGATCTTATATAAAGTTTCTAGAAATGCTGGATGTTTCTCTTGATTGGTGAGACATTACCAAACCTACATTAGTGGTAAATTATCTGCTGGGCTTTTTGTTACGTCTCACTCCTTAAAACCTTGAATTGTAAAAATTAGTTTACTACAGCTTTTCCATGTAAATTACTCCATCATTTAATAGGATAGTTCTACTTTCTCATTTTGCATCTAATGTTCATATTACCATACTTAATTGAGCAGCAATTGCATACAGTATTGAGGCATTACCCTTACACTTTACACCAATAAATGCTGCTTATATAGTTTTTTTGCTGTTCTTGGAAGATTTGGCCTCTCCTGAGACTGCCTCGTGGTTTTAAGTACATCAATGAAAGGTTTATGATTTTTCTATGTGTAGTAATAGCATAGGTACACATGTAATGTGTTTGAATCATACTAATATTATACATGTGAAAGTATGGATGTTTGTGTGTAACTCTGAAGTTCCATCTACTGGGAAAACTACTGGACCGATTGAGCTGAAATTTTGCAGAGAGGTGCTTGATAGTCCTGAGTAACATACAGGCATATTATAAAGTTGTGAAAATCCTATAGGGCTATGCCCCACGGGGGTTCAAAGTTACCATGTATTCATTATGGACATTCAATTTTGTTTGAGCTGATGAAAATACAAACAGCTGATCTTGTTTCGTAGTAGTTCCACAGGCTAACCACAGAATGCAGCACACAAAACTATCAGTTTTTATAAATAATTCGCGGGGCGAAGCCTGCGGGAAACAGCTAGTATGATATAATTTACAATTTAAACCTTTAGCTTGGGTTTTTTCTCCCCCCATTACAACTCCAGGAAACTCGACATTCATGGAACTCCAGTGTCTAAGCCCACAGTGAGTCGAGTTTGTGAGACTCTACTGTACTGAACTGAGTTGTTTGACATTTTGGACTTACACAAGGCCTCAACAGAGAGTCCCATGCAGTCCGGACCAGAAGACTGGTCTGCAGACAGTGTCTGTGTAGCAGCTCGCACTCCCAGGTGTCCACAACTGTCTGTTAAACACAAGGAAATGTATCAGTAAACTTAGTATCTCATGTCTCAGAAAATCTAACCTATCATCTTCCAGTATGTTTAAAATAATTAATAACTTACCTGTCTTATCTACCAAGAGATTTTTGTAAGGTGTCCCTAGTAAATTACGTCATCTGAAATAGTGGGGAGCGGATTGGATAAAAAGTAACAGTAAGATGATGTTGAAGGAGGAAATGGGCGATTGGGTGGAAATGAAAAGGTTATAACTTATTCCACCAGTTATAACCAACAACTTAAATTGAATAGCAGTAAATAAACACTGACTTTGAAGTATGTTAGGAAAAGGGAATTGTATGACCTTAAAAACAAAAAGCCTTAATTAATTTTAAAGTACAAGTATTTACTATTGTAATTAGGGATGAGTTGATACCAAAATTTATCGATTCTCGATACCGATACCAGAAAAATCAATTCTCGATTCTCGATACCGTTACCATCGATACCTACGATTTTTCAGTACCTAGTTGTTAAAACTATAGTTAAAAACCGATACAAATGTATGTTACCATTTAAAATAATGTAGTAGTATTTTGTAGTTAATTATCAAACAAATTGTTTAATGAAATTTGTTACATAATTTAATGTTATTTTCACTAGTATTCTATAGTAATATAGACAAATAAAATTATTTATTATAAATTCGTAATGGGGAAAAACTTGGTTGTCTTGCCGCCAACCCAAACACTCCCCGTGCCTTTTGGAGCGCGGATAAGCGGCGGGAGCTTCGCTTCCCATGCACTTCGTAGCGCGGGTAAACAGTGGGGGTATCAATGGTATCGGTATCGACATTGAACGCATGAATCTCGATACCAATACCAATGTCCAAGAATCGGTGGTATCGAGACTCGACTCATCCCTAATTATGATCACACTTAAGAAAGGTTAAAATTCTTTGAGTATAGTGTTTTGAACTACAGCACAAATGGAAAAACCTATAATGTTTACTACAGGACATTGGTTCAAAAATTATGTCATTTTAAAAGTCAGGGGGGGTGAAATTATGGCAGAAGAAGTATTATGGGGTATTGTCTGAAAATTAACAAAAACTTAAGATGCAATTTATTGAGAGCGCCTATGTCGGTCTAAATTCAGAATCTCAACACCAAAAATACATACATGCTTGTTCAAAAAGCTAAGATCAACAGAATATTGAAATTTCCCACGGGTATTTTGCACAGTTTGAAAAAATCGTTCTTAGGCAAGCAGGAACTACATACATGCTTCAGTTCTGGCCGTAGTTGATACAGTTTGTCTAGAAACTCAGCGATGGCCTGTTCAGTGAGGAAGTAGAGTATCCAGTCGCCTCCACTGCCCTGCACTTCACAACAGCTGGTCTCCTAGCACATCGGAAAACAAGTGGGAGTTAGGTTATGCGAGTTATACCTGGTTAATCACGGGCAGCTTGTCCATAAAGGCACAAGAGCTTGTGAACTATGCAAATAATTAATACAGCTTTATTGACACAGTACTAAGTCAGTATATGTTTACTATAAAAAGTAAATTTTTTGACAACACATACATACCAATATTGACAGTTGAAATACAACAAGCCTTTTTCCAAGTCAAAAATACAATCAAATTCATCATCAGCCAAATACTTAAGCAAACGATGTAATTTAAACCACACATAACACAACACACACACCTTTATATAGACTAGAAACCGCCCAATGGTCGAAATTCGACCAAATATTATTTGACGAATATTTGAAAAAAAATTGATATTTAGTGGGTTTTGTTGCGCTCATCTCTCTCCGCTTCTCTCTTCCCTCTCTCTCTCTCCGTCCCCCTCCCCAACCCTCACCCCCAGGTAATTTTTTTCAATGTGGAGTTAAAAAGGGTGTTACCATTTCAGTTAACAGTAGCCTTTTTATTTATGCCTGAAACCTATCCCCAGCCCTCATCCTTCCCCCTCACAAACAGGTTTAATTTGTTTAACGTGGAGGTTAAAAGGATAATAGAAGGGTGTTACCATTCCAGTAGCTAGTGAAACAACATAGTAAAATAATTAGTTTCACATGATGCGCAGACATTTCACGAGCACAAAATAAAAAATAAACGGTGAAAAATCTGATATATCACTACTGAAAACACTAAAAAAACGAACACTGTCGAATAATAATTAGTTTCTCATGACGCGCAGACTTTTCACTACCACAAAACTAAAAATAAACAGTAAAAAATCGTGCATATCACTATTGATGATTAAATTTAGTTTGTTATTGTTTATATTTTATATTTCAACATACAATTGGTTTTTGGCAATTTTTATTACACTCCACTGAGTACACCACTTAAGTTGCACAGTAATGGTTCAATGTAACATTCTTTTTTCCTTATCAAATGGTATGATCAAGTACTCTAAGCACAGCTTTCAATGCACGCTGCAATCTAACATGTGCTTTGAAAGTTCTATTCATATTTTGTTGTTATTCTGTAACCAATGTGGCTTTTTTATTTCAAATTAAATTTTCCTCATTTCTCGGAGACTAATGTAAATTACGATAGTATTGTGCAAATCTACAGAAAAATACATTTCTAACGGTGTGCTTGGATTTTTCCTACGATGTGCACGAGCTGAGAAAAACATACGACAAAAATTATGCTTGCCTATTAATATAATAGATTTACAGGCACCTATGGAAGAAACCTGCAATGTTGTATTATTTTTGTCCAGAAAATATTTCTTGACGTGGAGAACAAACTTCTACAGCACACTGCAGCAGTTAGGTTACATTATCGATGATCTGTCTCAATCCAACCTAACCGCCGCAGTGTTACAGTACGAGGTCGCAATAGTGCAAACATACCCATTGATTTTGACCTACATTTCAAAACAACACAATGTTGCCAACTTACCAAGATGCAGGCGGTGGAGGCAGTGCGAATGGCTGAGATGTCCTGGAGCCTGGCGCACCCTAACACTTGGTGGGGGAAGTCCAGCGTGAGCAGACGACGAGACGTCAACAGAAGACCGCAACCCTCCAGTGGCTGCTTGCATACTGTCGGGTGCTTGCTGTCAATCAGCTGGGGAGGACAAACAACAGCTGATATCACAGTATAACTAGGAGCGTATGGCAACTGTGAATGTACAGGTAGAGAATACCAGGGATAGACAAATATCGGATTCTACTGCCATCCATATTTTTGTACCGATACAAAATCACCAATATCTGTCTGTCACTGAAATATCGGTTACAAGAAACTCAAAAAACCAGTGACAGCAATATCGATGACAACGCTTATTTGTTGAAGTGGCTGCCTTAATTTACCCACCTAAATAATTTTTTTGCATTTAATAAATTAAATCAGACTGAATATTGGAAAATGTAAATCAATTTTAGCTATTCAAGAATATTAAACGTTATTCTTATTTAAGTATTTGCCCACACCCAACAATAGTTGCTCATAGTATAGTATTTAGCTGGGCTTCTGCAGTCACCGATCCGGCAATCACTGAAACTCAGTACAGCACTACTATTAGCCAAGCTGTCACCGATATGGCAGTAACTAAAACGCAGTACGCCTACTAGCCACGCTGTCACCGATATCTGTCGCCGATTTTCAGAAATCAGTTCCAATGCAAGTACCAGTCCGTTCTCCCCCGCCACGCTACTGAGCTGCGAAACCCGGCTACTTGCTGCAGTGCCACCGATACTTCAGTCACCGATATTTCCTTATTTGAAGTCACCGATACCTTAAAGTCACTGGATCGAACATCTCCACAGTGCCTCATCCTAGTTTATACTATCTCCGTTACTGTAAGATTTTATCTAGCAGCTTTTTACTAAGTCAACATTAGTTATAGCAAGCTTGAAGGTAATTTTGGTCAAATGAATTTATGTAAAGTTAAAACCTAATGTCACTCCTCTAGCGGGGTTCTGTAGGTAATTTTGAGTCAACTGTGTGTCATTTGTTGATATTTACCTCAAAAAGTATATTCAAATATCTATGTAAGGCGCCTACACAAACTTAGGCATGTTTTGAGGCGAATATGAATAAGTTCTTAAATGATCTTGTTCCGTAAATGATCCTGAATCTCGCCCTCTGTAAGGCGACTGGTTTCTAGGTTGTTTATAACCTCAACTTCAGGCTTCAATCCAATTTTGTCATTCACTCACATGAGGAATGTTCGATGTTAGGACATCGAACGATAGAATTCACCTGGTTGATGATGTGGTTGTAAACCTCAAAACCAGTTGCCTATTATTTAGAGGATGAATTTTACGATCACTGATGGAATAAGGTAGTTTAAACCAGTAATTTAATGCACTCAGAAAGTAATCCGGAGCCATAATAACAAAACAAATTATGAGGGTAGATTGAGTGACATACCTTGTGTAACCTTGTTACGGATTACTAAATTGGGCAAATGGTGTATCCAAATGGATTGTGGATTGTGATATACACCCAGTGTGTTTTGTTATTGTTCAACAATAAGTTTTGGAACACAGTGGAAAACAATAATTTACTGAATTAATTTTCAGCAAGAAAAGTTTTGTAAACAATTGTTGTGTAACACAGTTGGTTATATCCTATTAATAATACATCTCACTTCGCTATTTTAAATAACAGTTCAACTGTTTTAACATCATATTTTTGAACTATTAGCCTTGTAACATTTTTTTACTACGAGCTAAAGTAAAATTCGTGTAATCTTCAGGCCAAGGTCGGTTGTCAGAGTTTTCAGGTCACGCCAGTGCCTCTCAAATGATCTATCCTCAATGAAGTAGACGGGACCAACAGCTTAGCGTGCTTTACGAAGTACGAGTTTTTTTTTTACTTAAACTGATTTTAAAACTGCCGAAAAAGGGATGTTGGTATTAAAAGAATACAAAATATTTGTCATGTGTTAAGCCACCGAATCACTTTAGTATTTAGAAGGCATGACAATAGTTGTTTACACCGATCATTTTACTTTTAAAACCAAAAACTCTAACAAGAATCTAAAATGGACTCACATTAGAAGAAATCTCGATGAACGTCTGCAACCAATCGGAACACTCGTAGTCGTCTGCGGCCGCGAACTGGAACGTGCCGGTGAGCCCGCGCTGACCGAACGGCAGAACCTCGAAGGTGTGCGGGCGGTTTGAGTTGAACACCCGCCGACAGCCACCGAAGTAGCCGCGGTGCAGCGACAGAACGTGCTTCGGAGCCTTCTGGCTGGCATCGCTGAATATGTAGATGAGGCCGGTGCTGTAAGAGTGGCGGGGTTAGACGAGTGTAATCAAACACAGTGTTCGAAAGATCATTAACCTGTTGGATTCACATTTTGTTCCTCGGTGCCCCTCCAATGCCTGGATTTAGTTGCTGCTCATCGAGGTTGGGCCCACTACAGTATTGGTAATTGAACTGGTTAGGTTCCAGTCTTGTAACGTTTCATGTTTCACAGGCTTCTCCCATAGCCAAAATCAGTTTAAATCTCAAATAAAATGCCTTTTGGTGTCTAAAGTTCTGTACTTGGTTTAATTTCCCCTATTGCGAAGAAGCTATTAAGTTGTGTTTTGAGGTCCTCAGACCCCAAAAACACCATTCGTTTGAAACTATATATATATACATATACAAACATATATATAATACATATATTATATATATATATATATATATATATATATATATGTAATATACATTATATATATAATATGTAATATATATGTGTGTGTGTGTGTGTGTGTGTGTGTGTGTGTGTGTGTGTGTGTGTGTGTGTGTGTGTGTGTGTCCGTGGGTGCGATAACTCTCATACAAAAGGTCCACAAATGTGTAAAGCAGCATTTATGACTAAGTTTGAAAACCAGACAGATTGACTCATCCGAAGTGGTATTTAGGAGGGGTTTTGTACCCCAAAAATGGGTTTTTTGAAGTTTTTCCATGTAATATTTTAAAAAGTCAAATTTTAGTTTTAACCATTGGATTCAGCTTTAACCCATTCACTGCGGTTGGTCTGCTGGCGGACTACATGAGTTGCCGCTTGGTTGCGGCTTGGTCGCCGCCGGGGCAGCGCGCCATTTCGTGTTTGTTTACTCAGTGTGGTTCAGCCACTCGGAGAGGAAGGTTTATCTGCTACCGCATTGTTCCTAGAGTGTGTGTGCATAGTACAATGCCGTTCGTTTGCGGTTTTGCGGGTGCGGCTTGGTCACCAGCCGGGCAGCGCGCTATTACGTGTTTATGTATACAGTATTTACTCAATGTGGTTCACATAAGGTGTGAATAGTTCATTTTTAGCCAATAGATTATAAATAAAACTAAACCGTGTCATTTGCAACATCGCGGGACCGCAGTGCTGCGAAGGTGTGTGATAGTTTTTGTGCTGTTTTTTGTGTGCAGTGCTGAGGATCCGCCGGCGACCAATAAATATTTATGCCCAAAAACCATCAATAGGAGTCTTGAATATAGATTATAACACTTATTCCCGACTTTTGAACATAAAAAAGGAAAGATATTATGAAATAAAAATTTTCAGCTGCTTTGTGTGGTCTTAATATACAATTTTCCACAGTGAATGTGTTAAAAACACACAATTTGGTGTTTTGATGATTTCTCTACATAAATTGGTTACAGAGATATTAAAAGTGCTAAACACAGTATGTTGTCCAATGTTATTCTTATGGAGGATAATAACAATTTTATATCTCACTTATTTATGGACGTACACCATCAAAACTTGGTATAAGGCTTCATCTGGTTGTCATCTATTGTTATTTCCACAAAAAAGCAATTTTTACCGATTATTCACGTAGCAGCAAACCTGCGTACTCAGCCTTCATGTTATTCTTATGGAGAAAAAGTAAAATGTAATATCTCCCTTAATTATGCACATAAATTAATAAAACTTGGTACTTCAACTAGTTGAGTTATATTGATATTTGCATGAAAACCCATATTTTGTGTTCCTTATTGTAGCAATCCTGCTTACTCAGCCCCCATGATATATTTATGGAGAATAATTAAAATGTTATATATCGCTTAATTAGTTATTTATGAACGAATATTGATGAAACTTGGTATGTGGCTTCACCTAGTTGAATTATATTTATATTTGCATAAACACCAATTGTTTCCATTCCTTGTTTTAGCAAACCTGCGTACTCATCCCCAATGTTATTCTTATGGAGAATAATTAGAATTGTATATATCGCTTATTTGTGAATACATTTTTATGAAACTTGGTATGCGGCTTTATGTGGTATTAAGATATATATTATGCATTCGAAATTCTCTAAGTACACAGGTTTGCAGTGACGGGGTGTTTTAAATTTGCTATGAAGGTTAAACGTGGAAATTGATTTTGAAATGTTTACTTTCCATAGATCAAACTAATTTAAAACCTACAAAACCTAGACCTACCTACCTAATTTATAATTCTTGCAAATAAATACCATATTTAATCAAAAGACAATTTTATCCATATTGGGTACACCAAAACGGCTTTAATTATTAATAAAAAAGACCCCTACAAAATCAATGTTGTAAAAGGTTTCAAGTTGTAATTTGATGGTATAAGTTGTTTCTACATACCTGAGAAGCACATAGCCAGGCAGCCATGGGGCACTGGAGTGCGATCGATACATCAGATGCCCGCACCGAGTCAAACTCTGGGGCCCGGTCATGTACGAGTCCTCCACCCTGATGTACCGGTAGAAGTGCAGCGTTTCCTCCTGTTAATCATGGTTGTTTTAAGTGACAACATTTATTCTTCTTTTTTACCAGGTAGAAGTTAAAACATATTAATAAAAGGTTTGACAGTAAATCTTGAATGAAAAACTTGAGAAGTAGACATAAGACAAAAGACATTCTTTATTTGCACAAAACATTCATGACGTGTTATTACAATATTGAACAGGTGCATCGTTAAGGTTTCATTTCCATACTATAACTAATAAAAAATAAAAAACAGAAACGCACAATTAGAACGTAACAAACCTAAACACACTCATATAGCCTAGGTAAAAAGGATAAAAATCTACCTTAAAGGGTTATCAAACAGTTCTTTAATTGAATAGAAAGCCTTATCCAGCAGATCATATTTAAGCTATTCTTTGAATTTTTTAAGCTCCATTGATTTATAATGAGTTGGTAGCCAATTATACAATTTTAAACCGGAATACAGGGGACATTTTTCATAAAAACTTGATCGGTGGTTTGGGAATCTATAAAGTACATTATTTCGTGTGCTATATCCTAAAATCTGTTTTACATAGTGTTAAAGCAAAAAAGGCTGATTGCTGCATAATGTTCTTAGATATCGAGAAAGCTTATGATAACAAAATACCCCAAAAAACCCCCCCAAAATACCCCTTCGGATAGAGCGATCTGGCTGGTTTTCAAACTTAAAGTCATAAATGTTGCTTTACACGTTTATAACGAATTTCATCAAAATCGGATCATTTTTGCGAGAGTTATCGTGCTCACGGACACACACACACACACATATATATATACAGTATCGAACGAATGGTGTTTTTGGGGTCTGGGGACCTCAAAACGAAAAGTTATCATGGTCCCGGGCCTAGGTCTTACCATGCCGACTACGGTAATAGCTTCTTCCCTACAGGGGAAATTCGCTAAAACAGTTTTTTTACATCATAAGTAGGAATAGTATAGATAGACAGTATCAGAATGTTTAAATCTAGAAGTTCTACACATGAACATTAAAAAACCAAATCCTCATTCAAATTTGAGAAGTCCCTTCTTGATACAAATTTACACCCTTTTCAACCAGTAGACAAGATCCCCCCCTTGAACCACTTGTTCTTAAACAATAATCAACCAAAACAAAATTGTTTACATTATTCAAGATACTGATTGAATCCTTGTCCAGCCAATGTTCATTTACCCATATGCAGCTGGCGTAAATGGGTAGACCCAGAGCTCGACCAACAAAGAGTATCGATAATGTCCACCTTTAGCTGTGTCTGCTTTGGCCTGAACTAATTCTCACTCAAGCTTTATTAATTTAGATAGACAGATGGAAATATAAAAGCTGCTAATGTAAAATAATCCCAAATCGTCACATAAATGCAAGAACTAAATGTAACTAAATGCGGGAATTGTTTGTTTTTATGTCAGTCATCATTTAAAAGACGGTTGAACAACATTCTATAAACAATATCCTAAATTCTGATAGGCCTACAAAGAAGAAATTATTTTAGGAATATATTACAGAAATTGGTGATTATTGCATTAGTGTAGGAAAAAATTACCGAAAACAAATAAGAGCAAAATACGGGTTGAAGAAAAAATGGGTTAAAACTTTTAATCTTAAAAGCATAATTCACTGAGAAAAAAGAATTCTTCTTTTTACAGAATAACTTTGGTACTTGTGAACCAGTCTGAACATACATTTAATATTTAAAAAATTACATTTCCATTATACTTATAAAACTTGTAAAAAGTGTAAAAAAAACAAATTAGGAATTGCACGTAGATGACTTGATAACCAGTCAGGGGCAGGGGGTGTGAGGAAGTTCCCCCCCGCTTCGACCATTGATTCAGCCAACTGTGAAGCTATCGATTAAGTGTATTGGTTTACAATAATTAGCTGTGATAGAATCTTGAAATAGCCTAATAAAAAAACCTTGCTTCATCCAACAACATATCAAACGAGGGTTGTGCCAGGGGTAACTTCCCCTCATTTCCTTTTCCCCTAGGTGGCCAACAAAGTCATCTTTGTACAGTAGGAAGGCCTGGATCAAACAACAACAGCAATTAAAATAAAACCACATGAATATCTGTACTACTAATTCTGTAGGATACATTTTATAAGATACATTGTGGATGTTTGGTAAATTACAAGATGATGGGAGATCGCCCAAATTAAAGCAAGGGACTCTGACCCATAAAAAAATATGGGTCACTAGTATTATAACGAGGGGTGTGCGAGTACTCGAAACTTCGAGTTTTCGGGCGAATATTTTAATACTCGAACTCGACTAAGTTTTGAAAATTACTCGAAAGTTCGAGCGAGTATTTCCCGCCGATTTCCGGACGACCACAAACGATTTTGATCGGCCAAATCGCGTAGTATCGACCGCAAAAGGCGATCCCATCACGTAATATCGGCCGAAAATGACGTTCGCTAACGATTCCGACCGGCCAAATCGCGTAGTAACGGCCGCAAAAGGCGATCCCATCACGTAAAATCAGCTAAAAATGACAGTCGCTAACGATTGCGACCGGCCCAATCGCGTAGTAACGGCCGGAAAAGGCGATCCCATCACGTAAAATCGGCCAAAAATGATGATTGCTAAAACAATTGCGACCGGCCAAATCGCGTAGCACCGGCCGCAAAAGGCGATCACATCACGTAAAATCGGCAGTAAATGACGGTACACATAATTTTGGCAAAAATGGCCATTTGATATCAGCCATAACTAACGATTTCGTCATCTAATAATCTTATATTGATTATAAGCAATGTCCGGACAAGTTGATATTGGCCAAATGACAACCGGACTGTGTTTTATCGGCCGGAAATGAATGTCAAACCATGTTTTGTTTGTTAATACGTAATCCAGTTTGATTTTACTGGCCAACAATTTGTATTGCTACTGTTATTAGTTATTTATCATGTTTAGATGATCAAAACTGGAGTGGTATCCAAATTCCATTACAGTATTTGATACTACCAACTGATGGCAAATACTCGCTCGAAAATACTCGATACTCGAAAATAATTGGCACCACTCCACTCGACTCGATTAAAAAAATCAGTACTCGCACACCTCTAATTATAACATTATGAAAATACACAACAACAGCAACATACACTAGCAAAACTAACCTTGGTCAGCGAGGCCTGAGAGAGTAACGCGTTGTACAACGTAGACGCCAGGGACAGCTGGCGGACGTTGAGGTGTGTCTTGGTCGTGCGGTAGACAGTGAGTGACAGGTGGGACATCATGTGTGACACCAGGGACTGGCCCAAGGCGGAGATCACGGTCACGGTCACGCTAGGGTCCACTGTGACCAGCATCACAGTCTGGTACTCGGGGCCAATCTGGGGACGGTGGACGAGAATTGTTAAGGAACTTTATGAAGGGTGAGTACTAACAAATTAAACGGGTTGATGGCTGGTGAACTGAAAGGCTATACAGTTCTGTTTTTTCATGAACTGAAAGACTCTATGTGGTCCTACCTGGAGTTTTAATACAGGTGATTGGTTGCATTGCGTAATGTTTTGAGATATCAAAATGTTTACAATTGAACTGAGTACCCTTGTTATTTTACTAGTTGTATTTTATTTACGATTTACTTTTCAATCTGTAAGGTCATCCATCATTACAGTAAAAAATGCCTTAAAGTAAATCTAACCAATATAAACAAGGTAACAGGTAAATATCAACTCTAAATTTAAATTAGTAATCTATCTTAACTTTAGTGGAGTATTACTCAAATTTCATATCTTATTGGTTCAGTTTTCTAATTCTTTAAAATATGAGATGGTTTACTTGTATTTGATTGATAAATAGATTCTTTCGTTCCTCTCTATATTTTCTTCATGTAAGTCGTAGATAAAATACGTTTTAAAAAAACCAAGCATACTCAGATCAATTGCGATAATGACGATATTTATGTTAGGAGCCCGGTTTCGTGTACTCAGAGCCAATAATATTGAGGTATATAGATAAACAGAAGCATTCGACAAAGCCCAACACCTATATATTTGCTATGGTAGAACGTTGACTTATTTAACATGTTTTCCTTATACCATATTGATCACCAAGGTGGAGTTCATTATCAGAGGTTTTCCCCACTTTTTCAGTCAGAACTAAGCTTTGATAATGTCTGACAAATCGTCCATCCCAGAACAAACAAATCCTACCCGATCAATAGGATTACTTTTCCCCGGATTTCCCGTCCATCCCAATCCCATATCAATCTGTACCCACCACCACGGTGTCCAGAGTCTGGTAGCTGATGTGGTGCCGTCTGCAGTAAGAGCTGTCAGGTCCCAAGCCAGCCATGTAGAGAGCCGAGTCTGTCAGTACGGCCAATAGCGGCACACCTTCTGTGCTCGCCACTCGGTACACCTGCATGACAACATTCAAATTCAAATCATCTTTATTCATCGAACAGTATTTACAATAAATTGAATAGTGTCAAGAATATATATACATAAGGGCTTTATCACTAAATAATTTTACTTTCATAAGGATGTAACAATTAATGTTAAATAACTTTTAGTCAAAGTTTATAAACATAATTTATGTTGCATTTCTTAGATCCCAAAATTCCTCAAGAGAATAAAGAGATACAGTGAGCAGATATTCCTTCAGAGTTTTTTTTTAAAACATTAAAGTTATTTTCATTTGCTATATTTTTAAGCAAACTAAATAAAAACTTAGTGCCAATAAAACTAGTTTTCCTCTCAAAAAACTTTAATTTATGTTTTTCTACCTGCCTGTTATTTCTTAAATTATAATTGTGAAAATTTGTATCATTGGTTTGAAGGTTTAATTTTTTCACATGTAATATTGTTTCAAATATGTACAGGTCATAGACAGTCATAACACCTAATTTAGAAAAATATGGCTTTACTGATTGTCGATTTTTAATGTTAAAAATAATTCGGAGTGCTTTTTTTTGTTGACGAAGAATCTTGTCTAAGTTTTTTTTAGAGGTTCCGCCATATATAGCTATACCATAAGACATGTGTGAATTTATCAAAGCAAAATAAATGGTTTTTAAGGTCTGAATATTGCACACCCTTGACATTTGTCGCAAGGCGTACAGACCAGTTGCCATTTTACCTACTACTTGTTGAATATGCTTATCCCAGTTCAAGTGTTGGTCCAATATCAATCCAAGAAATTTGGTGTGCTCTACTTGGTTCAAGTGTGAACCATCAATGTAAACGTTTGGTTGTAATTTTAATCTTGTTTGTTTTGTGGAAAATGATAAAAAGTTTGATTTATTAGAATTTATTAGGATATTTTTACTATTTGAGAAGTCCTTAACTGACAGAAGATTTAAAAAAGATTTTAGTTCAACTTCTTCTTGCGAATTACCTGTAACTGTGATATTAGTGTCATCAGCATAGAGATACATCGAGCCTCCTCTATTGGTAGTTTAGTTACAAAATGTGGGAGTTGGTGTGAAACATGTGAAAAAAGAGTTAAACATTGTGGCAGTATCTGCAAAACGAATACATGTTTTGGTCTCAGAGTAAATTGCAGGTTCCAGGTATTCCAGACTAGTTGGTGGGAGTAAGTGTTAATTTGTATTGTAATATAAAACAGGCCATGCTTTCAATAACTGATGTTATTCTATATTAGGTATATTAGGTTGATGTTATTCTAATCAAACATGGAAAAAATATTCTTTAAAAAATAACGTTATAAATAATTCCCATAATTATGATTGAGAAAGACTAATCATATCCAAATGTGTTTGAAGTGAATGTTCATTTAGATGGCAGTAAACTTAGTTATGTTATTTCCCAGAGACGACATCCAAGACCCCATATGAGACTATGGGGATTTAAATATTTTAGTCAACATATCTCATAACTATAACGATAAAATCCATAACAAATTTGCTGTCTTATTACTTTAAATCTATGAAGAAAAAATCGTTGTACAAAGGATCTCAACAAAACCGAATCTAAACCGTGCCATCCATATGTCCTTGTGTGGGATGGTGAGAGAAGAAAAATGAGCCCAAGAAGATTGAATTAGATATTTGAACATTGGCCTTATGGAGTTTCAAATCAAAACAAAAGAATCATAACAGCTGAGGATAAATAATGAGTGGACTGGCAAATTAACATGATAAAGAACAACAACTGATTTCTTGAAAACAGAGTAAAACCATTGAATAAAGATTACATAGAGTGGAAATTTTACAAAATTTTTGACAATTTTCAGGATTTTGCCTTAGTTGGGTAATTTACTGTAATTGTTTTCCCTACAAGTGGCAGCACTGAGCGGAGTGTGTCGGCGTCCGGTTGCTTTGTCCAGCGTCCAATATACATATTGGATAACCAAACCCTAATGTTTCAAACTTTAATAACGTACATCTAAAATGGAATTTTTTCAACACAATAACAAAATGAGTAGTATAATTTCCGCTCCCCCTTTAGAACACAATGGGTGCTTGGTCCCAGATTCTACAAGATAAATGTGAACAAATATGAGTTTCTAATTTATAACAACAAAATGATGCCGAACCTTGTATATTTGATCCAGCTTGTCCACCAAAACAGTGGCCTGCAGAGCCGTTCTCATTGCTTCAGTCACGATCTCATCGTCTTCCTTGTCATCCGTCGGTTGATTACACTTCATCTCCTCGTCCAGAGACTCCAGCAGCTCTTTACAAAGTTCTGGGTCGGGTTTGACACCTTTAATGTAAAGGCTCGGTTTTGCAGCTTGTTTATTGGCTTTGTACGGTTTCCTGGTGGGGATCGAGTGGAGAAACCGCTTGACCAGAGATGTTTTTGACGGAGCTTCGTGCAGTATCCTCGCAGGCCAACTGGGCTGCCTTGGGGTGGTCTTTTGAGAACCTGAATTGAAAAATAAATATAAACTTGGATAAATTGCGTAACAAAATATGGAACATATAGCAGGCTAAGCTAATTGAGTAAATGAAGTAGGCCAAGTCCGCAATTCTTGGGCCTGGGGATAGGAAACAAAAGTAGGGTGTGAGTGTGTGTGTATGTGTGAGATAAAAATCAAAACTGCTGCTTGTACTGCCTTCAAATTTTGAACCAAGGTTGAGTTATAATTTAAATTAAATCTGTTCAGCTATCTGTGGAGTAAATTAAATATATCAAAGGAAAACTTTAAAAGATTAACATTAAAAATAAAATTGCCCAATGTAATGTAATGAATTGCATTAATTCTGAGCTCTGAGACTGAAGGAGATTATACACAATGTTACAATATATTTGTCTGGCAAAGGTTTAGTTTAGAGATAATTTAAGAAAGCTAAATTGAAGTAAATAATCTAGATTTAGAAAATTTAGATGCATTAGGAGGACTAAATAATTTAAAAATTCTAGAACCCTCCCTTGTCCCAGAGGTCATACGAATATGACATTTTCATAGATTCATCCTTAAAAATTTACTTTCACATAGCCTAAAAGATTTCCAACAAATTAAGTGTTTAGATTATTATTTTTCTTTAGGGAAAGAACATCTTGCAAAAACATTAGCCTAGGTTATATTTTTTTTAGTGTAAATCAATTAGGTATACCACTGCATAATAGAAGTTAAAACCTGACACCCAAACTAATTTAATAAAGTATCCAAAAAACAAATCATAAACTATCGACTACAAGAGTAAAACTTGTTTGAGTGTTAATTAAAACACCATCCTAGCATTACCTGGATATCTGACGAAGCGCCTCTTAAGGAGGCCATCGGGTGTGTCCAGGGACCATTCCGAGTCCGACGTCTGGTCGATGGAGGACCGCAGACCTGACGACCCGCGTGGCTGACCCGACAGCAGCCTCTCATACTCCGAGAACACCCTCGGGTCTTCCTGGCCTTCGGGAACTCCTCGCTCTGTCATCAGCGGAGTTTTCATTAATTCTTTCTCTCTATCCGCACTCCTCAATTCCGATTCGTCGGTCTGCCCAACATCCCCTTTATCTTTCGGTTTCAATCCGAGACTCTGCTTCACGACGTTAGTCACGACATTGGTCAGTTTCTCACAGACCATTTCGATATTGTACTTGGTATCGTCCAAAGTGGACGTGCTGCTGTGTCCATCACAATCCGCCTCTATACCCAGTTCCGACTCGAATATATTGATACTCGAAGACAACCCTTTTCTCTCGTAAATTTCTGATTTTACTTGTCGGAAATTTTCCTTCTCCTTCATAAAGAAGCTGTCGTCTTCACCGGCCCAGCTGTAGCGGCCTTCTACAAAGAAGTTGTTTATATTTGACGGTTGTCTTGTGGTAACTCCATTTTCTAAGTCGTCGTTAGAATCTTGATGGAAAGAAACTCTTTTTCCCGACTCGCTCTTCTTCTTCTTACGAGGCCGCCTGCACACCCCGTCGTACTTGGCTTGTGCCATGATGCCAGTTATCGGCTTATTGTCGGTAGCGGGTTCGGGTGGTTTGCAGTTGCCGTTGGTCGTGTCCTCTGCCAGAGTATTGTCTGAAGATGAGCTCACTTGGGTTGTCACACTACTGCCCAACACGTTACTCTGTTGGTCTCTTGTGTATTCCTGAAACATTCCACAGGTTTATCATTAATCAATGTGAACATTTCACAACCTAGTATAAAGAATAGGTAGCCTACAATAAGTTACTTATACTGTGTTCATTTTAAAGCCATAGTGACTTGTTAATGGCCTTGATTGATTATAAGAATAAAAACCTAAGAGAAACCAACATTTTTGACAGTTTATTTAACTAACCAGGGTCTTATACAGTTGATATATATTTAAATATACAATGGAAGGTGGATAATTCAAACTTCAATAGTTTCAAATCTTCTTTAATTCATATTTCTTCTTGGTCCCTAACATTTTCTATTTAAAAACTAGGTTAGTTTTAACTATGTTTTTAGTTTAAAAAATGGCCACATAACAGTTAGGGCCAACTAAAACTAGGAATGCCCAAGAACAGGTGTAGCAAAGGTGCCATGAGCCCAAAGCCTCGTATCTTTATCGTGAGCTGTGTCGCGGCAGCTGGAACTGGAACTACTTTGTTCCAACACTCTGGGAGTGTGAAAACAGTTCCAACCAATGTGAACAATACTTCAGTTCCGCTTGGAACTTGTTTTCAAACCAGCTATTAACAGGTGAAGTTAGCCATCCTTCCAAAAACATCAGCAACAGATCGTTTAGAAAACAGTTGCAGCATCATAGGTCTGAGTCCTGAAGGTTACAACTTTTACTAGCTGTAACTGTTTACTAGCTGTAACTGTTTCGTGTAAGTAATTGCTTCTCATCACTAACCCCGTTATGTCACGTTCAAGGTCATTATACCCAACCCCCGCACTTCCGCCATTCCCTGTCGTTTTATTGTTTTGCAATTGTGTGTGACTTGCAAGTTGTTAATTTACATAAAACTAGCCTTTCCTCTAAAAATGGAAATTATTAAGGTTTCAAGACTTTTTGTACTACTTCTGTAATTACAATTTTTGAATGGATCAAATTTTTCCCAATGGTCCCTTGGGTTAAGAATCATCCAAGTTTCACTGTATTACAGATGCGACATTTACCTCGTTCTCTGTGGAAGTGTCGCTATCCACGAGGGCCACTCCAGAGTCCACCGGCGAGGCGAGAGACGAGGCCTGCTCACTGATCACACTGCTCTCCATGCTCTGCGAACATTACCAAACATTTGACTGGTGAGCACTTAAAAAAAAAAAAAAACCGTAAACAAAAAGCTTATCAAATTATGAGCAATCAGCAGATAAGGATGAGTCTGGATGTCATTCTTGATAAGGTGTTTTTTGCAGATGATTTGATAGTTGAAGCTATTTTATAATGTATAAAACTATGGATGTGAATAACAAATGTCTTACACTTTAAAATATACTTACTTTACATCGTATTCACTTACAGGATGTTAAATAATTATAAAAGATGGTACAATGCAATCTATTTCGACCGGTCACACAGATTATCAGGGCCGATGAGAGAATGACAATCAAAATGTCATTCCTGCTTATATCTTATTGGCTACTGGAAGTTCCGGAAATAAGTTCCTGTACCCACCAGAGTAAAAATTTACATATTCATTTATGGTTAGGTTCATTTGGAAAAGCTCTAGGCTGTGAGAATTTGGTAAGTTGGGAAAAGGATAGACAGCTAGCTTACCTGAAGAGAATAA
Organism: Allygus modestus; assembly: GCA_963675035.1. NCBI lineage: Eukaryota > Metazoa > Arthropoda > Insecta > Hemiptera > Cicadellidae > Allygus > Allygus modestus. The sequence continues at coordinate 22,054,044 of OY776116.1, forward strand.
AACAGGTGTAGCACAGGAGACACATAAAAAACACACACAAAAAACACTTGATATTTCGTCCCTCTTGGGGACTTCATCAGAAGAGAAGAGAATGAAGTATAAAATGGCTGCTTGTAAACTGGTCCTTAAGTCAGTGTTGCAACAACACACAAACACCACTAAAATTAACCTGTTGTACATTAATACTGGATTTTGGTACACACCAAGTCCTACTTTGATTGTTTATGTAAAGACAAAAAAAAAACTAAAAACCCTTAGAAAGATGGAGAAAACTATTTTGTCTTTTGAAACTGTTCATATGTTATATTAAGCTAGCTGTGTAAGGTAAGGTTAGGTTAGGGTTTTTTTGGTAGAGGAGGATTATCTGATATTGAGGTTAGGGGGTGACCTGGAGTTAGTGACAAATTGATAGGCTAACTCCCATCTTCTGAGCATGGAGCTATTGCACTGATTTTTGGGAATCGATTTTAATACTCTGGTGGTGAAACAGTCATTGAAGCAAAGATTGTGGCTGTTGGCATGTTGTGCTACAGGTTTTTCTTTTTCCGACTTGACATCATGTCTATGGCCATTCATCCTTTTCCGGAGAGTTTCTGTAGTTAGGCCTATATATTGTGCCTGACACTGCTTACATTCTAATTGGTAAATTAGATTCTCTGTATTGCAGGTATGGTGTCCTTTGATTTGGTATTGGGTTTTCTGAAAATTACTAGTGAATGTGTAGGTAGGAGGATTCATGTTACAGGTTTTGCATTTGATTTCTTCACAAGGGTATGAGCCGGGTGGTAGTTTATCTGGTTTTGTTACAGTGGGGTCTGGAAGTTTGGGATGAACTAATAGGTTTTTCAGGTTGGGTGGTTGTCTGTATACTACTGATGGTGGTTTCTTCAAAAGGCCTTTGGTTTGGCTGGAGCAGTCCAAGATTTTGTAGCCGGTTTTCAATAGGTTGTTAAGTTTATGTAGGCCAGGATGAAAGGTGGTGATGAGGTTGGTCGATTCAGAGTAGTTTTGGGATTTAGTAGGTTGAGTTTTGGGGTGCTGAGCTGCAGTAATCTGGGATTTCACCAGCTGAGGAGGATAGCCTCTGTTTTCAAAAGCCACTTGGATTTTGTTGTTGTTTGACCCCTGTAGGCCTAACAGTAAAACCTGCTCTCAGTGGAATGCCTCCTTTCATGTGGAACAAAATCAAAGTCCTTACACACCAACAATCTTTAGAACTTACCACTGAAGTCTTAACTATGTACAAGGAGCAAATAATTAGTCACAGCCAATCCCTCCAAGACCTCGTCCAGCTTGTCCTCGGCAACTACCCTAACCTAATAAATACAGTCAACAATATCATCAAAAAAGCTGTGAGTAACATGGAACAGGAAGCCAAAAAGAAACTGAAGAAACTTTCAATCATCTGTAAAAATCATCTCATCAGCAATAACTACATAAGCCTAAAAATTCCTCATCGGAAAGCCCCCTTGATTGCTGAAAAACCCAGTCTTGCTTCTCTTTTAGGCCTACCCACCCCTACCAAACACCAAGAGATCCTTCCCTCCCACAAACCTGAAGGCTCTATCAGGACTTCACCTAAGGTTCCACCTGAATTAGATCCTCAAATCTGCAATATTTCCAGTTATAATCTGTCGGAGTCAGAGAAAATGGTCCTTTCTAAGGGTTTAAGTTTCTGCCCCACCCCAGCCTTTGACCACTTCACTCTTATAAAAGATATCATGTCACTGGCACGAAAAATCCGCATAAAACATTATTTTTCCAACAACCCTAACAACTCTGATCCTACCACAGGTAATGCTTCAGCCTTAGAACAATTCAAACCTGCGTCAGACTGGGATCCACCACCTCTCCCATCGGACCATCCTATAGAACAGTATATTAATTTTCTCGTTCAAAACGTGTCTGATCCCACCTTTGCTACCTCAGTATCCAATAGTACTGAGAACAATCTTTCTTTTGAAGAGAAAAAGGCCATCAAGTCCCTGAAAAACAATGACTCCATCATGGTTCTTCCGGCCGACAAAGGTTCAACGACTGTTGTTATGGACAAAGCTGATTATGTCACAGAAATTTACAAACAGTTATCTGACAACAGCACCTACCGAAAACTAGGCAGTGACCCCACCCAAGCTTACAAAACTGAACTGACTGTACTTATTAACAACCAAGCCAAAGCCAACCAAATTTCTCCTGAAACTATCAAACTTATGATCCCAGAAAATCCCGCTACACCCAAAATCTACATATTACCTAAGATCCACAAAGCTATAATCCCTCCACCTGGTAGGCCAATCGTAGCCGGCTGCGACTCCCTAACTGAAAGAACTTCAGCCTACGTTGACTCGCTCCTCCAACCAATAGTACAGAACCTACCATCCTACATAAAGGATACTAGTGACTTCTTATTGAAGGTTTCCCAAATAGAACAACCTCTACCCAAACACACCATTTTAGCCACAGTAGATGTCACCTCATTATATACAAACATTCCCCATGTTCATGGCCTAACAGCAACTGAAGACGCGCTCAACAAACAAAGGACCAAAGGGTCATTACCCACAACCTCTTGTATCATTTCCCTAATAAGATTTATACTAGAGAAGAATTATTTCCAGTTTTTAGACAAGTACTATCTCCAGATCAAGGGCACAGCAATGGGGACGAAAATGGCGCCATCGTACGCTAACATATACATGGGCAAACTTGAAGAATCTTTTCTCAAGACTCAAGACCAGAAGCCCCTTTGCTGGCTAAGATATATTGATGATATATTTATCATCTGGACCCATGGACACGATAGCCTTGAAACCTTTTTACATAACCTCAACCAATTCAGCCCTCTAAAATTCACATGGAACTACTTGGTACACACCATAGACTTCCTGGATTTCTCACTCAGACTTTCAGAAGGAAAAATAAACACTTCAGTTCACATCAAACCTACGAACCATCAACAATATCTTCACTTCAATAGCTGTCACCCCAATAACACCAAACGCTCCCTTCCATACAGCTTGGCCCCGAGAGGCAAACGCATCACATAAAAGATTTAAAGATTTACAGGATTACAACAACAAAATCCAAGTGGCTTTTGAAAACAGAGGCTATCCTCCTCAGCTGGTGAAATCCCAGATTACTGCAGCTCAGCACCCCAAAACTCAACCTACTAAATCCCAAAACTACTCTGAATCGACCAACCTCATCACCACCTTTCATCCTGGCCTACATAAACTTAACAGCCTATTGAAAACCGGCTACAAAATCTTGGACTGCTCCAGCCAAACCAAAGGCCTTTTGAAGAAACCACCATCAGTAGTATACAGACAACCACCCAACCTGAAAAACCTATTAGTTCATCCCAAACTTCCAGACCCCACTGTAACAAAACCAGATAAACTACCACCCGGCTCATACCCTTGTGAAGAAATCAAATGCAAAACCTGTAACATGAATCCTCCTACCTACACATTCACTAGTAATTTTCAGAAAACCCAATACCAAATCAAAGGACACCATACCTGCAATACAGAGAATCTAATTTACCAATTAGAATGTAAGCAGTGTCAGGCACAATATATAGGCCTAACTACAGAAACTCTCCGGAAAAGGATGAATGGCCATAGACATGATGTCAAGTCGGAAAAAGAAAAACCTGTAGCACAACATGCCAACAGCCACAATCTTTGCTTCAATGACTGTTTCACCACCAGAGTATTAAAATCGATTCCCAAAAATCAGTGCAATAGCTCCATGCTCAGAAGATGGGAGTTAGCCTATCAATTTGTCACTAACTCCAGGTCACCCCCTAACCTCAATATCAGATAATCCTCCTCTCCCAAAAAAACCCTAACTTAACCTTACCTTACACAGCTAGCTTAATATAACATATGAACAGTTTCAAAAGACAAAATAGTTTTCTCCATCTTTCTAAGGGTTTTTAGTTTGTTTTTTTTTGTCTTTACATAAACAATCAAAGTAGGACTTGGTGTGTACCAAAATCCAGTATTAATGTACAACAGGTTAATTTTAGTGGTGTTTGTGTGTTGTGGCAACACTGACTTAAGGACCAGTTTACAAGCAGCCATTTTATACTTCATTCTCTTCTCTTCTGATGAAGTCCCCAAGAGGGACGAAATATCAAGTGTTTTGTGTGTGTTTTTTTTTATGTGTCTCCTGTGCTACACCTGTTTTATTCTCTTCAGGTAAGCTAGCTGTCTATCCTTTTCCCAACTTACCACATATTCATTTATGTAATTTGTCAATATAATCCTACAATTATTCCCATTCGTTAATTACCTTTCCTTTCTTACAATTCTTGAGTAAATGAAGGCTTTCTTCTATATTCATAATGTTGTGACAGCTTTCTAATAGGAGTTTTATGACATCAGATCTTTCTGCTTTGATGTTTTTCCGAACTGTTACATGATTCTTGAATATTTTTACAAAATTAACTGTTTGGCCAATATAAAAACTATTGTAATCATTGCAACTAATATTACAATTCTGGGTGTATCAAATTTATTCAAATCTCCTCTCCTAAGATGTTGTATTCTACTGTTAGTGTTCTGTGTCTTGAAATATACTAAAACTCCATATTTCTTAAATTTATTAGCGATCTTCTGTGTCCTACTCTGTGTCCTACATATGGTCTCACGACAAAATACAAATAAGAACTTTACAGAACATAAACTTATTTTTACATTTAATGGGTGGATTTTACTATGCAAGTCTCAGACGTAAAGGCTAACAAAAAATACAAGTGAATCGACTTTGATATTTTCAAGGGTTTGAGTCACAGACCTGGCGAACAGATTTGATCAGTTCTGAATAACTTATAGTCTACTGGTAATGGCACATCCACTGATTTGCAGGATATGATCCTTGTAAAAGACTAATGTCAGGAAAAATAAGCTAAAAGCCAGACATGTGAGGTAATTGAAGGCGCTTTGCTACATTTGAAACGTTTTCACACCAAAATATTATTTTTACATGATGAATAAAATTTTAATTTATATCGTTTATGTTTATTGAAATAAAAAGCTAAGAAATACCACTTTGAAATTAACTTAGAAATTTGTTGTTAATTCAAAGTAAAATTAAATACCCCCGTCGCAGCAAACCTGCGTACTCAGCGAATTTCCTATGAATGAATATATTTCTTACTATCACATAAAGCCACTTACCAAGTTTCATAAAAATACTTAAATAAATAAGTGATATATAGAATTTTATTTATTCTCTATAAGAATAACATTAGGGCTGAGAACGCAGGTTTGCTGCAACGAGGAAGATAAAAATGCGGGTTTTTTGCAATTATCAATATAACTCAACCAGGTGAAGCTATATACCAAGTTTTAATGATTTATGTTCATAATTAAGGGAGATATAAAGCTTTCCGTATTCTCCATAAGAATAACATTAGGGATGAGAATGCAGGTTTGCTGCTAAGAGGATAATCAACAAAAAATCAATTTTTTGTGGACATATCAATATACCAGTACTAGGTGAAGCCACCTACCAAGTTTCATCAATATACGTTCATAAATAATCGAGATATCAAATTTTAAATATTCTCCATAAGGATAACATTGGACAACATACTGTGTTTAGCACTTTGAATATCACGGCAACGGTTGGATGTAGAATCACAATTTAAACACCAAAATGTTTGTTTTGTAGAGCTAAACTGATTGGTAAAAGCAAATGTGAAGTTTACATAGAACTGAACTGAGGAAAAGCCAAAAACCTTTTTCCCATAAGATTAACATGGGAGATTTTATGAGCAGGTTTTTTTTGGATTTTCTCCGCAACCACTTAACCTAGGTTAATAATTCAAAATACCATATTATTTGTTTTTTTAAGCTCTATAACATGGTTAAAACCAAAATTAAGTTTTTTAAAAATTTTAGGGTGAAAAATGCAAAAAACTGATTTTTGGAAAATTTAAAACCCCCATAAACCCCCCTTCTCGTGGTCCGATATTTCTGGTTTTCGAACTTAAAGTCATGAATGTCACTTTACACATTTGAGCCAAATTTCATCGAAATCGGACGTTTTTTACTCAAGTTATCGCGGTAACGGACACACACACACACACACACATATATATATATATATATATATATATATATATATATATATACATATATACATATATATAAATTTGAACGAATAGTGTTTTTGGCATCTGGGGACCTCAAAACAAAAAGTTATCATGGTCTCGGGCTTAAGTCTTACCATGAGACCTACGGTAATAGCTTCTTCCCTATAGGGGAAATCCGCTAAAACAATATAAAACAAAATTTATTAGTTTTAAGATAGAATTGAAAATTGACCTTTCAGAAGTGAGCACCCAAAACATGTAAGTTTGGTATTTAATAGTTAATAGTTATCTCGGTACTTTGGTATTATACGGATGCCACCCTTATGCAGCGCGCTGCGGAAGTTATGTTAGGATAGGTTATCATAAAAATGATTGTAGGACTTTCCTTGTTTCGTTATGAATCGAATGATACCTGATGAGTCATACTTCAGGCCGCCAAACCCCCTCCAAATAGGCCAAGGTCAGGTCGTTGACCGGAGCGCGCGCATCACCTGTCACCGCCTGTATCTGGGTCTGTGTCATGAGTGATTTATTGCCATCACTACGTTACATTTGTTTTCATAATGAGTGACGTTCTTTTGGTGTGGGATTTACCTCGAAATGAAGAGGAAACCGTACGTATTTTTATGATAACCCATCCTAAAATAACTGCCGCAGCGCGCTGTATATTTGGCGGAGTACATGTGGCGATCGGGTGTGGCTGCTAGCGGCGGCGACGCATTCAACACGATCCTAGCGGACATCGCTGTCTTTTGGGAAGCACAACACAAAGACCGCTCATCAGAATGATGTAAAATTTGTACAGTAAGTCAATAAAAGTACGTTTTTTCGAATTATGTAGTTATCCTTTTTATCCGGTAAAAATTTAACCTCCAAAAATAGTGGCATCCGTATAATACCAAAGTACCGTTATCTCACAAAATTGATAATGTCTTCTAAAATAGACATAATCTTAAGTACACAACTGACATATTTGAACTGACCAGTTTATATCAGCTTCAAACAAACACCCTGATAGTTATAATCATCTACATCTTGTTTGTTCAGAGTTGTTCAGAGTCAACAGCAATTACTAAGCCTTAAATATGAATTGAGAGCTAGTAAGGCATCATAAACCAATATCAGACCTAATTGTATCTTGCATTTAAATATAACAGTAAGTGATGTCTAGACTTATTAAACATTTTACTTAATTTTGGTTTTGGGTTGACTTACTAATAAGTCAAGGACCACCACTTAGTGAAAATTATGAATTTAATGATTTCGAAATTGAACTGACCCACAGATAACGTTGTAAAGGTTATACTGAACTAACAGTAAAGTTTTATAGAAGTTTATTTTGATTTCCTTGACAATATCTTTTTATTAGAAGTTAAAGGATAAGAATAGTTGGGGCTTAACAAAAACTGTTTTATTAGGCTGGGCTGGGTTAAACCAAAGCAATAAATAAACAAACCAAAGAGAATATGTTTAAATTATTGACCTACAGTCAAACATTGACAACGAATATGAAGGAACTGAATAAAGAACTTGTTATATCAAGGAATATGTAACAATGAGGATCGTTAAATTGCGGTTAGGTTAGCTAAGATTTGCAACATAGAGGCTCAAAAACATACTTATACCTCTTATCAACAAACTAAATTTAATTTAAACCTGTTAAAACACTGTGATATTACTACACATAGTATGGAATATCTATGTTTCAACTCAACGCTCAACACACACCGTTTTTGGACCACCATCAGAACTGCACAACTCATTATTTCATGTATGCATTTCCCACGGCAACTGACACACTGACTGAAAAATCAAGTTAAGATACAATTGATTTCTGGAATTTATGTTTGTTGACTTTTTCATACCGGGATTGAGACATGGGCAGTTCGCTATATAAAGGTGAAATTCGCTACAGTAGAAGCTCTCTTAACCGACTCCTACGGGACCGGGCCATGGTCAAATAACGAAAAAGGTCAATTAAACCGAATAGTACTGGAAACCGTCACAATAAGTATTAAAAACAATCAAAAAATGTGAAATATATGATAAAAATATTGAGGGCAATTGACTGAATTTGACTTCCTGTGGAAAAATGTAATCGACCTGTTGTAATCTGAAAGTTATTTGCGGAACAATATCGCGACATTGGCTGCCGTGGCGGGAGTTTGTATATTCTTGGAAGATGGTTGGTTAATCCGATGGGCGGTTGATCCGAGGTTGGTTAAGAGAGCTTTTACTGTATGTAGGGGTTCTACATTAAACCATACAGAGGTCAATTTATTTTTGCTGGGGTTACTTTAAATTTGTTACATTGAGCTTATAAACAAATTATTTGTAATGTAGAGATATAATTTACATTGTGAGTGATGGATAGTTCAAAGGGATTTTAAGAAATTAGTTATATTAGGGAATTGGCTATACTGGTACTCGTTACGTCAAGGTTTTGACTGTATTAATTTGCTTCTGCAGTAAAAAATATATATTTTATGTTGAAGTTTAAGAATGTTATAAATAAATTTGAATAGTTACAATGATAAAAGCAAGGTCACAAGGCACTTACCGCCTGAATGGCAGCAGCTTCACTGCGCAGACTGGTCAGACTGGTGACGACCCGCTGGGCCAGGGAGGGGTCTCTCAGCAGACTCTGCTCCAGGTAGTGCTGGTGTAGAGTCTTGGAGTCTTGGAGCAGCGAAGACAGGTAGTACTCCAGAGAGCCTTCGTCCAGGGTGTAGAACGTCCATGCGAGACCTACAGAGAGTGTGAATGGTGGTATGGGTAGTGATCAACATCATGTGGTCAAATAGTGATCATCATACTACCATAATTACTATTGAATAAAGAGTATTCAGAAAGAGTTGGTTCGAAACCAGAGAAGTAACAACAGCAACACAGTATCCTTAAATAATGTCAACATTCATGAGGGTCAAATACAAACTACCTACAAACTAATTTTGACTTCCTGACCCCCAACCCCAGTTTCTAAATAAAACGTCTTGAGTGCCACCAGAGTTGTACAGCCAAAATGATATTTAAAATTTCATTAACATTGTCGACATACAAGTAGAATAACGCATCTATGAATCCAACACCTCTTTTCAAAGGACTTAATTTTACTGGGCACCTCCCCCCTTCAGGTGCTAGTCTTTGTTATGGCAATGTCTTTGATGAAACAAATTCTCTTGCCATTATATAAAAAAAAAAAAAACATAAAACCCTAACACAAAATGTACAAACAGACACAACAAAATGCCACATATAAATCACCCGACATATTGTTAAAATAGTGTTTATCCTGCTAGCAGGAGATGATGGAAGGGCTCTGTCGGCTCTGTCAAGAACTACCCTAGCAGGGAACCTACCCAGTAAGAATGTTTCACAGCCGAACCCCCTCAGCTCCCCACCCAGCAGCCCATGTACTACACCAACAAGGCACACCTCATTCCCGCTATGTTCATAACAACAGCAGTTCTGCCAACTTCCAGCAATCAAAGTAATATTAGAGGACCCTCGGAATCTATCGTGCTGTATGCTGAATCTGCTGAATCTATCGTGTATGGAAATTAGAGTAACTTAACCCTCTAAGTGTCAATCGACTGATTTCAGTCGACTTTTTTTGACGCTCGAGTGTTAATCGACTGATTTCAGTCGACTTTGCAGACATCCAGTTTAGCGTGTATATCTTGTTGACGATCGGTCGTTTTGAACCATCCATTATACCAAAGTGATCGGCAACATTTGGGCTTCATGGCAACTAATAATGTTCACCCTTTTGCAAACTAATAATTTTGCAGCAGTTTTTAATCAGCTGTTTAGTTATGTTTTCAATAGGAATGCTGTTATGTGAGGTTATATATATACACATATATATATACACATATATATATATACATATATATGTATATTTTCTTTTTCCTTATTAAATGTTGAACAAAATGTATATCTTGGATTTTTGATTATGGCTGTCTAAATATATTCTACGGGTCTCGTAACATAAAAAAAAATAAGTTTTTTTTGTTGGGGTTGTTTAGATTTGAACCAGAGCCGGACTGTTATACCATACATTTAGGCCAACAAATTTTATATTAAAAGATAGCCCATTTTCTGCTCTCTAAGAAAATGTATACTTGTTTACCAATATATCAAAATTTTATTTTTTATAGCATTTTATATAAAATTCTGCAAAAGTTAAAAAAATGGCGTAACATTTCAGGTTTTTTGATGTGACACCTAGAGGGTTAACTGCCGCAGCGCAGTGTGCTGAACTGTGTCGACATATTCAGTACAATATAAACTGTGATTGTTTACGATCATAAATATTTCAAAATGTTATTCAATCGACACTTTATTTTTGCACCTCCCGAAAATAGGAGAAAATAATACAAAAGGGGTTTAAATTTTATTTAATCTACACTTTACAGTTTACAAGTTCATGAAAACAAAATAAATGTTCTCATTCAAGCAAGAAATTAATCAGCACTTTTAAATTGTGTTCAATAAGTACAAAGAGTGGCAAGATTTGTGGTTTGAAATTGTGGTATTTTAAGACGATCTTTAATCTGCTGCCTGTGACAGTGATGCCTGTTGGCATCCCTGCTGGTACAGTACACATGGTGGCAGGGGGTGTGCACGGTGAATTTCGGGCACAAAACATTTCTACTGAGCCTGTTCCCTGCTGGTACAATTATTGAATGAGTCAATTCTGTGCTCCCGCCAGTACACTGTATGACTTTCTTCAAGAAGAAACTATCATACTCAGGGAGTAACCTTTTTAATCATCTACTCGCTGAAGGACCAAGAATGGAAAAGACCTCAAGCCAACACTGCACAGATGGCTCAGCAACCGATCTCTAGATTCAAATTTAATTTTTTAATAAATGTATTAAAAGTGTTTAATGTAAGTTTTAAATTAGTGTAAAGTTCTCTCAGAATAAGTAATAATGGATTTTGTCTATGGTCTATTGTTTTTTTTTGTTAATGAAAAAGTTAAACCACTATGACTACTAGGTGAGCCTCAAGCCTCTGGTGGCAACACATTCAACAAAAAGTGAGTCGAGCCAATAACAGACTAGTGAATTGTAGCCTACTGATAAAATTATCTTGGAAGGACAAGTTAGGACTAGGATTTAAACCTACAACGCAGTTATTACCGTGGTTCTAAACGTTCCCCATTCACCCCAGTACAAACAACATAGCCTAATAGAAAACTAAATGCTTAAGCTACAATATTTAGTATTCAGTACTTAATTTGATACAACATATGAACTATAGAATCGGTGCCATCATGATTCTTTAAGCATTACGTAAGGTACATTACCCTTTTGCTGTGAAGAGCTGATGTACTTGACAAAAGCCTCGAGGGACTTGAGGGTGGTGGAGTGTGTGAGGCCTCGTACGAGGCTCCAGTAGCCTCGCACCGGGTCCCGTAACCCATGCTGCATTACTCGGTCCACCAAACGGACCAACAAACAGTCCTGTTTCACATCGAGAAGTCCAACTGGTCCCACCTATGACGAAATTAATCCCTTAGTCCCTCTTTTAGCGAATTTCCCCTATAGGGAAGAAGCTATTACCGTAGGTCTCATGGTAAGACTTAAGCCCGAGACCATGATAACTTTTCATTTTGAGGTCCCCAGATGCCAAAAACACCATTCGTTCAAATTTATATATATATATGTGTCCGTAAGCACGATAACCCTCGTAAAAAAGGTCCGATCTTAATGAAATTTGGTACAAATGTGTAAAGTACCATTTATCTGAACGAGTTCGAAAACCAGATGAATCGCACCATCCGAAGGGGGGTTTTGTACTCCCAAAATGTGTTTTTTGGGGTTTTCACATGTAATTTTAATTTAAATCAAATTTTAATTTATACCATTGAATTCAGCTTAAAAAACAAACAATTTGGTATTTTGAACATTGCTCTATGTCAATTGGTTACCAAGATATTGAAAGTGCTAAACACAGTACGTTGTCTAATGTTATTCTTATGGAGAAAAAGAAAAATTGTTATCTCGCTTATTTATGAACATAAACTGACAAAATTTGGTATATGGCTTCATCTGGTTGTGGTTTATTGTTGTTTGCACAAAAAAACAATTTTTTGCCTATGGTTCCTGTAGCAGCAAACCTAGGTACTTGGTTCCGATGTTATTCTTATGGAAAATACTTAAAATGTTATACATCGCTTATTTATGAATGTATATGGATGAAACTTGGTATGTGACTTCACTAAGATGAGTTCTATTGATATTTGCATAAAACCCATTATTTTATGTTCCTTGTTGCAGCAAACCTGCGTACTCATCCCCAATGTTATTCTTATGGAGACAAATTAATATTTGAAATACTGCTCTTATTTGTGAATATATTTCTTATGAATCCTGTTAAGTGTTTTAATGTGTTATGTTATATATTCATTGGAAATTCGCTGAGTATGCAGGTTTGCTGCGACGGGGGTATTTTCTTTATTTTTTTGGGGTATTTCAACGCCAACAGCATTTTTGTAATGAGATCACACAAACGCTTTTTTTTCACACCAAACCCCTCAAATTTTTGTGGACACCCCTGGATTTTATCCCGTGACCCCTTGAACCGAAGTCCAAGACGCTAACCATTAGGCTAGCGAGATGCCCAAATAAAGGTAGGATAAATAAATGCCAAATCAATTTGTCTTGAATAAATGTAGGATATTGGACCTTTAGAAAATGATATTAGAAGAGTTGGATTAAAATAGAGCATAAGCTTATAAGATAGTTCTGAGGAAAAGATGAGAGAGTTGACGGAAAAACTGGAATAGTCATGCGCTCTGATTTCTGGCAAACAACAAGAACATTATTTATTTTTAACATCAGAGATGCATTTTTTGAAGGGGCGTTGAAAAATTGATTTTTTTGGCTTATTAGTTCTACATATGCCTAATGAGTTTTAAATTTAAAACAGGGGGCATATGAGTGTATGATGTGCTTACTTGAAATTACATAAGCATGAGTAACTAAAAATTGTTGATGTATTTCATAGCTTAGTTACAATAGATTTATAGGATACTGTAGGCCCTACTACGCAACAAAACTTAATAAATATTAAGGTACGAGATCCAAAAGATCTTGACAAAAATGAGACAGTCCTTTACAACGGAAAATTGCAATTGATTTTCTCCATATATTATATCACTCTCCACATATAGCACATCCAACATTTGAGGACTAGAAATATATGTAGGCCTATGTTTTAATCAATAAACACCGGTATTGGAATAATGCATTTTGATAGAACAGCCAAGTTACGGTACGGTATGGGGTAAAATATAGGCCCATTCATTTATAGTATTGTGTCATGACTTTCAGTTAGGTCACCAAATATGAATGGATATAACTTATCGCATAACTTGGAATATGATTCTCATGTGATCTATATCTCATGTGCTATCTTCATGTGGTCGTCAAGAGAGTTAAAGATTCATATTGTCTCATTCTTGATATTATAGTTGATTTGAATAGGCTACATACCTAGTTGATAAAATCAAACTTTTACTCCGAGATTTAATCGGAGACTTAAGTTAGTCAGTTAGGTCTACCTATATAGGTTACTGCAACTCAGATTAAGTTAATGGAGTTAGAATTCAACGGTTTTTACAAAAACAACCATCATTGGAGTTCCTATGCATGATTTTCTATGACCGTAACCCAAATACCTCTCGCCAAAATAATTCAGCGGCCAGGCAGAATCCTGGGTCACCCATTGATCTGGGACGAATATTAAGCTGTGACCAAGAGAGACATTACAAGGGCAAAGTAGGACAAAAAAATACAGTTCAAAACATGTTAAATAGGCTTACTAAGTTCAGTCGCATAATAACACAAGTGTAGACCTACTGCAACAGCAGCTCATATAAGTGTAGGTAAGTTAAAGTTTATCTGTGTCTCAACTCTTGAAATCAACCAACAACGCTACAAAATTCCTTAAAAAATACTTAGTTCAATGATAGTGTTAAGGAAATCATCATTATTTATATCAAGCCTGGAAATATTCAATATATTCTGAAACCTAGCAACTTTGCTTACCTCTTCACAAGTCTTCTCGAAGTCAATAATCAACTTTTCCTTACTTACAAGAACAAAGGAATTCTTAGACCTCATTATTGCCCTATTAGTTGCTACTCAACTAATCAAATAGATATCTCTGACTACATAGCACTACATACACGAATAAACCCAAAATCTTTCTAACTTAGCAGATATTGACAGTAGCAATCAAAACATTGACATTTCGGTTTCTGCTTTACTGCTGCAATAGACGCAAAGAGACTAAAAATAGTTGACCTAACATAGAGAGAGCGGAATATGAAATATACGTTTTAATATGTAATTTTATATGTAATAAGGTCAATATTTCAAACCTTAAGTTCTTACATAATACTACATCATATATATATATAGTTATTTGCGATTAAAATAGTATGAATTTGGTCAGATTTAAACTGTTTATTTGATTAAATGCCTTTTCGATGAATTGGCACGTGTTGTTATAACTACGGAATGTAGATAATTAAAGTCTTCTTGCACACAAAAAAGTACATCTACACTTATACTATAATTACCGTTCTGCATTACAGTATAAGTGTATTTAAATATTTTAAGTATTGTGAGCGCTTCGCTAGCCTACCGTTTAGCGTCTTGGATTTCTGTGCAAGAGCTAGGTCACGGGATCGATTCCCGGGGATCCCAAAATGACTTTGAGAGGTTTGGAGAGTTGTCCTTTAACAATGTTAAATACAAAATACTACTGGCGTAAACAAAAAAAAATAAACGGTAACAGGAAACTGACACATGCTTTCTCCCTCTAAGCCCAACTGAAATGAATGAAATACTTTTACTTACTCCCCTTATACATAGTATATGGAGAAAGTATTGTTTTCGTAAAAATTTTCGAATTTGAGTTGTTAATGGAAATATTCGTTTTGGTGCTCCCTGAACCCAAAAAAGTGGTTTTTACGTGATGTCTGTCTGTGTGTGTGTCCGTGTGTCCGTGTGTGTGTGTGTGTGTGTGTGTGTGTGTGTGTGTGTGTGTGTGTGTGTGTGTGTGTCCGTGTGTGTGTGTCCGTGTGTGTGTGTCCGTGTGTGTGTGTGTGTGTGTGTGTGTGTGTGTGTGTGTGTGTGTGTGTGTGTGTGTGTCTGTGTGGATGTGTACAGAGCTAGAGCCCTAAACAATGGGCCGATTTTTATGAAATTTGGTATGTAGGTACTAATCCACGATATCTCCAGGCGTTTTTTTTCATTTTTTTGAATTTTTTCATTTTTAAGCGTAATTATCCCCCAAAAACCGCCAAAAAACATGAAAAATCCAAATTTTTCAAAAACGGCTCTAACGATTTTGATTAAACTTTAGTCGTTTGTAGAAATTTAGTTTTCCAACAAAATGACACCACCCGCATTCCTGTAAACATTCGGGTTCAGAAATTACAGGACTTAAAACATCCAAAATTCAGTTTTTTGGATTTTTCATAAAAATACATAAATATAAAAAAATATTACTATTCACCATTAAAAAGAGCTCAAAAAACTAAATAATTTTGTATTTTGAATTACTATTCTAAGACTGCTGGTTTAGGAGAAAATTTAAATTTTCATTTAGCGGTAAACGCAGTACGTTGTCCAATGTTATTCTTATGAGGAATACAAAAATTTATTTCTCTCTTATTTACTGATCAATTTCATTCAAACTTGATATGCTTGTCAATTTAGCATTGACCAACAGAGTTAATTCGAAATATGTTGCCCCTTAATAACCCTGGGGGGGGAATAGTGGGCATTTCCCCTCTTAAAACCACAAGTGTAGCAATTGATTCTGTAGTGCCTCCAAAGCAGGGATTTGGGTGGATATTTTTTTAAACAACTTGTTCACAAGATTTTCTGTACATTCGACGGTGCTTTGTATTCTATATTTAGTAAATAAAAAGTAATTTATTCATTAAAGTTGGGCTAAAAGGGAGAAAGTATGTGTCAGTTTCCTGATCCCGTTTATTTACAGTACGTATTTACTAAATAGAATATAAAGTTCGGTAGAATGTAAAGACAATTTCTAATAAAGTTATTTTCATTAATAACCACCCAAACCTCTTTTCGGGGGCACTACAGAACTCTTTATACTAGTTACTACAAATTCTTTATATTTTTGCCCTAGGTTTTCTTAAAAGTTCTTGGGTAAATGAGGCTTTATATATAGATTGAACAGTAAATAATAGATAAATGTTAATTTTTGTATTCCCCATAAGAATAACGTTCTGCGTTCACCGCTTTAAATTGAAAATTTTTATTTTCCCCGCAACCAGTAATCGTAGGATAATAATCCAAAATACTAATAAATTATTTAGTTTTTTGAGCTATTACTAATGGTGACTATACTATTTTTTTAACATTAATGTTTTTTCCATTAATAAATCTTAATTTTGGATGTTTAAAGTCCCGTAATTCCTAAACCCGAATGTTTCTAGAAATACGGGTGGTCTCATTTTGTTGAAAACCTAAAGCTCTACAAACCACCAAAGTTTAATTAAAATCGTTAGAGCTGTTTTTTATTAATTCGGTTTTTTAATGTTTTTTAACGGTTTTAGGGGGGGTTGGCAATTACCCTTAAAAATAAAAGATTAAAAAAATAAAAAAACACCTGGAGATAACATGGATTAGTACCTACATACCAAATTTCATCAAAATCGGACAACTGCATGGTGTCGTCTCTAGCTCTGTACACATCCCCACACGCACACACCCACGCACACAGAGACACACAAACATACAGACAGACATCACGTATATATATAAAGATAATTTATTTATAATAAATTAACAACCTTCCTTCTCCATCGAGGAAGCTGCATAAAATACAAAGGGTGCAGTACAAACATTTACAAACAGAATACAATTTTGAACTTGTTTTTGAATTTTCAATGTTGAGCATATAGATGGTTTCTTAGAATTGCGACAGAATGTTTTAAGGCTGTAGCAGAAATATTTTAAAAAAATTCATTTTCCAGGCCGAATCTTTTCCAAAATAAACACAACAAATTTGATATGGTTCCTCTTGAACCGATTAATAGTCAAATTACTTCATATTTGGTCATTCAGTATTTTTCTTTTAGATATTATGATATTGTGGGTTCGTAAAGTTTCTTTTTTTCATTGCCCACTTCATCCGGTGGAGTTCAAGAAACAAAACCAGCCGTGGTTAACATTTATGTTTCTTGGGGAGAGCGAGCTCACATAAATAAAAGTTTTCGGATTCGCTCAGAACGGTTTTGGGTTTTATTCCAAGGTCCTAATAATCTATACGCTCGCCTCAATAGAATATCCTTAGAGAAACGGCCTCTAAAATAACTGAACGATCGCAGGGTACTCCGTCGAACTATCAGTCGTCGTTTTCGTCGGTGTCCGTATTTCATCATATGACAAGAAAAAAAAAAAAAAAACGTTTTCAAGTCGAGTAAGGTCTGAGCACCCAGTTACCTACTTTAAATCCTTGGCCCTTAACCCATAACCTATATTTGAAGGTTGGCCTAGACTCGGCTGCAGCCTAGGGCTGGCATAAATCTTTACCCCCTCTCAAAATAAGCTCATCACACTCCCTTCATACTTCGGTAAAAAAAAACAGTAAAAAAATCTTCTTACCCTCAGGGTTCAAAAGGACGAAATCTCACCCCCGTCTCTAATAAAATCAAACCGAAAATCCGCCAGCGTTAAATCCCAAAACTGAAACAACAAAATGCCATCCGGCCTCAAAAGGAAATTCTGAAAAGCAAAACTTAAAGGGCAACTTCGAAAACGAGAAAATAAAATCATCCGGGCTCTCTGGAACCTAAATTGTTGTCGAGGGGTTCTCTCCTAAATCACCACTATAAGGTGGTTTACGGGGTCCTCTAGTTTCTCTCGTGATAACGCTTCATGTCCTTCACGTGCACCACGTGGGTCTCGCTAGTACTACAGTCACGCACCTCGTAAAAGTTGATTCCGCGTCTTCCCACGACTTCTGCTGGGCCACCGAATTTTGGCGCGAGTTTACCAACGATCGCACCGACTGCTGAAGAGAGGGTTCGTACCCTGCGAAGAACCTTATCGCCTACTGCGTAAATCACCTCTCGACGCTTGAGGTTATAATACTTAGCCTGTTGTTCATACACCGCCTTCAACCTTTTCTGCGCCCTTTCGTACACACGTGCAAACTGGCGAGCACGGTTTATTCGTATCTCTTCCAAAGTAGGTTCGCGGTCATTCGGGTGTTCCTGCAGCGTGGGGCCATGCACAGCCTTTGACGCTCGCAGTTCACGGCCATAACATAACATTGCTATTGCTGGCGTGTACCCAGTTGACTCGTGAACAGCCGTATTCATGGCGAACTGAAACTCGAAAAGGTTTGCATCCCACGACCTATGATTCTCCCTGACGTATTGCGATATCATGGTCTTTATAACCCGATTAGACCGCTCTACTGGGTTCGACTGTGGGCTGTACGGCGCGGTATTTAGAAAAGTGATACCCCAATCGTCCGCCAAAGCTTTGAATAAGTGGGAGACGAATTGCGTGCCGTTATCCGTATAATCATCGACTCAGGGGCTCCGTAACGCAACAGAATTTCCTTCATTTTGGTTGTAAGAACCCTGGCCGTCGCGGAACCGATCGGGCACAATTCGACCCACTTGCTGAACAAGTCCTGTATCACCAGCAGGTAACGGTGTCCCTTGTCGGATCGGGGTAACGGTCCTAGCAGATCGGCTGACACGGAGTACCAGGGCCCCTTCGGACTCCGAAAATACATTTTCCCTGCCGGTTTAACTTGTTCCACCTTGTACTTCTGACAAGTGTCGCAGGAGCGGACGTATGCCTTTACTTCTCGCCTCCAGTTAGGCCAAAAGTAATTGGCACCCACTCGAGACAGGGTTTTCTTCACGCCGAGGTGTCCTGCTGTCGCCACATCATGGTTTTCACGAAGCACCTCGGGTATCAAGCCAGGCGATACGCAAGTTTTCCATTTAGGGTTCACGTCACCCTTGGTCTTGAACGCTCGATACAGTCGGCCGTCGACGATGCGGAAGTTGTGATATTTTCCCGGCCTTACTGAAACTGCCTGGAACATCCGGTAATACCAGCCGCCATTCGACTCTGGTGGTCGAGGTTCGTAGGTGTCAGCCGGTGGACGCTCGATAGGGTTCGGACCACTATCTCGGGAGCCTATATCCTTTTCGGGTGAATCATCTATTTCCTCAACGCTCTTCTCCGGGCCTTCTCGCAGCCGTTTCCGCTGCGCCCTAGTCAGTACGGCTACTTCGTGAGTAGCTTCATGGGGTCGTTCGGTCTCGGTTGAGTTTTCCACTGGCTGACGGGAAAGTGCATCAGCCACTCGGTTAAGAGTGCCTTTGCGGTATTGTATCTCAAAGTCGTACTGCTGGAGCTCCATAACCCAACGCGCCAGTCGACCGCTAGGTTCATGTAGCTTCATAAGCCACCTAAGCGCGACATGGTCGGTAATCGCTATGAAGTGATTACCCCAGCCCTCCAGGTACGGCTTGAACTTTCGGGTTGACCACACCAGGGCTAAGCACTCTTTCTCCGTAGTGGTGTAATTTCGTTCCTGGTCAGACAGCAAACGAATGGCGTAGGCGACAACAACTTCCTTGCCACTCTGCTTCTGCGTGAGAGCCGCTCCCAGTCCAGTATTTGAAGCGTCCACTTGTAGGACAAACGTGGCATCAAAATCTGGGCAAGCGAGCACCGGAGCAGAGCCAAGTCGTTGCTTTAGCTCCTTGAAGGCTGCTTCCTGCGGTGGTCCCCAATGCCACTGAGCTTTCTTCTTCAACAGGGAACGTAACGGGGCCGTTATATCAGCAAACCTTTCGATGAAGCGCCTGTACCAGGACGCCAGGCCTAGAAAACTCCTTAATGCCTTCATGTTCTGCGGTCTGGGGAAACCACGGATGGCACGGATCTTTTCTGGGTCCGTCGAAATTCCGCCACTGCTCACGACATGACCCAAGTACTTTAGCTCACGTTTGCAAAAGTGGCACTTCTCCGGGTTTAAACGCAGGCCAGCTACGCGAAGACGCCTGAACACCTCTTGGAGAAGTTCCAAGTGTTCCTCGAAGGTTGTCGATACAACGACAAGATCATCGAGGTACGCAAACGCCTGGGGCTCTAACTCGGGTCCGATAATGCTATCCAGCAGCCGTTGAAATGTCGCCCGGGCGGAATGTAGACCGAATGGCATCACGGTAAATTGGTAGAGACCGAGACCGGGTACCGTGAATGCCGTAATGGGATGGCTTTCTTTGGCCAATGGAACCTGCCAGTATCCCTGTTTCAAATCCAGAGTACTTATGTACTGGGCGGGCCGTAACTTCTCCAGTATTGCGTTTATCCGCGGTAAGGGATACGCATCAGGGATGGAACATTCGCTGACCTTTCGCATGTCTATACAGAATCTGTATTTCCCGTCACCCTTCTTAATCAAGACCACTGGCGAGCTCCAAGGACTTTTCGAGGGTTCAATCACCCCATCCTTGAGCATCGTGGCCACCTCCTCGTTAATTACATTTTGCATCGCAGGGTTTCTGGGGTAATACCGCTGTTTTACTGGAACCGTGTTTTTCTTCAATCGGATGACATGTTCCGTGAATGTCGTACGACCAACAACAGCGTCAAAGCGTGGCAGTTCTTTGCGCAAGAACTCTTCAAGTCGAGCATCTTCTTCGTTATTCAGGCCTTTCAACACATTGATGGGGTGACTGGGGCGATTCTCATCGGTCCGACTTCCTTCTAGGGGAACAGTGAATTGAATGAGGTTTAAATCTCGGATAGACCTCATTCCCAAAAAAATGTCCGCAGTCAATCTCGGGGCGAAGAGAACATCCATCGAATAAGGCCGATTTGCAACTTGGCCTTCTACGTGGAACTGTTCTTTCGCGCAACACCCTGAGCCATTGGCCATCCGTAGGTCAACGTTTGTCCTCGAGGGTTCAATTCCGCGCTTCCGAAATAACTGCGCCACCCGGTCTCCGACCAGATTTACTATAGCGCCGGTATCTACCAGAGCGCTAAACACTCTGCCCAAGAGCTCGACTCGTACGAACGGTCTGATATCCGCTGGGTTTCTCCGATCACCCACGCCGCCCGCGAAGGTTCTTATGGTTTGGAGTCACTGGCCCCATTCATCGGAGGTCGTGCGTCGACTGTACTTCTTGGACCCGGACGACCTCCGTTGTCGCGAGTCCAACGCCCGTTTCTCTGATGCGAGCAGCATTCGGTGGTGAGGACCCCTTCTCTCTTGCAGAAGTAGCATTTTACTACCCATGGTTTGGAGCACTTTCTAGCCAGATGGCCGACCTTACCACAATTCCAACATGTCGGCTCCTTAAACTCCCGCCCGGTCATCGTCCTTCCGTTAAGTCCATAACCATTTGAAGGTACGCCTGGTGACCTAAACTTCTCTTTCGCATCGTAACTTTGCCTAACCCCAGGGGTATGGTCCCGACGCACTTCCTGTCCTCTCACCTTGTCTGATCCAGAGCTACCATTGTCGTGGGTCTGGTCTACTGCTGCGCTCTCGTTGCGTTCACCCCTTCGCTTGTGGTAATTCAGTCTCTGGAACAAGGGTTAGAGTCGGGGGTGGGGGCGGTCTAAACGAATGCTTATCACGCAAGTAGGCCTCATATTCCTCTGCCCTCTCGATCAGGTCAGACAGCGTCCTGAAGTCACGCCTACGGACCAGGAGCTTGTATTCGGGGCCATGTTGGCGTATATTAAGTCAAGCTTATTCTGTTTCGAAAAACTCCCACTTCGACGGATCAAAGTCGAGATAGCCACCACGAAGTTACGAAAGGGCTCGTTCTCGCCCTGGGTCCGTTTTCTTATTTCTTCATCCAGACTTTTGTGATACCCGGAAGGGAAGAACTGGATTTCGAACTGACGGCGGAAATCAGTGAATGAGTGCCACAAGTCTTTTGAATTCCGGTACCAAAGCAGGGCTGTGCCATGAAAAAGTTCAGGCATCGCCTTTAGAACCTCGTACGGTGACAACGAGTAGGCTTCAATCAGTTCTTCAAACCTCTCGAGAAACGAGACCGGATCTTTCCGACCATCGAAGCGAAGATTCCACTTTCGGACGGTATTGCACAATGACGCAAAGTCATGTTGATTACTCGACCCACCCCTCTCGTAAGGGTTCACAGTCGTTGGCGCAGCATATCTTTGGGAAGCCATCGCATGCGATACGGGTTCATACTGCCTTGGGTGTGTCATCGCTTCGGCAAACTGTTCACTGTAGGTCACCCGTGTCATAGGCCTGCGGACGGGTGGGGCTCTAAGGGACGATTCCCACCTTGGATCGGGTGATAATCCACCCAGATGTTGGTCTTCAGTATCCCTAACGATGGCCGATAGAGTCCTCCGAACGGCCATCGAGTCCGCATTGGGTGAAAGGCCAAGGAGCTCCCTCACACTCATCAACTCGTCCAGACGAGGATCTGCCATACGGGGTGCTAAGTCTTCAGCCGGCGGTACATGTATCGCGAGGCCACGGGCCACAGTCGCATACGACGCCCTTGGTACTGATAGAAACCCCGCCTGAGATGGAGGTGGACCGCTAGTTACGGAAGTGTCGTTCCCTTCACCGGGTGGGCTGGGAAGGTACCCCAACGGATTATTCCAGTAGTCGCAGAACCTCTTCATTAGGTCCGCCACGGTCCCAGTCGTTCGCAACCCATATTTCCTCATTTCGTACATGAGCGAGACCTTCGAAAGTGCATGGATCCAACCGACCCTTGGGTCATCGAGTGGGGATTTCAGGTGACCACCGGCGACAGGTGGGTTCAAATGACCTTCATAGGTCGAGGTGGTCACGGGACCTCGCGATATCGCACCGGTGCAAGTTGCCACTAGCGGTTCCCTTGTGGTTGTAGGGAGTGTATTCGGCCTCGTCGCAGGGGAAGCAGCTTCTGTAGCTATCGCCTCTGGAGTCTTAGTCATCGTCGTTCGTCACTTGACGTCGCAGCTCTCCAGAACCAAGTCCGGTCGAAATGACGTAGGTTTGCCTGGATTCGGTGATCTCTGCGCTGCGCAGACAACGTAGTCCCTGTTCGGGCGCCAAAATATGTGAGGAACTTTCCCTGCAAGAAACAAAACCAGCCGTGGTTAACATTTAAGTTTCTTGGGGAGAGCGAGCTCACATAAATAAAAGTTTTCGGATTCGCTCAGAACGGTTTTGGGTTTTATTCCTAGGTCCTAATAATCTATACGCTCGCCTCAATAGAATATCCTTACAGAAACGGCCTCTAAAATAACTGAACGATCGCAGGGTACTCCGTCGAACTATCAGTCGTCGTTTTCGTCGGTGTCCGTATTTCATCATATGACAAGAAAAAAAAAAAAAAAACATTTTCAAGTCGAGAAAGGTCTGAGCACCCAGTTACCTACTTGAAATCCTTGGCCCTTAACCCATAACCTATATTTGAAGGTTGGCCTAGACTCGGCTGAAGCCTAGGGCTGGCATAAATCTTTACCCCCTCTCAAAATAAGCTCATCACAAGTTTTACAAGTCTCAAACCTCACAGTAGGGCCAATAATATAACCAGTGCTTTTACTTTCTCCCCCTTATACGTAGTATATGGAGAAAGTATTGTTTTCATCAACATTTTCAAATTTGAGTTGTTAGTGGAAATATTCGTTTTTGTGCTCCCTGAACCCAAAAGGGGTTTTACGTGATGTCTGTGTGTCTGTCTGTCTGTCTGTCTGTATATCTGTCTGTATGAATGTCTACGTTTTTAGCGAATTTCCCCTATAGAGAAAAAGCTATTACCGTAGGTGGCATGGTAAAAGTTAAGCCCGAGACCATGATAACTTTTTGTTTTGAGGTCCCCAACTGCCAAAAACACTATTCGTTCAAATTTATATATATATATATATATGTGTGTGTGTGTGTGTGTGTGTGTGTGTGTGTGTGTGTGTGTGTGTGTGTGTCCGTTAACACGATAACTTGAGTAAAAACATCTGATTTCGATGAAATTTGGCTCAAACGTTCAAAGCGACATTCGTGACTTTAAGTTCGAAACCCAGAAAAATCGGACCATGCTAAAGGGGGTTTATGGGGTTTACAATTTTCCAAAAATCAGTTTTTTGACTTTTCATCCTACAATTTTTAAAACACTTAATTTTGATTCCAACCATTTTATAGAGCTTGAAAAACCAATAATTTAGTATTTTGAATTGTTAACCTAGGTTAAGTGGTTGCGGAGAAAATCCAAAAAATGTACTCATAAAATCTCTCATGTTAATATTATGGGAAAAAGGTTTTTAGCCTTTCCTCAGTTAATTTTAGGGTATACCTGACATTTGCTTTAATCAATCAGTTCAGCTCTATGAAACAATCATTTTGGTGTTTATATTGTGATTCTACGTCCAACCGTTGCAGAGATATTCAAAGTGCTAAACACAGTACGTTGTCCAATGTTATCCTTATGGAGAATAATTAAAATTTGATATCTCGATTACTTATGATTGTATGTTGATGAAACTTGGCATGTGGCTTTATCTAGTACTGGTATATTGATATTTGCACAAAAACAATTTTTTTACCGATTTTCCTCGCAGCAGCAAACCTACATACTCAGCTCCCATGTTATTCTTATGGAGAATAAGTAAAATGTAAAGTCTCTCTTAATTATGAACACAAATTAATAAAACTTGGTACGCAACTTCGACTGGTTAAGTTATATTGATAAATGTTATAAAAACACATATTTTGTGTTCCTTGTTGCAGCATACCTGCGTCCTCAGCTTTCAATGTTATTCTTATGAGGAATAATTAAAATGCTATATATCACTTATTTATTCATGTATTTTTATGATACTTGATGAGTGGCTTTATGGGGTAGTGAGAAACAAATATATGCATTGGAAATTCGCTGAGTACGCAGGTTTGCTGTGACGGGGGTATTTTAATTTTTTTGAATTTTTGATTTTTAAGGGTAATTATCCCCCCAAAACCGCCAAAAAACATGAAAAATCAAGATTTCTCAAAAACGGTTCAATTGATTTTGATTAAACTTTAGTCGTTTTTAGAACATTAGTTTTCAAACAAAATGACACCACCCGCATTTCTGTAAAAATTCGGGTTCACAAATTACAAGACTTAAAATATAAAAAATTCAGTTTTTTTTATTTTTCATAAAAAATAAAAAATATAAAAAAATATTACTATTCACCATCAAAAATGGCTCAAAAACTAAATAATTTAGTATTTTAATTACTATTCTACGATTACTATGGTTGTAGAGAAAATTTAAATTTTCATTTTGCGGTAAACACAGTACGTGGTCCAATGTTATTCTTTTGGGAATACAAAAATTACTATTTCTCTCTATTTATTGATCAATTTCGTTCAAACTTGATATGCTTGTCAAGTTAGCATTGACCAACAGAGGAAATTCAAAATATGTTGTCCCTTAATAACTCTGAGGGGGGATTGAGGAATTTCCCCTCTTAAAACCACATGTGTAGCGATGGATTCTGTAGTGCCTCCTAAACAGGGATTTGGGTGGATATTTTTGAAAAAAACTTGTTAACAAGATTTTCTATACATTCAACCTTGCTTTGTATTCTATATTTAGTAAATTAAAAGTAATTTATTCATTAAAGTTGGGCTGAAAGGGAGAAAGTATGTGTCAGTTTGCTTATACCGTTTATTTTAAATCTAATACCACAATATCACATCTCCTGTTTGACCCTTTCTCTGATATACAGGGAATTTCCTCAAAGACTGTAAAATTATTTTCCCGAAAGGAATCAGCAATAATATTTCTAATTGAGTGATGCTTATTATTCCTCAAGAGCTCTCCAAATGGGCAAAATCCAAGGATATGTGGCAAAGACTCATGTACATAATTCTCAGTGCTAGAACATCGCCTGTACTGGGTGCCATCCTTGGGTCTGCCCGGATTTGACCTCACAGGAGCAACATCACCAATCATTTTCAGGGATTCTTTATATTCTGATATTGTGAGCCCTTCCATACGGTGAAAAGATAGATTGGCTGGGGCATATTCTTCAAAAAAAATTCCTATAACTACTCCTCGTACTTTGTATGGTAATGAGCACCAGTTTTCATATTCTCTTTTTTGGAGTTCTTGCCTCATATGTTTAACAGATTTAAATTGGGGTAAATCATTCTAATCATTCTAATTTAAGTTTTTTGAAAAAAAATTTCCTTTTCTCTTTGAAAATTTAAAAATTGGCTTATAGAGGTTATTTTGGTTTTCCAAAATTACAAATATTTATTTACTGCACTGGGGCCTCCCAAAAAGCTTTTACTAAACCTAAACCTTTGGATGTCTTTGGTGCATACAGCATTGCATTTGGAATATCTGATGGTAAGTCTAGTATTTATTTTACGGAGGATCACTATTTTGGGTTCAGGGAGCACCAAAACAAATATTTCCACTAAAAAATCAAATTAGAAAATTTTGTTGAAAACAATAATTTCTCTTTGTACTATGTTTAGGGGGAGAAAACACCTTAAATTCCATGCCATATGCCATATTTTATTATTTGTCGCATTTCTATAAGGTATTTCTATTCAATGTACAGTGTGCATAAACTAGGTAATCTAATGCATCTTTGTATCGTGTGCTGTATAATGCACCTGCGTTTTGAAAGAGCTTAAATCTACCCATTTGGCTCTATTTAGTTAAAATAATATACTTTAGATGGGTTTAATCAATGTTATAACAACTTAAAATCTTTAAATTAATTGGAGGGATTAATTTATTACCATTAACTATATACATATAATTACCTGAAGTAGATGTCTTAGTAACCGTTTGTTAGAATCTAGGATACAGTTCCGGTCACAGTGCTTGGCATCTGGTTAGCATATGCTCTGGAGTGACTTTTCGCCTCTATTTGGCTTAGTACCGTTAGTGTTACAATCTACTTTTGTCAACAGAAAGAAAAAATCACTTATTTAATTTCAAAACATTTGTTTCGGTTGTTTATGTTAATTGTTTTATTTACAAGACATTTCAGTAGTTTCTCGCCTTTTCCAGGTGCCAAGCACCGTGAACCGAGCTATACAACAAATATTCTATCGAATCACCGCTGGAAATCCTCCCGATCCTTGGTCCTAAGTAAATACCAAATCGCGCCTAATCACAAGCTTGACCCTAATTTGCAGCGTTGTGTTGACTTTAGGACCAATTATTACAATACCTAAGAGCTTATCTGGGTTTTTGAGCTTGTCTGGGATTGTAAGCCTGCTTGTGATATAATAGGATTGGAAGAGTTAACTAAAGCGGCCATCCGCTTTTGCTGTTAATCACGACACTATCTTCTACTCAATGTTTGCTTGCAGGCGTTTCGGTGTTACTTGAGTTGTGTTGTGAGTCAGTTGCGCAGCTACTTGCAACAGGGTGTTTCCTGACACTGTTCCGTTACGAATCAGTTTCAATAAAACGGTTGCGTTCTTTTTGTGCCACCACAACAATCCAGTTCATTCGGAAGCTGACGCGTTGAGTAAAAGGTAGGGCCGCGATTAACAGCAAGAGAGTGGATGACTGCTTTAATCAACTCTTCCAATCCTATTATATTTTAAGTCAACACAAGGCAGTAGATTGAGGTAGAGGAGAGGGTTAGGTACCAGTACCGTAAACGAAGGTTCTAAAAGTCTAGAGTGCTAGCAGCATTAACCATGTAAGATGTAAGTCGAAGTTTGATAACATGGCTCCGAATTCAACATTGTCATGAGTGAAAGATTTGTGAGTACCGGAACATAAAAAACTGCGATGTTGTTTAAAAAGTCTGTCATGGCCTTTCACCTTTGTGTGAATCAGAGTATATATACAATTAAATACATATTTGGAGTATCATAGAGTCATCCAGAGAGCGGTCCCCAACGGGAATTAGCCGGGTTTCCCCAACAAATAATTAAGGCACTCTGTTAACGAAGTTCTCACTAGGAGAAACAAACACAATCAAAACCAGTATTTACACTGACAGACACAGCAAAAACCCGAATTATTGAATAGATTTCGGTTTTAAAATGGACTAATTGAAGCGCTCAGATTTATTCAAGTGTCAAACAGATTATAGAGAACATGGGACAAGGATTTTGATCTTACGTAAAAAAAATATAAACTTTAACAAATACAAATATAAATATATGGAACTAGCAGTAACTTATTTTAAAATGTGTTTTATTTTTAGTACATTATTTAGTAACGTCCGTAGGAGGAAGCAGCATACACTATTTCGTATATTTTCTTTGCGTTTAACACAAACACTTTTCTGCAAAAAAATTTTATTGATTCTTATTTTTGAGACACAAAAATATTTCCTTGCCACAAAACTTAAAACTTTTCCACAACATTTGGGCAAGGATCAAACTCCGATCACATGGCCTCTAATTTACGGATCTTGTGGTGGAGCCCCTTTAAATAAAAATATTGTCCAGTGATTAAACTCAGTTATGTTTATAAGGTGTGGGGTGGAGTTTAACCTGAACCCGAACCACATAAACTATTTTCCATATTTTACCACAAGGGAATAACATCCCATAACTCTGAAGAGTTCAGTCCACCCCAATGCCGGTTAGGTTAGTTAAACGAGTGTTAAACTCCTTTTTAAACCTTCGTCTCATTATTTTCGTCTGTTCGTTATCAAAACCACTATTTTTCCCGAACCAATACACCGATTTCCCTCGAGAGCGTGAACGGCAACTGTAATTTAGTTGAAATTCCTCGACCAGGATAAGGTATGGCTCCCTAGGCGGCACTTACCGTGGAACGATTGTGTAAAATGCTTTTAAACAAGCGATCGAAAGCTGACAAGTTTTTTTAACTTAGAACTCAAACTCATCAGTTGGGTACTTAAATTATTACTTGTTCTAATTAACATAACATTCCAAATGTGTTCTTAATTGCTCAAAGATTTTAATATGGTGCTGTATTTAGCATTATATGTAGATTATGGTTTTCTTGCAAATCAGTGGATTTTAATACGATTATAGATTTTTGTTGCTTTATTTCGTAGTTGTGATATTAACGGGATATAGAATAATAGTTTCATTAGAGTATAGTACATTTTATGACTTGATGACAATAGGTTTAACGTAAGTGCTCTTGAACGTTAATGTCATAAAACGTTATTTAAAGTGCATTACAATATGAAACTGAATGAAAGTTTATTTCCAACTATCTCAGATCATGACAAGTCAATTTTATTTTATTTATAATTGCATCTGCACATGACCTGACAATGATGTCCAAAATGTTTTAAAGTAAAAAACATATACAGTATATTGTTAAGTACTATATTAAAATTGCTTATCACATTTGATATAAATGACTTGTTTTTTATGAGAGTTTTATAAAGTAAGATATTTTAAGTCTCAATTATTCAAAGTTTCTCATCAACGATTTATAATTACAAGTAATTTATCTGAAACAATGGCGCCAATTACAGTTTTCTGATGTATCTTAGCTAATCGCAAATACAAAAGAATCAGTGATTAGTGCTGTAGTCATCTACTCAATGAAAGAGTAAAGACGGGAGCAAAACAATACGGGCAAATGAAGAAAACAAGGCCTGCACGCAACAATCGCTGGTGCAGCAATAACTGGGATGAAATATTGAATGAAGCTAATTGGCAGAGCTGGAGTCCCGAGGGTTGTGGATTGGGGGAGTTGTTTAACAGAATTGACTTGTTTATAGGCGGTCTTTGAATAATGAAGGATACAGTCTACGTGTTATTAGATGTATTAGGCGTTTGTATACTTAACCCTTAAAGGGCTGAATTATTACGTGGCTTTGAGCTTAGTTATTTTATGATATAGGGGCCAAAATAAATTTTTGATTTTATTTATTTTTGTTGTAATTGGGCAAATCTATAAATATACTGATTTTTTAGCCGACAATTTTTTTTATAAAAATAAATTTAAAATTATTTTTGTGTAGGCCTACTATTTTTTATTTACAGAGTGCTTTATACAACAATTTATACGTCAAATAATTTGCACGGTTACAAAAAAAGTATTGTTTTTGTGTTTGTTATTTTAGACGTATATATCCGTCTTCATCCCGGAAAAATTTAACTAATAGACGGATATATCCGTCTATGGCCCGGAACGGAATAGGAAAAAAGACGGATATATCCGTCGACAGCCCTTAAGGGAGTTGTATGTCTTATCAGTGGAATTGAATACTGTATGATAAATTTGCGTTGCTTATTTTCAAGAGACAAATAAATATGACTCGTATAACAAGTATAATACTACAAACCATAATAATAATACTGATATAATCAACTTTTGTGTGCACGTTGGTTTTACCACGCACAAACTGCTGGACCGATTGAGCTGAAAATTAGGTAGGTAGTTTGGTTATTCGCCCAGTAAACTTATCTATTTCTTATCTGGGAAATTTGAGGATTCCAACGTAGTAAATAACGAACAGATAAGTCAGTTAATAGATATATAAAAATGCAAAATATAATCAGCTAAACAAATTGGAACATGTAAAAGTTACTAAGCGTAAACTATTTTATTTTTGGGGTAGAAACAAACTTCAAGCGGGATGAATGTTGGAAATAAGTTGAATAAAACTTGTAATCTAAACATGCTTTTTGAACAGTGTTTGGTTATCTCACATTTAAAGGTTAAACGTGCGCTTCCGATATAGCCACCGCGGCTACCGCCGCCGCACAGTGTGTTATTGCTAGGATCTTGAGAGAGACGCTATTACTGATTTGTATTCATTTAGTTTTATTGATAAAAGTTTACCTAATGATAAAAAAAATTGAGGACGAGTTATATTTAAATAAAATGTAATACAATAAAATAAATTTCAATTTCAATAAAATAAATTGTTTAATTTCAATAATTTTACTAAAATAATGTAAAACCTAAAATAACACATTTTATGAGAAATATCTGTGACTTAACAAATAACATCTTTAAACCACTACAGTTGGGTAACAAATGTGGCATTTAAAAAAATGGCTTTAAAACAAAATACCCCCGTTGCAGCAAACCGTACTCAGCGTACTCAGTGAATTTTCAGTGCATTATATATGTCTTAATACCACATAAAGCCACATACCGTACCAAGTTTCATTAAAATATATTCATAAATAAGCAATATATAAAATTGTAATTATTCTCATCCATAAGAATAACATTGGGGATGAGTATGTAGGTTTGCTGAAACAAGGAACATAAATAATTGGTGTTTACACAAATATAAATAGAATTAAACTATACAAAGCCATATACCAAGTTTATTCATTCATAAAAATAAGCGATATATAACATTTTAATTATTCTCTATAAGAATAATATGGGGGCTGAGTAAGCAGTTAATGCTGCAACAAGGAACACAAAATATGGGGTTTCATGTAAATATCATTATAACTCAACTATTACCAAGTTTCATCAGTATACATTCATAAATTAGCGATATATACCATTTTGATTATTATCCATGAGAATAACATGGGGGATGGTAAGTAGGTTTGCTGCAACAATGAACACAAAACAATGGGTTTTTATGCAAATATTAATAGAGCTTATCTAAGTGAAGTCACATGCCAAGTTACATGCATATACATTCATAAATAAGCGATATGTAACATTTTAATTATTCTCCATGAGAATGACATGGGGGCCGAGTACCTAGGTTTGCTGCTACGGGAACCACATGCAAAAAATTGTTTTTTTGTGCAAACAACAATAAAAATAAAACACAACCAGAAGAAACCATATACCAAGTTTCGTCAGTTTGTGTTCATAAATAAGCGAGATTTACAATTTTTCTTTTTCTCCATAAGAATAACATTAGACAACGTACTGTGTTTAGCACTTTCAATATCTCACTAACCAATTGACGTAGAGCAATGATAAAAATACCAAATTGTTTTTATTTTAAGCTGAACTCAATGGTAAAAATTAAAATTTGATTAAAATAAAAATTACATGTGAAAACCCCAAAAAACCCATTTTTGGGGTACAAAACCCCCCAAAACCAGGATGGTACGATTTGTCTGGTTTTCAAACTCGTTAAAATAAATGGTACTTTACACATTTGTGCCAAATTTCATTAAGATCAGACCTTTTTTACGAGGGTTATCGTGCTTACAGACACACACACACATATATAAATAAAAATTTTAACGAATAGTGTTCTCGGTATCTGTGGACCTCAAAATTAAAAGTTATTATGGTCTCGGGCTTAAGTATTACCAAGGGACCTACGGTAATAGCTTCTTCCCTATAAGGGAAATTCGCTAAAAGGTCAACCGCACAGTTCAGAGTCTTTCGCCCCAAGGCAGGACGTAGTCTGGCGCCCCTCCCCCCTTTCAACTAGTACCTAACACCATATCTGGCCTTGGCTTCCCTGCAACCAATGCAATGTGAGGATGCTGTTGTGCCGTACCAATGATATATCTATGTTCAATTATTACAAAATTATAATTTGTGTATTAACTGTCACCAGTTGTCCTGTTGCTCGAACCCGATCAAGTTTGTACCCAAGGAAAGGTTACTTCAGTGGTAAATAAACATAATAAAACATCTGATATTAAAACGGATGATAAAAATGTACTTTCAATCAATACCTAGTTTAGACTTCCGCCGTAAGATATCGCCACTGTTCTGAAGATTTAGCCCTTTACTGTATTGAAGTGATGCCCTTTCATAAAATTTTGAGACGTATTGGGAAATCTACGTAAAAATACCTTTAATTTGACACCTCGAACGTTAAAACACATCCAGCCGTTATCGAGTTATGACTGTGAAGAAAAAACCCCTAGCGTATTAATATATAGACTAGTTGACCTGTTGCTCAAATCCGAGCAAGTTTGTACCCAACCAAAGGAGAAAGGTTCCTTCAGCTGTAAACAAACATAACAAAACGTCTGATATTAAAACGGATGATAAAAACGTACTTTCAATCAATACGTAGTTTAGACTTCCGCCATAAGATATCACCACTGTTCTGAAGATTGAGCCCTTTACTGTATTGAAGTGATGCCCTTTCATAACATTCTGAGACGTATTGACAAATCTACGTGAAAATACCTTTAATTTGACACCTCAAACGTTAAAATCCGTCCAGCTGTTATCGAGTTATGACTGTGAAGAAAAAAGCCTAGTGTATTAATATATAGATGTACTATTGTTATAAAAATTGTATCTGTTTTAATTGGCCTATTAATATCTATATGTAAATAATTCAAAATATTAATAATAAGACGAATGAGACTGATATTGAGTGAACATATGATAAATCATAAACACATATGAACATGCCTGGAATATCATTCAGTGTAATAAGTAGCAGATATAATAAATATTTGGTTAATAACATGTTAAACCAAAACACTCATGAAACAAGAAAAATAGCAAAATATCCTTAAACATGCAAAATGTGCAAATAAAGAAATGAATAACTAGTATTTCTCTCTCTCTGTAATGGATAATCACTAATTAAAATTAAATTAAAATTATTTTTATAACATCAACACTAACAATAAACAAATTAAAAAACATTAAATAAATTAACAAATATTAAAACTGACAGGCTCACCTGTTATGAAAAGTGGGAGTGTGTGATCTGTATCCTGTTCTGTTTGATTTTGTTCCCTTTTACGGACATTATTTAATTTATCATTTGACTACCTAATTCGGGGCTGGTAATCAATTTGGCATTTGAACGTTCTACTTTCTTCATTCTACGTTCTTTGGATTTCAATGTTTTACTTGAAGGAAAGTGTTAAGTTAATGACGCTATTATACAGTGTATGAACTGTCGTTTCCTCTTTATTTCTTCGTTCCACTGGATTTGCTTGATAGTGGGCACGGTAGCCATTAAAATACTGGATTTAATGAACAAAATGTTTCCTTTGACTCACGTATTTCATGGTACAGTACCTAAATCACAATTTAAAAGACCTATCCAAAAATTAAATGTCGGCTCAGTATGGCGGCGGCTATCCAAAATGGCTGTTTTAGATTTGAAAGAATTAAAAAGGAGATGTATTTGAGTTCTGGGTGTCGTCGTATAAAATTGTTGGTTGATAAAACTGCATAAGCTATAAGGACTAGCTATTATTTTACTGACATGTTTATACAGGTGTGCGTAAAGTTAAAATCCCCTCCTGATCTTTTTTCGTTTGAGAGTGAAACAAAAAATAATCTAAATAAGTATACTGTACTTGGCAATATTTAGAAAACAACATAAATTTTTAAACACTGTACGGGTGGGACATCAAAGTTGTCGGGCAGAGGGATCGTAAAGCCAATACAAAATCAGGTGAGGCTCGCAAGGATGCTCGCTAGACATAACAATTTAAAACTGTTATATATTGGTATACAATCAGCTGATTCAATGCAACATACCCCCGTCGCAGCAAACCTGTGTACTCAGCAAATTTCCAATGCATATATATTATGTGTATCACTACTACATAGAGCCACTTACCAAGTTTCACAAAAATACATTCATAAATAAGTGATATATCATTTTATTTATTCTCATTAAGAATAACATTGAAAGCTCAAAAACGAGGAACACAAAATATGTGTTTTCATGCAATTATCAGTATAACTCAACCAGGTAAAGCTATACAACAAGTTTTATTAATTTAGGTTCATAATTAAGGGAGATGTAAAACTTTACTTACTCTCCATATGAATAACATGGGGGCAGAGTATGCAGGTTTGATGCTACAAGGAAAATCAACAAAAAACTTGTTTTGTTACAACAATCAATATACAGTACAACAACTAGTTGAAGCCACATACCAAGTTTCATCAATATACATTCATAAATAATCGACGTATCAAATTTTATTTGTTCTCCATAAGGATAACATTGGACAACATACTGTGTTTAGCATTTGAATATCTCTGCAACGGTTGCACGTAGAACAACAATTAAAACGCCAAAGTGATTGTTTTGTGGAGCTGAACTTATTGGTAAAAAGAAATGTGAAGTTTTCAG
Source organism: Allygus modestus (assembly GCA_963675035.1). Classification (NCBI taxonomy): domain Eukaryota; kingdom Metazoa; phylum Arthropoda; class Insecta; order Hemiptera; family Cicadellidae; genus Allygus; species Allygus modestus. The sequence goes on from OY776116.1 coordinate 22,089,177, forward strand.
TAAAATTACCTGAGGAAAATCTAAAAACCATTTTCCCATAAGATTAACATGGGAAATTTTATGGATGAGTTTTAGCGAATTTCCCCCATAGGAAAGAAGCTATTACCGTAGGTCTCATGGTAAGACTTAAGCCCAAGACCATGATAACTTTTTGTTTTGAGGCCCCCGGATGTCAAAAACACTATTCGTTCAAATTTATATACATGTATTTATATATATATATATATATATATATATATATATATATATATATATATATTTATATCTACATATATATATATGTCCGTGAATGCGATAACTTGAGTAAAAAACGTCCGATTTTGATGAAATTTGGCTCAAATGTGTAAAATGACATTCATGACTTTAAGTTCGAAAACCAGAAAAATCGGACCATGGACAGGGGGGTTTATAAAGGTTTTAAATTTTCCAAAAATCAGTTTTTTGCATTTTTCACCCTAAAATTTTTAAAAAACTTAATTTTTGTTTTGACAATGTTTTAGAGCTTAAAAATATATAATATAGTGTTTTGAATTATTAACCAAGGTTAATGGGTTGCAGAGACAATCCAAAACAAACATACTCATAAAATTTCCCTTGTTAAGGTTTTTGGCTTTTCCTCAGTTTATTTTAATGTAAACTTCACATTTGCTTTTACCAATCTGTTCAGTGTCACAAAACAACCATTTTGGAATGCCCAACCTGAGATATTCAAGATATTGCATAGATATTCAAAGTGCTAAACACAGTACGTTGTCCAATGTTATCCTTATAGAGAATAAATCAAATGGGATATCTCGATTATTTATGAATGTATGTTGATGAATCTTGGTATGTGCCTTAACGTAGTACTGGTATATTGATATTTGCACAAAAAATTGATTTTTTGTTGATAATTCCCGTAGCAGCAAACCTGCATACTCAGCCCCCATGTTATTCTTATGGAGAATAAGTAAAATTTAATGACTCCCTTAATTATGAACATAAATTAATAAAACTTGGTATGTAGCTTTACTTGGTTGAGTTATATTGATAATTGCATAAAAACCCATTTTTTTGTTCCTTGTTCTTATGGAGAATAACTAAATTGTTACATAGCGCTTATTTATGACTGAATATTGATGAATCTTGGTATGTGGCTTCCCCTAGTTAAATTCTATTTATATTTGCATAAAAACCAATTGTTTGTGTTCCTTGTTTCAGCAAACCTACGTACTCCTTACCAATGTTATTCTTATGGAGAATAATTAAAATCGCTTATATGTGAATATATTTTTATTAAACTTGGTATGCGGCTTTATGTGGAATTAAGACATATGTTATGCATTGGAAATTCGCTGAGTACGCAGGTTTCCTGCGATGGGGGTATTTTGAATATTCTCCACAACCACTTAACCTAGGTTAATGATTAAAAATACTAAATTATTTGTTTTTTAAACTCTATAAAATGACTATAACCAAAATGAAGTGTTTTTAAAATTTTAGGGAAAAAATTCAAAAAACTGATTTTTGAAAAATTTAACACCCCCATAAAACCCTCTCCCATTGTCCGATCGATCTGGTTTTCGAACTTAAAGTCATAAATTCTACTCTCCACATTAGATTTGTGCCAAATTTCATCAAAATCCGGCGTTTCTTTCAAAAGTTATCGAGGTAATAGACACACATTCTGTTATATACATATATATAAATTTGAACGAATAGTGTTTCTGGTATCTGGGGACCTCAAAACGAAAAGTTATCATGGTCTCGGGCTTAAGTCTTACCATACCACCAACAGTAATAGCTTCTTCCCTATAGGGGAAATTTGCTAAAACGATAATAGTTTGAATAATAATAGTGTCGATAGTAAATTGATGAAAAGTCGCTTTTTAAGATGTCGCAAACAGTACATCGATTTACAAATGTGTTACTACTGACATCTTTCTTCAAATGGAAATATGATATCCTTTTATAATGCATTTTAATATCATCAAATCTAATGTACGAGTCGGCCACTTTAATAAGTTATACATGACACAAGTATCTTTACTTCAGTGTCATCACAAAACAAAATCAATAATTTCATCACTAAATTGCTTTTGTTACACAATAAGCGTGGGTTTCTTGTAGTTATAGCTCTAGCACCTAAGATGGTTATCGGGCCGACACACTTGTTCTTCCGTGTCTGCGGGATTGCCCCCACAGAACGATGTTCACGGTACTTGTTCTGCATCACGCCTCTAGCGATGGCCTTTTACGATATCGTATCCTTTACGTTAGTGAACTTCAGATTCATTATTGTTTATTTTGCTGGAGTTCTACCAATATTTCTGGGTGAGCTACAATTTCTTCTGATGGTTAATTTCTACCCAAAGGATTTTCAGAGTATTGTAGATGACTTGGAGTCTGTTGAAGAACAACTGGTGAAAATGGGAGCTTTCATTGAGACTTCAAAACTAAGCAAGACGATTGTTGTCTTGCTTGTCTCACAGTTGACAAATATGTTGGTACAGTTGGCAACGTATAGAACATCGGGCTATTCCGTCCTACTAAACATAGTCACACTAAACGTGGTGTTCATCGCGGCTTGGAGCCAACACCTGGTGTTCGCACAGCTAATCCACAACAGGTTCTCGGCCTTGAACCACCAGCTGACCAGGATAGCAGCATCAGCTGACAAGACGCTGCTGAAGATCGTGGAGACTCGCCTGGACTCAGTGTTCCGCGTCCACTCCGCCCTCCACGTCATCGTCACTGACGTCAACTCTCACTTCTGCATCTACAACCTCTTGTTCATGGTATCTAGGTTTTCCACCATCGTCTTGTTCGCATATGAGGTCCTAGGATCCTTCACCGATGCTGGAACCCAGGTGGATTTTCCATATATGTTTTTCATTTTCGATAAAGTAATACTTATCGTGTGCCAAGTCGTCGCATGCCACCTATGCGCTAAAGAAGCCAATAGAACCCCACTGATCGCTCATAGTATTTTAAAAGAAAACTCACCGTTTTCACTCTGGGAGAAGATCAGCCGATTTTCCCGCCTGACTTTTGACAACAAGGTCGAGTTCACGGTTGGCGGAATCTTCTCGTTTGATATGAAACTGTTGACAAAGATATCAGCGATGGCGTTTTCTTACTTGCTCATCGCCATCCAACTGAGAGACGTAGATCTGATTGGGTCCGTCCCGAGTAACACCACGTCCAGTGTAAACTCAACAGACAACTGAAAAGCGCCTAATGTATGAGCAGTAGAGAACCCTTTTTATAAATTGACTCACGGAAGTGATTGTTGTTTCTGAGTTTTGAAAAGTCACCCAAATCTAATATATGCTAAACTGCAATCTCTGTTCGTGTATGTTAAAAGGACAATATTGTTCGCTTTGATTAATGTGTGTTGTACAAATTAGGTGAAAGAGTAATTTTACATGCAATTTACTTCTTGGCACAAGTTATATTTTAGAATATAAATGTTAAAAGTTAATAATCTATAGTTAGTTTCTTCTCCTACATACATTCCTTGTTTGTAAATATACCGGGTGTCCCATTAAGGGCCCCCTCTTAATGTTTGAACGACTGTAAATTTTCAAATAATCTTTGGTGAATGTCACTAGCATAGGTCAAAGTATTTTTTTAAGTAGTGAAGGGGTTGCTGGGTGTAAGGGGTTGCTGGGTGTAAGGGGTTGCTGGGTGTAAGGGGTTGCTGGGTGTAAGGGGTTGCTGGGTGTAAGGGGTTGCTGGGTGTAAGGGGTTGCTGGGTGTAGTTTTATTTTTTAAATAGCAACCTCTAACAAGTTGTATATAATTTTAAAGAGGGTAAAAAGAGGAATTGAATGCTGCAAACTAGACCTCTCTATGTTTATTTAATCTAATGTTATGGCCAACAAAAGATGTGTTAATGTTGTTTAAACTGCTAAGATTCGCCTCCTTACCAGAAATCAGATACAAAGTGGGCAAATCCAACTTCCCCTTGATCAGACATTTGAATAAAGACCATTTAAAGTGCAAGAAAACAATTTTAAAACCTTCTTTATTTTTACCAAGAGGTGAATGGAGTCATTGGCCAAAATAAAGAAGGTTTTAAAATGAGTTTAATTTATAAAGTAAATGTTATACTTGCCGAATTTAAAGTACACAAAGTTTACTATAAAATGTATTGGTCAAATACACTATGTTGTATGTTGCTTTGAATCCTACATAACTTTGAAATTTGACAAAATTTGCTGATAGACCTAAAATTTACTGGTTTTTTGTTTAGGTTTTTTCTTGTTAGCCATAAACGGGCCTCGTACAGAAAATTTTATACTTGCCGAATTTGAAGGAAAAAATCTATAAAATAAACTTGTGTATATTTATATATTGTTATAATACAGGGTGTCTATAAAAGAACTCCGGGGTTTTAAGACAAAATATTTTAATACAGTAAAAAACGTACATACATGTTTTATACATGATTAGAAAGCTTACATTTTCAAGATTTTTTAACAACTTAGTAAAGTTCAATGTGAGCTCCGTTAGTGGAGCGGCACACGTCGAAACGGTATTCTACCTCTTCCCATGTCCTGGCGAGCATGTCTGGGGGAACGGACGCCACGCAATTCACTATTCACTATTCTGCAATTATGCCTGTTTACAGTTCCGTTCACATGAAAAGTAGCTTCATCGCTAAAAACCACACTTTTAAAAAAATCATTATCTTCATCAATTTTATCCAGCATGGAAACAGAAAAGTTGAATCTCTTAACCTTGTCTGCCGGTTTGATATGGTGTAAAAGTTGAATCTTGTAGGCAGTTAAACGAAGTCTTTTATGAATTACCTTATGGACTGTTGATCTTGGTAACCCCAACTCCAGACTGCGTCTTGTTAACGATTTCTTAGGGCTTCGAGTGCATGAAGCTCGGATTCTGTCCACATTATCTTGAGACACACGCGGCCTACCCGGCGACTTTTGCTTCAAAACACTTCCTGTTTCCTTGAACGCAGTTAACCACTGACGAATTGTTTTGTCTGTAGGCGGGTCAACACCATAGCTACGTCGAAAGTTTCTTTGTACAGTAACAACAGAATTAGTTTCTATGAGCCAAATAACACATTGAGCCTTTTGTTGAGGCGTCGCCATAGCACGGCAGTCCAGACGACACTGACTGCCTGCCGCAGCCGCTACGTCATTTCAAGGTCAACGCTCCGCAGCGCTGCCAACTGTTGAGAGAAACATTCCCAATTGGTGTGAGTAAAACTCTTTGAGCTGCTTGTTTCAAAGGAATTGATCAAATTTTGCTATCTTTTATAGTTTAAAAAATATTAATTTTTTAAACCCCGGAGTTCTTTTATAGACACCCTGTATATACAGAGTGTAAAAAAAGGCTGTCCCCCCTTTATTTTTGTTTGTTTGTCAAAACAAACAAATCACCTTTGGGGATTGATAATAACCTAACCCAAAGTATCTTTTGACGTTATCGGAAATGTTGAGTGTCCCCCAAAAATGGGGGATTTTGGGGGCAACTCAAAATTTTCAAATGTAAACCCCTTTTGAGTGACCCAAAATTTTAAAGAGCTTTAAAAAAATGGGCGAATAGTGGAGGTTGGAGGTCTGTAAGGTGTTTCTATCCAAAATGGCTGCTTCTAAAAGTTTTGAGTACAACTTATTCTTGAAACCTGGCGTCTAAGACTTTTGGAGTTTTAATTTCACCTTTGGTGACTTAAAACTTGAACGACTCTTGAGGCAATGCTCTTGTTGAAGAAATGCTATTAAATTAAGAAGTGGTCTCTTTTGGTGATATTTAAAATTTTGAGTGTCCCGCAAAAATGGGGGATTTTGGGGGCAACTAAAAATTTTTTGATGTAAACCCCTTTTGAGTGACCCCTAATTTTAAAGAGATTTTTAAACCTAGGCGAAGGGTGAGAGTTAAAACATTGACTAATTTATAGTCAATGGTTAAAAGTAAATTTAACCCCTTCAAAAGGGGTTTACATTAGGAAATTTTGAGTTGCCCCCAAAATCCCCCATTTTTGTGAGTTTTAAAAATTTTAAATATTACCAAAAGAGGCCAGTTCTTCATTTAATAGCATTTCTTCAAGAGTCGTTTCAGTTTTAAGTCACCTAAGGTGAAATTAAAACTCCAAAAGTCTTAGACGCCAGGTTTCAAGAATGAGTTGTATGCAAAACTTTGACAAGCTGCCATTTTTGATAGAAACACGTTACAGACCTCCAACCTCCACCATTCGCCAATTTTTTAAAAGCTCTTTAAAATGAAGGGTCACTCAAAAGGGGTTTACATTTTAACATTTTGAGTTGCCACCAAAATCCCCCATTTTTGGGGGGCACTCAAAATTTCCGATAACGTCAAAAGATACTTTGGGTTAAGTTATTATCTTTCCCCAAAGGGGATTTGTTTGTTTTAACAAACAAAAAAAATTAAAGGGGGGGACGGGCTTTTTTTACAAAATGTATATATTTATTATTATATTATATGGTTTGCATTCTACATAGCTTTGAAGTTCGGCAGAATACTAAAAGTTCAAAAATAAGGGTTCAATGTTTCAATACTAAGACTTCAGTCGATATCAGATTTTATGAAAGAACACTCCCTTCAGTTTCCCAAGGTATTTTTTTGGGAATTAAAGAAATAAGAGGCACATGATTAACATATTAACAATCTGTTTGGAATAATAATAATACTGTAATAACTAGTTGGTGCCCGTCGAAATTCGACGGATACAATATAAGGTTGAGTATTTGATGGAAAGTCACCAACAATGAAATAATTGTAGTTTTCTAAATTAGCAGAATGTAATAAGAAAACATTTTTCTAAATTGCCATAAGAACACTTTTAATTTAATTTTAAAAATAGTTATTGACCAGGTACCAAAATTTAACGTAAAATGTGTAAATATAGGGGTTGTTCCCTTTATTTGACACCAACCGCTTGTAAATCGGTCCAGTAAAAGTCTCACACGTTCTTCCGGAAAATGTTTAACTATCCGTTTTAATATACAGGGTGTCTCAAAAGTCAAAGACCAAACTTCACATGCTTGTTATATAGACTATTTCCAACAAACAATGTTACTTTTTTTATCATATTATTTATAATTTACGAGCTTCTGATGTATTTGATATGTTTTTAAATCTGTATATTACAATCTTATAAATTATTTTTAGGCAATAAAATATACACATCGGACCATAAAACATTTACACTTTATACAAATGAATAGCATTTATACAAAAATAGAGTTTTAGGAGTTTAATAAAGTAAAAAAAAAAAAAAATTAAGTAATTTAAATTTAACATTTCAAACAAACTTTTTACTTTCAAACCGTGTTGCCGTTTACAGTTTCTGCCTTAGAGAGTGATCCTATATCTTAAAAGCTTTCCCATTTATTGCAGATAATAGTATTATTAAAGTATTAAAATATGTTTTTACCTAATTTCAGAAATGACAATTTTTTAAATTAATACACTTTTCCTGAAATTAGCCATTAATTTAAAGAAAAAAATATGAATAAAAATAAAATTGAGTTAATTTGTTTTTTTAATTTTATTAAACTCCTAAAATTAGCATTTCTTTATGATTACTGTTTATTTTTATAAGTTGTAAGAGATTTATGGTCCTACATGCTTATCTTCTTGCCTAAAAATCATTTATGAGATTGCAATATGCAGATTATAACAAATATTAAACGTCAATAGTTTAAAAAACTATGAAGGATATGGTATGAACATATATGACTTGTTTTGTTGGAAATAGTCCATATAACAAGCCTGTGAAGTTTGGTCGTTGACTTTTGAGTCACCCTGTATAGGATAACATATTTATTCCATGGCAATGATTACACTGTATTGGAATTTACCAAAAACAATTTATGGGAAAATCCTAAAACAAGGAAAGGTAGGCCTGACTCTTACCTTCCCCTTTCACAGCTAAACTATCTAAAAAGTTCAATCCAAGTTTAGGAGGCAACAGAGGACGTCGATGTACTCATTGTTAATGACAGCGTTGTCACAATCAGGTAGTTTTGGTAGCTTTGTTATTGTCAGTGAGGATGTAGACTGGCTTGTTGTGATTACAGGGCTTTCTAATCCAAACAAAAACAATGTGTACCATCTTAATCCGGAAAGAAGTGTCAAAGGAGGTACATACCTCTCGTTACCTCTACGTATAAGACCCTGATTATACATGCTTTCTCTGGTTGTGACACAACGTCCATTTCTTTTTGGACAAGGAAAATCAACACTATGTGCCCTCCTTGAAAAGAAGCCCGGCCTTGAAGAAACCCGCTTCTGTATTCTTCAAGGCATCTGCATCAACAGCCCAAATCAGCACAGTAGGAGAGAAGATTTTCACTTAGCTGAATGTCACCGGAGTGGCATATAGTAAAAGGGGCACTCAGCACGCTGACATGAGGGAAGTGAATTTCCACATAAAAAACTTTAAAAATCTAAATTTGTGTTAAAACATATAATTATTCCAGTTTTTATGGAAATCTATAAACATTTAATTTTTTGGCTATTCTGATGCGCCTGGTTCTATTTACGTGCCATGCTAGGGAAAAATGTTGCACATTATAAGGTTAGGAGAAGGTCCAGTCAGGATTGAAAGTTGGCGTGGGGATACTGGGGATGATAAACTCATATAAACATATGAATAATAGGCATTTCTAATGTAAAATCACCATAAAACAACGTACTGTGTATATTCAATTTATATATCCTTTATTAACTCAGTATATATTTGTGCTAGAATGATGAGAGAGGGCTTAAAAGTTTCGCCTCACTAATCTCCATCTTTTTTCGTAAATGAGTGCAAGAACAAATTATTATTTTTTTTTGCGAGTTAATTTTTACAGATCAGCGCCGGGCTAAATAAAATGAGTACAGCAAACCAAGTGCAAAATTACTTAACAGAAAGATCGCTTTAATGGGAACACCTTTTGCTTTCCCCAAAACGCTTACAAGTGATAAAATACTCATTTGATAGATTGGTGCGCACACTGACCGGGGATATTTGTTGCACCCCATATGTCTTCCGAATGACCCCAGCGGGGGTAATAAAGTTAGCGGACATGCGGCTCTCAGGAATAGTGTCAAATTAAGATAAAAAACTACCATCACACACGTGTTTACCACATTCACTGTGCGGAATATTAGGTTGCAAGTGATTGATAACAAACCGGTTAAAATGTGTAGTCTAGACAACTCTGTCCCTTTAGCTAGATATAACTCATATAACCATGAGTTATATATGTAACTCGTGTTAACCAATAAGAGGCAATACCACATCCGGCTTAGGATCTACTTGAGTTTTAGATCTCGCCCTGAGTTGCTCTCTAGAGCGTTTGCAGAATTTTATGTTCGAAAATGAATGGAAGAAGTATGTGGGTATTGTCAATTATACATTTCAGAAATTAACATCGCCGCTTGTATGTGCAACTTTGTGGTTTAGGTTTACACTAAATCTCTGTATATAGATTTAGATTGGCACTGCTTGCACAAGCTGTAGAATAATAAATACTCTTAGAACGTTTATGTTTAGGATGTTTATCTGTATGAAGCTGTAGGTAAGCATCCTAAACATGAATGTATAAAGCGATAGATAAACATCTTAAACATACTCCTTCAGTCAGAGAATGTATAAAGCGATAGATAAACGTCCTAAACATACGCAACCAGTCAGAGAATGTATAAAGCTAAGGATAAACTTCTTGAACATACTGACTCAATAGAGAATATATCAAGCTGTAGATAATCATCTTAAACATCCTAAACCTACTCGTTCAGTCAGAGAATGTATAAAGCTATTATAGATATACATGCTCAACATACTCAGTCAGAGAATATATCAAGCTATAGATAAACATCCTAAACACATCCTAAACATCCTAAACATACTCTTTCAGTCAGAGAATGAATAAAGCTATATGTAAACATCCTAAACATACTGACTCTGTCAGAGAATGTATCAAGCTAAAAATAAAAATCCTAAGCCCACTAATTAAATGAATCTATTATACTAATTCCCTAAGGAATTTCTTCTGTACAGCAAAACTCTTTTATTTATGAACTGATTTTGATGATTGAGGTGTGAACTTTTGTCTCCTTCAGTTCAATGTGCTTCGCCCCATTGGACTTTCATGTTATTCTTATAAGCAATATGTTTGTTGGATCAGAAACAGATGTAGTTGCAGCAACAATTTTAATCAGCTGTTCATTCCTGAATTCTTTGTGCGAAGCACGGGTAATCAGCTGGTATTTAGTATACTGGCCTTTCCAAATTTATATGAATCTTCTAGACAAGTTTCAGTTCTTAAATAAATCTCATTAATTCTGAGGTTTGAATCCTTTCCTGGTTAACCTTTCAGGTATTACTAAATAATATTGCATTTTCATCCACAATCAATTCCTTCAAAAACAGTTCAGGAGAAATCTCAGCGGTGACATTACCGATTGCAAACTCGCGACTGAAAAAATACTTTCATCTTGTCCGCGGAATAATCTGATTCAGATGGATCGGCGCAGAGCGTCGCGAAGTAGCGGAAACTCGATAAGCATGACAAATGTGGGGTGTGTTTTATTATGTTGATGCCCTGTCAGGGCAGGGGCTGGTGGACGAGTTGATGGGGCGAGACGGGGTTCAGGCCAGGCGATCAGATTTGTAAGGAACTTCCAACAATTCATTCGTCATCTACGAAGTTTCTTGTAGGCATTTTACTACTTTAGGCCTACCTCAAGCTTCCTGTTTGAATAAATCTGCTGCTTGAAAATAATTTATTCAAGGGTACTAGAGAAAAGGTTTTAAGTCTTTTCTTGTTTGTTTTAATGCACCAGGGGAACTTTTTAACTTTTTGATAGGAAATAGTCCAAACCATGATCACGTAACTATCTAAGGTCGACCTTGTTAGGAAAGCATAATTAATTGATAGCCTGAAATGAAAACTGGGTCAAGTTTAGAACCTTCACAACATGTCCAGTTTTCGCTCAGAGTCAATATGATTGAGGCGAAAAAATCTAACCACTAAGCTTTTCAGTCTATATTAAGTGGCCTATAGAGTTTTAGAAACATATACTGCAACAACTTTGAGGCAGAGAATTACTTTTTACAAATCGGTTAAGAACAATGGCAGGGGTTTTTTCTGAGAATGTGAAATACATTTAAAGACACATTTTTTATACCACACACGATAAAGTTTTGTTAGTAATAGTATATTTCATTACAAGTACCGAAAGTGGCATTTTCCAGTGCGCACTCAATTTTCTTGTATGAGGCGGAGCGGAACACATAAACACCAAATTTCACGTGCGAGGCGAATTCGAGCATGTGAAAGTGAGTACAGGAATAATTGTAGCAAGTGCCAGAAAATCACTTTCAGTACAAGTTATGAACGATACTTTTCATCACGACGCCTATTTCTGTTTACATTTAGATTGTCAAACAGTAAAAACTGCTGATTTAAATTGTAAAAATAAACGGTAAAGAAACATCAGTGCGCGTAGTGGACGAATGGAAAACTGATTGGGAGCAAGGGAAAGTAAATTTAGAGTAAGGGAAAATCAGCTGATCGTTTTTCCCTTGCTCTAAATTAGAGCTTGGGAAATGATAATTTTCTTTGACATCAGCTGTCATCAAAATAGGTACTTTCTGTACGGAGTGATGGATAATTTTAAACATAAATAAACTACGTTTACTCCCTTATCAATACAGCCAAGATAATTAGGTTTCCTAAATAAATCGAGAGCCTTCCCCAAGCAATGCTCGGCCCTGGTACAATATACAATTGATTGAGTTTATGACTGATGTAAAATCGACCTTGAACTGACATTGTGGCTTGGCCTCTTAGCTCTGAGTTCAGCTCCAAACGTCACCAGTTCAATCCTGTTTGACACAGTTACGTGGATCTTGGTTCGGTAAGTGTGAGTTAAGAGTCTTCATCACCGGAAGTTGCCGGATGCCATCTTGGTGTTTTGTTCCATAAGGCCAATGTTAACTTTGTGCCTCCGTTACTCCTCACCTGATCGTCACAAACAATTAATTTTGGTGTCAAATTAAAGGTTTCGTCGTTCTCTAGGGAAATACAATAGTCGAATTTGGATTTTCTTACAAACTAATGAGATTATGTACAATGTTTCAGTTCAAAATTAAACTATTTATTATGAAATTATGATACCCAAATTAAGGAATTTGACATTGTATTTCCCTAGAGGACGACGAAACCTTTAATTTGACACCAAAATAAATTGTATGTGACGATCAGGTGAGGAGTAATGTAGGCACAAAGTTAACATTGGGCTTATGGAACAAAACCTAAAGTTGGCGTCTAGCAACTTCCGTTGATGAAAACTCTTAAGCTACAACATAAAAATGGACCTTGATGCCTTTTACCAATAGGATACTAATTAATAATGCTTTCTAAGAAAGGGTCGACCCGAGATAGTAACAAAACCAGGGTCTGGACCGTTAACTTTTAAAATTTATACAAACGGCACTGGAGTATATACACCCCCTAAAAGAATTTTGACAATATTTTCAGAGGCATCGCGCTAGTAAGACGGTAACGGTTGGCGTCTCTGACTTCTTTCAACATGTAACGAGTCTTACTTCCGGAATGTAACACAAGTTTCCTAAAGATGAGGGGTTTGGACAGTTTTCCCTTTTATGTACTTAACAAAATGCCCCTGACGTTGAAAACGCTGCAGAGATACTACGTAATTAACATTGTTTTTGACCATTTTTTTGCACCCCTATTGTTGGTCGAACGCATTAACAGGAGACAAATTTTGGGAAGTAAAAACAGACAATCAATGAAAGTCAAAAGTCACCCTCGCATGTGGCCAGCCGATGTGATACGGAATTGATGAAAGCGACCATTTGTCCGCTAATGATGATCAATTTATCTAACGTTTTTTAGACCCTTGCCATCTCCCTCCCCTTGTATAAAACATTAACTTTGAATAGTTATGGGACCGACAGCATTTTGGACTGGGTTTGATTTTTATCTACCACTTTTCCCTTAAGTAGTTCCTCATGTGGGATGGTTTAAAACCATCCTAGACTTTATTTAATTGTTGTTCAACTCAGGACAATTCTACCATTTTTGCAGGTTTGGTCAAGTTTGCAGGTTTGCTGAAACAAGGAACACAAAAAATAGGGTTTCATACAAATTTCAATATAACTCAACTAGGTTAAGCCACATACCAAGTTTTATTAATTTATGTTTATAATTAATGGCGATAAAATATTAATTTTTCTCCATACGAATAACATGGGGGCTGAGTACGCAGGTATGCTGCAATGGGAACTATGGGCAAAAACATTTTTGTTGTGCAAATATCAATAGACAACACTATATGAAGCAATATACCAAGTTTCGTCAGGATAAGTTGATAAATAAGCGAGATATACAATTTTTCTTATTCTCCATAAGAATAGCATTGGACAACGTACTGTGTTTAGCACTTTCAATATATCTGTAACTAATTAATGTAGAGCAATAATTAAAACACCACATTTTGTTAAGGTGAATTCAATGGTAAAAAGGAAAATTTGGTTTACTAAAATATTATATGTAAAAAACTCAAAAAACACATTTTTGGGGTATAAAACCCCCCAAAATACCCCTTTTGATGAAGCGATCTGGCTGGTTTTCAATCTTAAAATCATAAATGTTGCTTTACAGGTTTGTACAAAATTTCATTAAAATCGTAAAATTTGTACAAGTTATCGCACCCATGGACATATATACCTTTTTGAACGGATGGCGTTTGTGGCATATGGGAACCTCAAAACGAAAAGTTATCATGGCCCCGGGGTCTCACCTTGCCGACTACGGTAATAGCTTCTTCCCTATAGCGGAAATTCGCTAAAAGAAAAAAAACAAGTCAGTTCATTAGTTATACTTTCGCATTGTAGTTTTACTTATTAAAAATTACCTAATAGAATAGTACTCAGAGATAAAAAATAGTCCTATTGTTGTTAACACGAAACTGCTTCATTACATTGATTTAAACCTTTAGCTGTGGAATTGTAAGTTTATAAGAACAAATCTAAGCCGTTTTAAAAGCAATAATATATAAAAAAAACAGTGGTTATATTATGTCTTATCATTCAGCACCAGCTTCATTATGTCCAATCAACAGCTGATCTCAATCATCGTGTGGACAGGGACCACGTGATCACCAACACCCCACACCCTCGTCCCACACAGAGGTCCCCATTGCCCACTACTGTTGTATACCCGTGTTGTGATGCGGCGCGGCGGTCGTTTTATCGTAAAGTTTATTGCAAATCGTCGATCCAGTGATCGTAAAGTTTTTAAAACCCATATTGATCCCAACGGTTTAGAGTTTCTAGTACAAATTAATTGGTTTATTAGTTAATTAATTAATAAACCTGTAATTAATTAATGGTTCGAGTGAATCCAGCTATTCGAACTCAAGCAATTATAGTTTCCTCTAATGAGATTATCTACTAAGTGTAAAGACCAGGGAGTGAAGACTTGGAGGTAGATGTTTTCCAAATCCCCAAAAGGCGCGTCTAGACGTTAAGGGCTTTCACGTAACACGTACGTAATCAGTTAACATCTAATCGTTTTGCCAGTATCCTAGTCACAAAAATCGACTTATTCTTTTAATAAATAGATTTGTTTATATAGTTAGTAGTAGTGGTATTACATACTGTTTCGAAATAACATTATTACATAGTTTATGATGGAAATTAAAATATGTCACTGAGTCAGACGAAAAAGTGAATAAATATAATTTTTAAAAATATAATGTAAGGCAACTTTTTTGTATACGAACATCAAACACTGCAAACCTAAAATTGAGTTTTAAAGTAATATAAGTTGTGATGAATGTGGTTGCTGTTATCTATACAGATTGTAGAACATTCTTCTAGATTAATGAAAAATTAAAACAGGATAATTACAATTGAATAAAATTTAAATACTTCGAAGTTATGATGTTTAATTAAAATTAATTATAAAGATTCAAAAATAAAAAATTAGATACAATTGACGCAGGTTGAATATTGTTTTCTTCACATTAATGGGGGGATTCTGTTTTTAGACATTTATTAAATTAAATCTTAAGATGGGTTGAACCATTTGTCTACATGTTGAGGAATTAATGAAAGAAAAAACGTTTTAATTTAGTGTGTAAACCAAAATGCAAAATTTACGTTATATCAAGAGTAGCCTACATATTCTAAAAGAATAGCTGATTCGTGTTGTAATCATAGATGTGATTTACAATATGATATTATATTATTATTTTATTATTGCTATTGCTTGAATTAATATATATTATGCTATAAATCTTTGCATTTATACCTCACGTTGTATGTGATGGTTAGAGTCAAAACAATCTCAAAGTCAAAGGAAATATCGTAACAAGGTTTAATGACAATGAAGAAAAGTGTTTTGCAAAACTTGCTGAGACATCTATTGAGAAGAAATATTTAATGAAGCCTAGCTGGTCCAGGGGGACAATTGAACGAATGGCTTTGTTCATGAGACTAGACAATGCTTTTTAAACTCATGTTATTAGTATATTAAAAAGAAAACAAAATTTAAATTTAAAGTATAATGAAGGTACGTTAAAATGTTAAAAAGATGTTCGCATAAATGACTTTTCTTTATAATAAAATGAGGTGGTAATAAACTCAGACATTTTCCTTAACCCTCTGTCATTTATGAACATATCTTTGAATAGTGAACAAATAGTTTTTTATTAACTTATGTAATACAATACGAATTGTTGTCCATTAGAATAACATGGGATAATTACATGGGGAATAACATTGCCTTTGACAATTATTGGAGCAGATTCCTTAGGAAATTTCGTAAAACTCACACATCATCAGATGAACCACCATGCCAAGTTTCAGCTTCGTAGTCATTACGGTTTTGAGATATGAGTCAAGTAAATAAGTAACGGCGGACCTCCTAATCCACTGAGGTCCTGAGGTTCAGGATGTTGGCCGAGATAGTGACACCGCAGTTTCGAGCCGGCTCCCTTACCCGTGCGCACGAGGTTTTATAAAAGTATTTTTGTTAGTCTTAATGTGTGTAAATATTCAATTTTTTAACAACATGACGCAGTTGTTACTAGACCTACGCAACGCAGATCTCATGAATAATCTAGTGTATAGTCTATGGATGCTGATGATGGCCTAGCGCCGAAACACGTTCATCACAAACAAACTTGGATTGATGACGTAAGTAAAATAACAACTAGTTTGTCACTATCAATCTGTGCTACAAACCGCACATATATAAAAATAAAGCAAGTACATACTCTGGCCCCATAGTCAGCACTTAAATAAATCATCATGTTGTTTTGTTTGTAAAGCTAGTTGCCAGACTAATTGCAATTTTTGAAATGTAATATTTATTTCTTCAAATCCAGTATTGTATATAATCTTTATTCTATATTTTAAATGCTAATTTTGGAATGCATTAAATCAACAGGGAAATCCACCGTGCCTAATATAAAGCTGTTAACTTGTCAACAAATTAACTTATTGCATATCAAAAAGCTTGTCAGGATTCATACTTGGGTATAACAATTCAGGAAATTACCGAATTTCCTCCAGGGGTTCACCCCATTGGCCTTAAACGTTTCAACTGTTAACTATGGCAGGCGATGATTTATTTGGCCAGGCGATAATCAGTCAGATTATATAAATATGTGTACTCTATTCGTAAAAGTTCATCAGTTTCTTCATAGAATACTGCCTTTGTATACTTCCGGACTGTCAGGCCTAGTTTTGTTCAACTAATTAGCTCTAATACATTTAATCGAGTTCTACAAGTTTTAACACGACTACCTACTTTGATCTAACAAACATAGAACACCCGTTGATTTATGAATGTAATTGCAAATATGAATCGCGTTTTGTCATCAAATTACACAAATTATTAATCCAAAAGAGGTGTGGCGCCATTACAAGCAAGGTCACTTCTTCAAGATACATGTTAGCTTCCTCAAATTAACTATTACAATTATTTATTACATAAAAGTCTGCATAACAGTTTGCAAGGTCCATTTCGTACCGTAAAAACAACATATACATATGTGAGCTGTCTAGTGGTGTTTGTTTTTATGATGAACCGTATTTAACATAACAGAGTGACATTTGTTTGTACGAAACCAAAAAGTACGATAATCTCTAGCTAAAATAAATAATCTTAATAACTAGTTGAAAATGGATAAATTATCCTCATCAGAAATTCAAATTCAAATTCAAATTCAAATTCTTTATTTGCTATATTAATTATTTACAAATCATTGACAAAGTCATATATCAGGTGAAACCTAAGTCATACAAGCCATAATACAAACACTTACATTAAAAATATTGCAATTTAAAAATACACTGCTAAATAAAAGATACATTCAAAGAAATCATGAAAATATTATGAGATTAAATTAGTTAATAATAATATTAAGTAAAAGAAACATTATTTAAGTACCATTTCAAAAATATGAAACAGTATTAGAAATAAGAATAGGGGACTCTGAACGCAAGAAATTGCCTTAAAATGAAATCTTTCCGATATTGAAAAATTCTTCTAGGCTGTAAAAAGGGTTGTTCAACAACCAATTATATAGTTTATTTTTAAACTGATTTTGGGTGTACTGGTCAATCAGGTGCTTTAAAGCGTTGTATACCTTTAGTAATAAAACCACATGACTGTTTTGGGATTTACCCAAGCGGAAAAAGGGAATGTCTGCCTTATTCTTGTTTCGTGTATTGTGGTCATGTTAACTGTTATTGAATTTAAAATACTCTGGATGGTTTAGAATATAAATTGTGAGGTCAAACAGATACAAATTTATTACAGTCTGGATTTACACATAATAAAGACTGTAAATGAACTAACAGTAAGATGAGTTCAGATGGAAGAATTCATCAAAGGACATTCATCAATAACTGATGCTAATGTAGCGAGGATTTCCAATAAAGTTGAAAAAATATTAGCAACGTTGTCTTCAGGGGGAGATTCTCTTGGCTCTGTCCGAGGTAACTTCCATCAGGTGTATTTGAGAGACATGATGACATCTCTAACCTTGCTAGGGATGAAGTTTATTGGGGAAAAGAGCCTTCACTCCTACTTGTGGGTATTTATCCATCTGGTCTTTTTATTGATCAGCTACGTTTACATCAAGTAAGAATACGACAACTGGCAAAGTTCCCCAGTTATTAAATCGACCTCAAACAACAAAACCTATATGAATGAAATCCCATTCCCTGCAATCACAGTGTGTTTACCAGGTTCCATCAGAAATGGCTACAAATTCTTTGACGAAATATCAAAATGCATTTCATGTAATGAATTTCAAAAAGATTGTACCTTCGACAAAAATTGTAATTACATAGAGATAGCTTCACTAACCGATAGCTTCTCTCATCTGTACATATAAATTTCCGAGAAAATATGCCTTTAAAGATTCGGTATTATATACGGCTCCCTGGGAGGTTTTCGAGAAAAACATAAAGCCTTTCACAGGTAGTTCTGAGTTTTCATGGCTCTTATATAAAGTAGGTCCCGAATGTGACATTAATATAAAGCAATATAGGAACATAAATTATGATTTTTACTCGGTTCCTCTAAGGACGATGACAAGCTATAACGGAAACGGGTTTCTTATATTCTTATCAAGTTTTGGCTTGTGCTTCACAACGAATAGTTTGTTGCACGAGGACGTTTTTAAGGAAAATACTATTCTTTCTACTGAAGAAAAGTTCAAACCACCAAAATCAGATTTAGATTTGGATAAAATGTATAAAGGAACAGACTTTACGTTAGAAAACATGATTTATTTAAACGGAAGCATCGAGACTATACCGGCATATATATCAGAAATACAACAAATAGCGTATTCAATTTTCGGTAGAACGTCTGAGGAATCTGTAAAAGACTGCAGGATGAGTGAAACCGATCTAATGGATGCTTATTTTGCTATTCACAACCCGGTCGAAGTTCCTTTTATATTTAACACAGATTTTGATTTAAAAATTGGGAATGCCAAAGAAATACGAATCACGCCAGAATTGATAGTTACTGAGAACCTGGAGAGCTACAAGCCTTCTAAGAGGGGTTGTTTCTATTAATACGAAAGAGAGTTGTCAATGTTCAAACGCTATAGCGAGAAGAACTGCAAGACCGAGTGTGCAGCCAACTGTTCTCTACAACACTGCGGATGTGTCCCGTACTACGTGCTTCGCCACAATAGTTCGGTCAATGTGTGCCTGAGAGATTGCTATGAGGCTTCGGAATGTAACCACAAGGCCTGCGGTTGTCTACTAGATTGTTATTCCTTATCTTATGACTTTGAAATTACGAGTGCGAGAGAAATAAGCAACAAAGGACGAAAAGGATCAGTTTCTATCCAACATTTCAAGTCAGCCTTACCAACTTGGCGCAGTTCGTGGTCTCGGAATGGTCGGGGTGTTCAACGGTTTCAGCGTCATGGTGGTCTTTGAAGTTTTGTACTATATTATTTTCAAGCTTTGGGGCTCTGTAAAGTTATACTTAAAGTGAAATCTTGAAATATGCAGAATTACAGTCAAGATAAGGCTAAGATGTTGAGAAGCTATGCACATGTGAGTACTACTTTGTCCTAGCGTGGGAGAATGTGGAGCAAACTGTTCTAGAGTTGCTGACAAATAATGTCGTCATACGTGCAGTTCTACGTATCGGGGAAACCTTGGTTGCATTTGTAAGAAACCATCAATGAATAAGAAGCAAATGTATCCGAACTTAGACATTCTCATTCTAATATTTTAAAAATCATGATTTAACTCCTTGGCAGTTGTTTCAGACTCCCACTGGACCGATTTACATGCTAATTGTACTAAATAAAGGATTAATGATCTTTTATTTCGTATTTTTGAGCATTTTCAAATTAAATAGTTGAAAAATAATAATAAAAACTAACTTATAGAATTTAACATGAGGCAGTGATTTATAATTTTTGAATTTCTCTAGACAGTTTGTCTGCGATTTTCAATGGACCGATGTACACGTGGTTTGTTAGAAATAAAAGCTAAATCTTAATACATTTGTATTTTTTTAAATCTGTGTTAGTGGAAATTTGTGAGAATTTATTCGAGGTTTAATCAAAACATATTGCTTTCTGAGGTTTCTTCCTGTAATTTACATCGACATATTGCTATTTTTTCTCTAAAGTTGTTTTAATATCTTAGTTTTCTATTGTATTTATGACAGATATTGTTATTTTTAATAAATCTCGTTGTTTGAAAACTAATAATTTTCTTCTTCAGATATTGACAGTTTTATTTAAAAGTATGTCGCTACTATAATAAAAAAAAAATTAATATTTGTTGCTACGGTTAAGGCCCAACCATCTTCAACAGATTATCCGATTTCATTGCTTTTGGTTCGAACGAAAATACCTAACGATTTAAGTGATCAAAATTTCGATCAAGTTGTTTACAAATAATAATAGTTCAATATAATCCAAAAATAATCAACAATCACGATTTCGCTATGGTGAAAAACTTGTAATATTTAATGTTTTCCCACTGAAATCGCTAGGTATTTCTTTGCTCTTTACATGAACCATAAATCAACGATTTCGAATAATCCCTTGAGGAGAGATGGGATTTTAAAGTTAACATTGGCCTTATGGGAGAAGCATCTACAAATAGAAAATGTTACGTGACTAGAGCCCCCAACTGAATTATCCTGCCAAACTGGAAGCTATGTAATACATTACACATTGAAATTAAAATATTTAACTGATTATATATTCGCCATGACTGTAGCAGCCAATCATCGACTTTATCTACAATTTTACCTCTGTGTTAACGTAGGTACTTAATGGTGTTTAAAATCAGTTTATAATAACCATGAGCAAATAAAATTAATAAAATACAAAACAGATTAAACCAATTTTATGCAGTGCAATCCAAAATCGAGAAGAAACAATAATATATATAATTTTGAAGCGTATTAACAAAAATAATAGTGCTTATAATTATAATGTACAAGACATAATTTGTAGTAACTTGATAAATACATGAGACATTCAGGTATACACTTTGTCCATGTTAGTTAAAATATTGACATTACTAAATGAACTATTGCATGATAAAACTAAGATTTAAATGGTTCCAGTTACAAAACGGAACTTGTAGATAATTAAAAGTTACAGCCTATTGAGTACAAAATGATATACAAGTCCATTGTAACTATTAGTAACTTATAAATAGTAATGGAATATGGTGATATGCTATTGAAAAGAAGTAGTGATTTGTGTGTATATACGGCAGAGGTATTTCTTAACGTTTTGAAAGGAACGGTAACAAGTTTTATATATTTCTCATTTATTTGTCCTTATTATTTCGTTACTGCCAACGTAACTCTTGACAATTTTGTGGTTTTTGGTTTATTCTATCACTTTTATAAATTGCTTGGATTCATATGTTAGACTTTTCCTAGATCTACTATATCAAACTATACAAATAATGGTTGTTGTAAGCAATACCAAATGTTGAATAATTGAAATGTTATATTAGTAAAATTGCTGTTTGAAATCAGCAAATTAGTCAGATCAAACAGTTTGATAATAGGATTAAAATGATTTCAATTTCTCACCAAAGCGTCATTTAATTGGGCTCTTTTGTCCACTCTCCTTGGCTTTCGGACGAAACAATTGTGCGATTTCTTTTGTGTCGCGTTAGCTCGGGCCGAGACCGGACACTTCTGAACGATACATTTGTCAGTGTTCGCTCGGCAGCCGAGAGAAACGATTAAGAAAACAGAAGTCGCTGTAAAAACGGGAGTGGATGGATTAATTTATCTGGAGAACAGATTGATTGAGGGAAGTGACAGGCCCGCCCCTAGTGGGCAAATCATTAATTTCAACTCCTCTTGTATCGAGGATTGGTGGACATTTTGAGATACTGAGTCATGATTATATGAGAGTACACAACATTTTAAATTGTGTGGTCTGAGTTTTTATAACTATAAGGTTTGTTTTAAATAGGAAACATGTTGCTCAAAATTATAACAATATTAAAGCATGTAGAACTATATCTGAACTATATTAAGACATAAGACACATAAGACATATAAGACATTAGACATTTTATTGGTCATTAGGAATCACAAGCATTGACAATTCATATATCCATGTACAAAAAATTTGACATTATTCTAGTATCACAGTAATAACCAAACTCGTTAAAAAATTAGCTTAAATTACTAAAATTGAACATGCGACAACAAAAAAAACGCGTCTTATGGTGACGTGGTTTAAAGATAGTGCACTTTTTGCTGAATATAAATAAATAAGAGAGGGGACATTCACAGATCATACATTGACCATTCATCAAGTATAGAATCAGACATGCAAAAATATTCATCAATATGGTAAAATGGGATCTTACACAACAGGATAAATGATTTTTAAAACGCTTAAAATCTAAGTTGGCAACATGCTTCGAGATCTTATTATATAGCCTAATTCCCATGACAACAAAACCAGATCTTGACTTTGATCTTACAAATGGCAAGTCAATTTTTTACTGTTCCTAGTATTGTAAACATGCACATCGCCCCTACACTTATAATACTCTAAATGCTTAAAAGTAAACAATAAAAGTTTAAAAATGTATAAATTTATTACAGTCATGATTTCTAATTCTATGAAAATGGGCCTACAGTGAGCAAGCCTACTATCATGCATTAACTATCATGTAGCCTTGACACACTCAACATACGGTCTTGTAGGATACTCGAATTACCTCGGCATTCAACTTCGGTTTTACAATAGGAAAAGTAAAAAATGTCTGCTCATTTAGGCTATGCGGGTTTTAAACACTATTTAATCACTCTCATAACATAGCATGGTACAAATTCTGTTACCTTTTCAATATTTGTTTACATATTTATGTTTAACTTTGTATACTCACTGTTTTAGGATGCAGTTAAATTAAAATAATAAAATAAAAATACTAGGGCAATTTTCTTTCAATCCTCTTGAAATTAGGGTGGTAACAACTTAAGGTTGAGCTCTATCCAACAACACTCACAAAAAAAACAAAAAAAAACAGTTAAAGCTGTAGCAGGAGTTCATTTATAAAACCATAAGGTATTTAATATGTATAGAAAATTAAACATATATTAGACAATCAGTTAACATAACACAGTTAAACATATATAACAGACTACACATATAACACATATAACAGTTGAACATATATTTAGACCTACTCTGTGTTACTATTGTAGATTTACTTTATATTTATTCATGTTTGTATCATGTTAATACCGCATCTTACCAAACTGATTTTAAACTAATTATATCTTGCTGACTTTTGATCCCTATTTAAAGATGAAAAACGGTTATAAAATAAAAGTTGTCTATTACACTGTTTTCACGTACAAGACAGTAAATACACATAAAAGATAGTTGACTGCAAAACATTTCTTGTCATTCTCTCATTGGAGATGATGAGCGGTATGGCCAGTTGAACTCCATTGCCATGCACCATATTTTGTGCACATTATCCGTATGTTATGTAAGTAGAGTGTAAGAGTAAACATATTTTGAGGTGATATAAGACGTTTTTCAATTACAACCGTAATTATAACAACACTGCCAACAGAAAAGAAAAGTTGCATCTTAAAAATTATGAGTTTAGCTAACACGTATAGAAATTTAGATTTAAATATCAACTTTTTTATTAGCATATTACGTGTTGTTATTACTTACGGGATGTAATAAAAGACGTCTTACAACACTTAAGATATATTTACACTTACACTGATTCACATACAGACGGTAAACATATAAAAGATGGTACTAGGCTATCGATTTTGACCAGTCACACCAGTCATCATCAGGCCAATCTGATACTGTATCTAATTCTGTATGGATTGGCCTGATGATGACTGGGGTGACTGGTCGAAATCGATAGCCTAGTACCATCTTTTATATATGTTTACCGTCTGTATGTGAATCAGTATAAGTGTAAATATATCTTAAGTGTTGTAAGACGTCTTTTATTACATCCCTTATTTAAATATCAGTTCTATAAAACTTAAAATATAGTCAGATTTAATGAGGTTTGTAACATGATGGCTGTATTTAAGTAGTCAGTGTTGCTTAACGGATTATAAACATTTACTCTTCCTTTTACTATAATCGAAATAGATTTCGGCACAAATATGAGTGCAAAGTCGAAAGTAACCGTTTTGATTTACGCTAATGCCACCTTTGTGTTTCATAATCCAGTGTCTACATCGGATGTTTGCTCAAAATACGGTCTCAACCAGAGTGACTTTGACATATGACAAATTTACTGAACAATCCCTCTGAAATCAACATCAAAGGGTCCTCGACCCCTGTATTGAGTGCTAAAACAAATCTGATATCGGCTGATGCTTCAGTAATGCGTTCTTCAAAGGCAATTGTTTGTGGATTCTGGTCAGTGATACAGTACAAAGAAATCCTCTTATTCGAAAAGGGACAAGGTTTTCCAATTCCCGATCTTTCTTCCATTTTTCTCTCAAACTTTATTTCAACAGCCAGCTGCAGTTATTGATTGATCTAAAGATGTGCTGCGTTCAAAGTATAAAAACATATTTTAAATGCTGAAAGTAATTAAAATGTAATACTACTGTTTAACAAATTAATTATGATCAAAATTAGACACCTTTCTATAGGAAAAAGAATTAAGACTTATCATAGATGCTTCTATTATACAGAATATTTTTGTACCACTTTGTTTTTAGAGAAATACTAGGGATTTAAAAAAAAATAAAACGTTACGTCTTCAGAGACAAGACGATATTTTGGTTTTCGAAAGTTAACTCACTGATTTCAAGGGTTCCGAGCAAAAAAAGTTATACACTAGCTAATTGTACATACCAGCCACAAGTTACGCCAGCCACAAGTGAAGAGAATCCTATTATAACTACATGTTTGAATTGTGAAAATAGCTAAGTTATCTTTCCTCCCACATTAGTCTCCGAGGGTGTGATATAAGTGTATTGGCTGTTCTGATGATCTTGGCTGCTTTTATTTTAAACTGGTTGGCAACCGAAGTAGACCAGAGGAAGATTCTGCGGACTATAAGAGTGTAAGAAAGCTCAGAGTGGAGTAGGCAAGGTATATGACATAACTGCTTTGTTAATAAATCCCTTATTGATAGATCTGATATGTTGAATAATATGACCAAGAAGGTCATATTAAAAACATATATATTAAAAACATTTATGAGTTTATTAGGAGTGTTTTTTTCTCATTTGTAATCTAAAGGAACAACCCTACTACTATGGCCGCCCCCTGACTGCTTTTCGACCTTTGACCCCTGACTTCACGCCCGCGCCCCCTCCCCCCTCCCCGCCCACGCCTCACCCCCCCCTCCCCACCCGCCCTTCCCCTCCCCCGCACCTCCCCTCCCCCGCACCTCCCCCGCCCCTCCCCCTCCCCCCCCTTCAGTCCTGGCCTCTCATACCACTTTACCTAACCTACACTAGGACCGTGTTGCCAACCTGGTTTTTTTTTTTCTGTGTAGTGCTGCCAACCTATTTTTTTAAGATTACTTCACCCTAAGTTATACTGTTTGTTATATGTATATAATTATTACGTCACGCTACTTTCGTTTGCTGCGCTCGGCCCCCTCTCACCCGCTTGTTTACTTATCCGAACATCTTACTTATCCGAACATGATACTTGTCCGAACCTGTTACGTATCCGAACATGGTAGTTATCCAGCCAGCCCACTGGACCACCCCCCGAGGCGAAACTCAACTCCTTGAGCAAAGCTCGGTCCCCCCCTCCCCCTCCACAACCCTCCCCTCCCGACCCTTCCAATCATTTTACCTAACCTACATTTGGACAGTGTTGCCAACCTGGTTTTTTTTCTGTGTAGTGCTGCCAACCTAATTTGTTTCGATTAAGTCACCCTTAGTTATACTGTTTGTTTTATATATATATATATATATATATATGTATGTGTGTGTATTACATCACACTGCTTTCATTTGCTACGCTTGGCCCCCTCACACTGTTTATATAGCTTTTAATACCCTTCCTCTGTTAAAATATATTAGTAAAATATGAAGTAGGCCTAGTACCAGGTGTATCAGATCAGACTGAAATAAAATCTATGCATTTATAAAACAAAAGTTGATATTTGTAAGTAGTGATTTCTCTTTACGGTGGAAATCATACCTTGTGGATAATTTTATATCCTTATCGGGTTCACCACTCCTGTTTCAACTTGTCCAGACCTGTCACTACTTGTTCGGTAGATATGACCCCTATAGAGCTCTATAACTTATGTGCTATGCCAAACCTTTTTCACTTGTAATACTGTTTCATTATATGCTTTTTAAAACTAATTTCATCTAAATTGTACCTTGTGTAAGTCCAATACTAAACTATGCAAACAAGGTAAAATAATAAGTAATAAATTACAAACCAAAACGTTTATTTATACATTGTGTACTATAACTATTAACAAAATGATATTATTTTTAAACAAATTCCATTCCTTTACCGTTGCTGCGGTACACTAGAGACATCCTGGCGGCATCTCCGTTCCACAATGTTGCCAACCTACCTTTTGCATAACAAAATCTCTTATTTCACAGTATTGTCGTTATCATTTCAACATAATAAAAAAAGAAAAATTAAGTTAAATTTATTAAATTATTTAATTCACCCTGATACAAAAGTTACTAAAAAACTAATTAAACATACGTTAATTTGTATTGGCTGAGTATTTAGATACGCGAGTTGGAATTTTTTATTCCATTTTTCTTTCACAATTTTACAAACTTAATTGTTTTTGTTTTCTCTTAGAAAGGGTTTCAAACCTAATTGTTTTTACACTTTTCATTATCAATGTTACTAAATTAACTTTTTTTAAATTAATCCTTGCCATTGTTGCCAACCTCTTGATATTATACTGTGATTCAGCTGTTGCAAACCAAGCATTTTTACTGTTTGTTATTGCCAACTCTTTTCGTACTTGTTGTTGTCAACCTAAATGTAAATTTTTATTTCTCAAAGTCTTTCTGTACTTTTTTGCTAACGGAATAGCCAACATAACTTTCTGAGCATTCTCTTTTACACTTGTTTTGCAATGTTTGCCAACCTTAGTATTTTGCGTTCTTTCTTTTACAAAGTTGCTAACCTAGAGTTTGTATTTTTTCGTTCTTAATGTTACCTATATAATTTCTAACCTTTTCAATTATATTACTAACATAATGTCTCAATCTTTACCAAGCAGTGTTGCCAACCTAACTTTTTGAAATGTTTTTCGAAGGTTGCTACCTAACTTTTTGGATTTCGGTTTTTGTTCAGAGTTTCCTACCTAACTCTAAATATTTCACAGTTTCGCCAACCTAACTTTCTGAAATGTTCTTTCGCAGAGTTGCCAACCTACCTTTTTGATTAACTCGGTTGTAGTGTTTCCAACCTTTTAATAATTTTTAAAGGCATTGGCAAATTCTTCATTCTTAATGTTTCCACCTAAAATCTTTGCAATTTTTCTATACCAATGTTGCCAAACTAACTATTAATATTTTAATCTGACACTGTTGCCAACTTAACTTTTTTCCTACATGTTGTTGCCAGCCTAAATGTTGTGTTTTGTTTTCGTGGTGTATTTCTGTAGGTTTTCGTTCAAGGAATTTCCAACAAAACTTTCTCTACATTCTCTTTCACACCTTTACTTACATAATTTTATTTTGTGCAGTGTTTGCCAACCTAAGTACTTTGTGTTCTTTCTTTCTTTCTTTCTCAAAGTGGTCAACCTAGATGTTGTATGTTTTCGTTCTTAATGCCGCCAATACAATTTCTAATTTTTGGTCATAATGTTGCCAACTTAGCGTCTCAATCTCTTTTGCAGTGTTGCTAAAATAGCTTTTTGAAATTTTGTTTCGTAGAGTTGTTAACCTAGTTTTATGTTTTTCGGTTTTTGTGCAGAGTTTCCGACTTAAATTCTGGATCTTTCACAGCGTCGCCAACCTTACTTTGTGAAATTTTCTTTTGCAGAGTTGTCAACCTATATTTTTAGTGACTTTAGTATAGTATTTCCAACCTTTTAATATTACTTACATCCATTGGCAAACTAATTTTTACATATTTATTTCACAGAGATGGTAGTTTAACTATTATTTCGAACTTGTCATTTCTACTTCTTGATAATGATCACTACTTCCAGATTGGCAGATTATTATTTCTATTACGCAATTAATACGATTTTAACATACATTTAGTAGTTTGGGCATGTGTATTTATTGAATGAGAGTATTTTAGGGTAAATGTATTACAATCTATTCTTATATTTTCCCATCAGTTAGTTATCTTTCTGGTTGTGAACAGATAGTTTTTGGGTAGTGAATATTTGTCTTTTTATAAGTTTTTTTTCTACCAGCTTAACGTTTTTATTTTCACAGCAGCAGGACTTTAACACAGGACTTTAGCAGCAGGGTTCAAATACTAACTGAAACCTATAACGAGTTATTTTTTTCTGAAATAATATTTTATAAATATTTTAAAAACTATTTTTAATAGTAAGTTTTATAATTTCTACAATTAGTTTAGTTTTTCGTTTATAAACTTTGTAAACTTTCATTGCAAATTAGATTGTTGCGTTTAGGTTCGGAAAGCTACTTAACGGTCTTTGTTTTCTATCGAACTTCTAGGCTATCTGATCTGACTTTATTTTGCTGATTTTAAACATTTTATGTAAGAGTTTAACACTTAAATGAGATTTACCTGAAATATAACATTTTAATGCAAGACATAAACAATTTATAATACCGAAGGTATAGTTTTCATAAATAAATATTTTTTTTTTGTAAGCTTATTTTTTTTTTTTTTTATAAATGACATTGGAAATTTTATTTTAAGCGCGTTGTAAGGTAGAATTTGATATTTCCAAGTCAGATACCATTCGTAACCTCACAGATCGTGTTCTCATTGGGCTTATTTTAAATTTGTTGATAACTTAGTACACCTAAAGCCGGATTTACTTAAACAAGTATTTAGAGTCTTGTGACAAAACTATCCGATGCATTAACTTACAGGTAAAATACATTTCCAGTCGTAAACTTTAATTAACGTGTATTTACTATAGCCTTTTATTTTTAAGATTTGGTATATTGCCTTGTATATTTGTATTTACATGTTGAACTTGTCATTTAATTCTCAGATATGGTTCCATGAGTTATCTTAGTAGATTCTTATTTGACTGATCGTAAAAAAAAAAATGATACAGAGAATTATTAGTGGTAGATATTGACTTGAATTATTAAAATGTGTCAGATTCATCAAAATCAATACCAATGTTGCCAAACTAACTATTAATATTTTAATCTGACACTGTTGCCAACTTAACTTTTTTCCTACATGTTGTTGCCAGCCTAAATGTTGTGTTTTGTTTTCGTGGTGTATTTCTGTAGGTTTTCGTTCAAGGAATTTCCAACAAAACTTTCTCTACATTCTCTTTCACACCTTTACTTACATAATTTTATTTTGTGCAGTGTTTGCCAACCTAAGTACTTTGTGTTCTTTCTTTCTTTCTTTCTCAAAGTGGTCAACCTAGATGTTGTATGTTTTCGTTCTTAATGCCGCCAATACAATTTCTAATTTTTGGTCATAATGTTGCCAACTTAGCGTCTCAATCTCTTTTGCAGTGTTGCTAAAATAGCTTTTTGAAATTTTGTTTCGTAGAGTTGTTAACCTAGTTTTATGTTTTTCGGTTTTTGTGCAGAGTTTCCGACTTAAATTCTGGATCTTTCACAGCGTCGCCAACCTTACTTTGTGAAATTTTCTTTTGCAGAGTTGTCAACCTATATTTTTAGTGACTTTAGTATAGTATTTCCAACCTTTTAATATTACTTACATCCATTGGCAAACTAATTTTTACATATTTATTTCACAGAGATGGTAGTTTAACTATTATTTCGAACTTGTCATTTCTACTTCTTGATAATGATCACTACTTCCAGATTGGCAGATTATTATTTCTATTACGCAATTAATACGATTTTAACATACATTTAGTAGTTTGGGCATGTGTATTTATTGAATGAGAGTATTTTAGGGTAAATGTATTACAATCTATTCTTATATTTTCCCATCAGTTAGTTATCTTTCTGGTTGTGAACAGATAGTTTTTGGGTAGTGAATATTTGTCTTTTTATAAGTTTTTTTTCTACCAGCTTAACGTTTTTATTTTCACAGCAGCAGGACTTTAACACAGGACTTTAGCAGCAGGGTTCAAATACTAACTGAAACCTATAACGAGTTATTTTTTTCTGAAATAATATTTTATAAATATTTTAAAAACTATTTTTAATAGTAAGTTTTATAATTTCTACAATTAGTTTAGTTTTTCGTTTATAAACTTTGTAAACTTTCATTGCAAATTAGATTGTTGCGTTTAGGTTCGGAAAGCTACTTAACGGTCTTTGTTTTCTATCGAACTTCTAGGCTATCTGATCTGACTTTATTTTGCTGATTTTAAACATTTTATGTAAGAGTTTAACACTTAAATGAGATTTACCTGAAATATAACATTTTAATGCAAGACATAAACAATTTATAATACCGAAGGTATAGTTTTCATAAATAAATATTTTTTTTTTGTAAGCTTATTTTTTTTTTTTTTTATAAATGACATTGGAAATTTTATTTTAAGCGCGTTGTAAGGTAGAATTTGATATTTCCAAGTCAGATACCATTCGTAACCTCACAGATCGTGTTCTCATTGGGCTTATTTTAAATTTGTTGATAACTTAGTAAACCTAAAGCCGGATTTACTTAAACAAGTATTTAGAGTCTTGTGACAAAACTATCCGATGCATTAACTTACAGGTAAAATACATTTCCAGTCGTAAACTTTAATTAACGTGTATTTACTATAGCCTTTTATTTTTAAGATTTGGTATATTGCCTTGTATATTTGTATTTACATGTTGAACTTGTCATTTAATTCTCAGATATGGTTCCATGAGTTATCTTAGTAGATTCTTATTTGACTGATCGTAAAAAAAAAAAATGATACAGAGAATTATTAGTGGTAGATATTGACTTGAATTATTAAAATGTGTCAGATTCATCAAAATCGATAAAAGTTACCCTACAGATATAAAACGTACTCTGATATATTTAAACAATTGAAAATTGTGTTGGTTAACTGAATTTATGATAACCAGGTATACCAAAACGACTAAAATCAAAAACAATACCCTTACATCTAAAACAAAGTATAATTATTTTAAAAGTTGTACTGTCGAAACAGAACCAGGTGCTTCAGACCAGCCAAAAATATAAACATTGGACTCAGTTTATTTTGTTGTTTTTACAACAAAGTACTTGGAGTGTTGACAGTTAAATATTCGCCCCTAGTAAATAATTGACTTTGTACCCAGCCCTATTCGAATATCCGTACTTCCCTTGTTGTAATAAACGGGTTTTCCATTCAAATTCCAAACACCAAAAATTTAATGTAAGAAATAATCATCATCATTTATAAACGAGTCTCCGAAAGCTAACTTGTTCTATTCTCATTTCGTATTAAACAACATGAAATTAGATTGCACCATATTTTGTTGATGAAGTATAAAGATTCGCCTTAATTACAGATGTGCAGGGCCGTTGCTAATTTTATTTTATACTTAAACTTTACATATTTACAAATGAACATTTTAGTTTATAAACTAAACATAATATTTACAACAAAGTATCTATTTGAATAGAAAATAACCAGGTACATAAGAACAGCAAAAATATAAAACTTGGACACCATATCTTATATAAATTGCTACTTTAGGCAATGTATTATTATTTTTACTAATACAGTCTTAGGGTCATTAGTAAAAACTTAACTAACCGATTGAACTGTCTTTTGGTTGACTTTCTAAATTGTTTAATTACCTACGTAAATGGATTCAATATAATGGATTCAATTTAATATAAATGTTTCATTTACCAAGAGTCAACACACATATATATATATATATATATATATATATATATATTAGTATATTGTATTTTAGTTCTTGGGCCCCGGAAACAAATTCCACGATGTAAGCGTCGGGGCCATACTTGGCCAACTCGTTGGTCATCTGGGAGGGCCCAAGAACTACGCCTATGTCATTCGGATCGGCCCGAATGAATTCAAGACTGTGTGTAAAGTCCATGGAATAACGATGAACCACAGGAACCGCGGCATCGTATGTTTCGACACCTTGAAGAAGATGCTACTTCATGACGCCCCGGCCACTGTAGTGCCCATCCCCCACAAGATCGTCCGCCCCCAGACAGGAGTTGTTGTGACACGCCCTGAATCAAAAACGTACAGGGTCGTGTACAGTAAACGTTGCCGTGTAGGCGACTTTGACAGTTTACCTTTCGGCACAAAACGATCCCGATTTTGAGATATCTGTTTTGGCAGCCGTTTTATCTTTCATTTAAATTAACCCAACTGCCGTTTAGCATGCGCATATGTATATTTATCTTCTGTATCCTTGTTGCTACCAGCTGTTGTAAGATTCCTATAAATAGGGGCAGCGTTTGGTTTCCCGAGTCAGTTCTGCGGAATGTCTCGCACCGTGCGGATCAATTTCCAGCTCCTGCAGGCCATAGTCAAGTTGCAGCCTAGTCCACGTCTGTCGTTGCTACGTGTAGCTGACGAGAGTTTGGTTACCGCTATTTGCGAGTGCTTTTTGAACATTTTAAACGCCAACATACCTCTTACTTCTGAGGTGAGACGGAAACTCGAAAGATTCAAGCAAACTATTCGTTCCGTAGCGTCTTCGAAAGGCTCGTGGAAATCTAAACGAGCATTGTTGGTGAAACACAGTGAAGTACTGGTCCCTCTAGTTATTGCTACGGCCCTGGAGTATTTCAAGGATGAATCACGCTAAGAAGATGGTGTTGATTTCACCCGATGTCTTGCAACGGTTGAACGCTGCTACACCGAAAAACGAAACGTTGAACGTTCTGGAAGAGGATATGAATAAAGTGCTTCACGCTTCGGACCTTGAAGACCGGGCTAAATGGGCGCAGTACCAGCAGATGCTTCAACGGAGACAGTATTTTCACGATGAAATGCGCAAACCTATGGAAATTCCTATTGTAGAAGCATCACACGGCGGCACCCGAAACTTTAGAGACGATATCTTACGCACGATTCCCAAGGCGTTTAAAACAAAAGGAGAACTCCTTTTTGAACGGCTTTGTGACAACGAACTAATTTCATGGGACAGAAACGGTACCGTCAGTATAAATGGAGCCGCAATCCCCAACTCGAACATTGTCGATCTGGTCTGCGATGTGGTAAGGTGCAAGAAGACAGCTGCCGGCCCTGTCGGTTGGGAGCCGTTTTTGGAAGCTCTACGCCAGATTAACGTTCCTCAAGAATTCATCGGCAACCCTCAGCGCAGACATCAGCAAGCCGGACCCTCCTCGCCGAGACGACCAGTTCCTTCACCGCGACCAGCATTTCCTACACTCACCGCTAGAAGGCGGAAAACAATTACACCACCAGTCCCAGACAGAAGAAGAAGATTAGTGTCTAAGGCGTGGGCTCGTATGCACCCGCAACAACCATGAACAAGACTCTGGAAAAAATATACTACGACCCGGCAAGTTCTGCTTGCTACGCAGGAAGCCACCCTCTTATTACAACAACCAAAAATAAAATTAGGACCCGAAAAACTAAAGATTGGCTTCTCACTCAGGACCCCTACACACTGCATACGCAAAAAAGAAGAAATTTTGCCAGAAACAGGTATATCGTCAGTAATATCGACGATTTATGGCAAGCGGATTTGGCCATTTTTAAAAACATTTCCAAATACAACGACGGCGTCAAGTATCTGCTTGTGGTGGTGGACGTTTTCTCAAAATACGGTTGGTTGCGCCCGTTGAAAAACAAGACTGCTAAAACGGTTAATGAGGCTTTTGAGTCTATTTTAAAAACCGATGGACGAAAACCACGCGATATCCAGTGTGACAAAGGTAGAGAGTTTGTTTCCGTAGCATCTGCAAAGTTTTTTAAGCAGCGTGGAATACATTTTTACACGACCCGCAATCCCGATACCAAAGCTGCCGTGGTGGAGCGGTTTATAAAAACTATTAAATCAAGATTGTGGCGCTACTTTACTCACAAAAACACTTTACGCTATGTGGACATTATTCAAGACTTGGTACGGGCCTACAATAATACAGTGCATTCGACAATCAAGATGGCACCAGCTGACGTCAATGACGAAAACGTTCTGCGAGTCTGGAAGACGCTCTATTCCAAGAAGGAAACGTATATCGCCCCCAAACTCGATGTCGGTGACACAGTGCGTATAGCAAAGGAGAAGAAACATTTTGCCAAAGGATACGAAAGCAACTGGACAGAGGAAATCTTTAAAGTAATACGCGTCATAAGGCATCCAATTTCAGTGTACCAAGTTCAAGACCTGGCCGGAGAAGTTATTGACGGGGCCTTTTACGAGGCGGAACTTCAAAAAGTAATAGTTCCGAAGAACAAGGCTTACAAAATTGAGAAAATACTGGAAATGAAAGGTGGGGGAAAAGGGAGGACGGTGTTAGTCAAGTGGAAAGGTTACCCTGCAAAGTTAAACTCCTGGATTCCCGCGTCTAGCCTTTTGGATTTAACCCGGTGAATACTGGTGCCGCTGTCAGTCTGGTCCGAGACACCGTCGAGTGAACATGGCTGGTGTCGGTGGTATGTTTGGTGCTGCAGGCCGCGCTCCTATGCCTATATCTGGTGGTACTATAAAAACCGAGGCTCAGTCTTTGCCCAAGCGTCGCAGCGTGAACAACAGTCCCGACTCTTCGTCAGCTGTTAAGAAGCGGAAAGCAGTACAGAAACCAAAAGGTCGGAAGCAAGTAGAAAACTCACGTAAGAAGCTAATACGGAAGAAGAAGCCCAAAGTTTCAAAGAAGAAGAAGAAGAAGAATTCAAAAAGGAACTATCCCTCCGACATTTTTTCATAATGGCCTACGTACATGACCTCTCTGCCGATTGTTCTAAAACCGAATTGGATTTGTTTTCTCTACCACCGACTCAGACCAGCATCGAAGGAGGTCAGTGGGTCCAATACAAACCTCTGTCCTCACTCACTGACGAATCCCCCATCGAGTTTGTCGTGCCTGGCCACGGTGACGAATATTTGGACTTGTCTCAAACCTTGATTGCTGTGAAAGTGAGAATTTTGCAAGAGGACGGTAATGTTTTGGACGCAACCTGCGATAAAGTTGGACCTGTAAACTATTTTCTGCATTCGCTGTTTAGCCAGGTGGAGGTATACTTTAACCAAAAACTGGTATCGGCAAATGGAAACACTTACCCTTACCGAGCGTACATTGAAACTCTTTTGAATTACGATGATGCCGCTAAAGAAACCCACCAATCATCTGCCCTTTGGGTGAGCGATACAGCTGGTCAAATGGACAAAACTGAAGATGAAAACGACGGACTGAAGAAAAGACGAAGTTACTTTGCCAATAGCCACCCTGTGGACATGATGGGATATATACATGCTGACGTATTCCACCAAGGAAAGTATCTGCTGAACGGAGTTGAGGTTAAAGTTAAATTTACGAGATCCCGCGATAACTTTAGTCTAATATCCAAGTCTGGGTTCGTGATCAACGTGATGGAAGCCAGCCTGATGGTGAGAAGAGTGAAGATTAACCCCACACTGTTGATTGAACACGCCAAAAAGCTAGAGACGTGCGCTGCAAAGTATCCCATAACGCGCGTGGACGTTAAGGCCTTTACTATTCCAAGTGATGTGCTCGGCAAAACTATAGACAATGTTTACCTGGGACAGTTGCCTAAAAGGATCGTGTTGGGGCTAGTGAGTAACAACGCTTATAACGGCAGTTTTAAGCACAACCCTTTTAATTTTGCCCACTACAACGTAAACTTTCTGGCCCTCTACGTTGACGGACAGCAAGTACCTGCTAAAGCGCTTCAGCCAGACTTTACAAATCATCAGTTATACATCAGTTGCTACAACACGTTATTTTCCGGATGTGGTATTCACAACAAAAACCACGGAAACGGAATTTCACGAAGCATGTACCCCAACGGCTATTGTCTGTACGCGTTCGATTTGACATCGGATTTGGCAGCCGCTGCGCCCCATTGGAACC
Organism: Allygus modestus; assembly: GCA_963675035.1. Classification (NCBI taxonomy): domain Eukaryota; kingdom Metazoa; phylum Arthropoda; class Insecta; order Hemiptera; family Cicadellidae; genus Allygus; species Allygus modestus. The sequence continues at coordinate 22,125,333 of OY776116.1, forward strand.
TGGTCAGAAGAGGCAGTCTTCGCATAGAAATCAATTTTGGCGTCACCCTCACGGAAGCGGTCAACTGCATCGTCTTTGGAGAGTTTTGCAACATCATCGAAGTGGACAAGTATAGAAACGTCACAGTTGACTATAACTAACCTCTATTGAAACCAACGGTGTAATAACTGGGGCAGTTTTCGAACAAGATTTTGTTTTGTTTAAATAAAAGAAAATATTTGTTGTTGTTGTCGGAGTGTAAATATATTTAGTCCGGTTTTCAAAGTGTTGTTTTTATTTAACAAAGAAAAATTAAAAATAACATGGTAAAACTATCATGAATTTAATATGATAATGAAATGTATACAATTAGTGTGTGTGTGTGTGTGTGTAAAAGGCGTATATATATATATATATATATATATATAAGAGGATTTGATTTATAAAATACGTACTTGTGTCTGTATTTGAAACGTTGTTATTATTATTAATCCTTGTCCCTGTCCAGTTTTTGAAAAGATTTTGAATATTAGAAAGATAGTTGGTTGTAGTTGGAGGAGGAGGAGGAGAACGGGTGGGGAGGGGGCAATAGTGGTGGGGAGAGGTATTGGAAAGGAGTTAGTGGTAGGGAGGTAGTAGTGGGGATAGAACGAGCCGCTGTCTAGCCCGGCAGGCCTCATTCTCATTCTAACCTCAGGCGGTGCCAGTCGCTTCGAGCGGAACATGGAACTGTTTGTTGATTTTCAAGGCTTTAAAAACCCAAACAACGAATTCGTAGTTAAGGAATTTGCAGTTGCCACGTCGGACGGAACCACCATTCAACATTGGACAGTGAAATCTCCGTGCCCATACACCACTTTGGACGCCAAAACCAAGAAACAGTGTACGTGGACGACCAATCACTATCACGGGCTACGCTGGCAGGACGGTGACACAACCATTCAAGCGCTACACAGACAGTTGTACTCCATTCTGTATTCTTCGGTAGTGTACGTAAAGGGACTGGAAAAAGCAAACTATATTAAAGAATTTTTCAGATCGTGTCTAGTGATCGACCTGGAAGCCTACCCTTCTTTAAAGGTGCTGACGACATCGAATGTGTATTGTTTTTTTCACGGAAAATCAAAAAATATGTGCGCATTGAATAACGTGTTGAAACTGGTTCAATACCACAACCAATAAAAAAGAAGTATATCGGAGGGAAATATTCCCTGCATCTGGGACCTTTTTTGTCCCCAAACCATTCCCCCACTCCCTCCAACCACCCCACCCCCACCACTACCAAAAGTAAATTATCTAGTTGAGATTCAGTCAGTTCCACGCCACCTGGACGAGAGGCAGCAGTTACGGGGAGATAAAATCAATCGACAATGGACACTGCCGATTTGAAAGTACACTTGAACAGTTGTTACGTGCCGCAATATACCAGGATCAGCGATCTCAGCCCGATGATCCCCTACAAGATCATCCAGTTTGGAAAAGCGCAAACACGTTTCGGCGAAACAATCCGCACCACCGTCGTTGAAGGTATAACCGGCGATGACCTACTCCTGAACGTCTACCTCCCACACAGGTTCCTCGCTATCCTCTCGGACGCCGCCATCGAGAGCTACAACAAAGGAGAGGGCGACAGACTGTCTCTGGTATACCGGGGAATCGGAAAAGGAATTGAATTTGTTTGATTTTTCACTTAATTACTGTTTTTGTAAATAGTAGACCAATTAAATGTATCAATAAAGTTTGGTTTGTAATTTATTACTTATTATTATTTTCCCTTGTTTGCATAGTTTAGTATTGGACTTACACAAGGTACAATTTAGATGAAATTAGTTTTAAAAAGCATATAATGAAACAGTATTACAGGTGAAAAAGGTTTGGCATAGCAAATAAGTTATAGAGCTCTATAGGGGTCATATCTACTGAACAAGTAGTGACAGGTCTGGACAAGTTGAAACAGGAGTGGTGAACCCGATAAGGATATAAAATTATCCACAAGGTATGATTTCCACCGTAAAGAGAAATCACTACTTACAAATATCAACTTTTGTTTTATAAATGCATAGATTTTATTTCAGTCTGATCTGATACACCTGGTACTACTTCATATTTTACTAATATATTTTAACAGAGGAAGGGTATTAAAAGCTATATAAACAGTGTGAGGGGGCCAAGCGTAGCAAATGAAAGCAGTGTGATGTAATACACACACACACATATATATATATATATATATATATATATATATATATATATATATATATATATATATATATATATAACAAATAGTATAACTTAGGGTGAAGTAATCTTAGAAAATTAGGTTGGCAGTACTACACAGAAAAGAAACCAGGTTGGCAACACTGTCCAAATGTAGGTTAGGTAAAATGATTGGAAGGGTCGGGAGGGGAGGGTTGTGGAGGGGGAGGGGGGCCGAGCTTTGCTCAAGGAGTTGAGTTTCGCCTCGGGGGGTGGTCCAGGGGGCTGGCTGGATAACTACCATGTTCGGATACGTAACAGGTTCGGACAAGTATCATGTTCGGGTAAGTAAGATGTTCGGATAAGTAAACAAGCGGGTGAGAGGGGGCCGAGCGCAGCAAACGAAAGTAGCGTGACGTAATAATTATATACATATAACAAACAGTATAACTTAGGGTGAAGTAATCTTAAAAAAATAGGTTGGCAGCACTACACAGAAAAAAAAAACCAGGTTGGCAACACGGTCCTAGTGTAGGTTAGGTAAAGTGGTATGAGAGGCCGGGACTGAAGGGGGGGGAGGGGCGGGGGAGGGGGAGGGGCGGGGGAGGGGGGAGGGGCGGGGGAGGGGAGGGGAGGGGGGAGGTGCGGGGGAGGGGAGGTGCGGGGGAGGGGAAGGGCGGGTGGCGAGGGGGAGGGGGAGAGGCGTGGGCGGGGAGGGGGGAGGGGGCGCGGGCGTGACGTCAGGGGTCAAAGGTCAAAAAGCAATGAGGGGGCGGCCATAGTAGTAACCCTGTCAGAAATCTAAAATACCCCCGTAGCAGCAAACCTCTGTATACTCAGCGAATTTCAAATGCATAATAATTTATCTTAATACCACATAAAGCCACATACCAAGTTTCATCAATATACATTCATAAATAAACGATTTATGACATTTTAATTATTCTCCATAAGAATAACATGGCGGCTGAGTATGCAGGTTTGCTGAAATAAGGAACACTAAAAATGGGCTTTTATACAAATATCAATATAACTCAACTAGGTAAAGCCACATACCAAGTTCTATTAATTTATGTTCATAATTAAAGGAGATAACACGTTAATTATTCCCCATAAGAATAACATGGGGCTGAGTATGCAGGTTTGCTGCTACGGGAACTATTGGCCAAAAAATGGGTTTTTGTGCAAATATCAATAGACCACAATGAAATGAAGCAATATACCAAGTTTCGTCAGGATAAATAAGCGAGATATACAATTTTTCTTATCCTCCATAAGAATAACATTGGACAACGTACTGTGTTTAGCACTTTCAATATCTCAATAACCAATTGGCGTAGAGCAATGATTAAAACATCAAATTGTGCGTATTTTTAAGCTGATTCCAATGGGAAAAAATGAAAGTTTACTTTAAAAAAAATTGTATATAAAAACCTCAAAAAACCCATTTTTGGGGTACAAAACCCCCCCAAAATACCTCTTCGAATAGCTCGATCCGTCTGATTTTCGAACTTAAAGTCATAAATGCTGCTTTGCACGTTTGTACCAAATTTCATCAAAATCGGATCATTTTTACGAGAGTTATCGCACCCACGGACACACACACACATATATATATATATAATATATATATATATTATATATAATATATATATATATTATATATAATATATATATATATTATATATATATAATATATATATATATATATATATATATATATATATATATATATATATATATTATATATATATATAATATATATAATATATTACAGGTAGGACGCGATATATGGATGGGATATATTTTCTTATATCGCCAGGGAGGACGCGATATATGGTTTACCATATATATATATATACTGTTTCGAACGAATGGTGTTTTTGGGGTCTGGGGACCTCAAAACGAAAAGTTATCATGGTCCCGGGCCTAGGTCTTACCATGCCGACTACGGTAATAGCTTCTTCCCCATAGGGGAAATTCGCTAAAAAGACAAAGCACCATGTCGACCAAATTGTTTTATTGAAACTGAGCAATAGGGCGAGCCACAGTTGATGACGTAAAATGAGCGGGGACCAAAAATACGGAAGCCAGTAATGAAAGCCAAAAGCCATTTGTTGTGGTCAGACACAAGGGACGCTCCCCGCGATTTTTACTTAGAAGATAATCAATTTATCTGCGCTGTTTTATCTTTCACCCTCTTGTCTGGAAGATGTCACTTCCTGTCGCGCGGTATTAGAACGTGAATGTTTTGTTTCAATCAATCAACTTTATGTCATCAGAAGAAGATAACCTAACTATAGAAAATATTTAAAAGTCAATTAAATCAATGACCTTCTTAAATTCGCTATAAATGAAACATTCCTTATAAATTTTAATATTAACTACCGCACCACCCAAGAAGGTAATGAGTTATTTGACGTAGACATCCAATTAGATAGATAATTTATGGTGTTCAACCTCATGGCACCCCACTGGTCTTTAAATTCCATTAGCTTTATTGACAATTAGATAAGAACATTTTTAAAAGGTTAGTGGCTTCTTTTTCTTACACTTCACTCTGTGCAGGGAACGTATCCAGCAAATAGAGTAGGGGGGTTTGACGTTAGAGTAGAAGTTGTACAGTACCATTTCCTTCCAAGGACTTGGATTTGAACCATGACGACCACTGACGACCACTTAGCCTCCTTAACAGTGTCCAGTGAGGCGTGACACCAAGACCACATTGAGGCAAGGTAGTGTTCGCAGGGCCACAGAAGAGGTGGTCAGCCGAGGCAAACCCTTCGATAACGATGCCTCACTCCTTATTAGTCATGTTTTAGGATATCTAACAATTTTCTGACCCTCAAATATAATTTTAATTATTATAAATACATTTTAAAACAGAGATAAAATGCAATATTTTGGCTATTTACTACAAGAATGTTCATAATAGAGTACTACATGCAACACAATTTATGTTTGGGAAAATATTTATTTGAAGTAGATAGAAAATAAATAAAGTTAAAGTTGTAATGCAGAAACTAACCATATTTCTCGGTCACAAAAATACCCCTTTTAAATTACATTAATAGTTATTGAACAACTTTTTGATTAGCATATTACGTGTTGTTATTACTTACGGGATGTAATAAAAGACTTCTTACAAAACTTAAGAATACTGATGAAAACTGTTGATGACCGGTGTGACTGGTCGAAATCGAAAGCCTTGTACCATCTTATATGTTTACCGTCTGTATGTGAATCAGTATAAGAGTAAATATATTCTTAAGCGTTTAAGACGTATTTTATGACATCCCGTAAATAGTTATTTATAAAATTATATATATCATTTGGTCGCTTGGTCGCAAGTTAATTGGTCACTCAACACTAAATTGCTATTATACTTTTCTTAAAATTGTTATAATTAGGTATATCTTTCATACAACCAATATTTACCCAAAAGCCTGATTCCTTTTCCATTATTAAACTTACAATGATCATAATATGTAAACCTTACTAAACGGTTAATTACATTACTATAATAAAGCAAAATACTCACACTTTTTACTAAAAACTACATATTTTGTTATTTCGAACTATATTTTTAAATAACAATGACACTAGCAATTTTGCAAAGTACAAAGTTTTGAATAAGCAAAGAAAACCCTTGAAGGACCAGAATGAAACGTCTTTTATAAACATTCATTTATAGTGAATGTTGTTCATACATTTTTTCCCTTTATGTGTTTGATGATGTCAATAATTAAAACAGTTTAAAAAGCTCCCTAACAGCACAATAATATAGCAAACCCACCCGTAAAAAAAACAATTATAAGCTCCAAAGCAAGCTCGATTAAGTCCTCTATAGACAAAAGTTGTGCCTATTAAGGCTTAATTAATATTAAAGTCATAGCAAGGCAGGAAAATTCCCTGCGGACTACTTAAAAAATAACCAGTACATTTTCATCGGGTAATTCTCTCATCGGGACTGTTGATGAGCGATGTGACAAGTCGAAATCGGGTGTCTTGTATCATCATATGCATATGTAATACCTTGTTTGTATTTACACATTATAAGTGTAAATACACAATAAGGCATTATTTATTGCAACTTGTGTTTTGTGTTAACAAAATCTTTAAAGTAATAAAAACTATCTTAGTGAATTAAATATTCAAAGCATTTGTCCCGTGAAGAAGAAACTATTAATACAGTCAAGAATAACATTGCTTGAAGAATAATATACACAAAGCTATCTACAAATTATCACTATGTAAAACAATGTTAAAATGTAAAAAGTTCAATGAAAAAATGCAAAACATGCAACCGAGTGAAGTAGCGATTACTGCACCTCACATTCGGGAGGTCTCGGGTTTCCATTCTGAGATGAGTTTGCACGGTTTCTCATCTCACTTACAGGAAAATGCCGGAACGGTTCCAAAAAGGGCCGTACCAGGAAAGGCAAGGTAGGACTCAGGTCTTTCTTACATGGCGTAAAGATTTCCGCATACCTACCTTTTATGTTTTTTAAGAGTCTTCATCTCCGGAAGTTGCTAGACGCTATCTTGGTGTTTTGTTCCATAAGGCCAATGTTAACTTTGTGCCTCCATTACTCCTCACCTGATCGTCACAAACAATTAATTTTGGTGTCAAATTAAAGGTTTCGCCGTCCTCTAGGGAAATACAATATCGAATTTTTTAATTCGGGAACCATAGTTGCATAATAAATAGTTTAATTTTGAACTGAAACACTGTACATGTTCTCATTAATTTGTAACAAAATCCAAATTCGACTATTGTATTTCCCTAGAGGACGACGAAACCTTTAATTTGACACCAAAATTAATTGTTTGTGACAATCAGGTGAGGAGTAATGGAGGCACAAAGTTAACATTGGCCTTATGGAGCAAAAAACCAAGATGGCGTCCGGCAACTTCCGGTGATGAAGACTCTTAATTCCGATACCTATATTGTAAACCATTATATTGAAATGTATATTATTATTATACAATTGTTCCAAAGTTTTTGAGTCAAATCAACCTTCCAAAGATATTGTAACTGAAATCACCCCTCTGAATATTATCGTCACGGAGTGGAAGTTCCGTGACCGTGAAATACGATGATACCGCGATGGACAGCCGCTGTGGGGGTGGTTCAGTGGTGGAGGGGGGGGGTGTTGAGAGCGTCTTTTTAGAATCCCGAGTGAATGGGAAGTGGCCGCCAGAGGGTGGCAATCGTGTTAGTGAACGCGCCGAGTTTTACCAAATGGCCTCGAATGAAGATTGATCACATTTACGCGAGGTCAGCTCTGGCCAGGCCGTTATAAACATTAGGGGTTATAGAGTTGTGATCCTATATAAATTTATATAGCATATTCTTTAGTTGGAAACAATTTAGTGTACGGAGAGTACAGTATTATTTCTCTTTAACATTGCACAGAACTGATTTTCTTTCCGAAGAAGTTGTATTAACATATTAAATGGTTTTTAGAGGTTGGAGGAGGTGGGAGGAGGTCAATCACAAATATTTTAACTAAGGCTAACATATAACTAGGAGTAATTATGAACAAAGGTTAATCTGTTAGCAAACTTTGAAAAAATAACCTACTTCCGCCCTAACTATGATGGGTGCCATATGATTGCAATAAGCAAGCAAAATATGAATATTTGATGAAAATTAATGATAGCGCAATCTTATTTCCCTGTAAACCTTTTACCACTTTTTAAAACCTATAAGATTATAAGGTCGTATAAACGTAGTTTTGAGTTATCTATACAAATAAAATTAGAGTTTGTAATATTTACAAGAAACTCTTTCTATTAAAATCTTAGGAAAAACACACTTTACTCTTGTTACATATTGCTTGTATGAACTCTATCTTATTTATTTCTATTCACATTCAAATTTGTCAATTATAGTAATGCAGAGCGAGTGTTGCTGGGCCCAAAAACACTCGTGGATCTCTGATTTAGTTGTGGGTTGCTTGAAAGAAGAATCTGATTGCAAGAAACTATTTTATTCAAATCTGAGCAAAGACATTACAACACATACATAATTAAATTAGAGCCGGAAAAGAGTATTTTAAATTAATGTAAAAAAGATCACCTTAGAGGTTATGGCTTTGGTCGATTTCTGGCCTTTTTAGTTTTAATATTTTTTTGTATTGTGTTTTAAATGATCGAAAGCAGTTCTCAAGTTAAGTATCAAAATGTGGTAATCAGGAATTCCTAGTTAATTAAATGGCGGTTCATAAAAACAAGCGAGTGGTCGGGAATAAATAATAATATATTAGTCCTCCTAACTAAGCCTCCTGACCTCCGACACACTCTATCCTCCTATATCTTTTTACTACCAATTTAAATTATACATTCATATGATTCATGATTAACTTATTTATAATATGATGTGGTTCCTGATCTGAGCTCTAAACTGCTGCTTAATTAATTTTACTCTTTTTTTTTTGAAATCAACCAAATAGTAACACTCTGTTCTATGAATACTAAATTTCCTAGAATTTTGTATTATACTTAATTTCCAGCTCTTACAATTATTTTAGTTTTGAGACAATTGATTTGAGTTTAAATATTTTCCAAAAGTTTTCTTGCTTAATACAAATTAATTCTTGTACAGGAAAAAATATCTTTAAGTTAAATTATGACAAATAGAGAGTTGCTATAAATGATTTGTGAATACGATATTACATCAAATAATTAACAAAGATAAATGAATTTAAACTTAACAATTATTAAACTTTGATCAGTACCAGTTATGACATGTGCTCTATGAAATATGACCAAGTACATAAAACTAATAAATATTACTCACATGAACATTGTAGAAAATTACATACACAAAACGCTCACAATATTAATACACTGTAACACTATTAATGCACTTAATATTAATAATACCAGTTGTTTAATTTATTCCCCGTAAAACGACAAGAATGGCAGTGTTAAAACCTGCTCTTAGCACGTGTAATTTAGAAAAAAGGTTTATTAATTAATTAATACGAATGTGATTGTACCGCGAATTTCGGCCTTTTCTTTAAAACAATTCGCGAAATAGAAAACGTATGGGATGCACCCCGTTAACAAATCGACGAACTTTTGGAATTGGCAAATAAACGCGGTATTGAATTTAGAAAAAGGTTTTAGATGATGTTACACCGAATAGTTCCGGGCTAAGAGAGCGAGAAGCCGCCGTCGTCCAGTTTTATGAGCGAGGCGGGTCACGTGACTGCATTGTTGTCAGTTACTCCTGTGCGCGGTAGTGTCTTCTAGATGTTTATGATATGGCGGCAAGTTTGAGTTTGAACTTGTAACAATTTTCCCCCCCTCCAAAAGAATTTTTAATTTTTGTCTAACCTAACTCGGGACAAAGAGAGAGAAAAACAATTTTACACAAAAATTAAAAATTACTAAATTTAACAGTAACAATACTTATAAAGATAAACATAACAATACAGTATCATTAGTGAGAGAGATGGTGGACTCTTACGGCTACATTCCCTGTAAGTTCCACTTCGGTCATAGACTCATCCCTAACACTTGGTGAAACTAAACTGTTCAGAGCTACACAAGGTTCCAGTTTGTTGCACTGCACTACACATGTAATTTTATCCTGAATACTGTCCATGATTATGATGAAGGCTTTTCTGTTTAAGTGAATTCCATCTGTCCTACCATTATAATAGAAATGTTCAATTAAAGAGTTCATGTTGTGACCTGTGAAGATTGTATTTAAATTCAAAATAAAAATGTGAGACTGTGTTTCGTTTGGAGACAGAGAGAGAGGTGTGACTTCCGACATCGTTGGTGCCAATGAGCAGAACACAGGTTGGTTGTAGTTCGGCAGCGTGTTTTCGCACCTCGGTGACGATGTGTCTCGTAGTCGCCCCTGGTATGGTGATGTGTTTGGCGGCGGCTAGTTTCCACTGTTTCACTGCTCTGTGTAGATGGGAGTCTCCCACACAAGAAAACCTGTTATATGGATTTACAAAAAGGAAATGGATCTTAAAAAAATTAAATCAATAAGTCACAACAATTTATTCTGAAGTAAAGAGAGAAAAAGGTATATATATATATATATATATATATATATATATATATATATATATATATATATTTCAGACTGGAGGAAAAAATTTCTTTATTTGATCAACATTAACTATCTGCTTTTGTGTCTGATCATTGTCCAAAGTTATTTCAACATTAACCGGTGAAGTGAGTTTAGTTACAGTATAAGGTCCCCTCCATTTGTGACAAAGTTTTGCTGTTATTTTCTTATCTTTATTACTGAGGGAATGCCTATACAAAACAACCTTATCACCAACAACAAAATTAGATGGAGTTCGATTCCTGTCATACCGTAACTTCGTTCTATTGTGCGCCTTTGTGAGATTCTGAAAAACATTGTCTAAACTCGGTTTGTTATTATGTCCTGTCTCTAAATTCCAAAGAAATTGCAATGGGTGTGTAAGTTCTCTACCTAAGAAAACGCTTGCGGGGGTGAACTTTGTTGCTTCATGTTTTGCGGAATTAAAAGCAAGCATTAAATATGGTAAATAAATGTCCCATGACTTATGATTCTGATTATGAAAAATTCTCAATGCAGTAACTAGGTTTCTATTAACTCGCTCAGCAACATTTTATTGAGGTCTATATGTTGAAGTTGTTACATGCTTAATTCCTAAACCAAAAAGAAATGAAAAAAAGTTTTGCGATGTGAAGACGGAGGCATTGTCTGTAATTAGGCGCTGTGGAATACCATGCTGTGCAAAAATGTTATTTCGTAAAATATTTATTGCGGAATCTGATGTCTGTTTTCTAACTGGGTATAAAAAGCAGAATTTCGAAAAATTGTCCACCAAAACAAAGATTGATTCGTTTCCTCGTTGTGTTCGTTGTAGCGGACCAACAAAATCACAAAACCATTGCTCGTTACAATTTGTCGGTATATGAGAACTTAATTGACCGATTTTCTGGTTTTGAGCCGGTTTTGAGAGTTGACATTGTTCACATGACCTAACAAAATTCCTAATAAATTGTGTCATGCCTTTCCAAATAAATTGCTTCTGAATGTGATTCATAGTTTTGGCTATGCCCGCATGTGCAAACATAGGATTCTCATGAAAATATTTAACAATAAAAGTGTGCATGGACTCTGGAACTACTATTTTGCTTTTTCTGCCCTGTTTACCAAAATACAAAATATTATTGCGTAATGAGTGGTTCTTGACTGGAATTTTATTTCTCAAATCTGAAATAATTAAACTTAAACTCGGGTCTTGTGCCTGTTTTTCCCTAATTGAAGTAAATAGTTCTGGAAAACATTGCAGAGTGCAACATGTAGAATCCTCGATGATTTTAACGGTATTATCCGTATCATCCTTGAAGACTCTACATAAGGCATCTGCTACTACATTTAATTTACCCCTAATATTTTCTATTTCAAAATCAAACTCTGAAAGACGTAACACCCACCTATCAAATTGAGCTGTATGTTTACCCTTATTTTTCAAAATGTACATCACGGCAGAATTATCGGTTTGTAGTGTAAACTTCTTGTTTAAATATGGCCTAAATTTCTCAACTCCATATAAACATGCTAAAAATTCCTTCTTATGCATGGGGTATTTACGTTCTGTTTCACTTAATGTTCTGGATGCAAAATGAACCGGTAAAAGATTATCTCCCTCTTTCATTTGTAGAACTGCTGAAATCGCATTGTCACATGCGTCACAGGTGACAACAAAATCTCCATTAAAATCTGGCAATGTTAGTTGAGTTGACGAAACAAGGGAATTTTTTAATTCATCAAAAGCTTTCTGGTGTGTGGCTGTCCACTGAAATTTAACGTTCTTCTTCCTTAAGTTATTTAGTGGCAAGGCTATTTTGGAAAAATCCTTAATAAAGCGTGAATAAAAGTTTACACATCCTAAAAATCGCTGAAGTTGTTTCAAATTACGGGGTCTGGGATATTTCAAAATTGGTTCAATTCTATCGGGGTCCAGTGAAAGTGTTCTGTTCGAAATGATGTGCCCTAAATATTTTATGGAGGTATGGCCTATCCTAATTTTTTCCGGATTTATTGTGACATTGTATTCCTTAAACTTATCTAAAACCTGTAAAATGTGTTGCTTGTGATCTTCCCAATTCTCGCTATAAATTAAACAATCATCCAAAAAATTGAAGACAAATTTAAATTTAAAATCGCCCAAAATTTCATCCATAACTCTAGTAAGTGCTTGGGATCCAATTTTCAGACCCTGTGGTACTGTGTTAAATTCGAATAAACCATACGGAGTGCAAAATGCTGTATACTGTCTTGATTGTGGATCTAATGGGATTTGAAAGAAGGCATTATTCATATCTAATGATGTGAAATACTTGGCTTTACTCAAAAACTCAAAGGCTGAATTTAAGGTAGGTAGGGGGTGAGCGTCATATGAAATATATTCATTTATCTTCCTGTAATTGCAAACTAATCTGAATTTATTTTTGTCCGCTTTTGCGACTAAAAAGGCTGGAGCACAGTGCATACTAGTTGACTTCCTAATTACATTATTTTTGAGCAACTCATCAGTAATATTTCTCATAGCATTCATCTTATCTGGAGGGACGGGGTAGTGTGGGGAGCATATAGGCTTATCTACCAAACAGCTGATGTGATAAGGAGAGACGCGGGCCTGCCCTATCCTCTTTGTTATGACCGAGGGGTATTCTTGCAATATTTTCTGTAAAAATTCCTCTGTTTCCTGTGAATGAATTTTATTTGCGTCGGAAAGTTCTAATAAAAAATTACTATCAGGCTGCTGTTGCTTCACAAAAATGTCACTCATTTGAATCTTACTGTCATTATTGAATTTAAAGTTAATAGTGTTACTAGAAAAGTCTAAATTCATTTGGGATTTCTGCATAAAATTTACACCTAAAATGATGGGAAACGGAAGTGAATTAACTATAAAAAAATCAAATGTCCATGAAAAATTGCCTATTTTGAAATGAAGCTTAACTAATTTCCTAACTATGTTGCTTTGCTGATTAATAGATTTAATCAACATCTTAGTTTTGATAACTTCCTTAATGCTCGGTGATGATTTAATGCTTTGAAAAAATTTATTATCTATTAAACAACTTGTTGAACCAGTATCTATAAGTGCTTTCTGTGATGTATTGTATGGAATAAAAAACTTTACTGTCGTAATCTCAAGGAAAAATCTAATGGAACTACAGAAATGGAGGTATTCGTTTGTGACAATTTAATTACCTCCTCATTAAATTGCCTCGTGCATTTCCCTGCCTACAAAATCGTGCGATGTGCCCCTGCTTCCCACATGTAAAACATTTAACCTGTGATTTTTGTTCAAAAACTCGGTGAGTGATGGGGTTAGGTACAGTTGCTTGTTGAAGTGGGGGAAAGGTACTGAAATAATGATTGTCCGCCTGGACTGACGCATTTACTGCATTCGCTAAATGTTTTAATTCCCAAATTGTCTTGGGTTTCTCACAAAATGAAAAACTATTGCGCATGCGTGGATTAATATTCGAGAGAATTACATCAATTAAATATTCGTCTGGAAAATTGCACTGGAGTGCTACAGCTGAGGAAGTAACATCATTAATAAATGCTACAAAGGTTTCTTGGGGCCATTGTAATCTTTTAACAAACTTATTTACTACTCGCTCTAACTGTAATCCTGGAAAAAAGGATGTCAAGATTGAAAAGTGTAAATTATCCCATGTAAGATTCAATTCTAAACCATGTGACCAAATTTCAAAAAGATGTGCTTGCGTCTGAGGCAAAATTAATTTAATTACTTCATTGTGACCAACCCGAACAATCTGAAAAATCGTGTTTACTTGTTTCAAAAACTGAATAAGATGTGACTCATTCTCCCCTGAACAAGGTTGTAGTTTCCTAACTAATTCGATTACAACGGTGCGATCAGTCGTTGAGAGCGTGCTAAAATTCTGACCTGTTTGGTCACGCGTGCAAAAAGTGTCGGTTGCGCAATCCTGTCTTGGCGTGCATCGAACATGTGTGGAGTCTACCCTTGGTTCAAAATTCTCGGGCAATAATTTTGCATCACGTAACCTATTTTCCAAGCTGACATGCGCACCTGAATGGGAATGCGGTAAATCTAAATTATTGTTCGCCTGAGGGGCCTGCTCTACCTGTATCACAACTGGAGCGGATCTATCCGAACCTTGAACTCCTAGATAACGTGATTGAACCCTTGCCGCCCTATCTCTTGCTGTTGTGACATATTGACGTCCATAAAACATTTTTTTAATCAATATCTAAATCTAACAAAATATGAATAATTTGCACAGTAATATAACAAAAATATCAATAATAATTAATTGGTCATATTTCGCCACAATTGCAACCCACAAATCAGTGTCTGCCTGCTACCACTTGTAATATTAACAAGAAACTCTTTCTATTAAAATCTTAGGAAAAACACACTTTACTCTTGTTACATATTGCTTGTATGAACTCTATCTTATTTATTTCTATTCACATTCAAATTTGTCAATTATAGTAATGCAGAGCGAGTGTTGCTGGGCCCAAAAACACTCGTGGATCTCTGATTTAGTTGTGGGTTGCTTGAAAGAAGAATCTGATTGCAAGAAACTATTTTATTCAAATCTGAGCAAAGACATTACAACACATACATAATTAAATTAGAGCCGGAAAAGAGTATTTTAAATTAATGTAAAAAAGATCACCTTAGAGGTTATGGCTTTGGTCGATTTCTGGCCTTTTTAGTTTTAATATTTTTTTTGTATTGTGTTTTAAATGATCGAAAGCAGTTCTCAAGTTAAGTATCAAAATGTGGTAATCAGGAATTCCTAGTTAATTAAATGGCGGTTCATAAAAACAAGCGAGTGGTCGGGAATAAATAATAATATATTAGTCCTCCTAACTAAGCCTCCTGACCTCCGACACACTCTATCCTCCTATATCTTTTTACTACCAATTTAAATTATACATTCATATGATTCATGATTAACTTATTTATAATATGATGTGGTTCCTGATCTGAGCTCTAAACTGCTGCTTAATTAATTTTACTCTTTTTTTTTTGAAATCAACCAAATAGTAACACTCTGTTCTATGAATACTAAATTTCCTAGAATTTTGTATTATACTTAATTTCCAGCTCTTACAATTATTTTAGTTTTGAGACAATTGATTTGAGTTTAAATATTTTCCAAAAGTTTTCTTGCTTAATACAAATTAATTCTTGTACAGGAAAAAATATCTTTAAGTTAAATTATGACAAATAGAGAGTTGCTATAAATGATTTGTGAATACGATATTACATCAAATAATTAACAAAGATAAATGAATTTAAACTTAACAATTATTAAACTTTGATCAGTACCAGTTATGACATGTGCTCTATGAAATATGACCAAGTACATAAAACTAATAAATATTACTCACATGAACATTGTAGAAAATTACATACACAAAACGCTCACAATATTAATACACTGTAACACTATTAATGCACTTAATATTAATAATACCAGTTGTTTAATTTATTCCCCGTAAAACGACAAGAATGGCAGTGTTAAAACCTGCTCTTAGCACGTGTAATTTAGAAAAAAGTTTTATTAATTAATTAATACGAATGTGATTGTACCGCGAATTTCGGCCTTTTCTTTAAAACAATTCGCGAAATAGAAAACGTATGGGATGCACCCCGTTAACAAATCGACGAACTTTTGGAATTGGCAAATAAACGCGGTATTGAATTTAGAAAAAGGTTTTAGATGATGTTACACCGAATAGTTCCGGGCTAAGAGAGCGAGAAGCCGCCGTCGTCCAGTTTTATGAGCGAGGCGGGTCACGTGACTGCATTGTTGTCAGTTACTCCTGTGCGCGGTAGTGTCTTCTAGATGTTTCTGATATGGCGGCAAGTTTGAGTTTGAACTTGTAACAAGTTTTGTCTGTACATTGCTTGGAATTATGAAATTTGAACATATTTTCACGTTTTACACCCTCGGGAAGCCAAAACAAGTCTTATCTCAATTTCTGTCTGTCGGTAACGCTCAAGGACAGGTTTTTGTTCGCTTTTCACGGGAAAACGTGTGCACTGACATTGGTGAAACTTTGTTTCTTTGTTCTATACATGCGTGAGAAGGTTTTATGCCACTTTAAACTGGCTTACGCCTTTTGAAAAATAATGGCGGCCGATCAAAAACGTGATTACGTGCGATTTTGGTCACGTGTTGTTCGATTTTCACAGGGAAACGGGCGCACTGATTTCGATGAAAAGTTTTTCTATGTTCTATTTGTGCGTTAGAAGGTTTTAGGTTGGTTGGACTTTTGGAAATCACCTTAGGAATCTGCCCCACGGGGTTTTAAAGATCCTATGTTATTTTTATGGACAGAGAATTTATTTATATTAAACCAGATGATGACTTAAGAGGACGTTGGAGTCAGAAGAAATATCGTCGCTACGGGCTATTTCAATGTTAAAACGCACAAAACTTGTCTTTACTGAAAAGCATATTTTTTTGTTACTGTTACTGTTTCACCTATTGATTTGGAATAAATTTTGTTTGAATCTTTATAAAGTTTGGATTAGTGTTTGCTTGGAGTTTTATTTTGCAATGACTAAGAAAAAAATACAAAATATGTATAAAAATATAGACTTTAAATTACTATGTTTTTGGAAATGTATTATTTTATTTAGAAAATAGCGAGCAAACCACCTGCGTCTTCAAAATACCTTTAATTTGAGACATCTTTCATAATCGCGTGTTGATAAATAGGTGAGATACATGGTTTTAAGTTTAACATTGTTCTTAAGTAGGTAACATCCAACATGGCCGCTCTCCAACGTCCTCTTAAGAGTAGTTATTCTATAAACAGATGTTGTAGTTCTTATTTAAAACGTTGAGTGAAGATTGGTAATAAATTACATAAGTATACAGAGATGATATCTATATAAAAAATTCAAGTTTTGTCTGTACATTGCTTTGAATTATGACATGTTTGCATATTTTCGCGTTTTACACCCTAGGGGAGCCAAAAAAGTCTTATCTCAATTTCTGTCTGTCTATCTGTCCTTCGGTAACACTCAAAAAAGTGTTTTTGTTCGCTATTCTCGGGAAAACGAGTGCACTGATAAATCTTTTGATTCATCTTTGATGAATCTTTGTTTCTTTGTTTTATACATTCGTGAGAAGGTTTTAGGCTACTTTAAACTGCATTACAAAAAATAATGGATTCACGCGGTTTTCGCGCGGTTTTGATCGTATTTGTTCGCTTTTCCCAGGTGATTTGATTTAGATGAAACTTTGTTTCCATATGTTCTATACGTACGTTAGAAGATTATAAACTATTTCAACATCACGGCTAAACCCCACGGGATTTTCAAGATACCATCTTATGGTTATGGACAAAGCATTTATATATACTGACTTAAAAATATTTATTCCATAATCAGCTGTTGTAGTTAAAACGTTGAGTGAAGATTGGTAATAAATAACAGAAGTATACAGAGTGTGCATATGATCTAAATCTGTATTTTTCAGACACATTCACTCGCTCACATTGTGATCACTGTAACTAAAAAACGACAATGTCTAAGAAGGAGAAATTTTGCATAGTGGTTCCCCTTATTCTGCAAATGTACAAAAAGGCTAGGTTTGAAACAAAATCCTACCCAACTCTGCCTAATTTACTTTTATTGCTGGTTACTTATGAGCATTAGTTCGGACCTTTTAAGTTGAATTCGGTAGGAACATACCTAATATATCAGAACAAACACAAGCCTATTCCCGTGTTTTAGGGCCCCACCCCCGAACCTTCAGAAGACTCATTTTAAAAATCTTGCACCTGCTATTGGACTGATGTAGATGAAATATGGAAGAAAAAAAAAACAGATAAAAATACTTAAGGGATCTGCCCCACTGGCCTTTAATATAATAATCACAAACTTCTCAACCAATAGAGCTGAAATTTGTTACTTTAAAGGACATCAGCATCAACAACAGGGTCTATAATGGGGAGTCATGGTGTAGTTCTCTCTAGAGATTTCATACAGACACTTAGTGTGTTTGAGTCATGGGGGGACGAGATCTATGCCTCTCTAGATATATATTTTATGTAGCCAACTACTGAGTGCCAACAGTAAATTTGAAAATTATTTTTCGATAAGACTAAAGGGTTGAGGATTTGTATTAGGTCCTTCTAAAAGTTGAGAACAGGACATTGGAAAACAGGTGGTCTCATAAACATCCCTCCTTTACTCTGTTCAATCGATGAATAACAGGAACTACTGATCGACAGTTTTTTCCCTGAGGTGCATAAACAGATTAACTTCAAAAGTGTCTTGTGCCATCCTCACGTCCACCAATGAAATATTGTAAAATTAATTCGGTTGTTATTATTTTAAAATTCATCTATTATTTAGACACAACCCGTACGAAGGACGGGTACACAGATAGTAAATAATAAGGAATAGTTAAACGTTATTAATATATTAATATAGCACATTACAACTGAAATTGACAATGGGGAATTAGTATGTCTCAAACTAAGACAAAATAAATCAGATAATAGTAAACTGTTTATTCTTTCTATTCGCGTTGGACACCAGCTGTTGCAATCAGTGCCTTATGTGCCCGGTTTAGCAATGCCCTGTGGTCGTGGTACGCCTTATGTGCCCGGTTTAGCAATGCCCTGTGACCGTGGTACGCATTATGTGCCCGGTTTAGCAATGCCCTGTGGTCGTGGTACGCCTTATGTGCCCGGTTTAGCAATGCCCTGTGGTCGTGGTACGCCTTATGTGCCCGGTTTAGCAATGCCCTGTGACCGTGGTACGCATTATGTGCCCGGTTTAGCAATGCCCTGTGGTCGTGGTACGCCTTATGTGCCCGGTTTAGCAATGCCCTGTGACCGTGGTACGCATTATGTGCCCGGTTTAGCAATGCCCTGTGGTCGTGGTACGCATTATGTGCCCGGTTCAGCAATGCCCTGTTGTCGTGGTACGCCTTATGTGCCCGGTTTAGCAATGCCCTGTGGTCGTGGTACGCCTTATGTGCCCGGTTTAGCAATGCCCTGTGGTCGTGGTACACATACGAAGCTTCCTGTGTATTAACAGATAAACAAATCGGAAGCAATATCCCCCGACAGGGAAATTGCATCTTGAAATACCGCACTTGTACTGACCAACCCTCTAATAAACTGACCGAGTCAACCCTCCTTTATTTCCGGACAACCTTTTATTTTCAATAAAGTTTTCCGGGCCTCGTCTCCTCTGATTATCTGTGTTACTGACAACACCTGGCCGGAATAACAAAAACTTTACTTTGTCGTGGAAAAGTTTAATTATATAACAACAAATTATATAGATTCAACAATAGTATAGAATGTTTACATGGCTGGTCACTAAAATATTTATAAAAAAAGTTTTAGTTTGTATATTACTTCTACAAATTGGTTTTGTTTATCATATATCACGTCGACGAGTGTAAACTAGGTTAGATACCTGTAATCAGTCCCGTAATTCTTGATTATTTTTTATTGGATAACAAGTTTGGCGATGATATTTGATCATTATTAAATTGGAAATACAATTTAAAATTTACTTAACATTTTTAGTGGTCGTGTTGCTACGGAACAGAAAACAAACACGTCAGATAAAAATCCCCTCCTCATTTTTAAGTAGGTCTACATTCAATTAGGTCTGAAGTAGGTCTGGAATATATTAATTACTATGTACAAAATTGTTACAAATTTATTAATATTCATAATAAATAACATTAAAATTAAACAAAAAAAACAAAAAACTGAATAATACAAAATATTTGTGCACACCTATTAATAGCCTATGTATTCTAAGATCGTGAAAAACAATAAAAACTGATAAACGGCTGTTTCATAACTGGGAAGTATAGTCCTTCTTTAAAATATCCAGATATACATATTTGCCTCAAGAATAATATTAACACATATTTACATTAAAACTAATCATGCTTCCTTTCAAGATGCAAAGACCAATTTGGTATTTGACCTTCTAATCTGAGTTTAACAGTTTTTTATTTACTTTAAGCTCCTTACTGTTTGGTTTGTTGCCTTTTTGTCAGGATAGGGGTTGCGTTCGTTCCGCCAACATTAAAGCTAGTAGACACCGATGTAAATCCCTAGTTCAAAAAGGGTTGAAGCCCAAGGGACGAGGCTTTAGTCGTAATTAATTCTGCTTGATATCCATGAGGGGTTGGAGCAGTAGGCGGGATTAAGCTTGCTCAATTAACGAGTATTATTTGCGTGGAAGCATCTGCAAGTAGATCTCCTTGTTAAGGAGCAATCATAATGGTTTGATTTTTAAAATAGTAATTTTTTAATGGACGGAACGATCCCAGTTACACTGGGAAAATTCATACAGAGCAAAACAAAGGTTGTGCTGCATTCTGTGGAGGAACCAGTGAACTATTGTGACTAACGTACATATTTAGTGTACTATCAGGAAGTGTTTTATGTAAAGATGACTTATACTACCTACTATGTTGAAACAGTTGTTGATCAGTTTAGTTCACGACCTTACAATACGTAATTAGGACCAAATAAGATAATCGCCTGCCATTGATAAACATTGGAACTTATAAGGCCAATGGGGCGAACCCTGAGAGAAACTTGGTAATTTTCTGAATTCGTATTTAGAAATCTTAATGAACATTTTGACAAGCATTATGTTGGGGTTTTGTGATGAAAAACCCCTCAAATTCGGCATGGTAGATTTTTTATTTGGTTACAAAAATTACACAATAGCCTTTTAAAAACAGATGTTAATAAGCAAACTAAAACATAATGTAACCAACAACAGAAACAAAATAAGAAAACGTTTATTAAGATTTAGTTGTATTAAACCATAAGGGACATCGCAAATATTTTTACTAACGTATTTCTTGATTTTAATAATGAGGTTGATTGAGTTTGAAATAAATCCAGGATACTAGCAGATCCCCGATCCGTATACTTTATAGTGTTTGCTGGACTGCCCTAGCCGACTGAATCTCAGTCAAGAAATGAAACTTTCAAGCTGACACTTTTCCACCTAATCGGTCCGTGGGCACTTCAGAGCCCCCCCCCCCCACCAAATATCCTGGAGGGGTCACGACTCTCGGTGAGCAGTTCGGGACAGGATTTAGACATAAACTGGCCCTTCCTCCGCCGCTGATTTCCTGCACCCTCGATATCGGCTCAGGATTACTTCCGGTAGTTGTTTCTTATCATAGCTGTCGCATAAGAAGTTTAGAAAACAGTGATAATAATAATCTCCCTTAAAATACTAATAATTGACTTACAATCACATTTTTTAATGTAAACAAAGCAGACGTTTTTAAATTACCATGTTACTCTTGTGGGGGATGTTTTACGTTATTTCTTGTTTGTTGGTAACTTTATAGAAATACTGATATTTTTCCCGAGTCCCTGGGATCAAGACCTTTAATTTATGCCGTCTCCCATCATCATTCGCCAAACTCCCACAATTTTGACTTAATAATTTCGCTTACAGAATGAACATCAAGGTGAGTTTATTATACTAGTAGCCTGTCGCGGCGTCACTCGCGATCACAACGTATTATTATACTGACATTCCCGTATAAATATTGTGTTACCGTTCCAAAGCCAACATGACCTGCTGATTAACTGTGTTTACTCTATCCAGCTGATTGCTTAAAACTCATAGTTATTTCCCAATGTTAAGCTTATGGGGGAAAAACACAACTTTAAGGGGCCCCAGAGCCTCACTCACAAATTATTTCTCTATAAAAAAAGTTTCCTGCACAACTTCACGTTAGGCTCTTTCCAATGACACCAAAAACATGAAAATCGGTTCAGTAGTTTAGGAGGAGTAATTGTCACAAAAAACCTGCTCGCCTATTAAATAAGTATACATTCACTCAAACTATGGACTCTACACAATTTATGGTCATATAATTTATGACCTACTCATATTCCTGTTAAATTTTGCCATAACATTATTTAACTCAGATTGCCAAAGATTTAAATGTTACTTTAGAGTAATATTGAACATTTATTTATGT
Organism: Allygus modestus; assembly: GCA_963675035.1. Taxonomy (NCBI): domain Eukaryota; kingdom Metazoa; phylum Arthropoda; class Insecta; order Hemiptera; family Cicadellidae; genus Allygus; species Allygus modestus. Next base: position 22,147,566 of record OY776116.1, read on the forward strand.
ATATTCGTTGAACTGTTGATGAGCTTACTCAACAAAACGTTTTTTCATATAACTTTCTTAATTATTAATTGCAATCACGGTATTATAAAACTATAAAATATTTAACTGAGGTGATAATAGACATTATTTCCTTTACAATGAATTTTCCGATGGATTTTCGTAGACAGATGCGAACGTAGACTGTAAAAATAATGGCAAAATAGTTAGTATTAGAAGAGTAAACACATACCTTTCTGTAGAGGGGTTGAGGCCCGTGGGACCGACACGAAGGCTTACATTCTAATTAGTTGAGCATAATGAAAACGAGAGCTAATATAGCTTGAGGGGATTACACGCTTATGATTTGTGAAAATTAGTTATGTAGAGCCTCTGCAATAAACTTATTGGAAGGAAGCATACTTAAGTACACCTATTTAAATAAACGGTATCAGGAAACTAACACATACTTTCTCCCTTTTAGCCCAATTTTAATGAATAAATTACTTTTTATTTACTAAATATACAGAATACAAAACATGTTCGAATTACAGAAAATCTTGTAAACAAGTTGTTTGCAAAAAAATCCACCCAAATCCCTGTTTTGAGGGCACTACAATCCATTGCTACACACGTGGTTTTAAGTGGGGAAATGCCCCCTATTCCCCCCAAGGGTTATTAAGGGGCAAAATATTTCGAGTTTCCTCTATTGGTCAATGCTAACTTGATAAATTATATCAAGTTTGAACGAAATTGATCAGGAAATTGTAATTTTTGTATTCCCCATAAGAATAACATTGGACAACGTACTACGTTTACCGCAAAGTGAAAATTTAAATTTTCTCCGCAACCAGCAATCGTAGAATAGCAATTAAAAATACCAAATTATTTAGTTTTTTTGAGCTCTTTTTAATGGGGAATAGTAATATTTTTTATATTTATGGCTTTTATGAAAAATAAAAAACTGTATTTTTTATGTTTGAAGTCCTGTAATTTCTGAACCCGTATTTTTACAGAAATGCGGGTTTTGTCATTTTGTTGGAAAACGAAAGTTCTACAAACGACTTAAGTTTAATTAAAATCGTTAGAGCCGTTTTTGAGAAATTTTGACTTTTTATGTTTTTCGGCGGTTTTTGGGGGATAATTACCCTTAAAAATCAAAAATTCCAAAAAATGAAAAAACGCCTGGAGATATCGTGGATTAGTACATACATACCAAATTTCATCAATATCGGTTCACAGGTGTCGTCTCTAGCTCTATACACATCCATACAGACAGATAGACACACAGACATAACGTAAAATCACATTTTTGGATTCAGGGAGCACCAAAACGAATATTTCCACTTTCAACTCAAATTCGAAAATTTTGACGAAAACAATACTTTCTCCATATACTATGTATAAAGTAAGAAAGTAGAAAGTAAAAGTAATATTTTGGTTTTCTGACCTTCTTTGACCCTACATTAAATTGCAGAAGGTCTATTATCTCGTTATCTTACGTAAGAAGTATGTAAACAGATTTCAGAGGAACTAATTGTCCTAGAAGGACTGAACAAAATTATTCCCCACTAATCAACCCCGCAAATTAACGTAAACATATTTTTAAATTGAATTTAAAAGAGGACTAGAGACCGCCCAATGGTTGGAATTCGACCAAATATTATGTAATATAAAGTCGACGAATATATGAAAAAAGTTTATTATCTGGGTTGGTGGGTTGTGTTGTGCTCATCTCCCTCTCTCCCTCTCCCTCTCTGTTGCCTCTCTGTCTCACTCTCCCTCCCCCTTCCCCATCCTCACATCCAGGTAATTTTTTTAACGTAGAGTTAAAAAGGATAGCAGGAGGGCGTTACCATTCCATTAATCAGTAGCCTTTTTATTTATGCCTGAAACCTCTCCGGGCACCTCATCATCTTCCCGTCCCCCTACCTCCCCCCTCACAAACAGGTTTAATTTTTTTAATGTGGAGTTAAAACGGAGAAGGAGTTAAGAGAATGGTGTTAACGTTCCAGTTCTCAGTAATATGTTTTATTTATAAATCATCTGTTCTTACTATTGTGCTACACATTTCATTGAATAACGCAGCTGTTTATTACATGAAACGCATAACGAAAAGCAGAACGCAAGTTCCCATAGCGATAACACGTAAATTTTGAGAGCCAAAAAGGCAATAGCCCTACACACCCAAACAAAACATTATTTGCAAACGACACATCCCCTAAAAGTACTAAATAAGAGTGCCAAAAATTCTACGATGCCGCATATCCGAAATCGGTACCACAGAAATGTCCTTAGCCTATTAATATATAGATTATGTCTGAAACAATTTTGTTCATGCTGTTTTACTGGCATTTGTTATATCAACAGCCTTCAAATATACAATTCAATCAATTACTAATCTTCCATAAGATTAACATTGAAACTTTATAAGCCTGAGGGGCGTAGCCCTGAGTGCCGATGTAAATTGTAATGGGTTTCTGCTCATCTACAGGAAATACCTTTCTAACGGTATGCGTGAATTTGTCCTACGATGCACACAAGCTGAGAAAAAAGGAGGGACACTTTTGTGTGTGCCTATTAATGTAAAGAATGTTCTCAAAGCTGAGGGTCACTAGTTCGAATCCCAAACTTTTAAATATAAACATGTATTATTTTGTGCATATTTGTAAATTACTATAACAGACAAACATATTGGTGAAAGTAGATCCCAGAAAACATAACTTATAATAGAATAATGATAAATGATGCACTTAAAAATAATAGGTATTCTTGTGAAAAATATTGTTAATTACCGAATAATTTGCATTTGCAAAACTACTAAACTTAACTTTTATCTTATCACAATTTCTTACTCGTAGTAGATATAGCTTTACTCTCATATGCTACATGACACTATTAAATACCCCCGTCGCAGCAAACCTGCATACTCAGCGAATTTCCAATGGAGATATGAATGTCTTAATACTACATAAAGTCACTTACCATGTTTCATAAAAATATATTCACAAATAAGCGATATAAACAATTTTAATTATTCTCCATAAGAATAACATTGGGGCTGAGTACGCAGGTTTGCTGCAACAAGGAAAAAATAATTGGTTTTTATGCAAATATCAATATAACTGAACTAGGTGAAGTCTTATACCAGTTTTTATTGATTTATGTTCATAATTAAGGGAGACATAGTATTTAATTATGCTCCATAAGAATAACATAGGGGCTGAGTACGCAGGTTTGCTACAACGTGAGCCTTTGTCAAAAAATTGTTTTTTGAGCAAATATCAATAGAACACAACGAGATGAAGCCGTATACCATGTTTTGTCCGTATAGTTCATAAATAAGCGAGATATACAATTTTTCTTTTCCTCCATAAGAATAACATTAGACAACGTACTGTGTTTAGCACTTTCAATAGGTAACCAATTGACGTAGAGAAATGATCAAAATACCAAATTGTGTGTATTTTTAAGCTGAATCGAATTGTAAAAACTAAATTTGACTATTTCAAAAATAATATTTTAAAAATTCAAAAAACCCATTTTTGGGGTACAAAACCCCCCAAACATTTTTCGAACGAATGGTGTTTTTGAGGTCTGGGGACCTCAAAACGAAAAGTTATCATGGTCCCGGGCCTAGGTCTTACCATGCCGACTACGGTAATAGCTTCTTCCCTATAGGGGAAATTCGCTAAAAGTATTGTGAATGTGTTTATAAGCTAATAAAAATCAAATAGTTCCTATGTCAAAATTTGGAAGGTAAATATTAACAACTTTCTAAATTATTTGTTTTAGGTTTTTTGCAATCAGCAAAAAATGTAATTTTTCCTTATGAAATGTATGTTAATTGTACATAACTTAATAAGAAAAAAAACACAGAATGCATGGAAAGAGTAAGACAAATGGATTTTAATAAGACAAATTTTATATTTATTGGTTAAAAAAAGGGTCATTCTAAAAATATCAAATTTTTCTAAAAAATACCGCCATTTTGAAACTCATAAAGATAAGTGAGTTCTGTTTTCTGAAAAATATTTGTCTATTACATGATTTAAAATTGTGTACAATATGACATACTTTTTAATAATTTTAGATTCGAAATACTGACCCTCAGTTTTTGGAACATTCTGTATTACGAAAAAAAGGAAAATGTTAAAATTATTCCTAGGGTCAATTTAGTATATTATAATTGTTTTTTTTGTTGCTTCCTACGACAATTAGTTCGTCTGTAATCTGTTTGGGACACCTTACGTGAGACACTGTATACTTAAAACGCTAATTAATTATGGAATTGCAAGTACCGGTAATCAAATGGAGAATCTGCCGCCAAATATGAACATGATTCCGTGACAACATGACAACATAATATATACCAAAATTACGCGTATTTATTGTTTTTGAATAAAGCGAATAATATGATTCAACAAAAATGAATCATACTTTCTTAAAATGAACAAATAAAACATTGGACTCAAGAGACAGTTCATTTGGGCCCTCCAGAGACAAAGACTAGGCCAATTAGAGGTGATTCAGTCAGCCGGAGTCTTGGCCCCAGTGGACTACTTATCTTGTCAAACCTTATTTCCTCCCTTGCATTGTTTCTTCCCTCCAAACAGAGGGTTAATGTTTTGACGAGCAAATTAGTAAAGGTTTGTACACTGAACACTGATAATTACACAATTAACTGCAAACAACGGTCCGTTAATCACTCCATTCATCAATGAACTGAAACAGATAGACGTTACTTGCGTCCTTAAAGTTATTACATCATGTACAAATTAAATTTATAAAGATATATTTAACACTGTCGTACTTTTTTATCTGTGGTAATTTTTACCTGAGGAAGAATCTTTAAAATTTATAAATAATTTGAAATTATTTTATTAAATAATAAATATACCAATGGTGTGAATACATATCTTAGGGTTACAAATTTAACTCGATTTAATGTAAAGAGTAAAAGAGGGAAGACTCAAGATTTATATAGATTTTGAGTTTGTAAAACCAATTTTAGACCGTACCTAACTAAATCTTTTTACTATTTTACAGCGATATAAAACTAATATAGAAGAAAAAATCCTATATTGCTTGAGATAATTATTACATTGGAGACATATATATTCTGATATAAAAATACATTGCGGCGCCCGGCGAACGAGATAGGCAATATAGCTACAGGCTTCAATTTGCCTGCAGACCTCTGCAAGGCGCTTACTTCGTTTAGCCTGTGACGCCAATATAGGAGGTTTTCTATTAATATTTAATTAAACTATGAATAAGTTGTTAGTTGTTTACTTGATTTTTATTGAACATCAAATTGATTTATTATTCCAGGAGTGACGAAATTGTACCCAGCAGTTGGTATATTAAACCTAATAACAGTATTTTGATCAGACTCCATAATAGGTAGGGAAAATAAGATTATATTTGTTCTTGATAGCATAAGTGTAATTTAAGTATTTCGTTTGGAGGGCAAAATTGTTGTGTTCGTGATTATTGTGAGTTTTATATATTACAATAATGCATTTTACAAATTATTTGGGGGAGGGGACTGCCCCCCTTGGACCACCTAAATTACGGCTATGGTTGATAGCAATATTAATTTCCAAAACGGTATTTTTACTCGTAATACGAAATCACCAATTCTGTACGGTTAAAAAATAGTTCATTTAGGTGAAGTGAAAACTATGAAAAATATTTTATAGTTTCTGAAGGAGTGTACTGTACATTTACCGTATAATAAATTTGTTTTAGATACGAGTAAAATAGAAATTATGTGTTTTGGATTTCAAAACATGTTGTAATTTATTTTATTGCATTACATTTATTATCAAGGCACTGAGGCGGATGGCCGGTCTCACTGGTTTATCCGTATCGTGTAACAGGGACTAGACACATTTCACTGCAACTGTATCACCAGTTGAGCCTAAACTACCCGTTACTGTGGATGTTGTATGTTATGCGACCAATGGATCGTGAAATTGGTCTGATCGGAAACTATACTGTCGGTTTAGTGAAGTTGTTAGTTTAGCTAACTCCGATATTGGTATCGTCTACATTTTACAACATATGACTGTAGTTATGTATATAAGTATATATATGTATATACAACTATATATATGTATATACAACATATGTATATAAGTGCTTATGACTGAATTAGAGTTTATAGCCTGATAATAGTTTAGAATCTTGAAATTTTAAGCTTTCTTGACATTTACTAGATTAAAAGCCAAAATCGGTACTTAAAACTGTCCTATCTGTCTGTTACGTTTTATAGGTAAGTTCTGCTTGCGATGGCCTATTACAGAATAACGGCTTCACCGTATATGACCAAACCTTTTGTTTTGCGTAGCTTTAAACATTTTAGGCTATTTAAAATCATCATACGTCATTATGGCTCTTCCCATAGTCAATCATAGTCAATGTTTTATTCTGGGAATTGATTTAATTTATAATCACCAAGATAATAGTAAAATGAAAATGGTTTAAACATCTAGTTAAAAAAATTCAAGAACCCTGTGTGGAGAAATGGTTACCAGCTAGTAGATTACCTAAATAAAATACCCATTGATACTAGATAAAATCTTAAAAAATAGTTACTGCTACCAACAATAACAGTCTCATGTTAAGAAACCGTTCAAAGATTCATTTAATGCTCGAAAAGTTCGTATTTGATGTAATATTGCACACTTAAACCACAGAAAACTATAAAAAAAACTATCTGTGGTTAAACTAGCTGAGTTAACGCTTGGTATAATACGAGTTACAAAGTATACAAGATTGTATTACAAGTTCAACCATAAATTGCATGAGTTAACGAATTTTTCCTTATTTAAATTCATATGTATATTTGTTTTAGAAGGATTCACTATTTAACTTCTCTGGTATATCGTAAATATAAAAGGATAACATTATCTTATCCGTCCAAACTCTTGAAAGTAAAAGTATCAGGTTGTTTATTTGAATAAAATGTGTTGAGACTGAAGAACGAATAGCTGAATAAAACATGGAAACTGTGCGGAACAGTAGCTGATGAGACGTGGCAGCGGCGACTTGCTGGCGACGGGAAACTGCAAATGAAACCCGGCAGTCATTTGTTGACGGCCACAATGGAGGCTTCACTGCGGAAACCTGCGATCTGTTCGACTGACGTCTCCTCCCCAACCTTTTAGCTAAACTTACTGTCTTTAATTTCCCTTGTCAGATCATAAAATGTTACTTCGCAAGGCGAGAAAAGATCTTTAACTACATCTAGTTGTCTGTTGCGGCTTATTTCGAGATTATGATGTAATATTGGATAACATACTTAATTACTAATTACTAAGGTTTATTTAGAGTTGAAAGAAAAACTCGTTAAATAAAACAGCAGCATTAAAAGGCTCGGTGAGTGTTTGGAGGGTGCACTTGATTTACTTAATGTAGACACAAGTGCCGTTTTGCAAGTGCTAGGAAAATATTTAATGGATGTGCTAACCAATTTTCTTCCTCACTTATTACTTGAACCTCTTGTTCACGTATGTGGTCAACCATCCATTGGCCATTGGTCATGATTATGGTCCATTGCCAATTGACATAATTAGCAGATGCATATTTGATATTTATTCTTATTTGATTATTATTCTTCCCCGAATTTTAATTTTGTCATGTATCGAGGGAGTATTCTAAAGAAGGGAAATAAGTCAAACTAAGAAAAGGTGAGATCTATTTTATGGCTGAAAACTCTTCAGTCTAAAAAATTTCCTCCGGCATATTTCGCTGAAAGTCATTTTTCAAATGATGAAGTACGGTTGGTAATTAGCAAATGGAAGTGTACGGAAGTTGCTGACACTTCTGAGAAGCAATTGAGGAGTGTCGCTGTCAAATCGCAGTCGTTCAAAACAAATGCAATTAACAAATTGCAATGCGACGCGCATCCCAGGGGATCGGTGTGGCGGAGTCTGGATAATATCATTAGTATGTTGATGTCCTTGGGGACTCATCAAGAAGAACAGGTTTTTTGCATTCTTTGTACATTTCTTCTGTTAAACTTAATTATAGGTTGATTAGGTTTGAGGTTATCTTCTAACAACAGTTTTGAATTCAGTGTTTGAAGGAAAAAAACTTGGAGCTATGAAGTTCTATTGCTGTTAGAGAATTTAGTATTTTGATTTCCATAATTAGATATATTTCTCACCTATCATCGGAAATTTATGTTAATTTATTTACATTTATTAACAAAAAATACAAATGTAAACTAGTAAGAATAATATTAGAACCACAATGAAAATTGACAAACTAATCCTGAATTTGTGAAGATCCAGTGATAATTATTTAAAAAAAATAATCATCAGTTACAATTTAATTGAAACTTAAATTCCTCTTTTATCTTATAAACATACTGTTAAAACGTTACCAATATAGACCCTGAAAACCACTTCAGTTTGAGAAGTAGAAACATTTATTATTAGAAAGGGCAAATACGAGTATCTGTAAGTTTCAGCAGAAAAGGTTGTTTCCTTTAATTTTTGTGGGTGGATAAAATATCCGCAGTTTGCAACAGGACAGGTTGGGTTCTTTCAACTCCAAAAGTATTTACTACCAGACGTTCCATAAACTGCTGCCACAAATACTCACGTGATATTTTCAAAATAAAACAATTTCTTCCACCCTAATGAACAGTACGGAAAGGGAGATTTGTAATGTTGTTGAGAGAACGAAGTTTGCGAAGATTCGATGAAGGAAGGGTCAGTTTATGAGCGTGTCCGCCCAGTGACGACTTGGCGATGTTGTTTCCTTTCGAAACATGTTTCAGAGAACCTTTCTCAAGTGAGAATCCGTCTTTATGATTAAAGTTTTGGACGATTTTAAGTTGACGCAATCATTTTGTGAAAACTCCAGCTGTAAAGTTCGCTGTAATATTGATTTAAAAAAGTAAACGTACGATTACAAAATTGTATAATTTTTGTAAAAGTTTCGGTATCCATATGAGGTTTGCCAAATTAATTAATATTCACAACTTTGAGATATTCAAGTACCAAATGTTAGGGTTCCAGACTGCGGAGAGCTAAACACACATGTGTTCCTTGTTTTCTTGCATGAACAATAATCAACAGCTTCTCGTTGCTTTTATAACCATATTAAATGAATTCAGATCAAACATGACGAATGTGAAGTGATAAGTAAATTCGATGTGGGTGAACCATTTTCTTTTCCTCTTTGTTATCGCATTTTCGGATTGTTTACAACTAGAGTATACTCCAACCAAGAGTAACTTGGTGCATCGCTAATGTATTAAACCTTGTCCCTCATAAATCACACATTAATGGATCCTTTTCCTTGTATTGTTGTTAGAACATCAAATATGTATAATCAGTGATTCTGTATGTTTCAAATTCGTAGGTGTAGTTGAATGGTTTTGATAAACCGTTTTCATATATCAAATCAAATTCAAATACAGATTTAAAATCTATATCTTGCAAGTGCCTAGTAGCCCAAACCGTGACTCTAAGAATACAAATCGAATCAAATGATTGAATAACCGATTTAAAATGAACATTACTTTTTGAACTGATAAACAACTATTTATTTTTTAAATATAACTATAATTAACGCTCACTAGAATTCTCAAACCACGAAATAGGACTAGTTAGGCATTTGACATGTAGTAGATTGTTAAATTCTGTTAGAAAAGGTATTTGACTAGAAGATTTTACTTCAAACCATAGTTTTGTTAAAATAGTTTTAAATTGGATGGAAATGTAAGTTAATTAGGTTCGTCGTTTTATCTCGATTAATATTTCAATTGTTTGTGCCTTTTCAATTAGTTTATAATTTAATTCCAAGGAGATGGAAAATAAGTGAGGAGGGTCATGTTCTTATAATGTTATTTATATAGGATAAAGTGCTATAGCCACAGGGAGGGATAAAAATTATCATAATCAAACTCTGTCTTAATTTAAATGGCAAAAACAAATATTTAGTAGTTTGCGGTACTTTTGTTTCAAAAGAAAGGAGCAAGCTGAGCATCAGGTGATAAATAAACCCATTTTACAGTACTTTGTCGTTACAGTAGAAAACATTGAAGACAATATTCATAGCTTGGAAATATAAAAAGTATACCAACCGAATACTTGGAACTCCGCCGCCTAACGAAGACAAAGCAGTATGTTAACCGAGCCGTGTTATTATAATAGGCCAGTGGGGTGAGGTACCAGCCGATGAAGGCCAGGAGCCATTCCTTGTGGTCAGAGACGCAGGGGGACGCGTCCTGCGATTTTTACGGCGAAAATAATCAATTTATCTGTGCTGTTGTATCGTTCACCCTCTAGTCTGGAAGTTGTCATCCCCCGTTTTGTGGCCATCTAAAGGTCATTGGCGTGTTTTTGGTCTAGTAGAGGGCGGAGTGTACGCAAACAGGAAAAATAATTTGGAAAAGTACTTAATTATTTCTCAGAAACAACTTAAAGCATTACAGAATTTTAAAACCAACTTATGTCACTAATACTAAGAAGCTGAACGCATGTTTGTAAGTTGCTCCATATCGCATAATGTTGAGGATTGATTTGATCTATTTCCTTAGGGAATCTGATATACCTAAAGGACACATATTCCCAATTACGATAATCCTCCAGAGGTCCGCTTCATCGCCCCTTAAAATTCCACTATGTTTTTTATGTTCATTATATTGATGGAAATCATGATAACATTAATCATCTGTTCTATGCCTGCAGGAAACGATCATGGAAACGATTAGGACATCGGCTTAATATTAATCCTGAACTGATTTTATAGGTTCAACAACTTTTTAACGTTATTTCTATAGTCGAGAACATATGTGGACAACATGATTCATAGTTTCGCACAAATTTAAATTCGTAGTTATTATTAAGTTTTTTTCATGCATTTTTATATATTATTCACCTTTATTCAATATAATAAAATGGTAAATGAAAAAATAACTTTAACATTATTCCTTTTTTCGTTCACCGGAAACTCGAATAGATTACTTTATTTTGAACACAAATGTATAAACCATGCCAAAGCAATTAGTTTAACTAATACATATTTGTTTCAGTACTTAATCTACACACTGTATAATCTAATATTTGATTATAGACTAAAATATTGAATTTAGATATATTATTTATATTCACAATTTTAATTACCATTATTCTTTAGAATATGCCGCGGTTCTTAAAAATGTATTATATCTGGCAGTACTCGAGTTACAAAAAGTAGTGTATCAATCCAACGAAACAGTAACAACACCCACCCTTGCTGAAGTGATCACACTGTCGCGAGCGCGTGACCGTGAAATATGATGATCCCCGATGGACAGCCACTGTAGGGGTGGTGTTGTTGAGGGAGTGGGGAGGGGTGTAGCGTCTTTTTAGAATCCCGAGTGAATGGGAAGTGGCCGCCAGAGGGTGACAATCGTGTTAGTGAACGCGCCGAGTTTTACCAAATGGCTTTGAATGAAGATTGATCACATTTACGCGAGGTCAGCTCTGGCTAGGCCGTTATAAACATTAGGGGATGTAGAGGTATGAAATTAGACGATTTGTAGATACTAGTGTTTTTTTCCTATCCATCGCTTTACAAGTCAGCAAAGTAAAAGAATAATCTCTTGAGGCACAATTATTCTTTCCATATTATATTGATTCACTGTTACATAACTGTTATTTATTGTCAATATAGCACCATTATTTAATCTAGGTAGAATAATTTAAGAAGAAAACTGCATACAACACAAAAATAATAAATACCCCCGTCGCAGCAAACCTGCGTACTCAGCGAATTTCCAATGCATATATATGTGACTCACTACTACATAGAGCTATTTACCAAGTTTCACAAAAATACATCCATAAATAAGTGATATATAGCATTTTATTTATTCTCCATAAGAATAACATTAGGGTTGAGGACGCAGGTTTGCTGCAACGAAGAAGATAAGTAATGTGTTTTTTGCAATTATCAATACAACTGAACCAGGTGAAGCTACATACCAAGTCCTCTTAATGTAGGTTCATAATTAAGGGAGATAATCAACTTTACTTATTCTCTATATGAATAACAAGGGGCCGAGTATGCAGGTTTGCTGCTACGGGGACTATCAACAAAAAACTAGTTTTTTGTGTTAATGTCAATATACCACAACTAGTTGAAGCCACATACCAAGTTTCATCAATATACATTTATAAATAATCGAGATATAGAATTTTATTTATTCTCCATAAGGATAACATTGGACAACGTACTGTGTTTAGCCCTTTGAATATCTCTGCAACGGTTGGACGTAGAACAACGATTAAAACACCAAAATGTTTGTTTTGATGAGCTAAACACATTAATAAACAGAAATGTGAAGTTTTTAGTAAAACTATCTGAGAAAAAAATCTAAAAACCTTTTTCCCATAAGATTAACATGGGACACGTTTTTTGGATTTTCTCCGCAACCACTTAACCTAGGTTAATGATTCAAAATACTAAATTATTTTTTTTTTAAGCTCTATAAAATGGCTGTAACCAAAATTGAGTGTTTTTAACATTTTGGGGTCAAACTTGCAAAAAGCCGATTTTTGGAAAATTGTAAACCCCCATAAACCCCCTTCCCATAGTGCGATCGATCTGGTTTTCGATCTTGAAGCCATAAATGCTACTCTCCACATTTTTGCCAAATTTCATCAACATCGGGTGTTTCTTTCAAAAGTTATCGCGGTAACGGACACACACATATATATATATATATATATATATAAATATATATAAATTTGATCGAATAGTGTTTTTGGAATCTGGGGACCTCAAAACGAAAAGTTATCATGGTCTCGGGCTTAAGTCTTACCATGCCACCTACGGTAATAGCTTCTTTCCTATAGGGGAAATTCGCTAAAACTTAGTTTATTAAGAATGAGTGTACGTTTCTCTCAGCCAGCAGTTTTTTTCTTTTGTAGAAAAGAATCCTTTGAAAATACTAAATTTACAGTGATATAATATTATTATCAATGACAACTCAGCTGCTAGATTAAAACATGACATGGATTCTAAACATTTACGTTTACCTCTAACATCATATCCACAACTAGCAATACCAATTTCAAGCCAGCTGGGCCAGTGGGGTGCTATCTGGTCTCAGTACGTCTACTAAGTTTCCTGTGTATTAAGAGATAAAGAAATCGGAAGCAATATCCCACGGCAAGGAAATTCAATCTTAAAATAGCACTCTTTGCACTGACCCACCCTCTCATAAACTGACCGAACCCCCTCCTTTATTTCCGGCCAACCTTTTATTTTTAATAACATTTCCCTGCACATCGTGTTGTCTGTTCTGCTCATCAGTAGCAGCTGCAGAAAGGCTTTTGTTAATATTTGTTTGTGTGGTTGGAAGTCTAGCAATAATATATTGCAAAGCATAATCTTTTATGTATGTTTGGTATATGGTATCAGACCACAATATTTAATCAACGCATTTAAAAATTTCCATGAAACATCTCAAACGTTGTTAGTCGTACTATGATTAGTTTCGGGAATTTATTAGCTAAAGGTTTATGTACTAAATGCTACTTTGCAAAGTTTCATACATCCTTTAAAAACATAAGGGCTTTCAACTTAGCTTTAGTCTACTAGTAGTTGTTTGTTAAAAACCATGATTTATTCCACTGAACATATCTCAATCTTTAGATATTATTTCTCATTTGTGTTTTTGTCTGTTGACCTATCTCCCATAATACTTCAAAATACCCCCGTCGCAGCAAACCTGCATACTCAGCGAATTTCCAATGAATTATAACATAACACATTAAGCCACTTAACAGGGATTCATAAGAAATATATTCACAAACAAGCGATATTTAAAATATTAATTATTCTCCATAAGAATAACATTGGGGATGAGTACGCAGGTTTGCTGCAACAAGGAACACAAAATAATGGGTTTTCATGCAAATATCAATAGAACTCAGCTATGTGAAGTCACATACCAAGTTTCATCCATATACATTCATAAATAAGCGATATATAACATTTTAATTATTTTCCATAAGAATAACATGGGGACCGAGTACCTAGGTTTGCTGCTACAGGACCTATAGGCAAAAAATTGTTTTTTTTTGTGCAAACAACAATAAACCACAACCAGATGAAGCCATATACCAAATTTCGTCAGTTTATGTTCATAAATAAGCTAGATATACAATTTTTCTTTTCCTCCATAAGAATAACATTAGACAACGTACTGTGTTTAGCACTTTCAATATCTCAGTAACCAATTGACGTAGAGCAATGATCAAGATACCAAATTGTTTGTTTTTTTATGCTGAAGTCAATGGTGAAAATTAAAATTTGATGTTAATAAAAATTACATGTCGAAACCCCAAAAAACCCATTTTTGGGCTACAAAACCCCCCCAAAACCCCCCTTCGGATGGTGCGATATGTCTGCATTTCGAACTCGTTCAAATAAATGGTACTTTACACGTTTGTACCAAATTTCATTAAGATCGGACCTCTTTTATGAGAGTTATCGTGCTTACGGACACACACACACACACACACACACACACACATATATATATATATATATATATATATATATATATATACATATATACAAATTTGAACGAATGTTGTTTTTTGCATCTGGGGACCTCAAAATGAAAAGTTATCATGGTCTCGGGCTTAAGTCTTACCATGAGACCTACGGTAATAGCTTCTTCCCTATAGGGGAAATTCGCTAAAAACCAATAATTGAGCCATCATATTGAAAATTACATTCACTGAATAAAACAATTTCAAACCCAAGAATGTGATAATATATTAGTGAGTAATTATTTGGTTGTCAACGTGCTAGTGGCACCATAAGTTCAACTAACCAAAATACGCAAGATGCGCATGAGCAGTTATTCTAGTTATCACAATTCATAGATAAAATTCACTCAATTCCAACTAAAACACCCAGTTTGACAAAGGCTTTTCACGTAAAACCTATTTCCATAATTTACTTATTTATTTCTAAGTAACCTTTAGGCCGTTATAAATCTTTCTAATCTGATTTTTAACAGTTCCTCACTGATTGTCTTCTTTTCAGAAGTTAAAAATTGCGTTTTTACCAACAAGCAAGCCAATAGCTGCCGATGAAAATCCCCGGATCGAAAGGGGTTAAAGCCCAAGGGACGAAGATTTAGTCGTAATTAATTCTGCTTTATGTCAGTCAAGAGCTCGAATGTTATCCAGCATTAAATCCACTCAATTAACAAGAATTTGCAATTATACACAGACGTATGGTTAATATTATACTCAATTATACAATCATAAAAAAGTTTAAAAATAAGAACTATTATGGCATTTTTATATTTTTTGTAAGACAGTTGAACTTACGTTTTGACACTTCGATTGAAATAAACTCAAACCTGACCACACGAAAATTCAACGATCAACAATGAAATATATTCAAACTTATTTCTATAGAAATCAAACGTCATTCTCAAATCCCGTTTTTCCCGAACTATTGGATTTGTGAGATTATTTTGATCTCCGGATTTGTTTTTTCCTGTTTGGATCTAACGCTAAGAAGGTAAACTGAAGGTGTTCCGTAAGAATCTTTCTCAGGGATATCTCCCGAAGTTTTTTCCGGTAAGACCTTAATAAACGGAACTTGGCGGCCCTAACTCCTCATGCCTTCCGCCAAAGTGCAAAATCAAGGAAGAGGAAGGAAGTGAAAAAGACGATAGTTAAAAAAAGACGAATCTGATCTTGTTATATTCTCAAACAGAGGTCGGAATAGGAAGACAATCCTGAGACATCAAAGTGTGATGATAACAAAATACTCTTAGGAAAAAAGAAGACGCCTGGCAACGGAAGTCCGAGGTGCCATGAAACGTCACAAAGAGGAAGTGAAATAAGAATAAAACACCACAATCTTCTGTTTTGTTACCGTTCAGTTTATGTCAGTTTATCATTCCCTATGAAACTGACTACAAAGACTAGCCAAAGACTACAAAGAAGGACCCGGATTTGTTGACCCAGTTTACTTTCTCCAGTTTTACAGGTTTCCAAAAACGACGGTGCATGAATTGAAAAGCAATTATTTAAAAACAACCAGAAATTACTCTGAAAGCAGCCGAAGGACATCAAGCGATGTCTGTTCCAAAGGAATTGTTGCTATGGTAATATGCAGACCTAGGAAGGAAGCAAATTCCGCTGCCTTTTACATGAAAGTTGATTCCCAACAGGGATAAACAGGATTCACACCGTTCCCCGTCTTCAAAACTCAAATCGGGCAGTAAAAATTCCTCAAATAGTTGAAAGTTTTATCCTACCCGTTACTTTCATACTAAATCCCTCTCCACATGACTAAATTCACGAGCACTATCAGTTCTCTTCTGATACGTGTTGCTCCATCGTAAACCTCTGGACGCCAACTCACTTCTGCTATCGCTTACCGGAAAGGTGAAGGTTTGTACCAACGGCATAGACTGCCCTTCGCATTGGTTGAGATCGCTACAAGAGCACATAGTGTTTAATGAGAATATACGCCGAGAATTTTTTAACATTTTGAGAGGGAAAGATCCAATCTTGCGTCAGAAAGCAAAGTTAATCTATAGCCCAATGACCAGTCAACCAATCAACCAATGTCAGCCCAATGTCAGTTGGGTCCAGTATCGAATCTTCATAAAATATTCAAATCCTTTTATGGGATCGATTTGAGGAACCTCGGATTACGAAGTAATCACGCTAATTAAAACGCTACCCACAAAGCTAGTTAAAACACCCAGACTTGACGAGTGTCTTTATCTCAGTAATTCTTTCTACTCGCCACTGTGCAAAAAACCACGTTAGTTATAACTGAACAGCGGAGAACTAACATGCTTACTTCCATACCCTTCTGATAAGTTCCTCTTCAAGCTTCCTGCCAAAAGTCTTGAAATAAATGTTTTGGCTTTGTTGGAAATATAAGAAGCCATTTAGCAGAAGCAGCTATGATGTTAATCCCCTTCCTCGTTTTCTTTACAAGCTGCACCCTTCTGGAATCACACTTGGAATAGAGGCAGTGTTTCATGACAGTGTACTTTAACAGTTTTTAATTATGATGGATTTTCTTCGCCGCTCTGATTGTCTTATTGTTATTTTAATCCCCGTCTAGAGGAGGGCGCATCCCACATGTATAATAGCGAGATAGTTGGTGTTAGCGGGGAATCCCTGATGTGGAAGGGGTGAGGCCCATGGGACGTAGGATTACATTCGAGTTAATTGAACATAATGGAACCGGAAGATTAAAGTAGGTTGCAGGGATTAAGAGCTTATAACTCGCGAATACTTGCGATACGGAATCTCTGAAATACCTTGCGGGAAGCGAGACTTATATTTATCGCTAAACCTCAATGTGTAGAGCATGAATTATATAGTTTAAAAATAATCCAGGTTTAATCAAGAGCTACTAAATTTACTCTTATCTTTCATCTTACAATCATTAATAATTATTCAATTAATATAAAACTAGATTTTACATCTATAAGGACAAATAAATGTTAAATATAAACATTATCTATGGTTATTCAACGATTAATGGTTAACTGAAATGGAAATATAAAATTGTTCTACAGGTTAAAAATATAAAAATACGATACAAATTTTTAACAAATGTTTGAGGAAAGTTTGAGAATTGAGTAGGTTGAAGGAGGAATAGCACGTTACCACTTTAAACCCTTCATTGAAAAAGTTTTCGTCAGTACTCTTATGATAATTAGTTACATGTGGAAAAAGTCGACGAAACTAGCAAAAAGGAAATACTCTTAAAAAAGGAAAAACTCTGGATATTTGGTTTTTACTGCATGTTTATTGTCGAGAGAGATATATTGCTAGTTAGTTAAAATAACAAATATTATAACTTTATTTTAACTTACCTTATATTATACAAGGTTAGGATAAAAATAACATCTCAATCATTAATCAGGCAATCTCGGCAGACAATACATTACTAAATCCCAACACCCACTGATACGAAGGGTAAATATCATTTGTCCCCTCATACATTACGGTATGACATTCAATCTGGTGCCTTATATCGTTAGGAAAGAGGGTTTGACATTGTCATGGTCTGGAATTGAATTCGGCAAAATTTACATACAATAAAAAAGTCACGATTGGCAACAAGCAAATTGACAAAACCCACGTTTTGAGGCTATCAAATCGTGGGTCTATAAAAACCTGACCCACGGATCTATCCTTTGATATGAAAGTGGAAAAGGGACACGTAAATAGGTTCTTGGGAATTATTGGTTCAACCTAGACGAAACACGGACCTAATAGATTTGATAGAAAATATAAAAAAAACTTCATGGAGGCGGTTAAATCCTATAAACATAATGGTAGAGATAATTTACTGGACTTAATCCAGTTGGCCCCCAACGCAGGTGTTCATGGAACTCCGTTAATATTCTCCATCGAACTATATTCCAGACCTCCGATCCTGTCTGCCCGTGTTCTCCGTCTTCTGGAAACTTGTTTGGTCCCTCAAGTATTCCGTGATCATCCGTTTGTCAGTCTCTTTGGATTCAGAACTGGTACTATAAACTAAAAATAATAATTTGCTTACAACTTATTATATTTTGTTATATTGTTAAGTTCATATTTCATAAGACTTTTTCAGTCTTTAGGCGTTTGAAGTAGGTTCGAAAACGCAACAGGACATTTTCGATTTAATCAATCAATTTACTTAAGATTATATTTGTAATAAATTACAAGATTTGTCAGTTCACTAACAGTTCCGCAAGGGTATTAAAAGGGTCGTGTGCAGAACGAGTCAAATATTGCTCACACACAAAATACACAAACACCTGCTATTTGACTAACAGCCCATCACTTACTTTTACATACTCATTTTTACTTACAAACCACACCACTCTTACTTTTACATACTAATTTGTACTTACAAACCACACCACTCTTACTTTTACACACTCATTTGTACTTACAAACCACACCACTCTGACTTTTACATACTCATTTGTACTTACAAACCACACCACTCTTACTTTTACATACTCATTTGTACTTACAAACCACACCACTTACTTTTACATACTCATTTGTACTTACAAACCACACCACTTACTTTTAAATACTCATTTGTACTTACAAACCACATGGCTCTTACTCCTGTACTCTTACTTACACACCACTACGGCTTGCGGTTGATCATTAACGGCACATGAATCTCATTTCTTGAATCTTTGGTTTTAACTAACTGGACCCAATGTAAACTTTAATCGTCAAACATTCAAAGTGTCTTTCAGTTTGCACTGGTACTATGAATACCCTAAAAACATTGAATTATTAAAGGAAGCCGTATGCTGATACAGTTGTACATTGTCCATCTCCGTTAGCATATCTGTTCAAAATCAGGGGGATTGGGTTAAACACATTTCACTGCAACTGTATCACCAATTGAGCCTAAACTGCCCGTTACTGTGGATGTTGTATGTTATGTGACCAATGGAGCGTGAAATTGGCCTGATCAGGAAACTATACTGTCTGGTTTAGAGCCGTTGTTGTTCAAAAAGCAACATGACAAGAGCACAAACTACGTTGAGGTAGTTCTTGAGTTAATGCTACTATATAAATAAGCAATACATTGTCAAGGCTGTAAAATTAATCACCCTCAAGAACCAAGTAAAAGATAAAGATTAACTTTTAGTTGGATACGAAGCTACTCTCCTAATAGTCTAATAGCCAATGACCTTTTAAGTCATACAATTTGCATACTTTTCTAATGTTATACAGAGTGTCTCAAAAGTCGACGACCAAACTTCACAGGCTTGTCATACGGACTTTTCCAACTAAAAATGTCGTATATTTGTTTATCACATTCTTCATAATTTACGAGCTATTGATGTTTTGTAATGTTTTAAATCTGTGTATTATAATCTTATAAATTAATTTTAGGCAATACAGTATACACGTAGGACCATGCAACTTTTACACTGTATACGAACAGTATTTACAACAAATTCAGTTTTCGGAGTTTATAATATAATACAAAAATATACAATTTAATGCCTTTTTAATTTAAATTTTTCATTTAAAACAAAATTTGTCTTTCAAATATTGTCGCCGTTTACAGTTTCTGCCGTAGAGAGTGATCCTATATCTTAAAAGCTTTCCCATTTATTGCAGATATTATTACGATTTTAAAAGATTTATTTCCCTAATTTCACTAATAGTGATGGTTTTGAAATTAATACACTTTTTCTGAAATTAACCATTAATTTCAAGTAACAAAAATTATGAATAAAAATAATTTTGCATTGATTTATTTTTTAATTTTATTAAATTATTAAAGCTGCATTTATTTATAATTACTGTTCATTTTTATTAGCTGTAAAAGTTGTATAGTCCTACGTGTATATTGTATTGCCTAAAATTAATTTATAAGATTGTAATACACAGATTTAAAACATATTACAAAACATCAATAGCTCGTAAATTATGAAGAATGTGATAAACAAATATACGACATTTTTAGTTGAAAAAAGTCCTTATAACAAGCCTGTGAAGTTTGGTCGTCGACTTTTGAGACGCCCTGTATAACATTAGAAAAGCATGCAAATTGTATGACTTAAAAGGTCATTGGCTCTTAAACTATTAGGAGAGTAGCTTCGTATCCAACTAAAAGTTAATCTTTAACTTTTACTTGGTTCTTGATTCTTGGTTCTTGGTTCTTGGTAATTAATTTTTCAACCTTGACAATGTATTGCTTATTTATATAGTAGAATTAACTCAAGAACCTCAACGTAGTTTGAGCTCTGGTCATGTTGCTTGTTGAACGAACAACGGCTCTAAACCGGACAGTATAGTTTCCTGATCAGGCCAATTTCACGCTCCATTGGTCGCATAACATACAACATTCACAGTAACGGGCAGTTTAGGCTCAATTGGTGATACAGTTGCAGTGAAATGTGTTTAACCCAATCCCCCTGATTTTGAACAGATATGCTAACTGTTCAAATTATGTATAATTTGAAATTATGTATAATTTGCCCTATTTAAAACATTTGAAAATCGAACCCGTGACCTTCAGTTTTGGAACATTCTGTACATACATTTTGATGAAAGTATTTTTAATAGATTGCCCATATGCGTTTTAGTTAGGAAGAATTTTGTTTGTTGAAATTAGACCAAACCGTTCTCCCGTTATACATGCTGGACGGATTATTTATTAAATATACTAGGTGTACGCTCATTCTTCCCGTAAGAGGATGAACGAAGACTGAATTTTTAAAGATATGTAGGCAGGTACTGGATTGGTAACACTCTTCTGTTATCCGTTTTAACTCCACAACAGCAAGAACAG
Organism: Allygus modestus; assembly: GCA_963675035.1. Taxonomy (NCBI): domain Eukaryota; kingdom Metazoa; phylum Arthropoda; class Insecta; order Hemiptera; family Cicadellidae; genus Allygus; species Allygus modestus. The sequence continues at coordinate 22,168,875 of OY776116.1, forward strand.
ATAATTAATAAACCAAACATTTTACTAATGGAATGGTAACACCATTCCCATATCCGTTTTAACTCCACAACGGCAAGAACAGATAATTTAGGACTAATGTAAATAAAAAATACTACTGACTACTGGAGTGTTAACACCCTTCTCATATCCGTTTTAACACGACAGTACCTGGGGGCCAAGCTTTGCTCGGGGGAGGGCCAATCAGTCAGTTTAGATGACTTGGAGTAATATTTTATCACTTTCACCTACTGATAATCAGATTTGTGTAACTCATTTGCCTCTTTTCTACATTTTTAAGGTTCCTCCAGTTGCTATTTATAGCTCAATGTCCTTTTCATTTATTTTACTACTCTATATATATAATCTTCACTCAAATCTTTTAATCTCTGTTCTCAGGAAACCACATGTTAATAATCATAAAAAAACATGAGTATTACTTTGACAGTTTCCTGGTTGATTATGAACAGCTGATAAAATTCTTTTGTGTTGATTTAAAACTCCATAAGCCCAATGTTAATTTTTTTAACTTTTCATTTTATTTTTGTTTACATTATTTGATTTTTCCTGGGGATGAGACCTGTCTATAACTTATTTTTATCACAGAAATTAGTTATTTTGAACATTTGAAGGAAATCGTTGGAGCCGTTTTTGAGATTAGTGTCGCAAGCAAGCAAACATACAAGCAAACCTTACTCATATTAAAGTATATGATACCTGGGGGCCGAACTTTGCTCGGGGGAAGGCCAGTCAGTTTGTTTAGATGACTTGGAGCTTATTTCACCACTTCCCCCTACTGATAATCAGATTTGTGTAACTCATTTGCCTCTTTTCTAAATTTTTAAGGTCACTCCAGTTGTTATTTATAGCTCAATATCCCTTTGATCTATTTTACTACTCTATGTATGTAATCTTCTCTCAAATCTTTTAATCTCTGCTCTCAGGAAACCACATGTTAATAATCATAAACAACATGAGTTCCATGTGGTTCCATAAAATCAGATAATAAATCCTTTGAATGAAGATTACATGTAGAGTGGTCATATCCAGAATGACTCAAAGGTGCATTATAATAACAACTGTTGTGACCTCAAAAATGCTCGTTAGTAGGGTACATGGTGAAAAACAACTCCAAGTCATAAACAAGATTGACCTTTCCCTAGCAAAGCTCTGTCCCAGGTAGTACTTAAACTATATGAGTATAACTTTGAGAGTTCGCTGAAAGATTTTGAACAGCTGTTATGACTCTTTTGCTTTTATTTTAATCTCCAAAAGCCCAATGTGATTTTTTCAATTTTCCATAGCGGCTTTTTACATTATTTGATTTTTTTTGGGGGGATGGGACATGTCTAGAACTTATTTTTAACCCAGATATCAGGTTTTACAACACAAGTAGTTGGAAGGACACATTAGTAATTTTTTAAGAAAATCGTTGGAGCCGTTTTTGAGATAAGAGTTGCAAGCAATCAACCAAGCAAGCGAGCATGCAAACCTTACTCATATTATAGTGTAGGATAGGATTGAGTCAAAATAATTCAGCATTTGTATTGATTGACTATAACATATTTTTACTCTTAGGCACATAGAATGTACACGAGACAGGGACAATGATTCTGGATTCTAGCATGTTTGAAGTTCTTCATACAGACGGCCAGGGCTGAATTTAGGTCTGTACAGGCTCTGGTCTACACCCTAAATGCAAGTGCGGGCCCTTACCAGCCCGGCCAACTTTCCTGTTTGATTTATATAATATAACCTACGCTTATATCAGGCTCTACAGATGGCGTTGTGCAGTTACTTAAATTTCAAATTGCTAAAATCCATATTGCTGCCTAGTGTATATTAACGTTGTCATGGCAAGATATTATTAAGTGATTTTCATTATCTAAATACATAAAACAAAGTCGGGATTGTATGTTAGTTATTTAGTTTCATCGAACAGCTGTTATAAGGATGATATCTAAACATACTTGAAAAGCATATAAACATATGTTTATTATAGACATAATAAATCTATTTGAATAGCAACTCATTTTCAATACCGAAGCAAGCTCTATATAAACATAGGCAAGTGAGCGTAGCTAACGAGCTCATCTTGAAAAAGAAGGAGAATCTTTGACATAAAACAAATTCAGTGACATTAGGATAGAATAATGTCTGTCTGACCAGCTAGTAGTACTCAACCCGAATGCTGACCCGAACTCCCGAACGCTTACCCAAGGATCATCTTTCCTCCATAAATTTAACAAGGCAACTTTTAAAGCCAGCGAGGCGGAGCTCTAAGGTCGGGGTTAAAAGAAAATAACAAAAATCTTTTGTATAATTGAAAATTTTCTAAAATTACTAAAAAAGGTGTAAATAATAACAAAGAAAATTTTCCTGTGCGGTGGAGGTCTATGGTTGAGTAGGGCGGAGTATCAAACGTGGGGACATCTTTCAGGAGATGCTGCTTTAACAAAATAAATCCAACGAATCATACGTTAAAATTAAAAGTTGGGAGTGATAGTAATGGCAGAGCCCTGAGGGAAGAACAAAGAGGTATCCATAATATTTTGGTACCCAACAATGTAGTATATAGGTCTGGAGCAGTTTTGAGGAGCCGCTTTCGAAATCTTTGGATTTTTTATTTGGTGGTTTATATTAGGTTTCTAATAAAATATACCACCTGATTTTTAGAAAAATTTGGGTTCAGAAATTACAGGGCTTAAGAGATCCCAAACTTCAGTTTTTTACCTTTCTTAGTACCATAATCTTTAAATATTTTTAGCAGGTTTCAACAGTTTTATCTCATTGCCATAAAAAGCTCTAAAAGATGAAAAATTAGTACTCCAATCTACACACGGTTAAATTAGTATTTCGTTAGTAGGCTATTCGGCTAATGGTTGTGGAGAATATTTCAATTTCCATTCAGCAGTAAACTAAGTATATTGTCCGATGTTATTCTTATAAGAAATAAAAAACATATATCTCTTGTATACTTATTAATTTTATTAAAACTTGGTGTGTTAGCATTGACCAATAGAGAATATTCGTCCCAGGACAACCTTAAAACTGGTCTATACCAGTTTGGATGCTGACATTGGGTACAGCAAATGAAATTGTCATTACATAAGAAAGTTTTTTGGATGTCAATTATGACAAACTTCCCTTTCACCTTTGGTCCCTCCACTTGCAGCGGCTCGGGGCGGAAACTCAGGGGTTGGTCCCCAACCTGAGAATGTATGGTCCCTGGCTGTTGTACATGGATACCCCATCCGTTGAGTTGGCCAGTTGGAGGGCAGAGCGGGTCCACATTGAGCCTGATCACAGCTGTCACAAGGCACGGGAGTTGGTACTCTGAAAGGCCAATTTGGCTGCCTGTCCCATCCCACCCTTTCCTTTCCTGCTATATCCTAACCTTCTGGTAACCTGCGCAAAATTCCCGCTTATGGAAAACGTGCCTATAGCAGCTATGCTGGGGTTTCCTAATCTAGCAACAATGAATAGAGAATATGCGGAATACGTTTCAATCTAACCCTGGAGGGTGAGGTGGAGCAATTAACTTCTTAAAACCACTGTGTGTACCTAGCAAATTAGATTAAACTGATTGCGTTTATTTGGTCACATGTCCTAGCTCCTGTTCACGCTTTTTTAAGACTCGGCCAATGACTAATATATTTTTGGTACCGGATGGTTTTCGACGAGTTTTAAATATATAACCTGAGAGAAAAGTTGCCAATAATTATTAGACCTATTAATTTCCAGCTCCAAAATCAGGGGGTTAAACATACAGAAATATACTTGTTTTAAACCCATTTAATGTAAAAAAAGGTATTCAATGATTTATTTATATAACAGTATCTTATAAAATTCATACCTTAAATTTAAAAATATGTTTACATCATTAATATATGTTAGTTTGAATTTAAATACACAAGCTACTGAAATCGCAGCACGAGAGATTTAAAAGCAAAATCCAACATCTACATTAATGACAATTTTTCAGGAGGGCAATCTGTCTACATCGTAATTAGTTGAACAATGTAGACGGTTGGGATTACGGAGTTTTGGACATCTTGACTGTTTATGAAAATCAATATTAACCACAGAAAATGCAAACAAATATAAACTGTAACCAGACTATTTTACTGACCGGTAGATTACAAAACTTTAATCCCATGTCATTAGGTGACAGTGAGGCTTATTTGGTACATTACATGTAATAAAGATAGTTTGCACGTATGATAGTTTAGTAAGTCTGCCATCAAGTAATTTGTTCACAATGTAAAGAAACTACTATAGGTCTACAACACGCTTGATTATAAATCACAGTCAGTCGTGTTACAGAGTTATCCTGTCCCAGTAATTCAAAAATTCCAAAACCTATTGTATTAATTTATCATCACTAGTCCAAACACTTAGCTTTTACATCGAAGTTTTCCAGTAAAAAATAAACTGATAATAAATCTAAATAGATACAAGCATTGTTTTAAACACGACAAAACACTATTAATTTACATAACACTCACATTTTAAACTATTTCGAAAAAAAAATTGATGGAACAAAACATAACCAAATCCATAGTTTTGGTTATGTTTACATTTGAGTAATTTATAAACAAACATGTAGTGTTTCCACTCTACAGTAAAAATATGCCACGCACTGACACAAAAAATCCCACTTTATCCCAGACTCTCCCTTATAGTATCCCTCGTCATATCCCACACTTTCCCACTGATTTGTTAAACATTGCAACACAATTAATGTTAAATATTATATGATTATTGAATAATGTATTAGTACAATATTTATACCGTTAGATAGAGCTTATTTAGATCTACTAATTACCTATAGGTATTTTACATTTTAGTACCTCAAAGGATTTTGAGCAATGCGACATAGGTTAATTAAAGGTGAATTAACTAAATTAAATAATTTATTTACGTGAGAGGTACTAATATTTTAATGGTAGTACTAAAGAGTACGAAGTAGGTACTAAATAATGGCAAATAGTTTGCTTGTTAATTCCAACATGGCTCGGCCAGCGATATTGACATGATTCAGTGTTCGTTCTGTGACGTTTATAAAATCATAATAGGTGCGGACAGCGAGGTTAAAAATGGGAAACCCCGCAACTGCCAGTACGGCGAGAAAATCCACTAGAAGTGCTACTGCTAAGGTGCTCTAGTCGTAAGTTGTAAGCAAACTAGCAGACGTAATGCCGATTTCAAAAAATCCTACTTTATCCCACAATCCCATTTTATCCCACAAGCAGTCAAAATATCCCATATAGAGGATAAAAATCCCTCAAGTGAAACAAAGACAAATCCCAGCTGACATTTTAAAGACAACCATAGTCAATAGCTTACTACGAAAACCAATTCAACTACTGAATATCAAACATTAAAATTAGTTTTAATAATTATTAATAATATAAAATAAAATACGAATGCTGTGTTAAAACATCCCTTTGGTATCCCAAATGACTCCTTCAAAATTTCATTAAGAAATGTTTTACAGTTATTTAGTATTTCGATAACACACCCACCCACACACACACACACACACCCACACACGGCCACTGAAACTTCTTCATCAATACAGTGATTCACTTCGTTCATCAATAAACATTGTATATACAGGTATAGATTTACCCATTTTTGGAACGCAATTAAGCTGCCAGACTTTGATTTTCTGAAATAAAATATTAAGTCATACTGGTTGTATAGCATTAGAAAAGTATGCAAATGGTATGACTTTTTGGGTCATTGGCTCTTAGACTATAGCTTATATACACCGAATACTTACGTTGTTGTCAACTGTAACTGAAAAGTTGTTGACAGCTCTTTTTGTATGTGACTGTATCTATTTTGCATATTATGGCAGCAAATCAAGAAATACGATAGAAACCTGACTTATTAAATTAAACTATTAAATTAATTCAATGGTAACTATGGAAATGTAAAATATTATTCACAAAAATTTGAAAGCAAACTATTTTACGACACTGAAATTAGTTAGTGAGCCATCCTCTTAAAAATAAATTATTATAATTTAGTTTGAAAAAGATGAGTAAAACACATCAAAACTGTTAAAGTACAGATTTTTTTGTGAGATTTGTTTGGCAGTTAAAATGTCTATAGTTGAATAGGAAAACCTATTTTGATTATTTTACAGACATATGGTGCTGAATTTACAACGTTATTAACGATGAATTTTAAATTGAAAATAGAGTAGTGCTTGTATAATGTTCAAATCCAATTTCCTTAAGCAGTGATGGGATTAGATGTTTTCTCTCTGGAGGGCAGGCTGGCATTGGCAAATTGAAATCGTTTATGACTAATGCAATTACAAAATTACAACTTCTTTTGGTAGAAACTTGAAGAAGGAGTGAAGTAAATTGATTGTAGGAGACGGAACATTTGTTATGTCCACCGTTAAACATATACAGTTTGTTCGTACCTAGTTGGATAATATAATAAATTATTAATTGGTTTTACAACTGTAGGGATAATTAAAAAGCAATGAAACCTCTTTTCTTTTATTTTTTACAAATTATTAGAAAAATGTAATTTAAAATTATTTTGGTTTCAAAAATATGTATTACACACCACTTAATACTGCGTGTATTACTGACTATGTGTATTTTTGCCTATAAAAGCATAACAAACCGTTAATGAACAACAAACAGTTTCATAAAATTGAAAATCACTGAAGTACGCTTTATCGATTTATTGATTTTAAACTTTCCTCAAAACATGTAGTATTATTATTAATTAATTGTACGTGCTTTTGTCGTAAACATGATATTTTTAACATTATGTCAAACTTTAATCCCATATTCGGAGGACGTAAACAAGAACAAAAGTTGAATCCTTTTGTGAAAATGTATTTTTTAAATTCCAAAAAACCGGTGAGTTTAGAGTTAAGAGTTTACAATACAAAGTAGTTTACAATACGAAGTTGGTATTTTACAACAAAAATCGGCAGTGTAAAAATTCGTCTACTAATTCGGAAATTAATTTCACAAAACGCTGAGACCCTGGTAATTTGCTAATGGAAGGGCAATGAAAGTTGCTGACACTCCCGAGAAGTCATTCAAGGGTGTCGATGTCAAATCGCAGTCATTAAAACAAATGCAATTAACAAACTGAGAGGCGAAGTTCACCCCAGGAGACCAGAGGATGGTTGTGGGAGGCTGGGAAATATCTGTTGATGTCTCCCAAGGTTCATTGATAAGTCTCAAAGTACCTATGTTAGATGATTTACTTTTTAATTGGTAGTTCGATATTTTATTGGCGATTTTCGGTATAGATTACTACGTAAAGCATTATAAGAAAAAATATAATCGTTTATAATAAGGGTAAATAAATAATAAATGAATTACTCTTAAAGAAACCAGCTGTATCTCAAGACATATTTTAATTGTTAATTTCTTTTACAAATATTTACTTGCCTTTACAAAAGTAAAATAGGTTATTGAATAATCTAAAGTTAGGTAGAATACTTATTGGTTAGAACAATTTAAAATTCTAACAGTTTTTCACACTATAATAAACTCCTTGTAAAATTTCTAATTTACCGTCGTGTTTTTTTTACATTTTAAAATGTTCTTTTCTTAAATATCTTGGTAACTTACTATACAATACCAGCTGACGTACCTGGTCTTCGCACAGGGGTTTTCTTTACTCGTTCTTTAGTCAATGCAATTGCATTTTAGTTAGCTTGAAACAGCTGTTCTTGCTTCTGCTCTTTAAGCTGTCAAATGGAAGTGTCCACAGCTGTTCACATTACAGTTTCTGAATGTTTACTTTTTTCTGAAATGTAAACACTGAAACTTCACGGGAGTTCACGGAAGTTTACGGGGCGTAGCCCGAGGGGATTTTAAGGAAGTGATTAGGCCTATGTGTTGCATGGGTTCAAGATCTACCTTTGTGTAAAGTTTCAGCCCAGTCGGTTCAGTAGTTTTTGCGTTTACCCGAAACATCAGACACACAGACACGCGCGCGCGCGCGCGCACACACACACACACACACACACACACACACACACACACACACACACACACACACACACACACATACACACACACAACACACACACACACACACACACACACACACACACACACACACACACACACACACACACACACACACACACACACACACATACACACACACAACACACACACACACACACACACACACACACACACACACACACACACACACACACACACACACACACACACACACACACACACACACACACAGACAGACAGACAGACAGACAGAAACCACCTCTTCTTTATAATATTATAGATTTTAATAAATATAGTATAAACTTGTTTAAGATAGTTGTTTTATAAAAGGTTTTGCTATGGGTAGAATATAACAATTTAAATAATAACTAAGACTATTTGATTTTTTAATATTGATAAATTGATTACACGGTTACTTTGTTCTAAAAATATCTTTTGTAAGGATCAGAGCTGCTTTTATAAGTATTTATTGCCAGTGACACTCAAGATTAAAAGTGTGTTAAGTGCTGAAGTGTGTTACATCAAGAAAGAATCTGAACATTACAAATGTAAGAGAAGCATTTAGATTCTGTAATATAGTTTGTTCTACTATAGACCATAAGTTAAACATGATTCTAAAATACTTTCAAAATTAAGTTATATTTTCCACTCTAAAATGCAATAAGGTACAGAATTTAGGCATTGGAAGGTTAACATCATTGAAGGAAACAATCTTTGCCAAGATTGGGGGAAGGAAGGGTCAGTTTATGAGCAAGTCCTGTCGGAGATGATAAAAGCTTGATGTTATTTCCTTTTAGAAAGTCTTCTACAACACCTTCTAAGAGAGACATTTTGCAAACATCAACTTATAATCTCTTAAAGACAAGCTATTGAGGATGTTTTGAAGCAACATTGGAAAAATTGTGAGTAAAGCATTTACAATTTACAGCTTAAACACAATTTACATAATTTAAACAATTTTCTCTGATACTTCAAAGTTCGCCAATGAAAGGCGAGTTGTAAATACATTTGCAGTAATGGATATACATTGTTATTCCCCAAAATAATACAACGTATTTTTTAAAATATCCTGTAAATTTAGTGATAGCAACTTCTTCTTTTATTTTCTGGGAATGGGAGAACATAACAAGATCTAGTCAAAATAAATTAACATAACCGAATCGGTAGATTACCAAAATTTACCTTTTCTCGAATTAAATTTATCATTTTAAAACCAATTTTTGTGTCAAATTGACTTACCAACTAGTACATATAAGGTCTATTCTACAAGAATTAAATGAAATGGATCTCTAAAATCACTGCGACTAAATTAACGAGGGAGTCAAACGAGTTGAATGATCTTTGGGTCTCCGATTTGCAATAAACTGTCTTTACGACGGCCACAACATCACGGCAGAGGGCAACCGGGACCTACTCTTGAGTAACGGTTTTTTCAATCAGATAAACTCCTGAGTTTAAACTGCATGACGGTTGAAGAATAGCTGCAAAGCTTAACCGTATAATATAATTGTGTTTTGAAACACAAACTTATTCGTTACAAGACACATTCCCAAACAAGTGGTTTCCTTTTGGTCGGTTTCTTTATTTTGAAAGTTACCTGTTAGCTCACGATAAAAATGGAAACTTTATCAAAAACATATTTGTTATCAACCAACAATTCCTTATGTTAACAAATAATGTTAATCTAGAAATTAAATATATCCAGTACTGTTGACGGAAAATGAAACGGTATAGACGAAAAACCAACAACTCATATAATGGAGTTTAGAGTTTAATTTATGGACATCTTCCTTTTCCTTTTCCGAGCATAAAACATTCGTGATGTTACACCTATTTCCTCATTCGTGATGTTACATAAAACATAATAACTTCCAAACCTATTTACTCTAAAACATGTTTTCAGGTATCTTCCCTATTGTGAGTTAAAACTGATGGCTGATGGCAGAATATACACTGAGAGCCTTTACAAACTTATACAGCATTTGCTTCGAATTATAAATAGTTTTTGATGGGTATGGATCATGGGAATCGTTTTTCGTGTAATGAAAAACCATAAAAATGAATGTTTAGTTTATTAAAAGAATAGATTGAAAGAAAGCCACAATTTCTAATAGACCTTCAATTGTCTTCACGAGGAACAATTTTTTAAACATAAACAATTCCAAGATGGAACGGATTTAGTTGCGCTAAGTCAGTGTTGATTACTTGGGTAGATTTATCTTTGAACTTCAATATGTTTATGTGTTTTGACACAAAATAAACTTATCAACTTACAAATATTTTAAATAATTTGATTAGTACAAATCTCGTACTTGCAACGAAAACCAAGAGTTAATGTTAGATTTTAATAACCCGTAATGAGTTCACAACTATACTCAGATAGTCACTATCTGGAAAGGATGGCAAATTAAAAACAAATTATGGAGAACATTGAATAACAAATTAAAACCGACGAGGATATTTAACCAGTTCAAATAAAACAAATCAAAGCCACGCAGATAAGTGTCACTCATCCAGTTTTAAATCCCAAATGTGGAATTTCCTCCCAGTTAATCTTTATCGCCAGCGATTATCATTTACACGGCGGCCCAATCAACGGATTCAGTTTAGAACTTGCCCATAAAATTAAAGGGCCAGTTTTATTTCCTGTTGGGAGGCGTGTATTGTGTGGCCCCTCGCCGTGGTCGCTCGTATAACGCGGACGGCCGCTGGACGTTGAGGATTACAGCTCATCTGGTCACTCAAAATCCCCTCTCTTTCCTGATTTTATTGTTTATACCACTCTCTTTTAAATAATAAACCGTAAAACGCTTCCTCTGTTGGAAGAATAAAAAAAATGAATACATGTATAATGAATTAATTCTTTTTAAATCGGTTAAAGATCATCTGTGATTCAGGGTTTTCATTCATAATAGGTTTTATTTATCCTAGTAAAATATGTCTTTAATTGCCTCTTATTTTTAGGTAAAACCTGCCATGTGGGCTGCAGCCTGTGGAACCTGATATGTGGGCTGCAGCCTGTGAAACCTGATATGTCGGCTGCAGCCTGTGGAACATGATATGTCGGCTGCAGCCTGTGGAACCTGATATGTGGGCTGCAGCCTGTGGAACCTGATACGTCGGCTGCAGCCTGTGAAACCTGATATGTTGGCTGCAGCCTGTGGAACCTGATTTGTCAGCTGCAGCCTGTGGAACCTGCCATGTCGGCTGCAGCCTGTGGAACCTGATTGTCGGTTGCAGCCTGTGGAACCTGATATGTCGGCTGCAGCCTGTGGAACCTGATATGTGGGATGCAGCCTGTGGAACCTGATATGTCGGCTGCAGCCTGTGGAAACTGATATGTGGGCTGCAGCCTGTGGAACCTGATATGTGAGCTGCAGCCTGTGGAACCTGATATGTTGGCTGCAGCCTGTGGAACCTGATATGTGGGCTGCAGCCTGTGGAACCTGATATGTGGGCTGCAGCCTGTGGAACCTGATATGTCGGCTGCAGCCTGTGGAACCTGATATGTCGGCTGCAGCCTGTGGAACCTGATATGTGGGCTGCAGCCTGTGGAAATTGATATGTCGGCTGCAGCCTGTGGAACCTGATATGTCGGCTGCAGCCTGTGGAACCTGATATGTGGGCTGCAGCCTGTGGAACCTGATATGTGGGTTGCAGCCTGTGGAACCTGATATGTCGGCTGCAGCCTGTGGAACCTGTGGAAAAGTCGGACTGAAACTTTATGTTTTTCTGAAAGTCTTACAATATATATAATCACACAAATATGGTTTGATGTTCATTTGCGGCGGTTGCAGTATGTGGACACAATCTGCCTATGGATACCACATATACGCAGAATTAATTTTTACTTCTCTCTTAAATTTAGTTCTTAACAAAATTATTACAAAAACATAAAACCAATACGTAAATCAGTTAGGAATTATCTGAAATCGGAATCTAGAAAAAGCAATTTTACTTTTCAACGAGTTCGCACGCTCACGAGGACGTTAGGGAACTCGTTAGCTTGAATTTCCGCATTAATAAACTTTAACATAATCAAATAACGGGTTTAAACAAACATTGGTATATTTTTTTGCAAAATAGAAAACATTTGATATTTTTGGCTGTTCTGATGTACATGGTTCTATTTAAATGCAGTATTGGGACCAAGTTAGGACGAGGCACCATCTGGATCAAAATCGGTTTGGGCGTTTAAGGAGTGATACAACTACATCAAGATACGAACAATTTAAGGTAGCGTGGATTTGTTATATTTGTTACGGATTTAGTTGCACTAAGTTAGTGTTGATTACTTGGGGTGGATTTCACTTTGCACTTCAATATGTTTACGTGTTTTTATACAAAATCAACTTATCAACTCAAGATTTAGCGCAACTAAATCCTCGTTAAATCCATCCCGGCACCCATCCTATCCGAACTCTGCGCAGGCTTATGATTATGTACTTGTCTTATGGGAATTTAACATTTGAAAAAGCTATTTTTCTAACTTGGCTATTTTATCAATTCCAATACTCCCATTCCTAAGTTTACACCTGATTGAACCTCCAAAAAACGTCATAATTCACGAAGTGACGATAATGTAATCGAAGATTGATAGAACCAGGTGTATCAGAATAGCCGAAAATTAAGTTTGCCGAATATTCTCAAACATTTGTATAAGTTTGACTAATGTAACAAATATAAATTCTCTATTAACGTCTTGACTTTGAAAAATCCTAAATACATCAGCGTGCTGCGTACAAATATTTGAAAAATGTGCTACAGTATAAAAGTGTTTAACTGACTATTTAAATAACATGTATTGGACATTTCTAACCATGTGCTTTATTTTTCCACGAGGTTATGAAATAGAATGTTCTGTCGCCGCGCGGCCGCTCCGCTAGTCACTTTCTTTCGATAATCAGACCATAGGCCTATTAATTTTAAGATTGGTTGCTAGTGTAATAGGATGTAGGAATGTATGTAGTATTAGAAGGAGGGAGAGAATTATTTTGTTTTAAAGTGTTAGAAGTTGTGAAAATATTATACAGTTAACTATTTGTCCACAAAAAATAATATACTAGAATTTCCCATGCGCAACTTGCGCATTTAAACCCCTGTTTTGATTTAATTCTAATTGTCGCTGAAGGATGGTGCCCCTAGTACGTTAACAAATAAATAAATGACAATCGTCCAGTGCGTTATTACTGTGAATGTTTTTAAAACGATTAATTATTTTTCGCATTTTGCGGGGAAAGTAATCTTTAAAATTGATGTCCAATTATTGGTTCTAATGACGTTTTAAGGTAGATTTGGTGTACCAGAAAACCTATAGAGGAATATTATATAAACGGACTAGCTGTTATCCCCGGCTTCTCTCGCGAAATATTAATAAATTCAAAATATTAACCTGACCAACACTATTAAATCTTTAATTATGTTTTACCATATGACTTCCTTTTCAGTAACTGACAAACATCTTAATTACACAGTAATTTTATAAACTACATTCTCCCATAACTTTTGCATCGCAAGCTATGTTGATGCAACATTTTAGCTTAATAGGTCCAGTAGTTTTTGCGTGATGGAAGTCTAAACATCCATCCATCCATACATACGCATCCAACCTTTCACAATTATAATATCAATTAGTAGGATATATAATTTGTGTCTATGAAAATATAAATAGCAATCTGTTGTAACTGCAATCAACAAGAGCAGACTACCTACATACGAAAATAATGGAGATTTAATTTAATTTTGTCGTATTGTTTTGTAGATAAATAAAGTCTAGTGACTACAGCCATTAGTTAATAATTAATTTTGAATTGCAGAATAATTTAAGAGACTCAAGGTGTGCGGTGTTATTGGTGTCCCTTGTCAACCCTCATCAAACTCGATGACGATCCCACGAGCGAGGATTGACTGAAGGTCCCTGCTCGACCCTTCATTAGTGCTGGGATCCTCAGTCAACCCTCATCAAACTCGATGACGATCCCACGAGCGAGGATTGACTGAAGGTCCCTGCTCGACCCCTCATTAGTGCTGGGATCCTCAGTCAACCCTCATCAAACTCGATGACGATCCCACGAGCGAGGATTGACTGAAGGTCCCTGCTCGACCCCTCATTAGTGCTGGGATCCTCAGTCAACCCTCATCAAACTGGATGACGATCCCACGAGCGAGGATTGACTGAAGGTCCCCGCTCGACCCCTCATTAGTGCTGGGATCCTCAGTCAACCCTCATCAAACTCGATGACGATCCCACGAGCGAGGATTGACTGAAGGTCCCCGCTTGACCCCTCATTAGTGCTGGGATCCTCAGTCAACCCTCATCAAACTCGATGACGATCCCACGAGCGAGGATTGACTGAAGGTCCCTGCTCGACCCCCCATTAGTGCTGGGATCCTCAGTCAACCCTCATCAAACTCGATGGCGATCCCACGAGCGAGGATTGACTGAAGGTCCCTGCTAAACCCCTCATTAGTGCTGGGATCCTCAGTCAACCCTCATCAAACTCGATGACGATCCCACGAGTGAGGATTGACTGAAGGTCCCCGCTAGACCCCTCATTAGTGCTGGGATCCTCAGTCAACCCTCATCAAACTCGATGACGATCCCACGAGCGAGGATTGACTGAAGGTCCCTGCTCGACCCCTCATTAGTGCTGGGATCCTCAGTCAAGCCTCGCCAAAACAGGTAAACAATTTCCAGGTCAATTTTAACCCGGGGATCTTCAGTCTGTCTACCGTGGTCTGCAGCCTGTGTTACCGGATGATCTTTTACGGCTGATAAAATATGTTTACATAACTTGCTGATTAACCCTCAGTAGATAAGTATTAAATCTGTAAAGGGCAAGGGAGCGAAACCTTAAGGAATTTTACTTTTTTAGAATCCTATACTCTAATATGAGTAAGGTTTGAGTGCGTCATATACAAAATAAAGAAAGGGACATTGAGCTATAACAACTGGAGTGTCCTTAAAATTGCAGAAAATAGGCATAGCTGTAACATACTGATAATCAGCTGTGGGAAGTGGTGAAATATTACTGCAGGTCATCTAAACAAACTGACTGGCCTTCCCTGAGCAAAGCTCAATGATGTGGAAACATAAAGAACATTTTAATGCGCTATCATACATGGTGTCGTGACGCAAACATGTTCAAATTTGTTACCGAGGGGTTCACTTTGATTACCCCCATGCAATTAGTGTTTACATTTATATAACATTTATAAACAAGACTCAACTAAATCACTATTAAAAGACGACGGTACACTGTAGTGCGTTTTTAAAGCGACATGGATCAACTATAAAAGTAGAATGAGTGATATGTCTCACGTTACACCTCGTGTGCCTAGTTACTGACTAGGACCGGCCAATATTCCTTATGTCAACACGTTATTGCCTAGTTACTGACTAAAATCGGCTGAACATTTAGACAGGAACATTAAGCCCAATAACCAAGGGCAAGTGGATCCAATTTCAATCCGACCCAAACATTTTCAATTTTGTTCAGGATCGCTCTGGTGAACCTCTAACCATTACGCTACTCAGCCATTGCTTTCAGCTTTATGCTGTAATCGTCAGTATGTTGCTATTGTACTTTACTTAGAGTTAGCAGATCAATTTTGTTATATATATCGTTTAAAGTTCATTATCAACACTCATTTGAAGATCTAGAAAGAAACATTACATTCTTTTTCTGCGGCCACCAAAAATAAATCTCTGAGTACTTGGCCTAAACGAAGAAGTGGTGCGAAACAGTGGCTGATGAGACGTGGCAGCGGCGACTTGCTGGCGACGGGAAACTGCAAATGAAACCCGGCAGTCATTTGTTGACGGCCACAATGGAGGCTTTACTGCGGAAACCTGCGATCTGTTCAACGTTGGCCCCCACTGTTTAGCTGTGCTTGCCGTTTTCATTTCCTCTCTGCAAATCTTAAGAGCTCATTTCGTATGATGAGAAACTATTTCCTGTTGTACCAGCTTAAAGCGACCGTTATCGGGATATTTTAAACCGAAGATGAAGTGCGTTCGACATTCTTTAAACCAACCAATCCTCACAAATAAATATTAATCCTGTAAATTAACTTTTTAATAAAGAAACAACGTCCATACGGCATACTAAATATTACATACAGTTGAGTAAACCACTTTTTCATTAGTATGATACGGATACGTGTTATTATAATTACGGGATGTAGATATAACAAATACAAAGGCATTTCTATAACAAATATAACAACTAAAAGTGTATTTAAATTCATACTGTATTTGCATAAAATATGGTAAATATACATCAAATATGATATTTTATTTATATTTACTGTCTTGTATGTAAGTACAGAATAAATTAAAATTGATTTTTAATTGTGTAAAATATATTTTATCACCCCACCCATGCAAAGTAACGAAAAGTATAAAAATAAAGAAAACTTACAACGTTTCTATTGTAAAATACAATAGTTGTAAAAAATATAACGCTAATAAATTTTAAATATTTTAAAAATTTTAAAATATAAACGCTAAATTATTTTTAAAGTATACAAAATTAAGCGTGGTCAATTAAACTTATTAAACGCTCCATTCTAACGAGTTGAAAATAAATTGATCAAACCGGGTTATTTGGTGATCAAACATAAGTAGCCTGAGATTTTTTTCTAACTTCATTTGTGGTTCAAATACGGTGCAAAACATTTTGACCAATACAATTATAACCTCTGATTATTGGCATTAGCTGTCGTCTAAGAACTTGGTGGATAGGAAAACATTTGTTTTTATTAAATGTGACTTACTAGATAATAAATTTATGTTCAACCTTTGTATTTAGTGTTGAAACTTGCGAGCAATTATATCAAAGTTGAAAAACAAAACATATATTAGCAGAGATATCATGTTTAAAAATATATATTTTCATCTAGTAGGATTTCCGTGGTGCAGTCACTCGCATTGAGAATCTGTTCTCTACAACCCCCAATCCCTGACACGGAGCAGACAAGAGATAAATGATTTGTCCGCAGGGGGCGACACTGTCAAGGCTACAATAAATCTGGGAATTGATCAACGTTATCCCTGTTTCATTTTTCCAAATTCTTAATCTATCTTGTTACTACAAATGACTAACCCTATAAAATCATACTTTTAAAAAAACGAATTCACTGTGGTTTAAATTTACTTTGTTATTAATGTATTTATAATTTGTTTGAATCAACGTAATCAATTAATTGAAAAGGTAAACATGAATCCCCTAATCTCTGGAAAATAAGTATATAAATTAATAAAAAAAGTCGGTAACTTTTTACCTCCCCACCCGAGATTCCTCCGTAAAAAAGGATTAGATTCACAAAATTGGAGACACTGACTTGCTATTTAATTTTACTGTGGAAGCTAAATAAAACATGACCCAATTTGCAATGATTTTAGAAAATTATAATAACAAATATTCTAAGAGTCATAAAAACATAAATTAAAAACATACATGGTCAATGTAATCTCTTATCGAAAATATGTTGGTTGAATATTTGTATAAATTACATAAGTTGAAACATAATTTTAATTTGACAAAAAAATATATGAATTTCTCCAATTTAAAATACAACATAAAACATAAGGGTGAGTGAAAATTGTTACGGTACAATTTTGTCCAGTTTTGAATCTTTGTAATTTATAATTTATTTTTTGTAAAGATCAGTATTACCAGAGCAGTGATTGGAAGTTACATTACATTTTAATTAGAAAAGTGATAAATAATAATTAACAAAATATTATTATAGCCAATAGCTAAATATTTGGGACGTAGCCTTATTTAGTTTTTATTAATTTCGTAATCAAGAAAGCATCCCCCAATTGTTATTGTCTTCCTAAATATAGCTGAAAGAGTTGTGAATTAAAAAAATAATAAATTCGCAAACATGGAGAGATTCAGACTTTCATATGGAAGAGAAAGACGTTTATTGAATTTGAACTAAAATTACAACTAGCTATTTGTCTTCTTAAATTCATTTGACATGTCCACCTAAGTTGAAAAATGATGCATTTAAATTCTATTGGTCGCATTAAAATGACTATTCAAATAATATGTGAAGAGAGTAAATAAGGGGAAAAGCTCAATGAACAAATCATTCTAATAAAGAAACGAGTTCTCACGCAGCACGCTGACATGAGGGAAGTGAATATCCACATAAAATAAACGGTATCAGGAAACTGACACATACTTTCTCCCTTTTAGCCCAACTTTAATGAATAAATTTATTTTTGTATTAACTAAATATAGAATACAAAGCACGGTCGAATGTACAGAAAATCTTGTAAACAAGTTGTTTTAAAAAACATCCACCCAAATCCCTGCTTTGAAGGCACTACAGAATCCATTGCTAAACTTGTGGTTTTAAGAGGGGAAATGCCCCCTATTCCCCCCCCAGGGTTATTAAGGGGCAACACATTTCGAATTACCTCTGTTGGTCAATGCTAAATTGACAAGCATATCAAGTTTGAATGAAATTTATCAGTAAATAAGAAAGAAATAGTAATTTTTGTATTCCCCCATAAGAATAACATTGGACAACGTACTGCGTTTACCGCTAAATGAAAATTTCATTTTTCTCCGAAACCAGCAATCGTAGAATAGTAATTCAAAATACTAAATTATTTAGTTTTTTGAGTTCTTTTTAATGGTGAATAGTAATATATTTTTATATTTATGTCTTTTTATGAAAAATCAAAAAAAATGAATTTTTGATGTTTTAAGTCCTGTAATTTCTGAACCCGAATTTTTACAGGAATGCGGGTAGTGTCATTTTGTTGGAAAACTAAAGTTCTACAAACGACTAAAGTTTAATCAAAATCGTTAGAGCCGTGTTTGAGAAATTTTGATTTTTCATGTTTTTTGGCGGTTTTTGGGGGATAATTACCCTTAAAAATCAAAAATAAAAAAAATAAAAAAAACGCCTGGAGATATCGTGGATTAGTACCTACATACAAAATTTCATAAAAATCGGCCCATTGGTTAGGGCTCTAGCTCTGTACACATCCACACAGACACACACACACACGGACACACCCACACACACACACACAGACAGACATCACGTAAAAACCACTTTTTTGGGTTCAGGGAGCACCAAAACGAATATTTCCACTAACAACTCAAATTCGAAAATTTTTACGAAAACAATACTTTCTCCATATACTATGTATAGAGGGAGAAAGTAATATCAGTGTAAAAACATACATTTATTGAAATTTTTATTGAAATCTGAAAACATTGATTTTTTGGCTGTTCTGATGCTTTTGGTTCGATTTACCTGCAATGCTGGAAATACAATTTTGCGCATTATAAGGTTAAGAGAAGGTCCAGTGGGCTTGAAAGTAGGCGTGAGGTTACTGGGGATGATAAAAAGACAACAACAAATGAATAACAGGCTTTTCTAATGTAAAACCAAAAACTCGAAATTTGAAAGAATAGTCCCCAAAATTGGGGTTTAGAGTGTTCAGATTGTTTTGCCCAACGAACCTCTCCATCTGATTATAGAAAGGATCGTCCCTACCAAATTTGAAGTAAATCGGACAAAAAATGCGACCGCTAGAGTGCAAACATACACACTCACACACAGACATATATATATATATATATATATATATATATATATATATATATATATATATATATATATATATATATATACCCAAACATAACTTTTATTAATGTAACATCGCATTTTCTGTAAAAGATCTGTGATATAATGAACTGAGCTGCACGTGGACCCGTTAAAAGATTAACCGTTCCTGAAGCTAGACAATCACCTCTGGCCAGTGCCTTGGTAGGGAGAGCGGTCAACAGCGGTCAATTTGGCGCTGATGCGACTGCTGCAACAGGAAATTGGAGCCACAACTTTGTTTCTCCTCAGAATTACGTTACTCACGTCGACATGTGGAAGAATTGGAGCTACGGTTTATCACAGTATAGCATAGTTGGTTTTACGTTGTAATTACTTTGAAAAAGAGAGACTTAACTTAGAAAGAACTAAGAAGTGAGAAATGTAAAAAAAAAATTAAACAAGGTTTTAATTTATTTAATTAGTAAACTAAATACTTATAATAATTAAATACCCCGTCATACTCAGCGAATTGCCAATGGAGACATAAATCTCTTAATACTACATAAAGCCACTTACCAAGTTTCATAAAAATATACTCAAAAGTAAGCAATATAAACAATTTTAATTATTCTCCATAAGAATAACATTGGGGCTGAGTACGCAGGTTTGATGCAACAAGGAACACAAAAAATGGATTTTTATGCTAACATCAATATAACTCAACTAGGTGAAGTCTTATACCAGTTTTTATTCAGTTATGTTCATAATTAAGGGAGACAGAGCATTTAATTATTCTCCATAAGAATAACATGGGGGCTGAGTACACAGGTTTGCTGCTATGGGAGCCTTTGGCAAAAATATTGTCTGAGCAAATATCAATAGACCACAACGAGATGAAGCCGTATACCAAGTTTCGTCAGTATACGTTCATAAATAAGCGAGATATAACATTTGTCTTTTCCTCCACAAGAATAACATTAGACACCGTACTGTGTTTAGCACTTTCATTATCTCGGTAACCAATTGACGTAGAGGAATGATCAAACTACCAAATTAAGTGTTTTTTAAGCTGAATCCAATGGTAAAAACTAAAGTTTGATTATTTCAAAAATTATATGTAAAAAATTCAAAAAACCCATTTTGGGTACAAAACCCCCCCAAAATACCCCTTCGGATGAAGCGATCTGGCTGGTTTTCGAACTTAAAGTCATAAATGTTGCATTACACGTTTATACCAAATTTAATTCAAATCGGATCATTTTTACGAGAGTTATCGTGCTCACGGACACACACAAACACACACACACACACACACACACACACACACACACACACACACACACACACACACACACATATATATATATATATATATATACAGTTTCGAACGAATGGTTTTTTGGGGTCTGGGGACCTCAAAACGAAAAGTTATCATGCTCCCGGGCCTAGGTCTTACCATGCCGACTACGGTAATAACTTCTTTCCTATAGGGAAATTCGCTAAAACAAATTATAACCAAAGCAAATGATACAAGAGGACTACTACATTAATTGTCCGTCATATTACTCGTGGATGGCTTCACCGAACTTAATGATTAAGGAATTGTACCTGGGAGCCAAGCTTTGATTGGAGAAGGTAAGTCAGTTTGTTTAGATGACTTAAAGTAGTTTTTCACCACGTCCTACAGATCTAGTAAGTAAATCCTACACGTCTAGCAGATTTACTTAGTTTGCCTCCTTTCTTCATGTTTAAGGTCACTCCAGTTGTTATTCTAGCTCAATTTCCCTTTGATTCATTTTGGATATGATATGACCACTCTGGATGTAATCTTAATTCAATGGTTTTAGTCACTGCTCTCAGGAAACACATGTTAATATTTGTAAATTACTTTGTCAGTTCACTGATTGTTTATAAACAGCTCTCATGATTCTTTTGTGTTAATTTTAAACTTCACAAGCACAATGTTAATTCAAACACAATGCACAATGATAACTTTTCAAATACGTTTTTTTACAAAGCTAGATTTTTTCTGGGAATGAGACCTGTCTAGAACTTATTTTAACCCAGAAATTAATTAGTCAATTATAACATTTGAAGAGAATCGTTGAGCTGAACAAAGTTACAATCAAGCATACAAGCAAGCTACCATACAAGCAACCCAACAAACCTTACTCATATCATGGTATAGGATAGGATAGGATATTATAATTTATTCATTGTATAAATAAGCCTTTTCTCTTAGGACATTTAAAACTGTATATTAAAACTCAGTAAATAGTTTCATCTTAGTTCTATGGTTCTAGCTTCACACATTAGATTCTATAAAACACTATAGTGCATTGTTTATAGCATTACCTATATTTTAAACGGTCATAAGAATACGCTAGTTTATAGTTTTAATAACGATCTAATCGAAAAATGAAAATTTGATGTCTATTTAACTAAAAAAAATCCAAACAAATTATACGGATTAAATGAACGATGTTAAAACCTTTACTTCACACATAGTTTCTAAAATCACTCGTATAACTGTTACATATTTCATTGACATCTTTTAAGTTTGAACGAGACCATCAACACTTACATATAACATGTTTTTTGTAAACTAATGATGAAGGACACAGAATCGCTAACAGTGATGGATATCCTTTTTGAGACTGAGAAAAACTTCTTTCTTGAAATATATTCTGATGCAGATGAATTGAGTTGGGAGGAAATTTGATCAGAGTGACAAATGTGGAGAACATTTTATTATGCTGATACTCCGGCAGTGGACAAGTCGGAGGCACAGGGAGGGGCTGAGTCTATTTGTCACACAACTTTGACGCTTACTTCATCTATATACATCATCCTGAATTAGTTTCTTTGAAATATTGTATACTATATCATTTAAACAGTAGGTGATGAACAAAATAAGTGAGTAGAATACTAAGTGGTGCATAGAATGAATTGTTCAAACGATATAACCAGCAGTACAAATTCTCACATATTGCTTTTTATACGAGCTGTAAAATGTGTACAGTAAGGGACAATAAGGAGAGTTAAACCTTATTGTTAAGGTTTGCATTAGGACTAACCTCTGTAAAGCCTCTGGCCACTGCTTTCACAGCGGGAATTTTGTGCAGGACACAGGAAGATCTAAAATCGAAGGGATGACAAAGTTAGGACGGGATGGAGCATACAATTAATTTGTATAAACCTAACTCCTAAGGAGGCTGGCTTATCACTCCTAAAACAGGTGATCTACCCTGCCCTCCTAGGCCAACTATCAGGTATCCTTGTTCATAACATGTCCATTGCTATCTTAAAATTGACAGATCAAGTAAAAAGGAAAACTGACCACGGTAAGCAGATCAATTACTACCAATATTCTATGACATCCTCACATTGATGTACCCAATGCTGACCTCCTAGCTAGTATAGACCTCTCCTAAAGCCATTCTGGGGCACGGAAATCCGTTAATTGAACCCTATTTGAATTATGAGAACGAACTCCTAAAGTATTTGTGGAACCAATAGAATTTCTCAAAAGGACGGGAATTGGCTCGTTCTAATAAGTAAAACCAATGATTTGTTGAACTCTTGTCTGGTACTAACCAAAAAATATCTTTACTAAGGAAAATACTTCAACACGATTTTAATCAATCAATACAGATGTGGATAAGTCATCAAACTGCCTTTGAAGAGTACTGGGAAGAATTTACAAGTGATCAAAGTACAAACAATCAGTACCGTACCAATCAATACCTAAAACGAGTTCGCACGCAGCACGCTGACGTGAGGGAAGTGAATTTCCACATAACAACTTTTAAAACTTAAAATTAGTCTAAAAACATACTTGTATTCCAATTGTTATTGAAATCTGAAAACATTGATTTTTTGGCTATTCTGATGCTCCTGGGTTCATTTACCCCCAAAGCTGGGGATACAATTTTGCGCATTATAATGTTAGAAGAAGGTCCAGTCAGGCTTGAAAGTAGGCGTGAGGTTGCTGGGGATGATAAAAGTACTCTAACAAAGGAGTAGCAGGCTTTTCTAGTCTAAAACCCCCATAAGACAACGTACTGTGTTTAATCTAAACCCATTTTCTTTAATAACTCGGTAAATATTTATGCTAGAATGACGAAAGAGGGCTTAAAACTTTTGTCTCACTAATTACCATCTTTTTACATGCATTAATCTTACATTTGGGGCTTTTTAGACCCTTTTTGGGCCCAAAAACTCGAAATTTGCAAAATTAATCCCCAAAAAAGGGGTTTGGAGTTTTACGATTCTTTTGCCCAACGAACTTGTCCAACTGATTTCAGAAAGGAACGTCCCTACCAAATTTGAAGTTAATCGGACAAAAAATGCGACCGCTAGAGTGCAAACACATATATATATATATATATTTATGTCTATATATATATATATACAATTTTGAACGACCCCCCAAAACGTGTTCAGGGGGTCACGTTAGGAACTTCTATGGTGGTCCCGGGCTTAAGTTTCACCGTGCGGGTCATGCTAATAGTTCACTTTCCAAAGGAAATTCACTAAAAAAAACAAAAAAAAACACTTTATTGCAAACTAGTATTGACGGCCGCTATCGCGACCGCAGGATATAATCAGCTGTTTTAGGAACAAAGCTTGTAGAAATAGAAATCCACATTTGAACACTCCCGGCTCCGCTAATATCCTAAAATTGCCTAAAAACATAAAACTTTAAGCTAACGTAACTCATATAAGGTTGCTTTTCAAGAAAAACAAATGACACGTGCAGCTTCCCCGACCTGGATTACCCATAAAAAATATCTTTTCGTAGCTTGGGAGCCATTACAACTCGAGAAACAGCCGCGGACGGACGGAATCACGGAGCGGACGGACGGACGCACGGAGCGGACGGACGGTCTCACGGAGCCACAGACAAATGCGAATTGTAGTATTACAAATACCATTAGATTTAGATTAACGCTAGAACGAAATCAAATAAATAAATAGTTCTTTAAAACATGTAACCAAAACTGTTACTGATATAAATACACACTTAGAGTGTACAAAGAAATGAGTTGCCTCAGAACGACCAGAAGAGTCTTACAAACCGTTGTATTTGTCTCCAGAGCAATAAATATTAGAGCTCGGACCCGAACACATTTCGCCCTAAGCGATATATTATACCATGTTTGGGACGCTCACGTAATAAATCTCTTAAAGTCTCTATGTCTTCGTAGTGAGTAATGGGCATTTAAAAATAATGGAAATAATAACATAATAATAATAATACTAACAAATAATAATGTTTATACAACTTTGAAAATACAACGTTATTACTTTTTGTGGACGGTATAAACTGAGGTTTTAACATTAACAATTTAGGATGTATCCCAGTTATGTATTCAAAATGGACAAACTATTTTGAATACATAACTTTATGATCTTGCATACAATACAATACATTACATTACAATGCATTTTATGATCTTGCAATTACTGCACACACTCAATGAAACTTTACGTTATTGCAGAGGTGCTGATAAGTTTATCTGTGAAAATTATGTTCAAGCAAAGCCGTGAAATCTACCTGATGGTCATTATTTATAAAGATATAATTACAACTTTTTTATAACTGACGTTTCATTGACACAAGAGAAGTCAAAATCGGTTTTAATTAAAATATTCTGTCTGTTTCACTAGATTATGATGGTATTCACGGGAAAACGGTTTTTCAGAGTTCACAGCATCTGTAGTATACTGTATACTGTATACTGTAGTGTACTGTAGTTGTTCTTTATTTGTTTCCTTTGTCAAGTACTACTGTGAAATGATGGTTTAAAACCATTTTACATCATCAGGGCTCCACTGTCCACTGATCCATAGTCTGCCTCTGTCCAAGTTCCAAAGTTATGTAAATGTGTTTAAATATGACATTAGGCGTTTATTCTAAGCAAATGTATTACCTCAAAATATATTTTTAATAGTTTATAAATAGCTCAGTAATCTACCAGGCTACTTACATTGTTTGTAGGTGATCAATAATCTTTTCCCAGAAACTTTTAGCGAATTTTCCCTATAGGGAAGAAGCTATTGCCGTATGTGGCATAGTAAGAGTTAAGCCCTTGACCGTGATAACTTTTTTTTGAGGTCCCCAGATGCCAAAAACACTATTAGTTCAAATTTGTATATATATACATATATGTGTGTGTGTGTGTGTGTGTGTGTGTGTGTGTGTGTGTGTGTGTGTGTGTCCGTTAACACGAAAACTTGAGGAAAAAACGTCTGATTTTGATAAAATTTGGCTCAAACGTTTAAAGTGACATTCGTGACTTTAAGTTCGAAAACCAGAAAAATCGGACCATGGGAAGAGGGTTTTATGGGGGTTTACAATTTTTCAAAAATCAGTTTTTTGCATTTTTTGCCCTACATTTTTTAAATACTTAAATTTGGTTTCGACCATTTTATAGAGCTAAAAAACAAATAATATAGTATTTTAAATCATTAACCTAGGTTTAGTGTTGCGGAGAAAATCCAAAAACTTGCTCATAAAATCTCCCATGTTAATCTTATGGGGAAAAGAGTTTTAGCTTTTCCTCAGTCCATTTTAAAACCATTTGTTTTTACCAATCAGTTCAGCTATACAAAACAATAATTTTGGTGTTTAAATTGTGAGTCTACGTCTAACCGTTGCAGAGATATTCAAAGTGCTAAACACAGTACGTTGACCAATGTTATCCTTATGGAGAATAATTAAAATTTGATACCTCGATTGTTTATTAATGTATGTTGATGAAACTTGGCATGTGGCTTCACGTAGTATTGGTATATTGATATTTTCATGAATAAAATAATTTTTTGCCGATTTTCACCGCAGTAGCAAACCTGCATACTTAACCCCCATGTTATTCTTATGGAGAATAAGTAAAAAGTAATGTCTCCCTTAATTATGAAAATAAATTAATACAATTTGGGATGCAGCTAAGACTGGTCAAGTTATATTGATAATTAAAAACACATATTTTGTGTTCCTTGTTGCAGCAAACCTGCATACTCAGCTTTCAATGTCATTCTTATGGAGAATAAATAAAATGCTATATATCACTTATTTATTCGTGTATTTTTATGAAACTTGGCAAGTGGCTTTATGTGGTAGTGAGAAACATATAAATTAATTGGAAATTCACTGAGTACGCAGGTTTGCTGCTACGGGGGTATTTCTATTTACAATAATTTATTTAATATATTTTAAGTTCAAACCTCCAATTCATAGAATTTTCCATTTCGATAGTTTTACCCCCTCTATATTTGATTCTCATTTCCAACCCATCTATCTGATCAAACACACAACAGGAGACAAATTTGGGAGATAAAAAACGGGCGACCGATAAAAGCCTAAAGTCATTTCCTCTGTGTGGCCAGCCGATGGCGAAACGGAATTGATGAAAACAACGATTTGTCTGATAATGATTATCAATTTGTCTGACCTGTTTATTCCACTACCCCCTACCCCCTCCCACCACCCCCTTGTCCCCACCCCTTACGAGGAAGATGTCTACCCATCGGTTAATGTCTCGTGGCACTGTAATGTCAACCCATGGGACCCTTCCCAGTAATCAATCTTCATTCAATTCTCTTCCTCGAAACAACCGATATTTCCTTCTTTCGTAAGATAAAAACTTCTTTTGGAATTAACTGTTCGTTAATTTTTAAGTTGAAAACCATAATCGAGTAAATAATATGATATAAGTTAAATTAGAAAGTATTTCACCTTGGTAAACAAATTTAACTCGATTGTATATTAAAACGCCTCTCCAATTAAGCTTTTAAAGCCATTAGAATAGAATAGAATAGAATAGATTTATTTTCTCAGGAATAAAACATTTCAAATTCAAATTTCACAGTAAATAAAATAAATAAACATTAATTTTCTTGCTCTAAGTCCACAGTTCATAATTTAAACATAATAACTTATTGTCCTGCCAGAACTGACCATCTTTGTTCCTGAAAAATATAGTAAAACTAAAGATATATTAACAAACACAAAAAAAACAATATCACGTACAATCTGAGAAAAATAGGGCCTTTAGAGGCCCTATTTTTCTCAGATTGTAAAATGCATTACAATTAGGAGCATAATTATTTGTTCAAATCTAAATATGTTCATGTCATAGAAGGAAGAAAGATTAATTTGAGGCATAAAAAAAGTGGGAGCAGAAATTATTACCTAGTTGGATATGTTTTATTAATAACAACTAGTGCAATATTTCAATTAATTTTATAAAAAATACTGGGTATTTTTATGTAAGGAAATATTTTGATATGCCTAGTCACAATCGTCTATTGAGAAAATTAGTCTTTTGTTTTAGAGTATTATCCTTAAACTGATTTAATGTATACCTGGAAACAGAATTCAGGTCGGATGAATACATTATATCTATGCCTAAAGTTACCCTTTTCACTACCCTCTTTACTCTCTTTACTAAATTATCAAATCGGAAATGTCCCAGCTCTCTGTCTTTGGCCCCTATACAACTCTAAATATAAGTTACTTTTTTGCAGAAAACCCTTTATTCTTTTTAAACAGTAATGTTGTAAATCCTTAGAAATAAAAACATTTATTAATATAAATTGGAGGGGAGAAAATGGGCGTGAGATTAACACACCAAAATCACGTTATGTCGTATTGGATATATAGATTTAAATATAATATTCATAGTTTAACGAATTAATATAACAAAATAATAAAAATCAATTTGTAGTCATCACTACTATTATAAAAATGAGGTGGTGTCTGTTTGTCTACATCTATAGTTACATCACGCCAAAACTGATGGACCAATTCTGCTGAAATTGTGCACAAATATATACTCTATATACCCAGGAGTGTCGTAGGCCTATTGCCATTAAGATAAATCCTCAGGTCTCTGCCCCACGGGAAACCCAAGTCCCCACGTTATTAATATGGAGGAGAGTTAATATTTTGTTTATTTTACATGGGTTTTTCCTTAATTCAATTAATTTAAATAAATATCTGTTATAAGGGTTATATATAACTACAGACTGTCATTGTTTTGTTTACAATTTTTCTACTCTGAATTTTCACCCCGTTGCGCAGCACGGGCATAACAACTAGTCTATACAGAGTGTTAGTGAACTATCTTTAAAAAAATTGTAGATATATTCCTTGGGTCAAGACAAACAAAAACACAACATAAATATTTGTCTAAAATTCCTATATTTCTGTCTGTCGGTCTGTATGTGTTTTTTACAAATGGTTTTATAAATCTACATATATTTAAGTTAGAAACTTGAAACTAAGTAAAAATGTGTACATTAGTTAGTAGAATAATTATTTGAAACGTCTTTGCTGTAACTAAAGCCGTTTCAAAATGGCGGCCGTTTAAAAATGTTAATGTTAAATTTCACGAAAACCGTTATAAATAATACAAATGTTGTAGAGAGGTAAACGGCCGCCATTTTGAAACGGATTTAGTTACACCAAAGAAGTTTTAAAAAGTTATTATACTTACTTATGTACAAATTTATACCTAGTTTCAAGTTTCTACCTTAAATAGATCTTGAGTTATAAAACCATTTGTAAAAAACACATACAGACCAACAGACAGAAATATAGGAATTTTAGATAAATTTGTATGCGGTGTCTTTTGTTTGTCTTGACCCAAGGAACATATCTAAATTTTTTTTAATGGGAGTTCACTAACACCCTGTATAAATAAAGCAGAGTTCTTGTCTGTGTGTGTATCGCCATACGGCTAAACTACAACGAGTTAAGGCATGAAACTTGCAGGGTAGATTCCTTTAGGTTACAGCTGTTGTACCTGACTCTCAGTTTCCTCTAAATCCTCTAGGGCTTCTCCCCGAGGGACATCCAAAATTCCAATGTTAATCAAATGAGACCATACGGTTGCAGTTTTCTGCTATTTATTTAATGTTATTCAAATAAACAGCTGACATTAGTAATTTACTTTTTTAACTACATTTTATTCCCGAGTGAAACCGGTATAATCAGGTATAATCAAGAAAACCTTGAAAATACATTAATGAAATATGCAATGAAAAATAAAGGGTAATTTTTATATCAACAATTCTTTATCCATACAAAATTCAGTTATAATTTATTACCAACCAATTCCTATTATTAAAATAATGTTATGTGTATGTATTAACTAAAGTTAAAACGAACACCATTGTAAGAAATGCAATGTTTTCCTCGAACAAAGAACAAGTCAAGTTTCATCTTAGTTCTGAAAGTGCAATCAAAGTAAGATTTCATCGAATTTCCATTTGAAGTGATACATCTTGTAAAGGCTTTAATTACATAAATTATAAACGACTTAAGCATGACATCTTCACTGCATAATCAAATCACTGCCATAACGACTTAATCATGTTTAAGTCTTTCTCGGGACATCAATCTTTGGTATCAATATATTTTTCTAAAAATAAATTTCACTAACTTTCTTAGAAGAAAACCCCCACTGCCTGAATTGTGACCTTTTTTTGAGCGAGTTAGCCTTTCATATATTGAAAATAAAGGTATTATAGTGATAATAACCTTTCCTATGCAATACCAACATGTTTATTTTTATTTTTAGATGTTTAAAATTTCAGAAAATGCTCTAAAACCCTTTATTACTACGCTCCTTTCTCCTTGAAGGTTTTAATGTTTATCTGTTGCAGACATATTTTATTCGGTTAGGTTTTATTTTGTTTAAAAATATGTATATATTCAAATCTTCCCCGTCTAACTGGGCTTACCAGGCCTGGCAATAGTTATTTGGTATCTTTTTAATTAAACTTCATTGGACGGATTTGAAGAAGTATTAGATTTGAGTATTTTTTTAATCCTAAAACTATATGTCGCTTTGAAAAAAAAAACAACATTTTACGCTCCTTATAATGTTGAATGTCATTGTTTTATTATTTTTATTCCTAACTTTATTCTTGGTTAGTAATGCAATTCCATGCTAAATATTTTGATCATCCACTACATTAGATAGTTTATAAAATAATTGTTTAGTATCCGGCCTTTACAAAGTTAAATTTCATTTGAGATGACCAACATTTGAGAAATTAAACCAGAATGCTAACTATTTACTTATCTATGTTCCTGTTCATAAAATGAGATAATGATATTTATTCGTAATGTTTTTTTAACATAGTAAAAGTTAGGTAGCAAAACTAAACATTATAGCTGTTATGGAAAAAGGGAAACTAATATGTTTATTGGAAATTATATATATACATATATGGTACATGGTTACTGTCGGCGAGAGTAAAGAAGACTCCTCGTCGGCGTTACATGTTTATAGTTCTATGGTACTTATTCATAAAAATGCAATGCAAGTAAGTTTTGTTACGGTGTCATGGTGTCAGCAGGAATTTTTATAAAAGCGCCAGCATAGTTACCATATGGGACCGCCTGGAAATTTTGTGTAGGCTAGATTACAGGGGTCTTCTTTACACTTCGACAGTATACACGTTATGGCATTTTAACTATAAACGCTTGAAGTCGATTAACGTCCCTTATGAAATAAAGGAAACGTGTTCTCCTTGATCGAGTTTTTTTCAGGGTGTCAAATTAAGATTGATGACCCACCAGATGACCTGCCGCTACGTAAATGACCATAAAGTCGCCACGAGGCGGTCTGATCCCCTGAAGAGGGGTGGAAAATAAAACAGACAGGATGAATTGATCGCGACTACTGGCAATGGTTGTTTTCAGCGGGTGTGTTCCCCACTTGACCGCTCAACAAATGGCCCCGCCTTTCATTCAGTGTCCCGGACGCTCACCCCTCGTAGTTCGGGGACAAGCTCTCATTTGAGCTGTTCTGTCCAATTTACATATTTATTTGCTATAATGTTGAGACGGATTTGATTGGGGTCGTAGTTAACCATGACCAATTTATCTGTTTTTCTAAAAAACAAAATATTGGAAATATAATTCAGGATATAGTTTTTCCGTTTAAGTTCTTAATTATTTTGAACTAATTTAACTTGTCGCTGTAAGATAGTGCCATCCGTACTTTAATAAACAAATTACATTAGTTTTAATTTTTGCGGTTTTTAATTTTTTAATTTTACCCATTAGGTGGTGAAGGTAATCTACGATATAATGGCTCGATTATTGGTTTTAATGATGTTATAAGGGAGATATGGTGTACCAACATAAATAAACGGTATCAGGAAACTGACACATACTTTCTCCCTTTAAGCCAAACTTTAATGACAAAAACATTTGTTATTTACTAAATATAGAATATGAAGTATAGATAAATGTACAGAAAATTGTCTAAAATAGTTGTTTTCAGAAATATCCACCCAAATCCCTTTTTGGGAGGCACTATAGAGTCCGTTGCTACACACAGTGGTTTTGAGAGGGGAAATGCCCCCTTGCCCCCCCAGGGTTAAATAGCAACACATTTCGAACATCATCTGTTGATCAATGCTAACTTGACCTGCATATCAAATTTTAATGAAATTGATCAGTAAATAAGAGAGAAATAGTTATTTTTGTATTCCCCATAAGAATAACATTGGACAACGTACTGCGTTTACCGCTAAATGAAAATTTCAATTTTCTCCGCAACTAGCAATCGTAGAATAGTAATTTAAAATACCAATTTATTTAGTTTTTTGAGCTCTTTTTAATGGTGAATAGTAATCTTTTTTAACATTTATGATTTTTTATGAAAAATACAAAAAACTAAATTTTTGATGTTTTAAGTCTTGTAATTTCTGAACCCGAATTTTTCCAGAAATGCGGGTGGTGTCATTTTGTTGGAAACCTAAAGTTCTACAAACCACTAAAGTTTAATCAAAATCGTTAGAGCCGTTTTTGAGAAATTTGGATTTTTCATGTTTTTTGGCGGTTTTTGGGGGATAATTACCCTTAAAAATCAAAAATTCAAAAAAATGAAAAAAACGCCTGAGGATATCGTGGATTAGTACCTACATACCAAATTTCATAAAAATCGGTCCATAGGTTAGGGCTCTCGCTCTGTACACATCCACACAGACACACACACACACACACACGGACACACACACACACACACAGACAGACATCACGTAAAAACCACTTTTTTGGGTTCAGGGAGCACCAAAACGAATATTTCCACTAACAACTCAAATTCGAAAATTTTTACGAAAACAATACTTTCTCCATATACTATGTATAGGGGGAGAAAGTAAAAAGCACCCTTGAGAAATGATACAGATTAATTCATTTACTTTAGCCCTTGAGAAATGATACAGATTAATTCAGATTAAAAGTAAATACTTTAGATTACTAAAAAACTAATTAGGATGTTAAATAGTCGATGGTATAATAATTAGTAACACCTATTAATGTGTTTATAATTGACAATACTGGTTTGAGTTTATTCAACTTATATTTGAATTGGCTCATATTGTACATTACGGTAGAGATGTGCGATCCAGAGACTTTACTGGATCAGTGACTTCAGTGACAGCGCCAAAGAAATATCAGTTACTTTTACCGGTGACTTGGCACCAGTTACTCCCGCAGTTCATCGTAACAACTCCAGCGATAAATTACCCCTTTTTGACACTGTGTTATTTATCAAAGTTAATCATGACCTTATAAGGAATCAACAGCTCACTTATTGGCATTAGAATTAAACATATTTCATAAAATAGGAACAACAAGTAATAATTAAAATTCTTAGTACAACTACAAATTCTCATTTAACTACGAAAACATTTAGGAGTATCACTAAAAAAATATTAATTACCTAGAAGTAAAATAATAAAGTTGTTACTAAATCATAAATAAAGAAAGCTTGTAAAAAGACTACTTAATTAAACAAATAACAGTCATCGGAAAATTGTATTAACAGCGCTTTAGTTAGTAAACGCACAACAGCGACTTGCATGAACGATGCGTGCTCGTGTTGTCACTGAAGTCACTGGCGCTGGTTCGTAGTTCGCCCATCTCGTCTATGCCCAGCTCCAAGCTCCAGCGACAGCGCCAAGCCCCAACCAGCGCCAGCGCCACAAACCTAGCGGCGATACCTCGAAACCACCAAACAGCGACAAGTGACAGTGACCAGTGCCAGCTCCAGCTCCTAGCTCCAGCGACAGCGCCACGACCTCGAAACAACCAAACAGAGACCGGTGACAGTGACCAGTGCCAGCGCCAGCGCCCAGCTCCAGCTCCAGCTCCAGCGACAGCGCCACGAACCTAGCGGGGATACATTGAAACAATCAAACAGTGACAGCGACTTTTGAGTGAGTGAATTCGTACTGTCACCGAAGTCACTGGAGCTGGTTAGAACGATTTCCTGGCACCAGCTCCTTTAGTGCCGAACAAATATTAGCGCCAAAGTCACCGGTACAGAAATATTTAACAACCCTACATTACGGCACATGTTAGGCATGATATTGTAGTAAATGATAATAACAATAACAATAATTGTAATAAAACGATCTAAATGTACAACAATTGGACATTGACACCAAATTGGAAATACCTGAACAAATATTGAATAAGGATAATATTTCTGCTAAGGCACAAAATAATTACTTTCTTCTTATTGGTTAAGGAGTAGGTCAAAATATTGTAAATAACTTATTATGATTTTGCTAAATATTAAAGTTATAATTCAAAGATCTGAAACACTTCTCCAAGACTAATTGGGAATGTCAGTTTGTCATTCGCACAACCACCAAGGGACGTGATCGGGAAGGGAGACAAGATAAAAAGAACAGACAAATGATCGTCATTACAAGAAATGGTTGTTTACAGCAATCCCCAAGTCCCCTTTGCCCTCTCATTGCTGGCCTGCACTGACATTTTCGGCAAGATACTTTTTCCATCTACTTTTCTCTTTTTCCACTTTTCCTTATTTTCAGTCATTTGAAAATTTCAAGTTACATTAATTCCAACATTTGATCAAACGTAATCAATGCTGTTTAACTAGTAAAACATGGATATTTATAAATATTTTGTTTATATTCAAGTAGTAGGTTTTACATTGTTAATTGATCATACAATATTTATTTGAGCTCATTCATCAATTTTATTAATTTATTTAATACAGAATCAAGCAACAATTTTATTTATTTAATTAAGAAAGAATCATTAATTGGGTGAGATGGTTACAATTTCAGCGTTTATTATCTTTCGAGTTTTCTGCCTTTCGAAAGGGTATTGTATGCAATGTTGAAAAGCTTTTACATTAAATATTATCGAGAGAGGTAATTTTAATAACGATTCTGTGAAATAATTAATACATCAAAATCGAGGCTAATAACTTGTAAAAAAAACATAAACTGATACGAATAACTATTATATTTACTTTAACACTTCCGCTGCCTTTGAAAGTTTAAACTTGAAAATCTCATATGTTTCAACGTTGAGAAATGTTCCGATTCCGAGACACTCACAGCGACAGTGTTAAATAATATAATTCCTTCACGAGGCTAATAATTTCAATTTTAAGTTTTTTAAGAAAAAGAGCACATAAATACAACACAACTCAAAGCTGAATTAAATAACGTTAATCTTCCTACAAGCTCGTATTACATTACAAAATGATATATGTACTCCCCGGAAATACCGACAGGGATTTAAAAGAGAAAGTTAGGGTTTATTCAAAAGTGGGTCGTAAACAACGTAACACATCGGCGAGGAAGTAACGTGTCTCAGCCCTTGGCCTTTAATATTTATAGCCCTAGAGACAAATGTTGCCATCAGTTGTATAAAACGCGATACTCTGAAATAGGAAGTGACTTTTAAGGTATGTTTCAAACGTTGAAACTATAAGATTTCATGATTAGTTCTGTGATTGTTAGTTGTAAAGTTATCATTAGCTCTATTATCGTTTAGGTAGGCTATCCGTTACATTTTGGTTATGATACATAATAAATGACTAAGCTTAATCTTTAAATGGCTCGCAAAAATATATACCAGCACCATGAAATGTATTTAAAATGATAGCTTTTCTCCGAATATTAAATCAAATTTTAAATCTATCATTGTTTACTCACCACTTAATTAGTTATCGTATAAGTAATTTTTTATGCCACTTCCAAAGTTTAACGGCAGCTTTGATTCACATGAAATAACCCACACGAGTTACAAATTCTCTGTAGTGGTTCGTAGCTCGTTGACATTTTACATGACATAAATGTCTAGATAAGCTATCAATATTTTAGATAGATTAATGTATTATTTAGATTAACCTCAACAACCAACGTCAGTTTAATCACTTGGAAAAATGTTAAGCTTGTAAAATATCAGACTGTACTTCTTTATTTTGCTTATCCCATTTTCACTTCCCGATCGACTATAACGTATTTATTTAACCCAATTAGTGCTGTTCTACAGGTAAATATAAGCTCATATTGTTCCCCAGCATAACACCTTTGTTTAGTTATAGTCGATTTCAACATTGTTCTAATAAAAGAATAATAAATTTGTAAAAGGACTAAATATATATATATATATATATTAATAAATTTGGAAAAGGACTAAATATATATATTTCCAGGTTAACTGATCGTTTCCTTATAGTGCAGTGCAATAAACCAAATGCAATGATGAACGCCATATATGAATATAATTTAGATTGAATTAGAATCAAATTAAATTAAGCTTAAATTATGCAAATATGACGATAAGTAAATATAAATCCCTCTGTGTCATGACTTATCCCTTCTTTGGAGGTTTCACAAAGACGTAGTGATTGCCGTTTTAGCCCACCCTTCCCTTCTTCCTTTCCCCCTTGCCCCTGCTACCTCTTCCTTCCCTTAACCTAAGGCGATTGTCAGCTAGCCCGGTCATTGATATGTGGCAGCAAAGCTTCTTACCGAAGTGGACACGGGCTCTCCATCCCCCAGGGGTCAAACTTTGATCTCCAGCTGCTTTGAGATTTTTGTATCTGACAGGTGATCCTGCCAGGATCGGAAAACGAATAAGGTGCTGCGGATGCCATTCAGGGACTCTGTTCCCTGTTTCAGCAAACCTACATACTCATTACCAATGTTATTCTTATGGAGAATAATTAAAATCGCTTATATGTGAATATATTTTTATGAAACTTGGTTTGCGGCTTTATGTAGAATTCAGACAAATATTATGCATTGGAAATTCGCTGAGTCCGCAGGTTTGCTGTGACGGGGGTATTTGATAAGTAAAATGATTTATATTCTTTGACAAGATGTGATTGTTATACTTGACAAGATGCCCAAGATACTTGACAATATCTTCCACAAATTATTCCCAAAATGGTTCAATCCTGTGGATACAAAGGCACGGACACATCAGAGTCTGAGTTTACGCAGTCTAGTTCAAATCAAATGGTTATGTGTGTGAACTAAGCCCATCTGAAATTTTTCACTCCAACCTTTGTTACTTAAAATCTGTTTGTTGTTCAATTTAGAATTGTTTATATTTTTGTTGTTGTTGTTTGTTATTTGTTAAGTTATTGTTGTAATTTCAACATCACTGTTATTGTTAATTAGTTTATAGTTCACTATCTAATAAAATCTTTGCTAATATCCATTCTTGTATGAATGTATTACAGTATGTTATCATTGTACTACCATTACTTATTATTTTTGTTATTATTAGTATATTTATTTGTTATATTTATTGTATATTGTAACTTCATACACTATGGCTATGCCATTGAAATAACGAAACAAAAGTGGAAGTCTTTTATAATCTTATTAGCAATTTTACCAGTAGTAGGGTAGGTTTTATGGATTACTGTATGACATAATATTATTCGAAATCCCAGCTTAAATCAAATAAAGTGAACGAGAAAAAAAGTTACAAATATATGTTAGAAGCATTTAAAAAGGCTTAAGGGGCTTTGGTGTAAAACATCAAAAGTAATTAATAGGTGACTAGGTGAATGCGAAAAATATATTCATCAATTATAATTTGAAAGGTCGATACACTTTATAACGCTTTTAAATAAAACGAGTAAGGAAATATACTCCCTAAACTAAATGAATTCCTACTTCACGGCATATGTATTTGGTTTTATTCTATTCATTATCTTGAGAGAGGGTATTGAAAAGCACAGAGGAAGAAATAGATATAATTGATCAATCCCGGATTTATTGTGTCCCCGACCCCGGCTACCGCCCCTGGTGACAATTCATTTATCTCTCGTCTGGCTCGTGTCGTGGGTGAGTCATGGTGGTAGAGGTAGTGGATGGTTCACTTCCGCGACTTCTAAAATGTATTTTATGCTGTGAAACCCAAAATATATTACGTCTTTGAAAACATCCTAATGTATAATTGCATAAGGAAAAAAAGGTAAATTTGTTTTTGGCTTTGTACAGATTTCTGAAGCCTTCGACAAACTTTAAAGGCTGAAACTGGGAAAACTCACAGAAAATTAGATGATGGGTCCCAAATTTTGTTTTGACATTACTTCCCCTTAAAATATCTTTAAAATGAAAAAAATAAATGTCAAAACTTGTAATGAACTGATATAATTATTTATAATTTTATTTAAACCCAAGGTTAATGTTTTTAGATTTTCAAGTTATCCGTTTACAAATTTAGTTTTTCCTGGAGATGAGACCAGTCTAGAACTAATTTTTACTTTCTCCCCCTTATACGTAGTATATGGAGAAAGTATTGTTTTCGTCAGAATTTTCGAATTTGAGTTGTTAGTGGAAATATTCGTTTCGGTGCTCCCTGAACCCAAAAAAGTGGTTTTTACGTGATGTCTGTCTGTGTGTGTGTGTGTGTGTCCGTGTGTGTGTGTGTGTGTGTGTGTGTGTGTGTGTGTGTGTGTGTGTGTGTGTGTGTGTGTGTGTGTGTGTGTGTGTGTCTGTGTGGATGTTTACAGAGCTAGAGCCCTAACCAATGGGCCGATTTTGATGAAATTTGGTATGTAGGTACTAATCTACGATATCTCCAGGTGTTTTTTTCATTTTTTTGAATTTTTGATTTTTAAGGGTAATTATCCCCCAAAAACCGCCAAAAAACATGAAAAATCCAAATTTCTCAAAAACGGCTCTAACGATTTTGATTAAACTTTCGTGGTTTGTAGAACTTTAGGTTTCCAACAAAATGACACCACCCGCATTTCTGGAAAAATTCGGGTTCAGAAATTACAGGACTTAAAACATCCAAAATTTAGTTTTTTGGATTTTTCATAAAAAATCATAAATGTTAAAAAAGATTACTATTCACCATTAAAAAGAGCTCAAAAACCTAAATAAATTAGTATTTTAAATTACTATTCTACGATTGCTAGTTGCGGAGAAAATTGAAATTTTCATTTAGCGGTAAACACAGTACGTTGTCCAATGTTATTCTTATGGGGAATACAAAAATAACTATTTCTCTCTTATTTACTGATCAATTTCATTAAAATTTGATATGCAGGTCAAGTTAGCACTGACCAACAGATGATGTTCGAAATGTGTTGCTATTTAACCCTGGGGGGGGCAAGGGGCATTTCCCCTCTCAAAACTACTGTGTGTAGCAACGGACTCTATAGTGCCTCCAAAAAGCAATTTGGGTGGATATTTCTGAAAAAACTATTTTAGACAATTTTATGTACATTTATCTATACTTCATATTCTATATTTAGTAAATAACAAATATTTTTGTCATTAAAGTTTGGCTAAAAGGGAGAAAGTATGTGTCAGTTTTCTGATACCGTTTATTAATCCCAAAATAAGGTATTTCCAACATTTGAAGGAAATCGTTGGAGGTATTTTTGATCAAAATTGCAAACAAGAAAGCAAACCATGCTAATATTAGAGTGTAGGATATAGAATATCCACGAACACAAAAACCAAACATTACGCGATACAGTGCCAACAAGCCACTAGTATATTAATTAAAACCCATGTGGAATAAATAAATGTAAGTCGAAGAGGACATAAAGAGTTTTAAACTGATAGATCATTCTGCCGAAAATAATTGCGATTTACTTAAATACGAATTGTGTTTTTAAAAAGAAATTTAATTGCATTACAGGTTTCTGACATAGCCATTATACTGATTGATATTTCGTATTTATTGGCCTACATACTGAGCAGCTATTGAATGCAAATACTATTCGAGATATTTAATTAAGGCTGAAGGTGGAAAATGAAGGCGACCTAACTCTACAGATGTGGCTTTAAAGACATAGAGACGCAGCAAGGCTAACATCATCCCCCTAACACGAGGGAAAATAAAACAGACAGAATAAATTGGTCACTAATGGCTTGTTTTAGCTCCATTTGGTCCCCATTTTGGCCGCTTTCAACAAATGGCTTTCACCTTCAACTAAAACCCTGTTTCCTACTCTAGTGTGGCATACTTGGTCAGTCTATCTTTTCTAAGGTCTACTTTATTGTTCCACTAAAAAAACTAAACCACCTGCTACTATGGTGGGAGATGTTTTAAATGCGTTTTACAATCTAATTTTCTACGGTGATAAACTAAAATAATTAAATTATACTAGTTATTATATTCTATGAGTTTATAATTTTACTCGGGGAAATCATATTTTGGATACTTATAGTATGATTAATCTGGGATCAAGTAAATAAATTACATCAGAAAACTGACACATTTCGCCTTCTCTTTTAATCAGTAAATGCATTTACATTTACTACTTGAAGGATATGAAGTATGGTAGCCTTTATAAAAATCTTCTAGTAAATTATTATTATTTTTATGTTCACCAAATTTCTTTTTTGGAGTCAATACAGAATATTTTGCTACACAGTAGTTTTAAAATCGAAAGTGCTTCTCCTGCCAGGATTAGACGGCAGCATATTCCGATATCGTCTGTTGGTCAACGATAGTTTTGCATACCAACAATATTTAATTAGATCGATTAGTAATTAAGAGGTAAATGATAATGTATTGATTCTCCATAAGAATATCATTGATCAACGTACGTACGTTGTCTGCTAGTTAGAAATTTATTAATTTTACCCGGAACCATTAGTTTTAAAACAATTATTCAAGGTTCCAATTTATTTATTTTTTTCAATGGTGATATGTAAGTTATTGATTATAAATTAATGGGTTTGTGCAAAAAACACAAACAAATAAAAAAAATGTAATTTTAGAAC
The DNA here is from genome assembly GCA_963675035.1 of Allygus modestus. Lineage (NCBI taxonomy): Eukaryota > Metazoa > Arthropoda > Insecta > Hemiptera > Cicadellidae > Allygus > Allygus modestus. Next base: position 22,209,539 of record OY776116.1, read on the forward strand.
ATTTAACATCTTATAATTTCTGCTTCCGTTCAGAAATGCGGGTGGTGTCATTTTGTTAGGGATTTGAAGCAGAACACTTGCGCACACGACTCTGACTCAGCAGTTATGTTGTAATCTGAAAACCAACATTGGATCGTGGTGAACTGGCCAGGACCACTACTTTGATTTCAACAAATATTTTAAATGAACAATTACATACAATTACAACACGAGAAGATACATATTCGTCAACAGCGAAAAGCCAGGTCTCGCAAACCACCCAAGAAAACACGTATTAGTAATTATTTCCGATTTAATTATTTCAAACTACATGAAGGCTATCAGAAATGGCCACAGTTGTTGAAGAGAACTAAATACAAAATTAGCTATAGAACAAACACGATTGAAAAAAAAATACAAACTAGGTTCTCGAGCTCAATTTTAACGATGTTAGAATACTTGTTGAACCATGAACTAACCCGATGTGCAATCCCTACACCTTTATTGTGGTGCAAATCTGCACTTAAGACCTCTGAGGGAGCAAAACTTCAGTCTAATATTTACATCAGGTTTTGATGTAGTCAGTCGTACACATAAGAATGTCAATGCATGTATTGTCATGTGAATTCTCTTTCGTTGTCATGCAAATTTGGTTGAGCTCAATTTCAAACGTCAGTGGAGGAATATTCTTTTCAGCGATGTAATACAGAGCTAGATTGAACGTCAATCTGTAATGCACGCAGGGGCAAATGATCTTAGCGTTCACCCCTCATATTGGAAGCTAAGGGTGTCACCACACTGAGACATTTTCCGTAATGATTTATCGTCAAACAAGTTTGACTTTTCTCTTTTACACCGAAATTTCTCCAGAAATTACTTTCGGGTGAACATTTACAATATTAACTTTTATCCGAATAGTCAATAGTACGTTTATGGATTATGGCTTTTTTATGGCTTTACAAGCTCTTTGACAATACATTTCGTTTTTATTTGTTGTTTTAACATTATAAAAAAACAGTGAGCCAATCGGTTTTTTAAAATCAGAATAGTTAAAATATTATAAACCCTGATCAACTTTATCATACCTGATTAAAAACGTTCGTATGGGTTGCCACACATTTGAATCATCGACTTCCTTAATATTAACTATCACCTTTAACCAATGGTCTTTATCATTTCCAAGTTAACCCGTACTTAAAATCTCTGGGCGTTTCGCTAGTTAAAAATAAAAATAAATATTGCTTTCATGAAAACTGAAAGGAAATTTTGAAAGAGTGGGTGTTATTTGGGACTTATTCATAAGAAAGGCGTAAACAACATAACAAATCGGCCAGGAAGTAATGTGTCTAAGCCCTCGCTTTTAATATTTATTGCCCTAGAGACAAATGTCCCCGTCAGACGTATAAGAGCGGATTTTATTTCAAAAGGAGGGTTGTTGTATTTTCATTTATCCAATATTTGAAAAATAATCTAAGACCCTTCGATTTCCTGTATTTTTTAAATGTCTTCAGTTAGGAACCCTCTGATTGTGATAGGTGAGACCATATTACATTTGTTAATAAAACCAATAAATTAATCTAAATGAAACAACATTTTAAGATTATAAGCAATTGCATGTAAAAAAGTAATTAAAAACCTATAAAAAGTCATGTTAAAAATATGGAAAATATGGCTTTAATTTGTTTTTGGTAATAGCATTAAGTTGGTTGTCTTCTGATAAAACCTTGCTACTACCCATAATGCAATAAGACTGGTATTTAATAAAAGTTTCTGCGTTTTTGAACGTAAAGTTTTAACCTTTTGCTTTGGTCTGTTAAGATGGAATAAAAACATTTAGGCCTATTACAATTCTAACTAGTTTAACTAAACAAGTTGAAATAGTTGTGCTAGTAGGAAAACCAATTTATATTACCAAACCAATATATATATATATATATATATATATATATATATATATATATTATTTCATTTAGGTAGGTGGCTGGTACGCTTAATTTTACCGTAGTTCCAATGTTTTACAGTAGCCTCGTATCCCATGAGATATTGCCAAGTGCGGCAATACACTCGAAATCCTTCGTCCTGTATAAGCATTTATTCCCCTGATGATACTAAGCTAAATTCATTTCGTTAAACGCGTTAAAATAACTTGTTCTCTCCCTTTTATAAAGCAATTAATTCTGATTGTTTTTAAGTGTTACAATCACACACTACAGAAAACGTAATAAAAACCAGTCTACAAATTTTCAGTACTAATCCAAGCAAAGCTGCCCATTACAGTTTCGCCCGTTTTCCTGATTTTAATTTTATAGTCAAATAACTGATCAAATTCCAACATTTAAATTTGTTTTATTTAACACTTTGGTATAATATATGTCTTTATGAGGACATTTACTGGAAAAAAGTAATACTGATCCTGAGATTATCTAACCGAGACCTCATGTATGACGAGTATCAGACCTAAGGGTTCCTCTAAAGTTCCCTTTATGATTAAATTTTATATTCAGTTGACAAATGAGCAGTTCATCACCTGTACAACCATCATTCATGTTGCGCTTATTTTTTGAAAGACCGTTTCCAAAACTAAGCAACAAGCTTTTTACTAATAACTAATTTCGTAAGGTTTAATATACTTAACCTTTCGTTTTGTGTGATGTGCAGTAATATAATAAATGCTATTTGAATGGGAATACATTTAGGTTTTTATGCAGGTCCCTGAATAGATTTTTTGGAGTCGTAAAAGTTTAAATGCTGATAAAATTATTTCATTAAAAACAAAGGCTAGTGTGAAAAATTATTCGGATTATTAAAAAAATAGAAAATCTACGGGAAGCTTGGACTAATGAATCCTTACTTTTAGGGAGCTTGTAAGCCAGACATAAGTCACAAAAATAATCTCTACAAAGTAATCAAATGTTTAGCAAGGAATACATAAAGGACTGCTGAAATTATAAATGCGTTTACACAAAGGTATAATCCTAACTCCAAATTGCACTGATAGCTGGTAACCTTGTTAGAGTAAACATCACATCCGTGGATGTTGGAAGTAAAAGAATATCATGTGATGGAGAAAACCAGGGTTGACTTGATAATTTGTCCTCGGGGACAACAGATAGGTCGGATCTAATATTGCAGCAACTCTAATTGGCCGCACTGTGTCCCTGAGGGCCTTGATTGAATAAAAGGCTTTATTGTTTATCGTTCTTAGCTCCAGCCTTATTAATTTTTTCAGGTTAAATTACATTAAATTAAGCTGATTAACTATTTATTATTTTCAAAAAATTAAATAAAAAATATAGAAAATAATATAAAATTAATTTTGATATACACGTAGTAATATAAAAATTGACGTGTTCCATGTTGTAATATCCCATATGACGTCAGAACAACACTTGTTGATTGACGTGTTCAATGTTGTAAACTATTGAAACGAATTAAGTGACTTATGACTTATGAATAACTTATGAAATAATCAACTAAAGAATTAAACATGAACTTCCTCTATTCAGTCGGTAGATCGAAGCTTTGGTGGGTTCGTGGATGACTTTTAATACTGAGAATGAAATTCAAGAGAGTTAAAATTGCCACTAACTCTAAATATCAAACTTATCAATTACAAAAAACTCATTGAACAATATGTTCAAGGCATTTACAATTCAACTAGGGTCTCTAACAATAGTACTCTCCTATTGGTAGTCTAGTATATATACTATTTGTAGGAATTTACATATTTGCTTATTGTTATGCATTTCATTTTTACTTCATTTTTACTTTCTCTCCTTATACATAGTATATGGAAAAAGTATTGTTTTCATCAAAATTTCCGAATTTGAGTTGTTAGTGGAAATATTCGTTTTGGTGCTCCCTGAACCCAAAAACGTGATTTTTACGTTATGTATGTCTGTCTGGATGTGTACAGAGCTAGAGCCCACACTAATTGGCCGATTATGATGAAATTTTGTATGTAGGTACAAAACCACGATATCTTATGGATTGTATGTGCGCTACCATCTAAAATGTGCTAAACCTTTCATTACAGTTTAATGATAAGGTCTTCATTAAAACGGAAGGTCTTCATTATCCTCTACCTAACAGTCAACTCCCCGTACTGCGCAATCAAAGGACACTGATAAGTGATTATACTCTTTTTAGAAGCGATAGACAATCACTTTAATTTTTAAAATTCCAATAATTTTCCATCACTCACGCAAAGTTTCGGGAATGGGATGTGTAGTTACTGAAATTTTATTTTATTATTTTGTGTGACAAAGAAAGTTGAGAGCCATTTAATATAGCCTTGGTATCATTAGCCTTCGCATCACCACTTAAGAGTGGTCCATAGACCATCTTGGGGGCCGAGGTGGAAAGATAAAACAACAAAGCAAAATTGAGTACAGCTGTAGAAATGCAGGGCGCGTCCCCTGTGTCTCTAACTACCACGAATAACTTCTGAATAACATGGTTGTAGTTTTTGTCGCATTATTTACCTATCAGGGTGATAGCGATATCGTCCTCCGATTTATTTGTTTTTAATATCTTACTTTGTGTTTATTATACATAATCTATAATATTATAAAGAAGAGGTGGTTTCTGTCTGTCTGTCTGTCTGTCTGTCTGATGTTCCGGGTGAACACAAAAACTACTGAACCGACTGGGCTGAAACTTTACACATAGGTAGATCTCGAACCCATGCAACACATAGGCCTATTCACTTCCTTAAAATCCCCTTGGGCTACGCCCCGTGAATGTCCTAAGTTTCAATGTTTACATTTCAGAAGAAAGTAAACATTCAGAAACTGTTATCCGAACAGCTGTGGATACTCTCATTTGACAGCTTAAAGAGCAGAAGCAAGAACAGCTGTTTAAAGCTAACTGAAAAGGAAATTGCATTGACTAAAGAACGGGTAGAGAAAACCCAAACTGTGCGAAGAACGGGTACGTCAGCTAGCTATTGATTAATATTAATGAACCAAAATATTAATGTGGCTTCATCTGGTTGTGGTCTATTCGGTACTTTGGTATTATACGGATGCCACCCTTATACAGCGCGCTGCGGCAGTTATGTTAGGATGGGTTATCATAAAAATGATTGTAGGACTTTCCTTGTTTCGTTACAAATCGAATGATACCTGATGAGTCATACTTCCGGCCGCCAAACCCCCTCCAAATAGGCCAAGGTCAGGTCGTTGACCGGAGCGCGCGCATCAGCTGTCACCGCCTGTATCTGGGTCAGTGTCATGAGTGATTTATTGCCGTGCACTACGTTACATTTGTTTTCATAATGAGTGACGTTCTTTTGGTGTGGGATTTACCTCGAAATGAAGAGGAAACCGTACGTATTTTTATGATAACCCATCCTAACATAACTGCTACAGCGCGCTGTATATTTTGCGGAGTACATGTGGCGATCGGGTGTGGCTGCTAGCGGCGGCGACGCATTCAACACGATCCTAGCGGACATCGCTGGCTTTTGGGAGGCACAACACAAAGACCGCTCATCAGAATGATGTAAAATTTTTACAGTAAGTCAATAAAAGTACGTTTTTCGAATTATGTAGTTATCCTTTGTATCCGGTAAAAATTAACCTCCAAAAATAGTGGCATCCGTATAATACCAAAGAACCGTCTATTCTTATTTCGACAAAAAACAATTTTTACCGATACTTCCTGTATCCCCAAATTTTTATTTTTACCCCACCCACGATTCTATATTTTGCTCCCCTCTCTTCGATTTTACATTTGTATTTTATGTCCCCCACCATTTTATACTTTTGCCCCCCCCATTTTATATTTTCGCCCCCCCCGATTTGATATATTTTTGCCCCCTTTTTTATATGTTTGCTCCCCCCCAATTTTTTTTGCCCACCCCCGATTTTATATTTTTTGGCCCCCGATTTTATATTTTTGCCCCCCCCTTTTCGATTTTATATTTTTATTTTATGTCCCCCGATGTTATATTCTTGCTCCCCCATTTTTATTTTTGCCCACCCCCAATTTTATATTTTGCTCCCCATCCTCTTCGATTTTATATTTTTATTTTATGTTGTACTCCCTCTATTTTATACCCCCCGATTTTAGATTTTATATTTGTTTGCCCCCCGATTTTATATTTTTGCTTCTCCCATTATGATTCTTTCCTCACCCCCAATTTCATATTTTGCCCCCCCTCTTCAATTTTATATTTTTATTTTGTGTTCCCCCGATTTTATATTTTTGCCCCCTTTTCTATTTTCTATTTTTATTTTATGTCCTCCCGATTTTATATTCTTGCCCCCCCCATTTTTATATTTGCCCCCCGATTTTATATTTTGCTCCTCCCCACCGATTTTATATTAATGCCCCCCTCCCCGACCTTTTTTTATTTTTATTGTACTTGAGTTCTTTTATTTCTAAAAGCGAATCCAAAGTGTTAACGTGTACCGATTTGGAGTCACAAACTACACGCTGTTTATTACCCGACAGAGTTTCCCCCCCATTTTCATTCTTGCCTCACCCCCAATTTTATATTTTGCCCCCCTCTTCAATTTTATATTTTTATTTTATGTCCACCCGATTTTATATTTTTGCCCCACCCCCAATTTTATATTTTGCTCCCCCTCCTCTTCTATTTTATATTTTTATTTTATGTCCCTCACCATTTTATACTATTGCCCCCCATTTTATATTTTCGCCCCCGGATTTGATTTATTTTTGCCCCCTTTTTTATACGTTTGCTCCCCCCGATTTTATATTCCCCCCCTCAATTTTATATTTTTGCCCCCCTTTTCGATTTTATATTTTTATTTTATGTTCCCCCGATGTTATATTCTTGCTCCCCCATTTTTATTTTTGTCCACCCCCAATTTTATGTTTTGATCCCCATCCTCTTCGATTTTATATTTTTATTTTATGTTGTACTCCCTATATTTTATACTCCCCCCCCCGATTTTAGATTTTATATTTGTTTGCCCCCCATTTTATATTTTTGCTCCCCCCCATTTTGATTCTTGCCTCACCCCCAATTTTATATTTTGCCCCCCTCTTCAATTTTATAATTTTATTTTATGTCCCCCCGATTTTATATTTTTGCCCCCTTTTCTATTTTCTATTTTTATTTTATGTCCTCTCTATTTTATATTCTTGCCCCCCATTTTTATGTTTGCCCCCCCGATTTTATATTTTGCTCCCCCCCACCGATTTTATATTAATGCCCCCCTCCCCGATATTTTTTTATTTATATTGTACTTGAGGTCTTTTATTTCTTAAAGCGAATCCAAAGTGTTACGTGTACCGATTTGGAGTCGCAAACCACACGCTGTTTATTACCCGACAGAATTCCCCCCCCCCCATTTTCATGTTTGCCTCACCCCCAATTTTATATTTTGCCCCCCCTCTTCAATTTTATATTTTTATTTTATGCCCACCCGATTTTATATTTTGGCCTAACCCCCAATTTTATATTTTGTTTCCCCTCCTCTTCTTTTTTTTATTTTTATTTTATGTTGTACTCAAACTATTTTACCCCCCCCAATTTTATATTTTTGCTCCCCCCCGGTTTTTTATTTTTGCCCCCCGATTATATATTTTTGCTCCCCCTTTTTAATTTTTGCCTCACCCCAATTTTATATTTTGCTCCCCCCCTTCGATTTTATAATTTATTTTATGTCCCCCCTCAATTTTACATTTTTGCCCCCCTCTCGATTTTATATTTTTACTCTCCCCCACCGATTTTATATTAATGCCCCCCTCCCCGATATTTTTAATTTTTATTGTATTTGAGGTCTTTTATTTCTAAAAGCGAATCCAAAGTGTTACGTGTACTGATTTGGAGTCGAAAAACACACGCCGTTTACTACCCGACAGAGTTCCTCGACTTAGCAACAGGACCCGAACTATCTGCCTGTATATTTCGTTGATTAACTTTGATTTAACTGCACATTCAACGTGTAAAATCTAATTTTAATATTATAAAACAATGTGGATTGGTATTTGCTTTAGTTAATCTACCATTTATATACAACCCGTACGAAGGACGGGTACACGGCTAGTTTCCTCTAAGACTAACTTATGTCATACTATTCTTATAGTCCGTAACAAATTTTGTATATCAGAACAATGAAATAGTGGAAATCATAAAATAATATTTACATGTACTACGGTTGGGACGTTAAATACATTTGTTACAGCCTAATTACTTGCTATAACCCCGTGGCCGTAGCAAAACTATGGAACTTTTAATATTATTAGAAATACCTTAAATGAGCGAGTGGAAATGATCAAGGCCAAACTAGGGAATAAAACCCTGTACAATAAGATGGCAATGCATTTTAAATGATCTTTGACTTGATTATATTTCAAATGGAATCAATAAATATTTAGGTTTGCAAATAAACCAGAAGCAATTCAACAAACAATGTGTTGTAAAAATAAATTATCAGTGAATCAGTACAAGCCTAATGCTTACACAAATTACATTAATTATAGTAGTAGCTAAAGGAGAAAGAGGCATCACTTCCGGCGCTTTTTCCCCATGTTATTCTTATGGGGAGCCGTTTTTGAGCCGACGCCAGCTCCCGCCTATAGAGCTCCCGCCCGCTGGCCCCCGCCTATATTAAATATATTGTCCCTCCTCTTTTTAAAAACTCTGGTGTCTGATTTGTTTTTTGGTGTTTTAATCCCAACTGCCGCCAAAACTTGGTGTTTTAATCCCAACTATTACGGTCGAACTGTCAACTGATTAAAACATCCGCCGCTTTCACGTGCAACACCATTCACCGACACTCTCCCGAGAGCGAAAGTGCGCTTGCGACACATTAACACACTAATGGATTGTTGCGTGACACTTTGACCACACTTTCCACTTACCAGTAATTTCCTGGAAATCCTCTCAATGTGAGGTAATTTCCAAATTGTAAATCGAGGTGTATATAAGGAGCCACCAACACCGTTGTTCTACACCAGTGACCTCGACCACCGGACGTCACCACACTCCAGCGACCGCGACCACCGGACGTCACCACACTTGTCACCGCATGACATCACCGGCTCACCGCACCTCCGCGCCACCGGCTCCTAGGACTCTGTGAGTGTTAGCAACGGTGTGATGTCTTTAGGGACAACTGTTAATCCATAATTGAAATAGCCTAATATTTGTAAATCTCCAATTCACCATTTCCAAATGTGTATTAATACCTAAAATGTGTATGTAAAAAATAATATTGCACCACCAAAATTGGAAATTTTTTTAATTTTTGCAGTAATTAAACTGCAAAAATGTCTTATTTTAGAGTTAAAAAATATGTTTTTATTATTTAAAAAAGATAAAATTTTAAAATTTTCAACCAAGGATATATATAGAAGCCCCAAAATCACCACCCTCATTCCAACAAAAAATGTTGACCTGTGCACAGTGCTCCACGTCTTGCTCCAAAAAAAGCAATTTAATCAGACACTATCGTAACATTCACAAAATTATTCCTAATGTTTGTAAAATATGTCATCAAATATTTGATAATACAAATTTTAAAATTCACATGCTAGAAAAACATAATACTTGTGATGTGTGTAAGAGAGTCGTCACTCGTGACAAGAAACGACACTACCTACGATGTGACAAACAACCTTACAAGTTGTATGTTTTTAACGGTGAATCAGCGGAAGTATTAGACACTCTCCAATCTTGTCCTCTACCCATCAAATGGATTCTTATTAGGAGAGTAAAATTCATCAAACACTCAGTGGACAATAATGGTGATTTAATCATTGACAAAGAATGTATTGCTGATTTTCGAAGTTTAACTAATTTGTCAATTGAGAAAGCACAGCTAAAGACTCAAATTGAAAATTCACTTTTAAAAATCGATACCTCCATGCACAAGTATCAAGCTCAAGGCAGTGGATGGATATATGACCGCACCAAATACTGGCAGTTGCATGTTTACAAATATAAGCCCCTAACTCCCAAATCATACATTCCCACGCCAGAAAATATAAAATCAAAACATGCTGTTTTAAATATTAAAAACACCGATAATAAATGTTTCACCTGGAGTGTTTTAGCAAGCTTAAGACCAAGGAATAGTAAAGAAAATGCAAATCGAGTAGTTCACTACGAACCCTATGAGGGCCAGTTAAATATGACAAATATAAAATATCCAGTAAAAATATCTGACATTGATAAATTTGAAAAACAAAATAACATAAGTGTTAATGTATATGGAATTGAAGGAAAAACAATATATCCACTGAGAACAACTAAACTAAACGGCAACACTCACGTCAATCTGCTGCTTCTAAAACATGGTCAGAAATCACATTACTGTTTAATTCGTGATTTTGACAAGTTAATGCTACGGTCTACAAAACAAAATAATAAGAAATATTTTTGCAAGTTCTGTTTGCAACATTTTTCCACCAAAGATATATTGGAACGTCACATAACATATTGTAAAACCTTTGATGCCCAAAGAGTACAAATGTCTAAAAAAGATACACTACAATTTACGAATTACAAATATCAACTTAAAGCTCCCTTTGTGATTTATGCAGATTTCGAATGTTTTATAAACGGCGGCAAACACACGCCTTCTGGATTTGCTTATGTTGTGGTGAGAGACTCTAAAATTATTTACGAAGAGTTGTACAGCGGTGAAAATGTGATGGATGTATTTTTCGAAAAGTTATTTAAAACCTATGACTTTATTAAAAGTCAGATGGAAGTATATGTTCCCCTTGTAATGACTCCAAAGCAAGAGGCATCCTTCAAAAACTCTAAATACTGCCACATATGCCAACAGCTGTTACTGGGTGATAAAGTGCGCGACCATTGCCATCTAACAGGCAAATTCCGAGGACCCTCCCACAACGCTTGCAATTTAAACTATAAAGTAACCAAGAAAATTCCAATATTCTTCCACAACCTTAAAAACTATGATGGTCATTTAATTATGCAACACTTGGGAAAACTCAATCGCAAATTGAATTGCATAGCCAAGGACATGGAAAAATATATATCGTTCTCTGTTGATGATTTGGTATTTTTGGATTCCTACAACTTTCTGTCTCTTCCCTTAAGCAAATTAGCTTCCAATTTAAATACATTTAGATTTATAGACAATCCACCACTACAACGCAAGGGCGAATTTCCGTACGAATACATGACAGGACCAGAAAAGTTTTTAGAGACCCTACCACCCATAGAGGCATTTTACAGCAGCCTAACTAAAGAATGTATATCTCCTGCGCAATATGAACACGCTAAAAACGTATGGAATCATTTTAATATAAAGAATTTAAAAGAATATCACGATTTATACCTTAAAACAGATGTTTTGTTATTGGCTGATGTGTTTGAGACATTTAGGGACTTGAGTTTAAAGGATTATAAACTCGACCCCGTCCACAAGTACTCATTGCCTGGGCTATCATGGGAGGCGTGCCTTAGAATGACTGGCATAAAATTACAGTTATTTAGTGACATTGACATGCATTTGTTTATAGAACACGCTATTAGAGGTGGTGTAAGCATGATTTCCACGCGCTATGCTAAAGCCAACAATAAGTACATGGGCGAACATTATGACCCAAATCAAGAAAGCACCTATCTTGTATACTTAGACTGCAACTCGCTATACTCTACAGCAATGTGCGAGTCGTTGCCCGTTGATGGCTTTAGATGGACAAACGAGAAAGATTATAAAGCCAATAAAAATGAAAACTTTGGATTTATTTTGGAAGTTGATTTAAAATACGATAAAAGTTTACACGATTTGCACAACGACTACCCGCTCGCACCAGAAAAAATGAATGGAAAATTAATACCAAACTTAAATGACAAAACCAAATATATTCTACATTATAAAGCACTAAAAAAATACGAAGAACTGGGTTTGGTAGTTACAAAATACCACAGAATCTTAAAATTCAGACAATCAAAATGGCTCGCACCCTATATTAATTTTAATATTGAAAAGCGACAAAAAGCTGAACATGATTTTGAAAAAGACTTTTACAAACTGTTAAATAACAGTCTCTTTGGTCGAACAATTATGAACCAACGCAAGTTTCGTGATATACATCTTGTAGATGAGTCTATGTTAACAAAGTATGTTACAAAGCCAAGATTTGACTGCAGCAAAAAGTTCGATAACAACTTGCATGCTGTGCATTTAAATAAATTAATTGTAAAGTTTGATAAACCAATATATTTAGGAATGACCATTTTGGATATCAGCAAAGTAATCATGTATGATTTCCACTATAATTATATGTCAAAATTTAAGAATAAAAAGTTCTTAATGACAGACACGGATTCTCTGATGTATTCTATAGTAACAGAGGACTTTTACAAGGAAATACAAAGCGACTTGGACCGTTTTGACACCTCTGCATACAGTAAAGACCATTTCTTATACTCTGATAAAAACAAAAAAGTTACGGGCAAGTTTAAAGATGAATTAAATGGTCAAATTATGTATGAATATTGTGGTTTAAGGCCAAAATTATACTCTTTCATTCCTCTACAGTGGTTATACGAAAAAGAAAAGCAAAATGAGCTAGAGATTAAGAAGGCAAAAGGAGCTGACGGCGCCACAGTTAAACATCTCTTAAGACACCAACACTACTTACACTGTCTTGCAACCGGAGAAGATTACTACGAGAATGTTACAAGAATTAAATCCACAAACCACCATCTGCAAACATTAACGATGAACAAAAAGGTACTCTCTTTTGATGACGACAAGAGGTTTATTCTAGATGGCATCAACACCCTTGCCCTTGGTCACTATAAAATTGGTCAAACATAAATCTGTATTTGCCATTATTCTTTGGCCTTTCCTTGTCTATTACAATAAAGCCATATTTAGTCCTATCCCAGCACTGATGGCAGAGATTTCTAAATTGGTTAAATGAAAAATCATTTCCCACATGATTGTTATACACATGTTTTAAATTTAAATCGTCTTGTTTAAATAATATTAGGAAATTAACATTGTCACGTAAATGTTTGTTTACTTTACTGTAAGATTGACACAAGTAAAAACTGTTAATATTTTTGTGTCTGCCCATTGAGAAAAATTGAGTGATATTTGGACTATTTATGTCGTCAAATACAACTATTGAGTGTGATTCTACATCGTTTGGTGTGATTTCACAGTTTGAATATGTGTGTAATTTAACTTCATCACACAGACGGAATATTTCAATTATTTTTTTATATTTTTCTTGTTCTAAAGATTTGGATATTATATATAAATTTGTAAACTTTAATCCTTGTTTTTTTACAATTAAGTTATAAATTACAACAGTCTTCCCCGAACCACTGGGCCCTATTATAAGACAGCGAATATTATTAGGAAATTATTTTGAAAATGTTATGATTGTGTTAAATTTGTTTATATTACATATATTTCTTACACAATTTACAAACTATTTTTGTGTCGGTTGACAGAACCTGTAAAGTTGTGTTAAATGGCTGTAAACCAGTATCTGTGCCTGTGTCGTAATGTGTTGGAGTGTGTTATTTATTGTGTCTCTACATTTGTGTTGTCTTATAAACTTTAAATATTACTATGTCCTTATACTCTTACTATTTCTGTTACTATAATATTTATTTTTTACTGTTTGATTGTGGATTTGGCTAATATATCGGATGTTGTACCAATACCTTATACATTTGTCTAGTAATGGATTGCGTACATGCTGCACTATGTGGTGTTTGTCTTACTTGACAATACACTTCCAACACATTTCCTGTCTAATATCTGGCCAGTTGTATCCAGCACAATTTACATTTATGTTTTACTTTACAACAACACAGTGAAACGTCTATTCTGCTGCTTATACAACAGATGTACAGGTCTTGTAGAATGTGCGTATCTGTATTAAATAACACGCATAAATTACTCTACGGAATGTAGGGTTTAATAGTACAAAACCTAATACAAGGACTAAGAATAGACAGTTATAGAATTTCGACAATTTGGGTACTAATGCGGGGTGGGTTAGTTAATATGTTAATTATTTTGAGACTATAAACTTATTTAGTCGAATTTGGAATTATATTAATAGTGGGTATTCCATATTTGCACATGGGTGTCCACTTACATGTTACACTTACCGCTCGCCTGTGTTTATATACAATATATTTACTCCACAACACCTATATGCTTATGGTGTAATCTCTCCTGTTTACATGTTTCCGCTACTTTTTTCTGTATAAAAGAAATGTACTCTGTTAGCCATTTATTGGGAAATTGTATTAAACCTACTAATGAAAGATTCGGTATATGGTTTTTATTAGAAAATCTCCGTAATAATAACCTTCTTACAGACATAGGTAATATAAACTATTGCGAGGGCGAACCAAAATTAAATAACTTAACATCTATAACAAATGCGTTTTGTGATAACATAATGTTAGTTAAGATAACCAATGTTACGGATTGTGATGGGGATGTTCGGAATAAATTTAAAGTTAAGAAGGAAATATGTGGCTTGTTTAATAGCTACTTACGAGGAATATTTAAAAAGTTCTCTTTAGCTCGACATGGTGTTGTAGCCAAACTACCATTCTCCTTGGAGAGGTCCTCTGGGGTCCAAAGCAAGGGTGTCTTACAAATAATAAAGAAAGATATTGACCAAATTAAACAAAAGTACGATGATCCTATAGCAATTCCCTATAAAATAGAGCTTGCAAATGTTAAAATTAAGGATTTGTTGGAAGACCTTCCAAAGATGCTGCAAGATCTGGAAAAAGAAATGTACTATCTTATGGATTTCGATATAACACTAGATTTGGCTGGAATATTTAATAAAGAGGAAATGTGCCAATATCTTACAGAAAACTTTGACTTTTGCTACCAAGGGGAGAATGGATATAATGTTATTGTAGATAATGTTAGTAAAGACTGTTTAACATGGTTTAATGTAAATAGCAGGGTAAAAATATATAATAAATTTATATGCCAGATTACAAGCCCTGGAGTAGTTAAAAGTATAGGAAACCATATAATAAACTTTATAAACTGTCCAGATGCGAGACTAAAAGAAACGTTCTCGTCTAAACTAGCTAGAGAGAATGGAATAACAAGGTTAGAGGCAACAATCTATAACTATTGTAGAGGTTTTGGTAAAGGGTTTGAACCTTTAAGAGATTGTTTAAGTCTAATAGAAGACAACAAACGGTACTTCCAAAATGCTCCATTCTATGCTGTCCCTCTGCATAAGATGTGGGTGAAAGTTGCCAATCAATTACAAAACAGTTGTTGTTTAGTGTTTAACGATTTATTACAATACGCGTATTGGGGTAATTGCAATACGAAAAAGATAACTGGAGTACAACTAAAACTGCCAAAAGATAGCACACAAAGGGAAAAGTTAATAAAGTATGCTCTATCTGCATTTAGCTTTAACTGTTTACCAACTAACTACGTGGAGGTAATAGAGGAATTTCCTGATGCCATAAGTGTAAAGCATAAGTGTTACATCAAATCTGGGGGCACATGTTTTACAAAATCAAATACACCTTTCTCCACTATACCTAAAAACATCAATTTAGAAGAATTTGGCTTAGTGGAAAGTCCTAATCTTACTCCCTACGTTTTAAGAAGCCGGACCAATAACCTGTACCCATACACTATTAAAGAAATAGAGCCACTTTCCAAGCCTTTCTTAGAGAGGTGTTCCAAAAAGAGGAAATTGGAATTAGAAGACATCGACAGTAATAAGCGTAAATTGGTGGAAAATACTGTTGCAGAGGAATACAAAGCACAGTTGGCTAAAGAACAAGAAATAAGGGAAAGAGAGGATAAATTAAAAGATTACTTCCTGCGACGTTGGGAGGATCTAGAGCATTATGGACATTATATAGTGTATGCGTTTGTAGTAAACAACAAGTTTGTGGGGGTGTTGGCAGAAAAGGATGGACAGAGGGGTGTATACTATGTTAAAGGTGTCTGTAAAACTGTGTTTATAGAGATAAATAAGAATAGGGAAGGTTATAGCGTGTTGCCATATAGAGGTGATTTGGACATTATTTACCTACCTACCAACGAGCCACTTGCAAGCTTTAACACTAACGGAACCACAACATTTTATGGTAATTCCTTTCCAAAAATAGAAAACCTAAGTTTCCATGACAATGTGTGGGATGATGGACAAGAAGACATAGAGATGCAAGATATTAAAGGCAATATTAAATTTAAAGAATGTAGTAGACTGGAGGATTTGGAAGATGGTGCGGAATTATTAATAGGCGCTATTAAACAAGTCCAACATAGGGGTAGAAAAAGATATATTGTACAGTTTGAAAATATTCGTAACCTTTATGTCTCTAACCACTGGCTGGAAAGGGAGCTAGAATGTGGGAAGTTTGATTTTAACTACAAAATTAAAATTAAGTTGGATAAAATAAAGACTACTCCAAACAAGCACAAAGAAAGATTAGTGTTTTGTGTTTAGTTGTTTTGGGTTTTAAAAATTTATTTTTTGCTATCGCATTGGCAACATATCCAAAATTTAGGCAGTTCTGACCATAAATATTTTGTGGATTACTTATTATATTATTACAATGAGAGGTAGTTGAGAGGGTCACAACAATATTGGAAATGGGGCAAATATAACAGCTGGATGTATATAATAAGCTTGTGGCGAATATAATAAGCTTGCAATGCTTTGAACATATACTGCAAAGGGGGGGGGTATCGATACACCCCCCCCTTTTGGAAATGGGGTATTTACTTATGCAATGGCCAGTAATATATTGCAGTCATATCCAAAGTTTGGTTACGACAAAACAGCACTAAAAGAGAAAAAAAATATACGGTAAATTTAGATATAAGAGGATATAACAAGTCGAAAAGTAAAAAAAGGAGTTATTGGTAGTAATTTACAAAATATAGTTTTGTAAAAACACAAATACCAATGTTAGTTTTTAGGTTGCGGCAAAACAAACAACACATCAACTATATCCAAAGTGTAGGCAAATCGGACAATAAACAGCAAAGTCAGTTTTGGGATTACAGCAAAATAAACAAACAAAACAGACAAAATAATGTATTATACGGGGTGGTGGAACGTGTGGTAGTGTGGTCTTGTTACCTATATAAGAGCTATAACATATCCGAAAATAAATCAGACAGTAAATAAAGAAGTTTGAAATTGTTAGTATATTTTTCAAAATATTTTTTAAATTTGACCATTATAGTTAATTTGTCAAATGTGGATGGTGTGTACATATACACTAGCCTAGAATAATAACATATATAAATTTTAAACAAATCAGACTATAAATAAAGAAGTTGCCAATTGGCAGTATTTTTCCAAATTTTTTAATTTGACCGTAATAGTGAATTTGTAAAATGTGGATGGTGCATATACACTAGCCTACAACAATAACATATCCAAATTTTAAACAAATCGGACAGTAAATAAAGAAGTTGGCAATTGGCAGTATTTTTCAAAAATATTTTTTAATTTGACTGTAATAGTGAATTTGGGAAATGTAAGTCTAATTTATTAAAACACTTGCCTACAACAATAACATATCTAAATTTTAAACAAATCGGACAGTAAATAAAGAAGTTGGCAATTGGCAGTATTTTCCAAAAATATTTTTTAATTTGACCGTAATAGTGAATTTGGGAAATGTAAGTGGAATTTATTAAAACACTTGCCTAGAACAATCACATATCCAAATTTTAAAGAAATCGGACAGCAAATAAAGAAGTTGTCAATTGGCAGTATTTTTCAAAAATATTTTTTAATTTGACCGTAATAGTGAATTTGGGATATGTAGGTGGAATTTATTAAAACACTTGCCTATAACAATAACATATCTAAATTTTAAACAAATCGGACAGTAAATAAAGAAGTTGGCAATTGGCAGTATTTTTCCAAAATATTTTTAATTTGACTGTAATGGTGAATTTGGGAAATGTAGGTGAAATTTATTAAAACACTTGCCTAGGACAATAACATATCCAAATTGCAGACAAATCGGGCAGTAAATAAAGAAGTTGGCAATTGGCACTACAGTATTTTCAAAAATATTTTTTAATTTGACCGTTATAGTGAATTTGGGAAATGTAAGTGAAATTTATTAAAACACTTGCCTAGGACAATAACATATCCAAATTGCAGACAAATCGGACAGTAAACACCAAAGATAGTTTTTTAGCCTGAATTTGAAAATTAATTTTTAAAAATATAGAGGAGGGATGGGGATGGGGACAATATATTTAAGGCAAGGGTATATTTAATATAGGCCAGCGGGCGGGAGCTCTATAGGCGGGATCGGGTGTCGGTCCAAAAACTGATCCCCATAAGAATAACATGGGGAAAAAGCGCCGATTGTGGGGCCTCTTTCTGGTTTCACCACTACTACACAATAACTTCTAAGTTGTTTACATGTGTTGTTTATTTAGTCTGGAGTTATTTTTGAACTCGTAGATTTCTGCAAAGGATGTATTAAAATTAATGCAAATTTTAAAATGGGGGAAAATAAGGCAGGGGCCAAAAAGAAAATTTGTGTAGGGTAGGATCGGGCGTCGGTGCAAAAACTGATCCCCATAAGAATAACATGGGAAAAAAGCGCCGGAAGTGATGCCTCCCCCCTAATTCACCACTACTAATTATGATGATTATGTTGATAAGAAGCATTTTTTGGATTTAAGTAAAGCTCTTTATGCCGTGTAGACAATTTTCTACCAACTTCCCCCGCACCGTCCGTCTTGACGCCGGCAAGCTGACGACGACGCTACAGTTATCGTACTTTCATCTAAAGGTGCGTGGTGTAACCGACGTGACGGCCTGGTTGGAAGTAGATAATAAAATTCATAATATCGAATTTTAGAAAGTTTATATTATTTTAATACCAAAATATATCCTATACTCTAATATGAATATGGTTAGCTTGCTTGCTTGCTTGCGAGACGGATCTCACAAACTGCTCCAACGATTTCCTTAAAATGTTCGAAATAACTAATTTCTGGTATAAAAATAAGTTCTAGACAGGTCTCATCCCCAGGAAAAATCAAATAATGTAAAAAAAACTAAAATGAAAAGTTAAAAAAATTAACATTGGGCTTATGGAGTTTCAAATCAAAACAAAAGAATTGTAACAGCTGTTCATAATCAACCAGGGAACTGTCAAAGTAATACTCATCTTGTACATGTGGTTTCCTGAGAGCAGAGATTAACAGATTTGAGTGAAGATTACATATATAGAGTAGTAAAATAAATCAAAGGGACATTGAGCTATAAATAAAAACTGGAGGGACCTTAAAAATGTAGAAAAGAGGCAAATGAGTAATACAAATCTGATTTTCAGTAGGGGAAGTGGTGAAATATTACTCCGAGTGATCTAAACTAACTGAATGGCCTTCCCCGAGCAAAGCTCGGCCCCCAGGTACTAATAAGAAAACACCATACTATTATATATTTTGGTTTCTTAAAGTATTACACAAATTCTAGTTTAACGATTGTTATTAACCAGACTATTGTGGCATGTACAAAATCCAGTCATGGACTTATCAGTCAGATAAAGATCAGTTGGATTTCTTGATATTATTCGTACCTCATCTATCTCCTCGTATTGTATATATTGAATTAAAAATACAGTTTATGCTCAGAGTAGTTTCTATAGTTGATATCCAGTTTCCCCAAAAGGTCAATCTCATGGAGAAGTAACAAGATAAATGATTTTTCCACCAAGGGCCTGTCGCAATCCCCAATCTCCAAGCCCTGATAGATTAATCTTGCCAATTCCGCTTCTACTGTGACTTCTGTTTTCTTAATCTCCCCTCTCTACTCGGTGTCTGAGTTAAGTGACCCCTGACAAATGAATCGTTCAGGAGCGTTTCAACTCACAAAGGGAAAAGGATACGGAAAAGAGTCGTGTCCAACCTTTCAGTTCGGATAATGGAAGGGGATAGGATTAAAAACAAATCAGTAAGTATTTTAAATTAGATCTACAACAAAAATAATTTAATATTTTAAGGTTCCCCAAAAGTTACTGCCTTATCTTTATTTAGACTGATACCATACAATTTCTTGATCGAGGAAGAAGTTATAATTATAAAAACATTCTGGCTTTGGATAAACATTTTAATGACTGAAAGAAAATTTCCTTCAACAAAACCGAAAAAAGGAGTCTCCTCAAAATGAGACACGCCTCTAAATATAAATTTCTGAAGCTCTTGTCTGTGAAATTGACGTAAATATAACGAACTTATATTATTTCATAAATACTGACTTATTTTGCCATGGATTCTTTTACATTAAACTATTCCATAAATACCTTCGGGTTTGGGAATATGCAATAATAAATGTCACCAAAGTAATTCGTATTAATTCTGTATGACTATTAATCATTTTGTCGAAATTTCCATGAGGGGTATTTGTTTAACATTGTAAAGAAACGTCAGAGTATTTACAACCAACTCACTAAACAAACTCACTTTGCAATGGGCTTATTGCATATTTTATTAACTTTGCAATGGGCTTATTGCATATTTTATTAACTTTGCAATGGGCTTATTGCATATTTTATTAACTTTGAAATTTACCATGCTATGTCTTTTATAAATCTTAATATAAAACTGTTGGGGAAAAAACAGTTATGGAATGTCTCGAATAATAGAAAATCTTTTAATATCCATACATTTTGTTTCAATAATACATTTACAGTTTTGAATGTATTTTTAAAAGACAAAGTTATATTTGTCCAAAAGAAAGACGTAAACAACAAAACACAAAGACGTGGAACTAACGTGTCTCAGCCCTCAGTTGATAATATTTATTGCTCTGGAGACAAATGTTAATGTATAAAATCTCGAGAGATGGTTTAGCATGTTTGTAGATCTCCTAAACCATAATCAATTATTAGAGCTGATTAGAGCTTTAATCAATTATTAAAGCTGCATTCAAAAAGCATAAACGCTATCCCACAAATCTGTTATTTTCCGAAACTAAATTACTTACAGTAAGGCAAGGTTATACATTAAAACACTGATGGTTTAAAGAATTAGTCATAACTCCCGTGGTACACAACTGCAGGACAAGGAACCTCCGTTAACGTTGGCCTGCAGGTGCCCCGAGCAGTTAGATCAGTCAGTCACTCCAACTCATATTTTATTGCAAACTTCATCTAAAGGAACATTCCTCCTGCGATTAGGGACCTGCAGGTTACAACTAAAGTTTACAAAAGGGTAGTCCTTAACTGGCTGTTGGAGATCGGTTCTGAACATGCTGAGTCCCTCATCCGTTCTGAGTACTACAATGACTAACTTTACATCACCAACTACCGTTTACTTCTACTTCTACCGTCTACTTCTACTTCTGCTTCACTCCCGCCATTGCCTATTGTCTTTGCATTATATCAAATGTCGTTTTTATTTTTACTTATTTAAAATCAGTGTTTGATATTTAAATGCAAAACGAATCTTAATTTTGTTCATGATTAATATACATACAACTGCCGATATTTTTTTATTTTTATTTTTTATGTGTGTTTGTAGCCTATTTAACCATCAAAAAGTAAATGTAATTTTTTAGCAATAATACGATGTTTTTGTTATTTTTAAAGTGCACTGAATTTGAGGCAGAGCTCGTTCTCACGCACAGGCCGATGGGCCTATGTGAGAATTTTGTTTTCCGCAATATTGTTTGTGTACATGATGTTGTATTTGTTTTTATTTGGAAATAAATTTGATTTGATTTGATTTGATAATGTTAAATCTCCTATCCAGGCCAAACTACTATTAGGTGCTATTAATTTGTCTATGCCTGTGATATTGAAGCAGTTATTTATTTCAGAAAATTATCGGGGCTAACAAGATAGATACATAATATACATAGTAATGTATGGTAATGAGTAAAAGTAAATATTCGTAAATAGTATATTTCGTCACTAGGATCAAAAGTGGATCTTTTTAATACGAGCTCCAGTTTAACTGCCGAGGCGAAGCCGAGGCTGGGAAATGAGCGAGTATTAAAAAGAAACTTTTGATCCGAGTGACGAACTATATTTTTCGTCATACTGCCAAAAAACTTAAGGTTTAAATAAAAACAAAAGTAAAATTTACGTACTGTGTCTTCATAACCTCAAATGTTTCTTTCAGCTTGTCTCTTGAAACAATCAGCTGTTGCACATGCATAACTTCGGTTCATTCATATCTATCGGTTGTTGAGTCGATCACTTCAAACCAAACATTGTGGTTCGAATCAATCGAATTTCTGCGACTTCTCTGGAAGTAAACCTTCTTGAATTGGTCGGGCTTTTTCTATTATATTTCGATACGAATCGTTAGGCCTACTAACTTTGTCCATCGTGTCACTCATAGTTGTCACTCACCAGTGGTGTACGGGAAACGAACGCAGAAATAATAACAATACAACAATGAATGTTTCGATAATAACAATGAATGTTTCGATTATTTACAATCGAATGAATTTTAATCGATTTATGACGACCTCGAATCAAAAGTATCAACAATGATCTTTTTATTACTAGTACGATAATGATCATCAAAACATATGTTATTATCCAAAGACTAAAAAGAAGAACTTTTGAATCTCAACGCATCTGTCAAAAACAGTTGTTTTTGAAGCAGTATGACGAAAAAGGGTAAACTGAACTTATAAACTAAAATGAATGCTCACAAAGCACAACATAGATTATGTTTCTCATGGATAAAAAATTTTAACAAGTAAAATTGTCAGGTTCCCAACGAAGCTGTTGAATTATTATTCCGTGGTCAGTTTAATTGAATCTGACATTGTTTTACAACTATGCCATCTTAGGTTTCTTTCAAATCCAAATAAAACCACGAAATATACACTCTTTGTATTGCATTTATATCATTGCCACAAGAGGCGAATTTCTACCACTTATGAAACTTACCAAATCGTTCAAATAGTTAAAAGTATGTTTTTATTTTATATTTATAACGGATTCACTTCGATCTTAAAAAGGTCCGTGATAGAAAATGTGGAAAGGTCGCCGGAAATGGCTGACCTTGGGGGCTGACAAATTTCGTCCACTCCGGGAAAGAGGATTACCCGGAGTCATATCGCTGACAAGAATCCACAAAGAGATTTTAGTAAAGGACGAGTTCGCACGAACAGCCTGATGTGAGGGAAGTGATTTCCCTCATTAAAAATTAAGAAAGGAAATTGGCTCTAAAGCATTATCTTATTCCAATTTTTATAAAAACCTGAACATATCTAACTTTTTGGCTGTTATGATGCTCCTGGATCTATTTATATGCAATGCTGGAATAAAAATGCTCCGGGAGATGATCCTTTTATAATTTAAAACTCAAATAAAGGGGTTTTAAGAAAAACACTGGTGCCATTTCTTTTGAAAATGGAAAACATTTGATTTTTTTGATGTTCTGATGCTCCTGATTCTATTTAAATGCATCATTGGAATGGAAATAATGTGCATTATAAGGTTATAAGTAGGTCCTTCAGGGTAAAAAGCTGGTATTGGGGATCAAAAAACTACATCAAGGTATTAAAAACAGCCTTTTCCAATGTAAAATTGCCTTAAGACAATGGACTTTGTTTAGTAAATTTACATTTCCTTTAATAACTCTACCCATTTGCGCGAGAAGTTGATCAGGTTTCCCCAACAGAATGCAGCACAAACAAATGTATTTCGCTCTCCAAGAAATTTCTCGGTGTAACCTCACACAAAAATTCTTCAATAAATGCTTAGATGAATTCCATTCTCCAACGGTACTAAAAAAATTAAAACTTACCCCTATTTACAAAAAAAGAAAACATATCAATGAAAATTACCGACCAATGTCAACTGTTCCTAAAATATCTAACGTTTTTGAAACATTCATTAATAAACTAATAACGCATGATTTTGAATCAAATAACTTATTATCCAGTGGACAGTTTGGTTTTAGAGAAAATAAATGTACTTTTGATGCTGTTGCATTCCTTATAACAGAAAGCCTAATTGATCTTGAGCAAAGTAAAATAGTCTGTCTAAGATCATACTATTGAAAGCATTTGATACCATAACACATGATATACTAATGACAACACTAGCTTATTATGGGTTTAACAATTAAATCTTATGGGCTCATTAAATCTTATTAAATCATATTTAAGAAATCGAGACCAGAATGTTTATGTAAATGAAAATTTGTCTGAGAGTAAAATTATTAACAATGGTGTACTTCTAGGCTCCCCACTTGGACCTCTGATTTTTAATATGATTTTTAATAATGACTTATTATTCATTAATTCTGCACCAATCACTCAAAGATTTCCATTTGTGGATGATCTTGCTTTAAAGTTCAGTTGTACTAACCATGAATTAGAGAATTTACTGTTTAAAAGTAAAAAAAAATTATTAATGACTGGTGCTTTGCAATTAAATTATCACTTAACTACGATAAAATTCAAGATATTAGTTTAAAAACTAAATCCTGAACAAAATATCTCAATATTAATTCAAAAGTAATATTAAAAAATTATAATTAATGAAAAAATAAGTTAATATGACCAGATAAATTTGTCATCGTCAAAAGTATCTAAAGGATTATTCTCTCTAAGGCGGGTTACACATTGGTGTCTCAGACATCGTGTCAAGACATTTGTCTCGTCTGAGGCGTGTCCCACCTAAACCAACCTGTGCTATTGAATGGGAACTTACACACTGTTCGAGTCAGCGGCACGACGCGACACATCTGCTTCAGACACGTGTATCGCGAGACCGGTTGGTCGGTGTTTGGTAAGACATGTCTCACGGGAAGCAGGTCCGCGCATGCACACATCGCAGAACGGACCAGTCAGCCGTCTGCAACAGCACCCGCAAAGGCAACAATGCATGCAACATGAGACATGAGACACGACACTCGCATGAAACACACATGTCGCATTCAATCTCATCAGACAAGACAGATGTCTTGAGACACGATTTCTGAGACACCAGTGTGTAACCCACTAAAACACTTTCCAACAGTTAAAACTGAAGTACTCAAAATTATATATTATGCAAACATTCTGGCATACTTTACCAATTATGTAACTACGGGTGTACTGATTGAAACGAGTTCGCACGCAGCACGCTGACGTGAGGGAATTGAATTTCCACATAAAAACTTTTAAAACTTAAAATTAGTGTAAAATCATACTTATATTCCAATTGTTATTGAAATCTGAAAACATTGATTTTTTGGCTGTTCTGATGCTCCTGGTTTCATTTACCTGCAAAGCTGGGAATACAATTTTGCGCATTATAAGGTTAATAAAAAGTCCAGACAGGCTTGAAAGTAGGCGTGAGGTTGCTGGGGATGATAAAAGTACTCTAACAAAGGAGTAGCAGGCTTTTATAGTGTAAAACCCCCATAAGACAACGTACTGTGTTTAGTCGAAACTCATTTTCTTTAATAACTCGGTAAATATTTATGCTAGAATGACGAGAGAGGGCTTAAAACTTTCGTCTCACTAATTCCCATCTTTTTGCATGCATTAATTTTACACTTGGGGCTTTTTAGACCCTTTTTGGGCCCAAAAACTCGAAATTTAAAAGATTAATCCCCAAAAAATGGGTTTGGAGTTTTACGATTATTTTGCCCAACGAACTTGTCCAACTGATTTCAGAAAGGAACGTCCCTACCAAATTTTAAGTTAATCGGACAAAAAATGCGACCGCTAGAGTGCAAACACACACACACACATATATATATATATATATATATATGTCTATATATATATACATATATATATATATATATACAATTTTGAACGACCCCCCAAAACGTGTTCAGGGGGTCACGTTAGGAACTTCTATGGTGGTCCCGGGCTTAAGTTTCACTGTGCGGGTCATGCTAATAGTTCACTTTCCAAAGGAAATTCACTAATAACTAAATGCCCCTAGGGTGTCCCTAATGCTACGTTAAATAGACTAAAAGGGCGAGATAAGAGTAGTTGGAGAATAACTCACAAATTGTTTCTTCTAATTACATTTTTACTTTCTCCCCCTATACATAGTATATGGAGAAAGTATTGTTTTCGTAAAAATTTTCGAATTTGAGTTGTTAGTGGAAATATTCGTTTTGGTGCTCCCTGAACCCAAAAAAGTGGTTTTTACGTGATGTCTGTCTGTGTGTGTGTGTGTGTGTGTGTGTGTGTGTGTGTGTGTGTGTGTGTGTGTGTATCTGTCCGTGTGTGTGTGTGTGTGTGTGTGTGTGTGTGTGTGTGTGTGTGTGTGTGCGTGTGTGTGTGTGTGTGTGTGTGTCTGTGTGGATGTTTACAGAGCTAGAGCCCTAACCTATGGGCCGATTTTTATGAAATTTGGTATGTAGGTACTAATCCACAATATCTCCAGGCGTTTTTTTCATTTTTTTGAATTTTTGATTTTTAAGGGTAATTATCCCCTAAAACCGCCAAAAAACATGAAAAATCCAAATTTTTTAAAAACGGCTCTAACGATTTTGATGAAAATTTCGTGGTTTGTAGAACTTTAGGTTTCCAAAAAAATGATACCACCCGCATTTCTGGAAAAATTCGAGTTCAGAAATTAGAGGACATAAAACATCAAAAATTCAGTTTTTTTGGATTTTTAATAAAAAATCATAAATGTTAAAAAAGATCATTAAAAAGAGCTCAAAAAACTAAATAAATTAGTATTTTAAATTACTATTCTACGATTGCTAGTTGCGGAGAAAATTGAAATTTTCATTTAGCGGTAAACACAGTACGTTGTCCAATGTTATTCTTATGGGGAATACAAAAATAACTATTTCTCTCTTATTTACTGATCAATTTCATTAAAATTTTATATGCAGGTCAAGTTAGCATTGACCAACAGATGATGTTCGAAATGTGTTGCTATTTAACCCTGGGGGGGGGGCAAGGGGGCATTTCCCCTCTCAAAACTACTGTGTGTAGCAACGGACTCTATAGTGCCTCCAAAAAAGCAATTTGGGTGGATATTTCTGAAAACAACTATTTTAGACAATTTTCTGTACATTTATCTATACTTCATATTCTATATTTAGTAAATAACAAATATTTTTGTCATTAAAGTTTGGCTAAAAGGGAGAAAGTATGTGTCAGTTTCCTGATACCGTTTATTATTACACACATTCGTTCTTATTTTCAACTTCGTGATTACAATGTTTGATTGGAGTATCTTGAATCTACAACAACCAACGAATAAAACAGAATGTGCAAATGTTAGTAGAAACATGTATAAAGTTGTTGGTGCAATTTAAAATATGTTATTAATTATTAGGATTTGACTTGATTAAGTTGTTTGCAGGTTTTCGACTGATGAATGTATTGAATCAGCTTCTTATATTTTCCCAGTAACGACGTCCATTACAATGATTGGCTAATCGACTAGTAGGGTATGGCCGTACTGAGCTCTTCCCAAAGAATATTTCCAGCACATGTATCCTCAGTCAGTGTTATTCTGTTGTCTTCATCAATAGTATACAAGATCCACTTGTTTTGTAGCTTGAAACAGATGCGTGCAATAAGTATAGTTCTACCAACTGGGTCCAAAACCCGAATGTTGTCTGGGGTGCGCGAACAAGTTGTTACGTCCTCTTCAAGAAAACGTCTTCCTCCACCGAACAGCTTGATCTTGTAAACAGGCGATGACGATGGGTCGGAGTTATGAGATTCGTAACACTCCATTCCTCCACCGAACAGCTTGATCTTGTAAACAGGCATTGATGATGGGTCGGAGTTACGAGATTCGTAACACTCCATCCTGTATTCCAAGTGATGAATCATTACTCTTTCACCTTTATCTGTGTATCTTTCGAACGTGGCTTCATTCACGTTTTGCCATGATTTCTGTAGCTTCCAGTTGTTATAATGAAATTCTTCTGCTTTTGCTAATTTAAGTTCACCTTGAACCGTAGGCCTACGCACCTTGACAACTGAAACATTATGAGCATTGTTATTCGTTTGAGGAACAGGGAGTTTTAAAACCATGTATTTTTAGCAAATTTCCCCCATTGGGTATTACTTAAGACCGAGCAAAGTTTGTTTTTACCGTAGCAAAGGAATCTGTAGTGCCTCCAAAAGAGGGATTTGGGTGGATATTGTTTTAAAACAACTTGTTTAGAAGATTTTCTGTACATTCAACCGTGTAATTTATATTCTATATTTAGTAAATAAAAAGTATGTTATGCATTAAACTTGGGCTAAAAGGAAGAAAGTATGTGTCAGTTTCCTGATACCGTTTATTTTGTTTACAATTGGTCTGAACTTTCACCCTGTTGCGAATTACGGACATACCAGCTAGTTGTATTTTATATACCGTATGGTTCTTTTTTAAGTATAACAAACAAACCAATACTTCGTTTAAAAAACAGTCATCCGTTTCAAATGGGGGGACATTTCAAATCCTATTAATACTGTAATATAATCTATAATATTATGAAGAAGAGGTAGTTTCTGTCTGTCTGTCTGTCCGTCTGTCTGTCTGTCAGATGTTCCGGGTGAACGCAAAAACTACTGAACCGATTGGGCTGAAACTTTACAAAAAGGTAGATCTTGAACCCATGCAACACATAGGCCTATTCACTTCCTTAAAATCCCCTCAGGCTACGCCCCATGAACGTCCTAAGTTTCAATGTTTACATTTCAGAAGAAAGTAAACATTCAGAAACTGTATTGCGAACAGCTGTAGATACTTCCTTTTGACAGCTTAAAGAGCAGAAGCAAGAACAGCTGTTTCAAGCTATCTAAAATGCAAATTGCATTGACTAAAGAACGGGTAAAGAAAACACCTGTATGAAGAATGGGTACATCAGCTAGTCCTATATAATAATAGTGTGTAGTGGCGACGTGTAACCACCTATTCCGAGTAAACTACTGAACGTAGAGAGGCCAGGTTGGTGTCAAAAGAATTACTTTAGGCCCAGGATGATGAAAAAATACGATATTCTACATTTACTAAGTGATTAGTTTTTAATTGGCAAAACATTCTGTTTTTTGCCACATTTTACTTGCAATCAATTTGTTTACCAAGCCATGTGTTCCCTATTCTGCAACAAAATTCAATACAACAGCTGAGTAAAGATAAGGTTGTTATTGTAAACAAAGCAGACAACTATTCCTAACTAAATTTAGGTTTTTGGATTGAAATATACAAGCAGTAAGGAACACAAATTCCATGTTGAATAGGAATAAGGTTTATAATACGGTATAAAAGTGCCAGCAAATCTCAATTCAGATTTATGTATTCTATATTTACTATTTATATTTCAGTTTACTTTTACTCTTGCAGCGAAATCGGGTTTTATCACTGTTAATGGAGCCAGCAGTAGATGATTTTCCGTTGATACATCCTGGGTCTCAGAAAATATGACAGCAGTGGCTCTAGTGGTTCACTCTCTTTATGCATTTCATTTGCTCTGTTTTGTTCATAGAAATTTCGAACTGTTCAGTATCAATGCTGATTTCCATTGTTATAATACTAGGCATATAAAACAATATATATGCCTAGTGAGTTCAACAATGAGTACTATATGAGTACTAGTGAGTACTATATGGGTGAGTTCAACGGCAGCTCACAAATAATTAGTTTTATAATTATACTAAATTTTACAATTCGTTGCCGACTGAAATCAAATCACTGACTCATTCTAAATTTAAAGGAAAAAACAAAAATATACTAATTGATGGATGCCTTTATAAAGTTGATGATTTTTTCAATATATGTAGATAATGTTATAACTAGCTTTAGTATTAGGGCCTTGATTATTATTTAACATATTAGTATAGGCTTATTACATAATTGTTGATGAACGAAGTGAATCACTGGATTGATGAAGAAGTTTCAGTGGCCGTGTGTGGGTGTGTGTGTGTGTGTGTGTGTGTGTGTGTGTGTGTGTGTATGTGTGTGTGTGTGTGTGTGTGTGTGTGTGTGTGTGTGTGTGTTTTATCGAAATACTACATAACTATAAACCATTTCTTAACGACATTTTGAAGGAGTCATTTGGGATACCTAAGGGATGTTTTAACACAGCATTTATGTTTTATTTTGGATTATTAATAATTATTAAAACTAATTTTAAAGTTTGATATTCAGTAGTTGAATTGGTTTTCTTAGTAAGCTATTGACTATGATTGTGTTTAAAATGTCAGCGGGGATTTCTGTGTTTCACTTGAGGGATTTTTATCCCATATTTGGGATATTTTGACTGCTTGTGGGATAAAATGAGATTGTGGGATAGAGTGGGATTTTTTGGAAATCGGCATTACGTCTGCTAGTTTGCTTACGACTTACGACCAGAGCACCTTAGCAATAGTACTTCTAGTGGATTTTCTCACCGTACTGGCAGTTGCGGGGTTTCCGATTTTTTAACCTCGCTGTCGCACCTATTGCGATTTTATAAACGTCATAGAACGAACACTGAATCACGTCAATGTCGCTGGCCGAGCCATGTTGGAATTAACAAGCAACACAGTGATTTTAAGAGGTTAATTGCTCCACCTGCATCTCCAAGGTTAGATGCAAACGTATTCCGAATATTCTCTATTCATTGTTGCTGGATTAGGAATCCCCAGCTTAGCTGCTATTGGCACGTCTTCCACAAGCGGGAATTTTGCGCAGGTTACCGGAAGGTTAGGATATAGCAGGAAAGGAAAGGGTGGGATGGGGCAGGCAGCCAAATTGGCCTTTCAGTGTACCAACTCCCGTGCTCCTGTGACAGCTGTTATCAGGCTCAAACAGGCGGACCCGCTCTGCCCTCCAACTGGCCAACTCAACGGATGGGGTATCCATGTACAACAGGGACCATACATTCTCAGGTTGGGGACCAACCCCTGAGTTTCCACCCCCAGCCGCTGCAAGTGGAGGGATTTCGAAAGCGGCTTCCCAAAACTGCTTCAGACCTATTTACTAGCTTTATACTACGTTGTTGGGTACCAAAATATTGTGGATACATCTTTGTTCTTACCTCAGGGCTCTGCCTTTACTATCACTCCCAGACGTTTAATTTTAACGTATGCTTATTCGTTGGATTTCTATTGTTAAAACAGCATTTCCTGAAAGATGTCCCCACATTTGATACGCCACCCTCCTCAACCATAGACCTCCACCACTCCGGCATATTTTCTATGTTATTATTTACGCCTTTTTTAGTAATTTTAGAAAATTTTAAATTATACAAAAAAATTGTTACTTATTTTAACCCCGACCTTAGAGCTCCGCCTCACTGGCTTTCAAAGTTGCCATGTTAAATTTATGGAGGAAAGATGATCCTTGGGTCAGCGTTCGGGTTGAGTACTTCTAGCTGGTCTGACAGACGTTCTTCTGTCCTAATGTCATTGAATTTGTTTTATGTCAAAGATTCTAGTTCTGTTTCAAGATGAGCTCTTTCGCTTCACTCACTCGCCTCTAGGATGAGCTCGTTAGCTACGCTCACTCGACTATTTTTATATATAGCTTGCTTCGGTATTGAGAAAGATTTTCCATTCAAGTATATTTGTTATTTTCAAAATAAACATATGTTTATATGCTTTTCAAGTATGTTTGAGCTATGGGAAAAGTGGTCTAAACGATCTGAAAGGTATAGGCTTGCTTCAAGACTATACCACGAATCCGAATAAAAGCAAGTAAGCTCTCTTATTTATGGGCTCAGATGCTGAAGATATCCTTTCATCAATACACCTTTCATATGACCATCAGAATTCGTACAATGCATTAAAGGGGGCCTTTGATAATATATTTATTGGTAAACGTAATCTATAATATAATATTATAAAGAAGAGGTGGTTTCTGTCTGTCTGTCTGTCTGTCTGTCTGTCTGTCTGTCTGTCTGATGTTCCGGGTGAACGCAAAATTACTGAACCGAGTGGGCTGAAACTTTACACATAGGTAGATCTTGAACCCATGCAACACATAGGCCTATTCACTTCCTTAAAATCCCCTCGGGCTACGCCCCTTAACGTCCTAATTTTCAATGTTTACATTTCAGAAGAAAGTAAACATTCAGAAACTGTAATGCAAACAGCTGTTGGCACTTGAATTTGACAGCTTAAAGAGCAGAAGCAAGAACACTAATGTTTCAAGCTAACTAAAATGGAAATTGCATTAACTAAAGAACGGGTAGAGAAAACCCCTGTGTGAACGGGTACGTCAGCTAGCTATTAATTAATATTAATGAACGAAAATATTAATGTGGCTTCATCTGGTTGTGGTCTCTTCTTATTTTCACAAAAAAATTTTTACTGGTACTTCCTGTACCCCCCCACGATTTTATATTTTTGCTTCCCCCCGATTTTTATTTTTGCCCCACTCCCGATTTTATATTTTGCTCCCTCCTCTTCGATTTTATATTTTTATTTTATGTCCCCCCCGATTTTTATTTTTGCCCCACCCCCGATTTTATATGTTGTTCCTCTCTCTTCGATTTTATACTTTTATTTTATGTCCCCCCATTTTATATTTTTGCCCCCATTTTTATTTTATGTCCCCCCCAATTTATATTTTTGGCCCTTCGTTTTATATTTTTGCTCCCCCCTCTTCAATTTTATATATTTATTTTATGTCTCCCCCCTATTTTATATCCCCCCATTTTATATTTTTGCCCCCCCCCCGATTTTATATTTTTTGCCCACTCCGATTTTATATTTTTACTCCCCCCACCGATTTTTATTTTTGCCCCACCCCCGATTTTATATTTTTTCTCCTCCCCCTCTTCGATTTCATATTTTTATTTTATGTCCCCCTATTTTATATTTTTAGCCCCCCCCGGTTTTATAATATTTTGCCCCCCCTGATTTTATATTTTTGCACCCCCCGATTTTTACAAGAACAGCTGTTTCAAGCTAACTAAAATGGAAATTGCATTGACTAAAGATCGGATAGAGAAAACCCCTGTGCGAAGAACGGGTATGTCAGCTAGCTATAAGTTCATATTAATGAACAAAATCTGGTTTTGGTCTATTCTTATTTGCACAAAACACAATTTTTACCGATACTTCCTGTACCCCCCACCCGATTTTATAGTTTTGATCCCTCCTTTGATTTTTATTTTTTACCCACCATCGATTTTATATACTGCTCCCCCCCTCTTCGATTTATAATTTTATTTTATGTCCACCCATTTTATATTTTCCCCCAATCTATATTTTTGCCCCCATTTTATATTTTTTGCCCCCCCGATTTCATATTTTTTGCCCCCCCCCCAATTTTATATAAATTTCCCCCAGTTTTTTATTTGTATTTTATTTCCCCCATTTTATATTTTTGCCCCCACATTTTTTGTTGCCCCCACCGATTTTATATTTTTCATCCCCCAATTTCATTTTTGCACCTGTCCCAATTTTATATTTTGCTCCCCCCCGTCTTCTATTTTATATTTTATTTTATGTTGTCCTCCCTCTATTTTATATTTGTGCTCCCCCCCAATTTTAAATGTTTGCCCCCCCAATTTTATAAGAATATATAATTGTATAAGAAGATCAGGCATGTAGCGTGAGTTTTTAATGGAGGGAAAGCACGAACTATAGAAATATTACAGCCAAAAACATCAATTTAACAGCCGACAGCGTGCACATGAAGTTTCCTTAGACGAAACCAGTTTTGAAGCTGATAAAATTTCCTTGATCAAATTGCAAGTTGAAACGTTCGGATCTACTCATTATTTACAGGAAATAAATTGTTCTAAGATACCAGAAATAATGTGTTCAACCATGAATATTAACAATCATAAGCTAAGAACCACATAAATAAGAATGGAAGTTGACACTGATGCAGGTGCCTCTATTTTAGGGGGAACTCTAGATTACGATTGCTTGGAAAACCTGTAATTTACAACCTTCTCCATGGAAACTTAAAGACTATAGTGGTGAACCTGTTAGTGTGTTAGGTCAAGTTGAGGTTTATGTAAGGTATGCCAAGTTTAGTGGGTTCCTTCCTCTAGTTGTAACTGAGAAAAATAGAAATAATTTATTGGGGCGTAATTGGCTTAAAAGTCTTAATATAGAAGTAAAATAGATACTTTCACTAAGCAGTCATGAATTGGATACCCTAAGTAAAGCCCAGCAGGATGTTAAACATAAAAAAAGAGTTTTCAGTTGTATTTTCTAATTCGTTATGGTGTTATAAGAGACCTCCAGTTGAATTAAAACTTGACCAAATTATAACTTAATTCAATTAAGAGCACGTCTTTTACCTTGTGCTTTACAAAGTATCTGTGGAAGAATAATTAAATAAGTTAATGAATCAGGGGGTTGTGGAACCTGTTCAGTCATCGGAGTGGGCAACTCCAATTGTAGTTTCTTTAAAAATCAATGGTAAGATACGTATTTATGGAGATTATAAGATGAATTTAAACATTGCTTTCCAAGGTCTGTCGTATCATATTCCACTGATTTTATAAATCTTGACAAAATTGAACCAAGTACTTTGCTAAGTTAGACCTAGCTCAGCTTATCAACAATTGTATGTGGATGAAAAGTTTGCTCTTGCACAGACAATTATTTCACACAAGGGAGCTTTTAAAGCTAAAAGCTATTTGGTATTAGCTCAGCTCCGGCTGTATTTTAACGTTTCATTGAAGGTTTGCTTTCGGGATTTGACAATGTAATTCCCTGTTTCGATGTAATTCCCTGGTTAAAGCAGGGATTGCACATGAACTGATCACAGTTTATTATAAGCTGTTACAATGCACTTGTAAAGTAATTTTATAGTCCCGAATGTTTAGTTGAAAATCTATTAAAGAAATAACTAGGTATACGCTCCTATGTCCCGTAATAGGATGAAGCGAGGATTTGTAATACCACCATAATAGGCAGTATAGGTGCCGTATTAAATGATTAAAAGTAACTTATCTAACCTCACCTAGGCCCACATTAATACTTAGACTAGCTTACCATATTCCAGTTTATTGTTGAATCTAGTAGGCCTATATTAGGTGAAGAACCAAAATTGTTTCACCCTGAAAAAGAACTACTTACCACATAAATATTCTTCTCAGTATAGACATTGTGTAAACAATTTGTCTTTGAATTCTGTAATGTTAATTTGAAGTGATTATAAATAGGCTATAGGCAATAGGCATATATTTGAACAAGTCTTCAAAGCTCATTTACTTCTGGCCTACCAATGCACAACTTCAGTGAATGTCACTTTTGAGAATCAGGCAATAATTATGGGTAAAATTATTGCCAGGGAAAAAGATAGTACAGTATCCGGTAAGACCTAGGCCAAATGTGAAAGTATTCTCGTTGGTTGAAATCTAAACAAACATTATCATATTTGTAACGTGTCGCAGGACTACAAGTAACATACCAAACCTCACCTAGGCCCACATTAATACTTCAACTGGTCTACCACATTCCAGTTCATTGTAGAGTCTAGTATATTAGGTGAATAACCAAAATTTATACACCCTGAAAAAGAACTACTTACGACATATAAACATACCTCTCAGATTAACCATTGTTTAAAATTTGTCTTTGAATAGAGTTAAGTTTAAGAGAATATAATAGAGGTAACCCCAGGGCTCTGAGGGGTGGGATATTTCCGGCTCGGAGCCCTAGGGTTACCATAGTAGGCTATGGGCAGGCTATGGGCAAAAATTTGAGTAAGTCTTTAAAGCCCACTTACTTCAAACCTACTAAGGCATAACTGTAGTCAATGTTACTTTCAAGAATCTGCCATTGCCTTCCTTACTATCAAACATTAATGTAATGTACAAATCGCAAATTAATATAGCTATGAAACTATGTTCGGATAACTAACCTATGACTGTTTTTATGACTTTATACGATATATGAGTTGACAAACAAAATTTGAGTTTTACCAAAAGCCAACATTTTATTTGAACACATGACATGACAGTTGATTTAAATAAAATAATCGTTACGAAAAACAAGAAAAACTAATGGCGTTTTTTCCAATGGCACCAAATACTTCCGATTTAACCAACATTACTGACACTACGATTTTTGAAGACAAGATATCAGCACTTACAAGTCTCATGCACAAAATTGTGTTCAAATTATAACTACAATTAGAATATATTGATCCGTTACTTCTGCGAGGTATTTTGTTATATAAAAATTAAAGTTATGAATCTCCTATTTTAATTTATTGTCAGAATCACAAATGAAGAAAAGTTCAGTATGAAACTATGTTTCCAATAACTAACCTATGAATAACCTACCTAGGCGCTTACAAAATTAAAATGTAGTAGGTTAGAAATCTATATCCCATACTGAAATAGGCCCTATAAGGTTTTAAGTAACAATTTTAACCCACAGCATAGGCATAGAACAACGATACATTAGCCTCCAGGCTGTTTGGTGACTTAAGTATTGTTGTTGGCTAGGATTGATTTTTTTTATATTTCACAGTTTCTGTTAGTGTCAAAGTCATGACTTAAGTTATTCAAACAGTAAGATAGTCATAATAATTAGATATGTATAACATTAGACTACGCCTAGGCCTAGCCAAATTTTTCATAAAAACAACCAACATGTAACAGGGGCGTATCCAGGGAGGAACATCCCCTAAAATTTCAAAAATACATGTGAAAAACGGGAGAAAGAGTGGAATGTAGGTAAGCCAAACCCTGTCCCTATCCACCGTAAAAAAGAATCCTGAATAAATACACCACTGACAAGTAATAGAGCTAACGCAAACTTACCGTACTACTTACTGAAAATGATATCTTAAAGATCAACCCGTTCTATTGTAAAAGGAGACAGTTTGGAATTTTTGTACGATAGGCTATCAGAATTTGTCAAAGCTGTAGATATATTGAACCATAGTTTACATCGTACCGTACTTTACATAGGTTAAAGTCGTAACCGAGTAGACACAGACTGTGTAGCCTTTCCATATGGCCTATAACTTCCATTACATCGTATAGGTACTTTCACTATATTTCTTAATACATAATTTTCATTGTTTTAAAAACGAATAAATGTGGAATGATTCCATTAAAAATTATTGATTCAAATTTATTCGCAAACGCCATTAACTGAACTACTGAACAGACCGGCCACTGCCGGCCAGGAGACCACAGCCTACAGACGACATAATCAGTTGTTTTGGTTAGCTGCTATTGTCAACATCCGGCCGTAGTCTGTTTGATTGCAAAATCAGTTGAGCGACTGTTTGCTTACCACCTACTACCCAACCCAAGACACAACTAAATATTTCCGGAAAATGAAAAAATAGAAATATACCAAAATAATAATCCAATTATAGTTTATTACCACCCTTTTTACAATTAAGAGCTACCCTGAAAATTTCAAAGCAATTCATTAAACCGTTAAAAAGGAGTTAGCGTAACAAGAGAGTGACTAAACACGAGTATGAAGTATTCAACTCGCTTCGCTCGCTTCATCCAATAAAGGCAAAACGGTGGTAATTTTTCAAAGTAAGTGGGTTTAAAACACTGTGTGTATGGGCTGTAATTTTCCACAGGGTACAACGTTTAGTTGTCATTATTTTGCCAATAATTTTGGAGGTTATCATTTTGGAAGGAATATCAACATGTCACAAAAAGATTTATGTTTTTTTGTAAAATATTAAAGTGACTGAGCTTAAGCTATTTAAATATCTAGCATGACCTCCAATTTGAAGCGGATTATTAAATGTAGCTGATTATTTTATATATAATGAAGCTTTCATTAGTACATATCCATACTTAATAAATTAATAATGACATTATCAGTGCAGCCAAGACACCATTACGACCTACACACGCGCGTGCACAAGCTGTATCACTGACTCACTTCATTTAATCCTTAGTATGATACTTATCGTTCGTATAAAATATATAAATTTGATTTAAATTGTGTTTAACTATTTAAACAGCAAATTATATATTTATGTTTAAACACTTACCTAAATTACCCTCTGGATCGTCTAATTTAATAAAGTCTGGTCTAGAGTAAAAAGAATCCCGCTGAAAAAAAGAACACATCTTCAGTTCCACCAAATATGACTTAATATTATTAACAACTTGCTTTTACCGCTTCGCTTGCGATTATTCTACGTTACTATTAAGGTATTAGTAAGTTTATCTTTTATTAAAATTTAATTGAAGAGTTTTTTATTGCGGTACTATGAAATAAATTATTGAAATGTTTTAGTCTAGGACTATATCATCGTACCAAATCTTTGGTCAGTCGGTCTAGTAAATGTATTATATGAATATCAATTGTAACATAATTAAATAATAATAATTAACATAATTAACATAGTTAAATGAAGTCCATGTTTTAGGACAGAACAGCAAACAATTTTCATAGCGGGAGCAGGACCTTTACGATTAAGGTGCAATGCATTTTGTGAGAAGAAGTCAAACAAAACTAATATATATATAAATATATATATATATATATAAGATTACATAAACAATATAATATGTTGTTTATTTAATATTCTCATTTACAATATAAAAATTTGAATACCCTCGGAGCAGCAAATCTGCGTACTCAGCGAATTTCCAATGCATATATATGTAACTTAATACCACATAAAGCCACATACCAAGTATCATCAATGTGCATTCATAAATAAACGATTTATGACATTTTAATTATTCTCCATAAGAATAACATGACGGCTGAGTACGCAGGTTTGCTGAAGCAAGGAACAAAAAAATGGGGTTTTATACAAATATCAATATAACTCAAGTAGGTAAAGCCACATACCAAATTTTATTAATTTATGTTCATAATTAAGGGAGATAACAGGTTACTTTTTCTCCATAACAATAAAATGGGGATGAGTATGAAGGTTTGCTGCTACGGGAACTATCGGCCAAAAAATGTTTTTTAGTGCAAATAAATAGACCACCATGATATGAAGCAATATACCACGTTTCATCAGGGTAAGTTGATAAATAAGCAAGATATACAATTTTTTTTCCATAAGAAAAACATTAGACAACGTACTTTGTTTAGAACTTTCAATATCTCTGTAACCATTTAACGTAGAACAATGATCAAAACACCAAATTGTGCGTCTTTTTAAGCTGATTCTAATTTAAAAACGAAAATTTGACTTAACAAAAATTATATGTAAAAACTCAAATAACCCATCTTTGGGGTACAAAAACCCCCCAAAATACCCCTTCGGATAGGTCGATATGTCTGGTTTTCGAACTTTAAGTCACAAATGCTGCTTTACACGTTTATACAAAATTTCGTCAAAATCGGATTATTTTTACGAGAGTTATCGTGCTCACGGACACACACACACACACACACACACACACACACACACACACACACACACACACACACACACATATATATATATATAAGTAGATAGTACTATGGGGTTCCTAGTGCAAAAGTGGCGAATTCAGAAAACGAATGTAAAATCTCTGGTTTCAAACAATAAAACAAAATATTACTTAATTACCCATAATTTTAACAAAAATCAACAAAATTCAAAGAAAAATCACTAAATTTAAACAAAATCAATAAAATTAAATCAAATCAGTAAATTTACACAAAAATCAGTAATATTAAAAAATCAATAAATTTCAAAATTAGTAAATTTAAACAAATATCAGTAAATTTTAAAGAAAAATATTAATTTGTAAAATGTATAAAAAAACTAAAATTTAAACAAAAATTTAATTATTAAAATGTTTTTTAAAACCAGTAAAAATATAATTTCTATAATGATTTATTCAGATAATATTTTATTCAAATTCTATAAAATCATAATTTAAAACGAATTTTCATAAATAACTTTTTTAATTATAATTTTAATAAAAAATGTATATTTATTTTCAAATTCATCGCAAAAACCTAATGCGATTTCATGTATGTATTGTACGATGAAAAATAACGTTACAACTTTAAAAATAAAACTAAAAAAGCTAAATGTTTGAACTATAATTTTAATTTCAAGAATGTATGAAAATTAATGTTTTGAACTAAAAATAAATGTTACCAAATGAAAGCCCATGAAAAAATGCGATTTCATAGATTATATGTTTCCCAACGATACAAATTAAGTGTTTTAAATGATATAGTAAAAACATAATATAAAGTAATGAATTCATATTTTGCTTTATTCGTCTTTGACTCCGCCAACTAATTTATTTCATCATTTGGGTGTGTCTCCAACAACTCACATCAGAATAATGGAAAACTTTGACGAATCAACATCTATTACAAATACTGAATTAAATTATGGAGAATTATCTGAAGATGATACTTTTATTAAACTTGAAAGATATTATGAAGAATGTTTACAAGTTACAAGAAGGTTTTTAGGAATGGATAAAGTGTTGATCAGTGAAATAGTGAATGAAGAAGATTTTAAATTATCTGTGAAACCCAAAAAACATTTGGTTAGTTACATAAACACTTTTAAAAAGCAAATTATAAATTTAATCCTCGGATACAACAGAACAATATTATAAAAGGTTTATATTAAGAAATCCGAAAAAGTGGAAACTCATGTGAAAGAATAGTTTAATATAATAGACAGTTATGCGAGGAAGTTAAGAAGTGTTGGTGTTTCAACTGAAAGTTTCCCAAAACTAAGATATTTATCAATATATTTCAAACAGTTATTATAATCACTTATCAATTCTAACTCAATTTTCGTTAATTTTAACATCCAATGATAACAATGATGGTGAAGGTAAATAATAAGCCGGATCTGATTGATAATTTTTCAAACAAACAGATCTAAAATTCTTCAAAATATCAGCTAATAACAATACATCTTGAATTTTATACAAATCAGAATAATTTCCCAATGATTTTAGTTTTAATATGTTCCAAACTTTTAAATAATGTTTATAATCATCATCACTCATATTTTCATCAAAACTTTCATCTTTATATAATATTTGATCATAATTTAATTTTTTATACCATCCGTTAAACAAAAAAAAAACGCTTTTTATCTAATATTTTATCATACTATAAATTCATAAGGAAATATGCCTTTAGAACTTAATACATGTACAACACCCCCTACACAGATTGCCAATTTCAGGGGCGCTGCACTTATATGCATTTAATTTAGAATAACTGAACAACCGCTTATAACTTGTAGAGAATTGTAGCCTATATATTCCAGTGGTCCATCGGATGGTGTGCAAAACTACAAGCATAGTAAGTCGAGTATCTGATGTACAAAGCAATTCATTGTAGTTATAGACACTTTGATTTTATTAAATTGAACTTCTTTAAATACTGTTTAAATGAAATGATACACTGTTTAATAATATCTTATAATATATTAGTATGTATAGGTATCTTACAGTTTGTTGATTATTGGTCTGATTCCCTTTGTTGTAGAATAGTAGAAAAAGTAGACAAACCCGTCTGGAACAAAATCCAAACTTAATAATAACAGATTAATTAAATCTAAAACATAGTGAAACATCATTGATATATAAAAATTCATTTTAACATTTATATTCAAGTTTTGCAAAATTGGTGACAATGTGCTTTTTCATCAGAATAAAACATGAAGACTACAGGAAAATTCACAACTGGTTATTTTACACAGAATAATGGAAAACACACACACACACACACACACACACACACACACACACACACACACACACACACACACATATATATATATATAAGTAGATAGTACTATGGGGTTCCTAGTGCAAAAGTGGCGAATTCAGACACACACACACACCCCATGTACTGGTCTACATGGGTTTATCATTATTACTCAGAAATTAACAAAATTTAATTATACAAAACAACAAAGATATATTTAGCAATGAAATTATTTACATACAAATACATACAAATTCTTTTAAATATAATAAATTGAGTTTGAAACTTACTATTTCACGGGTGTACAATTCTTGTTGGGAATCAGCCATCTAATGAACTTAATTATCCTAATTGGTTTAGTTTGAAAATACATCAGCTGTTTTTACAGTGCTGCCAACAGGTAAAATGAAATGTTTATAATTAATTAGCTAATAATAAAGTAATAATATGATTTTTAATATACATTTGAATTTAATTTGAATATACACTATCTATAATAATGTTTATATAAAATAATGAAATTTCCATAACAAAAATCAGTACATACATCAATTGTATTTCATCAATATTAGTTAAGTTATTACATTTATTTTTAATAAATTCATTTAAATGTTTGAATTCTTTCAGGTTTTTAGCTAATTTATCAATTGATGATGGTATAAATTTCTACGAATGAGAATTTTATGAATTTTCTTGGTTTATTATCTTAAAATTCGTATCCATACCCAGAATTAAATGTATAATTTATATGTTTTTCATCTGTGTTTGCAATTAAATCAATTTTACCGTATTTTTCGCTAATTCTTTTATAAATAAATGTGTATCATAATTTCTAATATTATGAAAAAATACGGGAATATATTGAGGAAATTTTAAATTTAAATTACACCTCGAGTGTGCTGCTCCTCTATATTTTCCTGTTAAATGACAGTGATCTCTCACTTATTCTTTTAAATCACCTTTTTCCCAAATATGACAAATTTCAGCATTTTCGAATTCAATTTCTTCCTTTTCGGTTAAATTCATCGGTTTCTTATTTTTTAATTATATTTCTTCACTATATATTTTGAGATTTGATGTAAATATTCAAATAATACATTTGGAACATTTTCCAATTCTTTTTCGGTTTTTGCTCGATAACAAATGGGTTTATACATTTTATTTGTAACTCGTGATACCAAATAAGTTGTAAACGAATACGGAACATGTTTGTGAATTTTATTTGTAAATGGGTTTTTTGGATTATTATCACACGAATCAATTTTTCCAAAATACTTTCAAAATCTGAATAAATTACATATGGGTGTTCAAATTTCTTAAAATAATTTTGAAATTTTACTGTTTGACCTGGAAATGACATAATTGGTCTACATGGTTCTAATGATTTACAAAAAATTAAATGATTATTCAAATTTTCATTTTTATAAAATGTGCTCAAACATCTTCGACAGATATATTTTTTGTTTTGTGTTTTGATAATTGTGATGAAACTAATTTACTTAAATCTGTTATTAATATATAATGTGAATTATCACAATTTTTATGGTATAATAAATCAATATATAATCCTGCTTCATAATTTTCAGAAATGTTTAATGGAACTATTTTCATTTCTTCATCAATTCTATATACATTTACTGAAATATTAGGATAGTTATATTTCGAATCATATGATCTTTTTCAAATAATTTGATATTTGTAAGCTCATTGCGTAACCAAAACCACTAAATATTTCATCATTTATATAATTTTGGTATTATTTTACTCTTTCCGCATCTATTTTAGCGAATTTCCCCTAAAGGGAAGAAGCTATTACCGTAGTCGGCATGGTAAGACCTAGGCCCGGGACCATGATAACTTTTCGTTTTGAGGTCCCCAGACCCCAAAAACACCATTCGTTCGAAACTATATATATATATATATATGTGTGTGTGTCCGTGGGTGGTCCGTGGGTATTCTCGTAAAAAAGGTCCGATTTTGATGAAATTTGGTACAAACGTGTAAAGCAGCATTTATGACTTTAAGTTTGAAAACCAGACGGATCGACCTATCCGAAAGGGTATTTTGGGGGGGGGGGTTTGTACCCCAAAAATGGGTTTTTTGAGTTTTTTACATACAATTTTTGAAAAAGTAAATTTTTTTTTCCCATTGGAATCAGCTTAAAAAGACGCACAATTTTATGTTTTAATCATTGCTCTACGTCAATTGGTTAGTGAGATATTGAAAGTGCTAAACACAGTACGTTGTCCAATGTTATTCTTATGGAGCATAAGAAAAATTGTATATCTCGCTTATTTATCAAATTATCCTGACGAAACTTGGTATATTGCTTCATTTCATTGTTGTCTATTAATATTTGAACAAAAACCCATTTTTTGCCCAATAGTTCCCGTAGCAGCAAACCTGCATACTCAGCCCCATGTTATTCTTATGGAGAATAATTAACGTGTTATCTCCTTTAATTATGAACATTAATTAATAGAACTTGGTACGTGGCTGTACCTAGTTAAGTTATATTGATATTTGTATAAAAGCCCATTTTTAGTGTTCCTTATTTCAGCAAACCTGCATACTCAGCCGCAATGTTATTCTTATAGAGAATAATTAAAATGTCATAAATCGTTTATTTATGAATGTATATTGATGAAACTTGGTATGTGGCTTTATGTGGTATTAAGATAAATTAATATGCATTGGAAATTCGCTGAGTATGCAGGTTTGCTGCTACGGGGGTATTTGGTTTATCAATTGCACACCTAATTGCATAAA
Organism: Allygus modestus; assembly: GCA_963675035.1. Lineage (NCBI taxonomy): Eukaryota > Metazoa > Arthropoda > Insecta > Hemiptera > Cicadellidae > Allygus > Allygus modestus. Next base: position 22,253,771 of record OY776116.1, read on the forward strand.
TAAAACAAAATTCATCTTTATTTGTAAAGGATATACATAATTTTTAATTTTTTATTTCATTCGGTAATTCAACATATGTACCGGCATTTAATGAATTATTTTTAGTTAATTTTAATTTTAATTGAACATAACTTTTCAATGACCAAGCACTACCTTTAGAAGGTTGATGTAGCTTTTCTCTTAATATTAATTTATTAAACTGATCATCTATAAAATCATCACTATTTAAAATATCAATACTTCTTAAAGAAAAATACAAGTCTGTTGTTTGATATTCTTCATTTATAATTTTTCTTTCATATTTACATGTTAAAGCCATTTTACCCTTAATATTTTTGAATGTATGTTTTTAAATTAAGTTTTTAATTTCACTTTTTTGCAATTCTAGATATTTAGAAATATCTAATTCATCTTTTGAATTTTGAATGATATAATCTTGAAAAATCCTTTTAGTGATGATGCTTCTTGAATATCAACTATAATTTCTTGAGGTAATGGTTTATTTTTATAATGATTATATAATAAATTAATTATTTTCTAGTTTTATTATCAACTTTTATTATTTTATCAATAGCTAAATCATGAATATATTCAATTGATGTATATCGCAAATTATTAGGATTTTCTTTAATTTTATTTAATCTTTTAATGACCTCATCTCTAGATAAATTTTCATGATTTTGAACTGATAATTTATCAGCAATTTCAAATAATTTTTCATTATTAAATAATGAATAGTTTAATGGATCATATGATTTTTTAATTTCTTTTAACTCATATGAATCTTTCTTTTTATATTTATAAATGTTATTCTTTTCACACCACTCTTTTAAATTATTTAATTCATATTCATATTTTGTTTTATTTGCTTCATGCATTTTCGAATTATAACGTCTTGCATAGTGAGATTATGAAACATTTTTTAAACAGTAAGGGCATTTATAAATTATATTTTTATTTGGCACCATTTATTAGAAAAACATTTTAATCAAAAAGTTTAACTTTTTTATTTTATAAATTTTTAATAGAATTTATACATGTTTTATGAATATTTGTTTGTAAATGTTGTGAATGGTAATAATTCCATTTAATATATTTTCCGCATTCCCATTTTGTTGTAATTTTAAACAATTTTCTAACGCATTGAATACAAATTTTATATTTTCTATCTTTACTAAAGTGAGTGTTGTGAAAATTTTCTATATTTTTAATTTCTTTACAATTATTAGACATTTGTTCACTTAATTCCATTTGTGTAATATTTTCATACAATTTATTTTTATACATTTTTTTACATTCTTTAAAATAACAATATAAATCATCATTTTAATTTTTATCTTTATTAAATTCTGTAATATGTTTAAATTCTTTACATCTAGAACATTTCTTCTCCATTTATTATGAGAAAAATTTATAAATTTGTTTTCTTTAACTCATAGTCATAAAAACTACCAATTATATCTTCATTATTTAAATCTTTTATGTTATAGGTAACAGGATTTGTGTTATTTATTCAAGAAATTGCAAACATTTCTCTTGACCAATTATTATTTTTATATTTTTTGTAAATGTTGATTTTTATTTCCAATAATGTTGATAATTATTTCTAACTCGGTCATTAATTTTCAATTTTGATTTATTTACAAAGTTTGGAGGTTTATATTTAAAATTGATTGTTTTAAATCTTTTTCGCTTTCTTTATTTACATCGATTGGTTTAATTTTAATTGATGAATAATATGAATTATTATAATCTTTAACTATTTTTGGCACATAATAATCCATCTAAAGTTTTTATTAATTTCAAATTGCACTTTCATTTTTTCATTTTGTGTTCTATTATAACTTTCAATTATACTAGATTTTTCTTCATTTTCTGTATGATATAATTTTATTTTATATTCGTTTAATATTTCATTAAAATCTTTATTTATAAATTCTAAACCTTTATCCGTATGTAATAAATTTAGAGATTTATGAACAGTTTATATTGCATTTTTTATTATTTCTTCAAATGATTTTGATACGTTTTTTACATCTTTTTTCTTTAATGGTTTTGATCAAACATATTTTGAAAATGTATCAATAACGTTTAACATATATTTAAAACCATCATTTTCTTTTTCATAATTTTTCATTATTATTAAATCTGATGCCCATTTATTTGTTTTACAAATTGAACATTTTGTAGCAATTCAAAATAAACCATTTTTTATTTGAACAATTTCTGGATTAATATTATTAGTTTTTTTCTTACATTTATGACAATGAATTGGTTCATCCATTTACATATAAAAAATTATTATATAAATGGATATGTGTTATAAATATCATAATCAAACTGATTTTACAATTATTGGAAATTTGGTATGTAGGTACTAATCCACGATATCTCCAGGCGTTTTTTCATTTTTTTATTTTTAAGGGTAATTATCCCCCAAAACCCGCCAAAAAACATGAAAAATCAAAATTTCTTAAAAACGGCACCAACGATTTAATTCAACTTTTGTCGTTTGTTGAACTTTAGTTTTCCAACAATATGACACCAACCGCATTTCTGTAAAGATTCAGGTTCAGATATTTTAGGGCTTAAGACATCAAAAATTCGGTTTTTTGAGTTTTCATAAAAAACATAAATAAAAAATATTACTATTCACCATTATAAAGAGATAAAAAAACTAAATAATTTAGTATTATGAATTAACATTCTACGATTGCTGGTTGCGGAGAATATTTAAATTTTCACTATGCGGTAAAAGCAGTACATTGTCCAATGTTATTCTTAAGGGAATACAAAAATTACTATTTCTCTCCTATTTACTGATAAATTTCGTTCAAACTTGATATGCTTGTTAAATTAGCATTCAACAACAGAGGAAATTCGAAATATGTTGCCCCTCAATAACCTGGGGGGGAGAATATGGGGCATTTCCCCTCTTTAAACCACATGTGTAGCAATGGATTCTGTAGTGCCTCCAAAACAGGGATTTGGGTGGATATTTTTTAAAACAAAATGTTTACAAGATTTTCTGTACATTCGACCGTGCTTTATATTCTATATTTAGTAAACAAAAAGTAATTTATTCATTAAAGTTGTGCTAAAAGGGAGAAAGTATTTGTCAGTTTCCTGACTGTTTATTTTTACTGATTAGCAGCTAAACCAGTCTAGTAGTTACTACACGATAGCAATTAACATATAATGCCACAGAATATGTTTAGTCCCAGAGCAGACCTATTTATTATTCTGTTATATTACTTATCTTCCTACCGGATTTCAGCTTCTGGGCTCCACGGTAGGTGCGTGTTGACTATCGTAACTCCTATAATAATAAAAGGTAAAGCCCTCACTCACTCATCACTAATTTTCCAATTTCCCGGCAAGCTAATGTTTAATGCTAGTATATTGTATTTGTTTGATAGTGAAATATCTTTGGTGAGGAAACCATATCACTAAGGAGAACCCGAGATGAGGAATATTAGTAAGATTGTCAAAAACATGGTTATCTAAGGTTTAAAGTGCAGGGTTTAGACTTGTAATAAAATCATGTAATTCCTGCCTTAGGCAAATTAAATTAGAAAATTAACCAGGGCCAAAACGGAGAGGCGATCGTTTGATGTTCGCGACAATTTTATCTGTCTGCCCACATCACAACCAGATGCCCGATCAGTTACCAGTCCCTAATTATACTATAGTATATAAGTGTTTTAGCGAATTTTCCCTATGGGGAAGAAGCTATTACTGTAGGCCTCATGGTAAGACTTAAGCCCGAGACCATGATAACTTTTTGTTTTGAGGTCCCCAGATGTCAAAAACACTATTCGTTCAAATTTATATATATATATATTTATATATATATATATATTTATATATATATATATATTTATATATATAAATTTGAACGAATAGTGTTTTTAAATTTATATATATAAATATAAATATATATATATATGTATATATATATTCATCTATATTGATGAAACTTGGTATGTGGCTTCACGTAGTACTGGTATATTGATATTTGCAAAAACAATTGATTTTTTCTTGATTATCCCAGTAGCAGCATACCTGCATACTCAGCCCTAATGTTATTCCTATAGAGAATAAGTAAAGTTTTATATCTCCCTTAATTATGAACATAAATTAATAAAACTTAGTATGTAGCTTCACCTGGTTGAGTTCCATTAATAATTGCACAAAAACACATATTTTGTGTTCCTTGTTGCAGCAAACCTGCGTACTCAGCCCTAATGTTATTCTTATGGAGAATAAATAAAGTGCTATAGATCACTTATTTATTTATGTATTTTTATGAAACTTGGTAAGTGGCTTTATGTGGTAGTGAGAAACATATGCATGCATAGGAAATTCGCTGAGTACACAGGTTTGCTGTGACGGGGGTATTATCACTTACCTCCTCCCAAACACCTTTTCCAGTATATCTGCCACAAGTTGCATCCTCTTCCAATGATACACGGCCATCTTTATCAATAGTGTATAGTGTCCATTTGCTTTGAAGTTTGTAACAGATTCGATCAACAATAATTCTATTTTCGCATTTTGGCGGCATAATCATAATGTAATCTGTAACTCCCGAACAGGTTTTTACGTTCGCTGACAAAAGAAGTTGCGTCCCATATAGCTCGACCTTGTAAACAGGTGCCGCATGCGAGTCAGTGGTTTTAGATTTGTTACACTCCATCCTGTAATCCGGATGAAATCTCTCTATTCCGCCACCTTTTTCTTTCTTCTTTCTTCTTCCTTCATTTCTAACTTCTTTCTTGCATTCGTACGTTGTGTGCTCGTCCTTGTTTCTCCAGATAATCGGCTGATGCCATTGTATAGCTTCAGAACTGTCTTCCTCTGTCAATGTAAATTCACCTTGTATCGTGCGTATCGTATTGCCTACAACATTTGAGGGTGATTAAATATTAACAGATTAACTTATATTATGGAAGATGACGGTAGCCGGTCATCTTGGCGACCATGGCGACACTGGTCTTAGCCAGTCCATAGTACAATTTGAGGTCCACAGATGCCAAAAATGCCATTCGATGAAATTTTTATACACATATTCATGTGTGTGTGTGTGTGTGTGTGTGTGTGTGTGTGTGTGTGTGTGTGTGTGTGTGCGCGTGTGCGCGCGCGCGTGTGCATGCGCAGGCTCCACCATGTCTATAGACACGGCAACGGTTGTAAAAAATTGAAATAGAAAAATAATCTATTTTAGTGTGAGGATCATCTAGCAAAATTAATCTGGAAAGGAATTTAAAACTTTAAAAGAGAGCCATCAGAACAATTTATAAAAAGCCACCACGCATCCCATGTAGACCTTACTTCAAACAAGACAATGTTTTCATGTTACCTTCGTTACATAATATTTAAACCATCGTATTAGTCGAAAATCTGAATCCGTTTCAAGCCCCCACCCACAGCTAAAAACCAGACACAGAAATAGATTCTCCATCTCTCATAGACTTCGCCTCTCTGAAACAAAGCAACCATATATGGACAAAAATTCTGTCAACGCCTACCTGAAGACCTGAAAAGCAAAACCAGTCATAACGAGTTCGCACACAGCACGCTGACATGAGGGAAGTAAATTTCCACATAACAAACTTTAACAACTCAAAACCAGTGTAAAAACATACATTTATTCCAATTGCTATTGTAATGTGAAAATATTGATTTTTTGGCTGTTCTGATGCTCCTGGTTTCATTTACCTGTAATGCTGGGAATACAATTTTGCGCATTATAAGGTTAGGAGAAGGTCCAGTGCCTTACTTCAGTCAGGCTTGAAAGTAGGTGTGAGGTTACTGGGGATAATAAAAGTACACCAACAAATGAATAACAGGCTTTTCTAATGTAAAACCCCCATAAGACAATGTACTGTGTTTGGTCGATGTACTTTTTCTTTAATAACTCGGTAAATATTCATGCTAGAATTACGAGAGAGGGCTTAAAAGTTTCGCCTGACTAATTCCCATCTTTTTACATGCATTAATTTTACATCTGGGCCTTTTTTGATCGAAATTTGAAAGATAAATCCCTAAAAATGGGGTTAAGTGTTTTCCAATTGTTTTGCCAACGAACTTGCCCAACTGATTATAGAAAGGAACGTCCCTACCAAATTTGAAGTAAATTGGGCAAGAAATGCGACCGCTAGAGTGCAAACACATAAACAAAATTTGAACGACCCCTCAACAAGTGTTCAGGGGGTCACGTTAGGAACTTTTATGGTGGTCCCGGGCTTAAGTTTCACCGTGCGGGTCATACTAATAGTTCACTTTCCATAGGAAGTTCACTAAAAATTTCGTGTCGAGACCAAGGAACTTTTAATCGACAAATGTCAATGGTACGACTAAGCCCGGGACCATGATAACTTTTCGTTTTGAGGTTGCCAGATCCCAACCCAACGTTCCCAACGTTCTACCGTGGTTTTACTGTTTGTGTAGAATAGCAACAGCTGTTTACAATATTTTAAATTAGTCATCTGATATCATCAAAACAAATCTTTCTTCCACAAGAATAACATGGTAACATTGAAGGTCTGTGGGGCGGGTCCCTATGGAGATACCGGCGTGTAAACTGCTTAGTTGTCCTATGTAAGACCTAAAGAATCAGTGTAGAAAATTTCAGCTCTCTACCTACATGGGAAGGTAGAGAATTCTTGATGAGTGAGTCAGTGAGGGCTTTGCTTTTTATAGGTATAGATACGAGTAATATCTGTTTGTTTGCATAATTTATCTAGGAATCCAGCGGAACGGTTTTTAAAACTTTGGAATTATCGACTTCTGGACCTTAAGTATCGATTGGTGAAACCCATAACCCCAGGAAAATTTATATTTTGTTAAAATCTCATTTGAAAATTGGAAATTTTAACATTGGGCTTAAGGAGTTTCAAATCAAAACAAAAGAATTATAACGGCTGTGAATAAATTACCCAATAAATTGTCAAAGTAAAATAAACAAAATGAGGTTAATATCTCTTGAGGTCTCATCTAGAGTAAAAAAGGTGCAGCCTACACACTGACCGCCGTTTTGCTCCTCTGTCCAGCCTACACACTGACCGCCGTTTTGCTCCTCTGTCCAGCCTACACACTGACCGCCGTTTTGCTCCTCTGTCCAGCCTACACACTGACCGCCGTTTTGCTCCTCTGTCCAGCCTACACACTGATCACCGTTTTGCTCCTCTGTCCACTCAGCTACCAAAACCTACAGTTTTTTAGCACCTAGGATTTACAATAAACTGCCAAACTATATAAAAAAAATTAAATAATGTCAATATTTTTCTTAGAAATCTAAGGGTATGGCTTTTTACAATTCAGGATATTGAAGATTTGTTATTTCATACTATTATATAATAATTTATGTACAACATGGGCTGTAAGAATATTAATATATAGTTCATTAGTTGTTTTTTTACATTTATTTGGAGAGTAATATAATTGTATTATGTATATGGATTGTTTTAGAAGGAAGCTAAAATATATTAAAGGAAGCTAAATTGTAATGTATTGTACTCACATTTGTCATTTTTCCTTTTATTTCTTGCTGTTTTTTGGAAGATAAGTTGTTAATTTATTTATTTATAAAACACTTAGTTTATTACATTTATTATTCTTGTGATGATTAAAGTTAGAAATAGTTAGTTATAGCTGCCATCTATAACAATGAATTGTTAAGTTTTAATAAAGCCTCCAAACAGGCTAAGCCTTGGAGGAATTTGATATTTCTCTGTTAAACACAAAAAGGCTCAGCTTGGTATCCTATAGTAAAACGTGACAATTATTGTTATATAACTTTTGTATTTTTTTGTATGTATATGCTAATTTGTAATGTGTGTAATTTGAGAAATTTCTTTCTTTCTTTCTTCCATGGTAACCAGCTTGGTAACCAATCAAGTCCTCTCTTGACAAGTTATATACAACTTGTGAAGAGAAGATCTGTTTGGTTGCCTGAGGAAAATGTCAGTCGACCGTGTAGGCTTCACCTTTTAACACGAAACGAGACCTCTTGCTAAATTAACCTTGTTGCTTACAAAAGGTAATCAAGGTGTCAACAAAATGTTTCTTGAATGTTTGTCAAATGTTTCTTGTTGAAAACAGTGACTAGGACCATTGAATAAAGATTGCATATAGAGTGAACATCTTTTTCACCCATGAAACGAATCAAATATCACCGAGAATGGCTCGGTCTCCTCAGAACTGTTTTTCTTATAGAGACAAATTGAAATTGTATATCTTGCTTATTTATTGACATTGGTAAAACTTGGTAAGCGGCATCATATCTCTCTCTCTGGTGTCTATTGATGTCTCTCTCTAAATCTGGTGTCTATTGATTTTTGCATAACAAGCTAGGTTGATAAGAATTATTTATGAATATATTATGATAATACTTGTTAAATGGCTTTACATGGCTCTGGTGTACATATATATATACATATATATATATATACATATATATATATACATATATATATATATATATATATATATATATATGCATTGTAAATTCGCTTTTACTCAGATTTGCTGCGACCGGGGTATATGTCCTTAAAAACACTTGATGGGGAATGTGAGGGTTGGTGCGGCCGGTCTGGTGTCCTGCTTGGAGGCAACGACGTAATAGGGAGAGCATATTCCCATGATTTGTGTTGTTTTATACTATACTAGCTGTGTAGGCGTGCTGTTACCCGCAGGCTTCGCCCCGCAAATGATTTATAAAAACTATGACAGTTGTGTGTGCTGCATTCTGTGGTTAGCCCGTGGAACGACTTCGAATCAAGATCAGCTTTTTGTATTTTCATCAGCTCAAACAATAATGAATGTCCATAAGGAATGAATGGGAGCGTTTGCGGGGTCTCTGGCGGAGCTCTAAAGTCAGATATTTAGTTATCCAATTTTATGTCTAAAGAATCAGTGTAAACAATTGAATTTAAAGTGAGGGCTTTGCCTTTTATAGGTATAAGAAGATTTTAGGAACGTTGAGTAGTATGTTCTAACATAAAATTATGTACAAAACATTGAGTGTCTCTCAAGCCTATTGGCTAGGATCTTAGACTTGTTGGGATGTCCACTGGGGTTTAACCCCATTCCCTAAAAGCGTTTAGATACCCTCTAACAAAAAGACTCTGGTGTTATTACCTCCTACTTTTTTCGTCATACAATATTTTATTCACAAAAATAAATATACACATAAATCATAAATCAGACATACATTTTGTTACAATTTTAAGTTTTAATAATATACCTTTCAAAATTGATATTTAAATACAATCATATTTCACATTAGTTCCATTTATCGTTAAAACATTTTCCTCGGCTGATAACTCATTACACAGGGTTTGCGTTCAAGATCTTATTCAGGGTCATAGTCCTTGCCTTAAGGGTGCATTTGATGTATTACCTTTAAGTCCATATAAATTGCAACAATAGTAATAATAATAATAATAATATCAGAAATAAAATAATACGTTTCCCCTCGATAAACCTTCCTCGAAATACCAAATTTGAATATTGCAATTTAATCACATAATTTTTGAAAGTTCTTTTTGTTTTTTAAAATCTTGAAAATATGCTGAAATTTTGAATTAGTTTTTTTACCACATTAATTGGAGTTGAAGTTCTTTGTTCCTTTTAGATATTCCATTCATCAATGTCCTTTGATTTATTGGTATCTTCTTTCTTGTAAATTTTCCTGAAATTACACTTACGTCTTCTTGGTAGTTGTATTCAAACTTGTAGTGTTTTTGTTTTTGTTTTCCACCAAATTTTAATATAACAATTGATTCATATGTTACACTTTCACACATTGAAACATTCAGGGTAAAGATGAAATAGTATCTTTACTTATGTATATTTGGTATTTAAATTCGCGCATAAACAGAGATTTGCGGGATTTAGTTGAAATTACTTTAAATTATTTACGCCCCTGTCATAAATATGACGTTCAAATATGAACTTGTATAACAAGGTAAGTAAAATAGAATATCTTGCATTAAGACTTATTATATAACAAGATCTGCTTATTTTATAATATTGCCCCAGATTTTTATTCCCTAATATTTGAATAGAGTTTGAATAATTGTTTTAATTTAAATAATATCTTAGACATTTAATTGTGATTATTTTATTAATTATATAGATAGGTTTTCATATATTGATGGTCTCAAAACCTGATTATTTCGGGCAGCTGATTGAAATGATCTTTTGGTTAATATGTCTTCTGTGTCGTCTTGATTTGTTGATGTTATTAAAAAAAATAATATAACCTAATTTTTTGAAATCTATATGTGAGCAGGTAAGTTGTACGGTTACAGTGTAGATACATAAAAAAGTATAAACAAATTTAGGCTAGTTTCTCTTACATTTTGTTTTTAATTTCTATAGTAGTTTTGTAGTTGGTGCGAAACGTATTTTTTTGTTATGTTTTATTTTGTTTTTGTTTTAAGGGAGGTTAGGGTATGTTCTGGTGCCCCTGGTTCTATTTAAATGCAATATTGGGATGGCAATGTTGTGCATTGTAAGGTTAGGTTTCATTAGATCAAAAGTTGGCATGGGGAGTAGACCCTCCGAGAGGATAAAACCTGCTCCTGATTGGTCGAGAGCCGGTCACGTGACCGATGACGTCATCAAGATGGCGGCGCCCACGTGGCTGACCACGTGTTCTAACCTCACTTTTGACCACGTGTGTTAACCTAACTTTGTACCACGTGTTTTTTCCCACGCTTTTACAAGATGGCGGCGCCCGTGTGGCCGACCACGTGTTCTAACCTCACTTTTGACCACGTGGGCTAACCTTACTTATGACCACGTGTTTTTCCCCGCCTTTTTCCAAGATGGCGGCGCCCATGTGGTCGACCACGTGTTCTAACCTCACTTTTGACCACGTGGGCTAACCTTACTTATGACCACGTGTTTTTTCCCGCCTTTTTCAAAGATGGCGGCGTCCATGCGGTCGACCACGTGTTCTTACCTCACTTTTGACCACGTGATCTAACCCAACTTATGACCACGTGTTTTTGTCCCGCCTGTATTCAACGGCAGTGCCCACGTGACGGGAAAGTGCTCGACCACGTGCTCTAACCTCACTTTTGAACACGTGTCCTAACCCTAGTTACAACCACATGTTTTTAGAGCCTTTTTCAAGATGGCTATGATCATGTGGTGGGTACTCACTTTTTCCAAGATGGTCATGCCTAAGTGGTGCCAACCTCACTTTTTCAATCAGAACATACAACTGAACTTACACCAGTGTTACCAACCCCGACCTTCCATAATGTGTTGTTTTAACGAGTCCTCCCTAAGATGGCAACCCATTTGATGGGAGCATGTTCTTCATGCATAAAAATTACCTTCTAGTTTTATTACACCATGGGTAAATGAGAATAATACATATTTCAAGAACTACAAATCATTTTTATTTTCTTAAATATTGACATTACATTCATTTGAAAATTTCTATGTTTGGAATGGAGCCCTCACTGTCGGTGACTTTGATCTTGTAGCCGTCCTGCACCATTCTTTCGAGGTCTGCGTCCTCCAAGGCCTCGCTGTATCTTCCAGGCAGGAACACCGAACTCATGATGTCGGAGCCTTGGACGTCCAGGACGACTGCTACCCTGCCGAATCGTGTCGTCACTCGTCGAGCTCCAACAATCAGCGACTCTGGTCGTCCTGCTAGGTCCTTCAGAAGAATCGTCTCAGGACTCCTGCTTAAAGCTGCCAACTTCGCGTTGAGGGACATTATCTGTGAATCAAACAATAAAGAACTGCGTTAATTACTTTCCACAAAAAATATGACACACACACACACATTAACTATACCCTAATTAGTGGTTAAGGTTAATAAGGTTAAATAAAAACCACAGCAAGACAACCCTAGAAACATGCACTCAAAATCATACTGATCATACTTACTGCAGAGTAATACCAGGACAGTTATATCTCGGCGGAATGTCTGTCTGTATCGACGTCTCAGTAGAGAGGCTGAGAGAGAACTGATATCGGATGCTAGAATGCGCTCAGTATTTATAGTGCTCGGGCTCCCCACCCCGAGTGATAAGCTCCGCGGGGTCACTACGTAATCTGTTTCATTACACTACGACTAAGCTACACTACAGTGATAAACTAAATTATGATTTTTAAGTTAGAAAAACAAACGCATCTTCCCGAGAGCAGTTCCTCTGCACACAGGACATCTCCAGATCCTGATAACACACGTGTCACAGAATACATGACCACAGGACCTTAGTACGATCGTAGGCCTGCGGTCAAGGCAGACCCTACAAACGAATGGGGTCGCTTCTGGTGTGCCAGGTCGATCCGGAGATTGTGTAGTTGTATAACCAAGCACACCATGGCGCTCAGCGAGAATAGCCATTCTCTCGCTGGAAGAACCAAGGGGTGTACTGAGACGTCGATACAGCTCTGACCATACTGCTGGAGCTAGAGCACTCCTCTCATCGTCGTTGCATTCAACAAAGAAGTAGTTGAGCATGCCCAACGCTCCAGCCAGAGTGACCATCCATTGAAGGAGAATATCCTCAACTTCCGGAGACTGCCATGTAGGTGGAAATTCACTCTGAAACATAACAAATAAAAATTAAACTCCCAAATAAACACACAAACACACACACACACACACACACACACACACACCACACTCACCCGCAATAAATTATCCACAAGTACGCTTTCGCCATGTAATAACCCTGAGAGGACACTCCCGTCACAGCTCGGACTCATGCGCCGGATACAAAGTTGGCATACACTCCAGGTCCAGTTGTGTTGCCTTACTCTAGGCGTTCTTTGCTCAGAAGTATGATGAGGATCGAGAGCCGCTACGTAGACGTCATTCTAAAAAATAAATATTCCATTGTGGTTACAATAAAAAAAGCTATCATATAAATCTAATTAATTTATTATTTTTAAATAATTTCTCATAACCCACCGTTGAGACACGCTGGAATAGTCTACGTCTAGGCGGTAGTTCCTCAGCTATAGGTCTTAAACTCGACTGCGGTGTTACAAATGACACAGACCTCGGTTGGCTTGGACTCGGTGAAAGATAAGATGTAGTTCGAGCTGCGTTGGATCGTTCGGGGGTAGTCTGCAAACAAATAAAATGTCAGTACTTTTACAAACAAATAATAAAATATAAAAGGGTAAAGATAGGAAACGATCGCCAAAAGATATAACCCACCGTCAATCTGTGTCCTCTTGGTGGGAATTCAAATGGGTCGGGAGTCTGAGGAGCATACCTCTGACCAAGGTTTGGAGGATTCTGAGTTCCAGACGGTCCTGCCTGGCCTTCGTTCTGGAATGCGTGTCTCGACTGGAAGAATAAGAAGTAATAGTATTAGCGTATTCCATAAAAACCAAAGTATTACTCTCATACATACACCCTTACACGCAGGATATATACCTACCAATGAACGAATAATGCGAGCTGGAGTCCCGTTGATGAAGGTGTTGGTTGTTGAAATCCCACCCTGTAGCATTCTATCCAGCATTCTTGTCGCCTCCGTAGGATTGAGGTACGTCCCCTGGATCGGCACAGTTACCTGAAATAATCAATTATTTTACTATGCGCAAAGACCCTGAAAAGTGCTGCCCTAATTCTTGTCCTCAACGTTTATACGTACATTGTCAATTTGAAGAACTGCTCCAGACTCCATAAGGTATGTGTTTGTATAGCCCGCTTCTTCGTGTCTCCTCTGTGTTTCTGGAGAAGAGAACAGACTGTGTCTCGCTTCGGTTGGTGAGAACAGGTCAGGAGATGGTGGTCGTGGGGTAACAGGACGATTGGCTCCAGGTGTTCTTCTTATCTCCTCATCAACCCTTGGGAGAACGAGACGGCTTCTCCTTGGAGTATGTATTCCTTCTTGCTCCTCAATGTCCTCGGCAGCCAACAATAGGTCCTCATCAGATGAGGAGGTAAACATTCTGTAAGGCTGTAGAAAAAATACACATTGTAAGAATATTGGGTAAAACACACACACACACACACACACACGTGCACGCAAATAATAAACCTACCGGAGGCGTAGCCTTCAGACAGCCTATGATTGTTAAAAGAACAACCGTCGTGGTCAGCATGTTGCAGGGAATGATCAGTGCTATCAGCTAACACTTATTTATACAGTAGGGTATCACTTGACCTGATTGACCCAAGTTTCCACACCACAGTAGGCCATATCGGCCAGGCTGTACGGGCCCCAGTGCGCTCTTTTAGGTAATCCAGAGCATCACCAGTAGTCCTAACCTCTGGAGTAAGGGGCCCCATCCATCGCCCACTTACGGTGGTAGCCACTCCATAACAAAATGCTACCTCCCATGACCCTGGTTTCCACACCACAGTAGACCATATCAGTCAGGCTGTAAGGGTCTCGGCGCGTTCTTTTTGGTTACCCAGAGCATCACCAGTAGTCCTAACCTCTGGGGTAAGGGGCCCCAACATCGCCCACTTACGGTGATAGCCAAACCAAGGCAAATCGCTATCCCCCTTTCACACAGAGTTTACAATAATATTTAAAACCTCCACGAGCCCGTTCAAGCCATCACGGGGTTGCTCTCAACTGAATGCCGAGCCTTCTGGAGCTTTGTGCTCCTGCGAAAGTAACTGCCACGTGGTCTCCATTGCAAATGATTAAATTTGAATTGTGTCCTCAGTTTTAAAGGTTATGCTGAAAGGACTTTGCACTGTGCAATGCACAGTAAGCATCAGGATTATTATGATGTTGTGGGAGCAAACAGTGTACACTACAGGGTTCACCGTGATCCCAAGTAATTTCCCTGACATCATGGTGAAATTCCCGCAGGAATTCAGCCTTTTCAAGACCGTTGGTGTATATTACTCTGAAAGGTTTACACAAATCACGTATGATCCGTTCATTATACTTGACACCATCGTCATCCCATTTTATACGATGAAAATGGCGCGAAAGCCATCGCGCTGTGCGTCGCATTTTTGCATTTAAATGGTAAAAACTGTAAGGTGATTTGAATACGACCTGACTTTGAAGGTTTTTCCCAACCACCGCCAACTCTTTAACAATAAACCGGTTATTGTTGTCCTTGAACCCGTGAAATTCCACTATCGCCGCCATTTGCAATTCTAACCTCGTCCAATAGCCTGTCAGCAACGAGGCAAGGTAGCTCTACAGGTTTCGACACGTCTTCCGAACCACTATTAATTCTGTTAATGTATTCCTGGATCAAAAGTTCGTTGTAAAACAGTTCGTTAATATCCCTGTGTACGATAGGGAGGACACTCACAAACTGAGACCATTCGTTCCGATTTAGAGTTAAAGTATGCTCTCCGTCATAGAGGAATGCGCAAGATTTACCAAAAACATTCTTCACCTTTATATCCTCCCCTCCATCGAGACACCAATAGAATTTGGTTTGATTCTCCAAAGCGGCTTTTATGTCATTAAATTGCACAGAAAATTGTTTAAAAGTGTCTAGTGGCCAGTATACAGTCCCTTTATGCCCCTTGAACAGAATCCCCAGACTATTGCCTCTGTTTTTAAAAATACCGATAATTAAACACTTTGTCAGCTCGGAATTTAGAAAGTGAACAGTCTTTAGAAAAATACCGGTCATTACGTCAATAGGTTCCTTGCGCCGCTTAAAGCGGATAAGGTCCATATCCATACTTACCTCTTCTCCAAGGATCTCTGACGATACATCCGCACTGGTCGGCTCCATGTCTGCAACTGAAGGATCTGCACGAGTTTAATTAGTATACTGTGTCATACCCCTCAGGGTAGCTGTTTTCCCCCTCCTCCTCCATTTTGATCGTTGGTGAGTCATTATACCCTAAAGTAATCAGTACCCGGGTTACATCATCATTCACGTCTACCTCTACAACTAAATGAGTTTTCAGTTCAAAAGTTTTAAATTCACAAGTTCCGTCTTGTTTACAAAGATACAAATCTACACGGCTAAATCGTTGGTGATAAGTTACTAGATTAAGGAGCTTCTCCGGAACACAACAATCGCAAAAGTCAGAGCCTGAAATAGTTTGGATTTTTAAACTGTCAAATTTCCCGTTCGGTTTGATGTCGATTCTTTTACCACCACCACTACGATCCCATTTTACCATTTCTCTACAATGTCTCCCGCCTTTTGAAAACGCAACGGTCACTTCAGCCACCTTATTCGCGACATATTCCCTACAAGCCCTAAAATTACGCCTGAGAACCTCCACGGTCGGATCCATCGTGACGACTGAGACCTAACCCACCTTCTAGTTTACTCTTTTTTGGTTCAGGCTCCTCCTCCTCCTCATCAGTCTCCTCCTCCCCCTCATCAGAAGTGTTATCGTATTTGGGGTTTCTGAATTTAATCACCACGTATTCTACATCATCTTTGTTAAATTCCCTAGATTCCGAGAGGCTAGTATAAGGACGGTCCGTCTCATCCCACTCGTCCTCAAGCCAAAACGATTCGCGTTCATGCCACCCGTCCTTGGTGTAAATGTAGACATCCAATTTGTTATACTTTAAAAAAGATTTCCTTTTTTGGAGAATCTGTTCCGACGAGAGTCCACTAAGAGTCATTGCCTCACTGTCCATAAATTCCAACTCAATTCTGTCAAATCTCCCGTTAGCTTTCACTTCCAACTTCAATGGCTCCCCGTCAAAATCTATTTTACGAACAAGTCTCCCCTTCCTCAAAAGATTTATACAAATCCAACCTACCTCCCCATACTCCTCCGAGCAGACCGAAGATACATCATCACCGCACGGACCCATGTTAAAGACTGATTAATGTTTAGTCATCGATATACTCTTATTCCCGCCACATCTTCCCCCTCCCTCCTTGACTTACATAACCTTTTTCACGGTCCCCGTGAGTAAAGTGTAAACTAGGTGAGAGTCGTGTAAAATGAGACAATAAGCTGCAGTATTGGCGGGAAATTTGTCCTTAGCTTCAAATTCCAACCTTACATCTACAGGTCCCGACTTGATTGTATCATTTTGTTTTGAACAGTCGATAACGTATAGTGTTGTCTTGTCTTTAAAAGTATCCAAATCCACACCAGGGTACGTATCCCTGCCGTAATAGGATTTTTGAAACCGCGAAAACATTTCATAAAATATAGTCATATCACCGTGGATGTTATCATAAGGATAGTATTGAGAGTTGAGGTACAGTTTTACATTGGAAAGAGCACAACTATCAAAGCAGGACATATCTGTGTTGAATTTATGTTTTTTGTCCGTCTGGAAGGCCAGTACAACGTACCGGGGTTTTTCCAGCTGAGAAGTTGTTTTAACAGTCCAAGACTGGCGAGTGTTGCTTTCCGGTAGAGAAGGGTATTCGTGAAGTTCCCAAGACCGGAAGGGTATTTGCACAGATGTATCTTTCTCAATCATTCGCAAAAGTTTTAAACGATATGTATCAGTGACCGAGACGTGAGGAAGCCGCCAGTACAAACTGCTTATCTCTATGGTGCAAGAGGTCGCGTCAGCGGATGTGATAGCGTCGAGGTCAGAAGCTGACCTTAGCAAGATAAGCTCTTGTTTGACGTTCACCAAGACCCTTTTGTAATCTTCAGCAAAACCGAGCAACATTCTCAACGGAACAGAAAATGTAAACTCTTTTCCCGCTTTTAGCGTTTTTCCCGCTCCTAGCCAACAGGCGTTTTTCAAACTATCCTTTTCGACATCACGCACGGAAAGAAGACCTTTTATGGTAGTAGCGATCCCTGGATTTTTGGTATGGTCCACCTCAATCCCTCCAATCTCATACCTGATGTCGTCAAATAGATACGCTACTGCGTTGTTGACAAACGAAATGTCGGCATCAGTACCTCCCGCCTTTTTACCAATTATCTTCCCAGTTATATGTAATGTACTTTCAAAGGGAGCGGTTATAATATCCTGCTGACTAACTGCGATTCTGATTTCATCGTTATTTTTATACGTACATGAGGCATACGGCTTGTAAGTGTGATACTCATATCCTGTAACGGTATTTTCATACTCAGCGGCGCTTTCTATAGCGAACATTTTGCACTTTGAATCCAAGTGATTCTAAAAACTTTACACTAGACGATGTTAACCGTTCCGTTCCCTTTTGGGTAATGAGAGGTGTTAGGTCTGTCGAATTCCTAAATACCAGGCCCATCCTGACGCTTTTTTAAGTGTAACCTCAACGATACTACCTCGTTTCTAAAATTCACCAGATCTCCGTCTTGATCCCTGAGCTGAACGGAAATTGTACTTACTCTCTGGACGTTCACAGGTAAATAAATGATAGGATTTGGAATTACGATGATTTTATACCCCGGTTCAACGGTAGGGTAAAACTCGTGTATAGTGTGTCCTTCTACACCGTTGAGAAACGATCCTCGTGCAATATTACATTCGACCCTGATTGAATTGACCTTTATTATATTTATAGTGTTTGGTGAAACATGTAGTTGGTTCTTGGGGTACATTTTCTTATCAAACCCCAATAACGAAGCTACTGATTTTTCCTTTTCAAAATGTACATCCTCCTCACATTTCATCTCGGCCTTCAATGTATTGTTATTAGCATTTAATCTAAAATGTACGTGTTTTTTTATTTCTTCCTGGAGGTTTTCAATTTCATACGATCCCTCGGGGATGGTTATTTCGTGATCGTCTCCATAGTAAAACTTGTCATTTACATCTTTCTCAATGTTTGGTATCGAATTGTACGTTGATAGATCCACTAAACCTATTTCCCAGTCACCTCCACTGAGCTCAAGAGGCGGGAAGACCTCACAGCTAATGGTAGAACCGGTGCCGCTAAGACAAAACATTGGTTAGGAACTCTAGACACAAATGTCCGCAAATAACTGAGTTGAAATTTTGACGTCTATCATAGTTATACTTAATATCGGCTGACGTTCCAAGATACCTGGTGATTTCAACAGGTGGCCGAAGGTTGCCAAAACTGTCAAAATAAAACACCTTATCCCCACGCTTCATATAACATACCCAGTGCGTTCCGCTGCCCCTATTCGAGTCTAGATTAACTATAGCCGATTCGTATTTCCTGGGCGTACCAGGTAATGTGTCCCGCATAAATACTCCTCTAAAGTGAGGCACATTAAGCTGAGTAGCGTAATACTGCAGTTCATAGTTAGTAAGTGGTTTTAGTGGGATTGACGTTTTTTTTTAGTGATTCTCTTCCTTTTCCTCTTTCCAGCGCCTCTCTTCGGATACGGTCTCAAGTACAGACCTTTACCTTTGGCAGGTTTTACACGTTTTACACGACGTCGCCTTCTACCGCCTCCAAATTTTGTTTTCGCCTTCATCGCTGTTGTAACGGTCCAGGCGGCTGCTTTTTCCCCCAAAGATGCGTCTGATGCTTTGACTCTTCGCCAAGCCCTTTCTGCGAGCTCTTTGTCAGCTTGTTGTCTTCGCCCCGCGTCTTTAAAACTCGAGTACGCTATATCGTGAATTTTACACGCTTCGTCCAAGGGGTTTACACCTTTATCACCTCTCGCTAATCGCTTCTTCAACCTAGTTCCGGGTCCACAGTAATTATAACCAGGTATGTGCAATTCAATAGGAAGCAAATCGATTGCTTTGTTAACAACTGAACCGATAATACCACCTCCTGCAACAAGAGCTAACTTTCGACTGTTTGATGTTGTTTTACGTTTAACCATTTTATAAGTGACTGATTTACCAAGAGTATTCACTATTAAATAGATCATCCCAGCTGGACTCTAACACTCTGCTTTTCCACTGTTCAGGAGGAACAAGTCTATTCCTCGCTTTAGTGGTAATATTTTTGTAAATAGCATAGCCGAGTTCACTTAAGGCCGTTTTGAGATACCTTTTACTTATAGCGTCATCCATGTCCTGAGGTTTAGCGAGATTAGATATTCTACGAGTGCCCGCATCGTATGTACCGTCTGTTGATTTAGGATTGCCACTGTAACCTATGGATTTGACTAAGGAATTTGATCTTAAGTATTCAAGATTAATAGCATCTGAGATATCCTCAGGAGGCCCTACCATTATCAGTCTATGACCCGAACAATTATAACCTTTTTTGACTTTAATCAGTGCATGAGAGGTTAGGTAACCCATGTTTACAGCATCCCCGTCATTCATAGGCCTGCCAACTCGTGTCAGACGTTTGTTACCAAAATCCCAATTTCCATCTTTTTTCCCCGGTGTTTCATTTTTTATATAGCCTAAATTTACAGCATCTCCGGCGAATACTGGAGGTCCTAAATCCTGTAACCTGTATTGGTGAAATGAATAACTATCTACTAATTTAACGGGTGATTTTGAGTCAAAATACCCCTTGGTGACTACATCGTCAGGATTTAACGGATTACCGGTATTACCAATTCGTTTATGTTGGGCATCAAACAGCTTGTCACTGTTCAATTTCATACACGAACTTAAGTGTATCTGTAGAGTTTTTAAATTGGCACCATCCGTTTCAAGCAAAGGGTCCGACACGTTAGCTAACCTCTTGTTTTCCATATCGTAGCCACCATCTTCTGCCAGTTTGAAACCCTCACCTTTAGGACCTCGCAATCTTTCCCTCGCCGTGTGACGACCAAATTTGTCTATGGTCATCCCCGTGTACCTGTAACGACCGAATTTGTCTACGTTCATTTTAACAATGCCTGAAACCTCTTGTTACCCGATCCTTTTATAAATCCACCTTCACGTAGCTCTTCAATAATGTTTAACATTTCATTGGTATGCGAAGTGTTGCCTGTATCTGCGGACATGGTAATCAAACGTAGGCGATCAACAAGTTCGTTCGGATCGTCCCAATGAACAATATCACGCGAACTTGTAGATTTCCACTGCATTCCTGATCCTTTTTTCGTAGTAGCAGGAAACAGTTTGGCAATAACCCCCCTGTATTTTAGTGATGAATTCCTGTTAATATGTCCATGAGGATTGTAATCTTTCATATGCGCGTTAGTTTTCAACAGAATATCTCTGTAAGCCCTTAGATCTTCCGTGGTGTACTCGTCTTCATCCGGTATTCTTTTAAATAATAATTCATAAAGTCCGTCTGTGCCCTTGTACCGGATGCCTCCTATTTTAATATACCCGTCATCATCAAACTCTAGCTCTTTATCGCCAACCATAAGTGTATCTCCATTCTCGTACCTCGGGCCGTATAAGTGATCAATTTTTTGTTCTTTACCCGAACGATCTTTCATAAACATTTCCATGTACTTTCTGGTTGTGGGATGTTGAAAATGGGTATTTATAAAGAATGAGACGGTCTCTCTGCCAGAAGGTGTAGATAGTATGGTGTCAAGACGGGTACTGGCAGCCTCACTTGTCGGTGTTATTCTAGGTGACGGTACAGGTGACTCATATTCACCATCATCTTCCTCTTCCTTCAATTCTTCTTCTTCTTCTTCTTCTTTTTTCGGTTCCAATAGTGACTCTTTTTTGGGAGTGATATTGGTTTTTTTTTATCTCTGTAATTATCGGTTTGTATTTCTTCTCGAAAAATCTTTCACTCTCAACAACCCCTGTCTTAAAACTGTTATACTTACGTCGAATAGCTTCCTTAAGCTCAGCTATACGTAAAGTAAGATGTTTCTTGGTCGGCTTCATGATCAATAATGTCTTTATGTCTACTTGTAAATTAATTAATAGCTTACGGTAGCTCTACTTGTCTGAAAAACATGGCACGATTCTTATGTTTACGTACATATTTAATTACGTCCAGAAGTGAAACCCCCGCAGCAAGATCCAATCCTCTGTAGTACCTACGCTCTCTAACGTCGAACCATGGAATCACGTATTTATGTGTATAGCTTTTAAATACCCACGCTCTTTTAACATCGTCCCTCCATTCTGACACGTGAGTCACGATGTACTTGTCATTTTCCACAGTTTTATTCATATACTTCCTTAACATCGCCATCGGTTTGTCGTGGCGTCTATTATACATCAAATATGAATTCAAGAGCCAGAATTCACACGGGTTTGTACCTGTAAACGCCCGCCATTGTTCAAACAACTTTTTATTTGTTACATTATATACACCTTTATTTAAAGTTATACCGAACCTCTCACACTGTGACGAGACTGTCGGTAAGGCTTCCCTGAGAAACTCTACAGTGTACAACCCCTGACAATAGTTGTTGACAGCAGCGAAAGGTTTTCCCCGTGGCCCTGTTGGTGTACCGTCAGGAATGGGACCCCAGGCAGTGTTGTAACTAATATCGATATAACAGTTCAGTGATAAAGCAGTTCTGTAAATCTCCAGCGGCGGTCTGATTGGTATAGTTCTTTCGGTCAACACAATGCATCTTGAGGCGTGCGGTATCTTACAACCGTACTCCAACATTCTCAATACAATCTGAGCAAAGTGTATACTCCCGTGCTGGTTACGCAAGGGGAGAACATTACCGAATATATCCGGAAAGGGTCTAAATCTAGAGATCAAGTTTTGAGGGTCCCTCACGGTAGAGTTGTTCATGTCCTCGTGATAAATCACCAATTCCAACGGAATGTTCTTATCGTCGCATTTGTTTAAAAAATTAACCCATACTTCCCGATTATAAGTCCTTTCACTAGCTGAAATCATTAGCAAAACTACTGGCGGTATAAAGGTAGTAACTACTGGCTTTTTGTGTCTCCAACACCTCCTATTGAGCGGATGACCGTGATCACCCTTCCTACTGCAATAGTTTCCACAAAATCTCTTTTTGTCTTTGTAATATAACGTGCACAAATTTGACTTGACATTGTGCAGTCTTCTATTGAACCCCCTCAGATCGTTGTACGTGTAGATACGTACCATTATAAGTCTTGGACAAAACTGTCTAGTCCCATACGATACCTCCCTTTTTCAATATCACTATCCTTGTCTATGGTAACGAATCCATGGTTATTCTTCCACGTTACGCTGCATAACTGTTTAAACTTTTCAAATTTCATATCCGTATTAACATGGTCATAGTATATATGCCGAAGGTTCATATCATCTTGTTTAAATATTATCAAAAAGTTACAATTGTCCCTAATTAGTTGTTTAGGTATACGACTGTACGTCTGCCCCAAGTAAAATGTGTCTATATCTTTATGACGAGCCATGGTAAAATAACTCCTAATGTTATCATGTTTTTCACACGCAATATCGTCAAAAATCATTATAGAATTGGATTTCGCCTCGCTAGGAGGTGGAATCTGAGAATTTTCATCACACGCAAAGTAGCCTACCTCTTTAGGCATAGTCTTGGCCAAAAACTTGTATTTAGGTTGATATAGAGATTTAGAAAACACATACACATTACGAAACCTGAGTCCGTTAGTGTCAAAGAGTAAGTTGAAAAGAACGTTTGTTTTTCCACAATTTGACGGTCCACATATAATACAACGTATGGTGTTTGGCAGCAGAGGTCCGTGCCTTCTCTCCGTACTCATACCTGTACCGACAAACGAATCAAAGTTTTCTATAGGCAACTGTGAAGTGTGTTTGATAATACGCATCTTGTCTAAGAGTGATGGAAAATGATAATTGTATATTTATTTTATAGAGTTTTTATGTACCCACGAGTCGTGTGTTTTATCAAAACCAAGCCATCGAACAAGGACCCTGTCCCCCTTCCGTCTCAACACTTTTTCCACCAGGTAAACATCACCGGCTTTTGACAAACTAATTTCATGCTCGTAAAAACCCCCTTTCAGTATTTCACCATTGTAGTCTTGTAATATGTATGTTGTTGGTTTAGTCGGTTTAACAGCAAACACTGTAAAAACCTCATTGGTCCAATTTGGTAAATAGCCTTTGGTAAAAACTCGCTTGTGTTTACTTATTCTGACACTGTCACCTACCTTTAACTTAGGCTTATACTTTACAGACTTAGTCTTATTGATCCTAGCCAGGATATCTTTGACATGTTTTTGTTTAACATCTTTAGGTTTCATTCCTATTGTTCTATGTTTTGTGTTATTGTAAGATTTTAAAATGTCTGGTAAAAGGTTTAACCATTCGTGTGTACCTCTAGCTGTGAACAGTTTCCACATACGAGTCTTTAGAGTTCGATTAAATCTCTCAACTATACTGGCTTTAAGTTCCGAATATGTAGAGTAATGGTTTATTTTGTACTCTTTAATAACCTTGGATACGTACTGATTAAACCATTCCGTACCATCGTCAGTTTGAAAGTTTTTCATTTTGTGTTTCGCGAGTATAGGTTCTAAAGCTTTGGCCACCTCAGGCCCGGTCTTGTTTTTTAACGGCACAGCGAATGCATATTTAGTCAGGCAATTTATTATCGTCATTATGTACCTATACCCTTTATTCAATTTCGCATAAGGTTGCATTTCAACTAAATCCGCCTGATAAAGGTCCTTAATACCTTTCAAAGCCACCCTACGTCTAGGGAAATTTTTACGCGCCTGTTTGTGCAGTTCATCTGCTATTGTCTTCCTGACATCCATTTTTACACTGGTAATTTAAAGGGGATTTTTACTTTTTTATTTAGGTCCCCCGGGATTCTGCGGCCCCTCCACCGCCGCAGATGCGTGACGGCCTCCAAAAACAAACTAGTTGCCGTCTCCGCCCCCCTGGTATTATGCGAGGATCACCGGCAAGACCGGCAAACCCTACATAATACCCACACAGCCCCTGCCTTCGCTGTGTGCAGTGGTGAGCTACCTCACCTCCCTTCTGACCTTAGGGGCCGCCAGCAACCATCGTGGCCGACGACCATTTTTTCTTTTGTCGCCTAAGGTCAGGTATTTCCGCGAAAGAGACACTACTACCAATACCACGTTTCATCCGGAATACATTCACACAGAGTCGTTCTAAGGAGCCACCCAGGTATGAAACTGAGTCACTCAGTTTACTAGACACTCAGACAAGCCGTGGGAATCGAGGGGGAAACACATTTTTCCAGTCTTTGAGACCAACCCTCCAACGTTTTGATAGGGAACGGTCCAAACCCTGGTCTTGTTTACATCTAAGTTCGACCTGTTTTATCTTAGATAGTATTATTAATCATGGCATGTTTAAAGTCTTCCTTGACGTCGAGTGATTCCCCACGGCCAAGGAACATTCGAGTAGGTCACCCTACTCTACTAGACCTTCACAAACACTCATCCCGGTGAAACGTAGCGGTGGTAATAATCTCGGAAGGTTTTTGTGACATGGTTCTTTATCTGAAGAGTAAATTAGAGTTTTGTAATGATCTAAAGAATTTGGAAACGAGACACAATCGCATAACGTTGAAACAGGTAGATAAAAAGTAGGTTCATCCCCGTTATTCATCCATTGAACAAGTGAGTTATACTCGAGTTCGATGAAATAATCTAATATTAATGGGGGCAGATTTAGATATTTAAAATCGAGCACACAATATATAAGTCCCTCATGGTGAATACGAAGTGTGCACAATTCAAACAAGGATTTTACTCGGGACATGATAACACAGAGGGCACGCTAAAAAGACTGATTGCGTATGAGAGTTCAAAGAGAGTTTATCAGTACCCCCACCAGTTTACTCTTATTAATGAGCAGCAAAAATGATTGTGTGATGTTTAATGAGTATGATTAAGGAGGAGGAAGATGTTGGAGAACGGATACAGGTTAGGATTGCCTTGGCTGTTTTTTGTAACCAAAAGGAAGGGTGTCAAATTCACCTTCATGCCTCCTTTTTGGTCCTGTTACCTTGAAAAGTTTCTTTTCCGTGGTAGTTATAATGTTTTTATCTTTGGTTCGTCTAATTCTACGTTCTGTCGTCTCAACAGTCAGTTTCGTCTCACTAAGAATCATTTTTTTCAGTTGTTCAAAGTTCAACTGTTTTGAGGTGTTCAAATTAAGTGTTAAACCTTTAATTTTGCATACTTCTACAAACTTGTTTTTGTTTGTTGACCAAGCCAGGTATGCATAGGTCTTAGGACCACCGGAAACAAACTCTACAATGTAGGAGCCCGGACCGTATTCGCTGGCTAACTCATCGGTCATTTCCCCCAAATAGTCACCAGTAGAGATCCTGTACAACCCGTTTTTGTAAATGTAGAGGACAGAGTCGGTATCATAATAGAGGACCTGACCTCCAAGAGCTTCAAGATACTCGTAAAGCTTAAGTCTCGCCTGTGCTGTAGTAAATGCTGCCAGGACTACGTTGACTGTCCGAAGCGACTCACCTACTTCGTCGATGTTTTGCCAGTTTACCAGTAGCACCTCTTCGTTTAACTCTCGAATTGTATTTACCTGTATCCCCGGCGTTGTCATCAAGGCGAAAAAGTCCTTAGGGTCTCTAATCAGTGACGCTTTTGTCTGGTTTTCCCTCTGGCCAAACTTGCCCCAGAACGAATTTAGCATCAATTTGGCTAGAGATCTTAACCCGCTATTTTTCTCAATCTTGGTGGGGTCCAGACTTATTCCTTCGTGATCTTGGTAATCCTTGACGTATTTATCTTTGTCTTCCTGCGTCACACACCATGCAGGATACCCTGATGCCTCTTGTTTGATCTTGAGAAATTTATTTATAAAGTCAGTGAAGAGCCCTCCGTCCTCATATGTCGCCATCTTGTATTCCCACATCTCATACATATCCAGAATCACATATCCTTTGTCTACTGCCTTTCTCAACTCATCCATCGTCCAGGTACCGGTCAGAGCTCTTTCGTCACTGCTGTGCTGACAGTCTTCTTGGTTCATATGTTCCCCGCATTTTCTACACAGCACGAACATCAGTTTGCTGTTCATTCTTGTTGGGAGCACAGGGTGATACAGGTCAAGCGGTGGTAGAACTTTACACTTTAGGATACCGTTTACGTTCAATCCAAGCTCTCGGCATACTCTGTCCCCTACATGCACAGTGGGGTGTCCTAGAGGGTAGTGACCTCTCTTGCAAACGTAGGGGTACAGTGAACATACATCTACGTATTGAATAGACTCTCCTTCTTCACATTTGTGGTAGGTCTTTGCATTTCCGGTCCTTCCTCCAAAGAAAGCATTACGAGGTTCTAAGGGGAGAGAATTTAAGATCGGTAGCGTGTTCAAGTACGTCAGATTGTTATCGCGTTTAATTTTGTTGAACACACACTCCCACATCTCAACAATCTCATAGGGGGTTTCAGACAACTTTTGAATTTTGTTTTTAGTTCTTTCGTATCTGAGATGCAGGCTGTCAGAGGGGTCCTCCTTCAGAGGCTCCTCTCGTTTATAGGGGAAACATTTAGGGCAACCGTGGAAGTAACACCCTTGGAATTCGTAAACTCGTTCCCCATCAAATCCATCAACCTTCATTCCGGCAATTTTGGCTTCTCTCCCCCGCCCAGCGTGTCGAATCGTTACATCTCGCTGGTCTTCCTCCCAAGTCAACCATTGCAGAGCAACAGCCGACTGGTTGTCAACCATGCGATAACCGTTCTTTGGAATCAAGCCAATTGTGTTGGGTTTCAAAAAGTTACGTCTGAACGCTTTGTTACAAGCACTCGCGATCGTAACTGACTCAAGAAAAAGCTCTACCCTGCATTCCTGCAAGAAGAGCTTTCGAAACTTAATGCACGCTTGGGCTAAAATTTCCACGTCAGAAACACAGTACTCAATTATTTCTTTTTGGAAATCAAAGACGTAATTTTGACTCATCTGTTCATTGTGCCAGTTTTCAAAGTCCTCGTAGGCCTTTTTGAACATGGAATCGGGACAGTAAAACTCCATAGCAGGAATAGGACCAACGTAATTTTGATTTTCAACTGTGTTGAACAGATGAGGGAAGTAACCTTTCTTTTTCTCCGGAGGAAGATCGAATGCTTTGGGGAGTTCAGACAGGGACATTGGGAAATAGTTTAATGAATCTATGAAGCGTACATTGTCAAATTCCATAAGTATAACTTTTGTACCTCTCATTATAAGTTCAGGGGTGAATTTAGTTTGTTCAATGACGTATTTAAGAATAAATTGAAAATCGAACCCCTGGCCATTGTGGGCGATCACGCAGACATTTTTGAATTTTTGGCGAGTTTCCATGATGTAATCAACAAATCTGGCCACTGGATCTTCTCTGAATATTCTTGTACGATTCACGCAAGTGTCACATTCATCGCCCTCAATACATTTCCAACAATACTGCTGCGAGACTCACAGATTGACAATGTGAACTTTAGAATCAGGGTCAGTAGCCAGGGGTTCATCTTGACGTGTCTCCAAGTCGAAGAATACGTACACGGAGTCTTTGATTTTAGGGACAGATTTGTCCACCTTCATGTAACATTGGTGGTCAGGAGGCATGAAATCTCTGCAGATTACACAGAACACCTCACCACAGACATGATCTGATTTCCTGTACCTTAGGTTGATAATTTTGTCACACTCCAAACATTTCCTGCCAGTTTTGCAGCGCTCGGTCTTATGAGCCATGAAACATATCTGGTTCTTATACTTCATGTTGCAATCTGTGCAAGATATCCCGCCATTTTCTTCTACACAGGGTGGAGAGACAGTCTGACAGGCTGGGCAAATGTTGGTGCATCTGTGGTCCCCTTTATGATCATAGGGGATATGGCAGGCTTCACAATAGTGTGCGCAGGCAAAGGCAGCAGTCAGCGATGTTATAACGTTGAAGTGACCGTTATGAAACAACAAGTTGATTCTTTTCTGGGCATCAGGGTTGTTTCCTTCAAAGTACACGTCTCGGCCTCTTCTATCATAGTTGTACACAGTGATTTTGTATTTCTTGAGGTGGTCTTGAAATTTCACCAATTCTTGGATACCCGACCCCTCCTCAGGTATTTCGACCCTAGCTTTCTGCATTAGTTTCCGCGCCTTGATCGTCTGCCTTTTACCTTTGTCCATTCGGATTAGATTGTATTCTTGGTTACCTTTCACCTTAGCCTTTGCCACAACGATTGCTCTAGGGAGACACAGATTGTCAGTGTTTTTAATAACGATAATGCCCTTCCGTTTGTGACATTCCTCGTTAAATGTGTTAAACCTACCTGGACGGATCCTACCGGTGCCTACAGGGAGATTGACACGTGTGCACTCAACCTGGAAGGTGTCCGCTGAGGTGATGGAGTCGGCGTTACTCTGAACAATACCCCCGAAAATGTCCCAAAGGATGTCTCCATCAACCTCGGAAGCAGGTCGGAACGCAACGTATCCGGGCTCTTTATTTCTTAAATTTAAACTGCGTAAGGTAAACCCAAGCTGATCCCCTTCCGAAGCCTCAGCTTTCATTTTATCAACAAGACTAGAAAACCCCGTTCTGAGCCAATCGAGTTCAGCCACTCCTTCCGGAGGACTGTTAAATTTGAAAGTGGTCCTAGTACCGTGCACTCTGAAACGTCTGACATACGTTTCACTGGTGTTAACAACATGGACAGGATTCATGACAACTGATCAAAGAAGGAAAAATAAAGTATTTAAAAAATGTAAAACTAAAAACTATAAACTAAAAATTATAAAATCAAGGGAAACAACTTTTGAGTATGTATCGCTCGAAAGCTAGCAGCAAAAGGATAAGTTTCTGATTTGGACAACTGTATATAAACTGGTGACCTAAGCGACTAAGTTATGTAGGGGTTAATTTAAATGATTAAACTACAACGGCTAACTTCAGGCCGCAATCAAATAATACCCTAATTATAATACAAAACTAATAATTCCGCTATCAAAAGAGGGGACAAGTTAACCCTAGTGACCTTAGATAGAAAGCAAAGAGATGATTGCACAACAGGAAACTATATTAACCTCGGTGACCCTTGATAGATAACTCTAGAGATGTGCACAAAATTAAAGGTTTATGTAACTTGTTTGTGTCAGCTTTTGCTGCTTGAAATAACTGTTGGATAAAATAATTTTGAATTACTAAAATATTCTAGATGGTATAACTGTTGTATATTTCCTGTAACTTTTTTAAAAGAACAGGCTTAAGAATTTGTCCTACGAGCTCTATTCGTCTATGAAACCTCACTCTATCTCTGGCTTCTTGTTCCCACAGTGACCGTCTATCTTCCACCTGCAACCAAACCACACCCGTCACAACGGATTTTGGAAACGATACTCGTTTTTTCATTTAAAAATACTATTTGGGCAGAACAACTGATTGACAGTTAATACTAAATAATAGTAGTGACTATTAATTGTTACCAACCTAAGACACGGAAGAGTGAAGAGAAACTATCACTATAGTAAAAGTTAAGAAAAATATCACTAACCTGAGACACAAGAGTGTGAAAGAGCACTTGATACTAAAGTGAACCCACTGCTGACTGTAACAGGACCGGAGGATGAAGTGAAGAACTGATGCCGGTCACACCTTATATACCCTGCAGGATCCTGGGGCGTTGTCCATTATCCCACACTCTAACCCGATTGATTAACGACAGATACAATCTTGCTAAATTGGCTACATACACGGAATAATTGCAGGGTGTGGTTCCAGACGGCGGGGAATACAGTTAATGGCTCCATAAATTGCAACTGGTACTGATGGTAATTGCAGGGTGTAGTTCCAGACGGCGGGGAATGCGGATTGAATCCATAACGAGGCGGGCTCAAGATAATTGCAGGTATAAAGAAGCAGTAAATTGTTTCGGTGATAAACTGACGGTTTGGCGGGGTTCCAGCCAGACATGTCTGGGAATTTGTCCGTTTGACCTTTCCTGGTATACTGTCCGTTCTTGTTTCGACTTGCATCTACTGTACGCTGCTCGTTTAAGTTGCAACAGTTAGTTTTGCATATCTTCGTTATTTAGGTTACGTTTGGGTTGAAACTTCGTATGGGGGTGTATACTCTGTATCGCTTTACCACTTTATACCTTCTAGGGGTGAACTACCCTTAAAACACCCCCTAACAGGAAAATGGCAAAATCTTGTCAGAATCATCTGAGACTTGAGAATCTAGCGTAATTAACATCAAATCGCATGAAAATCCTCGAATTTTTGATGGGGAGTGAAAACAACCCTAAACGGTTTTGTACATATTGCTCGGTTGTTGGAAGTGTATGTAGGTAGTATTAGGTGCACTCTAATTTATTTAGGCATCAAAGTCAACCATCAACCCTTAATAGTTCCTCAATCAACCCCTATACTAAGAACACTGTAGCTACCGTACTACTTGAGTCAAAATTCTGAAAATCGGTGTATAGCAGGACCTTACTACGTAGTATTTTTTAACATTTTATTCTAGGCTCCAACCCTCACGGTTACCTCGCAATCGTTACGCAAAACACTTCGACCCCCACTATTTGGGAATTTTTCGTGGGCGTATTTTTTAACCAATCAAAGTGCAATTTGGTATGATGGTACAATGGTTAATTATCCATACAATATATTTATTTCAGTCATCTGGGACGCCATCTTGAATCACGTAGTCAAAAAAGGTTTCCCGCTCCATGGGTGCCGCCATCTTGAAAAAGCGCGGGAAAAAACACGTGGTACAAAGATAGGTTAACACACGTGGTGTAAAGTGAGGTTAGAACACGTGGTCAGTCACGTGGGTGCCGCCATCTTGTAAAAGCGCGGGAAAAAACACGTGGTACAAAGTTAGGTTAACACACGTGGTCAAAAGTGAGGTTAGAACACGTGGTCAGCCACGTGGGCGGCGCCATCTTGGAAAAGGGGCGGGGCTTGGTGACGTCATCGGTCACGTGACCGGCTCTCGACCAATCAGGAGCAGGTTTTATCCTCTCGGAGGGTCTACTATGGGGTATTAGCGGTGATAAAACTACATCAATATATGAAAAACAGCCTTTTCCGATGTAAAATCCCCATAAGACAACTTACTGCTGTGTTTCTCAATCTAAATTTTCTTTAATAATTCGGTAAATATTTGTGTTAGAATGATGACAAAGGGCTTAAAATTGTTGGGTTATAACGCCCTATAAATGAATTAATATACATTAATTTTACATTCTAGGCTTTTCTGGCTCTTTTTGGGCCCAAAAACAAACAATTTGAAAAATAAAATGCCCAAAAAGGGTTTACGTTTTCCGACTGTTTTGCCCAACAACCTTGCCCAACTGATTATATAAAGAAAATTCCCTGTCAAATTTTAAGTAAATCGGACAAAAAATGCGACCGCTAGAGTGCAAACATCTATACTGTGTGCAAAAATATATAAGAAAGAGTTTCTATGCATTTTCAACTATATATATATATATATATATATATATATATATATATATATATATATATATAAACATTAACTAAAACTTATTAGCGAATTTTATATGGAAAAGGGATATCAGCATGATCCCTAATACCCTATATAATAATGGGTATTATTACCCATTATTATTATTATTATTATTGCCTGTATTATTATGGGGGTGCGGATATTAGCATGATCCGCACGGTGTAACTTAAGCCCAGGACCACCATAGAAGTTCCTACTGTGACCCCCTGAACACATTTTTGGGGTCGATCAAAATTACAAGTTTGATTGCAGGTCATGCTAACAGCTTATTTTTCCATAGTAAATTCGCTGATAAGTTGTAGTTAATTTGTTTAAATCCACACTGTTATAAATGCCAATGGAGTAACCAAAGTTGGACTTACCAAGAATGGAGGCAGTTTGTGGGTTATCTTCACCTCCATACACAGCGGGCATTGCCTGAACACATTAGAACACATTTAATGCTTTTCAAAGCGGCTTAGAACGAGTAACGGCATTTTATTATTAAGAGGACTAATTGCTTTGTAAGCACTCCATGCCTCATTCTCTTATTAAGTTTACAGTTTTGTATTTTAAAACCGGAGTACTCCTTTTTAGCGAATTTCCCCTATAGGGAAGAAGCTATTACCGTAGTCGGCATGGTAAGGCCTAGGCCCGGGACCATGATAACTTTTCATTTTGAGGTCCCCAGACCCCAAAAATACCGTTCGTTTGAATTTGTATATATATATATATAAATATATATAAATGTATATATATATATATATATATATATAAATGTGTGTGTGTGGGTGTGTGTGTGTGTGTGTGTGTGTGTGTGTGTGTGTGTGTGTGTGTGTGTGTCCGTGAGCACGTCAACTCTCGTAAAGATGATTCGATTTTGATGAAATTTGGTATAAACGTGTTAAGCAACATTTATGACTTTAAGTTCGAAAACCAGCCATATCGCTCCATCCAAAGGGGTATTTTGGAGGGGTTTTGTACCCCAAAAATGGGTTTTTTGAATTTTGTACATATAATTTTTTTTAAAGTCAAATATTGGTTTTACCATTGGATTTAGCTTAAAATACACATAATTTGGTATTTTGATCATTCCTCTACGTCAATTGGTTACCAAGATATCGCAAGTTCTAAACACAGTACGTTGTCTAAAGTTATTCTTAGGCAGGAAAGGACAAATTTTATATCTCGCTTATTTATGAACTTATACTGACGAAACTTGGTATAATGCTTCATCTGGTTGTGGTCTATTGATATTTGCTCAAAAAAACTACTTTTTGCAAAAGGCTCCCATAGCAGCGAACCTGCGTACTCAGCTCCAATGTTATTCTTATGGAGAATAATTAAAATTTTACATACCGCTTATTAGCGAATTTCCCCTATAGGGAAGAAGCTATTACCGTAGGTGGCATGGTAAGACTTAAGCCCGAGACCATGATAACTTTTCGTTTTGAGGTCCCCAGATACCAAAAACACTATTAATTCAAATTTATATATATGTATATATATGTGTCCGTTACCGCGATAACCTTTTGAAAGAAACACCCGATTTTGATAAAATTTGGCACAAATGTGGAGAGTAGCATTTATGACTTTAAGTTCGAAAACCTGATTGATCGCTCTATGGGAAGGGGGTTTTATGGGGGTTTACAATTTTCCAAAAATCGGCTTTTTGCAAATTTGACCCCAAAATGTTAAAAACTCTCAATTTTGGTTGTAGCCATTTTATAGAGCTAAAAAAAACAAATAATTTAGTATTTCGAATCATTAACCTAGGTTAAGTGTTTGCGGAGAAAATCAAAAAAAAACATGTCCCATGTTAATCTTATGGGAAAAAGGTTTTTAGTTTTTTCTCAGATAGTTTTACTAAAAAATTCACATTTCTGTTTATTAATTTAGCTCAACAAAACAAACATTTTGGTGTTTTAATCGTTGTTCTACGTCCAACGGTTGCAGAGATATTCAAAGTGCTAAACACAGTACGTTGTCCAATGTTATCCTTATGGAGAATAAATAAAATTCTATATCTCGATTATTTATGAATTGATGAAACTTGGTATGTGGCTTCAACTAGTTGTGGTATATTGATATTATTAAAAAAAGTTTTTTGTTGATAGTCCCCGTAGCCGCAAACCTGCATACTCGGCCCCCATGTTATTCATAAGGAGAATAAGTAAAGTTGTATATCTCCCTTAATTATGAACCTAAATTAATAAAACTTGGTATATAGCTTCACCTGGTTCAGTTATATTTATAATTGCAAAAAAAATATTACTTATCTTCCTCGTTGCAGCAAACCTGCGTCCTCAACCCTAATGTTATTCTTATGGAGAATAAATAAAATGCTATATATCACTTATTTATGGATGTACTTTTGTGAAACTTGGTAAATAGTTCTATGTGGTAGTGAATCACATATATATGCATTGGAAATTCGCTGAGTACGCAGGTTTGCTGCGACGGGGGTATTTGTGAATACATTTTTATGAAACTTGGTCAGTGGCTTGATGTAGTATTAAGACATTTATATCTACATTGAAAATTCGCTGAATGTACAGGTTTGCTGTGACGGGGGTATTATTCGTATGATACGTTTGTTCATGTCATTGGGGGTTTCAGGTTAAAAGACGATTATTATGATACAAATGTAAATTCAAACTAGAAAGTCCACCAGGAAAATAACGCAAATGGCAACCATTGAAATATAATATTGTCAAACTTATACTACAACTTTAACAAGAAGCGGCTTCAAAGAAGAAATATTGAAAGAATACAATTGTTGAGGAATCTCGCGTGTCCGAGAAGAGGTAAATACAAATATACAGAAGAAAAGCCTGGTGTAACTATAAGGAATCCAGACATCCATGGGGAGGTGAATAATATAAGTCAGTTGTGTTATACAACTTACTTTGCGAGAGGAATGTACACATCGTGTTGTTACAACTTGCAAACTGTCAGGTCAAACGAATATTTAAAAGAAACGCTTACTTGTTACACAAAGAGAGCTAGGCATTTCAAATGCTTTACCAAAAACTATAATACCGCATTGGCTATGGTAAACACCAGTAGTAAAGTTAAACCAAACCGTGGTGGACCATAGAATTTAATTGTTAATGGCCAAGTTCATCATAGGATAAGAATAAATCAACATACAGATAATCGCACAAATAGCCGATATGCCCAAATTAATTTTTTTGATTGAACAAGCAGCTAGAATGAGACACGATGCACCCCAAAACATGGGTTGTGACAAATCAAAGGTAAAGGAATATTATCCCCAAAATTAGTGATTTCATAAACTTCAAAACTGTCAGGAGGCTCAAAAACTTACGAGAGCATCACTACAGTACCAAGTGAAAACACTGGCGCCCGCCTACAATGTCCTACCGAGTCTTTATACAGTATTCCAGTAAGCGTCAACACCAAAAACGTACGAGAGCATCACTGCAGTACTAAGTGAAAACACTGGCGCCCGCCTACAATGTCCTACCAAGTCTTTATACAGTATTGCAGTAAGCGTCAACACCAACAACGTACGAGAGCATCACTACAGTACCAAGTGAAAACACTGGCGCCCGCCTAAAATGTCCTACCGAGTCTTTATACAGTATTCCAGTAAGCGTCAACACCAAAAACGTACGAGAGCATCACTGCAGTACTAAGTGAAAACACTGGCGCCCGCCTACAATGTCCTACCAAGTCTTTATACAGTATTGCAGTAAGCGTCAACACCAAAAACGTACGAGAGCATCACTACAGTACCAAGTGAAAACACTGGCGCCCGCCTACAATGTCCTACCGAGTCTTTATACAGTATTGCAGTAAGCGTTAACACCAAAAACGTACGAGAGAATCACTACAGTACCAAGTGAAAACACTAGTGCCCGCCTACAATGTCCTACCGAGTCTTTATACAGTATTGCAGTAAGCGTCAACACCAAAAAAGTACGAGAGCATCTCCCTACAGTACCAAGTGAAAACACTGGCGCCCGCCTACAATGTCCTACCGAGTCTTTATACAGTATTGCAGTAAGCGTCAACACCAAAAACGTACGAGAGCATCACTACAGTACCAAGTGAAAACACTGGCGCCCGCCAGCAATGTCCTACCGAGTCTTTATACAGTATTGCAGCAAGCGTCAACACCAAAAACGTACGAGAGCATCACTACAGTACCAAGTGAAAACACTGGCGCCCGCCTACAATGTCCTACCGAATCTGTATACAGTATTGCAGTAAGCGTCAACACCAAAAACGTACGAGAGCATCACTACAGTACCAAGTGAAAACACTGGCGCCCGCCAGCAATGTCCTACCGAGTCTTTATACAGTATTGCATCAAGCGTCAACACCAAAAACGTACGAAGTAGATGTGAAATGAGGGGGAGGCATACTATTCGGCGCTTTTTCCCCATGTTATTCTTATGGGGAGCCGTTTTTGCGCCGACGCCAGCTCCCGCCTATACTAATAAGCCACAAGTTTCCGCGCTGGCCTATATTAAATATATAGGCCTAAATATATATACCCTTGCCTATATTAAATATATTGTCCCTCCTCTTTTTAAAAATTAATTTTCAAATTCTAAAAAACCATCTTTAGTGTTTATGGTCCGATTTGTTTAAAACTTGGATATGTTATTGTCGTAGGCAAGTGTTTTAATAAATTACACTTACATTTCCCAAATTCACTATTACGGTCAAATTAAAAATTATTTTTGAAAAATACTGCCGCCAACTTCTTTATTTACTGTCCGATTTGTCTGCAATTTGGATATGATATTGTCCTAGTGTTTTAATAAATTCCCCCAAATTAAAAATACTGCCGCCAACTTCTTGATTGTCGTAGTGTTTTAATAAATCCCAACTACGGTCGAACTGCCAACTGATTAAAACATCCGCCGCTTGCACACGCAACGATCCGCATCGCTGCCCACACAACAATCCACCGCTCACCGACACACTGACATACTAACACACTAAGTCAGTCATGCGCAAGCACGCGTCACATTGACCAGAATTTCCACTTACCATAGAAAGTCCAGCCAACGCAATTTCCTGGTTAAATTGAAAATCTGATGTGTATATAAGGTGCCACCGACAACACACAACAACAGTGACCTCCACCACCAGCACCGGATGACGCCACCACACACGCCACCAGCGACACAAGGCACCGGCACCAGATGACGTCACCGCGCCGCACTCTGGCTCTCACCACGTCTCTCGGCCTCTCCACCTAGGACTCTATGTTAGCTGTGAGTGTTAGCGACGGTAGTTGTAATCTGTCTTCAACGGAGGGAGACATATCCATCACTATGGCAATTTTTGAACTCTCGTAAACTTGTAAAATATAATTTAAAAACCGCTGTTAAATAATTTAAAAAAATTTAAAAATTTAAAAAATTTAAAAATGGTAATTTCTTGTTTATAAAAAGCAGAGCACGACATCTCTACAGTCATTTCAACACAAAATGTTGTCCTGTGCAATCTGCTCCACGCCCTGCTCCAAAAGAGGCAATTTAATCAGACACTATCGTAACATTCACAAAGTTATTCCTAAAATTTGTAAAAAATGCCATCAAATATTTGATAATAACAATCATTTTAAAGCACATATGCTAGAAAAACACAATAGTTGTAATGTGTGTAAGAGAGTCATCACTCGTGACAAGAAACGCCACCACCTACGATGTGACAAACGACCTTACAAGTTGTATATTTTTAACGGTGAGTCCGTGGATATATTAGACACCCTTCAATCATGTCCTTTACCTATCAAATGGATTCTTATTAGGAGGGTAAAGTTCATCAAACACTCGGCGGACAATAATGGTGATTTAATCATTGACAAAGAATGTATTGCTGATTTTCGAAGTTTAACTAATTTATCAATTGAGAAAGCACAATTAAAGACTCAAATTAAAGAAGCACTTTTAAAAATCGATACCTCCATGCACAAGTATCAAGCCCAAGGCAGCGGATGGATATATGACCACACTAAATACTGGCAGCTACATGTTTACAAATATAAGCCCCTAACTCCCAACTCATACATACCCACACCAGAAAATATAAAATCAAAACACGCTGTTTTAAATATTAAAAATAGTGATAATAAATGTTTCGTGTGGAGTGTTTTAGCAAGCCTGAATCCAAGGAATCGTAAAGAAAATGCAAATCGAGTATTTTACTACGAACCCCACATAGGCCAGTTGAATATTACAAATATAAAATATCCAGTAAAAATATCCGACATTGATAAATTTGAAAAACAAAACAACATAAGTGTTAACGTATATGGAATTGAAGGACAATTAATATATCCACTGAGAATAACTAAACTAAATAGTAACACGCACGTCAACCTGCTGCTTCTACAACAAGGTCGGAAATCACATTACTGTTTAATTCGTGATTTTGATAAGTTAATGTTTAATTCTACAAAACACAACAACAAGAAATATTTTTGCAAGTTCTGTTTGCAACATTTTTGCACCAAAGATATATTGGAACGTCACACAACATATTGTAAAACCTTTGATGCCCAAAGAGTACAAATGTCTAAAAAAGATACACTACAATTTACGAATTACAAATATCAACTTAAAGCTCCCTTTGTGATTTATGCAGATTTCGAATGTTTTATAAACTGTGGCAAACACACTCCTTCTGGATTTGCTTATGTTGTGGTGAGAGATTCTAACATTATTTACGAAGAGTTGTACAGCGGTGAAAATGTGATGGATGTGTTTTTCGAAAAGTTATTTAAAACTTATGACTTTATTAAAAGTCAGATGGGAGTATATGTTCCCCTTGTAATGACTCCAGAGCAAGAGGCATCCTTCCAAAACTCTACACACTGCCACATATGCCAACAACTGTTACTGTGTGATAAAGTGCGCGACCACTGCCACCTAACAGGCGAGTTCCGAGGACCCTCCCACAACTCTTGCAATTTAAACTATAAAGTAACCAAGAAAATTCCAGTATTCTTCCACAATCTTAAAAACTATGACGGCCATTTAATAATGCAACACTTGGGAAAATTCAATCGCAAATTGAATTGCATAGCCAAGGACATGGAAAAGTATATTTCGTTCTCTGTTGATGATTTGGTATTTTTGGATTCCTACAACTTTTTGTCTCTTCCCTTAAGCAAATTAGCTTCCAATTTAAATACGTTTAGATTTATAGACAATCCACTACTACAATGTAAGGGCGAATTTCCGTACGAATACATGACAGGACCAGAAAAGTTTTTAGAGCCCCTCCCACCCATAGAGGCATTTTACAGCAGTCTAACTAAAGAATGTATATCTCCTGCACAATATGAACATGCTAAAAACGTATGGAATCATTTTAATATAAAGAATTTAAAAGAATATCACGATTTATACCTTAAAACAGATGTGTTGTTATTGGCTGATGTGTTTGAGACATTTAGGGACTTGGGTTTAAAGGATTATAAACTCGACCCTGTCCACATGTACTCACTGCCTGGACTAACATGGGAGGCATGTCTTAGAATGACCGGCATAAAATTAGAATTATTTCAAGACATTGACATGCATTTGTTTATAGAACATGCCATTAGAGGCGGTGTAAGCATGATTTCCACGCGCCACGCTAAAGCCAATAATAAGTACATGGGCGAACATTATGACCCAAATCAAGAAAGCACCTATCTTGTATACTTAGACTGCAACTCGCTATACTCTACAGCAATGTGCGAGTCGTTGCCCGTTGATGGCTTTAGATGGACAAATGAGAAAGATTATAAATCCAATCAAAATGAAAACTTTGGATTTATTTTGGAAGTTGATTTAAAATACGATAAAAGTTTACACGATTTGCATAATGACTAACCGCTCGCACCAGAAAAAATGAATGGAAAATTAATACCAAATTTAAATGACAAAACCAAATATATTTTGCATTATAAAGCACTAAAAAAATACGAAGAACTGGGTTTGGTAGTTACAAAATACCACAGAATCTTAAAATTCAGACAATCAAAATGGCTCGCGCCCTATATTAATTTTAATATTGAAAAGCGACAAAAAGCTGAACATGATTTTGAAAAAGACTTTTACAAACTGTTAAATAACAGTCTCTTTGGTCGAACAATTATGAACCAACGCAAGTTTCGTGATATACATCTTGTAGACGAGTCTAAGTTAACAAAGTATGTTACAAAGCCAAGATTTGACTGCAGCAAAATGTTCGATAACAAGTTGCATGCTGTGCATTTAAATAAATTAATTGTAAAGTTTGATAAACCAATATATTTAGGAATGACCATTTTGGATATCAGCAAAGTAATAATGTATGATTTCCACTATAATTATATGTCAAAATTTAAGAATAAAAAGTTCTTAATGACAGACACAGACAGCCTTCTTTATTCTATAGTAACAGAGGACTTTTACAAGGAAATACAATGTGACTTGGACCGTTTTGACACCTCTGCATATAGTAAAGATCATTTCTTATACTCTGATATAAACAAAAAAGTTACGGGCAAGTTTAAAGACGAATTAAATGGTCAAATTATGTATGAATATTGTGGTTTAAGGCCAAAATTATACTCTTTCATTCCTTTACAATGGTTATACGAAAAAGAAAAGCAAAATGAGCTAGAGGTTAAGAAGGCAAAAGGAGCTGACAACGCTACAGTTAAACACCTCTTAAGACACCAACATTACTTACACTGTCTTGCAACCGGGGAAGATTACTATGAGAATGTTACAATAATTAAATCCACAAACCACCATCTGCAAACATTAACGATGAACAAAAAGGTGCTCTCTTTTGATGACGACAAGAGGTTTATTGTGGATGGCATCAACACCCTTGCCCTTGGTCACTATAAAATTGGTCAAACATAAATCTGTATTTGCCATTATTCTTTGGCCTTTCCTTGTCTATTACAAAAAAGCCATATTTAGACCTATCCCAGCATTGATGGCAGAGATTTCTAAATTGGTTAAATGAAAAATCATTTCCCACATGATTGTTATACACATGTTTTAAATTTAAATCGTCTTGTTTAAATAATATTAGGAAATTAACGTTGTCACGTAAATGTTTGTTTACTGTAAGATTGACACAAGTAAAAACTGTTAATATTTTTGTGTCTGCCCATTGAGAAAAATTGTGTGATATTTGGACTATTTATGTCGTCAAATACAACTATTGAGTGTGATTCTACATCATTTGGTGTGATTTCACAGTTTGAATATGTGTGTAATTTAACTTCATCACACAGACGGAATATTTCAATTATTTTTTTATATTTTTCTTGTTCTAAAGATTTGGATATTATATATAAATTTGTAAACTTTAATCCTTGTTTTTTTACAATTAAGTTA
Source organism: Allygus modestus (assembly GCA_963675035.1). Taxonomy (NCBI): domain Eukaryota; kingdom Metazoa; phylum Arthropoda; class Insecta; order Hemiptera; family Cicadellidae; genus Allygus; species Allygus modestus. The sequence goes on from OY776116.1 coordinate 22,295,261, forward strand.
TAAATTACAACAGTCTTCCCCGAACCACTGGGCCCTATTATAAGACAGCGAATATTATTAGGAAATAGACCCAACTTCTTTGGTGTATTTTCTTTATGTGCTATTTTAAATTTGTTCTTTTGTTGAATAAATGACATTTTTTATATAATGGTGTATTTTCTTTATGTGTTAAATTTGAATAAATGGTGTATTTTCTTTATGTGTTAAATCTTTTGTTTAATAATTTTTTTATATAATAAAAATGGCAAAGAGAAAGTGTAAGAAGGGTAAGGGATTATTCTTAAAGCCATATAGAGGCCGTGGCTTGTTAAATACCCTTATAAACAACCTTCCTTTCCCTCTCCACCTGCCTGGAAATTATAAATGGTGCGGACCCGGAACTAACGTGCGTGAAAATTTAGCCAGAAATGTACCTCCAAAAAATAAGCTAGACTCTTATTGTAAAGAGCACGACATATTCTACATGAATAATCCTGATACAGCCGCCCGGAACAAGGCAGATGTGAGATTAGCGGACCAGGCTTGGACTAGGGTTTCGGCAAAGGACGCCAGTCTGGCCGAAAAAGCAGCAGCTTATGCAGTGACAAATTTGATGAAGGCTAAGGCAAAAATGGGAATGGGATTAAAATTTAATAAAAAAGATGGACAACTTTCAGCTGTTAGAGGCAGCAAGAGACGTGCCTCACTTTCGAGGAGTGTACCTAAAAAACGAGCTAAGAAAACTGAGACCAAAAGTAAGAGAATGTGGAATTATTAATTTAGACAGTGACAGGGGCACACATTGGACAGCATATCGTAAAAATAAAGATGTTGTAATATATTTTGACCCTTTCGGAATACAGCCTCCAAAAGAGGTAATTGAATATTTTGTACCATCTAAAATCTACTATACAACCGATCAAATACAAGATTTAAACAGTTCCATTTGTGGAATTTTATGTTTATCATTTCTGAAAAATTTTAGTTTATAAAAATGGATTCATTTACTATAACATTTACGGGCACAGAGCCAGAGTTGAAGTCGGTGTTCTTTCCTCCTATAGAATTAAGTGGTGATTATGTAATTGGACTGGTAGATTTTCAAAGTTATAATTCTATATTTAATGTTAAAAAACCTCTAAATACTTTGACATATTACAAAATGCACAAAATTACAACCCCAAAAGGGGAGGTCACAATTGACGAATTAAACCGGGCATTAGATGGTAAAGTTGAAGTTATTATACAAAATAAAGTAGCATTAATTAATACAAAAGTCAAACTTATATTTTACAAAGGGCTAGTTCCAAAATTAAATAAACTTAAAGACACAAAATTAACTATAGACGAGGGTGAGGATGTGTATTATTACGATCACAAAGCTCCAAATGTAATTGAAATTGCTGAAGGTACATACGAAGTGTTTGAGCTTGCAAAGGAAATTCAAAAGCAACTCCCAGATTTTGTACTTATAGCCGATAATAAAACTATGAAAGCCACATTACATTCTGGCCATGTGTTTGATTTTGCAAAACCATGTTTAGGGTCTGAATTATTGGGATTTAAAGGATTTTCTACTCCAGATATTGCGTTTAAATCCGTAAATAAAATCAACATAAATAATGTAAATGTGATTAGAGTAAAATGTAATATTGCGAATGGGTCTTATTTAAATGGTGACAAATCACACACCATACACAGTTTTTACCCAGAAGCTCCTCCCGGCTACAAAATTATTGAGGTTCCCAGAAATATTATATACTTCCCTGTAAATAAGAGAAGTTTAGATGTTGTTAGCATTACATTTGCAGATCAACACGACAAGCCAATTGACTTTAATAAAGAAGAAACTACAATTACTTGTCATATAAAAAAGATATGAGAATTTACAAGAACGGGCTGAGTGTGCAAAATGCCAGGTTTCTGCGATCAATTGGGTTGAAGTTAAAATTTTCTATTAATAAAAATGGAAGATTTTCTAGACGTTACAGGAAAATTCCAATACGATGATAGCCTGGTTAAAATTACAAATCACTCCTATGTTCCACACAACACTTTAGCAATAAATAATTCCGATGAAATTCGAATATGCATAAATAATCAAGATTTACTAACACTCCCATGTAGGAGTTATCTGTATATTAAAGGAGAAATAGAGAATCATGATAAAGGACATTTTATAAATAATGCATTTGCATTCTTATTTGACGAAATTAGATACGAAGTTGCTGGTAAAGAAATAGATATTGTAAGAAATCCGGGAATTTCCAGTCTTATGAAAATATTGTGCTCTTACAATAAAACAACTAAATTGTCAAATGTAGCATTTGATTCTGATGAAAATTTAAAGGAGTTCCATAAAAGCGGCAAGTTTAGTACTTGTGTCCCGTTAGAGCTGTTAATGGGTGTGTTTGAGGATTTTAATAAGGTTTTAGTAAATGTTAAACAAGAATTGGTGTTGAAAAGATCCAAAAACGACTTAAATTGTATATTAACAACATCTAATGCTCCAACTGGGGTCGATCCTATTCCTAAAATTACGCTTAAATCGATTCAGTGGGTGATGCCGCACGTGGTACCATCTGATGGGGAGAAGCTTCAATTACAAAAGATGTTATTGCAAAATAAAAATTTGCAAATTGCATTTAGAAGTTTGGAGCTACACGAACTCCCATCATACCCCGAAACCAAGAGACATACATGGTCAGTTAAGACGTCTTCGAGTTTGGAGAAGCCCAGGTATGTTATATTTGGTTTCCAAACAGGTAGGGACAACAGTGCACGAAAAAGAACTGATGAATTTGATCACTGTAAATTGAAAAATATCAAAGTGTTTTTAAACTCTGAATATTATCCTTATAGTGATTTAAATCTCGACTTTGAAAATGGAGATGCCTCTAAAGCTTATGAGATGTTTGTGAGGTTTAGGGAGAGTTACTACAACACCGTCCCCGATCCTATGTTTAACAGAGCTGACTTTATAAAGAAATATCCTCTAATTGTAATAGATTGTTCTAGGCAGAATGAATCGGTCAAAGAGGGGGTTGTAGATATTAAATTAGAAATTGAAACTGCAGAAAATGTCCCTTCAAACACATCTGCATATTGCCTAATAATACACGATAAAGTGTTTGAGTATAATCCTTTGACAAATGAGATAAATAAAATGTAAATAAAATGAAAACAAATATTCAACAAGAATTGGTAGAGTCTGCAAAACAAATAAGAGAAAAATATAGGGCGTTAAAACGTGGTAAATTTCTAGAGGCTGAAGAGAGGTTCCAAACATTCCAACCGTTAATAGAGCCTTTGCAAGAATTAAAAAATTTAGCCACAAAAACGGAGAGGCCAGTTCTCCCAATGATTTTAGAAAAGACCCCGTCTAGAATACCAAGAATAACACAGATAACACCACACAAATTAGATTTTGGTCTTTTAGCATCAGACTATTTAGGAAATTACCTTAGTAGAAGTAGTATGACAGACACCACATATGGTATTAGGCGAGAAGGAAATAAATTTTTTATTGGGAATCAGGAAGTTCAAATTGCCAATGATGATGTTACGGTTGGAGAAAAAATTTATAAAGGGACAAAGGGATTGTGGGAATTGTTAACTTTAAAAGAACCCGTAAACTATAGTCAGGCTGATTTGCAAAATTATAAAGAGATTTTGGAAGCTACAAATGCACATTTAAAGGGTTATAAAACAGGTGCGGCGATGTCAAGTAATAAACACACTAAATATCTTAATATAATTAAACCCCTGTTTAAGACTGTTGGTGAAGGTTTAAGGCAGGTAACTGGTAATAAAATAGACTATGTTTATTGGGACGATCCTAATGAGCTTGTAGATAGGTTAAGACTGCTTTGGTTAAGCCGATTGGCGGGAAATTCTGGAGTGGATAATGAGATAGATTCTATTATAGAAGAATTGAGGGAAAGTGGAATTGTTTATTAAATAAAAAGATGATAGATAAATTTTATCGCGTATATAACCCGTATAGTAAACCAGAAGCTAGAAGTTTTAAAGAAACTACTTTAAATCTAAAAGATGATGGTTGGAATGCTTTAAATTATAAAATTAGTAATGTTAAAGGTGGGGAGTTTACTGATGATGTATCGACTTTGGGGCAGACGTTAACCAGAAAAGGTGATGCTTTTGTACAAGGTAATACTAAATATCAGTTTTTAGAATCCAAGAGTAATAATTGGAACGCTAATAAACGCAAAATTACTAATGTTAAACGAGGTGAAAGCTCAACCGATGTACCCACATTAGAGCAAACTTTAATAAGAAAAGATGGTGTCTTTGTACAAGACAAAAATAATTATGAATTTTTGGAATCGGAGAATGGTGTTTGGAATGCCAAAAAGCGAAAAATAAGTAATTTGTTGGCTGGTAAAGAAAGCGATGATGTTGTAAACGTCTCTCAAGTACCAAAAATGGATCTAAACTTTTGGGATTTTAATAATAAAAGGCTAGTTCGTGTTAAACCCGCTGTTGATGAGAACGATTGTGTTACAAAACATCAGACTGTGACTTTAGACGGTCTTAAATTTGATGGTAAAAATAAGCAATTAACAAACATTTTACCTGGAACATTGCCAAATGATGTGGCTGTTGTTAAGCAAATATTAACAAAAGGTGAGAAAAGCATAATAAAACAGGGGGATAAATATTATAATGTATTAACATTAGATAGCGATATGTGGGATGCAGAGGACAAATTAATAAAAAATGTACCTGAAGGCAAAGATAGGAGTGATATTTGTTTAATGTCGCAGGTTTTGAGGTATGACGATAATATTAAAACTTTTAGACAAGACAATATTAAATTTGATATTTGTTTAAAATCACATGCATTAAGGTTTAACAATAAAACTAATAAATTTATGCAAGACAATAATGAAATTGATTTGATGATGTACAATCCTAAATTGTTGGTTGCAGACCCTACATCTTTAAGCGGATTTAAGACTTTAGATGGAGAGGCATATTTGCCAAAAAACTATGTATATCAAAGAATGAGTGATGGTATGTTAGTTGGTAGCAATGGAGGTGTTTTTGAAACGACAGAGACTGGCAGATACGTTAACATTAAAAATAAAGAATAAAAAATGGAAAAAATTGCTTACGAATTGCATAAGCCCGCGAGAAAGAACTTTGTTAGAAGGTCTTTTAAGGTGTTGGGTATAAACGAAACTGTTCAAATCGATTTAATAGATATGCGGAATTATGCTAGAGAGAATTCTGGGAATAAATATATTTTAACTTTAATAGACACATTTTCTAAAAAAGCTTATGCTGCTCCACTAAAGAATAAAACTGGATTAGTAGTCACAGAAGCTATAAAAACTATTCTCCCAAAGGGAGTTAAAAATATTCAATCTGATAACGGAAAAGAATTTTTTAATGAACATTTTACCAAACTAATGAAAATTCTAAATATTAATCACTACCACACTTACTCTACAACTAAGGCGGCTATTGTGGAAAGGTTCCAGAGAACTTTAAAGAATTGGTTGTATAGAGAGTTTAGTGCACAGGGGAGTTACAAGTGGTTGGATTTACTTCCAAAGTTAATAAGGATATATAATAATAAAGTACATAGATCCATAGGGATGAAGCCTAACCAAGTAAGTGCTAAGAACTCTAAAGATGTACATGAAAGGTTAGCATCTAAAGTACAAGTTAAAAAGCCAAGATATAGGGTGGGGGATAGTGTAAGGATATCTAAATATAAACACGTATTTAGTAAAGGATATACCCCTAACTGGACGGGAGAGCATTTTACAATAGCAGAAGTTAAGAAAACAAAGCCTGTGACTTATATTTTGAAAGATGAGAATGGCAATATAATCAAAGGAGGATTTTATACAGAAGAATTGTTAAAGACTAAATATAAAGACATGTATTTGGTAGAGAAGGTAATTAGGAGGAAGGGTGATTTATTATATGTCAAATGGCTCGGGTTCCCAAGTAGCCAGAACTCGTGGATTTCTGCAAAGGATGTCTTAAAATGAATTTTAAAATAGGGTCAAAATTGGCAGTTTGACTGTGAATTTGGGATATGTGAAATTTATTAAAACACCAATAACATATCCAAATTTTAAATAAATCGGACAGTAAATAAAGAAGTTGGTGGCAGTATTTTTCAAAAATAATTTTTAATTTGACCGTAATAGTGAATTTGGGAAATGTAAGTGTAATTTATTAAAACACTTGCCTACGACAATAACATATCCAAATTGCAGACAAATCGGACCATAAACACTAAAGATGGTTTTTTAGAATTTGAAAATTAATTTTTAAAAAGAGGAGGGACAATATATTTAATATAGGCAAGGGTATATATATTTAGGCCTATATATTTAATATAGGCCAGCGCGGAAACTTGTGGCTTATTAGTATAGGCGGGAGCTGGCGTCGGCGCAAAAACGGCTCCCCATAAGAATAACATGGGGAAAAAGCGCCGAATAGTATGCCTCCCCCTCATTTCACATCTACTGTACGAGAGCATCACTACAGTATCAAGTGAAAACACTGGCGCCCGCCTACCATGTCCTACCGAGTCTTTATACAGTATTGCAGTAAGCGTCAACACCAAAAACGTACGAGAGCATCACTACAGTACTAAGTGAAAACACTGGCGCCCGCCTACAATGTCCTACCGAGTCTTTATACAGTATTGCAGTAAGCGTCAACACCAAAAACGTACGAGAGCATCACTACAGTACCAAGTGAAAACACTGGCGCCCACCTACAATGTCCTACCGAGTCTTTATACAGTATTGCAGTAAGCGTCAACACCAAAAACGTACGAGAGCATCACTACAGTACCAAGTGGAAACACTGGCGCCCGCCTAGAATGTCCTACCGATTCTTTATACAGTATTGCAGTAAGCGTCAACACCAAAAACGTACGAGAGCATCACTGCAGTACTAAGTGAAAACACTGGCGCCCGCCTACAATGTCCTACCGAGTCTTTATACGTATTGCAGTAAGCGTCAACACAAAAAAACAAAATCACTGTAAAATCCGGAGCAGTCGTTTTACTTATGAGAAATTTAAATTAATTTGTTTTCGTTTAATTTATGAGAAGGACTAATAATTTGTACCAGACTACAAGCTACACGAATATTCAAAAATTTAATTCAATGCAAAGTTATCAGTGGGGCAAGGGAAGGTGACTATATCTGGATCCCTCGAATGAAAATGTACCCTTCAGAAACCACATTGCCTTTTAAAATTGCAATGAAATAAATTTCTGTTTTCGTTAGTATTTTGTATGAGAAATTAACAAAGCCCAAAGATATACACTACATAAAGTCGCTATATACCTGCCAAGACCGCCTTGAGCAGATACAATTCTTTTGGTGGAGAAAAAATATATTTAAAAGAAGGCAAAAACCAAGGAATATTACCCGAAGGAGATTTTACGACCACAAACGTAGTTTTTCAATAAATATTTAATGATTAGTCAAGGCAAAAACTATTCAGTCGGCATAGTTTAATTAAGTTGATCTTGTGCTAAATAGATTCTTAACAATTTAGAAACAAAGAATGAAAAATACTCTAATGAATATGATTGCAATTAAATGTTGCTTAAAAAGTAAAAACTTTAATATATAGTTCGAAGAATTATTGCGGCGCCTTGCGCTGCACAGCTAGCGCCTCATGTATTTTAACAAAACAATGAAAGGATTAAGATCAAAATCAAATTATTTGATTTCAAAACAAACAATTGGCATTTTAATTGGCATTTGCGCATTTACTATAATTCCCATGAGTGAATAAAAACATATATTTACTCCAAGCAGACGCTTCGAATATGGTGACCAGTAAACAAAAAGTAATCTGGCACTTCAGGACACAAGTGTTTAGTTGCTATGATTATGTTCGGTCAAAGCTGGCCCGTCATTGGCCGGGAGAGACGCTGCTGCTTTATAGTGTCCACTACCACCTTCCTTCCTTTGTGAATGGTCTATTGACAGGTGTCAATAGACTCAATCCTAAAGCTACTTTAAATATAGTATGATATACAACATTGTTAATTATATCTGGTTTGGTTAAAACAATTCTATCAAATAATAATTATCAAAATAAAATCATAATGTGTTTATGTTTTGAGGGGCCTTGTAAAGTCATAAGATTTGTTGTAGTAGGTTGAATGACCTCTAATTTGTTCGTAAAATGATATATGGTATATTAGACGGACTTAACATCAAATCTAGTAAGAATTTTACTAGATTAACTAAGTTTTGCGTAACATTATAAAGCATCTCAAATTTGTTTATACACTAATTCACTCTGAAATTACATTCTTAATAAATGTGATGCCATGGTGCTTTACAAAAACATAACATATCGATACAGTCATATTATATTGATGAAGAATTTTTAATCTTCGCTAATGTAAAATGAACAATAATAAATTGTAGGATACTCGCTCTTGCGAACAGATGCGCTGACGTCAATAATGACACCATTTTACGTAACACAGGTGTTGCGGTATTAGTGTTCAATGTTGAAACTGTTTGACTTATAAAACCCACCTCAAAACTGTTTTGTATTTTTGCAATATATTCATAAATTTATTAATTCGTTTGTTGCAAAATATTAACTTCTAATTTTATATTTCAACTTTATTATGAGTTGAAATATAAAATTAGACAACAAACTAAGATCAAACTTAGCGAGGTTGAAGTTTTGAAATCATGTGAATTCCAATTGAAAGAGCGTTTATATATATATATATATATATTAATATTGATTGGCCAGTAAGTTTAATTTTTAATTTTTAACAAAACTGGTTACAGACGTGTGAAGTATAACATAAAAAGTCATAATTCGAATTATATGGTTTTTGTGCATGGAAATGAGAATATTATGAAATATTACCCGTGTTTTACATTTATAACAAAATTTATATTACTAATAATGCTATTTAAAATTTATATTTCCGTAAATTTTAAAATGTTTTAAATATGTTTTAGCGAATTTCCCCTATAGGGAAGAAGCTATTACCGTAGGTGGCATGGTAAGACTTAAGCCCGAGACCATGATAACTTTTCGTTTTGAGGTCCCCAGATGCCAAAAACACGATTCGTTCAAATTTATATATATGGATATATATATATATATATATATATATATATATATATATATATACACATATACATATATATCCATATATATAAATTTGAACGAATAGTGTTTTTGGCATCTGGGGACCTCAAAACAAAAAGTTATCATGACGCTATATATATATATATATATATATATATATATATATATATATATATATATATATATATATATATATATATGTGTGTCCGTTACCACGATAACTTTTGAAAGAAACACCCGATTTTGATGAAATTTGGCACAAATGTGGAGAGTAGCATTTATGACTTTAAGTTCGAAAACCAGATCGATCGCACTATGGGAAGGGGGTTTTATGGGGGTTTACAATTTTCCAAAAATCGGCTTTTTGCACATTTGACCCCTAAATGTTAAAAACACTCAATTTTGGTTAAATCCATTTTATAGAGCTTAAAAAAACAAATAATTTAGTATTTTGAATCATTAACCTAGGTTAAGTGGTTGCGGAGAAAATCCAAAAAAACGTGTCCCATGTTAATCTTATGGGAAAAAGGTTTTTAGATTTTTCTCAGATAGTTTTACTATAAACTTCACTTTTCTGTTTATTAATGTTTTTAGCTCAACAAAACAAACATTTTGGTGTTTTAATCGTTGTTCTACGTCCAACGGTTGCAGAGATATTCAAAGTGCTAAACACAGTACGTTGTCCAATGTTATCCTTATGGAGAATAAATAAAATTCTATATCTTGATTATTTATGAATGTATATTGATGAAACTTGGTATGTGGCTTCAACTAGTTGTGGTATATTGATATTAGCACAAAAAACAAGTTTTTTGTTGATAGTCCCCGTAGCAGCAAACCTGCATACTCGGCCCCCATGTTATTCATATGGAGAATAAGTAAAGTTGTATATCTCCCTTAATTATGAACCTACATTAAGAGAACTTGGTATGTAGCTTCACCTGGTTCAGTTGTATTGATAATTGCAAAAAAAACACATTTTTATCTTCCTCGTTGCAGCAAACCTTCGTCCTCAACCCTAATGTTATTCTTATGGAGAATAAATAAAATGCTATATATCACTTATTTATGGATGTATTTTTGTGAAACTTGGTAAATAGCTCTATGTAGTAGTGAGTCACATATGTATGCATTGGAAATTCGCTGAGTACGCAGGTTTGCTGCGACGGGGTATTTATATTAATGATTGTTTAGGGCATTAGAAAGTAGGCTGATGAAGGACTTACAAAACTATAAGTGATATTCGATATTTATCCTGTTAATTGCAGTTTATGAACTTAATACGAACACATACGGATAAGTAAATAGATGGTTTCTATTTCCTGTCTAAAAATCCGGCCCATTGGTGTAAATTTATATGTTGTTTTTAATTTATAAAATTGCATCATGGAGATTAGAGCATGTAGTCACAAATTAAACCTTGAACGCTTAATAAAAAAAACTTGGTCAGATTGGTGATCACTGGATCAATCTAACCTTTAATGGCAATCATTGGAAATTTTGATTTAAAACATAAAATATCCCATTATCAGAATATCCCCGTCGCAGCAAACCTGCGTACTCAGCGAATTTCCAATGCACAATATATATCTTAATACCACATAAAGCCGTATACCAAGTTTCATAAAAATATATTCATATATAAGCGGAATATACAATTTTAATTATTCTCCATAAGAATAACATTGGTGGTGAGTACGTAGGTTTGTTGAAACAAGGAACACAAACAATTGTTTTTTATGCAAATATAAATAGAATTTAACTAGGCGAAGCCACATACCAAGTTTCATCAATATTCAATCATAAATAAGCGCTGTATAACATTTTAATTACTCTCCATAAGAAAAACATGGGGCTGAGTAAGCAGGTTTGCTGCAACAAGGAAAAAAATGGGTTTTTATGCACATATCAATATCATTCAACAAGTTGATGCCACATATCAAGTTTTATTAATTTATGTTCATAATTAAGGGAGTCATTATATTTTACTTATTCTCCATAAGAATAAATAACATGGGGGCTGAGTACGCAGGTTTGCTGCTACGGGGATAATCAACAAAAATCTTTTTTTGTACAAATATCAATATACCAGAACTACGTGAAGCCACATACCAAGTTTCATCAATATACATTCATAAATAATCGAGATATCAAATTTGATTTATTCTCCATAAGGATAACATTGGACAACGTACTATGTTTAGCACTTTGAATATCTCTGCAACGGTGGGGTGTAGAATCACAATATAACACCAAAATGATTTTTTTGTAGAGCTTAACTGATTGGTAAAAGCAAATGTGAAGTTTATATTGAAATGAACTGAGGAAACGCCAACAACCTTTTTCCCATAAGATTAACATGGGAGATTTTATGAGCAGGTTTTTTGGGATTTTCTCCGCAACCACTTAACCTAGGTTAATAATTCAAAATACCATATTATTTGTTTTTTTAAGCTCTATAACATGGTCTAAACCAAAATTAAGTGTTTTAAAAATTTCAGGATGAAAAATGCAAAAAACTGATTTTTGGAACATTTAAAACCCCCATAAACCCCCCTTCCCGTGGTCCGATTTTTCTGGTTTTCGAACTTTATGAATGTCACTTTACACATTTGAGCCAAATTTCATCGAAATCGGACGTTTTTTACTCAAGTTATCGCATTCACGGACACACACACACACACACACACACACACACACACACACACACACACACACACATATATATATATATATATATATATATATATGAATTTGAACGAATAGTGTTTTTGGCATCTGGGGACCTTAAAGAAAAATTTATCATGGTCTCGGGCTTAAGTCTTACCATGAGACCTACGGTAATAGCTTCTTCCCTATAGGGGAAATTCGCTAAAAACTAAGAATTCCTTCCCCTTTATACACTAATAAACTTATACAAAATGATTTCTTACATAAAGTATTAAATTTAAATATAATATTTAATAAGTCTTAATTTATTAAAAAATGCTACTTACTAAAGCAAAAATGCAAATGTAGTGGATCGACACCATGATCATGTGTAGCCTGAGCAAGAGTGAAGTGTCAATGTGCTCGCCATATGCGCTTACCTATTTAATTGGCAGAGGCTACGTACACGTCCGACGTGAACCGCTACTGTTCACGTCCGTTCCAAATTATGCACCGTACGTTACTTATCCTGTGATTTTTAAACAAATTGAGAGCCAAAAAACCTCATAATCTAACCTAACGTAACCTAACCTATCCTAACCTAACCTAACGTAACGTAACGTAAACTAACCTAACCTAACCTAAGCGGTAGCGAAGTGAATTTGCCCTTACATTGGACGTATATGTAGTCACTTCGTATTTAATTACCAGCCTAGGTAATCGGCGTTGCATGTTTCAACGAATCTACCAAAGCCATGTTCAACTACATAAATTAAACTTTAAAATAGTTGATCTTTTTGTTGAATTTGTTCTTACCATGAGTTTATTCACTATGTTTTTAGTGAATTTCCCCTATAGGGAAGAAGCTTTTACCGTTGTCGGTATTTTAACTTTAGTAAATAGCATGTTTAAAAAAAATAAGACTCATTAAGTATTACGTTTTAACTTCAGACTTTACGTGAGAAATCATTTTTTGTATAAGTTTAAAGTACTTGGGAGGCCGAGCTTTGCTCGGGGGAAGGCCAGTCAGTTTGTGTAGATGACTTGCAGTAATATTTCACCACTTCCCCCCTACTGATAATCAGATTTGTATAACTCATTTGCCTCTTTTCTACATTTTTAAGGTCAGTCCAGTTGTTATTTATAGCTCAATGTCCCTTTGATTTATTTTAATACTCTATATATGAAATCTTCACTCAAATCTTTTAATCTCTGTTCTCATGAAACCACATGTTAATAATCATATAAAACATGAGTATTCCTTTGACAGTTCCCTGGTTGATTATGAACAGCTGTTACAATTCTTTTGGTTTTATTTGAAACTCCATAATCCCAATGTTAATTTTTTTAACTTTTCATTTTAGTTTTTTTACATTATTTGATTTTTCCTGGGGACGAGGCCTGTCTAGAACTTATTTTTATCCCAGAAATTAGTTATTTCGAACATTTTAAGGAAATCTTTGGAGCCGTATTTGAGATTAGTGTCGCAAGCAAGCATGCAAGCAAGCAAGCAAGCAAGCAAGCAAGCAAGCAAGCAGGCAAGCAAGCAAGCATGCAAGCAAGCAGGCAAGCAATCAAGCAAGCAGGCAAGCAAACAAGCAAGCAAGCAAGCAAACCTTACTCATATTAGAGTATAGGATTAGTGTATTAAGGATGAAAAATGTTTAGCGTGTCTACGAGGAATATACGATACATTTTATGTTGCAATTAACATTTTCAATGATTTTATTTTAGGGTCAGATTGATCCAGATATTACCAATGTGACAAAGTGTTTTGTTACACGTTCAAGAGATAATTTGTAATTAATTCAATTTTTAGAAAAAACTAAATATAAATGCTCACAAATGAAGCCTATTTTTTACGCAGGAAACAGAAACCCTCTATTTACCCGTGTATGTTTTTATTAAGTTTATAACGTTTAATTAACTGGATATTTAGTAGCTTTAGTAAGCTTAAAGGTACCAGGGTGATGTCTATAGTTTATTCTTATAAAGGTTAGTGTCATATTAAATAATCTTTACAATATTACACCGTCATACTCTTTCAGCAGAATTTCAGACAAGGCTTACGTATCCAAATGAAGTTGTGTTTCAAGTTCCGGGGGGTTTCGTGAATGAAGAATGTGTCTATATTCAATATTATTCAATGGTTCTAGTTACTGTGTTCAAGAAATCATGTGTCGATACTTTGACAGTTTACTGGCTAACTTATTCACAGCTTTTACGACACTTTTGTTTTGATGTGAAACTCAAAAGCCAAATGTTAAAATTTCAAATTTTCAGTTGTGTTTTATAACGAAATATGAATTTTCCTGGGGTTGAGGTTTTTATCATTAGTATTTTTTGGTCAAAAGCAGCTAATTCCAAAGGTTAACAACATCGCTCCACTGGATTCCGAGATAACGTTTGCAGACAGTAAGATATTGCTTGTATTATAGTTTAGGATAGGATATTAAATATCACTGGGGTCATATTAACACATGACCGGTGAAAAGGTGTTTCCAGCCATCGCAGACAAATGTGGATGAGTCAGTCGACCTCGCCAGAGCCTTGGAACACGTATCACACGCAGCGGTTGCGAGTCCCTGAGAAACTACAAGTAGCATGCATATTGTAGTGGTGAAATGATGGTTTAACCCCAGAATCGGCGCTTTTTTCCCATGTTATTCTTATGGGGATCAGTTTTTGCACCGACGCCCGATCCTACCCTACACAAATTTTCTTTTTGGCCCCTGCCTTATTTTCCCCCATTTAAAATTTGCATTAATTTTAATACATCCTTTGCAGAAATCCACGAATTCAAAAATAACTCCACACTAAATAAACAACACATGTAAACAACTTAGAAGTTATTGTATAGTAGTGGTGAAACCAGAAAGAGGCCCCACAATCGGCGCTTTTTCCCCATGTTATTCTTATGGGGATCAGTTTTTGGACCGACACCCGATCCCGCCCATAGAGCTCCCGCCCGCTGGCCTATATTAAATATACCCTTGCCTTAAATATATTGTCCCCATCCCCATCCCTCCTCTATATTTTTAAAAATTAATTTTCAAATTCAGGCTAAAAAACTATCTTTGGTGTTTACTGTCCGATTTGTCTGCAATTTGGATATGTTGTTGTCCTAGGCAAGTGTTTTAATAAATTTCACTTACATTTCCCAAATTCACCATTTCCAAATGTGTATTAATACCTAAAATGTGTATGAAAAAAATAATATTGCACGACCAAATTGGAAATTTTTTTAATTTTTGCAGTAATTAAACCGCAAAAATGTCTTATTTTAGAGTTAAAAAATATGTTTTTATTATTTAAAAAAGATAAAATTTTAAAATTTTCAACCAAGGATATATATAGAAGCCCCAAAACCACCACCCTCATTCCAACAAAAAATGTTGACCTGTGCACAGTGCTCCACGTCTTACTCCAACAGAAGCAATTTATTACGCCATTATCGACTTGTTCACAAAGTTATTCCTAAAATTTGTAAAATATGTCATCAAATATTTGACAACAGCAATTTTAAAATGCATATGCTAGAGAACCACAATACTTGCAATGTGTGTAAGAGAGTCATCACCCGGAACAAACCCCGCCACCACCTACGATGTGACAAGCGACCCTATAATGTGTTTAAGTTTTACGGCGAGTCCGCGGATATATTAGACACTCTCCAATCTTGTCCTCTACCCATCAAATGGATTCTTATTAGGAGAGTAAAATTCATCAAACACTCAGTGGACAATAATGGTGATTTAATCATTGACAAAGAATGTATTGCTGATTTTCGAAGTTTAACTAATTTATCAATTGAGAAAGCACAGCTAAAGGCTCAAATTGAAAATTCACTTTTAAAAATCGATACCTCCATGCACAAGTATCAAGCTCAGGGCAGTGGATGGATATATGACCGCACCAAATACTGGCAGTTGCATGTTTACAAATATAAGCCCCTAACTCCCAAATCATACATTCCCACGCCAGAAAATATAAAATCAAAACATGCTGTTTTAAATATTAAAAACACCGATAATAAATGTTTCACCTGGAGTGTTTTAGCAAGCTTAAGACCAAGGAATAGTAAACATGCAAATCGAGTATTTTACTACGAACCCTATGAGGGCCAGTTAAATATGACAAATATAAAATATCCAGTAAAAATATCTGACATTGATAAATTTGAAAAACAAAATAACATAAGTGTTAATGTATATGGAATTGAAGGAAAAACAATATATCCACTGAGAACAACTAAACTAAACAGCAATACTCACGTCAATCTGCTGCTTCTAAAACACGGTCAGAAATCACATTACTGTTTAATTCGTGATTTTGACAAGTTAATGTTTAATTCTACAAAACACGCCAATAAGAAATATTTTTGCAAGTTCTGTTTGCAACATTTTGGCACCAAAAATAAATTGGAACGTCACATAACATATTGTAAACCCTTTGGGCATCAAAGAGTACAAATGTCTAAAAAAGATACACTACAATTTACGAATTACAAATATCAACTTAAAGCTCCCTTTGTGATTTATGCAGATTTCGAATGTTTTATAAACTGCGGCAAACACACGCCCTCTGGATTTGCTTATGTTGTGGTGAGAGACTCTAAAATTATTTACGAAGAGTTGTACAGCGGTGAAAATGTGATGGATGTATTTTTTGAAAAGTTATTTAAAACCTATGACTTTATTAAAAGTCAGATGGAAGTATATGTTCCCCTTGTAATGACTCCAGAGCAAGAGGCATCCTTCAAAAACTCTAAATACTGCCACATATGCCAACAGCTGTTACTGGGTGATAAAGTGCGCGACCATTGCCATCTAACAGGCAAATTCCGAGGACCCTCCCACAACGCTTGCAATTTAAACTATAAAGTAACCAAGAAAATTCCAATATTCTTCCACAACCTTAAAAACTATGACGGTCATTTAATAATGCAACACTTGGGAAAACTCAATCGCAAATTGAATTGCATAGCCAAGGACACGGAAAAATATATATCGTTCTCTGTTGATGATTTGGTATTTTTGGATTCCTACAACTTTCTGTCTCTTCCCTTAAGCAAATTAGCTTCCAATTTAAATACATTTAGATTTATAGACAATCCACTACTACAACGCAAGGGCGAATTTCCATACGAATACATGACAGGACCAGAAAAGTTTTTAGAGACCCTACCACCCATAGAGGCATTTTACAGCAGCCTAACTAAAGAATGTATATCTCCTGCACAATATGAACATGCTAAAAACGTATGGAATCATTTTAATATAAAGAATTTAAAAGAATATCACGATTTATACCTTGAAACAGATGTGTTGTTATTGGCTGATGTGTTTGAGACATTTAGGGACTTGAGTTTAAAGGATTATAAACTCGACCCTGTTCATATGTACTCATTGCCTGGACTAACATGGGAGGCATGCCTTAGAATGACTGGCATAAAATTACAGTTATTTAGTGACATTGACATGCATTTGTTTATAGAACACGCCATTAGAGGTGGTGTAAGCATGATTTCCACACGCTACGCTAAAGCCAATAATAAGTACATGGGCGAACATTATGACCCAAATCAAGAAAGCACCTATCTTGTATACTTAGACTGCAACTCGCTATACTCTACAGCAATGTGCGAGTCGTTGCCCGTTGATGGCTTTAGATGGACAAACGAGAAAGATTATAAAGCCAATAAAAATGAAAACTTTGGATTTATTTTGGAAGTTGATTTAAAATACGATAAAAGTTTACACGATTTGCACAACGACTACCCGCTCGCACCAGAAAAAATGAATGGAAAATTAATACCAAACTTAAATGACAAAACCAAATATATTCTACATTATAAAGCACTAAAAAAATACGAAGAACTGGGTTTGGTAGTTACAAAATACCACAGAATCTTAAAATTCAGACAATCAAAATGGCTCGCACCCTATATTAATTTTAATATTGAAAAGCGACAAAAAGCTGAACATGATTTTGAAAAAGACTTTTACAAACTGTTAAATAACAGTCTCTTTGGTCGAACAATTATGAACCAACGCAAGTTTCGTGATATACATCTTGTAGATGAGTCTATGTTAACAAAGTATGTTACAAAGCCAAGATTTGACTGCAGCAAAAAGTTCGATAACAACTTGCATGCTGTGCATTTAAATAAATTAATTGTAAAGTTTGATAAACCAATATATTTAGGAATGACCATTTTGGATATCAGCAAAGTAATCATGTATGATTTCCACTATAATTATATGTCAAAATTTAAGAATAAAAAGTTCTTAATGACAGACACAGACAGCCTTGTTTATTCTATAGTAACAGAGGACTTTTACAAGGAAATACAAAGCGACTTGGACCGTTTTGACACCTCTGCATACAGTAAAGATCATTTCTTATACTCTGATAAAAACAAAAAAGTTACGGGCAAGTTTAAAGATGAATTAAATGGTCAAATTATGTATGAATATTGTGGTTTAAGGCCAAAATTATACTCTTTCATTCCTCTACAGTGGTTATACGAAAAAGAAAAGCAAAATGAGCTAGAGGTTAAAAAGGCAAAAGGAGCTGACGGCGCTACAGTTAAACATCTCTTAAGACACCAACATTACTTACACTGTCTTGCAACCGGAGAAGATTACTACGAGAATGTTACAAGAATTAAATCCACAAACCACCATCTGCAAACATTAACGATGAACAAAAAGGTGCTCTCTTTTGATGATGACAAGAGGTTTATTGTGGATGGCATCAACACCCTTGCCCTTGGTCACTATAAAATTGGTCAAACATAAATCTGTATTTGCCATTATTCTTTGGCCTTTCCTTGTCTATTACAATAAAGCCATATTTAGACCTATCCCAGCACTGATGGCAGAGATTTCTAAATTGGTTAAATGAAAAATCATTTCCCACATGATTGTTATACACATGTTTTAAATTTAAATCGTCTTGTTTAAATAATATTAGGAAATTAACATTGTCACGTAAATGTTTGTTTACTTTACTGTAAGATTGACACAAGTAAAAACTGCTAATATTTTTGTGTCTGCCCATTGAGAAAAATTGTGTGATATTTGGACTATTTATGTCGTCAAATACAACTATTGAGTGTGATTCTACATCATTTGGTGTGATTTCACAGTTTGAATATGTGTGTAATTTAACTTCATCACACAGACGGAATATTTCAATTATTTTTTTATATTTTTCTTGTTCTAAAGATTTGGATATTATATATAAATTTGTAAACTTTAATCCTTGTTTTTTTACAATTAAGTTATAAATTACAACAGTCTTCCCCGAACCACTGGGCCCTATTATAAGACAGCGAATATTATTAGGAAATAGGCCCAACTTCTTTGGTGTATTTTCTTTATGTGCAATTTTAAATTTGTTCTTTTGTTGAATAAATGACATTTTTTATATAATGGTGTATTTTCTTTATGTGTTGAATAATTTTTTTATATAATAAAAATGGCAAAGAGAAAGTGTAAGAAGGGTAAGGGATTATTCTTAAAGCCATATAGAGGCCGTGGCTTGTTAAATACCCTTATAAACAACCTTCCTTTCCCACTCCACATCCCCTCGTATTCATATTGTGGTCCAGGAACTAATATACGTGAAAATTTAGCCAAAAATGTACCTCCAAAAAATAAGCTAGACTCTTATTGTAAAGAGCACGACATATTCTACATGAATAATCCTGATACAGCCGCCCGGAACAAGGCAGATATGAGATTAGCGGACCAGGCTTGGACTAGGGTTTCGGCAAAGGACGCCAGTCTGGCCGAAAAAGCAGCAGCTTATGCAGTGACAAATTTGATGAAGGCCAAGGCAAAAATGGGAATGGGATTAAAATTTAATAAAAAAGATGGACAACTTTCAGCTGTTAGAGGCCGCAAGAGACGTGCCTCACTTTCGAGGGGTGTACCTAAAAAACGAGCTAAGAAAACTGACACCAAAAGTAAGAGAATGTGGAATTATTAATTTAGACAGTGACAGGGGCACACATTGGACAGCATATCGTAAAAATAAAGATGTTGTAATATATTTTGACCCTTTCGGAATACAGCCTCCAAAAGAGGTAATTGAATATTTTGTACCATCTAAAATTTACTATACAACTGATCAAATACAAGATTTAAACAGTTCCATTTGTGGAATTTTATGTTTATCATTTCTGAAAAATTTTAGTTTATAAAAATGGATTCATTTACTATAACATTCACAGGTACAGAGCCAGAGTTGAAGTCGGTGTTCTTTCCTCCTATAGAATTAAATGGTGATTATGTAATTGGGCTGGTAGATTTTCAAAGTTATAATTCTATATTTAATGTTAAAAAACCTCTAAATACTTTGACATATTACAAAATGCACAAAATTACAACCCCAAAAGGGGAGGTTACAATTGACGAATTAAACCGGGCATTAGATGGTAAAGTTGAAGTTATTATACAAAATAAAGTGGCATTAATTAATACAAAAGTCAAACTTATATTTTACAAAGGCCTAGTTCCAAAATTAAATAAACTTAAAGACACAAAATTAACTATAGACGAGGGTGAGGATGTGTATTATTACGATCACAAAGCTCCAAATGTAATTGAAATTGCTGAAGGTACATACGAAGTGTTTGAGCTTGCGAAGGAAATTCAAAAGCAACTCCCAGATTTTGTACTTATAGCCGATAATAAAACTATGAAAGCCACATTACATTCTGGCCATGTGTTTGATTTTACAAAACCGTGTTTAGGGTCTGAATTATTGGGATTTAAAGGATTTTCTACTCCAGATATTGCATTTAAATCCGTAAATAAAATCAACATAAATAATGTAAATGTGATTAGAGTAAAATGTAATATTGCGAATGGGTCTTATTTAAATGGTGACAAATCACACACCATACACAGTTTTTACCCAGAACCTCCTCCGGGCTACAAGATTATTGAGGTCCCCAGAAATATTATATACTTCCCTGTAAATAAGAGAAGTTTAGATGTTGTTAGCATTACATTTGCAGATCAACACGACAAGCCAATTGACTTTAATAAAGAAGAAACTACAATTACTTGTCATATAAAAAAGATATGAGAATTTACAAGAACGGGCTGAGTGTGCAAAATGCCAGGTTTCTGCGATCAATTGGGTTGAAGTTAAAATTTTCTATTAATAAAAATGGAAGATTTTCTAGACGTTGCAGGAAAATTCCAATACGATGATAGCCTGGTTAAAATTACAAATCACTCCTATGTTCCACACAACACTTTAGCAATAAATAATTCCGATGAAATTCGAATATGCATAAATAATCAAGATTTACTAACACTCCCATGTAGGAGTTATTTGTATATTAAAGGAGAAATAGAGAATCATGATAAAGGACATTTTATAAATAATGCATTTGCATTCTTATTTGACGAAATTAGATACGAAGTTGCTGGTAAAGAAATAGATATTGTAAGAAATCCGGGAATTTCCAGTCTTATGAAAATATTGTGCTCTTACAATAAAACAACTAAATTGTCAAATGCAGCATTTGATTCTGATGAAAATTTAAAGGAGTTCCATAAAAGCGGCAAGTTTAGTACTTGTGTCCCGTTAGAGCTGTTAATGGGTGTGTTTGAGGATTTTAATAAGGTTTTAGTAAATGTTAAACAAGAATTGGTGTTGAAAAGATCCAAAAACGACTTAAATTGTATATTAACAACATCTAATGCTCCAACTGGTGTTGATCCTATTCCTAAAATTACACTTAAATCGATTCAGTGGGTGATGCCGCACGTGGTACCATCTGATGGGGAGAAGCTTCAATTACAAAAGATGTTATTGCAAAATAAAAATTTGCAAATTGCATTTAGAAGTTTGGAGCTACACGAACTCCCATCATACCCCGAAACCAAGAGACACACATGGTCAGTTAAGACGTCTTCGAGTTTGGAGAAGCCCAGGTATGTTATATTTGGTTTCCAAACAGGTAGGGACAACAGTGCACGAAAAAGAACTGATGAATTTGATCACTGTAAATTGAAAAATCTCAAAGTGTTTTTAAACTCTGAATATTATCCTTATAGTGATTTAAATCTCGACTTTGAAAATGGAGATGCCTCTAAAGCTTATGAGATGTTTGTGAGGTTTAGGGAGAGTTACTACAACACCGTCCCCGATCCTATGTTTAACAGAGCTGACTTTATAAATAAATATCCTCTAATTGTAATAGATTGTTCTAGGCAGAATGAATCAATCAAAGAGGGGGTTGTAGATATTAAATTAGAAATTGAAACTGCAGAAAATGTCCCTTCAAACACATCTGCATATTGCCTAATAATACACGATAAGGTGTTTGAGTATAATCCTTTGACAAATGAGATAAATAAAATGTAAATAAAATGAAAACAAATATTCAACAAGAATTGGTAGAGTCTGCAAAACAAATAAGAGAAAAATATAGGGCGTTAAAACGTGGTAAATTTCTAGAGGCTGAAGAGAGGTTCCAAACATTCCAACCGTTAATAGAGCCTTTGCAAGAATTAAAAAATTTAGCCACAAAAACAGAGAGGCCAGTTCTCCCAATGATTTTAGAAAAGACCCCGTCTAGAATACCAAGAATAACACAAATAACACCACACAAATTAGATTTTGGTCTTTTAGCATCAGACTATTTAGGAAATTACCTTAGTAGAAGTAGTATGACAGACACCACATATGGTATTAGGAAATAAATTTTTTATTGGGAATCAGGAAGTTCAAATTGCCAATGATGATGTTACAGTTGGAGAAAAAATTTATAAAGGGACAAAGGGATTGTGGGAATTGTTAACTTTAAAAGAACCCGTAAACTATAGTCAGGCTGATTTGCAAAATTATAAAGAGATTTTGGAAGCTACAAATGCACATTTAAAGGGTTATAAAACAGGTGCGGCAATGTCAAGTAATAAACACACTAAATATCTTAATATAATTAAACCCCTGTTTAAAACTGTTGGTGAAGGTTTAAGGCAGGTAACTGGTAATAAAATAGACTATGTTTATTGGGACGATCCTAATGAGCTTGTAGATAGGTTAAGACTGCTTTGGTTAAGCCGATTGGCGGGAAATTCTGGAGTGGATAATGAGATAGATTCTATCATAGAAGAATTGAGGGAAAGTGGAATTGTTTATTAAATAAAAATATGATAGATAAATTTTATCGCGTATATAACCCGTATAGTAAACCAGAAGCTAGAAGTTTTAAAGAAACTACTTTAAATCTAAAAGATGATGGTTGGAATGCTTTAAATTATAAAATTAGTAATGTTAAAGGTGGGGAGTTTACTGACGATGTATCGACTTTGGGGCAGACGTTAACCAGGAAAGGTGATGCTTTTGTACAAGGTAATACTAAATATAAGTTTTTAGAATCCAAGAATAATAATTGGAACGCTAATAAACGCAAAATTACTAATGTTAAACGAGGTGAAAGCTCAACCGATGTGCCCACATTAGAGCAAACTTTAATAAGAAAAGATGGTGTCTTTGTACAAGACAAAAATAATTATGAATTTTTGGAATCGGAGGGAAATGTTTGGAATGCCAAAAAGCGAAAGATTAGTAATTTGTTGGCTGGTAAAGAAAGCGATGATGTTGTAAACGTCTCTCAAGTACCAAAAATGGATCTAAACTTTTGGGATTTTAATAATAAAAGGCTAGTTCGTGTTAAACCCGCTGTTGATGAGAACGATTGTGTTACAAAACATCAGACTGTGACTTTAGACGGTCTTAAATTTGATGGTAAAAATAAGCAATTAACAAACATTTTACCTGGGACATTGCCAAATGATGTGGCTGTTGTTAAGCAAATATTAACAAAGGGTGAGAAAAGTATAATAAAACAGGGGGATAAATATTATAATGTATTAACATTAGATGGCGATGTGTGGGATGCAGAGGACAAATTAATAAAGAATATACCTGAAGGCAAAGATAGGAGTGATGTTTGTTTAATGTCGCAGGTTTTGAGGTATGATGATAATAATAAAACTTTTAGACAAGACAATATTAAATTTGATATTTGTTTAAAATCACACGCATTAAGGTTTAACAATAAAACTAATAAATTTATGCAAGACAATAATGAAATCGATTTGATGATGTACAATCCTAAATTGTTGGTTGCAGACCCTACATCTTTAAGCGGATTTAAGACTTTAGATGGAGGGGCATATTTGCCAAAAAACTATGTATATCAAAGAATGAGTGATGGTATGTTAGTTGGTAGCAATGGAGGTGTTTTTGAAACGACAGAGACTGGCAGATACGTTAACATTAAAAATAAAGAATAAAAAATGGAAAAAATTGCTTACGAATTGCATAAGCCCGCGAGAAAGAACTTTGTTAGAAGGTCTTTTAAGGTGTTGGGTATAAACGAAACTGTTCAAATTGATTTAATAGATATGCGGAATTATGCTAGAGAGAATTCTGGGAATAAATATATTTTAACTTTAATAGACACATTTTCTAAAAAAGCTTATGCTGCTCCACTAAAGAATAAAACTGGATTAGTAGTCACAGAAGCTATAAAAACTATTCTCCCAAAGGGAGTTAAAAATATTCAATCTGATAATGGAAAAGAATTTTTTAATGAACATTTTACCAAACTAATGAAAATTCTAAATATTAATCACTACCACACTTACTCTACAACTAAGGCGGCTATTGTGGAAAGGTTCCAGAGAACTTTAAAGAATTGGTTGTATAGAGAGTTTAGTGCACAAGGGAGTTACAAGTGGTTGGATTTACTTCCAAAGTTAATAAGGATATATAATAATAAAGTACATAGATCCATAGGCATGAAACCTAACCAAGTAAGTGCTAAGAACTCTAAAGACGTACATGAAAGGTTAGCATCTAAAGTACAAGTTAAAAAGCCAAAATATAAGGTGGGGGATAGTGTAAGGATATCTAAATATAAACATGTATTTAGTAAAGGATATACCCCTAACTGGACGGGAGAGCTTTTTACAATAGCAGAAGTTAAGAAAACAAAGCCTGTGACTTATATTTTGAAAGATGAGAATGGCAATATAATCAAAGGAGGATTTTATACAGAAGAATTGTTAAAGACTAAATATAAAGACATGTATTTGGTAGAGAAGGTAATTAGGAGGAAGGGTGATTTATTATATGTCAAATGGCTCGGGTTCCCAAGTAGCCAGAACTCGTGGATTTCTGCAAAGGATGTATTAAAATGAATTTTAGGGTCAAAATATGGCAAGAGTCAAAACGGAAATTAGGGTGCAAAAGTCAGTAAATAGTTGGCAGTATTTTTTTTTAATTCAACCGTAATAGTGAATTTGGGAAATGTAAGTGAAATTTATTAAAACACTTGCCTAGGACAACAACATATCCAAATTGCAGACAAATCGGACAGTAAACACCAAAGATAGTTTTTTAGCCTGAATTTGAAAATTAATTTTTAAAAATATAGAGGAGGGATGGGGATGGGGACAATATATTTAAGGCAAGGGTATATTTAATATAGGCCAGCGGGCGGGAGCTCTATAGGCGGGATCGGGTGTCGGTCCAAAAACTGATCCCCATAAGAATAACATGGGGAAAAAGCGCCGATTGTGGGGCCTCTTTCTGGTTTCACCACTACTATACAATAACTTCTAAGTTGTTTACATGTGTTGTTTATTTAGTGTGGAGTTATTTTTGAATTCGTGGATTTCTGCAAAGGATGTATTAAAATTAATGCAAATTTTAAATGGGGGAAAATAAGGCAGGGGCCAAAAAGAAAATTTGTGTAGGGTAGGATCGGGCGTCGGTGCAAAAACTGATCCCCATAAGAATAACATGGGAAAAACATGGGATTCTGGGGTTAAACCATCATTTCACCACTACTAACAACGATAAAAGCACATCTGATCTTTAATTTTAGGCTTGACGAATAAGCAATATCACATATGTTTAGTTTTGGAGTTTAATAATCACACCATTTTAAATTGACTACACGTTTTGAAATGGAACGGTCCAAAACCTATTGAGATTATAAGTTTGATAATGTAAATAGTTATCCCGTGCGTTCTTCCCTGGTAGACTTGCTAGTTTAAATAGCTATTTGCATTATAATAATTGTCTGTTGACCTGAAAACCCCAAATATTCGTACAAAACGAACCTTCCGAACAGAGAGTACTCCGGAGTGTGAAAGAAGTATGAAATATGAAACTGTAGACTTAAAAAGAGAATGGGGCATAAAGTGCTTCGAAAGTAAGTAATCTTATTAATAATATTGCCATTATAATTAGTAATGATACAATTACTCAAAGCATTAAGCCGTTTTTTGAGAGCATTAAGTTAGTTCTAATGTCTTCAGGCAATATCCACTGTGTATGGAGATGGAGATAACCCAAATCCGTTAACATTATTGGTAAGCCCAACTTTGGTTACTCTATCGATATTTATGAACTGTTTTGATTCCAAAACATCAACAACAACTTATTTACTCTCATATAGCAACTTACTTATATATTTATACTTATACCTAATATAGCATTTTACCTTATCCACAGCACGCTTTTATTAACTCCTGACTTTAGTTTCTTCTTATGTTGGTCTTAAAATAATAAATACCCCCGTCACAGCAAACCTGCATACTCAGCGAATTTCCAATGTAGATATAAATGTCTTAATACTACATAAAGCCACTTACCAAGTTTCATAAAAATATATTCACAAATAAGCGATATATACAATTTTAATTATTCTCCATAAGAATAACATTGGGGCTGAGTACGCAGGTTTGCTATAACAAGCAACACAAAAAATGGGTTTTTATGCTAATATCAATATAACTCAACTAGGTGAAGTCGTATACCAGTTTTTATTCATTTATGTTCATAATTAAGGGAGACAGAGCGTTTAATTATTATCCATAATAATAACATGGGGGCTGAGTACGCAGGTTTGCTGCTACGGGAGGATTATGTAAAAAATGTTTTGGAGCAAATATCAATAGACCTCAACGAGATGAAGCTGTATACCAAGTTTCCTCAGTATACGTTCATAAATAAGCGAGATAAACAAATTTTCTTTTCCTCCATAAGAATAACATTAGACAACGTACTGTGTTTAGCACTTTCAATATCTCGGTAACCAATTAACGTAGAGGAATGATCGAAATACCAAATTGTGTGTTGTTTAAAGCTGAATCGAATGGTCAAAACTAAAATTTAACTTTTTCAAAAATTATATGTAAAAAATTCAAAAAACCCATTTTTTGGGTACACAATCCCCCCAAAATACCCCTTTGGATAAGTCGATCTGTCTGGTTTTCGAACTTAAAGTCATAAATGCTGCTTTACATGTATATACCAAATTTCGTCAAAATCGGATCATTTTTACGAGAGTTATCGTGCTCACGGACACATATATATACAGTATCGAACGAATGGTGTTTTTGTAGTCTGGATACCTCAAAACGAAAAGTTATCATGGTCCCGGGCCTAGGTATTACCATGCCGACTAAGGTAATAGCTTCTTCCATATAAGGGAAATTCGCTAAAAAGCAAATTTAAAAACTAAATATTTATGTTTCCAATACTGGCTTTTTTAAATCTAGCTCAGTATCATCTAGTAGTGTTAAATTTAGTTGCCTACTTAATAAATCCAACTAATTGTTAATTGCTAGTTAATTGCTTTTTAGGGAACCTTCTGTGGCATATTCATTAATTCAACATAAATAACGCCTATGAAATCAAAGATTCTTGATATGAAATAGCTTATGTGGGTTAAAACGTTAATGTAAATTTTATTGAATATATTGTTATATCAACAAGCAATATAGTTGTTTAGGCTTTATTGTTTCTTACACTTAACAAACACAATACGTTTCTGTAGGCAAGACAACTAATCCCATTATTAAAAGAGCCTAACCTCCCTTAAAACAAAAACAAAATAAAACATAACAAACAAATACGTCTCGCAACAACTACAAAACTACTATAGAAATTAAAAATAATATGTAAGAGCAACTACCCTAAATTTGTTTATGCTTTTTTGTATCTACACCAGAGTCTTTTTGTTAGAGGGTATCTAAACGGTTTTAGGGAATGGGGTTAAATCTGAGATGCTAGCCAATAGGCTAGAGAGAAGCCCAATATTTTGAACATAATGTTATGTTAGAAAATACTACTCAACGATCTTAAAATCTTCTTATACCTATAAAAGGCAAAGCCTTCACTTGAAATGAAATATTGCACACTGATTCTTTAGGCATAAAATTGGAGAACTAAATGTCTGACTTTAGAGCTCAGCCAGAGACCCGAAATCGTACCCAACAAATTCCTTATGTACATTCATTATTGTTTGAGCTGATGAAAATACAAAAATCTGATCTTGATTCGTAGGAGTTCCACGGGCTAACCACAGAATGCAGCACACACAACTGTCATAGTTTTTATAAATAATTTGCGGGGCGAAGCCTGCGGGTAACAGCACGCCTACACAGCTAGTATCGTATAAAACAACACAAATCATGGGAATATGCTCTCCCTATTACGTCGTTGCCTCCAAGCAGGACACCAGACCGGCCGCACCAACCCTCACATTCCCCATCAAGTGTTTTTAAAGACGTACACCCCGGTTGCAGCAAATCTGAGTAAGAGCGAATTTACAATGCATATTTAATGTACACCAGAGCCATGTAAAGCCATTTAAACAAGTATTATTATAATATATTCATAAATAATTCTTATCAACCTAGCTTGTTATGCAAAAATCAATAGGCACCAGATTAAACATATGAAGCCGCTTACCAAGTTTTACCAATGCCAATAAATAAGCAAGATATACAATTTCAATTTGTCTCTATAAGAAAAACAGTTCTAGGGAGACCGAGCCATTCTCGGTGATATTTGATTCGTTTGATGGGTGAAAAAGATGTTCACTCTATATGCAATCTTTATTCAATGGTCCTTGTCACTGTTTTCAACAAGAAACATTTGACAAACATTCAAGAAATATTTTGTTGACACCTTGATTACCTTTTGTAAACAACAAGGTTAATTTAGCAAGAGGTCTCGTTTCGTGTTAAAAGGTGAAGCCTACACGGTCGACTGTCATTTTCCTCAGGTAACCAAACAAATCTTCTCTTCACAAGTTGTATACAACTTGTGAAGAGAGGACTTGATTGGTTACCAAGCTGGTTACCATGGAAGCAGAGTGGACAGAGGAGCAACACGGCGGTCAGTGTGTAGGCTGGACAGAGGAGCAAAACGGTGGTAGAGGAGCAAAACGGCGGTCAGTGTGTAGGCTGGACAGGGGAGCAAAACGGCGGTCAGTGTGTAGGCTGGACAGGGGAGCAAAACGGCGGTCAGTGTGTAGGCTGGACAGAGGAGCAAAACGGTGGTCATTGCGTAGGCTGGACAGAGTAGCAACACGGCGGTCAGTGTGTAGGCTGGACAGAGGAGCAAAACGGTGGTCAGTGTGTAGGCTGGACAGAGGAGCAACACGGCGGTCAGTGTGTAGGCTGGACAAAGGAGCAAAACGGTGGTCAGTGTGTAGGCTGGACAGAGGAGCAAAACGGTGGTCAGTGTGTAGGATGGACAGAGGAACAACACGGTGGTCAGTGTGTAGGCTGGACAGAGGAGCAAAACGGTGGCCAATGTGTAGGCTGGACAGAGGAGCAACCCGGCGGTCAGTGTGTAGGCTGGACAGAGGAGCAAAACGGTGGTCAGTGTGTAGGCTGGACAGAGGAGCAAAACGGCGGTCAGTGTGTAGGCCTGACAGAGGAGAAAAACGGTGGTCAGTGTGTAGGCTGGACAGAGGAGCAAAACGGCGGTCAGTGTGTAGGCTGGACAGAGGATCAAAATGGCGGTCAGTGTGTAGGCTGGACAGAGGAGCAAAACGGTGGTCAGTGTGTAGGCTGGACAGAGGAGCAAAACGGTGGTCAGTGTGTAGGCTGGACAGAGGAGCAAAACGGTGGTCAGTGTGTAGGCTGGACAGAGGAGCAAAACGGCGGTCAGTGTGTAGGCTGGACAGAGGAGCAAAACGGTGGTCAGTGTGTAGGCTGCACATTTATTACCCTAGATGAGACCTCTAGAGATATTAACCTCATTTTGTTTAAGTTTTACTTTGAGAATTTACTGGGTAATTTATTCACAGCCGTTATAATTCCTTTGTTTTTATTTGAAACTCCATATGCCCAATGTTCAAATTTCCAATTTTCAAATTAAATTTTAACAAAATATAAATTTTCGTGGGGTTATGGGTTACCAATCGATACTTTAGGTCCACAAGTCGATAATTCCAAAGTTTTAAAAATCGGTCCGCTGGATTCCGAGATAAATTATGCAAACAAACAGATATTGCTCTTATTAGAGTATAAATATAAGATTAACCTGAGTGAGTACGTAGGTTTGCTGAAAAGAGGTGAAAAATGGGGCGTATGAAAAAATCAATAGAACACCACTATAAGAAGCTAACGGTACGTATTAAGTTTTATAAATTATGTTCATAAATAAATGAGAACACAATTGTACTTATTTTCACTAAGTTTAATATGAGAATAGCATTGTGTTTAGCTCTTTTAATATTCCAGTAACTAGTTGTCGTAGGACAATAATTATAAATACTCAATAGTTTCTAAGTGGTTGGATTCAGGAAAAACTAAAATTGAATTTAAAAAGCTTATATACAACAATCAAATAATATAATTTGAGTATAACCCCTCACGCCAAACCCCTTCTTCAGATAGTGTGATATTTGAATTCATGAAAATTGATGCTGATGTAAAAACTTGTGTACGCAATTTTATTAAGACCAGATATTTTACTTACTTACTTATCCTCTTGGGCAATGTATATTCAGATGCCGAGCACGTGGCGGGTCATGAAACATATTGCAATATCTTCTTACTTCTACTAATCTTCTAACTTTCTAACCTTCCAACCAGACAAAAACAAAAACTAGATTGGCAGGCTATAACAAAATCTGTCGATTAAAACTTCCTTGGTCTCGACACTAAACTTATTAGTAAATTTCCTATTGAAAGTGAACTATTAGCTTGACCTGCACGTTTAACCTCAAGCCTGGGACCACCATAGAAGTTCCTAACGTGACCCCCGGAACACTTTTTGAGGGGTCGATTAAAATTTGTTTATATATGTGTTTTAACTAGCGGTCGCATTTTTTATCCAATTTACTTAAGATTTGGTAGGGACGTTCTTTTCTATAATCAGTTGGACCAAGTTTGTTGGGCAAAACAATCGGAAAACTCCAAACCCCTTTTTTGGGGATTTATTTTTCAAATTTCGAACAGAAAAGCCTCAGATGTAAAATTAATGTAAAACGATTGGAATTAGTGAGGCGAAACTTTTAAGCCCTCCCTCGTTATTCTAGCATGGATATTTACCGAGTTATTAAAGAAAAAGTATATCAACTAAACACATTACGTCGTCTTATGGGGGATTTACATTAGAAAAGCCGGTTATTCATTTGTTGGTGTACTTTTATTATCCTCAGCAACCTGACACCTACTTTCAAGCCTGACTGGAGTAAGGCACTTGACCTTTTCCTAACCTTATAATGCGCAAAATTTTATTCCCATCATTACAGATAAACTGTTAAATCAGGAGCATTAGAACAGCCAAAAAATCAATGTGTCCAGATTTCAATAAAAATTGGAATAAATAAATGTTTTTACTCTGGATTTGAGTTTTTAAAGTTTGTTATGTAGAAATTCACTTCCCTCATGTCAGCGCACTGCGTGCGAACTCGTTATGACTGGTTATGTATTTTAGGTCTTCAGGTAGGTGTTGAAAGAATTTTTGTACATATATATGTAATATATAAGATATATGGTTGCTTTGTTTCGCAGAGGCGAAGTCTATGAGAGGTGGAGAAACTATTTCTGTGTCTGGTGTTGTAGCTGTGGGTGGGGGCTTGAAACAGATTCTGATTTTTTACTAATAGGATGGTTTAAAAAATAAATAACGAAGTTATACTGTCTTGTTTGAAGTAAGGTCTACATGGGATGCGTGGTGGTTTTTTATAAATTGTCCTGATAGTTCTCTTTTGAAGTTTTAAATACCTTTCCAGATTAATTTTGCTAGATGATCCTCACGGTATAGTAGAAAAGTTTTCTACGACCGTTGCCGTGTCTATGGACACATACATGGTGGCGTCTGCGTATGCACACGCACACGCACACGCACACACACACACACACACACACACACACACACACACACACACACACACACACACACACACACACACACACACACACACACACACACACACACACACTCACACACACAAATGTATATGTGTATAACAATTTCAACGAATGGTATTTTTGGCATCTGAGGACCTCAAATTGTACTATGGACTGACTAAGACCAGGAAGGTCGGCATGGTTACCATACCGGCTACCGTCATCTTCCAAAATATTAGTTGATCTGTTAATATTTAATCACCCTCAAATGTTGTAGGCAACGCGATACGCACGATACAAGGTGAATTTACATTGACCGAGGAAGACAGTTCTGAAGCTATACAATGGCATCATCCGATTATCTGGAGAAACAAGGACGAGCACACAACGTACGAATGCAAGAAAGAAGTTAGAAATGAAGGAAGAAGAAAGAAGAAAGAAAAAGGTGGCGGAATAGAGAGATTTCATCCGGATTACAGGATGAAGTGTAAAAAATCTAAAACCACTGACTCGCATGCGGCATCTGTTTACAAGGTCGAGCTATATGGGACGCAACTTCTTTTGTCAGCGAACGTAAAAACCTGTTCGGGAGTTACAGATTACATTATGGTTATGCAGCCAAAATGCGAAAATAGAATTATTGTTGATCGAATCTGTTACAAACTTCAAAGCAAATGGACACTATACACTATTGACGAAGATGGCCGTGTATCGTTGAAAGAGGATGCAACTTGTGGCAGTTATACTGGGAAATATGTTTGGGAGGAGGTAAGTGAAAAAACACTTATATACTATTGTATAATTAGGGACTGGTAACTGATCGGGCACCTGGTTGTGATGTGGGCAGACAGATAATATTGTCGCGAACATCAAACGATCGCCTCTCCGTTTTGGCCCTGGTTAGTTTTCCAATTTAAATTGCCTAAGCCAGGAATCACATGATTTTATTACAAGTTTAAACTCTGCACTTTAAACCTTAGATAACCATGATTCTTAACAATCTTACTAATATCTCGGGTTCTCCTCAGTGATATGGTTTCCTGACCAAAGATGTTTCACTAGCAAACAAATATAATATAGTTGCATTTAACATTAACTTGCCAGGACATTGGAAAATTAGTGATGAGTGAGTGAGGGCTTTGCCTTTTATTATTATAGGAGTTACGACACGCCACAGCCCAAGGACCCAGAAGCTGAAATCCGGCAGGAAGATAAGTAATATAACAGAATAATAAATAGGCCTGCTCTGGGACCAAACATATTTTGAGGCATTATATGTTAATTGCTATTGTGCAGTAACTACTAGACTGGTTTAGTTGCTATTCAGTAGAACAAAATGATGTACTCAAGTCTACTACACCCGATCCAAAAATATTCTCGGTCTCCACCCCACTGGCCTTCAATATTCCTATTTGAATCTTATTGACAAAAAAGTATTTACTGGATATAAAGGTAATAACCCAAAACCATACAAAAGCTTATTTATATTCCAAAGATTCGTCAAGGCTTCAACCCATTTTCGAATCTACATGTTAACCATTATTTAGTAATACTGAACTGATTGAGCAAAATCAACGACATATCTTACTTTGATCGATTCTGAACTATGTTAGGAACTTAGGTAACACACCACAAAATCACATATAGGGCACCAAAAAATATAAAAGAGATGTGTGTGCAGCTGATGTGACGTAGATGGGCTCACAATAATAGTAGACAAACGATGTATTTCACTTTTGGGTCACATGATAGAACATGAACTGACATTTCAGCAGACTAAATAAGTAAGGTTTGCAGCCATGTCATTGGCTACGCTAGTGAGCGAGCCCATCTACGTCACGTCAGCTGGTCATGGACACACCTTTCTTTTGTACACGTTGATAGGGTACTACATTCCTTGGGGCTGTACCACATTAGACTTAAAGATAACCTTAAAGACTGTACCTTAATAAACTACTATAACTTAAAGATTATCTTTTTTGGTTATTCTAAAAAATACCAAAACTTACATAAAATATTGAGTTATATTTTGATATAAATCTTCTTCAGACTCACAACATTCTACATTATATGTATGTATGTTTCCGTAGGCACAATAACTTTCGTAAAATTAGTCCGGTCATGATGAAATTTGGTATAAACGTGGAAGGCAGCATCTATTTTAATTTCTTCGAAAACCAGACAGGATCGCACCATTATAAAGGGGGTTTTGGGGGGTTTGTACCCAAAAACGGGGTTTTTTAACTTTTTATTTATAATTATTTTTAAAGCCAAACTTTAGTTTGCACAAATAGATTCAGCTTAAAATAACAAACAATTTGGTATTTTGATCATTGCTCTACGTCAACGTTCAACTACGTTACTGAGATATTGAATGTGCTAAACACAGTACATTGTCCAATGTTAATCTTCTGGAGAATAAGCAAAATTGTATATCTCGCTTAATTAATGGACATATATTACTCAAACTTGGTATGTGGCTTCATATGGTTGGGGTTTACTGATATTTGCATACAAACCCATTTTTGTGGTCCCACGGCAGCAAACCTGCGTACTCAGCAGCTATAATGTTAATGTTATGGAGATTGATAAACATGTGATATCTTGCTTGTTTATGAACATAAATTGGTAAAAAACACAACATGAATTGTATATTGCTTCATCTAGTGGTGATACGTTAGTATTTGCATAAAAAACAGATTTTTGTGGTCCTTGATGCAGAAAACCTGCTTACTCAGTCCTAATTTGTTTCTTATGGAGAGTAAATAATATGTTATCTCGTTTATTTATAAATATGCTTTGATGAAAGTTGGTAAGTGGCTTCATGACTTAGTAAAGTACCATTTGAAATTCACTGAGTATGCAGGTTTGCTGCAACGGAGGTATTTGTTATTTAGGAACACCTTACACAGCTACCATACAATAATTATTTGTTACAACATATTGATCGTCACAATCTTTATTACTGATCTTATATACACCGGACTTACCAATATTCTGACAATTTTCTATCTTGAGATGAAGTATTTTACCCATTTTGTAAACTCAGAAAGCATGACAAACTTGAGCAACGAACAAGAGAAGGAGAGTTTCAGATCTGCAGAATTTACCTTCACTGGAGATGGGACACAGAAAATGTCATATCGATTTAAGAAGTATGTAGTATCCGTAGCATTCAAGGCGCAAAAAAGCATTAGTTCAAGGAGCAAAACTGCATCTCAAGATAGAACATTTTGAAAATGTTGATAAGTATATAAGTATATTTTTTAATTATTAAAACAATAAGCTATATTTTTACTTTATACACTTACCTTGATTAACATCTGAACCGTCTGATTTAATAACTCCAATTTCATCAAGGAAACCCCACTGACAACAAGAAAACAACCCAGGATCAGCCAAACATTACTTAACATGTTTAACAACTAGCTTTTACTCACCGCTTCGCTCGTAATCACTCTACATCATTATTAAGGTAAGATTATCTTCTATTACAATTTAATTGTAGAATATATACATTTTTTGTCATGTACCATGGTACCAGGTACAATGTAATCAATTATTGAAATGTTTTATTCTACAGTACGATCTATATCATCTAATCAAATTTCAGGTCAATCGGTCCAATAAATGTATAATATTGATTATAAACGTAACTTAATAATTTAGAGAAGTCCATGTTTTAGGACAGAACGGTATAAGATTTTCGGAACGGGAGCAGGACCTTGTTTGATTTTGGTGCATTACATATATGCCTTCAGAATCTCAGATCAACAGGTCCTGCATTTAGTAAGTAATGGATAACTTGGGAAATTTAAAGATCGCAGCGAGGTAGAGCCCAGATATAATTTTTATATGAGAGTAGGCTTATACTAAATTATAGTCAACTACCAATCTGCATAAAAACATTCTAAAGTAATCGTACATTCAAACTCTCTATGTTAAGATTACCAGGGGAACACTGAAGGCAGTATGTAAAAGCCCCAACGGATTCTTAGAATACATTGGGGCTATGTTTGATAATTTTTCACGTATTAATATTAAATCTCAGTTTAATTAGTCTGGTTTTTGGTGTGGTAACATTTACATACATACATATATGTATGTATGAATTTGAACAAATGGTGTTTTTGGCATCTGGAGGCATAAAAACGAAAAGTTATTATGGTTCCGGGTCTAGGTCTTACCACGCCACCTACGGTAATAGCTTCTTTCCTAAAGGGTAAATTCGCTAAAAATACAGACTTTAGAAAAATCTAATGTATTTTTTTTCGAACTAAAATATCGAGACGTAAATAATGTTGCAGTTGTAAAGGTGCATACGATACAGGGTGAACTTAAACTATCAGAAGAAGAAACATTCGATGCTAACAACTGGGAGATACAGATGACGTGGAAAAACTTGAGAGTAACCACGTCCCAAAGATTCATAGACAACGGCGAAAGAGGAACGTTATATCATCTCTGGAATGCAGGATGGAGTGTTACGAATCTCATAACTCCGACCCATCATCAATGCCTGTTTACAAGATCAAGCTGTTCGGTGGAGGAATGGAGTGTTACGAATCTCATAACTCCGACCCATCATCAATGCCTGTTTACAAGATCAAGCTGTTCGGTGGAGGAATGGAGTGTTACGAATCTCGTAACTCCGACCCATCATCAATGCCTGTTTACAAGATCAAGCTGTTCGGTGGAGGAAGACGTTTTCTTGAAGAGGACGTAACAACTTGTTCGCGCACCCCAGACAACATTCGGGTTTTGGACCCAGTTGGTAGAACTATACTTATTGCACGCATCTGTTTCAAGCTACAAAACAAGTGGATCTTGTATACTATTGATGAAGACAACAGAATAACACTGACTGAGGATACATGTGCTGGAAATATTCTTTGGGTGAAGGGAAGTACGGCTATAATCCCACTAGTTGCAAAATTTACAAAAACACTAGGGAAACATATAGGCAGTTTTCTTATAAGTGGGGATATTTTGTCATAACCCTATACTCCATTATTGTAATGGACTCATTATTGAACAAAATATATAAAAAATTGTTTTACCACGATTCTCACACAAAAACAATATTTTTAGAATATTACAGAATTAATTGTTATTATAAAAGGATTGACAAACAAATTAATCTTATCATCTTCTAATAATTAAACAAATATTTGTAATGGCATCATCAACTTTATCTATGTCTACTAACCTCTGTACATTCTGTGTACGACGTTTATTGTTGTAGCTTCGAGATACTCTTATATATAAACATGATGATTGTTATCACGAAACTGAGAATTCGTACTAATAATGTTATATATGTAATACAAATTTAATAAGAAGAAACAATTTGTGAGATGAATAAAAAATCTTTAATTACTCTCGCACTTTTAGTCTATTTAACGTAGCCCTAGTGACATTTAGTTACGGTAATCAGAACACCTGTAGCAACACCACCACGACTGGCCAGCCACAGAGCAGCATAAATTGTAGACAGGAGATTTTGCAGGATTTTGTTTGCAGAAACGGCTAGAATCTATTTTAGGATAAAGAGGAATCCTTTAATACCAATTATTAAAAAATGAAAACGTCATGCTCTTCCTGGGAATTTAAAGGAAATAAAATTAAAACCTCCCCTTTAAAAATTAAACAATAACAATGGAAACAATATTATATAAAATATCCCTGTAGCAGCAAACCTGCGTACTCAGCGAATTTCCAAAGCATATATATGTATCTTAATACCACATAAAGCCACATACCAAGTTTCATCAATATACATTCATAAATAAATAATTTATTAAATTGTAATTATTCTCCATAAGAATAACATGGCGGCTGAGTATGCAGGTTTGCTGAAGCAAGGAACACAAAAAATGGGGTTTTATACAAATATCAATATAACTCAAGTGGGTAAAGCAACGTACCAAATTTTATTAATTTATGTTCATAATTAAGGGAGATAACACATTACTTATTCTCCATAAGAATAACATGGGAGCTGAGTTCGCAGGTTTGCTGCTACGGGAACTATCAGTCAAAATTTTTTTTAGTGAAAATATCAGTAGACCAAAACGATGTTAAGGATTATACCAAGTTTCATCAGGATAAGTTGATAAACAAGCAATATATAAAATTTTTCTTATTATCCTTAAGAATAACGTTGGACAACGTACTGTGTTTAGCACTTTCAATATCTCTGTAACCATTTAACGTAGAGCAATGATCAAAACAACAAATTGTGCGTATTTTTAAGCTGATTCGAATGAAAAAAATTTGACTTTTTCAAAAATTATATGTAAAAAACTCAAAAACCTATTTTTGGGGTACAAAACCCCCGAAAATACTCCTTCGGATAGGTCGATCTGTCTGGTTTTCGAACTTAAAGTCATAAATGCTGCTTTACACGTGTATACCAAATTTCGTCAAAATCGGATTATATTTACGAGAGATATCGTGCTCACGGACACACACACACACACACACACACACACACACACACACACACACACACACACACACACACACACACACACACACATATATATATAATACAGTTTTGAACGAATAGTGTTTTTGGCATCTGAGGACCTCAACACGAAAAGTTATCATGGTCCCGGGCCTAGGTATCACCATGCCGACTAGGTTAATAGCTTCTTCCCCATAGGGGAAATTCGCTAATAAAAGAACAAGAATATAATCTCAGAAATAGCACATATATGTGAATTTCAATCAGGTTATTTCTTCAATTAATTATATCATAGTAAATAGTGGTCCATGTATTCAGGCTACAAATAAAATACAATAAAATACAATACAATAAAATATTTATCAAAAACAGGTTTAGGAAACTTTTCATGGGCTTTTGCCTGAAATATATAAATACAGTTTGGCACTGAATGTCAAAGAAATAGGGAATCAATAAAGTATGTTAATGGATTTAATGGAACGTTAATTACAAAAATATATGGATTCAATCACATTTAACTCTAACATTACAATTCAAATAAAAGTAACAACAATATTATTGACAATACATTAGTCAAATGGTTCAACCTTTCTGTTTACTTTGTTACTTGAGCTCCATAAGAACGTTGCTCCATAAACTGGATTGTCATTTATAATCAATGAAAAATGATTCAATAGGCGGGTAGTTGTCATAATACTCAATCTGGTCTTCAGATAAATTAATCTGCTTTTTCCCTGTGACTTTTTTTTCCCTAATAGTCTTTCTCTCACTCTGTGTTTAAGTGTACTAACCCTGACAAATGGTTCAGTCGTGTCTAGACTAACAAAGGGCTGACGCGACACATAAGAAGTCAAAGAAACTCACCGCGCGTCCACTGCAATCCATGTAATTTGAATCCTAGTGGACAATTGTTTCGCCGATATTTTCCAGGGACATCATCAGCACGGGTGTCCAAGGTTAACAAATACTAGCGAACTTGACGTTCTTGTCGATGGTTACAACAAAACTCAAAACGAACGAACATATAACACAAATACCCCCGTCACAGCAAACCTGCGTACTCAGCGAATTTCCTATGAATGAATATATTTCTTACTACCAAATAAAGCCACTTACCAAGTTTCATAAAAATACTTAAATAAATAAGTGATAAATAGCATTTTATTTATTCTCTATAAGAATAACATTAGGGCTGAGAACGCAGGTTTGCTGCAACGAGGAAGATAAAAATGCGGGTTTTTTGCAATTATCAATATAACTCAACCAGGTGAAGCTATATACCAAGTTTTAATGATTTATGTTCATAATTAAGGGAGATATAAAGCTTTCCGTATTCTCCATAAGAATAACATTAGGGATGAGAATGCAGGTTTGCTGCTAAGATGATAATCAACAAAAATCAATTTTTTGTGGAAATATCAATTTACCAGTACTACGTGAAGCCACCTACCAAATTTCATCAATATACGTTCATAAATAATCGAGATATCAAATTTTAAATATTCTCCATAAGGATAACATTGGACAACATACTGTGTTTAGCACTTTGAATATCTCGGCAACGGTTGGACGTAGAATCACAATTTAAACACCAAAATGATTATTTTGTAGAGCTAAACTGATTGGTAAAAGCAAATGTGAAGTTTACATAGAAATGAACTGAGGAAAAGCCAAAAACATTTTCCCCCTAAGATTAACATGGGAGATTTTATGAGCAGGGTTTTTGGATTTTCTCCGCAACCATTTAACCTAGGTTAATAACTCAAAATACTAAATTATTTGTTTTTTTAAGCTCTATAACATGGTCAAAACCAAAATTAAGTTTTTTAAAAATTTTAGGGTGAAAAATGCAAAAAACTGATTTTTGGAAAATTTAAAACCCCCATAAACCCCCCTTCCCGTGGTCCGATATTTCTGGTTTTCGAACTTAAAGTCATGAATCTCAGTTTACACATTTGAGCCAAATTTCTTCGAAATTGGACGTTTTTTACTCAAGTTATCGCGGTAACGGACATATATATATATATATATATATATACATATATATAAATTTGAATGAATAGTGTTTTTGGCATCTGGGGACCTCAAAACAAAAAGTTATCATGGTCTCGGGCTTAAGTCTTACCATGAGACCTACGGTAATAGCTTCTTCCCTATAGGGGAAATTCGCTAAAAGGACATTGTTTTGAAACTGAATGTTGTTATCAGGTCTAACCTCACTTTCACCGCTCCGCACGCGTACTTACACCGGCCGGTACTGGATGACAGTTTTAAACAGGCACGGCCTACTATATCACTTGCTGTGTTTCGCCAGCTAATCGAAGATTACGTTCGCAGAGAAGTTGGTTTGAACGTTTATTAAGCGGTGAGGGTGATGTTTGTTTGCACTATATATTTCAATTTTCTCTAGTCTGTCCAGCCTGCAATATTTAACGCATACGTAGAGGACTTCCAACCCCTCAGAAATTGATCTGTACGTGTAGCCAGTGTCACGTATATGGGTGGCAAAATTAGAATTTCTAATGTTTGATTGTTTACCACTTACTGCTTTGATGTGTTCTTTGTATCTGGTCTCAAAGTTCCGTCCGGTCTGTCCTATATAATAAGCTTCGCTATCACCGCAGTTGACCTTATATACGCCTTGAGGTTAGACCTGGTACAACATTCAGTTTCAAAACATGTTTCAATGTCCTTTTTGTTTCATATGTTCGTTCGTTTTGAGTTTTGTTGTAACCATCGACAAGAACGTCAAGTTCACTAGTATGTGTTAATTAACCTTGGACACCCGTGCTGATGATGCCCCTGGAAAATAGGGGCGAAACAATTGTCCACTAGGATAGAAATTACATGGATTGCAGTGGACGGTGAGTCTCTTGGTCTTGAAAGCAAGTCCTGGTCGCCAGTAGTTACAATACATAAGAAGTTATCAAACACAAGAAATAAATCGCAGGGACTTACTTTGGAATTTGATTATGCTTTAGTTTTAAAGCAGTGTGCATAATTAAATGGATAATTTAATATTTAAATAGCTCTAATCGTGTAATAGTCTTTTTCTAACTTTGGCAAACGTCAACAGTATGGAATGTAACATTTTAGAGGAAGATGTTAGTTTGATTCCAAATGATTACTCCAATTTTTTTCGGGAATTTCTCATAGAAAATTATTAAAAATGATTAGGCATGACTCGAAGACAGCTCAGTTTATCATCACTACCAATCACAAGGTCCCATGAGATTCGAGGATTGCCAAGTAGATTACATTCAATGTTTCATGTGTAGTGTGCAGTCATTGTTTTGTTCATTCATCACTACCAATCACCAGGTGCCATGGGACTCGAGGATTGCCAAGTAGATTAAATTCAATGGTTCATGTATAGTGTGCAGTCATTGTTTTGTTCATTCATCACTACCAATCACCAGGTCCCATGGGACTCGAGGATTGCCAAGTACATTACATTCAATGGTTCATGTATAGTGTGCAGTCATTGTTTTGTTCATTCATCACTACCAATCACCAGGTCCCATGGGACTCGAGGATTGCCAAGTACATTACATTCAATGGTTCATGTATAGTGTGCAGTCATTGTTTTGTTCATTCATCACTACCAATCACCAGGTCGCATGGGACTCGAGGATTGCCAAGTAGATTACATTCAATGTTTCATGTATAGTGTGCAGTCATTGTTTTGTTCATTCATCACTACCAATCACCAGGTCCCATGGGACTCGAGGATTGCCAAGTACATTACATTCAATGGTTCATGTATAGTGTGCAGTCATTGTTTTGTTCATTCATCACTACCAATCACCAGGTCGCATGGGACTCGAGGATTGCCAAGTAGATTACATTCAATGTTTCATGTGTAGTGTGCAGTCATTGTTTTGTTCATTCATCACTACCAATCACCAGGTACCATGGGACTCGAGGATTGCCAAGTAGATTACATTCAATGTTTCATGTATAGTGTGCAGTCATTGTTTTGTTCATTCATCACTACCAATCACCAGGTCCCATGGGACTCGAGGATTGCCAAGTACATTACATTCAATGGTTCATGTATAGTGTGCAGTCATTGTTTTGTTCATTCATCACTACCAATCACCAGGTCGCATGGGACTCGAGGATTGCCAAGTAGATTACATTCAATGTTTCATGTATAGTGTGCAGTCATTGTTTTGTTCATTCATCACTACCAATCACCAGGTCCCATGGGACTCGAGGATTGCCAAGTACATTACATTCAATGGTTCATGTATAGTGTGCAGTCATTGTTTTGTTCATTCATCACTACCAATCACCAGGTCCCATGGGACTCGAGGATTGCCAAGTACATTACATTCAATGGTTCATGTATAGTGTGCAGTCATTGTTTTGTTCATTCATCACTACCAATCACCAGGTCGCATGGGACTCGAGGATTGCCAAGTAGATTACATTCAATGTTTCATGTGTAGTGTGCAGTCATTGTTTTGTTCATTCATCACTACCAATCACCAGGTACCATGGGACTCGAGGATTGCCAAGTAGATTACATTCAATGTTTCATGTATAGTGTGCAGTCATTGTTTTGTTCATTCATCACTACCAATCACCAGGAGGTCCCATGGGACTCGATGATTGCCAAGTAGATTACATTCAATGTTTCATGTATAGTGTGCGTCATTGTTTTGTTTATTCATCACTACCAATCACCAGGTCGCATGGGACTCGAGGATTGCCAAGTAGATTACATTCACTGTTTCATGTGTAGTGTGCAGTCATTGTTTTGTTTATTCATCACTACCAATCACCAGGTCCCATGGGACTCGAGGATTGCCAAGTAGATTACATTCAATGTTTCATGTGTAGTGTGCAGTCATTGTTTTGTTTATTCATCACTACCAATCACCAGGTCCCATGGGACTCGAGGATTGCCAAGTAGATTACATTCAATGTTTCATGTGTAGTGTGCAGTCATTGTTTTGTTTATTCATCACTACCAATCACCAGGTCCCATGGGACTCGAGGATTGCCAAGTAGATTACATTCAATGTTTCATCTGTAGTGTGCAGTCATTGTTTTGTTCATTCATCACTACCACACAATTTTAACAACTTAATTACACCAATATAACAAAATACCATCTGCCTTTTTGCAAATGAAGTCCAGGGAGACGGTTTAATTTACGTGAAAATCATATTTTAAAACCGTTATTTAAAAACACGAATGTTTTTTTAAACCGACATTTTTATATATATATGGACAGATACAATTTTTAATTAGCGTGACTTCAAACTAAGACAGCCAGAAGTGAAATTTTGACGAAATTCATGTGTCATTTACATAGAACATAGAACATTTGAATGTCAGCAACAGCAAGTGGCCAAAGATGACTTGTAATTAGTCGAAACCAGTTCGAATAGAAAGGAATACATTGTGACACCATAGGCTGCAAAGGTTAGGCGAGTTCATAAGTGATAACTATCTAGATGTACTCAAACTGTTTCGTTCGAAAACAATTATAGTACAGAGCTTCGGAACATCAATTCGGAATTCTTAAATGAATCAGATTTGTTGTACTGTTTACCCTTATGCTATTTTACATTCATAATCTGAATGTTTAAGATAAAAACTGAATGGTTTTATTTTGAATGTCCTACAGTAACCTTCCAGTGCACCCCTTTAGACCAAGATTTTGGTTAGCCTATATTTTTGTAATATTATAATGAAAGAACAAAAATATGTTTTAATAGGTACACCGAAGCAGAGGCAATAAAAATTAATACAAAATCAGTGATCGTCTTGTGTCCTACGGTTACTTTAACTATCCTAAACAGAAGTTGAAGATGTAAGAATTTATAATATGACTCGTACAGTGTAATTTATATGTTTTGTTCTTTCTTACTGTGGTTGTAG
This sequence comes from Allygus modestus, assembly GCA_963675035.1. Lineage (NCBI taxonomy): Eukaryota > Metazoa > Arthropoda > Insecta > Hemiptera > Cicadellidae > Allygus > Allygus modestus. Next base: position 22,339,590 of record OY776116.1, read on the forward strand.
ATGGTTGAATCGATTATTTGCCTATCTCACACGCGGATGTCTAATTTACGTGGATGTAAATAAAATTATGACTTTAGCAGAAAATTATAAGTGTTTGGATCAACCCTTACTTATTTCGTTATACAAAGTTAGGGCGGTCTCAAACAGGTTTCAAAATCAAATCAAACATATCATTGCCGAAACAGAGGATTTCATCTCATTCCCTAATTAACAACTGAAGAACACTGGTGAGTAAAGAGTTTAATTCAACAATGTAGTGAGTTGTTGAGGATGGATTTATATTGTTCCTGAATGTATCGCCCGACAGCATATCGCGATGAATAAAAGATTTATATCAATTGTTTACTGTTTGTCCATAAAAATACAACAAATATTTTGAAAAAATTAAACTATAGGTTTATATGGTTTAAGGGACACTATAGAGGATCCTATTTAATTTAAACTTATCACTTAACATAGAGAGGTTGTTTAAAAATATTATTGAATAACCGATTTAATCTCCTAAATAATCTATTAGTATTCTTAGGTTTGACGATGGATAAGGTGCGTAAACAAATTACTTCAAGAACTATTAAATTACTAATGTTGTAAACAATTCTGAATTTTACAATTTGGTACCCTTAATCACTGCATCTTGTTTTAAAACCATTTTAAAATATCAAATTAATAAGAAAGGGTTCTTAAGCTCACTAGACTGCAGTACTCGATCAGTGCTTAATAATAAGTGCATCATCAATTATATCACTTATAAATAAAGTCAAAATTTAAAATTAACAAACAGAACGTTTTTAAATTTATCGATTTTAGAAAAGCGAAACTTGTTCTGAATCTGGAGAAATGTTTGTATTATATTTTGTTTATTCAATGTAAACGCATAATAAATTGCCAAATAATAGTATATTTGCAAATAATTATTGCAAATAATATTATATTTGCCTTACTAAGTTAAAATATAATCTGGTTTTCACTTCTGCACACTTATCATATATTACCACTTTTTATGAGAAGAAATTGGCTACGTCTTCAAATAGGGTGTGAAATTGAGCGCACATCAATTTGCATGAATATGTAAGAAGTTTTACATAACAATGTTTAGTCAAACACTTCTCATATCGTCTCAATCACGCCCCTGTTCGAAGTGAATAAGTTAAGATATTGAGAAACAAGTAAATTTACAAATCTTTTACAGTTACAATTTTTTAATTTAGTTTAAAGAACCAAATAATATTTGATTCATAGTTGATGTATCCTTACATTTATCTTGTTGTCTTGTTGTGAATTGAGTATATATAATTATTATTAAGATATATTTGAATTAGTTTAGACAGAACAGTGATGGAATAAGAATTGAAATCCTTTATTTTTGACAGAGATAGCTCCTGAATGACGAGTACGTGATAACTATTTACTTAAATGTACTTACAAGATAATATCATTGCCAATTTTTAGTGAATTTCCTTTGGAAAGTGAACTATTAGCATGACCCGCACGGTGAAACTTAAGCCCGGGACCACCATAGAAGTTCCTAACATGACCTCCAGGGTACTCATGTTACTTATTTTTCATCTATATATATATATATATATATATATATATATATATATATATATAAAAAAAAAAAAATAATAGATCATTGAAACACAATTAACAAACAAATTGATTGTGTTATGACATATCTCTTTATGGGTTTGCAAGTGGTATTAACTGTTACCACTGTTAAGATATATTTCGGCTGTGTTCTGTATCGGTTGTATAGTTATTTCTTAGTATTGGTAAGATTGGTCATATTTCTATGGTTTGCTTGATCTAATTGTCTATTGGTGATATATATATGTGTGTGTGTGTATGCACTCCAGCGGTCGCATTTTTTTCCGATTTACTTCAAATTTGGTAGGGACGTTCCTTTCTATAATCTGTTGGACAAGTTCGTTGGGCAAAACAATCGGAAAACTCTAAACCCATTTTTTGGGGATTAATCTTTCAAATCTCGGGTTTTTGGGCCCAAAAAGGGTCAGAGAAGCCCTAGATGTAAAATTAATGCATTTAAAAAGTTGGGGATTAGAGAGGCGAAAGTTTTAAGCCCTCTCTCGTCATCCTAGCATAAATATTTACCAAGTTATTAAAGAAAATGTGTATCGGCTAAACACAGTACGTTGTCTTATGGGGGTTTTACACTAGAAAAGCCTGTTATTCCTTTGTTAAAGTACTTTTATTATCCCCAGCAACCTCACGCCTACTTTCAAGCCTGTCTGGACCTTCTCCTAACCTTGTAATGCGCAAAATTGTATTCCCAGTTTTGCAAGTAAATGAAACCAGGATTATCAGAACAGCCAAAAAATCAATGTTTTCAGATTTCAATAAAAATTGGACAAATGTATGTTTTTACACTGATTTTGAGTTTTAAAAGTTTTTATGTGGAAATTCACTTCCCTCACGTCAGCGTGCTGCGTGCGAACTCGTTTGTATCTGTTTTTGTCTGGAATTTAACGAAATTATTTTAAATCCAACCTGGCAATCTTAATTTTACTATCAGGAAAAAGACCGTAATTAATGCATATCTGTAGTGATAAAAAGCCACATTCCTGATTTTAAAATTCTGTATAAGGGGATTTATGGTCCCCATATCAATTCCAAATTTCCAATGTCTGAGTTTTTTTTTTGTAAGTGTAACTATCTCCTCATGAGAACCGAAAAATGTGAAAACATGTGAAACAAACTTTTCAAGTCTCAATATATTAAATACTTAGACGTCAACACAAGAGCAAACACGTGTAGCCAATTGTTAATCAGTTTTGATAAACCAATTAATTTATAGAGTTCCGATCTAATTGTGCGTCCCCTGTGTGGCTTGAATGGTGTAACTGACCAGCAGACGAACGTTACTGCTAGAGATGTTTATTGACTATCAGCCACCATCAAACTGTTGGGGAGGTTAGGGTCGAGATAGGGCCAGGCCGTTTAGCTTGGTGAGGTTGGTAGCTTCCTCCAATAATGGACTTATACCCCTACCACCATTGTTACTAGACTTGCCTAAGGTGCACGGTTTAGGTTTGCTGATGGTAATATTGATGGATATACATTAACTCTAAACCACGGAGAGGTACTTCTCTGTTCTCTGATCAACTCTAATAAATCCAGTCATGTTGTATAGTGGTAAAGTGGAACAAATTCCCAAACAGATGGCTTATTTATCTTATCAACCCCTTTTGAAAAGTACCAATAACTGAAGTTTTTTATGGGTTTGCACATTTTATTGAAAATTGGAGTTACAGAATGAATTACTGTAATTTCATTATATTTATGACTAATATGATACACACACTCTCTATGAGAAACACACTATCACTGAACAGTGGGTCAAATAAATTTCCGTTGACAATGTAATCTAAAAGAAAAAAACACGGTTATTAAATCAGTCTAATACAGTCAGAAATATAAGCACGAACGGTTTCCTGTTCAGCATTCCTATAGCTTCTTTCGGTTACCAACTAAAACTATTTTTCATCACTCTGTATTCGAAAATAACCCATAACCATATAGCTGAGGTTTACGAAAATTATCGATTTCCTTGTAACAAAACAAAAAAATGACCAGCTGATTTTGCCTGTCCTAAACATTACTTTTCCTGTCCAAAACAATAGATTGCCTGTCCCAAACAAAACAATTGTAGTTCCCATTTTACTCAACATTAGCACCAGTGTGATTTCGTTATTTTTGACGATTCTGTGTTCAATCAGCTGACTTTAACACTAAAATGAATTGTAAAACCGTATTGAGTTTACTTATAGAAAATTACTAGACTATGAAATATCAGATCATTTTTGTTTAAGTTTAATGTGGTTATTTGCATCGTGATAATCGTGATCGGCTTCGCCTCGCGCGTAAAATTATATCTTGTCCCGAAATAGGCCACTTTCGTGACTGGTAGTGAAGTATACTAAAAGCTTACTTATTTATGAGGTTAGATATATTTACGTTTATGAAAATACATGAGGCTATTTACATACACATAAGATATATTTCGGTGACCTTGTTTTGCCTTCAAATCAAATTCAAAATTGGATTCAAATTTGAAATTGCTTGAAATTGCCTTGCTTTTGCAGATCATTAAATGTAAAGTACCCTGGAGTATCCTGTTATATATCCTTATATTAAGTTATATCATACACGCTTCTACGCCCCCGGCCCCGGCCGGGTGGATATAAAATTATTGAATATTCTCATAAATTTATTTTTAGTTCCCAACTTATTTCACTACTCTTTATAATTAAAACATAAGTTATATTCAACTAATTACCATACACGTGGTAGCGAAAACATTGAGCCTTTAAGTAAATAAAAAAAATAAAAATTACGTATTGGTAGTAGTAGTATTTAACTAAATTTTTAGATTCAGACTTTTAAATCCAAAAAGCAGGAGTTTGTTTTGTACGTGGTTTCGAGCTAGACAAAAATGCTATTATTCACAGTAAAAATGTACAGTTCAAATACTATTAGTTCCAGTCAAATGACCATAATAGAATGTATTTGCCAATAAAAGGCCTAAGCGTGATTGTGATTCGACAAACTATTTGTCAGGATTAGACATAAAACGTTTCCCGTGAGATTGAATTCCTATCGGCCGGTGGTTATGGGGTTGATTAAATTGTACGGTGGGGGTCAGCAGCCCTTGATATGTTTATAGGCTATTGGCTAAATGCCAAACACAATAGGGAGGGGGCAGATAGGACTAGCTAGTCTGTTTAGTATCTATCGGTGAAACTCACCTATTCCAAAATAAACGTTAGAATCAAAGTGTCACTTAACTCCAGGTACACTGCACTATTATTAACTAGCCGAACACCCGTAGAAAAATTGTCAGAAGTGATTAAGATTAACTAGCTTCATCAATGAAACAACAACAATTAAATAATTTTGTTCTGAAAATAAATCGCGGATCCTGTAAACTTAAATATATTTATTTTATTTTAGGCTAGTAACTGAAAAATTTCAGTTAAACAGAGTAATTTCAATAAACTACTCGTTTATTGCCTTATTCGTTATGTAACTTCGTTTCTAACTATATTTCAATCGTGGAGTTAATCGTTGGCAAACGATCGTTACTAGATCAAATGTTGGAATTTTGTAGTAATTCTTATTTTTAATTTTTAAAAGATCTTTTTCTTAACTCCTTTACAATTCCTTAAAATGTTTTAACGATTAAGGCATCAGCCAATTTTCCTGATAAGTAACTGTGCATAAAGGTAATTTTACAAACTTTTGTCAGGTGTGGGCCGTCCCATAACATTGTACTTTGCAAAACATAAACCTGAGGAATAATTTTGTAACGATTACAAAAGTTGTTGGAAAGAAACCTACATATATTATAAATATAAATATTACATAATGATTGCTTTGAGGTACAAAAACAATTTCCGTCTTTTCTTTATTAGCGAATTTCCCCTATAGGGAAGAAGCTATTACCGTAGGTGGGTGGCATGGTAAGACTTAAGCCCGAGACCATGATAACTTTTCGTCTTGAGGTCCCCAGATGCCAAAAACACTATTCATTCAAATTTATATATATGTGTCCGTTACCACGATAACTTTTGAAAGAAACATCCGATTTTGATGAAATTTGGCACAAATGTGGAGAGTAGCATTTATGACTTTAAGTTCGAAAACCAGATCGATCGCATTATGGGAAGGGGGTTTTATGGGGGTTTACAATTTTCCAAAAATCGGTTTTTTGCAAATTTGACCCCAAAATGTTAAAAACACTCACTTTTGGATATAGCCATTTTATAGAGCTTAAAAAACAAATAATTTTGTATTTTGAATCATTAACCTAGGTTACGTGGTTGCGGAGAAAATCCAAAAAAAACGTGTCCCATGTTAATCTTATGGGAAAAAGGTTTTTAGATTTTTCTCAGATAGTTTTAGTAAAAACTTCACATTTATGTTTATTAATGTGTTTAGCTCAACAAAACAATCATTTTGGTGTTTTAATCGTTGTTCTACGTCCAACCGTTGCAGAGATATTTAAAGTGCTAAACACAGTACGTTGTCCAATGTTATCCTTAAGGAGAATAAATAAAATTCTATATCTCGATTATTTATGAATGCATATTGATGAAACTTGGTATGTGGCTTCAACTAGTTGTGGTATATTGATATTAGCACAAAAAACAAGTTTTTTGTTGATAGTCCCCGTAGCAGCAAACCTGCATACTCGGCCCCTATGTTATTCACATGGAGAATAAGTAAAGTTGTATATCTCCCTTAATTATGAACCTAAATTAAAAGAGCTTGGTATGTAGCTTCACCTGGTTCAGTTGTATTGATAATTGCAAAAAAACCACATTACTTATCTTCCTCGTTGCAGCAAACCTGCGTCCTCAACCCTAATGTTATTCTTATAGAGAATAAATAAAATGCTATATATCACTTATTTATGGATGTGTTTTTGTGAAACTTGGTAAATATCTCTATGTAGTAGTGAGTCACATATAAATGCATTGGAAATTCGCTGAGTACGCAGGTTTGCTGTGACGGGGGTATTTAAATAGCATTGTTTTACGATAGTTTTTTCTTTCCTTATAAGAGCTTCTTTCCAGTGAATGAAAGTGGCAAATAAATATAGTTGGACGAACACCAGATGGGCTGTTAGGGGTAGAATCGCATCACTAGATGGCGGTGCTTAAACGAATTGAGAAGGTGACAATTTACGACGGCAATTTAAAACCACTTCATTGACTTCAAACGTACCCTGATGAAAAAAATTCTTCATCAGAGGTTAGCGAAAAAATAGTTCACTCCTTTAGCGCATACAACAATTCTGATGGTTTATTTTTGTTTAACGAAGGAAGTGCCATAATTTAGATAGACACGTTATGTAAATATATATATATATATATATATATATTTACATAACGTGTCTAGCTAAATTATGGTACTTCCTTCGTTAGTATGAGACAAATAATAATTGCTCGAACACATTAAAAGCTACGAATGTTTTCATAATCTGGCATTTCCCTGAAGTAATTCCTTAAAAATGATTCATATATATATATATGAATCATTTTTAAGGAATTACTTCAGGGAAATGCCAGATTATGAAAACATTCGTAGCTTTTAATGTGTTCGAGCAATTATAATTTGTCTCATACTACAGTTTATTTAGATTTCAGTGATTATCTTTAAACGAAACCATCTTAAATTATGTGTATGTTTTAATATAGTTTTAGTTGTATAAATTGTTTAATAGATTAGTGTTTCAATAAAACTATAAACAATTTAAAACATAGTGCTTTAAAGGTTAACATAAGCTTGTTTCGCCTACAAACATGTGGGCAGGAAAAATGGAAACTGCTTCAGTTTTGCGTTTGGAGTTTGTACGGCGCTTGGCTTTGACCGCTTCTTGAGACAGTTCTGTGTCCCTGCAGCAGTCTAATTAATGTTGTAATTTATTGTGATATTTAGATTTTATATAAAATCATATCTATTCATTCATTGTTGCTGGATTAGGAAACCCCAGCATAGCCGCTAGCACGTCTTCCACAAGCGGAAATATTGCGCAGGTTACCGGATGGATAGGATCTAGCAGGAAAGGAAAGGGTGGGATGGGACGGCAGCCAAATTTACCTTTCAGAGGGCCAACTCCCGTGCCCCTATGGGATGAGGCTCAAACAGGGGACCCGCATTCTGCCCTTCAACTGGCCAACTCAACTGACCAGTTGTATCCAAGTTGTATCCATGTACAACAGCCAGGGACTAATCATTCTCGGGTTGGCAGGTGGGGACCAAACCCGGAGATTCTGTCCCCAGCCGCTGCAAATGGAGGGACCAAAGGTAAAAGGGAAGTTTGTCATAATGAACAGCCTTACTATATGTAATGACAACTTCATTTGCTGTACCCAATGTCAGCCTCAAAACTGGTATGGACCAGTTTTGAGGCTGACATTGGGTGGTACAGCAAATGAACATGTCATTGTATGTGGTAAGCTCATGTAATATCTATTAAAATTAAACGAATCAGCATTTACAGGTTATAATATATGTACATTTATTAAAACTATATGAATTTTTTCTTAAAATAATTGCTGTCCAAACATAATTTTCCACATTTGGAACTGGAAAATTTACTCTATGATGCAAGTGAAATGTCAAGGAGACATTAATTTACAGATAGCTCATTTACTAGTAGATAGTTTGAGATTAGGAGGTCAATAATATCTATGTTAACGATTTATCAGATCGTTCCACAAAACAGACCTGCCATCGATTCTAGATTACGTATAAAGGTAAATTTTGCCATGAATATACCATTACAATGAAACCTAAATTTAAATTGTGCTTTTTTATTTACAGACAAACAAATTTCTTTGCTGAATAATTCTGTGAAGAAAAATAAGAGCTTTTACGTACATTTTGGCCCAATCTATCTATATAAATAAAATTAGAGTTTTGTCTATACTATTTTGTCTGTCTTGGAATTATGAGATTTTTACATAGTTTCACGTTTTACACCCTAGGGAAGCCAAAACAAGTCTTATCTCAATAACTGTCTGTCTGTCTGACGGTAACGCTCAAGGACGGGGTTTTGTTCGTTTTTTACGGGAAAACGGGTGCACTGGCATTGATGAATCTTTGTTTCTTTGTTCTATACATGCGCGAGATGGTTTTAGGCTACTTTAAACTGGCATACGCCTTTTGGAAAAACGATGGCGGTCACTCAAAAACGTAATTTCGTGCGATTTTGTCACGTTTTGTTCGCTATTCACAGGGAGCACCGATTTCGATGAAACTTTTTTTCTATGTTGTATATGCGCGTTAGAAGGTTTTAGGTTGATTGGATTTTTGGAAATCATCTTTAGGAATATGCCCCACGGGGTTTTAAAGATCCTATGTTATTCTTATGGGCAGAGAATTTATTTATATTGAACCAGATGATGACATAAGCATAGTTATTCTATAAACAGTTGTAGTTTTTATTTCAAGTTTTGAGTTAAGATTGGTAATAAATGACATAAGTAAACAGAGAGGATATCTACATAACAAAATTAAAGTTTTTTCAGTAAGTTGCTTGGATTTATGAAATTTTTGCATATTTTCGCGGTTTACACCCTAGGGGAGCTAAAAAAGTCTTTTCTTAATTTCTATCCGTCTGTTTGTCCTTCAGTAACACTCAAGAAAGTGTTTTTGTTCGCTTTCCTCGGGAAAAACGGGTGCACTGATTTTGATGAATCTTTGTTTCTTTGTTTTATGCATTTGTGAGAAAGTTTTAGGTTACCTTAAACTGCTATACGCCTTTTAAAAAAATAATGGCTTCCGCTCAAAAACGTGTATTCGCGCGGTTTTGAAAGTGTTTGTTCGATTTTTCCAGGGATTCGGGTGAACTGATTTAGATGAAACTTCGTTTCTATATTCTATACGTATGTTAGAAGATTATAAGCTTCTAGTAGCCTGTTGCGGCTTCGCTCGCGATCACAACGTAATATTATATTATATTTATGTAAGATCTTCTGTTATCATGTGTTTTACTATCAACAGCTGTTTTAGTATGCAATTAATACAAATTATTCGTCTGTTTAGGTAAACAAAATCTTTTCTTATTAAGGAAAACACTATAACTTTGAAGGCCTGTGGGGCAAAGCCCGAGGACTTTTATTACAGGAATTGGTGAAACGGGACATCTACATAAAAACACTTAATTTTGACACATCGTTTGTAAAAATCCGTCCATTATTAACGGAGGAGTAGTGTTTGTAGAAATTGCCTTCACGTATGATTATATATATAAAATCATATATAAGGATTTCAACATTTTGAATTAACCTTTTTAGGGCTACACCCCACGGGATTTTCAAGATACCATTTTATAGTTATGGACAAAGCATTTATTTATACTGAACCAGTTGATGACTTAAGAATATTTATTCCATAATCAGCTGTTGTAGTTCTTATTTAAAACGTTGAGTGTAGATTGGTAGTAAAAATCAGAAGTATGCAGAGTGGGAATCTATATCTATAAAAGAGGAAGTATGTATGTATATATGTATGTAGCCTATGGACTCCGAAACCGCTCGACAGATTGTAATGAAACTTTCAGGCATTATTAAGCATTATTCAAGGATGGTTTGTGTGAAGTTTGGTGCAAATATGTTCAAAGGGCTCCGACCTAGAGGGCATACAAGGGTGCAATGTCAGGTTTTAGAAATTTAGTGTTTACAAAATTAACAGCTGTAATTAATTAACACCTGTAATTAAAAAAATTCAAAGTTTTGGGCGCAGCAACGCGCGCCGGGTAACTGCTAGTATTATCTAAATCTATATTATTCAGACACATTCACTCGCTCACATTGTGATCACTGTAACTAAAAAAGGACAATTTCTAAGAAGGTGAAATTTTGCATAGTGGTTACATATGGTTATAATAAAATGTATTATAATTGATTCATATTGTAAATGTCAGTGTTAGTTTAGAAACTATTCGCCATTTCATCCAATTTTATAGCTGACTTGATTTGATTTGAATGGACACAAAACGGGTAATAGCTAAATAATTAAACGCTTAACAACAGCCGGCTTTAAGCGATGCAATACCGCAGTGCCTCTGATAGTTATTGACTATCGACTGGCCAACCAACACCGACCACCAAACTTCAACTGGTTTATTGCAAGCGGTTACACCAAACCACAAACGGTTTACGAGCACTGATAGTGATAGTGGTAATGCTAGTTAATGACGAAACAGCAGTCTCGTAACTAACATACTCTTTTCAGAGTATCCAAATTATTACTACAGAATGTAATTAAATACGTTCAACAAAATAAAAATTATATATATCATTAATTATATATTTAACTGTTGTAAGACTGTTGTAACGACACGTATTGTGATAATCAAAAAGTAATTTGTATTACAAGCTAAACATTTGTATAGCTAAAACTTCGAGTCTAGGCTATTATTTAGTTTATAGCTGAACTTTGTTCAACATATTTATTTCCTGTATGATTAATGCCAAAATGTCTTACATATTTAAAACATGCTAATTGATTGATTAGCAAATTGTAATCTTGTTTTCTTTGGGAATATTTGATATATAATTTCTTCCATTGTATGTAGTGCACATAGAAAAAGTTTATTTTTGAAAATATTTTAAAACTACTAGGTTTGTGGGAAAAAAATCATTTTTAACTCCCTAAACCTAAGTATCCAATTTGTTGTGAAATTTGTCTTTAGAATGTATACAGACTTAAACACCTCTTGTATACAATTGTTTTAATATTGTTTTCTCCACAAGCAAAAAGCTACCATCCGTCCGGACTTGTAATTTTTTATATAAACCTCTTTGTACTCAGTATAACTACTATTATATTCCTTTCGATAAAAAAAAATTAAGAACGGTATTTTTCACTAACCTAAACAAATTAACCTACGCAAAACCGTAACCTTAAAAATGTAACATAATTAAATGAAGGATATTATCTAATATAAATTAATTATTGTGTGATTGATCGAAAAATAATAAAAACATTTTTGGAGAAAGAGTAAAAAGATCAAACGACAGAGAAGATGAACGTTGCTTGTCGGACAAATTGTTGTTTCTGCGTTGTTACGTCCCTTGTAATCACTGATGGTCCCGCACATTACAAATGGCTTCTGCCCTCATTCTGACCGTCGCCACCAATTTGTCTGTGGTAACCTTTTATTGGTTGCCAGTCCGCTTCGTTTGACATATATAATCGCACGTGTTTCTAATTTTGTCTCTGGCTCAACTCTAGCCTGTACTTTTTTGTTATTTATATCCATTATTTTTACTCATTCCTTCCTCAGGAAAGGGACCTACTAAATATTAATAAACGTAAAAATTAATAGAACATTTTAGTTTATAAAATAACAATAAAATAATTGTTATATTAAAAAGGAGTGTTAAAAATCATACGATAGGCTTCGTCTGTGGTAGTCGAAATTGTCTCCCTTGAGACAACCGATTTTAGGTCAGGCTTATACATGAAAATACTGAAAGCTTTGGTTTATTATTCAATCAAAACTGACCAAGGTCAGAAATACGGAAATGTTCAGATTGAATTATACTTGCTGGGGACCATGACCCCTAAACCATCAAACATAGCAAAAATAAAAAGTAAGTAATTCGTATAAATTAGGTTAGAGGCTTACAGTTTTTTATAACTTTGGTAAAACCTAAATATGCAATATTTCATTACATTTATAAGCAAGTTATAAAACTAACATATTAATACCCCCGTAGCAGCAAACCTGCGTACTCAGCGAATTTCCAATGCATATTATATGTCTTAATACCACATAAAGCCGCATACCAAGTTTCATAAAAATATATTCATATACAGGGTGTCCCGTAAGTAAGTACAAAAACTTTAGGAATAGGTTATATCGGTCAAAATAAAAATAAAATCAAGAATAATGTTTTTTCTAAAAATGCTTTGTTACCGATATATCCGCCATTTTGTATTTTTTCAATAAAAATGTATATCTCAAAAACTATTAAATATTACTTTATGAAACTTGGTATAGTGTTTAAGGTAGAAATTAAATAATTGCAAAAAAATTTTGTTAAAAAATATTTTTCCGTTTCAAAATAGCGGCCATTTTAATTTTTAAAACTAAAATTACTAAAAAACAGCTGATTTTATGGAAAAAATACAAGAACACTTTTCTTTAGTATTTTGAATTTTCTATCAAACGACATCAAGTTCAGAAGGATCGGGCAACAAATAGCTGAGAAATAACGATTTTTAGTTGTACAGGCCAGGCGCACCCTGGCAACTTCTTCTCATTGTCTGCGACAATCAGCTAAAAATCAACTAAAAATTTTGTTTCTCAGCTATTTGTGGCCCGATCCTTCTGAACTTGATGTCGTTTGATAGAAAATTCAAAATACTAAAGAAAAGTGTTCTTGTATCTTTTCCATAAAATCAGCTGTTTTTTAGTAATTTTAGTTTTAAAAATTAAAATGGCCGCCATTTTGAAACGGAAAAATATTTTTTAACAAAATTTGTTTGCAATTATTTAATTTCTACCTTAAACACTATACCAAGTTTCATAAAGTAATATTTAATAGTTTTTGAGATATAAATTTTTATTGAAAAAATACAAAATGGTGGATATATCAGTAACAAAGCGTTTTTAGAAAAAACATTATTCTTGATTTTCTTTTTATTTTGACCCATATAAGCTATTCCCAAAGTTTTTGTACTTACTTACGGGACACCCTGTATAAGCGATTTTAATTATTCTCCATAAGAATAACATTGGTAATGAGTACGTAGGTTTGCTGAAACAAGGAACACAAACAACTGGTTTTTATACAAATATAAATAGAATTTAACTAGGCGAAGCCACATACCAAGTTTCATCAATATTCAATCATAAATAAGCACTATATAACACTCCAATTATTCTCCATAAGAATAACATAAGAAAGCAGGTTTGCTGCAACAAGGAAAAAAAAAATGGGTTTTTATATAATTATCAATATAAATCAACCAAGTGAAGCTACATACCGAGTTTTATTAATTTATGTTCATTATTAGGGGAGTCATTACATTTTACTTATACTCCTTAAGAATAACATGGGAGCTGAGTACGCAGGTTTGCTGCTACGGGAATTATCAACAAAAAATTTATTTTTGGTGCAAATATCAATATACCAATAGTACGTGAAGCCACATACCAAGTTTCATCAACATACATTCATAAATAATCGAGATATCAAATTTTATTTATTCTCCATAAGGATAACATTGGACAATGTACTGTGTTTAGCACTTTGAATATCTCTGCAACGATTGAGCGTAGAATCACAATTTAAACACCAAAATGATTGTTTTGTGGAACTGACCTGATTGGTAAAAGCAAATGTGAAGTTTATATTAAAATAAACAGAGGAAAAGCCAGAAACCTTTTTCCCATAAGATTAACATGGGAGATTTTATGAGTAGGTTTTTTGGATTTTCTCCGCAACCACTAGGTTAATAATTCAAAATCCTATATTATTTGTTTTTTTAAGCTCTATAACATGGTCAAAACCAAAAGTAAGTTTGTTAAAAATGTTTGGGTGAAAAATGCAAAAAACAGATTTTTAGAAAATTTAAAATCCCCATAAACCTTCCCATGGTCCGATTTTTCTGGTTTTCGAACTTAAAGTCATGAATGTCATTTTACACATTTGAGCCAAATTTCATCAAAATCGGACGTTTTTTACTCAAGTTATCGTGTTAACGGACACACACATATATATATATATATATAGATTATTTATATATATAGATTTATATATATATAAGTAGGGGGCAAAGACCGATTCAGAACCAGCAAAGGCGCGGTGTGGACGCGTGGACGCGAGGACCCCCCCCCCCCCGGTGCCCCCCCCCCCGGTGCCCCCCCCCCGGTGCCCCCCCCCCCCCCCGGCCGCCAGCAGCACTTTTCGTGATGACCTTGAACATGAGGAAAAAACTTTCGAAAATTAATAATTAGCCTATTTATCCACCGATTCCCACGGGACTTTTTCCAGAGTGTAGGCCTATCCCCAGGGAAGCGAATGACGTAAGAACCCCATAGATCCACCATTAAACAAGGCCGCTATTAATTTAAAACCGCGTTTTCCTTATGGGATCTCAGCTGTTTACCGACCGATTTTGACGAAACCTCACCACATGTCGGGCCGTGACCTAAGAAAACCATCGCTTAAAGAAAATTGAAAATCCACTGTTAAACGGGCCCGCTATTAATTTTCAAACGCGTTTTCCTCATGGGATCTCGGCTGCTTGCCGACCGAATTTGATGTGACTTCGTTACACGTTGTATGCCGGCTTGGCTAAACCAAACTGCGAGTGGCTCCGTGGAGTCACGTGTCGAGGCGCGTGCTAGGGCCTACGTGACTGTCCCAGCCTGTTTACTCATTAGTGGCCTTCAAGACCCCTCCGTTCTAGAAGGTTCCGACAAGTGCGTCGCATGAGGCCTCCTCCTGACTGGAGTGCTATGTATGAGCATGTCACGTGGCGAAGCGCGTGCTAGGGCCTACGTGACTCTCCCAGCCTGATACTCATTAGCGGTTCCGAGAATTGTTTACTACTTTCACCGCTTACTGTACGGTACGTAGCTATGTTACTTCAGTGATTGTCATTGCTTCCTTCATTCAGTTTGTGTTTGGAGCTCAGTGTATGTAGATGTTCTACTTCAGTGCTGTGCTAGTCTTTACTGAACCATATTCCGAGATTTTTTAAACGTAAGTATATGTAGCTCTTATAAGTTGTAGTGTGGAAGACTATTACATTTCCCTTTATAATAAGATTCTCATTTAAGGTATGATCGTTCAGCAATTTTGAAGTCATAATGTGTAAAGAGAGGTCTGGCCCATTAATAGAAGTTGAATAATTTGCATTATGTTTTAGGGAAAACGATTCGTTAAATGTTTGAGCGAAATAATTATCTAACATTAATATTTAAACTTTTACATATCCCAGTACACTGAGCCTTGTCGTTGTTTCTTTTCAGATGGAGACGAGTGGATTTGTAATGACCTTAGAACAGTTATGTTTTATAACGATTAAAATTAATGAATCAAACTTTAAAAATTTAAAAATAGATTCATTTCCACTCTTCTAAAATTTTTTGAGGGAAATAAAATTAGGTTTTTGCTTTCCAAGCCTTTGTGGTGGGTGGAGAGTATAGATACCCGATGTTGCAGATGGCTGTTCCTCGTATGTGTGAGGTCTGCGGTCGCGTCTTCGCTGGAAACCTGGCTCGCCACATGGCAGCTGCTCACAGGGACCGCCATTTCGACTGCAACGTCTGCGGGAGACGCTTCGGGCGAAGCGACAGCCTGCGACGCCACCTCACAGCAGTTCATCCTCCCACTCCTCACGACCAAGCGCCAGGTACGGTTTTTACATTAAACAAGAAACCGTCAGTACTAATGACTTGTTTTTGAGAGAGAGTAAACGGCTTTAGCTGAGTAAATAGATTCAAGTAGTAAACAAGGGGCTGCCAGCTTCTGTTCAGTTCCTCACCCTTGTATTACTGGGCTCAAACTGGCGTTCGAGATGAGGAAGAGGTCGTCAGGCCTCTATGCAATTCCTCACCCTTGTATTACTGGGCTCAAACTGGCGATTGAGATGAGGAAGAGGTCGCCAGTCCTCTATGCAGTTCCTCACGATCAAGCGCTAGGCACGGTTTTTACATTAAACAAGAAACCAGTACTAATGACTTGTTTTCGAGAGAGTAAACGGCTTTAGCCGAGTAAACAGATTTAAGTAGTAAACAAGGGGCTGTCAGCCTCTGTTCAGTTCCTCACCTTGTATTACTGGGCTCAAACTGGCGATTGAGATGAGGAAGAGGTCGCCAAGCCTCTATACAATTCCTCACCCTTGTTTTTACCAGGCTCAAACTGGCGATTGAGATGAGGAAGAGGTTGTCAGTTCCTCACCTTCGTGTTTATCGGGGTCACTAATAGGACTTGTTTTTCCTGTTCGCTGGCCATCCGTGCCCGTTGTGCTCCGTCGCCCTGGCGGGTCCCGAGGATCTTCGCCACCATATGGAAGCGGTCCACGGTGCGAGCCCGTCTGCTTCGACTTCCTCCTCCTCCTCCGCAACACCACCCTTCAGAGACCCACGGCCCGAGTGCGACGCGTGCGGGCGGCGATTCTCCCGCGGGGACCTGCTCCGGCGTCACGTGCAGCTGGTGCACGCCAACGAGGTCCGCTGTCCCGATTGCGGCGCCCTTTTCCGCAGGGCCGCTTATCTCCAGCGGCACATGGAGAGCGTCCACCGCGGCATGAGGTTCACGTGCGCCTACTGCGACCGAGGCTTCACCCGGCGCTACAACCGGGACCAGCACGAGGCCCACAACTGCCCCGTCGTGAGGAACCTCGTTGTGGACGAGATGCCGCGCCTGCCCGTTCTGTCACCCGAGCCCCGGCCCAGCCGCGAGCCCCAGCCCGGACCCAGCCGCGAGCCCCAGCCCGGACCCAGCCGCGAGCCCCAGCCCGGACCCAACCGCGAGCCCCAGCCCGGACCAAGCACGGCACCCGACGGGATGGTGGGTGGTGGCGGACTACCCACGTTTCGCCCCATCCAACGGGCGTTCCGCGGACGCCTCCTGACCTTCGGCCTGTCCCGGCCCATGGAGGACTTCTTGGCCGTGGAGGACGCGTTGGTGCTGCTGTTCGACAGCGTCCTGGAACTGTTGGCCGACGTCAGGACTCGACACCCTAACATCAAGGTCAACATGTTCCTGGAATGTGAATTCGCCAACGTTCACGGAGCCACCTGTCTGCGGGCCTTCAAGACGAAGAACGTGCCTCTCACCGCCGCGTCCAACTTGGAGGACTTCCTATCGGCTTCCTTCCACAAGCTGGAGGAAGAGAAGGAGCAGTGCCTGCTAGTGGGCAGCGGGTGGAGCTATCTCCGGATACGCGACCTGGAGATCCGCGTCAACCTCTACACCCCGTTGGGAGAACGCGGAGCCAGGTTCGTCCAGCTTCCCAGGACCATCTGCGAGACGCGTGCCGTTATCAACGTGCAAAACGTCGATGACATGTGCTTCGCATACGCCATCCTGGCCAAGTTCGTCGCGCAACACCCGGAGAGGCCCGCATCGTACACACCGGACGTCATGGCACGCTACGACTGGGTCGGCCTACGCTTCCCCGTGGCTGTGAAGGACATCAAGGTCTTTGAGAGGAGGAACCCCATCAGCGTCAACGTGTACGGGATCGAGCGCGCCATGGTGGGGAGACGCCCCGACGGATCGCCAAAGTTCCAGGACCGCGTGTTCCCGCTGAAGATCTGCAAGCGGGAGTTGGAGGATCACCGGGACCTGCTGTACGTGACCACCGGCGGGGACAGTCACTACGCCTACATCGCAAACATGAGTAGGCTAGTGCGACACCAGCTGACGTCTTACGGCCACGCCATCCACGTGTGTAAGCGATGCTTCGCCTACTTCGACAACCGGCCCAACAAGCTGCAGCTGTCCGGTGCCGAGCGCCTGGAGGAGCATATGCGATACTGCACCGCCAAGGCCCCTCTCCGCTTGGACTTGCCGAAGAAGCAGCAGATCCGCTTCACCCACCCCGAGTACACTCGGCGCGAGCGCTTTTGCGTCTACGCCGACTTTGAGTGTGCTCTGCAGCCCGTCGCCGCTGACCCTGCGGAAGCGCCGCCTGGCACGAGGCCCCTGCAACTGCACGTCCCGTACGCCTTCGCCTACCAGATCGTGGACTCGCTCGGCCTGGAGGAGTTTGAGCCCCGCGTCTACTTCGGGGCAGACGCGTCCAAGGTCTTCATGGAGAGGCTCAAGACGGACGTGCTGGCGCTGTGGGAGTTCCTATTCAGCATGAGAGCTCTGCACCCTTCTCTGACCCGGCAGGAGATGGACGAGTACCTGGCAGCGACTCACTGCTACCTCTGCGGGAAGGAGTTCACGGACCAGGACGTCAAGGTGCGGGACCACAATCACGCCCCGCCCTACGAGTTCCGAGGAGCCGCCCACCGCTCGTGCAACCTCAGGTACCGGGAGCAGCGACACATCAACTGCTACTTCCACAACCTGTCCAACTACGACGCCCACTTCGTAGTGCGCGAGCTGGCCATCGACCCCGGCGACGTGGACGTGTTGGCCCACACGGAGGAGCGGTACATCGCTTTTACCAAGCGATTCCACTTTGGTCAGCCCGGGGACAACCAACGTCAGAGCAGTTTCGCGGTGCGCTTCCTGGACACCTACAGGTTCCTGTCCATGAGTCTGGCCAACCTGGCGGCGGGACTCCCCACGGACAGGATGCGTGAGACGAGGAAGCGCTTCCCCGACGACCGGCTGTTCGACCTGGTGCGCAGGAAGGGCGTGTTCCCCTACGACTTCGTGACGTCCTACGACACGCTGTACAGGACCAGGGAGTTGCCGCCCAAGGAGGCGTTCAGGAACTCCATGACCCTGGAGGACATCAAGGACGAGGAGTACGAGCACGCCCTCAACGTGTGGCGAGCCTTCGAGTGTCACAACCTCAAGGACTATGCCGACAAGTACCTGCGGTGCGACATCGCCCTGCTCACCGATGTCTTTGAGCAGTTCCGCGACACCTCGTTGGCAGAGTACGGGCTGGACCCCGCCCACTATTACACCCTGCCGTCCTACGCGTGGGACGTGATGCTCAAGACCTGCGGTGTGGAGCTGGACACGCTGCAGGACTTTGACATGTACCTGTTCGTGGAGCAGGGGATCCGAGGAGGCATCTCACAGGCCATCACCCGCTACGCCAAGGCCAACCACGACAGGTGCCCGGACTACCGCCCGGACGAGCCCACGCGCTTCCTCCTGTACCTGGACGCCAACAACCTCTACGGCTGGGCCATGTCCCAGCGCCTGCCGACCGGAGACTTCGAGTGGCTCAGCCGAGAGGAAATCCAGGCGTTGGACGTCGCGGCGCTGGACGCGGAGGCCGATCGAGGCTACATCTTGGAGGTGGACCTCCACTACCCCGCGCGCCTACACGACCTGCACAAGGACCTTCCCTACTGCTGCGAGACGAAGCGCTCGCCGACAGGGAAGTTCCCCAAACTGTTGACGACCCTGGACGACAAGACGCACTACATCTGTCACTACAGGGTCTTGCAGCAGGCGCTGCAAAACGGATTGGAGCTGGTCGCGGTGCATCGGGCGATCTCGTTTCGCCAGTCGCGGTGGTTGGAACCGTACATCCTGATGAACACGGAGCTGCGGAAGAGGGCCAGGACGAAGTTCGAACAGGACTTCTTCAAGCTCATGAACAACGCGGTCTTCGGCAAGACCATCGAGAATGTACGGAAGCGCCTCAACGTGAAGCTGGTGTGCACCCCGGAGAAGTTTTCCAAGTACGTCGCCAGATCCAACTTCCTGGACCGGACGTACTACACGGAGGACGTGGCCCTGGTGCATCTGTCCAAGGTCAACATCGTGTTGGACAAGCCCGTCTACGTAGGCATGACAGTCCTGGAGCTGAGCAAGTGGCTCATGTACGAGTTCCTGCACAAGATGAAGGAGCGCTACGGTGACCGCCTCACCGTGGACTACATGGACACGGACAGCTTCGTCTTTGACATCGTGTCCCAGGACGTCTACGCAGAGATGAAGGAACACCTGGACGATTTCGACACCAGCGGATATCCGAGGTCCCACCCCTGCTACAGCCCCGTCAACGCCAAGGTCATCGGAAAGTTTAAGGACGAGTGCAACGGTCTGTCCTTATTCGAGTACCTCGGCCTGCGGTCCAAATTATACTTTATGGACATCGAGGACGCGGCGACAGGCGGCAGCAAGGCTCTCAAGCGGGCCAAGGGGGTGGCGAAGGGCGTTGTCAAGAACGTCCTCACCCCCGACGACTACAGAGAGTGCCTGTTTGACGGGGTCCAAAAGCGCACCACCAACGTCCGCTTCCAGTCTCACTTGCACCGGGTCTACACCGTGGAAGTGGACAAGCTGAGCCTCAGCCCGACCGACGACAAGCGGTGCGTCCTCCCCGACGGCATCCACACTCTGCCGTGGGGACACAAGGACGTCCCGCCGCTACCAGCCAGGAGAGGAGATCGACGGATGGAGGTGGATGGTGAGGAGGAGGGGCAGCCCCAGGATGAAGACGAAGAAGAGGAATTCCCAGTTTAGTTTTAATATTAATTTTAAGAAAAATTTGTAAATAGTATTTGTAAGAAAATATAATAGCTTTATGTACAGCACGAACCTGAGTTGTTTATTTCCTCCCCTTTGCTCACTCAAAAGCCGGTAGGCTCAGAAAAACTAAAGTGAAAGGCGTTATGGGCCGTTTGGCCCGAGCCGTGCAGCTTAAAAAGCCCCCGCCAACCGGGAGCGGTTGGCGGCGCGTGTCGGGGGACGGCCCTGAAGGAGTTGCCCAGGAAGGAATTACTCAGCGGTCTGCTGACGCTCGAGGTTGCACCCTCGAATTGCTCAGCGGCTTGCTGACGCTCGAGGTTGCACCCTTGAGTTGCTAAGTGGTTTGCTGATGCCCGAGGGGTCTTGTGGCGCGCCCTCTTTGGCGGCCTTCACTGCCGCTTGGCGGGGGCTCAGCCAGTGACACGCGCCGCTGGTATATAAACCTGAGGTCCAGCCCCGCTGCCTCAGTTTTGCTAATTTTTTTAAATTTAGTAAGGGTCAAGCACTTAGCTTGAGGAGTCAAGTAAGTAAACAAGTTATATAATGAGGGATTTTCCTCCGTGAACATCAAGTCCACTAATGAGTAAACAAATTATTTAATGAAGGATTTTTCCTCCAAGAACAACAAGTCCACTAATGAGTAAACAGATTGAGTTTCTCTAAGTTTCAGTTTAAGTCAGAGAGTCAAACTATTGCCATCAATATGAACACTGATAATGTATGGGAGAGCAGTATTCCTGATGAGGACCTCATCAAGATCGTTGAGGGAATCGAAGAAAAGTATGCTAATAGCGTATGGGAAGGTAATATCCCTGATAAAGAACTCCTCGCTACCGTTGAGGTGATAGAAGAGGAATATGCTCTCCAACTGCGAAGGGAATATGAAACAATGTGGGAACGGATAACTACGTGTTGGTGCTCCCAACCTACATGTGATGAAGAATGGGAACAATATAATGCAGACTGGGAGAGTCTTCGTGCTCTTGAGATTGCAATGGAGGAGTTTCAAGCGAAAGAGAGGGCTGAGACTTCTTCACAAAAGTAATTTTAAGTTTTTAATTTATAATAAAGATGAAGAAAATAAAATTATAATTCATACAAAAATAATAAAATAACTTTCTTTAAGCGATGGTTTTCTTAGGTCACGGCCTGACATGTGGTGAGGTTTCGTCAAAATCGGTCGGTAAACAGCTGAGATCCCATAAGGAAAACGCGGTTTTAAATTAATAGCGGCCTTGTTTAAAGGTGGATCTATGGGGTTCTTACGTCATTCGCTTCCTTGGGGATAGGCCTACCCCGCGCGCGCGCGACGTTCATGCATCCCCAAACCTAACTTAAACCTGCGTCGCGACGTTCATGCATCCTCAAACCTAACTTAAACCTGCGTCTGTAAACCTAACCTAAACCTGCGTCTGTAAACCTAACGCACGCATTGGCCTACCTTAAGTAGTGAAGTCGTGGACCGCGGTTACGTCATCACCCCGTGCCTACGTGACTGCCCCAGGCTGTTTACTCATTAGCGATAATTGCCGCGATTTCGAGAATTGTCCACCGCCTTCTACTGTACGGTACGTAGCTATGTTACTTAAGTGATTGTCATCGCTTCCTTCATTCAGTTTGTCTAGTGATGTTGCAAAGTAAACACAAACATGGCTAGTGCAATTGAAGTGGATGAATCAGTCCAGACGTTGTTGAAGGAGTTGAAAGCGATGGAAGGCTACAGCACCATGTACTTTTCTCCACGAAGTCCTGAACAACCACCGCCAGCACCATCACTGAAACGGTCAGTCGCCACACCATCGAAGCTGGCGACCTGGAAATGTCCATACTGTGAGGAGTCGTTCACGTCGCGAGATGGACTTCGTCTTCATCATCGTCAGCACCACCTCTGTGTTAGAAGGAAGCGAAGAAACAATCGTTCCTCACAACCGAGATCGTTCATACAAACCTCAGCAGGAAGAGGTCCGCAGAAAGTCAACACATGTATTGATAGCAGTTGTATAAACGACATTGAAAGTGGCAATGCTCCGGAGATATCTGAAGACTTTGCATCACCATCATCCAACCAAATAACCGAAGGGGGAGGTTCCCAGAACGTCAGCATATGTGCCGATAGCAGTTGCATAAACGACAACAGTAGAAGTGTCAATCACCCGGAACTACCTGGAGACTTGGAGCTTGTGGAAAAAGATTCGAACGATTCACCACCGACTGTCAGTTGGGTAGATTCCGGTTATCAACATACAGTACAAAATCCCGCCAATCAGGGTAATGTGTTCTTGAACATCCAGTTACATCATAGAGGTCAGTATACACATGGTTGCAACTTATATTTAGATGAAAATAAAGACTATGAAATCTATATTATGATTATGAACATTATAACGCGATTGGAAAACCTTTGGGTGGACCGTTATTCAGGAGTCCCCAGAGTCACTGGTTTGACATATACAGTGAAGCCGGTGGTGATAAAGCGTGCAACTGGTAGTAATGAGGGTATCACACAATCGGCGGGGACTGCTTCCGCCCGCGATGAACACCACCCAGATTGAGAAGCGCCTGGTGGTAGTCTCTACAACAGGTATCGACTCCAGGGCTACGGTACTTCTGTTTATGACCACTACTGCCTCACCTACCTGTACTGTCGGACGGTCCTCGATATACCACTCAGCGACTACGTGCAGCTCTTCGACCCGGTCGCTCCCACCATAACGAAGCACTGGTCCGTAGGCTCTTCTACTCCATCTTCGCTTAAGTCTATTTTTGTGTAAATACCTTTTGAGTTCTTGATTGTAATATGTTTGTGTGTATATTCTTATTGTGTTTCAATAAATGTTGTTGTTTCTCGTTAACTGTTGTTTTCACTTGTCTTTCTCTTTAGTATTTAAGAAAGAATATCGAATTTTTAACAATTTTGAAAGTTTTGTTTTGAAAACATTATAGTTTTACAAAATACAGTTTGCATTAGAAGAGTCTTTTGAAAGTAAATGTCAGGGAAATGCAAGGGGTAGTAACAACACAGATGTATGCTGTAAACTAAACTGTTTGACTATATTTGCTTACGAATACTATTTACAAAATATACTTAATTATATTTAAGTATTATATATTAGCCTTATTCACTATGTTTATGCCGTTGGGGACATTTTCTCTACAGTAGCACATTGTAAATCCTTCTTCCTTTGCTTTTTTCAAGGCTTGTTTGAAATTCCTCCTCTGTGTTCGAATGCACTTGTATTCACAAACTCCGTACTGCTCTAGAAGGGTTTCCCTAATCATTACACAAAATATATGCTTCAGATTTACATCTTCAGGCAACACTGCCACTTTAGGTGTCTGTTCGATCAGCGTTTGATTCATGGATTGGTTTTCCATACACAATATATCATTTGTAGTTTTAAACTCGGAGTTTGTTTGATCTAGCTTTCGGTTATTTGTTAGCGACTTCGTAAGTGATTGTAGCAGCCTTTGGTTCTCGTTTATAAGTCTGTACTGACCATTTTTTTTTTTTTTCTAATGGATGGTAAAACTTCTTCAAAGATCCAATCTTGAAACTTCTCAGCAATGTGCATTTTAGATTTCATAAGTAACGAATATAATCCCGACTCTTTAAGAAAGATTGAATGTTTCTCATTATAGGTTAGGGGGAGATTTTCGCTCCCCCATACTTCAGGAATTGTTTTGCGATATTTTTCTCTAACATGTACTCTGATTGCTTCTTTAGGGTTAGCGTAGCCCAATATTGTAGCTACATCCTTAGCTTTGAACCATGGATTATCGCTGCTGTCAAACAGTACAGACAAAGGCTGATCATTAAACACATAGGCGGTTAACTGGTTCATTTTATAGGTTAGATCAAAACGTCGGGTGAACACTCTGACAGAACGTCACACAGCAACACTATTACACAAACACACACTTCAAACTCCCGAACAAGAATGAGCCCGTGGGTGTTTGACAACTGGTGTTCGGTTGATTTAATTTTCTATTTTTATTTCTTTAAGGTACAGGGATCGAGGGAAGGGAGAGAAGGGAAATCTCCTCTTATTAGAAAGATTTTCTTCTAATCCCTAACATGAAAAGCTTTTGTGGCCTTGAAAAAGGCCGATTATGATGGTGGAATCAGGTGGAGGCTAAGGTGTTGGGAAATATTTATTTTTTAATGTTGAAAAACTTTGTTATTTCATCTGGGTGGAGTTCATCCGTTCGTTGATTCCACCACATTTCAACAAGCATCATGTACTTCTGCTCATGTTCAATGGCGTAGATGTGCTCTTCTTCAATAGGGTAGAAATTCATCTTGTAGTCCATGTCCCGCTGCCAATATTCCCATTCCAAGTCGTCCAGCGGACAATGGTTCCACATGCTGTTGATTCCCCGTTGTTTGGAGTACAGAGCGTCGTCAAGATCTTGGATGGTTGAATACACCTTTGGTTCATGAACGTGCTTGAACTTTTTATCATTGCGCCATAGCCTCTTTTTATGGAAATGCTTCAAGGTGCAATCATCGTCGTCCTTTTGGTTGTAGAATTCATCACCTTCAAAGTAATCATCTTCATCGTCAAATGGCCTCTTCTTATCATTGCTATTCATTGACGTTTCCACTGCAACACATACATCTTCCAACTCGACGTCTGTGATGGCACAATCCCACTCGATGTTGTCCATGATCTCTTCGTAGCTGTTGTCGCTTCGGAACTCAAGGTGTATCACAGAGACGGCAATACTTCGCCCGCACAGTAAGAGCTCCAAAGACAAACTGACTAAACCCTTGAGGACGCGCTCATAAATAGCACTCCGGTCGGGATGAGGCCTCGGCCGTGGAACTTTCCACCGCATCGCCCTCCAGAGGAGCTTGGTAGTGTAATGTAAGCGGTAAACAGTTCCCGGAACAGTAGTCGATTCAAAACCATCAAAGGCACAGTGGTTCCTTGAAACTAGATAGTTACATATTCTTGTACGGAAATTCCAACATGATCGAGTCAGCATGTCGCTGACCCTGTCCTTATGCCTCACGATAGAGTGTGGATGCTGTCGGGGAGGATGCACCGCCTGTGAACAGTAAAACAAGTCCTATTAGTTACCTCGATAAACACAAGGGTGAGGAACTGGCGACCTCTTCCTCATCTCGATCACCGGTTTGAGCCCGGTAATATAGGAGTGAGGAATTGTACAGAGGCCTGGCGACCTCTTCCTCATCTTAATCGCCAGTTTACCAGAGCCCAGTAAATACAAGGGTGAGGAATTGCACAGAGGGCTGGCGACCTCTTCCTCATCTCGATCGTCAGTTTGAGCTCGGTAATACAAGGGTGAGGAATTGCATAGAGGGCTGGCGACCTCTTCCTCATCTCAATCACCAGTTTGAGCCCGGTAATATAGGAGTGAGGAATTGTACAGAGGCCTGGCGACCTCTTCCTCATCTCAATCACCAGTTTGAGCCCGGTAATATAGGAGTGAGGAATTGTACAGAGGCCTGGCGACCTCTTCCTCATCTGATCGTCAGTTTACCAGAGCTCAGTAAATACAAGGGTGAGGAATTGCACAGAAGGCTGGCGACCTATTCCTCATCTCGATCGTCAGTTTGAGCTCGGTAATACAAGGGTGAGGAATTGCACATAGGGCTGGCGACCTCTTCCTCATCTCAATCACCAGTTTGAGCCCGGTAATATAGGAGTGAGGAATTGTACAGAGGCCTGGCGACCTCTTCCTCATCTGATCGTCAGTTTACCAGAGTCCAGTAAATACAAGGGTGAGGAATTGCACAGAGGGCTGGCGACTTCTTCCTCATCTCGATCGTCAGTTTGAACCCGGTAATACAAGGGTGAGGAATTACACAGAGGGCTGGTAACCTCTTCCTCATCTCGATCGTCAGTTTGAGCCCAGTAATACAAGGGTGAGGAACCGTACAGAGGCTGGCAGCCCCTTGTTTACTACTTGAATCTGTTTACTCGGCTAAAGC
The DNA here is from genome assembly GCA_963675035.1 of Allygus modestus. Lineage (NCBI taxonomy): Eukaryota > Metazoa > Arthropoda > Insecta > Hemiptera > Cicadellidae > Allygus > Allygus modestus. The sequence continues at coordinate 22,366,218 of OY776116.1, forward strand.
CGTTTACTCTCTCTCTCGAAAACAGGTCATTAGTACTGGCGGTTTCTTGTTTAACATAAAAACCATGGTTGGCGCTTGATCATGTAGGCATAGGGATGACGTCATGGAGGTTTCTACCGAGTTGTTTACAGCTTCGGTCCTACTCACCAGTCTCCTTCTAGCATTACTGACAAGCGGTACACCATGTTCCACTTGTTTGCAATAGTTACAGAGCCAGTCGGGCCCTACCTCGTAACAAAGCCATTTCACATCAATTCCACAATAACAGAAGTAGATTCAATAGACGCTGAGGTGTTTCTACAAACGGTGTATTATTACACAAGATGCTTCTTCGGTAGATTATATATTGACTTCTGGTTGGATAGACCGTTAGCCCCACACAAATGTCGACAGCTTAGGGCTGACCTGGGAGACGTGAGTTCAATAGCGACACACGTCTCATGTCGCAACGTCATAGTTTGGCTCCTTCGAGAAGCTAATCCCCCGATATATGCGAGGGTTGTAGTAAATGGAGGGTAGGTTAAGCATAACTTTTATGAATAAAATAAATATATTAAAGAATAAAAAAAGAAAAAATGATAGATAACGTCCACAACACTCTGAAAGCTTCTAGGAGGTCGCTGATGAGTAAACAGCCCCGGGCGGTCACGTAGGCCCTAGCACGCGCCTCGACACGTGACTCCACGGAGCCACTCGCAGTTTGGTTTAGTCAAGCCGGCATACAACGTGTAACGAAGTCACATCAAATTCGGTCGGCAAGCAGCCGAGATCCCATGAGGAAAACGCGTTTGAAAATTAATAGCGGACCCGTTTAACAGTGGATTTTCAATATTCTTTAAGCGATGGTTTACTTAAGCCGCTGCCCAACATGTGGTGAAGTTTCATCAACATCGGTCGGTAAACAGCCGAGATCCTATAAGGAAAACACATTTAAAAATTAATAGCGGGCCCGTTTAACAGTGGATTTTCAATTTTCTTTAAGCGATGGTTTTCTTAGGTCACGGCCTGACATGTGGTGAGGTTTCGTCAAAATCAGTCGGTAAACAGCTGAGATCCCATAAGGAAAACGCGGTTATAAATTAATAGCGGCCTTGTTTAATGGTGGATCTATGGAGTTCTTACGTCATTCGCTTCCCTGGGGATAGGCCTACACTCTGGAAAAAGTCCCGTGGGAATCGGTGGATAAATAGGCTAATTATTAATTTTCGAAAGTTTTTTCCTCATGTTCAAGGTCATCACGAAAAGTGCTGCTGGCGGCCGGGGGGGGGGGGGGGGGGCACCGGGGGGGGGGGGGGGCACCGGGGGGGGGGGCACCGGGGGGGGGGGGGGACGTCCTCGCGTCCACGCGTCCACACCGCGCCTTTGCTGGTTCTGAATCGGTCTTTGCCCCCTACTTATATATATATATATACATATATATAAATTTGAACGAATAGCGTTTTTGGTATCTGGGGACCTCAAAACAAAAAGTTATCATGGTCTCGGTTAAGTCTTACCATGAGACCTACGGTAATAGCTTCTTCCCTATAGGGAAAATTCGCTAAAAGGGCAAAAAAGGTAAGGTTCATTATATATTTAGAGCACTTCCCAGATCAATGATCCAGGAGGTCAAACAAGTGAAGAAATCATGAAATTAATAAAACCGATGGACATTTAAAACAATAAAATTAATTATTTTGTTAAGTACTTTGGTCAAGCTATAGAAACCGTAAACAATTCCTATCAGGGTCAACAAATAATACTTCCGATATCAACTGTTTTATCAAAATTTGATTACTGATATTATCATCACAACATAAGTACTGACGTTGTAATGAAATTTGAGAGCGTATCTTGGTATACATAAGCACAGCAGGTCATTCAAAACTACAACGTAAGTTGAAACGTACTTAAGACAATGTCCTGTGTATACCGGGAGTTGTATGATCAACGTAGTTGCCGCGATCGCCGGTAGAATGCGTTTGCTTCAAGTGTGAGAGACTTCGTCAGCTTGCGCCTAAAGGGTGATTCCACATCTTGTGAAGATCATCACATCTTCATATCTTGTGCTTTTTACATAATATGTACTTTTTATAATAATATTATTATGAACATTTCTGTGTATTATATAATGTTTTATGGGTTTCCTGTAAAGTTTCTACAAGCTTGTTTTAATTTAAAATTAATTTAACTTAATTTAAAATTTTAATTTAAAATAAATATATTTTAAATGTAAACTTAGATGTTTGCTAATAAATGATGAAAAATAATAAAATATGCAAAGTGTAAACCCTCACTGATACTAACTGAGAAAATATGCCACATTATTTGACTCCAATGTTATTATAAATACCTTATCAGTCATTTAGTAATGCAAGTGCAAGGCGCATAGGTGTAATTTTTCAATTTTGTATAATGATTATTACGGTTCCAAATTAAACAAATATTTAAAAAGTCATTCTTATACATTCAAAAATTGTATTTTTAGTTACGTACTTTATTTTCTTTATGTATTCAATATTTGCAAAATGTTATGCTTTTAATATGAAAGATTTTGTAAAACTAATGTTGACTTTTATAGATTTCATAGGACAATTTACCCTCACTATTAGCAAATTATTACATTTACATAAATCTGTCCGGTTATCAAATTGGGAGTACATTTACTCACACAGACTCAGGGTTTTCTACTTAAAGTGATACACGAACAGCTAATATTATTTAAAACAGACTAACACTGCCCAAACAATGAATCAAACTTTTTAACCCCCGTTAATTGCTACCGTGGCCGGCTACCCTATAAAGCGAGGATTGAATGACACTCCCCCTCCCCCTGAGTAGACAGAGGGGAGACAGAATGGGGTGGGATGTGGTGGAAGTGGGGTTGGCGTTAGGGGTTGAACAGGGGGGAGGGAGACCACCGCGCCGCCACCCCCGCGTATATAAGGAGCAGACGACGCGACGCGCAGCACTTTCAGCACGACTTCTCCATCGTCAGCAGCATCAGCAGTAGCAGTAGCAGCATGTCTATCCCGGAGCGTCAGCAGCCCAGCCGCAGCGTCAGCCTAGACCAGCTGCTAGCAGACTTGTACCAGCTGATCGGGGAGCTCCTGCTGATTCGCAGACCAAGGGTGTACAACGCTGCAGGTACGTTGGTGCTGACTTCTTCTTGGGTTAACTTGATAATAACTTGTGTTGTGTGTATGGTGGTTATGTTTGCTTATTTGTTTTTAAAATATTAACATCTACATTTAACACATTTAAGTTACATTTATTCACTGTAGGTCGTAAAGATAAATCATCGGGTTTTGTCCACATCAAAGATATCATATGATTAGCACAGTACTAATCCTTACTGTTAACCGATTTACATAATTACAAATAAATTAATAAAACGAATTAATTTTCTTCGCTATTTTATATTTCAAAATAATAAGATTAAACACGTACAGTATGCCACTTTAAAACGAGTTTTTGTAAATTATAACTTGTTTTTAGCTTGAAACAAATTATAAGTTTGCAGGATAACATAAACTAACGTTGTTATTTAAATGTAAGTTTAGTGTATTATTACAAGTTATCATTTTTATAACGAAAGTTCATAAGAAATATAACATAAAAACGAAAATGTTTTAAATATTTTATCAAACTTATATTTTAATTTGTTTTATTTAATTTAACTTAAATATTGTATTAAGAACTATTTAAAATGAAACAATTCTTAACGGGTTTGCAATTACTTATATCCTTTTTTAATCAAATCGTTTTAACAACTTGGACCAAGTGTTACTTTGGTCGTCTCGTCCGAGACTACGGTCTTTCTAGAAATAAATTTGATAGTTAAATTAGGATTTTAAAACTATTTATTAAAATAATTATAACCATTGACACGACTATTTAGTCATTACTAATTTTATCCTAAATACTTATATTTAAAGAGTGAACTATATAATATACCTAAAGTTTAACTATACCTTTTATTTATAAAACAGTGTTTGTGTAGTTGTATTATTAATTAAATTTGGTTTATTTGTGGGACATTTAAAATTTAAGTTATGAACTTATTATAAATACGTCTGAACAAATTACTTTCAAAAGATTTGGGCATATATTTTTGGAAACTATTTGAAGCACAGTGTATAAGTTTTTATTTATGCTTATTATATTTCATAATTGTTGTATTAAAAGCTCTTACTTATTTCAAGCAATTTTCTAGTTACAATGTTACGATAAATGGGTTTTTACTTTAAATTTAAATATAACATCATAAATATTCATTTGTTTCAATAAGTTTGTTAAAGAGGAAAATTAGATGGAAGTTTAGAGTTTTAAAAATAAATGACAATTATATGGAAAAAGTTAGTAAAATGTAGTACAGTCACGTAATATCGTATTATAGTTTTCGTGATTAAACAAAAAATAGAAGCAATTGAGGTTTCAAAACTTAGAAATTACATTAATTATGACGCATATAGAAGTGTAAAAAACTTATGAGCAACAAATAAACTACACCAAATATTAACAATAATCTACACAGTACCAGGTAAGGTAAAATATTAAAATAATATTTACTTATTGAAAATACTACGCACAGAACTTATCGTTATAATGATATTTATAATATATTATTTCTAATCTTACTTAGGGAAGAGCCCATATTCTAAATAATTTTAAGGAACTGCCAATAAATGTTTAACATTTAATATGTTTAATGTTTAGCTATGTTATCAGCCATCCTACTGCACCAGTTTTAATTCAGTGATAAAATTCGTAATTTTATAAAATAATTTATTATACTCTACAGATATATTTGTATAACTTCTCCAAGCTTTGTAATTGAGCTTTTTAATTTAATAATTGAAATTCTGTGCAATTTAGACCCACTTAATTAGATAGCTTATTTATTAAAAACCTTATTGATACTTAGATTTTTTTAATTATTGATCCTTACGAAAATCTAATACTTATTTGCATTATTATCATTGAAGCCCTTTATAACAAACAAAACTTAGCAGAGGAGTTTTTAAACAAAAATAATTGAAAAAATTGGTTAAAATTATGAAAAGCTTTCTTACTTTAAAATTAACAGAGTTTTTGTTGTATTCCAGCGGCTATGGCGACACCTCCGCCACGTGGGTTGTTCGCTTCGTTCAACAACGATTCCTGCCCCTTCTGTCCTGGTAGGAAACTTGATTTGGTACAAAAAATAAATAACGAGAAATAAATGCATGTTGCAGCTTTTACTAAATAAGATATTGATTGTTCATTTTACATAAAATGGCCAGGAGTTTCTTTGCTTACTTCATTATTTTACTGCACGCAATTAAAAAGTGTCTTACAACACTTAAAATATATTTACTCTTCAAACAGTTGTAACATATAATATGGTAAATATGTATAACAGATGGTACAAACATTGGGCCCGACGATGATCCGGTGGACCCGGTTAAAATCAATTGCTTTGTACCATCGTGAAAGATATTTAACTTACAGTTTTAATTTACTCTTTGAAATGTTTTATGACGTTTTACAATTGCGTGTCGTCACTATAACAACACATAGAATCGCTACTAAACACATAGATCATTAAAAAGTTGAACTGTATTACATTAGCGTAAATGATTTGTATTGTTGGGTAAGTAATTTAAAGACAACTACAATACACGTTATTAGAACCAATTCACTGTTTGGTTGGTTTAAGGTTTGGTGTTTAGTTTTAAGGTTTGTTTGTTTGGTCCTTTTTATAAATATAGTGTTATTTGAAAAAAAAAAAAAAAAAAACTTTAACCGATGAATATTAATTGTACAGGTTTATAATGTTAAACATTAACTTTTTAATGCAACAATACTCGCAGGATTGCAAGTTTAATTTTCCTAACAGATTGATGTAATCTTAATCATTTGCTTATAGTGAAGGTAAATTGTCCTGATGAAATCTATAACAGTCAACATTAGTTGTAAAAAGTCTTTCATAATAAAAGCATAATACTGACGGAGTTGAAAACTAAATTATTTCAATAACCCCTACTTAGAAATTTTATAGTTAAGATTTAAATACCGGTGACGATTAATAGGCTAAATTTCTAAAGGCTGTGTTTTAAAATTCAAATGATTAAAAATTAAATATTTATACAATTATCAATTATGTCAGGCTTAAGTGAATGTGGAACAGCTTTTTAATGTTATTCGATCACGTGTTGCAGGAAAGTCAGCTGTGAGGGGACAGCAACGCCGGGCGGTGCGTTGATCAATAGGTCGTCATGGGGTCTCCTCTAGAGGGGTGGTGTGTTGGTAGATGAATGAAATAATCGTAACCGTAAAAAGGTATTCCACAACTTAACTAAATGCTGATGATGCAGGTTATATTTTGATACAAAATCTCGCAGATGAATGAATTATTAATAATATTTAAATTTACACTTTCTCTGTGAGAAATATATTAATACATTTTCGCGCAGCTTTTAAAGCTTTTACTGTCAGATATTGTCAGTAAATCAAAATAAATAAAATTGTATTTTCGAAACACTACATACAAATAAGTACTATATTAACATATTTTAACGATAAAAACAATAGTTTGTGGCACTAAAAAAAGTAAAATAATTTGATATATTTAAATAAACAAGACATTATGTATTTACACTTTTATACGAGTTTTTAAGATAAGTTTTACATGAAGTATGAAATATTGTATTATATGATAAGACAATTTTTATATTTATATTTGATTTAGATTATAAGCTAAACAAAGCTGCATTGTGATAAAACACTACAAGATGAACAGTCAGCTACCTCTACTTGTAAAAAAACAAATTATTCAGTTTTTGTTACTAAAGCGACAAAATAAACTTTATTTTCCAATAAATACAATTGTTATATTAAAGCAGATTGATCGTAATGTACTTCCAAAAATAAAACTTTAAATTCATGTTTTAAGCCCCGAAACTATAATTAGACATATTATGGTATATTTCTGCCAGCAGTTTCAATATGAACCCAAAGTGTGTTGTTTCTGCATTACTCAGTTTTCAAATTCCGTGGCAGGAGACAAAAATTCGCTTTCAAATAATCCGCTATTAACGAAGAAATGAGAGCGGGCTTTTGTTTCCTGTCCTGGAGTTTGAAAATGGCGTAAAGCCTATGTAACACATATTGGAACTGCTGAGGTATTAATATATTCTAATATGGAAAATATATTATCAGACATTATAAACTTAGTAGAGATAGTTGACAGATTGTGTATGTATCTTTGGTGTAAAAAGCGTCCTGTGATGTCTAATGTAATCAATGTGTTCAATATACTTAGCAATGCTTGTTGTCTTTGCTTCACTTAGTGTAAATGTAGAAAACTGTTTTACAGAGTCAGTTCTTTCATTTAATGTTCAGAGTTCAAAGTTTGGTGTATTAATGCAAATCCATAGCAATATTGCTAACTTTCTCATTTAAAAGTTTACTGATAAATGAATTTGTAATAACAAAATAGATTAAAATAAATATTTTGGAATCATCCGCCAAAATGTAAGTATTACTGTTTATGAGTTACTGCAGTCAATGAATTTAACAATGAAAATAAACCACAAAAAAATTAATGATGAGTAGCGAAACATAAAAGTTGTAGTTACCAATTTCGTAACATAATGTAAAGAAATTCAATTCAAATGTGTACTATTAACAGTTTGTTAAGGTTTGTGTAACAGTTAGAATTATTAAAAACATTTTCTTAATGATTCATAAATGAGAAGCCGTAATATTGGTTTAGTAACTATCTGGAATTTAAAAATTTACCAATTTTTAATACATATATTTTTAATTATTTCATATTGGTAAATGTTATAATTTCAAATTAGTTAGTGATTATTGATTAAACTAAAACTCCTTAAAGTAATCAAGTGGTAAATATATATTTATGATTTTAAAATTGCTAAAGTTTGAACTTAGCTTGATTTAAAATCTTAAAACATTGAAAAAACGTCTTAAACTAAATTTGTCTTTTTTAGGTGTAATCATATACAGTTATAGCCACTTCAGATGTAATGAAGAACAAGATTTTACAAATCAAACAATTATTTAAAAATAAGATATGTTTCAATGGTTAAAATAAAACCAACATCGGATTATAATACTAATTCTTTTTTAAACAAGAGACAATTTTTCGTTATATTAATTATAATTTAAATTTAATGTAATATAGTCTTTCACTAGTTTAAGAGAACGAGTCTTTCAATCACTGGGTCTTTCACTAGCTGTAGCATCCACTGTGACAGTGTGTCATGAGCGTTTCACCCTAACCATATTTAATATAAGCAATTTTTAGTAGAAGTTAGTAAATACTAATTAGTTAGTAGTATTGTCCTAAGTGTTGTATTGCTTTTGTGTTGTGTCTTGTAGCAAGTAATAGTCATTATAAAATCACTGTTCAGTTAAATTAAGTTTTAGATTATTAGTTCGAAAATCTTTTTTCCAAACTATAAGGAAAATTTCATAGTGTGCTTAAATATATTTTTTGAAATAGATTTTGTTGTGTATAACTACTTGAATGTTATAACAAATAAACGTCCAACTTCTGGAAGAAAAAATAGCGCTATTTCTTAAAATTCTCGATGGAACTTCTATATAATATAAACTTTAATTTTAGCTGTTTACAATTTTGTAATTAAATTCTAATTGAACATGTTCAATAATATTTTGTCGAATGTTAAACAATTTTAAAATTGTTTAACATTCGACAAAAAATTGCTTTATATTGTGATTAAAGAACCTTAAATGTATTTTAATCAGACAAAGTCTTTCACTAACTAATAAGGTAAACTTGTGCTTTCAACAATGAATGGTTCCGTAGTTTAGGTCACGTTTGAAGAACCTTTGCCATAAAAATATGATATTGTGGAATTGTATGTCATAATTATAGTTTTGTATAACTTTTATTGTTCCTAAGAGAGTTTTGTACAATTTTGCAGTATTATTTTATAAAATACGATTTACAAGCTATGTGTGTGTTTGAATGTTCAAAGTATATGCAATATGTGTAAAACACAATTAAAGGTATTTTATATGACTTAAATATGTTTTATTTATTTATGTTCCTCGATTTGTCCCAAATGTTAAATCTTTTGAAGTGTAAACAGCAATGTGATACAAAGTTTAAAAGAACATAAGATTCATATATAAATTTTTAAGTAACTATAAGGTACTTAATTATTCTCAAAATTACTTTAAAAGAAAAACTAGATGAAAAGCTGTTATCACTACCCAACATAAAATTTCAAAAGAAAACCTAAGTTCTACTACAAATAAGTCACAACAGAAACTCTACCAAATACAAAACCTATATTTTCCATATTTTGGCTGCAGTTAAAATTTATTTAAGATATTTATAGTTTAAAGAACGTAAATGAAGTTAGGACTAATGATTATTTTACTGCCCTCTCCTTAATTTAGTATTCCTACATTATGTACAGTTTTTATTCCAAATGGATTAGCGAATATATGAAAGTGATGCAGGCCAACCAAGTGATTAAAATTCATTCGTTGTACATGTCACGAGACCAATAAAACACTTTACTATGCAAGTACAACTACTTTGACGAAATCGTTGGTTCTAAAGTTGTCATTAGGGCAAGGAATACTTAGAATAAAACAAAAATAATATTAACAACCCCGGGAAAGCTGGATAAAATGTTTAAAAGAGTTTTCAAATAACTCTAAACTCGAAAAAGATTTGCCTGTATTTGGTTAGTTTTGTTCTAAGTTTTCTTTGTACCTGATGTCGGAAACGCCGTGAAAATATGTTTGCTATAATCAGTGAGATCAACTGCCAAATAATGTTTTAAACGACATGAAACGGTATCGATATTTATATGGCACTGTACTGAGTCATAGAATTAAATTAAATTAAGGGTGTTTACAGCATTAAGTTCCAGAAAAAAGTATAACTTGGTTTTACAAGCCAGAATGCATTTTAATACAGGCAAGCCTCTTAAATATTTCACTTCTTTGTATGTTCATGTACGTAATATTTATTTTAAGTTTTAAACATAATCTGATTGCTATAAATGCTCTCGGTTCTTGTTATGATTAACTTCTTTAAAGCCTTTTGATTTAACCAACTTACTAAAATTCTTTATAAAAGAGGTCGGTAACCCGGTTTTCCCTGATTTGTCCGTCCACAAAGAACACAGGTCTGTGCGGGAGATGAGTTCTGCCTAGTGAGAGGGAGAGCCTGGACAGTACAAGTTGTTTAGATCTGATTAAATGTGTTTGTCAGGACTGGGTTCTGAGCACTCGACAAGGCCGCTGCTATGGTTTTGAAGTCCAACTTCGACTCACTACGACTCACCAACTTTATTTAAAAAAATTCAATATTAATGTTAATTCAGTATTATTTTTTAACGTTGTAATGTCGGAAAGGTCAATATTTTATTTTAAACATACAAAATTAGTGGTGGTAAAAACACAAACTTTTAATGTTAGTTAGTTAGCATTCTGTTTTCCTAAAAATATATCAGTTTGACTCTAAAATCAGTAAAAAGGTACAATTATGAGGAATCTGGGAAGGACCATTCTCCAGAGAAGCCAAAGATTCATTTTAAGAAACAAAAAGTATCCTGTGCATTTTAATCAATTTATTAGTATTTTGAAATGTGCTTACCTTGGTTGGTAAATTTCTTTTAGTATTTTCAACGGCTTTGGATAGCCTTGATACAAGTCAAGGGCATCACTTTTATTAATGATAGGAATGAATGAATAGCACGTTTATTATTGGTTGTGCATTATATCTCTTAATAATCATGTATGATAGATAAACTGTTTTAATCTACCTACTACAACACTAATTTAAACTTCAATGATCCTAAAATAAACAAAAAACGATTAATTAATGATTTCACATTAAGTTTTAAGTTAAATTATAATTTTACAGTATTTTAAACCATAATAAATTGTACAATTGCTTTAAATTTATGGAAGAAAAATAATACAATTTTATTTTTAAAATTTAATGTTCACATATTTGTAATTACAAATCTTAGTACATTAGTGTTTAGATGTTTGTTGTTGGTTGGCCATATGATCTTCCTAAATACTTTATCAAAACCAATAATTGAACCATAATTTTGAAGATTTTCTCTTCTAAAAACAACAAAATAAACAAAAAATTCAAAACGATAAAATTAAAATATAAAGTATAATCCTCATTTATTTATTTGCCAATGTTCTGGTGGCACAATGTTCAACGACAGGTCCAACTTACTAATAACCAATGTTCTTAATGCGCAAGCTGCTGAATATGTTTTTAATATTCGTATATAAGTTATATTTATATTTATATAAGAAAATGCAAAGTATTACTAAAAATACCATATGGTATTTTTTGTAACCTGTTAGCTTAATTTAACAGAAACTTTTAATGGTTAAACTTTTGAACTTTAAGGTGAATAGCGTAATGGTCACTTATAAATCTGCTAAATACAACTGCGGCAGGGATGTCAGTCAATACTGTTCGAACATCGGTAGTAAAAAGATTAGATCGGTAAGACAGCGTCTTCAAGATAAGAGTGGGAGTGACAGGGGGAATAAGACGAGTTAATTGGAAACTGACCGGCGCGGCGGAACTGGAGTGATTAAGTGGGACGTCCTCTCAAGATATATTGGAGACTTTCGTAATAAGCCAGCTTCACCATGGGCTGGCAACGAGTGGGCTTTAAGCGTAGACAAGTACAGACCCTTCCCAGTACGTGACGTGTGCATAAGGTAATGCTAAATATATGGCGAATGCTCCCAACCCAACCCCCTTCAATGGTTGTGAACGGGGAACTAATCAACAAACTTTAAACAAAAATACAAATAACCATAAAACACGTTTTTACCAATTAATGTAGTATACTGAGATGACTTGAGACTGGGTGGCAAACAAGGGTCTGTGGAGAAAGCTACCTTCACTACAATCCTTTCTTACTTTTTATTTGGGACAAAGTGATTTGATTCGTTTTTCATTGCAAGAAATATTTACACTCGATTTTTCCACACAATTCATTTCATTTCATAATATTATTTCATCACAATTACATTTCCTTGATAGTTGCGATAGTTTCTTGGTTGGCTGGGACAATAAACAGTGTATTAAATGTGGAGGGGTAACTCCCCTCAATTCTTTGTATTGACTGGCCATCAAGAAATTTCCGTATGCTAAGAGTCTTGGAGGGCATTTGCGTATGCGAAATCCAATCGCCAAGAACTGTGAATGGAACTGAACGATGTGCTGACAGAAATTGTTGTGTGAATGTCGTGTTAACAACTTGTAATTAGGTATATTCATCCTTAAATCAGCAGTGTTTCTTCTACAATTAGGTTTCATTTTGTGTATTTCTACATTTTGTAACACATTATGAGGTTTTACAGTTATTATAAATATATAATGGTTATTAAGATAGACTAGCTGCTTGACCCCAACAGATCAGCTTGTTCAACTAATTTCAGTTTGATAGTCAAATTCAGTCACACAACCGATGAAATGAAATTTGTAACCGTGCAAAAATGTGTAGCCGTGTTCAAAAATGTGTAGCCGTGTTCAAAAATGTGTAGCCGTGTTCAAAAATGTGTAGCCGTGTTAAAAATGTGTAGCCATGTTAAAAACGTGTAGCCGTGTTCAAAAATGTGTAGCCGTGTTCAAAAATGTGTAGCCGTGTTCAAAAATGTGTAGCCGTGTTCAAAAATGTGTAGCCGTGTTAAAAAATGTGTAGCCGTGTTCAAAAATGTGTAGCCGTGTTCAAAAATGTGTAGCCGTGTTAAAAATGTGTAGCCGTGTTCAAAAATCCACTTTGATATTAATTTGTAGCCTCAGGAGATAATTTATCGGTACATTAATATGTTTACTCCAATCTTCTCACAGAGACTTTTTATTTAAGGTTATCGTTTATAGGTGTCATATTAATGGTTTTGTCCAATATTCCTGGGATGGCTTGATTCCAATCAGATATAAAATATATTTATTGTTATGATTATGTGGCACATATATCACAACGTTTTCAATACTAAAAAAAATCTCTTTCAGCCGATTGCAATATATGTAAATTGTCCAGATCTTTACATTAGAAAATGTCAATTTACAGTTTTGCTGTACAAAAGCTGTTTATATTATAAAAGATCATAAAGAAAAATACAAGTATATATCTCCTTTTCAAAATGATCAGACCACAGTGAAATTAAGGTCGAAATGATTCATCCCCGATGTAAAAGTACTAATGGAAACATCTCCTGCTCCCTTGTGGAGGATATTGCTTCAATATTTTTGAAAAAGTGTGCAGCGAGCCGTGTCACAAAAGGGTTGCCTCATCAACGGCGCTTTGTGTCATTTCATCCCGCTACAATTCCGGTGACACATTTTAAAGCGACACCGGAACCCCACAAAATTGGTTTCTGTAAAGTGTTTTGCCCTAAGTACAGCGTGCTTCCGCGCCGTTTATTATTGACGTATATCATCCAGAGGGTTGTATTCACAAAGGTTCTGGAAGAAAGATTTAATTTTTCAATTGTATTTATTTGGTAAGCAATAGAAGGAATTTTCTATTCAAAGAAGGGAAGATTTATTGTTGTAAACTGGTCTCATATATGTGGTTATAAGTTGTCTTGTAACCAACATTTTAACAAAACAAACTAGTTATAAAAACAATAAACCAACTGATTATTAAAATAGAACGGTATTGAGGAATTTTTATATTTTATTACTGTATTTATATGAAAGTAAATAGTTTTAACTAGTTAGCCTGAATAAAAAAAATTTTTATTATCTCTGTAAAATAACTTACTTTGCATATTATTCAAATAAAGCTCAGCTTATTATCTTTTGTCATTATTCTGTAAAGCATTACATTAATTTGAATACTCAGAATTAACCATGATCAGAATTCACTCTATATAAATTCTTACTTAATTTCCTGTTTTTTCAGACATTCTATGTAATTTTGGCTAAACCTTTGTGATGTTTTTAATACAACTAAACCTTATTTACTGAGGTTAAGTTGTAGAGAGGACGTTAAAGTCCTAACGTAAAGCGTTGTTGTTGGCTTTGGTTAACTAATTTCTACAACAAACTGAGAAGTTTTGTGATTCGTTTTTTAATATGCAAGAACGAAAAGAACACAATAATATGTCACAAACATTACGAACTTATTTAGGGTTGAGCCTTTCACAGCCCCGACATAAACTTAAGTCATAAACTCAGTTTAGAACTAAAACTAAGTTGTTGTAATTGTGTCATTGATAAGGGGGGGGGGGTCCACTGAAGGTGGATTAATTTACCTCTTTAGGTATAATTATATCTTTGTATTGAGATTCTTATACCTCAGTTGTTGCTGGCTTCTTTAATGATCGTACGGTAAGCTGTGTCATCTTTATCAGTCATATCAGCAGTGATAAACATCAAAAATTATGGCCATTTATAATTCTCCTTACAAAATAAAATATTATTTTGGTTTCAACATTCATCCATTTTTTTTACTGCTGGATACCCTACACGATCATTACACATCCTCGGCCCTTTCCCGTTATCGAGGCAAAATACTGCAGAGCGGGGGTAGGTTACTGTGCGATAGCTAAAATTCGCTCCTCTCCATAAAAATAAACGGCAGCTCTACTCCGCCCGTATCTCACCATCGTTGGTATTTTCTAATCCGGTCACTGACGCCGCGGCGGTATTTCCCCAGTTTGTATTCAAATTTGGGGACAAAGCGTCGCTGGAAACCTGACAAGATAGGAGGGTGGGGAAGCTCTTCTCTTAGTGATGGTTGCTGGTACTTTTATCTGAAGAATTAAGATCCTTGATCTCCTTTCCTACTCCAAACAATGATATGAATGTGTTTTAGTGTGTTGGCTCATGTTGGAACGACACTGTTGGATTAATTCCTACAACATGGAGTACACTCGCGTACTAAAAATTAGCTTAACATTAATTAACTAAAAATTTTTTGCTATTCAACCAATCATTTTATAGAAAAATACCTAATTTTAATCTTAGTAAAATTGAAGGTTTGGTTACCAAAATATGTTTTCCACAATAAATTAACGTAGGTAAATGTATACAATTATGCATTTAAGTTTAGTTTAATATTAAAATATATATTTGTAAGAAACTAAAGTGCAATTTTTGTATTTAAGAGACAATGGTGACAGTTGAGATGTCGTCTGTAGTTTTATAATCAAAAATAAACTATACATCTTGCTTTTGAGGTTACATTGTTTTATGTAGGAATAAGTACGACTTGCCTAACACCACCTGAACTTTAAATTATCATAATATAAATTATAAAAATGAACAATCTCTCCTGTAATTAATAAAACATCCGTATAGAAAAATATTAATACTTTCAAGATCCTCGCAAATTAAAAATAACCCCAAATCACAGACTTAACTCTGACAATTTCTTGATAATGCCAGTAATGTATACTCAAAATTCAAAACCGAAATTATGATAGAAAACGCCCCTTCATGTAAAACATAGCCTCATTAAAGTAATGATACTCTCGTCCTTTCACCAAGTATCTATCTAAGTCATCCCCTTTATGAGAATCTTGAGATAATGACAGTTGGCAACTATGTTCATCACAGTCTCATGTTCACTTAGCAGAACAACAGGAGGCTCTTGAGCTAATATCGGAACGCTGGAAAGTGACACACTGGAACGCTGGAGAGGAGACGTTCATTGGAGAGGAACGGACAAGACTTAACTAGAGTTGGCATCCGGGAAAGTGAAATAAGACAAGTTAATTGGAACGACCGACTCAGGAATCCGAGCAATTAAGTAAGCCCTCGAAGACGCTGTTTTGGAGGGAAGGAACTGGTAGATTTATCTAGTAGAGATTGGTATTGGATCAATTATTGACTACAGATATTTAATGTTAATTTATTTTTAGACGATTAATTAAGGAATGTGTTTAGTTCAAAGTTTAAACTTAATTTATTCATTATGATCTTGAGAATTAAAAATACTACGTTACTCTAAATATATTTTTTGAAAGTATATTTTGTCAGATTTTGAATTAGCGTTGGAATAATATTTGTTCTCGTTATTACACTTACAAATGTTCTGAGTACCCTAGTTTAAATAAAGTCATGTCATTTATTATTTGGCATAATGTACTAAGTGAATTCTGAGTAAAGTTCTAATAAGTAATTATGAGAACTAGGGGATGAACTTTCTTCGGAGAATATAACTAGCGAAATTATCAACCAAACTTCCAGATAAGTAGCAAGTTCGTTAGGTCGATTCACTATGGTAAACTATGAACAATTATTTCCCTTAAATTATTTCCCTTTCCCATAAAGCAGTAACTTATTGCTTTATGTAAAATGTCTTTATGTAAAACGTCCAAACTTATGCTAACTATTAATTATTTTACGTTAAGAATGCAAGAATATGTGTTTTTGGAATTCTGAAACTATTATAAACGCAAATAGAACTGTCGGGTCAAGGATCAATGTTGAATTAGGCTAGGTGTTCATTTCTGCATATAACATAATAGTAAAAATATCAGCTGGTCTATTACAGTGGTTGTCCTTGATCTTAAACCCCTCTATGTTGGACCTTGCAGAAAGTAGTTCCTTAAGTCAACTTAGCATGCAACTGAAAAAAGAGAACATACTACGACAACAAGACTTTCCTTGTTAATATACATAACAGCTTCCCTAGCAAAGAGCTGCCGAATCGGCGCCTCACGCCATCGTTCAAGCGTTCTAATCCGGTCATTGATGATCCTGTACTATCTTCCTCCGGATCACTTTGCATGTAAATATGGTGACGATATGGCTGCAGTAAAACGTTACAACTCTACGGGGGAAGTTCGCCGACCCCCTTAAACTGATAAGGGCTAAGGGTTTGGGTGAAGCACTTTATGTCGTGTAACAACAAAACTAATCGTCTAAAAGTTATTTGATTTTTTCTCGTTTATCGGTATTAGTAGTTTATTAGTGTTAATATTGAAATCACCTGCTGGGATACCAAAACAAAATTGCGGAAGTTAAATATAAAATTTAAATTGGTATACTGAAACTGTACAACCAAGGGTTTAGATAACCCCCCAATGAAGAGGGTTAAAACAAGTTATTGTGTGGCAATGACCCAAATTATAAATACATTAAAAATGGCATATTTTTAATATAGGTCAAAAGGGATGTAAGTTAATCATGGTGATGATAGTAAGTTAATGATCGCTAAGCATAAGGTCATAAATATAACCTTATGCCATTTACTTTTGATTACTAACAAGAAATTATCTTGTTCTTACCAAAAAATTATACAATTTTATTTTTTGTAAATAAATTATATTTGACACATAAAACTTCTCAAAACGTTTTACTCTCAGATTATTCTCTCAGAAATTTTAAATTTTGGTGATTGCGAAAGTTTCAATATTTCCTCCATAAAATTTAATTCATTAATTAATTTGTATTACTTACTCATTATGTAATTTTTATTATTACATAGAAATGTTAGCAAAACAGTAACTTTTCAATACATTCTACAAATTAGCCTCAAACGTTTTGTGTACATCATTTGTAAACATGTAGGTGAATGTGGAATTCGGGATGGGTGTTATTTGAATGTATTTTTACATTGAAATAACTAAATCTATCGAATAACTAATTTATAAATTATAACATAAGTTAAATAGCCAAGGATAGAACAAATCTTTAAAGCCAAGAACTATTTGGGAAAGCCTGGTTATTTCAACTTCAATGATTACCTAAACTGAGGTCAACTCTTTCGTTTATTATTAAAATGAATTGCTTTCAAATATCAAAACCCCAACAATACAAACTAATGTCGATTATTACCCAGCTGTGACCCCTCATTTAATATATTTTCCGCAGTATCTGTGTAAAAGCTTAACAAAGAACGCAGTCGCCCGTGGCGTAAAGGCATCGGTCGCCATTCGGATTCAATTTTGTCGCTCTAATAACGACGTCGGTTTAAAACGATACCGGATTCCCACATAATTGGTTCCTTTAAAGCGCTTCGAACTGGATATGAGCCATTTTCGCACCCTTCCGCAATACCCGATGAGTTTTATAGTTAAAAGTTCAATTCCTGTTCGCTACATTTTGTTCGAACAGGAAATCCGGGGTTTCATCCAATAAGAGGTACTGAGCGACGTTATCCAAAGTGGGGTTTCCGTTTTAGCTTTGTTTAAATGCATTGTACGAGTATACGGAAACAGTTATTTTAAATTTGTTTCTAGATTATAAAAGATATTTTATTAAAGAAAATATATAACTAATAATCTAAAAATGTTTCATTTCATAGTGTGTAGCCAGTGGATTGTTTAGTTATATTATGTCTAGGCTTACATTAACAATCCAAAAAGTTGTGATTCAATCCAATTTTAGGTTCGAAAACTCATCATAAGTGGATTAGGAAACAAAGTTTTTTAAAGTTATATTCCTAAACTGTATTTCGTCTAAATTTCATACATTAATCACTTATGTATAAATACGATTAAACAAACTTGTAACTTAAAATTCTAAAATAATATTTTTATATTTCTAAATTAATGTGTGGAATTTAGCAATTGAGTATGATAACTTTGAAAAACACTTGGATTCCTACACTCCCACTGATGGATGGTAGGCTTCGGACCTGAAATGGATTTGGATCACTAATGTTTTGGATTGTTAAGGTAAACCTAGAAATAATATAAACATGTTTCACGAGGATTACCTAGCTAATATATAAAATTTATAGATTTCATTTTGGCAAGTCCCTGTTTCAGGGTTAAAAAAGTTGTATTTGATGAATATTTAATAACTTCTAATTAAAATATGTTATGTACAACCTTGCATATTGCCGTTCTTTTACAAACTGTTGTAATGTTACTGTTATAATGTTACTGTTGTATAAGTGTTACTGTTAAACAACTATTTCGTAAACAGTTTAGCCTCGTAAAATGAAAAAAGTACTTTTACACCAATCTAAGGTGTATAAATAATTTTGCACGATTATTCATTGAGTCTTCCCTCATCTTTCTGCTACTATAACAATAATATTTGGGAGGTCCCGTGCCCAAATCCTGGACCAGCCATTTTTATTTGAGTTTGTACGGTTTCTCATCTCATCCAGGCAACTGCCAGAATAGATCCCCAAAGGGCCGCCCCCACCATATTAGGGCGTAGAAAAGACTCTATAAGCTCATCTAGTAAACCAAGTCCAGAGAGGTATTACTCATTGTTATGAAAAAAAGGAAAATTTGAGGAGGAGAAGATGAGCATCTAAAATTTCAAAAGAATCAAAAAACCTAATAAAGGAAGAGATGGTGTTTAAAGGTTATTGGCGGACGGCCATTCAATCAAGTTATGGCACGTTTTTATCCATCGTAACCAATCGTAATCTTTAACCAAAACGTCACCAGTTAAACGACCAAATCCCGCTAAAAGGCTTCCCTTTTATTAACACTTCTGTCAAGTGTAAACCTCCCCTGTAAAATTTACATATTTGTCGCGTTTACTTTATTGCGTGATACAGAGTTACAAGCCGAAGCTGTTTATCGGGCGATAAGGGAGGTTCGCATGAAACTGAACAGCGAACATCTCATCGTGGGGGGGGGCTGTTACGTTTTAGCGCCTCGTCCACTGGAGTTGCTCCTCCAAGGTTCTAAACTGATTTAAGAATCTTAAGAAATACTGTGCGTGTTCTTTCGTTATAGTGTGTATTTTTAATTGTTGCTAATTGTGTAATAGCACAATAATCTATCAATTAACCTAAATATAATCTGTAAATTGTGCACGTTTCGTTTATAAATAAAGTTTTATCAATCTAATAAAAACTATTTGTTATAACACTTATGAGTTAAAATACATGGCAAAACTCGTATATATATTAGATATAAAAATTTTCGTTAAGATTGATAAAGGTGTAATAATTCAGAAAATGCCCAAAATTCCCGCAGTGCTTTGCCTCTTTGACCTTAAAACATTCAATGTATATGCGGGGCAGAAGACTATTTTATCTGGTCTGGTGCTTATTTCAAAATACGCTTATATCTGCCTAGTTTAAGTGGGATTGTAATGCCTAGTTTTAAATGATTAAAATTTTGAGTTCAAGATAAAGAAAGTTGTTTTTAAAAATAAATTTTATTATTTATTTGTATTTATTTTACTTTATTTAAATAAATATTATAATATTTGATATGTGAAAGTGCCATTAACGAATTATTCTGCTTCAACTGGTTACAAAATTACATGAGATTTGTCATTTGGAATATCGGTTTAGGTAAAAAAATCATAAAACAATTTGGATTGACCAACAACTACTCGGAAGTGGTGTTATTTTTAAGTTTTCTGGCCTAGAAATTATCAAAAACGGAGCAGAGACTCATATAAACAGTTATATATCCGAACTTAAATTATGAATAAGGAGTTACGTAAGTAAGTAAACCGACGTAATCTTTTCAAGAAATCGTGCACATTTTACAACAATAATAAATTTCAAATTTATAGCATAAAATAAAAACTACCTAAAGAACACCCCATTCCCATTGCTACTCGTTCTGTAAGAAGTGTATATAAGATAATTAGGGGATGATTAGCAGTTTGACATGTATGTTATCGGGTACCATAGTTTACTGTAGTAAGCAAAACGATAAAATAACAATACCTGTACAATGCGAAATCCCAGGTTAAACCTCCTCTCTCGAAAGCGTGAACCGATAAGATTTCCCCTACTGTAATTACAACATTTGGAGAGGGAAAGACTCTTGTCTTATTTATCGCTTATTGTTTCCCGGGTTCCGGTCAGACGACACATAATTCCTGGTTAAGTGTCGGTAGATTATTTATACGATTGCGTGTCCAATGTTTCCTCCAATTCTTGTAGAGGAGAGTGTGGCAGGGATGAACGATAACTTTCAGGAAATGGGACCAGCGGGATAACAGAACGACGTGACAGCGGTCGTAGAGTCACGCTGCATTGATGAGAGAGGGGGGTAGATATGTGATCCTGTATACAATTCCTTCGTGAAATTTGAGTTCAGCTGTTATTCTTACATTCTCAGATATCGATGAATCATTTGGTAATATCCACGAGAATTAAGGCACCCTGACTAACCTTGCAATTCCGTGTCAAGGAACGTATAAATTCAAGACATTTTCAGGATTTAATTTTAAAGATAAAAGTGAGTTATAACTTTTAAATTATTAAAAATTGCTTCTAGCACGGCAGTAAAACCGGTCATCGTATCAAGTTAATTATCAACCACATTTTACGTCGAAGGATTACATGAAAAGACGCGTTACAAAATGCCACACTACATACACGAATAATAGTACTACAGAGTCTTATCACACATTAGTGCAATTTAAAGTTATTTGAGGTCAACTATTTTACATTAGTAAGAATTTCAAACCTGAAACTCGAGCTTTGCTTTATATGAATAAAGAATTTTTAAACTCAATAAACAGAACTAATTTCCCAGTGAGACATTTGGGCTGTGATTTATTTTATGACAAAGGCGTACTCTGTGTGCCCTGAGGAATGAGGAAAATATCAATTCCTTTAGAAAAATGTTGAGGAAAATCCCATTAATTTAACATATAAATCTTCAAAATCCAAATAAAGTAAACACCAGGCATAACATCTAATAAAACTGTGCCGATAACAAATAATGAACATATGTAACAAAATCTTCACTTTTGACAAATTAAAGCTGTAAGGAAAATCACTTAAACGGTAGTTAAGATTCCTTACAAAAACGGACACAATAATTTTGTAAAGTTTAACAGCCGGGTAAATAGAGAGGATGGGGAATTTGAGCATCGTTAATAACATTCATGTTGATAATCCAGCCGATAAACAGAACTTTCCGGAGTTATTAGCACGGCGAGGGTTGCAAGGTCTTTGTGGCAATTGTTCATCTGGTCGAGGAATGTCAAACCATTATCACGGCTGATGAACAGTTTTAATTACACTTGGCTTTTATTACGAGGAGTCACAATACGATGGAATCAACTTCATCACATTATACATACTCGGGTGTTTTTAATAACGAACAATCCAAAAAAATTGGAAGAGTTTCTGGCTGTTTTAGCGCAATGTTTTTTATTACTCGTGTTTACACTAGTTTTTTTACTTATTAGTGTTTTTTCTTGGATTTTGCTTTTATTTATACACTTGTTAACATTTGAAATTTATCCATTGATTAAATTTATTGAAACTGCATCAATTTCTATTAATTATTGTTACTCCTTCGATGAAAATTCGCAAATATGTTTAATATTTCATTCCTGATCAAATGTATTGTTTCACTATTGTAGATATACGGTAACCTCTACATACAAATATTATTGGGACAGTACAAACATTACACGTTATTTCACGTTTGTAAAGTAATTCAACTAAAACCACCATATAAGTTCTGTAAACAAAATAAAATAACAATCGTTACAGCTTGTAGTTCTTGCGATAAGAATTATGATAATTTTAATACATTTAAGCAGGACTGAAAATCAGTAAATGTATTTCCAACTCAATCGTTGTTATTGGGATAGAAAAAAAGGGGAAAAAAGAATTTTCTTAACAACAATTGTCGTTAAATATTATATTGTATTGCTCATGTACTCTTGTGGGAAAAAGAGCGGCATGTACACTTATGGATACAATAATTACAATCTTTAGGTTTAATTCTGTAAGCGCAATTTTTAAGTCAAAATTGTGGGAGTTTGGCAAACCGCAGGATGATGGGATGACGGCTCAAATTTAAGGTCTTGATCCCAGGGACTCAGGAAGAATAGCAGTATTTCTAAAACGTTACCAGCAATCGAGAAAAAACGTAAACCCATAAAAAATCATGGGAATTTGAAAACGTCTGATATGTTTGCACTGAAACATGTGATTAAGTACATACTTTGTTTAAGAACTGACATGTGTTCTTACTTATATATTTCCATTTTCTTCAACATGTAAAGAGTAAAAGAAATCAGTTGAGGAAGAGTATTGGAACAAGGATAGGGGCATATGGCCCCTTCAAACCACTTGTTATATATACTTATGAAGGGGACTAGGAATATTAGGTTTTTATAACAAAATAATACTCGAGTAGTCAGAATCTTATGATATTAAACGTAATTTAGAATCAAAACAGTTAATTAATATTAAAGGTTTACAAATAAAATTATTACTATTTGTAAAAAGGTTTATTAAAAATGGTGGGCTTCGTGTTAATAAAATTATAGTTTCAACCTGATTAAGAAACAAAGCACTCGTTAATTTAATTTAAAAAGGTTGTTATTTAGCGTAACTCAAGCATAGGAGTAAGAACGGAATTTAATTAATTACATTGTTGCGAAAGGTAACAATCAAGTGTGCGATGTACATGAACCAACACGTTATCCTTTATAATATAAATAAGTTAATGTAGAACATCAATGCTAATGCATATTCGCGCGAATGCGAGCACATTATTTATTGCATCATAAGAAACGTGCTGCTCTCAAAATTATCGATGTCATAAAAGTTTTCTTCACGTCGAATATCAAGAAAATCACATTAACATACCGTATCTTAGGGCAAAGATGGGAATTTTTACGATTTTAAAGCTTCGTCTTGAAGTTTTACGACCTATTAGTTTAAAAAGTGGCGCAGTAAAATGTAAATACCATACGTTAATAGCTGTCCTGGGATTCAGATTGATTACCTACATTACGTTATTTTGCGGCTTTATTAAACTTTTTTTGTCTAAAAATAACAAACCTAAATGCATCGAAGACGGAATCAAAGTAATAAAGAACCATTTTTCATTTTCCATTGATTGATTAATACAGCTTTAAATTATGTTACCAATATGCATTTGAAGGTTTTATATCAAAGGGAATTTGAAATTTCTTGTGTTCCTTATGGAATTTAAAATTGTTCGGTAATATACTAAATAGAACGAGTATGAGTTCAGGGAATTAATTTGAATCATTTTGAGTTTGTTGTTTGATTTTGTCTTAGTAAAAAAAACCAAGGTGGACTGTAAACGTTAAAACACTTCTGTCACAGAAGTGATTATAAAAGTAAAGGTTTACCGCACCTTTTAACTTATGAAATCTACGAACAGTTATGAAATCAGTTATAATAAATAGTTCACATTGACTGGTAAGCTGAAGTTAAAAGGCTTTACTAGTTTGTATTGAATGACACAAAGAACACTTAGCAAAGAGCATTGCTTGTTTATTACATTAGTATAGATGTTTAAAACGGAAATGATGACTCCATGCAGGGTTGTATGAGGGACAAGGTCAGACAAGCCGGCGACAAAGGGCATTGTTGCAACTGGGCCAAGGTTGCCGCAGCATCGTGTGAAATGAAACTTACATAACCGGAAATAATATTACTGTTATATCTAAATAAACTAACTGCTGGGCCCAAGAGTTCCGCTTGTTTAGATGTTTTAGTTTTTTAGCCGAATAAAATCACAGATTCAATTTCAGTATTTAAAAAATGTTTTTTTTTTATTTGACACTCTTGTTTCATTTAAGACTATAGAAAATTTTACATCAAAACTAATTTTTTTCTCCAAAATTTTCCCTAATACCTTTCATTCACGTATATATTTAATAAGTGCCAGACTTATGGTTTTCTAAAAAGATCCAGGGATGGGTTGGCTTCACGTATAGATCAAATTGTAGATTTTAATGTACCTTGCTAAGTATTACGAATTTTTAGGTTATTCTGTTTTATGCATAATAGAAGTCGATATCGGATCTACATAAATGTGTATACATTGTGAAATATATACCTTTTATATAGCTTGTATGTGTACCTTGGTTTTAAACTTAACATTTCCGCAACATGAGAGGGGAGAGGCTGCTTTCAGCTACCTCAAAGATAGTGAGGTAGAATAGCGGCAATGTTTAATCCTGCCATAGGGAGGTCGTGGGTTCAAAGCCTGAACCGGCTATTATATGTTGAGTTTTACGGTTTCTTATCTCACCTTGGCAAATTTCAGAATGGCTTCCATGAAGGAATTTGCAAAGGTTCTCCAGGTTGATGGTAGTGGACAATGTATAACAATACCACTCCTTTGTTAAATAAGAGCCTAAAACCACTCGTCGTTGTGCCCTCTCCCTAACTTTTCAAGGTTATTTATTACCAGATTTTTACACGGTGTTTCATATAAATTTTTTTCACATATCATCATATCAGACTTCAGTTATCAAACGTTACCTACCTACTCCATTAATAGAATAGGCTTTCAAATATGTGTTTATTAGTGAATTTCCTTTGGAAAGTGAACTATTAGCATGACCCGCACGGTGAAAATTAAGCCCGGGACCAACATAGAAGTTCATAACGTGATCCCCTGAACACGTTTTGGGGGGTCGTTCAAAATTATATATATATATATATATAGACATATATATATATATATATATATATATATATATATATATATATATATAGACATATATATATATATATATATATATATATATATATATGTTTGCACTCTAGAGTTCGAAATTTTTGTCCGATTTACTTCAAATATGGTAGGGACGTTCCTTTCTGTAATCAGTTGGACAAGTTCGTTGGAAATAACAATCGGAAAACTCTAAACCCCTTTTTTGGGGGATTAATCTTTCAAATTTCGAGTTATTTGGCCAAAAAATGGTCATAAAAGCCCCGGATGTAAAATAGATGTATGTAAAAAGATGGGAATTAGAGAGGCGAAAGTTTTAAGCCCTCTCTCGTCATTCTAGAATAAATATTTATCGAGTTATTAAAGAAAATGTGTATCGACTAAACACAGTACGTTGTCTTATGGGGGTTTTACACGAGAAAAGCCTGTTATTCCTTTGTTAGAGTACTTTTATCATCTCCAGCAACCTCACGCCTACTTTCAAGCCTGTCTGGACCTTCTCCTAACCTTATATTGGGCAAAATTGCATTCACAGCTTTGCAAGTAAATGAAACCAGGAGGATCAGAACAGCCAAAAAATCAAAGTTTTCCGATTTCAATAAAAATTGGACAAATGTATGTTTTTACACTGATTTTGAGTTTTAAAAGTTTTTATGTGGAAATTCACTTCCCTCACGTCAGCGTGCTGCGTGCGAACTCGTTCTTTTTTTAATTATAAGTTGGTCTTTTTTGCATTAAGTTTTAGACATGGTATAACTACACTACGAATATTGATTTTTGATGAATTTATTACTAACATATACATAAATGTTTTAATCAGAATTTATCAACAATCTTCATTCTTTGTTAAGTGAGGAAGAAAACAAATAGTTTTGGTTAATACAAGCTCTTACAAAAATCTTCTTACAAAACAGATAATGCAACACACAGATAATACATTCAACAAATATTTCCCTTAGTACTTAGATTCACAATGGAAATGTAGCTGGTCGTAGATAGGTGATAAAATCTGGTAACAATGCTCCTTCCAATGTCAAGGCAGGAAACATAGATTATCGTAACAAACTGGGTCGGATCTGCCATTAGCTCTATGCAGAAGCAATAAAATATCTTGCTTCCTAAGTTGTATTCTAATAGTTTTAGTTTCATGGACTTATCTCTATACAATCTAATTTATGAGAGTCAATTCAATTTCTATTGTTAGTATATTAAATAAAATTAGTTTGATTGGATTCCTTCACCTGGTTTCGATTAATAATGGGCTTAAGTAAAAATGGATAAATAATGGTAAAATCTGTAAGTGTTTATTTTTTTATGAAGTGGAGTTCGCCTTTAAGGGTGCGCCCTACCTGCCTTCCGCACGCTAAACTAAGGGTTTTGCATCTCCCACATTGTTGGTTCAATTGCTAATCAATTAAAAATAATTTGTTGTTATTTAATTTACTAAATGTTCATCTATATATCATACGATTTAAAAATCGTGATTTTAATTCAAAATAAGTGGTAGGCCATTAGTAAAGTTTTCAAATTGAGCGTTTTTATAAAGCTTAATACCGTAAGAAGAAAAATTATTTTGGAATAAAGGAACCGTACAATACCTAGATTGGGATTTGAAAAGTGTGAAACTGCAAATAGTTTGGCAAAAATCTGTAAAATAACAGGTTGATTGAGGAGAACAAAAAGGTCTTCAAGCATAAATTATGCATGGCCCTGCTTGGTGGCGGCGCGGCGTTAAACATCGTGCGGATCATTCAATCTGGGGCAAGGCACACCCTTAAATATATGTCAACAGTCAACAGAGACAACACATTTTGGAACAACAAATATCATACTATTGTAGTACAGCACTCCCCGTCTATTTCTGGATAGTTAGTTAAGAGCCAGTTTTCAGGATAATCCTTCATCCTAACTGTAAGAAATTTGATTTTTCATTAAATTAAAATCTCAAGTGGTTTAAACAAGTTATATGATTAAACTAATTAAATTAGCCACTGCAATTAATGGAAATAAGTTAAAAACGATTGTCCTCCAGTATAAGTTTCTTGGAAAAAGCTAAGGTTAAAATATTTCTTGTTTTTCCATATTATTAGTCTTCTTCAACACAAGTGTAGTTGCTAAAAAAAACTCCTACATAAAAAATTAGCATGCAAAATTATTTTATGTGAAATCTGTTAATATTGTAAAAAATCGACCCCGAGATTGAAAATGAAACAAATCACTAATTGTTTAGAGTAAACGTCCTTTTGCTACTGACAAGGTAGATACGGGGTGAAACAAAATGAGCAATTGCTTCATGAATATGATAATCGGGGGCCCAAAGGGTTGGTGGTAGTTTGGATCAGTTCAAACTCAGATTTTCCGCATGACTAATCGATTTCACGCATTCTCGGAACAACCGTGTAATGGTGGATGATGGATGTTTGTCTGATGAGCTTTGGGCGTGGCGATAGTTTATGAGGAGTGTGGTGCTCGTCTTGTTGGAGAGGTTAAGGGATGAGTTTTGACCGGCGAGTCATGAAGGGTTAAGGAACCATGATCTCCCCAAGTAGGTTCGTAGTTTTTGATTAAACGTGGATTAAACTAATGTAACCCAAGTGGGGATTATATTTCCTATTTTCCTTGTAATCATAATTTGTATTTGTAATTAGTATAGATTAAAATATGAATAAACTGTTTTCGCTGAACACTACACTTACTCAAACATAGATTGATACCATCGTATACAATTAAAACAGTTGCGAAAAATAATCTAATTACTAACTTCTCGTTAAGAGATTTTAACGTTTTGTATGGAAATCAAATAACAAGTTGATATGCTTAGCAAACAAACTATTTCATATTCTACACTCGAATACGAGCAAAACAATAATTGACTACGAGTAAATTTATTTTGCAATCCAGCGGGACGAATTTATTAAAATTTGGAATTAGAGGGTTTTGTACCTAAAAATTCGATCGGTTGAAATCCCAACTCCAGGAAAACTCATATTTTGTTAAAAATCGAATTTAAAAACTGAAAATTTAAATATTGGACTTGTGGAGGTTAAAAACTAAACAGAAGAATTATGACAGCTGTGAACTAATTAATCAGTGAACTGTCAAATTTGCACTTATTTTATAAGTTGCACTTATTTTATAATATTATTTTATTTTATAAGTTGCAGTCAAGTCTAAACAAATGATGTCTTAAAAACATTAACTAGAACCATTGAATGAAGATTGTATATAGAGTGAACATATACGAATTAATGAAATGTGTATACCTAATAAATACTAGGGAGAGTGAGTTATAATAACAACTGGAGGGACTCTTATCAGCGAAACAAATTTGATCTTAATAAAACATTTATCTCTTGAGTTTTTCGAAAACTAATGTAATTTCACCGAGTCTCCTTGATATCAGTCAGTAATATCAGTCTCCCTGATACTAAAATGTTATAAAACTTTCTCTTTTGATTAATTAATATAGTAATTATGTTGCAAGGTAAGAAACTAACCTAAAATGTTCTAGCTTTAATCAGTATTACATTAGTATATTTCGACCTTGAGTTACCTTCAAGTTATCTAGGTTCTTTTGAACTGCTTTAAAACTTTATTTTGTGTATTATGTCATATTATGTTGACTCCAGTTTATAATTAATTCGTGAAAAAGGCTTTGTAATACTTTGAGAAGAGTCTACATATGAGCCAAGAGTAAATCTAGAAGAATATTGGTCAATTAGTGAATCATCAAAATAAAAATATTTAACAATAAATGCCAAATTTTCTACATACCGTAGCCACTACAGTGCGTTGCACGAAAGTTATAGCCAATGTTAAAGTTAAAATTAACTCAAGTCTTATGGACCGCCTGGTTTTTTACTTGTGTAACAGATTTTTTTCTTTCAACGCTAGTCGTATTTTTGTACATGAGTTTAAAGCAAAAGGAAGCTGTTCTGAATCCCTAAAATTACTAAACGTACCAAAAATATATGAAATATTTGTTTATCAACCAACAGACAACTGGCAAGTCAGTAATACATTTTTGAATGTGAATACAACAACTTTTGAATATTTTCTTACTCTTACTTTGGGTACTAAACGATAAAATGCTAAATATAAGACCATAATAGTTAGATATAATAATTATAAAGCACAGGGGGTTGATTATTTTATCTGTTATGGGCCATGCTTGACATGTTCCACTCTCATAAAATGATTTACGAGGTCCTCGAGGTTTAGAGAGAGTTTAATGACCGAAGTTTTGGGGACCGTTAAACAGCAGTAAATGTCGTTTTATATTATAGTATAACGGAAACTTTGCCAATAACGATTTCTTTTCTTTAGTTTTACCTCTTGAAAATATAAACTGTGTTAACGCTTTCCAAACTTGAGTTTTTGAACATATTTTAAACGGTTTTTTGGAAAGTGATATAAGAAGAATATAATTTAATGAGCTATTTCAAAAGTAGTTGAATAAGTGACGCAATTGTGTTTATGGTTGCACGATACTAATATTATTTATTTTGATAATAGTTTAACATATTTTTTACAAAGAGAGTAATGAGTTAGTTGGAGAATATATTGGTGGTCACATCCATACTATAAATAGTCGCGATAATGTTCACATTAGACTGTAAATAAACTTAAGTTATAGCAAAGAAGAAGTTATATTCGTAGTTACATTCTGGAAGTTAATCCTAGTGGAAAAAACGTGTTGTTTCAGTAAGGGTTCAAATATTTTCATTTTTCTTGCTTACCAAACCCATAATATTTGTAAGGTGTTGTTACTGTATTTACCTTTTAAAGCTTTTTAAAGTAAGACCGTTTTTCTAGCACATGATAAGCTCGTGCTATGTCAAGTTTATTTTTGATGGATCAAAATATAAACTCGCCCGACAGTATTTAATGGATCAGTGATGATTCTCTGAAGATATAATATTCAGGTAACTATTCGTTTTACAGATTTTAACATTAATTAACAAATTAATTAATGTGGAATTATTAATAATTACTAAATTATTAATAAAAAAATAATTCGGATTACATAAACATTGTTAATACCTAAAACCTAAACCTTTATTCGGGACGGGATAAAACTTCAGTTGAATACTATGGAGTGCTTCTAATTTATTTAAAAATCTTTAAAGAGTAAAATAAGCGATATCTAGCTGCAAACACAATATACACATACTAATGTCATGATTAAATTCACCTTCTCAATGTTTATGTTTTAAATCAATTATTAAAAAGTATAGAAATTAATTTAGTTTTATCTTTGTTTCCGTTGACTTATCACACTTTGCGATCAAGATGGTTTAGTTGGGCCTTTAATCAAGGGAGAAAAACTGTTAATATTACGTTCCACCTCCAGTGTCAAAGTTGACGGATAAAAAATGAATTAAGTGGTTTTGTCAACAGACCGGAGAAAAGCTGATCCTGCCTAACTTATGGATCCTTCGTATCAGCTGCCCCGCAGAACATGTTTAGTCACGAGACGTCATATTTCATACTTTAAGCAATATTGATTATAATAGGAAGCAAATATATTTATAGTGGAAATCCACAATTTTGTATTTAACCCTGGAACAGTTTATTCATGTATATTTAGTGCCTCCCAGGAGTCATATGTCAAAGTTTTAATATCAGAATTCACAAACATCACAGTAGAGTTCAATGGAGCCGGACATAATAAAATCAAAGGTCTTTTTGAAGGATCTGGGGCTAGTATTGTCCACCTTTTATCCTATGCTCACTTGGGGGTATTTGGATTCTTGCCATAGAAGGTGCTCAACTCGGGACAACCTTGAAGAGTTATTTACTTATTTTTATTAGAAAAACTGGAAAGCTCGTCGGTCTTATTTCATGTTAATAGGATAGCGCTTCTGCTATTTTATTCTAGCTAGTTAAATAGTTTTAGTGAAAAATTTGCAAAATGTATCTTTAACTTTTAGTTTTCTTCATGCACTTAATACAGTAATGTTATTGTTGCAGTCACACCAGAATTGTTATATGATCATCCATTTCTGGATTTTTACCAACTATATTTATTATATTTGGATGATTATCAAATATATTAGACCTTATTTGTTTAACATTAAATGTTGGTGATGGTGAGTTTTTGTTATTTAAAGCTGGGATTTCCTAAGCGCGGAACTTTTCAGCAGTGGAGAGCGGAGTAAGCTGGCCTCTCCTCATCATGTAATCAATTGGCGCTGTTTTCCTCGACAGCGGAATTGTTCCGCGCCGCACCGCGGATTAACTTTGTCCGCTCCCGGAGCAGAGGAGCCCGCTCTCCGCCATGGAATAATGTTGAGGTTATACTGGTGTCCTATGATTTTGTGTTGTTACAGAACGAGTTCGGGTAAATTTAGGGTGTCAGAAGACTAGGAACTTATTGAATGAATACAAGGTCATCCAATTATCTGGAGTGCGACAGGTATAATAACCAAAATATAATTCAATCATTACAAAAATAAAAGTATATACTTTTAAAATAACACAACGTTTGTTAAGTACAGTAAATAATTATGTACTCTTGTTTTAGCTTAAATAATAGTCAGTTTTATTGTGTTTTAAAAAGAAAATTGTTTAAAACTGAAAAACAAATAACCTTTATTGCTATAATCTTTATAACCTTGTTTATAACCTTTATTGCTATAAGACAATTGGTTGAGGAGATATTGAAAATAATAAACACGGCACAGTACTTTGTGGGTTAAAATAGACCTACGTTTAAGAACATGTTATTATATTTTAATGCCCTTGGTGTTATCCCCTCAACAGTCAAAACCAAAATGAGCTAAATGCCATTTGAGAAGTTATTCTGCAGGCGGTCGCCGAAAAATTCCGCGTCTAGGAAAATAGAATTTCGCTGAGCTGAAACTACTAGCGGAGAATCTCCGCGTTCCGCGCTCCGTTGCCGAAAAGTTCCGCGCCTAGGCAATCCCAGCTTAAGAGGTTATTGCGGAGATTTGGCGAGAATAATACCTAGGACATAAAATAAATTGATGAATGAAAAGTTGTTTATGTTATTTTCCTCATCTAAAGACGAGATCAGATTCCAGATCCCGAAACGTCGTGGAACTTGTTTTTCTCAATCAATACAACCACAATAATGTGTGGGTTAATGCCTACAATATGTTTTAAATAAAATATCAGACTTGTTCCCATAAAGGTCAATTGTAGTTAACACCTTAGGAAATTCTCTTAGATCATATTTATCGCTAGTTGATTATTCTATAGTCCTTAACGTAAGGCCTGGTTATAATTTCAGTCAAACATATATTTAATACAGTTCCATAAAATATGATCAAATTTAACACTAAATGATATTCGATGTTACAACAGTCATCACCCAATTCGCAGATTTAATCTAATTACTAGCACCATCATCAGCTATTGTCACCCCTTCTCCCTTTATCAACGTATGCAGATTTCTTGAGTTTGCAAAACCGTCGAGTGTGATTCAGTTAGTTAGCCGTGTGCGAATTCACGCCAAGTTCGCCGATTGGCTGATTCAATTCCCCCTTTGGTTGGTAAATGGCTCCTTTGTTTTCTTCCTTTGTCAGTGATTACCCGCTAAATTAGGGCTATTGACGTGATAGAAGGCAGTATGGTAGATGGTACCTTGTTAGTCAGGACTACTGGATTAACGTGTAAGCGTGAATCACAATGTTTTCAGTTGTAATAAGGTATTGAATTATATATATTAATCTAAGTAATTTCACAGAAAACAAGAATTTTTATCCACTAAACTAAAAAAAAACATTTTCATATTTAGAGATTTATTTAATTTAAAATTACTAGGTGTTAAAACATATTTGTCTATATTATCAAACTTTAAGGAAGATTTAGTTTATTCTGTCAGGAATTAGTCTAAGTGTAAGTCTAACTGCCTTTGATGTACTGTATACATTTAAAAAGATTAATATGTTATAGCTAACAATAACGATATCTCTCCTAAGTAAAGTTTTACTAGAGCCTTGGTAAATTAAAGCAGTTCGTTAGAGACATGAAGAACAGCATGTCAAACATATGGACTCATATTTTGCCATAACAAAGACAATTTCTAACTGCATATTTTGTGAGTTTCTGACTATATCATACACGTTGTTAAATGTGTTACTGGTGATTAAGATTGATTATTGATTATTTTATGTACTTTAGAATAAAATTATGATACAGTAATAAATAAACGATCACTGAAAATAAAACTGGTTTCATTTGAAACATTCCATTCATTGCAACGCCTATCTGGTATATTCGAACTTGAACAGGAAAATCCTTTGAAATTTACAAAACCGAATGTTTAATGGAAAGTTGTTTAATATCAGTGATGTCGTAGGGAAATACAAATTATTTTAACCTCTCCTTCAAATTGGCAGTATGCATTAATCTGTAGTTTATGAACTTATTTATTTATTTATTCAAACGTCAAAAAACCAATATACATAATTTAACAATAATAATTAACATAAATAATCAAAGGTACAAGATGAGTCCAGAGCCGACGAAGAAGGAACATAGCAATAATGATAATAAGACACATAACAATAGTAATAATACATTGATTAAATTACTACGTAACAATCACATGACACAAGAAAGTAAAATAAACATAATAATAATAATGGGAGCAATGGAATGATTAATACAACAAAGGAATTTCAAAGTATCACATGCACTTTTACAAACACTAGGAGATGCGTTAGTGAGATGGATGGTGGTTCATAATTTTCCTCTTGAAGGCTTCACTGCTCATGCTGAAGAAATCCAGATGACCAGGTATGTTGTTAGCCAGACGTTGGAGACGAGGAAAAGGACTGTGTAACATGTACTGAGTTGAGTACTGCCGCCTTGCAAACAGCTGAGTATGGCGAAGGTTGCGTGAGGTTCGTAAATCCAGTTTTATAAGCAAATCAGGAGCATCGATGGCAGCGGTGATCAACTTCCTCAGGAACATAAGATCACTAATATCCTGTCTTGCATGAAGCGGTCTCAGGCTCAACTGAGGTTGCAGATCGTGGACTGGTACAGCACGGTACTGCCCAATCGCAGACCAACCAAGCGAATGAAGCGGCTCTGAATTTTTTCGAGCCTGACAAACTACCCAACTTCGTAAGGGCTCCAAACTACTGAGGAAAATTCAAGTATCGGTCTGACTAGATGAATATAGATGGCCACGAGAGCGTCCACTGAAAAATTGTCTCGGCTAGTTCTGAGGATGAAATAAAGTGCAGAGTTAGCATTCGATGTTAACTTAAGTCGTTAACATTTTTGTAATTAGGTTGGCAGTCTTTTTTCCTTACTTTTTCCGTTCAAGTAGACTAGAACGTACCTATCGAAGCAGGGGGTGAGCCATTACAATACGAGTTTACAAGGAACATATCAAGCTATAAAATACTGATGAAATGTACTTGCCAGTACTTAAATTAAAAGTCACGACAGAGCTTGCAGGTTCGTTGCCTTGAACAATAGGCCTACACCCACGACTCTTCCAAATTAATAATTTGTGTAAAATTTAGTTTACATTAGCAGTTAGACTACATTTTTTACTTTAATGTAATAGAAATAATTTAATATACAAGACAACAAATCAAGACATTAATAACATTTTACGGAAAAACACGACTATTATTTAAATACCACAGCTTGTTCTGGTATTTTTTCCTGAACCACAAATTTAAATTCCTTAAACAAATCCCTCATTCATACCTAATTTACACTCTATGAACAATCCCCTAACCCACAAAAACCTTGAACAAAAATTATTTAATACCTTTTATAAATTACTTTTTTTGCAAAGAGAAATTTTTCTACTCGGATTACATTATTAAGTTATACAAGTTTAATTCAATAAACGTGCGGAAACATAAGGCAGGAGACAACACTCTGCCTCAGGTTGTTTACAGGGCTTAAGCGACTGCCGGGGACAGATTGACAAGGGATGAAAAATGCAGAGAGTGCCGCAGGCTGGCGCTGTTAAGTGGATTGGACGGAATATGTGGAGGCAAGGCCCATGTAAACACTTACAGGGATGTTTGAGTGCGTTAGACTCTGTTTGTGTACGGTAAACCCCTGAGGACTTACATGTATCATCCCGTTTACTGGTTTTGCAGTTTAGACCTAAGAGAACTGTAAAAGTCTTCAATATGAAAGTACTTTTGGATTTATTTTAAATATTTGTGTGGATATAATTTTGTATATTAAGTTAATAAAAGTTTTGTATTATGAGTTATTTATAAAGGAACATTTCCCAAAGACATTAGTTAGCAAGTCGTTGTTTCTGAATGTTATAACTAAGACAAAAATCTAAATAAATGTATTACAGCTATAAAACCAGATGTAGTTGAATGGTGATTTGTATAAATTTTTAATACTTGAAATTGTATCTAAAGTTATATTAAAAACAGCGAAACAATCCTTTTTTCCAATAAGAAAAAACAAAAAAACATTACTGTCTAATTAAAATGCATGAATAACTCTTTTAAGAGTTAAATTGTTTAATCTGTATTTACTGTTAAACATTGACTTGACTATTATCATGAGACTTTTAACTGCAACAACAACTTAGGATACAACTTTTATTGAATGTTATTTAATTATTTCTACACTTGCAGGCAAGATACAACTAACTGGTCGCCACAACAGGACACTCACGCCAATGTGTCAGGCAGGTGAGTTATGTTGCCACAAGTCAACCAGGCCCGTCAAGCAGTACTAGCTGACTGTGGTTACAACCGATAGTGCGTGCCCAGCTGTCACTATGTGCGCATTACAGCAACGAGGAGATAATAAATCAACACCGTACTTACTGTAAGACCGGATATACTACGATAACTCATCATTTCTTTTAATGACAGTCTTAACATTTTATTATAGCCATACGACGTTTTAAGCATCATTGGAAAGGCCATACTTAATATTTTTGCACTGCTACAATCAGGACCTCTGAATTTCAATTTGAGCAGAAATAATCGAATTTAAACATTCTTCTAAATTAACTTAAATGTAATAGTTTTATTGGATTCCATTTTTAGATCAGCTGTCATTTTGATATCCGGTATAAAAATTAAGTTTGAAATGAGGTATAACTCGACCGACGCGATTTTCATGACTTTCTCTGTTGACCATATAGTATGACAAATTCCAAAGTATATAAAAAAACTTATGATATCTAAATTATAATCACAAATATCATGTGTGTTGTTCAACAAAGAAAAATAGTATGACAAATTAGATACTTTTGAGATACCCAGTATATAACAATCGGCATATCCGGACTAACCAAATGTTTAAACAATATTATTCACTTTAGTAAAAACGGTATTGCATCTCATTATTTAACGAATCAAATATATGGTGGTTATTACTATTATAAAAATACCCTTGAATTATGTATGAAATTTTAGTGTTATGCTGAACAAATATAAAAAGTTATCTTCAATTAAATCCATTTTAGCGAATTTCCCCTATAGGGAAGAAGCTATTACCGTAGTCGGCTTGGTAAGACCTAGGCCCGGGACCATGATAACTTTTTGTTTTGAGGTCCCCAGACCCCAAAAACACCATTCGTTCGATACTGATATATATATATATATATATATATGTGTGTGTGTGTGTGTGTCCGTGAGCATGATAACTCTCGTAAAAATTATCCGATTTTGATGAAATTTGGTATAAACGTGTAAAGCAACATTTATGACTTTAAGTTCGAAAACCGGCCAGATTGCTCTATCCGAAGGGGTATTTTGGGGGGGTTTTGTACCCCAAAAATGGGTTTTTGTTGAATTTTTTACATATAATTTTGGAAAAAGTCAAATTTTAGTTTTTACCATTTGATTCAGCTTAAAAAAACACACAATTTGGTATTTTTATCATTCCTCTACGTTAATTGGTTACCGAGATATTGAAAGTGCTAAACACAGTACGTTGTCTAATGTTATTCTTATGGAGGAAAATAAAAAAATTATATCTCGCTTATTTATGAACCTATACTGACGAAAGTTGGTATACGGCTTCATCTGGCTGTGGTCCATTGATATTTGCTCAGAAAAACAATTTTTTGCTAAAGGCTCTCGTAGCAGCAAACCTGTATACTCAGCCCCATGTTATTCTTATGGATAATAATTAAATGCTATTTCTCCCCTAATTATGAATATAAATGAATAAAAACTGGTATATGACTTCACCTAGATGAGTTATATTGATATTAGCACAAAAACCCATGTTTTGTGTTCTTTGATGCAGCAAACCTGCGTACTCAGCCCCAATGTTTTTCTTATAGGGAATAATTAAAATTGTATATATTCCTTATTTGTGAATATATTTTTATGAAACTTGGTAAGTGGCTTTATGTAGTATTAAGACAGTTATCTCCATTGGAAATTCGCTGAGTATGCAGGTTTGCTGTGACGGGGGTATTTTATATTAGTACAGACGTTGTATACCCTGATTTCAAGAACTAAATTTCCCTGTAAACGTAAGGACGTAGTTATAAAGTAAATAAACTTCATACTGTTAAAGCTAACATAGAACGGTGGTGTTGTATTTAGTTTTTTCTAAGAGAAGTTCCAACAACCACCGGCCGTTGACGTTCGACCATTCCACTCCATTTCTTTGTCATCTTCCTCGTAACGATCTCCCTTTGCAGATTGTGTGTGCTCTTACGTATCAGGACGTATTTTATTATTGACTCTTAATGCCTTTAATAAAATGAAGATATTTTCCCCGTCAGTAATTCAGTCTCTTTATGATACGGTTTATCCTACTGCTATAACCCTCTCTCCTTTGTAAACATAGCTATAACCTCTTACGCTTTTTATCAAGAAAACAGACCGAATGTTATAGCCCTTTATTGTTATTGGATTTATTATTGCTTGCGAGTTTCGAAAGAATCTGCGTCGTTACCTTCTGCAGAATATTGTGAATAAAAATGTTAGTGGGGATAAAATATTTATATTTTGGTGGTATATAAAGCCTTTCGGTGGGTGTGTGCCTTTATTTTTTAAATATTATGTATACCTTAAGGTGACATAAATAAAGTATTGTTCAGATTTAAACAGTGGAGACTTACAAAACCTTATAGAGTAAGAGAGAGTTTCAAAGTTACATTTTCTCACGGAAGAATCCCTCACATTTATATATGTCATATTTAACTGTTATTCAAGAAGAACTACGTATACCAACAATTATTTGGCATGTAACTTTAACACATAATCAACAATTATGCAAATTAACAATACGTATAGTAAAATTAACTGTTAACAAGCAACTGAGCAACAACAGTGCATACGTTACTCAAAAACAAGATAATATAAATAGCTGTGAAAAACTAAATCTTCTTACTTATAGAATCTTTTTTAAACTTGAAACAAACTGGAAGAAAATTCCTGGCCATTTCTGTAGTATGTATTAAAAGAATACAAATGGCGATTTGAATTTCCTTTTCATATTTCTGGCTACATACATGCATACGCATGCAAACACCAAAACATGTCTGGGCCCTAACATTATTATTATAAAGTAATAAGAAAGGTTTACAGCATTAAGGTTTTAAGTGGTGTTGTTGCCGTAACTATGATGAAAATAGATACGTATTACAGCCCTATCAGAATATTTACATTTATACTGAACTAATGAAAACGTCGGGCGTCGGTAAACATGTATAACATTACAAGACTATCAATTTCGACCCGTCAATAATAACAATAGTCATCACCAAGGAAAAGAGAACTGTATATAAGCAGTATTGATTACGATTAATTTAATTATAAATCAACCTATTAGAAGGGTCCTTCTGACAGGACAGTCAAGCAGCCACTACAGCATCTCTCACTACATTGGTCGCGCGAGTCATGTGACCACATACCAGCGGTCCCTGACCAATGACAGCAGTAAACTAGACGGAGTCAGCCCTTAGATACGACACTGAGGGCTTGTGGTTGGACAAGCTTGTGTACTATGTCCATTGGCATGTGCTACCCACTTGTCTTTGGCATAACTGTGAACAGAGGAACCTCTCAGTGACAAGTTATTTGTTTGTAAGTTCTAAACTTTAGGGTTTCTTATCAGATAAGTTGATTAAAAGGTGGTTTACTCTTAAAACGATTGAAAAATATATATTGTTCTATGATAACTTGTTTTTTTAACTTTAAGTAATTGGGAATTGGTTCAAAACAGTTTTATTTTATTTTATGTAGATATTTTTTCAAACAATTTACGCTACTTATTAGTTATAAGTATTATTTTAATAATCCCGCGACATTTATTCCACAATTTTAGGTTGTATATGTAAAGAAATCGAATTTTATAAGATAGACCAATAATTACAATATTGTGTTTAATTTTTCAGTATTGAAAATGGTCAATCTTCACACGTATCCGCTAATAATTGTATCACCTTAAAATCTATCAAGTGGCTTGCAGTTCAAAGTATATTTGATTTATTTAATTTTATATCAAACTGCAATGCACTAATTCACACCATATTAATACCATGCATTGAACAAGATGATGGCTAGCAAGAGAACATTACAAAGTGCGGATAAAAAGTACTAAAGAAATTCCTTCCAAATATACAGTAACAAACATAACATAACAATAAATACAAATATATATATATATAAAATACAAACTTAAGCTAGAACAACTATCTGAATGTTCTTGTTCACATAATAAGTAATAAAGGTAAAAGTAATTAAAGGCAGAACTGTAAACTAATCTAGAAACTTCTCCTTTATAAAATAAAAAAATATACAAATACTATCACTGAGGGGCGCTTTCCCCAAGTAAAGTTGAACTTAATCTTGGGTTTAAACTTAAGTTTATGAGGAATTCTGCTTTCCCAAAGTAGTATGGGAAGTTTAAACCCGGTTTATGTTTAACCTATAGGGAGAACCCTATTTATCGATTTTATTCTATGCTAACATAACCTTAAATCCTTTGTAGTAATATTTGTTTTAAATTTAACTAGAGGGTAAACAAACAAACGAAATTTGATGAAACATATTGCCAGCTTGATATTTTGTGGATTAAACTAAACTGGCTACATACAATTTTGAGGAAAACGAATCGTGCCTTAATTTCAAGTTCAAAATAATCTCAGGTTTAGTATAAACTTGAGTTGGGTAAATCGGCCCTTAAAGTAGTTAAATATTTATCACATCAAATATTACTGTAACTTCACGTGGTTTGAAGATGGTTTACAATATTACAAAAACAGAAACGATATTTGATTTTGCAAATTGATTACAGAGTTAATTTGCAAGATAACTATCTTTAACTGGTAAATTTTTAAATTTCTTAATTCATTATCTCATTTAAGACTAGCAATACATTAAACAATGGTATACATTGACAAGTAATACATTATAGAACAGAAAAAACATATAAATCAATATATACGCATTGACAGCTGTGCTTCCAAATCTGATAAAAAGGAAAACACATTAGAGCGCTGGTCTTAAGTAAAGATGGGACGAATTTACGAGGTTTCGGCTTCCTCTGGAGGTTTACGACCTATTAGTGTGTACGGATACGAGCTCGCGTTAAAAACCGGGGCTAGGAGCGGGCGGCGTAATGCAGATTTGGTACTCTCAACAGAATGGATCCTTTACCCTGGGGCTCAGATTGATAACCTACATTTCCTTCTGGTGAATCTTTTACAGTTAATTTTGCTCTGATATATCGTGAAGTTCTCTGGTCTGTTTGGTGAAACTAAGCAAGTAAATAAACCCTGTCTGTACGTAGAATCCTATATATTAATACGCTTGGGTTTATTCTTCACTGTCACTCAATAACGGCTGGAAGGATTTTAACTTTTGAGATGGCAAATTAAAGATGTTTGATCGTAGATTTGCTAATAAGTCTCAGAACTTTAATAAAAGGCATCACTTAAATACAGTAAATGGCTGAATGATCGGGATTCGGAACAGTGGCACTATCCAACGGCGGAAGTCTAAACTATGTGTTGATTGAAAGTACGTGATCAGATGTTATCATCCGTTTTAATATCAGATGTTTTGTTATGTTTGTTTACTACTGAAGTGACTTTCCGTTGGGTACAAACTTGCTCGGATTCGACCAACAGGACAACTAGTCTAATTATATTTCTAGGTGATAGTTATATCACCTAGAAAATGGTTAATATCATGAGAAAAGTATAATTAAACCGAATAAAAAACAAAGCAGATGTAGTAAAACCGTATAACATGCAGAAGGTAGAAATATCATATACCTTTTTAATTATTACTATACATTTATTTAGCCATCCTTTCAATCTTAAAATATACAGTTTTTGTATCCTACAATAGGGACTTCTGCTACATCTAGTAAATGTTTGCACGTAAAACATACTACTTTATCTCACAAAATTTCTGTATGGCTTATATTAGAGGAGTTCCAAATTCGAAAAAAGGTTCACCTCGCCTCTAAGATTTGGTTTTGTTTTCTTGATAGGTTTACCTCCAGCTTATGGTAGGTTCCGAACCACCGGTTCTTGCCTTCACCACGTACCTAAACTTATTAGTGAATAGCCGGGATTGAACCCGCTGACTTGCATGCAAAAGTCCTGCATTCTAATCAATATTCTAGACCGTGTCAAAGACGAGAGCTAAACACTCTCCAACTTAACTCGTAGAGGAATAATTATTTTTGCATAAATCTAAATATAATGCTGAGAGGTCAGTCAAGACGGAATTTGAGGGTAATGGTTGCAATTGGATCATAGGCATGCCTTGTAATCATATTTCTGTAATTAATTTAAACAAATTATATTTAGATTATTTATTGTTTACAGTATGTACACAAATTATAGGTACTGCTTTAATTATCTTAGTTTAATAAATGCTCAAAGCTTTCTTCATGTAATTACATATATATCGGGTAACAAATCTTTTAGCATTGTCAAGGCGGTGAACAAAGACAACTAGGTCAGGTTTACCATTATATCTATGTGGAGCAATAAAATATCTTGTAATCTAAACTGTAAGGCAATGGGTGAAGTTGAAATTGTTGTTTAAGGGCTTTATGTAAAACTGAACTTAGATTTAGTTTCTCTTCTAAAGCAACTCCATAATTTGGATGTTAATTTTGAATTAAGTAAGATCGGATCAAACATACCGATTTAAGTCATCATTACATTCATCGTCTAAAATAAAAACTATATAATTAATTGAATATAGTTAATCAATATTTAATAACTAACTGTAAACAAATTATATGGAACCTTGATCCGTTATCAAGAGGTACAGAAATAATGTTAAATTGTTTGATTACCCGTCATTTGATTGCTAAATCTGTAATAGATAGAAAGCTGAATTAAACTCCAACAGCAAATAAGCGAATGTAGACCACCACATTCTGCCTTGAACCTTTCTGAACAACTCTTGTTTTTTTCGATCAAGTAAGATATTCTCAATAGGATTAACTTAATAAATAAAAAAGAACAGTAGGGTGAGTCCATTACGGGATATCTTTGCCAACGGCTGATGACATTAATATTTAATTCAGTCATAAATATTTGAAAATTTAAAAGTGGTTGAAACGAAAGTACTTGTAAGTTTTATTTTTATTTTATGTACATAGACCACAAAAAACTCTTGGTTTTTAAAACAAATAAACCAAAATAGCTACCCAACTGTTTGACCGATGTGAATGATTCGGGAATCCATCTTACGCAGTTAACTACCATGAAAAAACCACATACGTCATTATGTAGCACGTGCGGAAAAAGAGGGAATTTATCAGAGTGACACTTTAACACGCTTTAACAAATGGTTCCTTTAGAATACGGTGACGGGCGGATATCAGCGGAGGCGATGGGCCGTGGTCGCGACCCGTCAGCATCAACATATGGCTGACTCAGCATCAGCATCCTGGGTGACTCAGCAGTCTGCGGTCTGATGTGGCTACCTGTGTGGTTTGGTCGTTAGAGGCAACGATCATATGAGAATAAGGAACTTTACATAGACACATATTCTAATCAGTTTTAGAATAAAATCTCCATCACATTCTGATTTTGCACAAAGGAAATGAGTAATAATTACTGAAATTACAACGAAGTATGCAGAATACGTTATGAAGTGTAGTGTAAATTCAGAACTATGAGAAGAAGAATGTCAGAATGGGCTTCTCGCTAGCATCTTGGACTTCGGTTTAAGGGGCCACGGGTCCGATCCCCGGGATGTCCACGACAGGAGGGGTTTGGACCGCTTTCCATAAAACCATTTGGTAAAACTCTCTTCAGAAAATGCCTCTAGCTTATACATACAAAGGAAATAAAATTAGTTTTAGTTCAAGCAACGGGTTCTACTATTTTCATTTAACTTATAACTTATTACCTATTGTAGAGTAGTTATTAGGAAGGGTAGTTTAAAGGATATATTATTGTTTAATGTGAGTATGTTCTTCAGTAATGTATCGATGTGTAGATCTTGTAGCATTTCTACTAGACTACAGGCTTAAGAGTAATTTTAAATTTGGATTTGGATGATAAATATTATCCAAACACACAAGTTGTTCATATAAATAAAGATTGTTAATAACCGTAGAATTCATGTATAGTCGAATATTTCGACCTCAAAGACCTAAGGAATCATCACACAGATCAAAGTAATTCAACATCAGTAATCGGAGTTAAGGTAGAACATATAGGATCTTCTTTCATTCAGTTGTTTGACACATAAACATATATGA
The DNA here is from genome assembly GCA_963675035.1 of Allygus modestus. NCBI lineage: Eukaryota > Metazoa > Arthropoda > Insecta > Hemiptera > Cicadellidae > Allygus > Allygus modestus. Next base: position 22,410,258 of record OY776116.1, read on the forward strand.
AGAAGTAGTTCATCTAAAAATCCATTAACAAACGATGAAATTTAATAAAAATACATTTCCGTAACCACCAGGTCGTAGTTCTTCTAACGTAAATTTTAAGGGAGAAAAGTTAAAAATGATTTCGAAACAACCAAATTATAATAATAAATAAAACGAATTTAAACTTAACAGGTAGAATATATCTCAATGTTCAAACTATCTAAAATTAATACAAAATTCTGCAAATTCCCTCACTCAAGGACCTAATGTCACGAGGATTTATGCGATTGTAACCTCAATAGGGCCAAACAAAGTGAACAATGCCCTCATGAATATGATAACTAAGGTCTGATAATTGGTAAAGGGTTCCTCGTCATTTGGCGGAGCGCTTCAAACTCACATTTTCTACATGGCTAATCAGTTCCAGACTACTTGGAGCTGGGAATGTTGGATGATGGATGATGTCTGATGTTCGTAGGCATTTGAGGGTGAGTTATAGCTGGCTAATCTCAAAGGGTTAGGGAGCTAAGTTCCCAAAATGTCATTACAATTTCACGCCAAGTATACTTGACTTTTTAATAGGTCCATCCACCGTAGCAAAAAATTAAAGGGTTTCGTGTTGAAAAAAGTAGTCCTTCTTATTAAGGAAATTTGAATCTAAATTGATGAAATGCAAACTATATGATTACGCTTAATCATTAATTTGGAAAACCTTGTCTTAGAATAAATAGAAAACTTTCTACATTCTCATAGTTTTGTTTTATTTTGTGTGTGTATAATAATTTTCTCCAACGTTTCGAAAGGGAACTGTGATTTTGTGCTTCATTTATAACAATCTCGAATTATTTAAAATTTATATTACAATTGTATTCTAATGGTTATTCATCATTGGTGTGATGTTTTCAAGTTTACGGGATGTAATAAAATAAGTCTTACAACACTTAGGAATATATTTACACTTACACTGATTCACATACAGACGGTAAACATATACATAAGATGGTAAGAGGCTATTGATTTCGACCAGTCACACCGGTCATCATCAGGCCAATGAGAGAACTGACAGAACCAAAATGGCGTCCCTGCAAAAAGTTGTTTTTAAGTTTTTTAAATATTGAGAGAATCGTAGTTGAGGCAAAAACCAAAACCGACCGTAACTACACGAGCTCCTACAAACTTGGAGTAACAAACACTGTGTTTGTTACTATAAATTATCTAGTAACTTAGAACCATATTATGAAGCGGTTGTTACACTGCTACCCGGTAAGGTGAGTTGAAAATCAACAACTTGACAGCTAAAAAAATGTATTAACTAAACTGTCGTTTTAAAATAAAAATTTTAGATACTGTGGACGATTACCTACATACACAGTTTTATTTAAATTGTACCATAGGTATTGTCTCTATTTCGGTATACACGCATACTAACAGGTATTCAGACAAACAACACCTCATAAACAATTTATCAGGGAGCACCAAGATGAATACTTCCATCAATTACTCAAACTCTAAAATGTCGACGAAAACAATACTTTCCCCATAAACTATGTATAGACAGAGAAAGTAAAATGTATCTTAGATCGGCCGAAGAAATATTTTTCAACACACCCTCCTCACAATGGCCAGAGGCCAAGATTACACTTCCGCTTACTAAATAATTATAAGGGATGGGGAAGGGAAGATTATCTTGTCTTATTTATCGGTTATTGTTTCCGCAAAATCCGGCCAGACGGACCATAATTTCTGGTTATGTGTTGAAGGTCACATTTATATTAATGTGGATCCAATAGGCTTGTATTATTGAGCCTCTATTCTGAGAAGCCAGAGCTAATTTTGGTTTTCTTTATAATTACACTCTGAACGGATTACCGCAAAAGCTGTTCGCATTTTAGCTAAGCTAATGTAAAGAGATATCCTCAAAATATTTGCCTTTTCAATAATAATAAATCTCATAGTATTATTTTTTCTTTTTACATCAATGTGCAGTAGTTTGTCACTGTTACAAGGTAAATAAGACTTATTATTTAGTTTTACTACTGGTTCTATAATCTAAATTTAAATATTTAGTTTGTGTAATTATTTATTTCATTTATGCTCAAAATGAATTCTTCATACGTACAAATCATTATTTTATATCATTAAAATATTTCATGAAAGAGAAGGGATGGTTTCTCTAAAACGTACGCTCTCTATTATTGAGACAAATATTTTAAGAAAATAATTTTAAACAAATTTGGAAAATAACTATCTCCCACTTTGTACCATAAACACCCTTTGTCAATAAAGGACACTGGACAAAGACTAGTAAGGGCTTATTGTTGTCGGACAACAATAAAATACACTCAAAGTGAGACTCCACCACACCACCTGGCGGCTAATATTATCAACCTATTGTTCATTGCTTACCAGGGGGTATATTACCTTTTGGTATATCACGTTCTATATGAGACAACCTTACTTTGATTCAGTATGTATAAGGGAACAGATTAAAGAATACTATAGGACCAAAAAAAAAAACAAATAGATTTAGATTTTATTTGTATTCAATGGTTTCACTATTTTAAACAAACCAAGAAAAAAATAAAAAAAAGTTATTCCTTCTACTCCCTGTATGAAAATGAATGTAAATTTATTTCTCACTATAATGCACCAAAAATATCTACTTTCGACGTATACATCCAATTCTAAAAACATAGGTTTCAATACAACCTTTTTAAAGTGCCCAGAAAATTGTCAGAAAACTTTACTAATGATTTATGAAATCAATTTAACTAGAAATCAAAACGCGAAATGTCTTTGTTGTATCATTTCCATGATTTTTGAAAATAATAGTATTGTAACTGGTCCCAAAGGTGTAATTTCCTGTGCTTAGTGAAGATTATTGCCTCATACGTCAACTTTGATTACGCACGGGATGTTTATCAAAAGTTGTGGTTCAAGAGCGGCACCAACTCCAAATCGAAACAAACAGTTGTACAAGTAGGTCTTCTTAATTCCTTAACTTAAAACTATATTATTAGTTAAATGTGGATATATTTTTACCTTAGAAAATAGATAAGCTAAGATCAATTTCAAAAAATCCTCTTGCATCATAGTTAAAATATTGACGCGTCAATAGATTCTCATCCGCAGCAATCATTGCTAAATGCAGCAGTGACGGTCATTAATACCATGCCTCGCGTCAGTCGTCATCAACTAGTGCAGCACTAGTGATGAAGGTATATTGTCTGCAACCCTAGCTCCCTTCTAGAAGGGGGACATTCCATGCGTGAACGTGAGGATTGAACTCTAGTTTCCGTAATTAAAAATATGTATGCGTTATCCGTTACCTCAAAAAGGGAATTTTTTTAATTGCAGTGCTAACTAAAAATTTAATTTAACAAAACAAATTTTCAACTTTGTTTTTATGACGGTTAAAGACTGTTTTATTTGCCAACCTGCTCAAGAAATTAAATATGTAAAATTATCATTTGAGTTTTACTTACAATGATAAAAATACATATAGCTGGTAGGATCCATCGAAATTCTGTGTCATTATTTCGTGAGACTCCATCAATGTATACTATATAATAATTAAACATTTTGTCTTCTATGTTTTCTAACAAAGAATACTGCTATAAAAAACCTTGATTTTCTATTATCATTTGGCTTTATTTGGTTAATAATCATGCATATGCATTTGTCTACTTACGGTTGATTAACGTTATTTTGAAATTCCAGCTTAAGAGGCAAAGTTCTACCTTACTCCTTAACACTACCTTGCCGAAGTGAAAAATAAGGAAACATTATCTAAATTGTAATAAAGTTCGAGAATTTGTGTAGAGGGACTAGCATTTACATTGACTATTATTTTCATTTTTAATGTAACATCAGCATGAAAACAGTTTAATGTGTGAAAATTATCATTTTTTACATTGGAAACAAATATTTATTTTATCACATACATTATTTAAATTCCTGAAATTGTTTCAGACAAAATGCAAATTTCGAAACAAATAAAAAAAATACTTAGTGGAGGGATGTTTAACTCGATCGGGGAGTTTCTGGGGGATTCTTAGGTATTTGGATATCGAGATAAGTAAATTGTACCTGTAAGCTTCAATTCAATTTTTAAAGATATTTTTAGTTTATATAATTTTTGTCCGTGATCACATTGTATATGTAAGTTTAGTAACTTATACTTGTATTTTTTAATATATTTTTGATTACAGACGATTGTTGTGTTCTTTGACATTTGTCACACTGTTTTAAAACTTTATTACAACAAGAAAGTTATTAAATTAAATGAATTTCAATGAAGAGTTAAACTGAGTGAAAACATAATCTTTGAAGTTTATATCGTAATGAAAAACGAAACTGGTAGATTTTCCCCAATTAGCCACATTTTTCCATCGCTTGACAATCTCGTCTCGTCCCTTTTATCAACGTATGCAGATTTCTTGGGTTTGCAAAACCGTCGAGTGTGATTCAGTTAGTTAGCCGTGTGCGAATTCACGCCAAGTTCGCCAATTGGCTGATTCAATTCTCCAGTTAATGTGTAAATGGCCCTTTTGTATCCCCCCTCCCGTAACTACCCTCCAAATCGTGATTGCTGACGCGGTGGAAGACGTGTGTTGTTTGTAGGTTGGCATGTAATGTTTATATTAAATACTTAGTATTTTGTTCTCGAAATTAAAGTTTACATAGTTTTGTGTTTAGGTTTGTTCATAGAAAGAATGTAAGAATACAAATGTACTTATTTCCAGTCCATTTCAGTATGGTTAACGATTTTTATTTGTTATTTTGATTTTGATTTGATATGAATATATTATTGTCTAACTCCGTATCAATAATACTATACTCTAATACGAGCAATGTCTGTTAGTTTGTTTGTTTGCAAAATTTATCTCGAGATCCAGCGGAAGGATTTTGTTGAAAGTTTGGGATTAGGGGCTTTTGGGTCTAAAAAATCGATTGGTGAAAACCACTACCTTAGGAAAACTCGTATTTTTCTAAACGACTCATTTGAAAATTGAAAATTTTAACTTTGGGCTTATGGAGTTTAAAATCATAACACCGGTTACTATGAATAACAAAAACAAACCATTAAATCAGCTGTTTGACTTTACCTATAACTTAAAATATTATAGATAACTGTTTATCATTATGGAAATAAAAAAACATACTTGAATGGCAACTCTCATAATGGAAATAAAAAACTACTTGAATGGCAACTCAAAACTGTTTTTTCGATAGGCGAATGAGCGTAGCGAACGAGCTAATTCGGGAGGCGAGTGAGCGAAGCGAACGAGCTCATATTAAAAATGAATGAGTATTTCAAATAAAACAAATTCAATGCCTCTTCTGCGGAATCAAACACGGAGCATCGCTCGGTCCCCCGGTACTCTTCTTAAACTGAGAAACATTTTATAATCAAATTATTTGTTATTAGTTCTCCTGGTTGAAATATTATACTCTAATGTTAGAGATACAGGTTCGCTCCACGTATAAACATAATAACGGTAATTAGTAGAAAGCAAATTACATCTTTTTTCGTAACAAAATATTTTCCCCAAAATATGGGTTTAAAACAATCGAAAACAAATCTATAGATTATTACTCGATATTACCGACTATTTAAATTATCGAATTCAGATTACAGAAATATTACAGGATCAAATATCCGTGGCACACATTGTGGAGTGAATGTGACGTCATAAATCAGCTGTTTAGCGCATCAGTCAGCTGATTAACGTGACCGCAAGTCAGCTGAGACTGTCAAGAGATGCCAGCTGTGGTTAACCACGCGGTTGGACGTTTGAGAGCCTACCATATGGAATGTATGTATGCCCTAGGACCAGGCACTGTTTTTCTCCTGTATACAAATATCCTCAACGAATATTGTATTAATTGAATTACAACCACTACGATAATTTGCATTCAGAGAAAACAATAAGAATAACATAATTGAGTGTGTTGTAAAAGTTTGTGAAGTGGATAAGTTAATTAAGTAAAGACAAAGGATTAGTTAGCTATTATTATTAAAACATTATTAATAATGTCAATGATATCTAGAACGTGTTATTGCTTAAAAAACATTTGAAATTACACACTTCTACGATTTTCATAATAATTGACAGAGAAGTAAACTGCAACAAAGGAATCACCTTTCTAAAAAGTAATAATTAAAAAATAACCGTTTTCACTCAACAAAAAACATATAAGGTTTATTTTTATTTCATAGTGTTTTGATGAATTCGATATTTTATTAAAATAAATTTAACAACAAAATGGGGAGGGGGCGCAATCAAAATACATTATGTATCTCAAACGTGTGTGTAAAACAGCATATGTACAAACAAAACTGAAGTTTTTAATGGTTGTAACTGTTTTTGATGGCGACTTTTACAAGGTACATAAGGCTATATAATTACTTCATATTGTAATTATATAATATTATATTGTTATAATTAATACAATTTATTACAATTATTTTAAGCTAATCCAGTTACTAAAATTTGGGCAAACATTTTTCCTTTTATGATTACCCAGGTTATACACGGTTAGACCTCTGTTGGTTTATATTGTGAAGCCACTCCAGATATCTATTATAATTGTGAACTTCATTATAATTACTTTACATTGGAAAACTCTGCACTTTATTACCAATTTTTTACCGTCTTTTAGTAGAACAGAGTAGCTTATTTTAAAATATTGCACTAGTAAATCGGTTTTGTGACAATAGACACAAAGCAAAGCACACAATTTAAGATTATCTTGCCTTTTTGGTTATGACTTTTATAAATTCTCCCCTTAAAAGTTATTAGGCGTTTCCAAATGCTCTATACCAGCGTTTTATACCCCACTACGTTTTTGTCTTATTTACGAATCAAGATAGCAGTTTTCCATTACCTTAAAAACATTTGTATCTGAAACTCCTTTACATCGTTTTATTTATAACCGGCAACGTTTTTGAGGTAATGTAAATTTTTATGACTTCCTTTTAATATCCGTTTAGTTAAAATTAAATTAGATTTGATATATGTAACTAGTTGTATTAACTAAATAATACAATTTACTTTAACCTTTACATTTAGTTATTAGAATTATACTTGTGCAAGTGTTGTAAATCTTTATAATATGTTTCGCTAATTTTGGCTGATTTAAAATAATTAAGTGAACGTAAGGCTGCCGTCTGTCAATAACAAGAGATCAATGTTGAAATGTTTACTGGAAAAAGGTTAGTCCAAACACAGTTATACAAAACCATTTAAAATACAGAACAAACCACAATTCCTATTACTTTGCATACATTTATAGACTAAACTATATTCAGTGTTCAAATTTTTTTTTCATAAGACACCAGGATTTCTCATTTGACTAAACTATGCGTTTCCTTGCAGTTTACTTCAAAAACTGGATAAACACCATCATCACGGTTATAGTGAATCCAAACATCTGAAAACATATAAAGCATTAGTTAAAACATCGAACATAGCCTGTACGCTGGTGTATAAATACGATTATAGACACTGATATTGGAAGGTACAAGAATTTCATCAATTTATCAGTTTATATACAACTCATAACGTTATATTATTATACTAGCAGTTTCCCGGCGCGCGTTGCTTCGCCTAAATTAAGTTGTTTACTAATTACAGCTGTTAATTTTGTAAACACTAAATTTCTAAAACCTGACACTGCACCCTTGTATGCCCTCTGGGTTGGAGCCCTTTGGACAGATTTGCACCAAACTTCACACAAACCATCCTTGAATAATGTTTAATAATGCCTGAAAGTTTCATTACAATCTGTCAAGCGGTTTCGGAGCCCATAGGCTACATACATACATATATATATATATATATATATATATATATATATATATATATGTATACATTAATACTTCCTCTTTTATATATTTACATGTATTAATATTATATTTAGTACCCTGAGGTGAAGGACCAATACCTTGAATTACCATATCTACACGAGGAATTTTTAACACGGTCTCAAGAAAATGCGATGACGAAACGGGTTGTAGAAAATAAAATATTTGATTTGATCCTGAACCGAATGGAATAGGCGTTGGTACAAAACGTAAGAGGACAGTGCTGCTGGTCAGGCGAAAGTTGCGGTGATACTCTGAACTAACCTAACCATATATTTCGCCACAGAGGATGTTACACACTGCAGTACTAAATAAACTATATCAGGAAACTGACCCATGCTATCTCTCTTTTAACCCAACTTTAATGAATAAATTACTTTTTATTTACTAAATATACAGAGTGTCCAAAAAGTCCCGGGTCGGTTAAATATTTTTCGAAATATTTAAAATAGAGCTTCAAAACTTTGCACAAAGTTACTGGACATAAAAATCTATTTTAACACATATTCAGTGATCCGCTACTTCCTCAGGGGGACGGCCCGCTAGGAGTCAGAAGAAAATCTTAAATGTAAGCATAGGTTGATATGCATATCAAATAAAAGGTCTTTATTGGTAGAGTACAGAGCCGCAAACCCGACCTCAAACGGAGAAACGAGTCAAAAATTACAGCCGTTCAAAGATGGCTTGAGTTTGCAACTTAGGTAAATGTAATCAAGTTCATGGAACACACTATCAGTCACAAATAATTTTCTCTTTTAGGTTTATCATGGCTCATTCATTTTCCTTTTTTGTTTTATTTTCGATCCCTCTCAGAAATAATGAAACTTATAATTCTACAACAGTATTAATTGTAAACAGTTTTGGGTTAGTAATGTTAAAATCAAAAAGCTCGTCAGTTTATTTTCTGCATTAACCTAAGTTGCAAACTCAAACGATCTTTGAACGGCTGTCATTTTTGACTCGTTTCTCCGTTTGAGGTCGGGTTTGCGGCTCTGTACTCTACTAATAAAGACCTTTTATTTGATATGCATATCAACCTATGCTTACTTTTAAGATTTTCTTCTGACTCCTAGCGGGCCGTCCCCCTGAGGAAGTAGCGGATCACTGAATATGTCTTAAAATAGATTTTTATGTCCAGTAACTTTGTGCAAAGTTTTGAAGCTCTATTTTAAATATTTCGAAAAATATTTAACCGACCCGGGACTTTTTGGACACCCTGTATAATATAAAGTACGGTCGAACTTTTCAGAAAAATTTGTTTTCAGAAATATCCACCCGTATCCCTTTTACTTTCTCCCTCTATACATAGTATATGGAGAAAGTATTGTTTTCGTTAAAATTTTCGAATTTGAGTTGTTAGTGGAAATATTCGTTTTGGTGCTCCCTGAACCCAAAAAAGTGGTTTTTACGTGATGTCTGTCTGTCTGTGTGTGTGTCTGTTTGTGTGGATGTGTACAGAGCTAGAGCCCTAACCAATGGGCCGATTTTTATGAAATTTGGTATGTAGGTACTAATCCACGATATCTCCGGGCGTTTTTTCATTTTTTGAATTTTTATTTTTAAAGGTAATTTTCCCCCCAAAACCGCCAAAAATCATGAAAAATCAAAATTTCTCAAAAACGGCTCTAACGATTTTGATTAAACTTTGGTCGTTTGTAGAACTTTAGCTTTCCAACAAAATGACACCACCCGCATGTCTGTAAAAATTCGTGTTCAGAAATTCATTTTTTCGGATTTATCATAAAAAACATAAACATAAAAAAAATTACTTTTCACCATTAAAAAGAGCTCAAAAAACTAAATAATTTAGTATTTTGAATTACTATTCTACGATTCCTGGTTGCGGAGAAAATTGGAATTTTCATTTTGCGGTAAACGCAAACCCGGAAAATGCGGGTCCAATGCGGGGAATTGTTGTCCAATGTTATTCTTATGGGAAAAACAAAAATTGCTATTTCTCTCTTATTTACTGATAAATTTCATTCAAACTTGATATACTTGTCAAGTTAGCATTGACCAACAGAGGAAATTCGAAATATGTTGCCCCTTAATAACCCTGGGGGGATTAGGGGGCATTTCCCCTCTTAAAACCACCAGTTTAGCAATGGATTCTGTAGTGCCTCCAAAGCAGGAAGGGTGGATTTTTTTGAAAACAACTTGTTTACAAGATTTTCTGTACATTCGACCATGCTTTGTATTCTATATTTAGTAAATAAAGAGTAATTTATTCATTAAAGTTGGGCTAAAAGGGAGAAAGTATGCGTCAGTTTCCTGATACCGTTTATTTTGGATGCTACGCACAGTGGGAAGAGGGAAGTTCTCCCTCATCTCTCCAGAGTTATGAGGCAACACATTTCGAATATCTTCTTTTGGTCAATGCTAACTTGACCTGCATATAAATTTTTAACGTTATTGATCAGTAAATAAGAGAGAAATGGTAATTTTTGTATTCCCATAATAATAACACTGGACGACGTACTGCGTTTACCAAAAAATTAAAATCTTAATTTTATCCGCAACCAGTAATCGTAGGATAATAGTTCAAAATACTAAATGATATAGTTTTTTTTAGTTATTTTTAATGGTGATAAGTAATCTATTGTAATTTTTTTTTATGAAGCAAAATAAGAGTTTTTGGATGTTTTAAGTCCGGTAGTTTCTGAACCCGAATTTTTCCAGAAATGCGGGTGGTGCCATTTTTTTTAGAAGCTTAGAGCTCTAAAAAGAACTTTATTTGATTTAAGTTCGTAAGAGTCATTTTTGAGCAACATGGATTTTTTATGTTTTTAGGATTTTTTGGGGAATACTTACCCTTAAAAATCAATCAATGGAAAAAACGCCTGGATATATTAGTATATACATACCAAATTTCATCAAAATCGGACAACTGTTGTCGCCTTAGCTCGGTACACATCAACACAGACAGACATTACTCAAAAATTACTTTCAGGGAGCACCAAAACAAATATTTCCACTAACAACTCAAATTCGAAAATTTTGATAAAAACAATACTTTGTCAATATACTATGTATAGGGGAGAAAGTAAACGTAGTGCTGATCCAAACAATTCCTACTGTTGTCAGGCTTGGGGTTTAATCCAACATTACACCTCGGGGGCTATACACGTGAGTGAAAACCGCGGGGACGCTGGGAAAACACTTCTGAATAATTTATATACCTAACAAATACACCTTTTATTAGTGAATTTCCTTTGGAAAGTGAACTATTAGCATGACCCGCACGGTGAAACTTAAGCCCGGGACCACCATAGAAGTTCCTAACGTGACCCCCTGAACACGTTTTGGGGGGTCATTCAAAATTATATATATATATAGACATATATATATATATATATTGTACCGTAATTGCCATTGGTACATTAATTTAGTAATTATAAAATATAGAGTTTTAATTTAATTTTTGCCAATATTTTAACAGTTCAAGTAAAACTCGGTAAGCCAAAGGATGACTCACAATACCAGTATATACAGGATACTAGATTATAGGATTAATCATGTTTGAATCTTGCTGAAACTAGTATAAGACAGGATTAAGTTAAATAAGACAACAAGAGGGGGTAACCCTACCAGGACGGGACTCCTCATTCAGAAGGCGGTGTTGGTGTGCACCTGGTCGGCGGACTTCGTCGTCGGCTGAATCGCTGGTCTCGTAGTTTTCACCCTTTTTGAAGGTATTCACAACATTTTAGCGAATTTCCCCTATAGGGAAGAAGCTATTACCGTAGTCGGCATGGTAAGACCTAGGCCCGGGACCATGATAACTTTTCGTTTTGAGGTCCCCAGACCCCAAAAACACCATTCGTTCGAAACTGTATATATATATGTGTCCGTGAGCACGATAACTCTCGTAAAAATTATCCGATTTTGATGAAATTTGGTATAAACGTGTAAAGCAACATTTATGACTTTAAGTTCGAAAACCAGCTAGATCGCTCTATCCGAAGGGGTATTTTGGGGGGGTTTTGTACCCCAAAAATGGGTTTTTTGAATTTTTTACATATAATTTTGGAAATAGTCAAATTTTATTTTTTCCCATTGGATTCAACTTAAAAAAACACACAATTTGGTATTTTGATCATTTCTCTACGTCAATTGGTTACCGAGATATTGAAAATGCTAAACACAGTACGTTGTCTAATGTTATTCTTATGGAGGAAAATAAAAATTTTATATCTCGCTTATTTATGAACATATACTGACGAAACTTGGTATACGGCTTTATCTGGTTGTGGACCATTGATATTTCCTCAAAAAAACAATTTTTTGACAAAGGCTCCCGTAGCAGCAAACCTGCGTACTCAGCCCCATGTTATTCTTATGGAGAATAAGTAACGTGTTATCTCCCTTAATTATGAAAATAAATTAATGAAATTTGGTAAGTAACTTCACCTAGTTGAGTTATATTGATATTAGCATAAAACCCCATTTTTTCGTGTTCCTTGCTTCAGCAAACCTGCATACTCAGCCGCCATGTTATTCTTATGGAGAATAATTAAAATGTCATAAATTGTTTATTTATGAATGTATATTGATGAAAATTGGTATGTAGCTTTATGTAGCATTAAGATTAATATATATGCATTGGAAATTCGCTAAGTGCGCAGGTTTGCTGCTACGGGGGTATTGTATTTATTATAGTAGCAGGAGTGTATAAAATATGTATTATCTTTTCAGGTGAATTTAAAGAATAATTTTGTATATTTTAGATTTCTTTTATAATAACTTTGAGTCTGGCTACCGAGTATTTTGTACAGTAAAGTAAAATGCAGGAAAAGTTGGGGAAATTAACTTTGTCAATAACTAAAAATTGAGTTAATAGTTCGAAGCAATTTCTATAGCGCGGACTGCGCTTATTTTATGTTAAAGGGTTCAAGAGTATGGGGAATGAGCTTCAGAACGAGCAATCCTTTCTATTCCCTACCTAAACCAAATTAATGAAATATTGTATAAGTAAAAGGGGTAGCAATAATGAAAATGATATAAAATTTTAATAGAAAAAGATGTATTATTTTATGGTAATATTATAAAAAGGTAAACTGGAATAAGTATAGTTATGTTAAATTAAATTATTTTCACGTAAATAAAAAAAAGGCATTTGTAACAGCATAAATGTATTTTGATTTTAATTTTAAAAAAAACCTCACGAATTGTCTCTACCTGCCAGTGTTCTAAATTAAATTTAAGATGTCAAGGTAATCAAAAAGCACTGGAGTACTGAAAAGTGGTTTCAGAGAATTTATGGAATAGTTGTCGAAATGTAGAGGGCAATTACCATAAATTAAGGTAGGGTACAAAATGCGCCACTCTGCTGGATTTTATGCAAATATGCTGTATTTAATGCAAATGATAATGCTAGATTCTAATACTGTTTTTGCCTTGTAAATTCAAACTGGTTAATGTTTTAAAAGATTAGAAACCCTTGTTAGTGTATAAAAATAATTCCTGTATTTTGTGAATCATATATTTTAAAGTTGTTGTAAAACTTAATTAAAATCCAAAATGCCTGTGAAAGTAGATTTGTTATTAAAGGACGAGTTAATTTACGAGTTGAAGTTAAGAAATATTGAGTTGAGTGATGGAAGTACAGTTTCTGATCTTAGAAAAATGTTGAGACAAGTTTTAATGCAAAAGGTTCCGGTAAATAGTGAAAATATAAAAAGTACCTTGGTAGACGAAATTGAATGGTTAAGTAGTAAGATCAGTTTAATGGAGGAAAAAGCGCTTGAACTTAACAATGGTAGTAAATCAATTGATATTGCCAGACAAGATGCTAGAATAAATCATTGTAAACATAGAATCGCCTCGCTAGGTATTTGTGACTTAACTAATGAACAAAAGAAAGAATGCAAAGAGTTATGTGACCGATATACGATAGTTAAAAATAAGTTTAATGAATTAAGTTTTGACCGAAATGTAGTGGAATCTACTGTTCGCAAATTAAGTGAAACGAATATGGAGGAGGAAAATTTAGAGGAGGTATTTGATAAGGAAACTAATGTAACTGTACAGTCCCCTGTAACCAATCCAAATCCGGAATTTTCGGCTGGACCGAGTAGGCCAAAAAATCCAATTCCTATTGAGTTAACCTGTGCAGCGTCCACTTCTGTTCCTTTTGATCCGAACCTGTACAGAAAATTACCCAATCCGCTAGAAACTTATTTAAGAAATGTAACTACTTGTAACGGACTAACAACACCAGATTTAATTCAGTTTGTAAAGGTATTATTTAAAGTCCAAAAGGAAACTAGTTTGTCTGATCAACAGATAATAGATATTTTTGTAACGAAAACCCAGTCACCACTTCTTGATGTTATGCTGAGTCATAAAGATAAGAGCTTAGAGAATTTAAAGCAGGAAATCCTACATTGTTTTGTACCTATAAGTGTTAGGGAGGATTTAGTCAGGCAATTTGTCACCCGTCATCAAGAAAGCAACGAGCCATTACCGCTATACATAAATAGAGTAAAGGAGTACGCTAAGATATTAAATTGCATGTACACAGAACCAGAAATTGTTGAGCTAATAATAATAGGTTTAAATCCTAGGTGCAGAGTAAACTTGTCATTAGTAAGAAACATTACTACAATAGCTGATTTAGAAAAAGCATGTTTGCATAGCCTAAGTGTTGATATTAAAAATAACTTACGTATCAGAGAAGAAAAGGGTAATCCAGTAGAGCGAGGTATAAATGTGCCTTCCAGGTCAAAAGGTGATAAAGTGTGTTTTTCCTGTGGTAGGCCGGGTCACATAGCCAAACACTGTTTCAGGCGACAAAATCCAAAAAACTAAATAGTAGGGAATTCTTCTAATGTAAATAGTATCAAACAGCAAAGTAATGTATATAATTTAAATAAGGAGCAATTTTCCCGAAGAAATAAGCAATACATTTGTCAAAATGAAAGTAAGTTTAGAAGTAAAATGATTTGTAAACAAAAAGAGTGTAACAATACTGTCGGAAATAATAGTACAACAAATAATAAGTGGTGTAGTGTGCATATGTTTAGTAGAAAGGAAGTGTTAAAGATAAAAAGGTCCAAACGTAGAATCATGAATAAAATAGGTTTAACGGAAACATGTAATATTTCTAGTTTGCCCGAGTTAGCCGTACATTTGTCCGGAAGTCGCAACAATAAAGATAATCTCATTGTTGACGCACTCATTGATACCGGTGCCTGTTTGAACGCTATTGGTGAAAGGGTATACAATATATTATGTCAAAGGGAATTAGTTACAAATATAAGTAATAGTGAGGCAACTTGTGTTACAGCTGACAGCAATGTAATTAAAATAATGGGACAATGTGTAGTAAAAATTAAAATAAGAGAATTTTCTTGGTATGTTAAATTTTCTGTGATTCACAAATTAAATTGTGACATGATTTTAGGCAGTACGTTCATTAGGGAAAGTGGAATGTTAATTGATCTAAGCAAAAATCAGTGTTACTTTAAGTTTCGACCAAATGTAAAACTATCATTGAAAGGGAATAAAAGAAACCGAGTCTATTTATCTAGTCTAGTAAACAATGTACAATCAGAGCAAGATTTAGACATAGGTTGTAGTGATATGAGAGGCACTGTTGAAAGGTTAGTCAAAAAATATCCAAATGTTTTTACCACTCAAATTGGCCGTGCACTTAATTTTGAATTTGATATACAGCTCAAAGACAAAGAGGTAGTTAATCAAAGACCATACCCTGTACATCCTAGTAAAATGAAAGAAATGAAAGGTATTTTAAGTGATTTACTTAAGCAAGGAATAATTAGGCCAAGTATTAGTAATTACTCTAGCCCTTCCTTTCTTGTTCCAAAACCGGATAAGTCTCACCGCTTAGTAATAAATTACAGTAAGTTGAATGAGAAAATTGTACGTGTTAATTATCCTCTAGGGAATTTAGAAGAATTTTACCAGTACTTACAAGATGCTGAAGTGTTTTCAGTAATCGATTTGTCAAACAGTTTTATGCAAATACCTCTTACTGAAAGAAGCAAACATTTAACTGCCTTTAGCAATGGGGTGTCACTCTTTGAATTTAATCGAATCCCATATGGACTTCACTGTGGTTCCGGGCTTCTTAGCTCGTATCTGGACAATGTATTTAGAGATATAAAGTTTGATTATGTACTTAATTTTGTAGATGATTTGTTAGTATTTTCAAAAAACAAAGATGAACATTTGAAGCATGTAACCGAAGTTTTAGATAGATTAAGTAAGCACAACCTAACTGTCAATCCAAAAAAGGTCAAACTGTTTTATAATGAAGTGAGTTATTTAGGAAATTTGATTTCAAAAAATCAAATACGAATCGATCCAAGTAGGACCGTAGCTGTTCGTAATTTCAGTACTCCAAAGAATAGCAAGCAAGTTGGTACGTTTATTGGAATGGTAAATTATTTTTCGAAATATATAAAAGATTATGCTAAGATAGCTGCACCATTAAATGAGTTACGTAAGAAAAGAACAAAGTTTGTGTGGACAGAGGAATGTAACAGTAGTTTTTGTAGACTTAAGGAAGCTATTGTAAACCCACCTGTATTAGCAATCCCCAATTTTCAGAAACCATTTTATTTGTTTACTGACGCAGCTCAAAATGGAGCCGGGTCAACTTTGTTGCAATGTAATGATAACGGAGATAAAATGCCGATAGCGTATTATAGCAAAAAGTTTACCGATGCAGAACGTAATTTAAGTATTTACGAAAAGGAGGCTTTGTCAGTAGTTTTGAGCATTAAGAAATTTTACATGTACTTAGAACTTCAGCCCTTTTATCTGTTAACTGATAACCACGCCTTGTCTTTTGTTTTGGGAAACTTCAATAAACTTGGTAGATTATCGCGCTGGCTTGAACAAATTATAGCACTACCTTTCAAGGTGTTACATGTAAAGGGTAAAGATAATCCTGTAGCGGATGCATTATCCAGAATGAATATGTCTAATGATAGAGTTGAAATTGTCGAAGTAGATTCCGATCCCCGAGATGAAAATGTGATGAGCTGTAAGAATAAAAAGAAGTTTAGTTCTGTAAGCAAGAAGTTTGTAAAAGCTAGTTTAAATGTTATTTCTGATATACCGTTAGCCTATGTAAATATTGCTGAACATCAAAGGGCAGACCCAGAATGTATACAAATCATTCAAAGTGTTAAGGACAAAACAAATAAGGATAACTTTTATATAAAAAACGATGTATTAATGTTTCGTAGATCTGATAAGCACAAAGGGAAAGTGTATGTACCAGAAAATTTAATTGATATGTTATTTGAATATTACCATTGTTCTAATTATGGAGGTCATCAAGGTCAGAATAGAACAGTAAGCAAAGTGATCGAGTATTTCACTAGGCCTAACTTGATTAATGAAATACGTAAAAGAGTAAAGAGGTGTGAAGTATGTTTGAAATCAAAACAGCCACAGCGGCGTTTTGAAGGTAAATTGATTTCTGCAGTACCTAAAGAACCATTAGATTGTTTGTATGTAGATACAGCTGGACCGTTAGTGAGATCCAAATTAGGAAACAAACACATTGTAATAGCTGTAGATTCATTTACTAAATATGTTTGGTTAATGCCTGTTAGGGACATTACGTCTAGCACTGTAATTAATTGTTTGGAAAATGTAATTTTCAATAATTTCAGCTCATGTAGGAAATTAGTATCTGATAACGGACCATGTTTTAAAAGTGTACAATTTAAGCAGTTCATGTTTAGATATTCTATAGAACACCATAAGTTAATACCCTATAGACCAAATCCAAATATAGCGGAGAGATTTCTGAGGAATGTTAAGCAGCAGATAAGAGCGTACCACCATGACACCCAAAATAATTGGTGTGTGAATTTAAAACACATCCAAACTAGTTTAAGCACTTCTGTATGTGAAACCACAAAATGTACAGCTTTTGAACTAATGTTTAATCATAAGCCGAACCATAGTCTGAGTAATTTATGGAAAATAAATGATCTGTTGAATACTAGTTTAAGTAAAACCGATGTCAAAACCAGGTTTGATCAAGCCATTCGAAATTGTAAAAAATCAATAAGTCAAAATAAAAATAGGGATAGATATAACATTGACAGAGTAAAGCATCCGTATGTTGTAGGTAGCACTGTTTATTTGGAAAGTCAAACGCTTAGTAACAAAGTGAATCGTTACCAGGCAAAAATGAATTTTAAATATACAGGGCCGTATAAAGTGATTTACTTTCTCTCGCCAGTTAGTGTGCTATTGCAATTGGTAGGGAATCCTGAGGTAATTAAGAGGGCGCACATAAGTCAATTAAAACCCGACAATAAACCCTGATAAAAGATGTGAAACAAAGACCAGTTATGTAAATAGTAGTTAAGGTATGACGTCATGTAAATATATTGTAAAATAACAAATGCGCATTGTAAATAGTAGGATAAGGTAATTGATCAATTGTTGTAAATAAAATGTATGTGAAATGCTAACCTATCAATTGATATGAAGGTAGCCGTCCCAATTGCGAAAGCAAGACAAATAAATTGTAAAATATGAGAACATTTAATATGTGCCAATAAAAACAAAGTACAGTCATTGTTAATGTTAATGTACAAAATAATGAAGTGAGAATAACATGTAACAGATTGTAGCCATGTAAGCGCAATTGTTTAAAATGTTATAAATAGATGAATGATCATGTTCTAGTAATACCGGAAATGACGTAATAAAAAACAAAGGTGTAATAAAATTGTAGAAATTATTACAGGAAGTAGAGAATTAACGGAGTAAAATGTTTGGAGGTGAAACTGTGTATAATGTATGTTGTAGGGATAATTACATGGAAAATGTTAGCTAATATTTAGTAACATAAAATGTAAAATGTAACGAATATATGTGAGTTGATTTATAAAACTTTAAATCAAGGAAGCCAAGACGGAAGACTATTTGTTTCGTGCTTGATAATGAAAGACTAGCCTTGCCAAGTGGAACAGGAAAGTTTCAATCTGATAACAGATAAGCAAGTTGGACACTACGAACAAGTTTTAAGTTTAGTAAAATATAATTGTGAAATAATATTTGCTTGTAGCAAATAAGGAATATAGAATGATTATTATTGTTGTAAATAAATGTGTTCAAAAATACAAATTAGTTAAAAGTTTAGTGAAATTTTGATAGAGGTAAACTTTTAAGTTTATGTAATTATGAATTGTTAGATGAATTAGGGATAAATTTAAACTTGAAAATCTTGAATTACGATGTTAAGGGAAATATAAAATGGAGATAGCTTTATTTTGAATGAGGAAAGGTTTTATAAGTGATAAATTGACGGACGTAACGACGACTGATGTATGCAAGACTGAATGATTGTGATACGAATGGTTGTATGAATGTAAACTGTAGTAGAACACTTGACACTGTATTTTTTTTTTATTATTTATTCACTGTAACACTAGACACATCACTGAATCACTGCACTTCGCTTATATTAACCAAAGTATAATTTAATTTTAAAACTGTAAGAAAACAATGTACTTTATTTTAGTTATGAAACACAACAAAAATTAATAAATGTTAAAAATGTAATAACGTGACTTGACGCTAGGTAGTTCAGGAAGAGACTGAATATATTTGTATTTTGAGAAGGAAGGGGGAAACAGTTAGTTATTTTAAAAGGGAACTGTCCAAAAATTGTACATCCTGACCTGCCCCAAACCCTATTCTTTTCCTTATCGGCGCTGGAATGTCGACGTCCGACTGTCTGCTACTCTACGCTCCACGCACAGTTGGCGTGTTGTGATCTTCAAAAGGACTATCTACCTCGTCAGAAATGTGTTGTTTTGAATAACTTTTGAAGTGTATTGTTGTATATTATGTTGAAATATGTGTGTTGAATATTTAGAAGAAAGATTTTGTTTAGTATTAGAAGTTCAAATGAATAGGATTTAAAATATTGCCAAAATTTGAAGGGGGAAGAATGTACCGTAATTGCCATTGGTACATTAATTTAGTAATTATAAAATATAGAGTTTTAATTTAATTTTTGCCAATATTTTAACAGTTCAAGTAAAACTCGGTAAGCCAAAGGATGACTCACAATACCAGTATATACAGGATACTAGATTATAGGATTAATCATGTTTGAATCTTGCTGAAACTAGTATAAGACAGGATTAAGTTAAATAAGACAACAAGAGGGGGTAACCCTACCAGGACGGGACTCCTCATTCAGAAGGCGGTGTTGGTGTGCATCTGGTCGGCGGACTTCGTCGTCGGCTGAATCGCTGGTCTCGTAGTTTTCACCCTTTTTGAAGGTATTCACAACATTTTGTATTTATTATAGTAGCAGGAGTGTATAAAATATGTATTATCTTTTCAGGTGAATTTAAAGAATAATTTTGTATATTTTAGATTTCTTTTATAATAACTTTGAGTCTGGCTACCGAGTATTTTGTACAGTAAAGTAAAATGCAGGAAAAGTTGGGGAAATTAACTTTGTCAATAACTAAAAATTTAGTTAATAGTTCGAAGCAATTTCTATAGCGCGGACTGCGCTTATTTTATGTTAAAGGGTTCAAGAGTATGGGGAATGAGCTTCAGAACGAGCAATCCTTTCTATTCCCTACCTAAACCAAATTAATGAAATATTGTATAAGTAAAAGGGGTAGCAATAATGAAAATGATATAAAATTTTAATAGAAAAAGATGTATTATTTTATGGTAATATTATAAAAAGGTAAACTGGAATAAGTATAGTTATGTTAAATTAAATTATTTTCACGTAAATAAAAAAAAGGCATTTGTAACAGCATAAATGTATTTTGATTTTAATTTTTAAAAAAACCTCACGAATTGTCTCTACCTGCCAGTGTTATAAATTAAATTTAAGATGTCAAGGTAATCAAAAAGCACTGGAGTACTGAAAAGTGGTTTCAGAGAATTTATGGAATAGTTGTCGAAATGTAGAGGGCAATTACCATAAATTAAGGTTGGGTACAAAATGCGCCACTCTGCTGGATTTTATGCAAATATGCTGTATTTAATGCAAATGATAATGCTAGATTCTAATACTGTTTTTGCCTTGTAAATTCAAACTGGTTAATGTTTTAAAAGATTAGAAACCCTTGTTAGTGTATAAAAATAATTCCTGTATTTTGTGAATCATATATTTTAAAGTTGTTGTAAAACTTAATTAAAATCCAAAATGCCTGTGAAAGTAGATTTGTTATTTCAAGCCTACTTTCAAGCCTAAATGGACCTTCTCCTAACATTATAATGCGCAAAATTGTAGTCCCAGGTTTGCAGGTAAATGAAACCAGGAGCATCAGAACAGCCAAAAAATCAATGTTTTCAGATTTCAATAAAAATTGGAATACATGTTTGTTTTTAAATTGATTTTGAGTTTTAAAAGTTAGCATTGACCATATGCTAACACAGATGTTGGATGTGATATGGAAATTCACTTCCCTCACGTCAGCGTGCTGCGTGCGAACTCGTTTATTTTTATTTTATTTTAAACGCTCGCCAAGAAGTGTGCCTACGCGCCGGAAAGAGGGTCAGTTTTTGTAACAGGCCAGCTGATCGCATGCTAACCAGCGGCAATTTGAATGTCGATTAGCACTCGACATTACTGTTTTTATTTTACCAAATATTTTAAGAATATTACTTTTTCGAACATTTTGTAATTGGCTCATGCAATATGTTTGTAAGGGAAACGTTAAAATATGTAACACATTGGTTTTATTATTTTTAGGAAATGTATTTATTCAATGCAAATAATGACTCACAGGAAAAATATATAGTTTAAAGGCATTTTAATTGGAGATAATAGTTTTCGGATCACAAATAAACGAGATAACGAAATAAATTTAACATTAGCTTGTTTGGAGTAAAAATCCAACATGGCCCAACGTCTCCAACGTTCTCAAAATACCTTCATCTTCCGAAATCATTTGATATATCAAGATGATGGAGTCTTTTCTCATAGAGACGATAATTTGATAACAACAGATAATATTTAATTATGAATAGGTAGTGTATTGGATATAACACAAATTACTACAGGCAATAAATCACAATTACTATTAAATTCTGTGAGATGATGGTTAAAAATCAAATTTCTCCCAAGTCCCTTTATTATTTATGTCTCAATCGTACAAAACAGTTTTTATTTTACCTACACATAAAATATCACATTCCTAAATATTAAATTTACTTATAGATTGTTAAATGTTCTTAGACAATTTTTCCAGCCAAATATAAAATTCCAATTAAAGTTTTGTAATAATTAAAATGTAAGCAAATTTTAAGCTTTAAGCAATATTTACTTTAAGTTTTACAATTGTTTACTTTCTCCCCCTATGCATAGTAAGTATATGGAGAAAGTTTTGTTTTCGTACAAATTTTCGAATTTCAGTTGTTAGTGAAAATATTCGTTTTGGTGCTCCCTGAACCCAAAAACGTGGTTTTTACGTGATGTCTGTATGTGTGTGTGTGTCTGTGTGTGTGTGTGGGTGTGTGTGTGTGTGTGTGTGTGTGTGCGCGTGTGTGTGTGTGCGTGTGTGTGTGTGTGTGTGTGTGTGTGTGTGTGTGTGTGTGTGTGTGTGTGTGTGTGTGTGTGTGTGTGTGTCCGTGTGGATGTGTACTATTGTATTGTGTACACGGCCTCAACCAAACAAGTGTACTAATCCTCGATATCTCCAGGCGTTTTTTTCATTTTTTGGAATTTTTGGTTTTTAAGGGTAATTATCACCCAAAACCACCAAAAAGCATGAAAAATCAAAATTGATCAAAAACGGCTCTAACGATTTTGATTCAACTTTAGTGGTGTGTAGAACTTTAGGTTGCCAACAAAATGACACCACCCGCATTTCTGGAAAAATCGGGTTCAGAAATTACAGGATTTAAAACATCCAAAATTCAGTTTTTTGGATTTTTCATAAGAAACATAAATGTTAACAAAGATTACTATTCACCATTAAAAAGAGCCAAAAAAAACTAAATAAATTAGTATTTTGAATTATGATTGCTAGTTGCGAAGAAAATTGAAATTTTATTTAGCAGTAAACGCAGTACGTTGTCCAATAATGGGGAATACAAAAATAACTATTTCTTTCTTATTTACTGATCAATTTCATTAAAACTTGATATGCAGGTCAAGTTAGTATTGACCAACAGAGGATGTTCGAAATATGTAGTCATTTAACCCTGGGGGGACAAGGGGGCATTTCCCCTCTCAAAACCACCGTGTGTAGCAGCGGATTTTATAGTGCCTCCCAAAAAGGGATTTCGGTGGATATTTCTGACAACAACTATTTTAAAAAATTTTCTGTACATTTATCTGTACTTCATATTCTATATTTAGTAATTAAAAAATAATGTTGGCCAAAAGGAAGAAAGTATGTGTCATTTTCCTGATATCGTTTATTTATTTATATTACAGACCCTACTAATTATTTCAGCCAATGATTGCTGATACCAATTATTTTAACTGCACTCATAACAATTTCTTTGAATGAAATAGGAAACTACTAAGTACACTTACTTACCGGAAAATCTAAGTTTGGTTGGTTTTAATTTTAATAAGATGTTTACAGTCTATTACTAAGCTAAATATGTAATTTTATCCTAGCTAAACACATCTTACGTACAGCAGTGACGGCTGGGTTGTCAACTGTTAACAGGCCTAACGCTGAGAGTTCTGATGGCGTTTGTTTGAGCTCCAAAATGATCATGTGTAACTATAAAGATACACAAATTGTGTTAGGAATTTAAAATCTAGTGTCAATATTTTTTAATAGGTAACTTTTAGAATGGTTATTAAAACAAAAAATGTTATTAATTTATTACTGAGACTTAATTATAGTAGACTAATTGTTTGATTGAGTGTAACGTTTATTTCAGTGAGTTATATAAAAAAGGTTAATGTATGCACATTTACCATGATGGATTAACTAAAAAATATATTCTTAATTAAATTTTAAAAACTTTGATAGGTTAGGACTAACTGATTAGGTACAGTATTATCTAGTTAGAAAATAAGTTGGACATCATAGTGTGATCATTTGTTAAGTGTATTAAATGACATATTGATACCTGAGTGCGATATATTAGAGGATCGTCGCATGTGCTAATCGCTCTGTCAATCTCCTCCACCCAAACATCGATCTGAAAGAAGCAATTTGATTATTATACAGAGTAACTTACGTGAAAGCTAGTTGACCTAGAAGGATGAAACTAAATTATTCCTCACGACAATAGTTTGGACCCCAAGAAATAATGAAACAAATTCTTATTACATTCCAAAAACTAAGGGTCACGAGGACAATCTCAGAACTTTTAAATGTAAACAAATATCATATACATAATTTTAAAGCCCTTTGAAAGAAAACATATTTTGGCAGGATCAGAACTAACTTAACTCTAACCATTAATGTTTTATTCATTTGTTTTGCAAACATGTTATAACAATAAATTCAGATTAACTGTTATATCCCATATATGACAATATCAAAATGAAAAGACAAACATTTAAAGCCGAGCATAAAAACTCAAATGGTAACATAACACACCATTTAAAGAACTTTTGTTGTCTAATAAATTGAAGCGACGTGGTTGGAGTGATATCCTTATCTTCCATCTCTCCTTCGCTTGCCGTACAGCCATGTCCGCATAGTCTTGTCCGCCATGGCCTTTTAGACCAGTTCAACAAAATGAATAGGTCCACAATTTACAAGTAAAATAAAATATTAGGCCTACAGTTAAAACAGATTTTTCTTGGGGAGGGGAATATATAAACGAACATTATTTAAAACTAATTGTACACATTTAGCATCTTATAAACGTTAGAGTAGTTTAATGAAAATTTTAATTGTAATTTAGGGGAAGAGTACATTTAATTAATTATGTGTGTCAGGCTAATCTAAATATAAAATAATAATTCTCATTCTATTGTGGAGAGGGCTTTCATATAGTTATAATTAGGAATCATTGTGTCTTAATTTTATGCCTAAAAATTAAAGTAATGTAACACACTGTGGCATCTGCCTCGACCAAATCAATCAGCGATGGGTCGTGGGTGGTAATTGGTTAAGTTTTAAATGTGGTCTCAACTAGGCCTAGCTCCAATGAAGGAAAGCTGCAGGGCGCCACCCAGTTTGGGACGCAGACTCTGGACGATCAACTGGGAACTATCCAGCCCCACGATGTCGGTAATATTTTGCAGTGTGGGATCTGTGGGAAGCCAAGTGAGGACGAATCGACACCGCAACGCGACGGTTTCCAAATCCCACGTAAACCTTTGACAGCAGAAAAACTTTGGTTAAACATCAACCAATGTCTGTGGAGTCCGCGCTCAACTCTGATTGGCCGAGACCACCCTATAGTCTGTTCACTCTACACTTCTTTCGCTGGAGGATGGAGAGTTTGACCACAGACAAGGGAATCTATACAGACCGTTAGACCGCGTGCGCTTTGCCGTAGTTACCACGTAAAGCACCAGGATCGCTAGCGTCGTGTGGCAGCGACATGGCCGACACGAAGTTGCCACGTCGAACGCTCAGCGCGCCACCATCGACCGCCGTAGACGACGAGTAAAAGCGACCTTGAGCATCCACCCCTCCCATCCCCGCTCCCCGCTGGCTACTACGCGACACTACAGACAGTGCAAACAGCTGACAGGTAGCCGTCCCATACTGCCGCGCCGCACTGGGTTTGGGGCTTGTCCTTCCAACATACTCCTCGATTGCTAACTGACAAGTTACGTCTCACGAAGGGAAATTATGAAGTCAAGAATACAATTCTCAATTCGAATCGGATTGTCCACAAAAACAGGAATTAATAATCAGTTTTGATAGAATAGTTAAAGCTTATATTTTTAGTAATTAATTAAAATACCGAATTACCGAATTGAATTAAGGGTGCGCCGTACCTCCCTTCCGCACGCTCAAGTAAGGGGTTTGCATCTCCCTCATTGTAGGCTAAATTGTTAACCAATTAAAAATAATTTGATGTTATTTAATTCAATAAATGTTCATCTAGAGATCATACGATTTAAAAATCGTGATTTTAATTCAAAATAAGTGGTAGGCCATTAGTAAAGTTTCAAATTAAGCGTTTTTCTAAAGATTCCTAACGTATGGAGAAAAATTATTTTGGAGAAAAGGAACCGTATGATCCCTAGATTGGAATCTGAAAATTGTGAAACTGCAAATAGTTTGGTAGAAATCTGTAAAATAACAGTGCGATCGAGGAGAACAAAATGGTCTTCAAGCGTAAATATGCATGGCCCTGCTTGTTGGCGGCGCCGGCGCGGCGCTAAACAACAATGAATTCAATCTGGGTAGGGCGCACCCTTAAGGGAGAATGACTAGCTAGTCATAACTACATATTTGTTTAAATTCAGTTATAGATATCGTCTTAACATCCACATTAAAACTGAAGATGAGTTTCGATGCAAAATATATTGGTTATGAACAATAGTTTTATTTTTTATTTGAAGTTGAGTGTGAACAAAGAATAACTAGCTTATTTTAACAAGTAGGAGATATTTCCCCCTACTTGTTGCTACTACATTTACACACTACCTTTCGGTTACACCAAAATGTTCATTCAACTTTTCAACATTTTACACTTATCATTTCAGGACAACTAGGTGTCTTGAACAATCTTAAAATCAAGTAAAATCAACTTAATTGAAGATTCCAATCTAACTTTATTATTTAAGCTTTTAACTTCTCACATCATCGCAATCCGTAAGCAACTCTTTACTCTTTGTATATTTTCGGCTATTTATGTCTGTGAGTGTTGTTTCGTAACTGTAAAACATTGTAAACAGCAACAGTGTAACTTTAACATATGAACAGTGTTTTTGATATTACGCCTGAAAAAACATTATTTCGCATATTATGGCTGTAATTTTTCCCATCTTAAGAGCGATTTATTTACTACATATTTGGAATTATTCAAATTGATTTGGCACTTTTACCTTGTGCTTCTGCCTCTCTTAACGTAATGTAGAACGACATTTATAGTATAGAGTAACGATTTACCGGCTCCTTTTACTATATGGAGACAAAAAGACTACATACTGCAAATTATAGAGAAAATGTATGTTCTGGTTGACTCGATCAATACCCAAAGACTCTGGAGAAAAAGGCACACTCGCGAGGGGAAGCCCGGAATTACCTTCCACAGCCAGTACAGATACATGTATCAACATTGGGGAAAATAAAATCCAATTTTAAGAATAAAGTTAAATTTAATTGCAATGTAATTAAGATCAAATTACATGTAATCCTATTTACAAAGAACACTGTTATATTCCCTTGTATGAATTGAAACATACCACAAATTATATTCAATAATTAGATTTCACGTATAAAAACCTTAAGATTGTGTTAAATTAGTAGACCTATATTGATTTCTAATATAATTTTACAATGCAAATAATTTTTTGAGTAGCATGATCAAATTTTCAACAATTAAACAGGATAAAACACTGGAACACATACTCAGGCTAAAACAGTTTGTTATATTAAATGTAAATTAAACTGGAATAAGGTAAATATTATATAATATACACACACACACACACACACACACACACACACACACACACACACACACACACACACACACACACACACACACACACACACACACACACACACACCATAAAATATCCTAATTAATAATAGCGTGTACAAGGCAACGTGTAACTACCTATTCCAAGTTAACTACTAAATGTAGAGGGGCCAGGTTGGTGTCAAAACATATCCCTTAGGCCAAGGATGATGAAAAATATATAATATCCTAAATTTACTCAGTGTTTAGTTTGCAATTGACAAAATATACAGTTTTTATTTTGGCAATTTTTCATCAATTATTTTGTTTACTGTGCCATGTGTTAACTTTCCCTTCTTTGCATCCAAATTCAATACGACAGCTGAGTAAAGATAGCAAGTTGTGCAAGTTGTGTTTGTAAACAAAGCAGACAACTATTCTTAATTAAATGTAGAATTTGGACACATTATAATGAATATTTTAAAATGCAATATGCTTTGTCACAATATAGCATCTTTCAATTTCACACGGTGATTTCTCATTTGATTGATTACATGCATTCCAAAATTAGCGTTTTAGACAACCAACAGATAATTAGTTATAGCATAGAAAAATAAACCAGGTATATACCTGGTTCATTTTTCTATGGTTATAGATTTGTAAAGAACAATTTTGAAGCTCTACATTTATTTTATTACTAATGAAAACTATTTGATTCGAGTTTTAAGCCCGTCATTTTTGACGGGCTAATAACAGCTAGTAAATTATAGTAAAACTCATCATTACAAACATTAAGTGGGATAGCAAAAATACAATATCAAATATTTTGATATTACCGAACCCGTTATAATACCTCGAAATACTTCATAATACTAACTTAAAAAAACAAGTTGTAACAACTAAACAGGATAAAACACTTGAATAAATACTCAAGCTAAAACAGTTTGTTATATCAAATGTAAATTTAAAAATCAAAACACGGTGGTCTTGGAACCTTTGGACTTAACTTCTTTAGATCTTTGAACAGGTTAAGGGCTTTTGAAAAAATGTTTTGTACATGGCAATTGCCGTTGCTTAGTGCACATGCATCTGGATTTTTTGAACTTTCTTGAATTTTTTGTGCCATATGGCAGACATTTTGTTAGGCGTACTGAACAGTGTGACTTTCTCAGAGCAAAGCCTTAGGTATTTTCCAATAATATTTAAATGACGCGACTTTTTAAGAGTTGTTAGATTGATAACAAAACAGGCTCAATTTTAGTATGTAAGTCGTGTTAGTTATGCGACTGGCTTGAAAGGTGGGTTAAAATAACCTTTTTGGGTTAAAATGTGTAAGGGTTTAACTTCAAAAAATATCAAATAAATACATAATAAATAATTGCAAAATGTTGACATTTTGATGCTGAGTTTGAATCATACATTCAATAGTAATAAGTTAAATTTGAAACGAAACGTTCATAATATATTACATAAATAAACCATTTTTACACTGTAGGGGTCAATCCATATAAAATGGTCCAGAAAATAAATAGTTGGTTGCTTGGCCATTTAAAAAAAAATTATGATATTCCTGTTGTTTCTATTGTATTTTAGGAGTTAAAAACCATTTTTAACATTTTTTATCTTAACTCGTTTAAGTGCGGCAGCCATTTTTGCATTCATAAACACGCAGATGTTTGTGTTTACAGTCTTTTACGTTAACAAAAATATCTCATAAAATATTTATCCTAAAAAGATCAAACAAAAACCATTTTAAAGTTAAAGTTATTCTCTTTAATGTATGTCATTGACAAATTTTGCCTATTTCTCTTTCTTCCATCAGAAAAGTTGACTTAAAGTTGGATATCAAAATTGTGCGAAATTCACTTTTTAGACATTTTATTCACATGGAAAGAGGCCTATATAGCTTTGTATTTTTTATGGAGAAGGTTACACATCAGAACCATTACCCCAAAAAATATAATTTGTAAACCTCTTTTCCTTTATTTTTATACATTTTTAAAAATTTAATTTTTCTAAAATTTGTTTTTCCGACCTCTGTATCTCTTATGGGCCTGATGAAAAAATTCTGAAATTTGTACAGGTTGTATTCTTTTTGTTGCCAATAAATAAAAATAAAAATTCATCTTGTATATTGGGGTAGTATTAAAGTTGCGCATTCCTAAAAATCAAGAAAAAGGTCCGTGGGAGACCTAAGGTCCGTGGGGTTTATCTAAGCTTCCATGACTTATTGTTGAGGTATTGGTGATTTTGTTTGGACCTTTGAAGCTCGTAAAGAGCTTAAAGTTGTTTAACTCAACTGTAAAGTATCAATTTGTTAAATAAAATAAGCATTAACATAATTTATGAACCATTTTTAATATCATTTTAGACTACGATCAATTAATTTGTCAATATCAATTTGTATAGGTACTATAAAGGTTCTGATATAGCCTACTTTAAACAACTTCAGAAGCTGATTTCTAAGACAATAAAAAGAAAAAGTTCATCTAAAGGTATGTCCTAAAATGCTAAGTTTTTCTGTCCACCTGTCCATCTGGAAGAATGAGAAATAGACAAAATTTGTTACTGACTTAAATTAAAGAGAGAAACTTTAACTTTAAAATTTTTTTATCTTTTTAGGATAAATTGTTTATGAGATACTTTTGTTGACGTAAAAGACTGCGAACACAAAAATCGGCGTATTTGGGAATACGAAAATGGCCGCCACACTTAAACGAGATAAGATACAAAATTTAAAAAATGGTTTTAAACTCCTCAAATACAATAGAAACAACATGTAAAATATCAATTTTGTCAAAAATGGTCAGGCAACCAGCCCTGGACCGCTTGATATGGTTTGACCCCTAGAGACAACGCTACCTTGTACGTGCTTGTACGTTAATGTGTGCTCCATTTTCATACGTTACGCGTTTCTTATTATTTAATTGTATCGAACATTCCAATTAAAAGCAATATAAATATAATTATTCATAAATAAACGTGAATTTATTTGTTTTGTTATTTTCTGTTCTATTCTTATAACAATGGCTTTCGATAAATTAAAATACAAATGGATAGTTATTGTAAATCGTATTTAAATTTTTAGAAACAGTTGCCTACAAACGAATTAGATTTACTCAGTACTTCTTTATAGCATGCAATGCAAATTATACTTAAAAGCGAGCGCGCAATGCGTAGCGCCGCTGTTGCGGGCACGGGTATCAGAGGAGAGATACAAGATACAAGATGCTAAGGGCAAGGAGCGAAGGAGCTGGTGTAGTAAGGTGCACAGTATAGTAGGGGAGGGGCTTCCGCCGCGCCGGCGACGTCGAATTGGCAACAGCGGGACCGGAAGGTATCGTGGCCCATCGTGGCGGGAACGAAAAATGCCTGAAACATGCCCCCAGCGCCAGTGCGGCGTTTACTGGAACTAACGCTCTAACTCTCTGTATAGATTCGTTTCTCTGTGGTTTGACTATTATACATTCCACTGTATAAAATCGGAACGACTTCGGCGCACCACGCAGCTTAAGATAATTACATGGAGTGATCAGTTCCATGCCGACTTACGGATAAGCGTGTCAACTGGACGTAAATGCTTTTATCGAATCCCAACTATTTAAAAATTGTGAAGTGCAATGTCCGATTCACATTAACACGCTAAACTAAACAATTCACTTATTCCCCTAAATCATAAAAACAAACATCAATAACTTTACATTTTTTATACAAAAATAAATAATCTGCTATTTAAATACAAGAATGCTAAACAAACCATATAACAAGCCATTCTTTAGTTTTTGTGTCTTACATTATTACTACACTTTGTAACGGTTTTATATGGGAAAAACAAAACCCTGTTCTTGTTCCTACATAAGGAAGAATTTTTTTAGAAAGCACAATTAATAATTTTGAATGAATAATAACCAATAATAAATAACAGCTATACTAAATAAATTGTTAATACAATTCTTACCATTTCAGCATACTTGTTTGTTGAATATCCTAGAAAAACCAGTAAAAATACTATTTGAAACGTACTAAACATAGCCAAGAAAGGATCTCTCTCTTCCCAGGTGCTCGTGTGCTTGTGTTGCAGACCGTATATTTCCCAGAATGATATCAGAGACATAATGTACGGCCCGAAATGATAAGAAAGGACAACAGATGATTTTAAGGAATACATCTGGTTCACTCTTTCATTGATATCAGAAAGTCTCCTGACAGCTGGGAGGAAGCTAAGGATGTTTTCTCCTTTGCGAACCTCGTCCCATATCCATCGAAATCTTTTGGAGAGCATTAACTTAAGAGATGCTAGTTGATACATGGAAAATGTTTCGCCTACTGCAACGAAAGCATATAATAAAAGCCAAGGTGAGACAAGTGATACGAGTGAAACGCAGTACATCACGACTGAACCGACTACGAGGCAGAAAAACTTGGATTGTGTCTCCTTGACCGGTGCCCATGCTTCCTCAGAATCTTGAAGAATATCAAAGTTTACAGTTCCGAGGTCCTGATGGAATATATAGAAGAAGTTTACAGGTGTTGATACTACATACGTACTGAGAGCTAGAAGAGTGATGAAACTTCGAATATCGGTAAGTGGTCTGCTTGTGTAATAATATACGGAAGAAACTATTGCTGTGGATTGTACAACTGAAGCAATGATCTTAGAAACCCCCCTTGCTTTGTCTATTTTAGGATATGTGAGAGGATTTAGGTCGCAAACTTTTACAAAGGTTGTTTCCAACATGACACTGTACCTATCTTGTTCGAACTAGAGAAATGAAGGTTGGTTGCTTGTTTAACTGAATATTAGCAATCCTCAATACCACTACATTGTTGTTTGACAAGATAATTGATATTACTATTTGTATATTTGACATTCTATGATATATTCGATCAATATTTCCTATTAAATTAGGTGCCTTATTACTTATAATAGCAATATTTGTCTAAAGATAAATATAGTTATTGTGTTTTAAGGAATTGAGCTCAAAAACTGAAAACCGTTACGCATTATCTAATTTGAAAAAGCTTATTACAGTAAAATAATATATCTTCAATATTTTTTAATACTGTAATTTGTTTAAATTAAGACCTTACCAAATCTAATTTAAACGTTGTATGTAAACTTACATTATTTTAAAAATTAAAATTTGTTTTGTAAAACACTTACACAGTTACGGTCCACTAGAACAAAATAACCGAAGGCTTTGGCAACTCACCTAAAAAATGTCATCAATGTATATATTTAATAACACCCCGTCACAGCAAACCTGCGTACTCAGCAAATTTCCATTGCATATGTATGCTTACTACCCCATAAAGCCCCTTAAAAAGTGTCATTAAAAACATTCATAAATAAGTGATAAATAATATTTTATTTATCCTCCATAAGAATACTTTAGGTCTGGAGTACGCAGGTTTGCTGCTACGGGAACTATTAACAAAATTTGTCTGCAAATATCAATAGCAAATAACTAGGGTGAGCTACATACAAATTTTCATAAATAAACACTTATAAGTAATAGAAATTTCAAATTGTATTTATTCTCCATAAGAACAACATTGGACATCTTTAAATATCTCTACAAAGGTTGGACGTAGAACAACAATAATTGAAACACCAAAATCATTGTTTTTGTTTTTTTAGAGTTGGTCTTATTGGTAAAAACGAAATTGGAGATTTTCAATCAAATTAACTGAGGGAAATCTAAAAACAATTTCCCATACGATGAAGAAAATCCCTCCATTTTTCCATGGGGTATTTTATGAAAAATGTTGTTTGTATTTTCTCCGAAACTACGTAAACTATGTTTAAAATTGAAAATAATAAATTATTTGTGTTTTTTAAGCTCTTTAAAATGGTTGAAACCAAAATTGTTGGGTTTTAAATTTTAGAGTAAAAACCTGAAAACAACTGATTACTGATTTTTTCATCCTATTAAACCCCCTTTACCATGTTCCGATCTTTCTGGTTTTATAACTTAAAGAAATAAATGTCACTTTACACATTTATATAAAATTACATCGTAATCGGAGGTTTTTTTTTGTCTAAGGTTATCCTATATACATACACATATATATCAATTTGAAGAAAAAGTGTTTTTGGCATCTAGGGACCTCAAAGAAAAAAGTTATCATGGTCTTGGATATTGGGCCAAAGTCTTACCATGCCCTGTTGGAGAACCGGTCTTTTAACTTGCATTATGAGCCTCAAAGCCATTATTGTTATGTTATTAGGAAGGAGATGGAAAGTAACAAGTGAAACTGCGTGAATGTAAAAACCATTTTACAAGGTAGATAAAACGCTAACAATTTTTATACTAAGATTTAGCGTATAAAAAAGGTATAATGCAAATTACTAATACAATGCTCAACATTTCAGCATACTTGTATGTTGAGTACCCTATAAAAAGAAAGATAGTGATCATTTGACAAGTAGAAATACCCCCGTCACAGCAAAGCTGGGTACTCAGCGAATTTCCAATGCATATATATGTGACTCACTACTATATAGAGCTATTTACCAA
Source organism: Allygus modestus (assembly GCA_963675035.1). Lineage (NCBI taxonomy): Eukaryota > Metazoa > Arthropoda > Insecta > Hemiptera > Cicadellidae > Allygus > Allygus modestus. The sequence goes on from OY776116.1 coordinate 22,444,164, forward strand.
GTTTCACAAAAACACATCCATAAATAAGTGATATATAGCATTTTATTTATTCTCCATAAGAATAACATTAGGGTTGAGGACGCAGGTTTGCTGCAACGAGGAATATAAGTAATGTGTTTTTTTGCAATTATCGATACAACTGAACCAGGTGAAGCTACATACCAAGTTCTCTTAATGTAGGTTCATAATTAAGGGAGATATACAACTTTACTTATTCTCCATATGAATAACATGGGGGCCGAGTATGCAGGTTTGCTGCTACGGGGACTATCAACAAAAAACTTGTTTTTTGTGCTAATATCAATATACCACAACTAGTTGAAGCCGCATACCAAGTTTCATCAATTTACATTCATAAATAATCAAGATATAGAATTTTATTTATTCTCCATAAGGATAACATTGGACAACGTACTGTGTTTAGCACTTTGAATATCTCTGCAACGGTTGGACGTAGAACAACGATTAAAACACCAAAATGTTTGTTTCGTTGAGCTAAACACATTAATAAACAGAAATGTGAAGTTTTTAGTAAAACTATCTGAGAAAAATCAAAAAAACCTTTTTCCCATCAGATTAACATGGGACACGTTTTTTTGGATTTTCTCCACAACCACTTAACCTAGGTTAATGATTAAAAATACAAAATTATTTGTTTTTTAAGCTCTATAAAATGGCTATAACCAAAAGTGAGTGTTTTTAACATTTTGGGGTCAAATTTGCAAAAAACCGATTTTTGAAAAATTGTAAACCCCCATAAAACCCCCTTCCCATAGTGCGATCGATATGGTTTTCGAACTTAAAGTCATAAATGCTTCTCTCCACATTTGTGCCAAATTTCATCAAAATCGGGTGTTTCTTTCAAAAGTTATCGCGGTAACGGACACATATATATACATATATATATATATTAAAAATAACTGAGTGATTAGGGCTACTAATATGTAAGTTGTAAGCATAATTTTAAAACCAGAGTATCCTTTTTGGTTTTAACATAATATGTTTTATTAGACGACTAGTTTCAAACCTTTAGGTCATAGTCATGTCTTACATTATTTTTGTAACCTCACATAGTTCAAATTGTTCAAATTATTAAATGGTAAACAAATTAAGAATCATATGTTAAAATTAAACTTAGAATATTTTGTTACCATTTAATAATTTGAACAATTATTATTTGTCTATGTGAGGTTACAAAAATAATGTAAAACATGACAATGACCTAAAAGTTTGAAACTAGTCGTCTAATAAAACATATTATGTTAAAACCAAAAAAGGGTACTCTGTTTTTAAAATTATGCTTACAACTAATATATATATATATATATATATAAATTTGAACGAATAGTGTTTTTTGCATCTGGGGACCTCAAAACGAAAAGTTATCATGGTCTTGGGCTTAATTCTTACCATGCCACCTACGGTAATAGCTTCTTCCCTATAGGGGAAATTCGCTAAAAGCAAATAAGAAAGGGTCTCTCTCTTCCCAAGCATAATTAGTGTGCTTATACAGACCGTACACTTCCCAGATTACGGTCAGGGATGAAAGGTACGGCGCAAAAGTAATAGCAAGGGCCACAACCAATTTAAAGAGTGCAACTTGTTGATTCGTCCATTGATGTCAGACAGTTTTCTGACAGCTGGGAGGAAACCAAGAATGTCTTGTCGTTTTCGAACCTCATCCAAAATCCATTGGAGTCTTTTGTAGGTCATGAACTTCAGAGATGCCAGTTGATGCATAACCAATTCGTCTAATGCAAGCAAAAAAGAAATCATAGTCCATCGAGAGGCGTTTCTTACCACAGACACGCAGAAAATAACTATTGAACTGGCTACGAGGTAGAAATACTTGGATTCGGTAGTCTTGACTTGACCCCATGCTTCAACAAAATATTGGAGATGATAAAAGTTGGCAGTTTCGATGTACTTATTCAAGATTTAAAGGAAGTTTACAGATACTGTGTCTATATACGTAATACAAGTTAGAACTGTGATACAACTTCGAACATCTGTTAATCATTGGATAACAATGACGTATATCCTATACTCTAATATGAGTAAGGTTTGCTTGCTTGCTTGCTTGCGTGCTTGCTTGCTTGCTTGAGACACGGATCTCAAAAACGGCTCCAACGATTTCCTTCAAATGTTCAAAATAACTAATTTCTGGGATAAAAATAAGTTCTAGACAGGCCTCATCCCTAGGAAAAATCAAATAATGTAAAAAAACTAAAATGAAAAGTTAAAAAATTAACATTGGGCTTATGGAGTTTCAAATCAAAACAAAAGAATTGTAACAGCTGTTCATAATCAACCAGGGAACTGTCAAAGTAATAGTCATGTTGTTTATGATTATTAACATGTGGTTTCTTGAGAGCAGAGATTAAAAGATTTGATTTAAGATTACATATATAGAGTAGTAAAATAAATCAAAGAGACATTGAGCTATAAATAACAACTGGAGGGACCTTAAAAATGGAGAAAAGAGGCAAATGAATAATACAAATCTGATTATCAGTAGAGGGGGGAGTGGTGAAATATTACTACAAGTCATCTAAACTAACTGACTGGCCTTCCCCCGAGCAAAGCTCGGCCCCCCAGGTACTTGGAATAAAGAACGTTGAAGCATCTACAGCTGAAGTGATGATCGTAGAAAACCAACTTGCTTTGCCTAACTTAGGGAGTGTGAGAGGATTTAGGTCTAACACTTTTACAAACGTTGTTTCAAGTCCTAAATTTTATCAACATTGCATCAAGACCTACCACTCTAGTTTTAACTGTACGTATTAATTAATTTTGTTCTATAAACTGAATGTTATCAAGCTTCAATATGTCATTTTATTCTAATTTGTTCATGCATCTGAAATATTTATTTATGCATTCGACACACACGTCAAAATGTGTCATTGCTTTTTTATACCAAGACAATATATCTTATTAGCTGTGGTATGACATTTTATGTCAATATGACACAAACATGAACGAGACTATAGAGCTTGTTCAATACCTAACAATCAAATTGCCTAAGATACATTATTTAATTGCATAATTATTTTAAATAAAGTAATATATCTTCTAAAATTATATTTTTTGTATCTAACATTTTGTACACTAGAACTGAATGTATCTGAGAATTATTTTATAAATAATAAAATACGTTAATATATAAAAAAAACAAAAAATAAAAAAAACAATGAATCATATGATAACTTACTACTGGGTCAAAGTGGTATCGAAACGTTTAGGTAAAAATAAAAATTGAAGTAAGAATGAAACTGCCAGAAGCGTTTTTACTAGTAACTATAACATTGGCTTACTTAAATGTTTAAGAATTGAAATAAATAAAATGAGCTGTCAGGTAAGCTATGTAGCCGTGATTGGCTTAGTGAAATTTCCACTCTGAGTTTTTAGTTGAACTGTGAAAAATAAGGCATAGTAATAGTCCACTTTATAAAGAAAATAAAAACACATAAAGATACCAATGTTTTCCTGTAAAAAATAAATTAAAATACTAAGAAAGTTAAGTTAAGAAATTTATGTTAACTCTTAAGTTGTCAGACATAGAGCAAAATTACATCTACCAAGATACTGCTTATAATGCAAGATATTTTATTGCTTTGGCATAAAGCTAATTCCAATTCTGACCTAGTTGTAAAAGTAATACCAGATCCCCTTTGTATGGAACCTTGACATTGCTTTGTTATCATACTGTAATAGATGTATAATGGCGTCTTCAAATCGGTTCTAGAAATGGGAAGATAGAGTCGCTTCCTTCGGTTTAAAAGCTATTAGGAACGTAATAAATGTTTTAAACATCTTCAATTCAAGATGGTAAAATCGATGGCAAAACTCAGGATTAGTCAAGTTTTATGTTGCTCGAAATCGAGCAAAGTTGTGGAGTAAAATTATTATCCTGTACATCTAGTTGTAGCTATCTGTATATATGTTAGCCTTTACCCATACCTATCTAGACTCCCAATCTAAGGTCTTATAAAAGAATTGACTTGGCCTTCATCCTCAGTAAGTTTACATTAGGCAAAGTAAACTCACTTTACTCATTAACCTCTTACTTAATCCAAAATGCATCCATTAGCATTATAATAGTTGAAACTACTTTTTATTCAACGTTGAACATTTTTTCATTTTTTAATCTGATCTACTGCATCAACAGATGTTTTAGTATGAAATTCAATCATAATAATTCTCAGTGTTAATATCATGGAACAATTAAGCTCTTGAGGGCGGCTAAGGTGCTCATATTATATTCTATGTTTTTTTTTTTTTAGCGAATTTCCCCTATAGGGAAGAAGCTATTACCGTAGGTCTCATGGTAAGACTTAAGCCCGAGACCATGATAACTTTTTGTTTTGATATCCCCAGATGTCCAAAACACTATTCGTTCAAATTTATATATATGTATATATATATCTATATATATATATATATATCTATATATATATATATATATATATATATATATATATATATATATATATCTATATATGTGTCCGTGAATGCGATAACTTGAGTAAAAAACGTCCGATTTCGATGAAATTTGGCTCAAATGTGTAAACTGACATTTATGACTTTAAGTTCGAAAACCAGAAAAATCGGACCATGGGAAGGGGGGTTTATGGGGGTTTTAAATTTTCCAAAAATCAGTTTTTTGCATTTTTTACCCTAAAATTTTTAAAACACTTAATTTTGGTTTAGACCATGTTATAGAGCTTAAAAAAACAAATAATATGGTATTTTTAATTATTAACCTAGGTTAAGTGGTTGCGGAAAAAATCCAAAAAACATGCTCATAAAATCTCCCATGTTAATCTTATGGGAAAACAGTTTTTGGCTTTTCCTCAGTTAATTTTACTTTAAACTTCACATTTTCTTTTACCAATCACTTCAGCTCCACAAAACAATCATTTTGGTGTTTAAATTGTGATTCTACGTCAAACCGTTGCAGAGATATTCAAAGTGCTAAACACAGTACGTTGTCCAATGTTATCCTTATGGAGAATAAATAACATTTGATATCTTGATTATTTATGAATGTATATTGATGAAATTTGGTATGTGGCTTCATGTTGTACTGGTATATTGATAATTGCACAAAAAATAAATGTTTTGTTGATTGTCCCCGTAGCAGCTAACCTGCATACTCAGCCCTAATGTTATTCTTATGGAGAATAAGTAAAGTTTTATATCTCCCTTAATTATGAACATAAATTAATAAAACATGGTAAGTAGCTTCACCTGGTTCAGTTATATTGATAATTGCATAAAAACTCATTTCTTATCTTCCTCGTTGCAGCAAACCTGCGTACTCAGTCCTAATGTTATTCTTATGGGGAATAAATAAAATGTAATAAATCACTAATTTATGAATGTATTTTTGTCAAAATTGGTGAGTGGCTTTATGTACTAGTGAGAAACATATCAATGCATTGGAAATTCGCTGAGTACGCAGGTTTGCTGCGACGGGGGGTATTTTAATTTTATCGGAAATAAGTTAAGACTAAGCTTCATCTAGTGACACCAAGAACATAAAAATAAGTTTAAAAAATAAGTTTAAAATGTTGCAGTTTCATTCATAAAATGACCATAGCGTATTAAATATGCCCAGAAGGAACTGCTGCTCGAGCTGGAGCACATATTCTTGTTATACTTCTGTTTTTACATCACCCCTTAATCGTTCTGTGCATACTGCGTTGTCATTCATAGAGGCATTATTTATATAATATCTATACAAATTTATTATTGATGATTCGCTGTGTTCTGGTAACGCATTAACAGCTGTTCAAAATACAATTAAATTCATTTATTTTCTTTCATAGGATTGAAGTTGGGGCTTTATATGCCTTTGGGGCGTAGCCCAAAAGTGAATGGAATTTTGTAAATTACCAAAATACTGCGTAGCAAATCAATTGTGTCAAATAATTCGACACACTAACCTCTCGGTGAGTATAGGGGCAGATTTGATCCGAAACCGATACCACTGTGTCAATTTAGTTGACAACACTGACAACACCCCAATTTTTTGTAAGTTATAAATTATAAGGTGTCAAGACAATATAACAAAGAATGTAAATTATAATGAAATTCGAATATGATACCCACTGGCCTATTTTAACTGACATAACAGGCACAAACATTGGTTTATTTGCGTCTTAGTCTATTAAAAAAAAAAAAAACAAAAAAAAAACAGCTTGCGTATAACATAGAATAGAAAGTAGATTTAATAAACATAGCTTTACTATGTCTATTTAAGTAACTTATGGCTATTTGATTTGATGTTTTGAATTTATAATTCCATAACAAAAATAGATTATGTTATAAAATAAAAATATATTTATCAACGTGTTGTCGAACATAAACCGGGAAACAAATCCTTAAATATGACAAGAAGAATTTATTCGGTTCCAAGTTTTTGTGGCCCGTTTAAAAAAAATTTTCTATCCAATTTTTCAATATTCGGGAGAAACCATCATAACCATCCAGTTTCTTAAGTAAACAATTCTCTCACAAAATTAAATTATGCATTTTTAACAAAACTAACAATTTTTGACAGCGCAAAAATGTCTTCAATTAAATATTTTTAGTTTCTTGGTATCGTAAACAAATAAAATAACATTCCAACGTTTTAAAAGTTCAAATTATTGTTAAAAATAGTGCAGATTACAAAAACAGCACACAACAAAATACAACCTATATTCATGAAATAATTATGGCTCTGATAATAATACAAATTAGCTAGACCAATTTTTTCCTAGTGATTAAATGCGAACCTTTATTTCTAAGGTTTAACTAATAATACAATTACATAATACGCAACATTTAGCCTATACGATCTAAACTGATGTTCTTTATATCAAAGATCACAGATGTAAATAATAAAACCAGTAGTTTAGTTTTTTTAATAAAAGGAAATACTACAAATTTAGTTTTAATAGCATTTAGTAAACTGCAAGTTAAAATGGTGTTTGGGACAGTAAAGTAAAACTTAAAGATACAATCATGTCTAGAATTGTGTATTATGTTATTACAAGTTTTATTTATGCGATGCGAGGGCAAACTTGACCTAGTTTTAACAACGGTCTTTGTTCCATCTCGTCTGACCTTGTCCTTTATACCGCTCTTGTGTTAGCCCTTTACATCTACAATACATATCCGATACTGTTCTTGTAATAGATTTATTTTAAAAGTCATAGTTAAAGTGTCCAATTTTTTTCTTTTAACGGTTGCATATGGTTGGTTTTATATTTTTTATGCAGATAAAAGTTAAGGTTTAATGTACAAACTTGATACAGCTGCCATTGGTCATTGGGCTATTAATTAATAATCAGTCGGTCTTAGTCAAACACAAGGCATCCTACCCGTTATACACTCATCATTCATTCATATTCATCATAAAATACGCCCTTGTTGCGTCGATTTTTTACACAGTGATTCAGTGATTCAGTGATTCAATGATTCAGTGATTCAGTGATCCAGTGATTGAGTGATTGAGTGATTCAGTGATTCAGTGATTCAGTGATCCAGTGATCCAGTGATCCAGTGTTTCAGTGATTCAGTGATTCAATGATTCAGTGATTTAGTGATCCAGTGATTGAGTGATTCAGTGATTCAGTGATTCAGTGATCCAGTGATCCAGTGTTTCAGTGATTCAGTGATTCAGTGATTCAGTGATTCAGTGATCCAGTGATCCAGTGATCCAGTGATCCAGTGATCCAGTGATCCAGTGATCCAGTGATCCAGTGATTCAGTGATCCAGTGATCCAGCGATTCAGTGATTCAGTGATCCAGTGATTCAGTGATTCAGTGATCCAGCGATCCAGTGAGTCAGTGATTCAGTGCATTATTATAAAGTATACTTGTTTAAAGTTCCTATTTCTATAAATATATATTACTATTACTATATATATTTCTATGTATATGTAGGAAAGCAAAAACGTTTGACATGTACATTAAACGAAACTATTCATGGCATTTATTAAGGCGGTTTCCTGTGAGGATTTTTCTTATTCATTTAATAAATCCAATCATTGCCTACAATATTAAATAACAACCTAATTAGTTAATCACTTTTCATAATTCCTAAGGGTTGGATAAATAAATATTTGTTTTATAAAAATATAAAGCCAAAGGTTTCAATTCCGTTGCCTAAATAACTAGTTGTACTTGTCAATAACAAGAAACTTTCGGAAATACGATTTTCGAGATACTGATTATAATAATAAAAACATATAACGATAATAGTATATTTTCCATTACTAGTGCCGAAAGCGGTCTTTTCCGGCCCGCGATCTTGTTCCTGTGAGGTGTCAGCCGAGCTCGGAAATTCGATAAAGGACCGGAAAAACAAATTATGTACGAGGTATGAACGATACTTTCATCACACTGTAAATAATAATAATTATGACAAATCTGTTTCAGAAATTTGTATCAGGTTTGCTGAGTTATATTTATCACAACATAATGACAATAACATGCAGTGTTTTCGTTAATTTAGTAATTACATTAATATTTCAAATGCAAATATCGCATTTTAGTTATATCTGATTTCAATTACAACACTGCTACTGGTAGCAATGTATACATTACCGGTAGACGCAGCAAGCTAATAGTGCAACTGGTGTCAGAATAACTAATAACAGTGCAGCAAAAATCACCAGCTGTGCATACTGCAGTAGGCTGGAGAAGTATCACTTTCGGTACTCACAGCCGATAATAGCTGCTTTCTGCACAGTATGATGAACATGTAATTGCTTTTGATTAGACTACTCCCACCTTAGTTTACTCTTGGGATGTTTGTCCAATTTGGTGATAAAACACAGAAGACACAATATGAACACATAACTCTAAACAATAATAACACACGAGTAGCGGGCTGGAATTTACTTCTACGTTTCGCTGGGTGGAGAAACATCTTGCTTCGTCAGGGAGCCTACTTGGTTCGTCGCGATCACTATAATAGCGGCCAAATAACTTGACAGTTGGGCTGTAGCTAATAGCATGGCTGTACGCTGTCACTGTTTCATTTTTCCATAGAAAAATGTTATTTGAATGTTATTCCGATCAGCTGGTGTGGAGTTTTGGCAATGCAGCATCTCTACTATTGGATGGTCTCGGTTGATTGCCTGGTAAACCACGCGCTCAACTGTCAATTTATTTGGCCGCTATTATAGGGCTGAACACCGGACCACACTGACCGTGGCTGGACGGATAGAGTGGTTGGGGGTTCTGTTTATCTTGAGAGGATAGTCTACTGTTAGAGCTCGTACTAGTATTGTTTTCAGTTAGTCTTTGACAGAGTTTAAAAACACATTACTGACGTGAACAGGTGTCAAGACAGTGGACCTTCATTTACATAATTAAATAAAAATTCCGGAAAGTTCCTACTACTTCAGTTGGATTCTTTATAAATAAATGGATAGTAATTAGTGAACATACTTTTGAAACCAACCACACAATGAAATGGGAGTAAAACAAAATCTTATATAAAGAATCCGTCCAAAAATAGGTGCGTGATGGTAAACATTACTTTTAAATTCTAGTAAGGGCTTTTCAGATCGGGAGAAGCCCATGTTTGGTTTTGCCAAATTTCAGCTTGATCGGTTCAGTAGTTTTTGTGTTGGTTAAAACGGGGGAAAAAGACCAGCGGGGTGGAGCCCTAAAGAACATCTTGTTCGAAGGTAGGCCTATGTCTGCTTTGAGTTGAAGCCGTTAAATAAACAGCCCTAAGGGAGATTAACAACCAAGAGTCCCAACTTAGACCGCGGTTTTATGGAGGGTTAATACACTTCTTGATATTTAATTTGGTTGAAACAGTTTTAATAGTGTCGTTAATATCACGTCAAAGTTATGACAGGGAACCTACAGCTACAGAGCGAATAAAGGAATTTATCGCAAACAAGAGGAGTTTTTAACAGCCTCTACTTGTTCTAATTGGTAAAAGACGTAAGATATTCTTCGATAAATTCGGCTCTTTTCTAAGCCTTAATAACATATTTTTCAGTACCTACTTACAAACAATGTATTGCTATATTAAGGTCCTTAGAGTTGGTAGAATATGGCTTAGAAAAGAACCGAAACTCAAGATTGGACATAACGTGGCTGACACATAAAACTGGCACAGTATGTCCAATCTGTTACACAATTCTAGAGGCTACTCACAATGTAATCACAATCTATCAATATGAATATCTAAATACCCCCGTCACAGCAATCCTGCGTACTCAGCGAATTTCCAATGAATATATATGTCTTAATATTACATTAAGCCTCTTACCAGAATTCATAAGAAATATATTCATAAATAAGCGATATTTAAAATATTCATTATTCTCCAGAAGAATAACATTAGGGATGAGTACGCAGGTTTGCTGCAAAAAGGAACAAAAAATAATGGATTTTTATACAAATATCAATAGAACTCATCTAAGTCAAGTCACATACCAAGTTTCATCCATATACATTCATAAATAAGCGATATATAACATTTTTATTATTCTCCATAAGAATAATATGGGGACCGAGTACCTAGGTTTGCTGCTTCGGGAACCATAGGCGAAAAATTAGTTTTTTGTTCAAACATCAACAAACCACAACCAGATGAAGCGATATACCAAGTTTCGTCAGTTTATGTTCATAAATAACCGAGATATAAAATTTGTCTTTTTCTCCATAAGAATAACATTGGACAACGTACTGTGTTTAGCACTTGTAATATCTCAGTAACCAATTGACGTAGAGCAATGATTAAAATACCAAATTGTTTGTTTTTTAAGCTGAATTCAGTGGTATCGATTACTATTGGATTTAAATAAAAATTACATGTGAAAACCCCAAAAAAAACATCATTTTTGTGGTACAAAACCTCTCAAAAACCCCCCTTCGGATGGTGCGATTTGTCTGATTTTCGAACTCGTTCAAATAAATGGTACTTTACATAATTGTCCCAAATTTTATTAAGATCGGACTTTTTTTACGAGAGTTATCGTGCTTACGATTTAGATGTAAGATGATTTTGAGTAAGATGTGATTTTTACATATGTAAAAATTTGAACGAATGGTGTTTTTGGCATCTGGGGACCTCAAAACGAAAAGTTATCATGGTCTCGGGCTTAAGTCTTACCATGAGACCTACGGTAATAGCTTCTTCCCTATAGGGGAAATTCGCTAAAAACCATGATTAAAGATATCGTGGAAATTATAAATTAAAGATAAATATAACATTAAGATAGTCAAATAATAAAACTTATTTTAAAAAGTGAGTTTATTTTAGAATGAAACTTGTTTCTAAATCAAATATTCACTAAAAGAGGTACTCTTAATTTATACTGGTAAATTATAAAATTATAATTGTAAAATAAATCGAATTGTTTGCTTATAAATGGTTGAATAAGAAATCTTATAGCCCACGTTCAATTTCTATTATTAAGTCAAATTGAATTTGTTTTTAAGTTCAGATTATTCGGATTCATTGTTAATAAATAATAGTGCATGTAATAATAATAATAATACATTTTTAAATAAATTCTTAGCCGATGACCCGTTCCCCACATGGGGATCTAGGTGTGATAGAGACAGAGTTTAAATATTGTATTTCCATTATAGTAGCATTGATTATACATCCTACGGAATAGATCAACCTAGGTTACGGGCCGGGCGTGCCTCGGCATTGCTGCGCTGGCCTCGAGCTTGGCTGAGATCCCGCCAGAGCGCAACCAGTCGGCGCTGGTCATCCGTAGGATGTATAATCAATGATAGTAGTCAGCTGACTAACTAAATCATACATAACTACATCTGATTAACATTAGAACTTTGAGAGCTTATGGGGTGAAGCTCTGAAGGTGGAGTTTTTAAACCCCCAAAAGACACATCTAGATAGTAAGAGCTTTTCATTGATAACAATACACTGATTTCATGTATACAACAAAAAAACTAGTTGAAGGGGTCGAAAATTGCCGAACAATATGAGAAATTATTTTAAAACAATTAATTTTATAATATAGATTCAGATTATTTAGGAGTTTAAAAGGGGCAACATGCAAATCATACAGTTAATAAATTTGTATGTTATGGTAATTTAAATGCATATTTATTATTTACGATATTTGGGTTTTATGATACCCACGAATAGAAGATTTACTGCCTGGAATATGTCAGAAAGGTTATTTTAGTCTAATGGAAGAGAACAATCTTGAATTGTATTGCAAACAATAAAGACACAGTTCATAAACTGTCAGAGATAGGAGGAGAACGACTTTTTTAAGCGGCTTCAATAAAATCAAGGAGATGCCACGGGGAGGGGAAACGTAAGAGGTTTCGATATTTCCCGAGGGTGTTCAGCTACGTACGAAGCAAAATAAAGGTTACGTCAACTGCAGTATATTTATAATTTTTCTGTATACTGGGTGTAAAAGGTCCGGACCTACCCTTTAGTTTTTGTATTTGAGAAAATAATCAAATATCCTTTTAGGTTGTGATAGTAGCTCAAGGTGAAATGTATGGTGTATTTTGGAATTGTTGCAGCTTTTGAGCTTCTTAAAAAGGGGGAATTTCGGAGGCAGCTACAATTTTTTTAAAGTAAGCTCCCTTCGAGTGATCCCTCAATTTTAATTGTTAAACAAGTGGATGAATGGCGAAAACTAGAGATCGCTACTCTTCCCTAAAGAAAAATGGCCAGTCAAAGATAATTTCAAAAGTTAATCAGGAACCATCAGATAATGTCAAAATATATAAAATAAACGGTATCAGGAAACTGACACACACTTTCTCCCTTTTAGACCAACTTTAATGAATAAATTACTTTTTGTTTACTAAATATAGAATACAAAGCACGGTCGAAAGTAGTGTGGGTTTGCGGGTTTTGCGCCGGAAGTGACGTCATCCGGTCACGTGACCGGAAGTGCTGAGTCATGAAAGATGTTATCTGGGGCTGAGCCAGTGACGTAGGCGGTTTTGTGACGAAATGAGTTAAAGTTCAAAGTTCAAGGTCACGGGGAGGTAATTTTAAAAAAGTACTACCTCGCACGCGTAAAATCCGATTGTGATTCGATAGTTTTAATTCGATAAAATATCGAATGAAAATTATCGAATGAAGCAATCGAATGATACGAGTGCGAGGTAGTACTAATACAAATATTACTTTATTTTATTTACAATAATTCATATTACAAATATTACTTTATTTACAATAATTCATGTTTACAATAGTTCCCCGTTGTTGGTTGTCATCGATGTTGTTGATCCGGACGAGTTGCGGCCTCGCCAGATGAATAGAGTCATAATGAATACACCTAATTTTGATGGACATTTCAACAGAGAGCTCGATGTACACCGGTCGAGAGCCGGAGGTGTACTGACTACTCGCTAGCTAGCGTTTTGGTATCAAACAAAATGGTGGGGGTAAAAGTGTGGTGGGGCGGAGCAGATGGCGGACGGCAGATGGCAGGCGACAGATGGTAGGCGGTAGGTGGCAAGTGCGCGGCAGATGGTTGCTACTACATCCACCATCATTAGTCAAACCCTATTAGGGATGACATTATTGCTTCTGCATCAGTAGATATTGTGCTAGAAACTTCATGTACTTGTATTTCATCATTTGTATTGTCAGCTTGCTCAATATTAAAAGAAGAACATGTGGAAGAAACAGTAGTGCCTTGTATTTGCGAATCCATGTGAACTATGCAAGAGCCGCAGGTATACTGAAGTGATACAAGCATGTAGGATAGACACTCGCCTTTACCCCCCACCACACCAGTTTCCCCCACCAAGTTTTCACATCGCACAATAACTACGGGACATGCATTAGTTAGGGTCTAGCTCTGACTCTGTGAGGATCGGAGCTCCGTAACTGAAAACATTAACAATTCTTGCTCGACACTGTTTTTACGCAATCATAACAGTCACTGTGATCTAATTTATTGCATGTACTCATATGATGCATCTTGCGTAGCAGACAACTTGCTAAGAATGTTTCAGCCTGGAGTATTCTACGGCGAAATCGCTCACAATCCACTAACAGCGTAGACCTTCTATCTTCACAGTCGGAGAAGTAGAAGGTGGTGGCAGGCGGACTGTTGAAGGACACCTTCGTCATATTTCTGTAAAACTGTGACATCTTTAGAATAACACAAACTCTATAGGTAGATGTTAATCCTGCAAGAGCTAAAAGTATAATGATATAGCGCTAGCGTGTATGATACCCACCCGACCTACCCGCACAACAACGTTACCTCGTTATACTTTAAACTATAAATAACTTGTCGTAGTTTAATCCATAAACAAAGTATTTATTAATGTCAGGCCTTGAAAGTGTTGTTTTCGCGCTGTTTCTTCCCTAATCTCAGTCGGATCTGAATTATATTCGCACCATCTTGTTCGTCTGATTAACCCGCGTAATTTGAGTACCCACTCGCTATACTTTAACCCAATAATAAAGAAGTTATTAGTATGTAACCTTGAAAACATTGGTTTTTTCGCTATTTCTGCTATACCGTTGGGATCTTAATTCTGTTTGCACCATCTTGTTCGTCTGATTAACCCGCGTAATTTGAGTACCCACTCGCTATACTTTAACCCAATATTAAAGAAGCTATTAGTATGTAACCTTGAAAACATTGGTTTTTTCGCTATTTCTGCTATACCGTTGGTCGGATCTGAATTCTGTTTGCACCATCTTGTTCGTCTGATCAATTCGCGTAATTTGAGTACCCACATGACATACTTTGGACAAACTTTGTAGTTCTTTCGCTTCTGCTACTATACCCTTGGCCGGATCAAAATTCTGTTTGCACCTCCTTGTTCGTCTGATCAATTCGCGTAATTTGAGTACCCACATGACATACTTTGGAAAAACTTTGTACCCCCCCCCCCCAACATGGGTCATGTTCAAGGTCAAGGTCAAGTTCAAGGACTTTGGGACTTAGAAAATTTCACAAAGTGGGCTGCACAAACAAACTCTCCTGCCTATGTACAGGCCAAGTCCCTAACTTGAAATGCTTAGGGTGGTCCTGAAAAGGACCGTTTGCGTGCTGAAGGTTGGTCGGGATAAGGATCAGTTCAAACTTTATTCTTCAAAACCCACTTTACCCTCCCATCTTTTCTGGTTAAGAATAACTCTTGTGTATCAGGTATCAGAGGAGGTGGCGGTGGGAGAGACTGCGGCAGACGCACCTCGATGTAGTGGATGGTGTGTTGAAACAGGAACACGTGGTCCCCGTTGGTTGCCACATATTTATACTCCGTCATCCGCTTCAGATTTCGAAACTCGACCTTGGAGACTTCAAACGGCGTCACCAAGTCGTTCAGCCCCATCACCCTTGTCCGTTGCATCACCTCATCGACAGTCGGTGTTGGAGACGAAGGTTGAGCCGCCGATGTAGAAGGCCGAGGCTGAGCCGATGTAGAAGGTCGAGGCTGAGTCGAGGGTCGTTGTTCAAAATACAGCGGATGACCATGGAGATTCCGTTTGAGAGACTTCAAAGTTGAAGGTCTCTTAAACCCGCTCCTTCTTTCCGTCGACCTCTTCAAAGATTCCTTTAAGCGCTGGAGTTTTTCAGGAGTCAGAGGAGAAGACATGGTGTAAATAGGATGGAAAAGAAAATGGATAAGATAGAGTTGGATAGAGCACGTGTGTACTGGTTGCAATCCAAAGCCGGAATGAGGCGGCTGGCAGAGTGAAGCAGGTCGTAAAGTGAAACCTTGCCCTATCCATATATGGGTAGAAAGCTGAGGACTGGTTTAGAACCGGCCCCCCCCCCCGGACGGAACCCCCCCCCCCGCGACGGACCCCCCCCCCCGCGACGGACCCCCCCCCCGCGACGGACCCCCCCCCCCTGACGGACCCCCCCCCCCTTTTGGGTCATGTTCAAGGTCAAGGTCAAGGTCGAGGGAAAAATGTTCTTGGAAGTGCGGGATAAAATCCCGCAACGAAGCAGGGTTATCCCTTATCCCGCTTTCCCCTTAATATCCCGATTTCCCATTCTCCGTCTATATAACCCGAGATTTCGAGCGTCTCTTCGCAGTAGCCTGCCGCCCGTTGCGATGAACGTCCCACTGGGTTGCAGTGCCTGCTGCAGCGTAGGTCTGTTAAGTGTGCGTTGGGCCCGACGCGCAATTAAGAGATCCGCGCCCTTGCATGTTTAGTTAGTTTGTTTAAGCATGTTAGATAACGCTTGTAGTTTGCTGCTAGTTAAATATATTTAAGGGGATCTTGGTCAGGGGATTATTGTACTTCGGTTCGTAGTATTCTGAAGCCTACACAGTGATGAACGTCCTTGCGGTTTCAGAGTGCACGACTGTTGTAAACTGACCATATTTTGATGCTTTATAATAACATTGTAGATGGAATGTGTTTCCTTAACATTTAATGTTTTGTAGTTTGCTTAACACTTAATGCTTTTATCTTCAACGTGTCCTTGACCTAGATTAGGACTTAGAAAATATTCAAGAAACATTCAATGTACACAACCACGTTTTAGCACAAAATTTATGGAAGGGGAAATTTAATATATACTGCAACAGCGTGGTAAAAATCATCATATCGCTATGGAAGCTGTAGGTGTAAACACTTGGCTTGTTCCTTCCGAGCTTGCTATTTCAGAAGCCTTTCTGTCCATCCTTACTTATGAGTTTCGAGGCATTAAATTAAAAGTAAAAATAGAGCTGAGACCGTTGCATAGAAATGATATGCATTGTATTTTGGTGGAATGGGAATCGCCCTCCGGCATTAATCTTTTCCATTTTATCAAAAGATCGTGCAAGGAGTTTTGCGTAAAACGGATAACAGTCTCCCTTGTTTAAACGTAGTACAGATTTCTTCCAAAGTAAAATAGCAAAGGTAACACCTTTGCTATTTTACAAAATATTTTAACGTGTCCTTGACCCAGTTACCGGACTTGGAGCAATTCAAAGTGTGCTATACAGCGTTAGAACAAACTACTGTCGAAGCCCCCCCCCCCTCCCCCGATATATTCCTATAAAAGCGGGAGCAGCCCGCAGAGGGTTCGCAGTCGCAGGCCGACAGCCTAGCTAGCTGTTTGCCCGCGCTGTCCGCAATAGTATCTCTAGTATAGAGTTGGTACCACTATATATTAGAGATGCTACCTTAGCTTAAGGCATGTCTGTGTATTATTAAGCATGTTAGAATAACGCTTGTAGTTTGCTGCTAGTAAATGTAGTTAGTTTAACTGTAGTTAGTTTGGTGTTGGTTTTAAAGTGTTTTTGAAGTGTTTTTTATTTACTAATGAAATATGTACTTTTCTTTCACGCTCCCATTCAAAAAGGTATGGCACGAAAACCGACCTTATGTCTTTAAATATCTCAGGGGGGATTATGTTTCTCAAATAAACACCTTTCCTAACCCCTTACAAAAAGGTATGGCACGAAAACCGACCTTAAGTCATTACGGCGCGCAAACCGGATGACTTTACCTATCTTAACCCTTACTCACGAGAAACAGATTCAGTCAGTTTGCTTATTTTTGGTTAAATTTAAGGGGACCTTGGTCAGGTAATTATTGTACTTCGGTTCGTAAAACTCTGACGCCTACACAGTGATGAACGTCCTTGCGGTTTCAGAGTGCGCGACTGTTGTTAACTGACCATTTTGCTTATCTTGGAGGATGCATCATCGGGGAAATAAACTTAAGGGGACCTTGGTCAGGTATTATTGTACTTCGGTTCGTAGTATTCTGACGCCTACACAGTGATGAACGTCCTTGCGGTTTCAGAGTGCGCGACTGTTGTTAACTGACTATATCGTTTGTGTGTTGGGTGAATAATTTTTTCGGGGGAGAGGTTAGTGTTCCGTTATCAGGTTTATTTGCCTATAATTGCGAGCTTTAAGCTAGTCCTCTTCTCCTAATACAGAGCGGGGAATAGAGCAGTTTGTGGTCCAAGTGAGAATCACTTACTGCTCTATTCCCCGTTTTGGCAACATGTTCAGATGACCTTGACCCACTTCGGGACTTAGAAAATTTTCGTTTAGTAAAACATTACAACAATATTCCTTCCCTAACCTCTAAAGCCCCCCCCCCTCTACAACTGGGTATAAAAGGAGGGTTTTCACCAGTGGTAAAATCATTCTGCTGCTTACACATCACGAGTACAGTTCAGTTCCCGAGATGTCTGACCGTAGGAAGCAACTTTTGCCGAGGAAGGTTGAGCACTCTTCACCTGCTCCGTCATCTGCTCCGCCAGCTCCTTCCATCCTTCGGCAGGCGTTAATATTATCATGCATTGTTCCTGAGGAGCCTGCACCACGACCGCAACCACTTCAAGAAAACCTCGTTGCTCCCCCGTCCGCTTCTTCATCTTCTTCATCTTCTTCATCGTCTTCGTCGTCTTCATCTTCTTCGGCTACTTCTCGCTCACCTTCTCCATCACCGAGGAAGGATGAGCAAACAACTGCACCATCTTTGGCTTCACCAGCTCCTTCGCTTCTTCAGCAGGCGCTGGCAAGCATTCTTCCACCTTCTACACCAGGCTCTTCAACACCATCTGCAAGTCTACATTCTTCTTCTCCTACCAAACCTTCTACACCTTCTGTAAGTGTCCTTTCCCGTCCTTCAGTGATCTGTATTAACAACGAATCTCCTTCAGAGAAATTTCAACAATTAAAAACCTTGAGAAGGCAGTCTATACTTCCTGCACCAAGATGCAGCTACAGTTTTAAAAAAGGTGCAAGGAAAGGGGAACGTTGTGCTAAGTCTTGTGTTTTAAATGAAGAAGTATGCAGATCACATTTAAAACAAAATCACAAGGGCACCGTTTCTCTTTCTACACCCCATCCAGCAGTGAGACCAACCAAAATTCGAATTAATAGGCTTTGTAGAAATAAACGATACTTTTTTGTTAAATCAAAGGGCTTTGCAAAGGTGGTGGTTCAATGTGAAGGTAAATTGTACTATGTAGAGTTGCCTAGAGGCATGGACCTCCACGTCAAAGAACTTACCAAACAGAACTATTTAATTCGAAATGATACAGGTTTCAGTGTGTGGAAAACATTTAAAATAAAAAAAGATTAAAAAGTGTATTCCAAATTAAAAATAGTCTTTTCCAAATTAAAAAAAAAAGTGTGGACAACCTATTTACAATTTGTAGCATATGCTGCAGAGTGTAAATAGGTTGTCCACACCTTTTTTTTACAATGCTACAACGACCTTGACCTAAATAACGGACTTAGATATATTGTACTAAGTCAAAGATAAAACTTAAATGGAAAAAGGAGAAATATTATATTAAAGACATTATTCAACAGTAAAGAGGGGAGGGGGTAAGCGGGTATTTAAGCGAGAGATTCGGAATATAATTATTAGTTGTATCGTCATGAGCGTCAACAGCAACACATGGGGAAAGGAAATTAGCGAAGAGGAGTTGTACGCGATTGTTGAGGCTGCTGAAATGACTGAGGTTTATAAAATTAATAAGGTTGCAGAAAATGGTGCTCAGTCTCAACCGCAACAAACTACATCACCGATGCAGTCAACAACGCAACAACCAAGACCCTATCATGTTATCCTGGAGGAGTACAATGAGGCGATGAGGTACGCCTTTACTAAGTGGTGTGGTCAACCGCGTTCTCCTGAACAATGGGAGGAGCATGATGCAGACTTTCGCCTGGTTGCAGACTTAGAACTTGAGCTTCAAAGAACAAAGGCTGCTCAATAGTGAGAAGAGTTATTGTTTACTTTAAAATACAGAGCGGGGAATAGATCAGTTTGCGGTCCAAGTGAGAACCACTTACTGCTCTATTCCCCGTTCTGGCAACTGGTGTAAATGACCTTGGGACTTAGAAAATATTCGTTTGATAAAAAATAATGAAAGATCTTCTTATTTCTCACAACAATATCTTTTCCTAACCCCCACCACTACCTAAACTAAGTATAAAGGAGGTTCTACATCGCTGGTAAAAATTAGTACTCTGCTGAAAATGAATGCATCCACTACTTCTATCTCTGCAGCAACTATAATAGTTAGCAGACGGGTCGAAAACATTGATCAGGTGCTTGCTGTAAGGAGATTACTGCTACGGTATCTTGATATAGAGGTTAGTTGTCAATTGTACATGTGGAGACCAACAGGTGAAGTTTATAGTAGTGAAAATGAAGCATTTGAAACAAACTACAGTAGAAAGTTATATAAAATCTTTGGTAATATGGTAAGGTTAGTCGATAAAGGATGGAACATTAATATAACATTTTATATTGTTCCAAACCTGTAATTAAAGCAAAAAAAAAAAAACAAAAAAAAAAAAAAACGATGGGTATATAAGCCCGATGTTACAGAGACAATTATCACTTTGGTTCTGAATTGCGTCAAGAGAGCACCTACCATGGTATACCTCCACTATATTGACTCTACTGCTAAAGCGGATACTTTTATCCAGCGTGTTTACCAACTGTTAACGGAGTACCAACATGTTCAGGTCAAAGGATTGGGTATTCGTGGAACAGAAGAAGTAAAAATAGATGTAAAACCAATCCCTTTGAAGAAAAAAATTGTCCAATTATTACAAGAAGGCTACACACTGTGCCTTTATTACACAACCTCATAAACTAAATAAAACGCCAAAGGGGGGGGGGAATACAGAACGGGGAATAGATCAGTTTGAGGTTTGAATAAGAATCTCTTACTGCTCTATTCCCCGTTCTGGTAATAGGATAAGGTGACCTTGACCCACTTACAGGACTTAATCATTTGTGTTACAATAATACCTCTTCCCTATCACTTTTCCCTACCACTTGCACTTTCAACACTTACCCCCACCACCACCGAAATCATGTATAAAAGGTGGTTTCGTATTAGTGGTAAATCAGTCTGCTACTTGGAATCATGTCGCCCAGAGATAACATTTTCCCTTCTAAGAAGACTATACTAGAATTGATTGAAAATATTCCATTAAATTTAAACGAAGATGAAGACGATGATGATTCAGAGATGGAAGGTGAACTATTTAGTGATCTTGAACTATTTAGTGGCTTTGAACTACTGAGTGAGTTTGCTAGCAGTGAACCATATCTTGGAGAGATGGAGCTGTTGGAGCTGTTGACTGACGACGAAGATGTCGATAATAATGAACCGGAATTTCATCATCAGTTGCTTTGCTTGGAGGAAATGGACCTTGTTGATAGTGAAACCCCTCCAAGCAGTATTAATATCGATGATGTAGTTCTAGATCCAGTCACAGGGAACTTTTGTGTTCGTCGTCGCTTATTTAGTGATATGAGCTCATCATCATCATTATCATCGGAAGAATCTGAATAAGTTTTTGTTGTCTTCAAATAGTTTACTTTAAATACAAAGCGGGGAATAGATCAGTTTGTGGTTATAGTGAGAATCACTTACTGCTCTATTCCCCGTTTTGGTAATATCGTTGTATGACCTTGACCCATTTACATGATTAAAAAAGTGGGGTAACTTATACATTTAATGGTGGGGGAACGTCTATTTAAAGACGATGCAACAGTGTATATTTATCATATAGACATGATGAACCCACCAGGAAACTCCGTTTGCTACAGCTTTCCCCTCATCGATATCGATGATGTGATAAAACTTACATCAATAACAAAACGGTTCGAACTCGAAAGGCGACTCATAAAAGTCGACGTAATTCCACAAGATCTTCGTTCGGCAATGTTGACTATTGAATATGTTAAAGATGAATCTACAACTGAAGATCCCTATTGTTTTATGAAATTTTTAGTTGATCAAGATGCAATGTGTACAATCCAACTTCACATCCGAGTTTAAAATTTATCAAATGTTTCTGTTGGAGAAAATTGTCTTAGTTAAATACAGAGCGGGGAATAGATCAGTTTATGGTTTAATATAAAATCATTTACTGCTCTATTCCCCGTTTTGGTAAATTTGTTCAATGACCTTGACCTAAATACAGAAATTTGTAGCCTCCAGCTACAATAGTAAATATAAAATGCAAAAAAAAAAAAAAAAAAAAAAAAAAAAAAAATAGTAAACTTAACGTAATACGTACCCCCATTACTTTTGCTAGGGTATAAATAGAGGGGTATTTGCAGTGTTGTTCATTATTGCCTTGACCCTTGTGGAGATCGCACCTACATTATGCATCGCTGCGATATTTGCAAGTCTTCATTTAAGGATGAATTTATTTTAATGATACATAAAGAACTGAAACATAACAAAAACCAAAATGAAGAATATGAAGAAGAAGAATTGAAAGAAATAGATCAAATGTTAGCTCAACACCAAAATTCCAGACCTAGTGTTATTCAATATGCACCATCAACATCGCCTTCTACCTCTGCTATGTCTACACTTCACCGTCCTTCAACATCATCATCATCTGCATCGGCTTCTACGCCTGTTCTGTCTACACTTCATCATCCTTCAACATCATCAGCTGCATCGACTTCTACGCATGCTCTGTCTACACTTCACCGTCCTTCAGCATCAACAGCAGTAAATGTAAAACTACATGCCCGAGCACTTCCGGGTAATGTAGTAACCCACTTCAAAATTGACAATGCAAAATTACAACTCGAAGAGTTTTTAAATAACGCAAAAGGATTGGTAAGCAACACTTTGCAAAATGAATTAAAAAGATTAAATTTTATTAAATTTGGACTATTAATGGATGCTTTATTTACAAACATTCAAAATGAAACTTCACCGAGAGGGTTTTTAACAAAAAACCTTACTATTATGTTTTCGTCAGATATTGATTCAATCGTATCTGAATGTTTTGAAGAGCTAATGACTAAAATACAAGAACATGAAGGAAGAGGCTCTGGATGGAATTTGTTAAGCATCACAGGGCTAGACTTAAGAGTACACAAACACGGCTATGGAATTCGAGGAAGTAGCTACATTCCTCTACCAACAAAGATTAGAAATACCTTATCCTGCGTCAACGTACAAAATCAAGATACTGAGTGTTTTAAATATGCTATGTTGGCCAAATATGTAACAATTCATCCGGAAAGACCAAGTCACTATTATGAAGAAGTACAACATAGATATAATTTCCAAGGGATGACTTACCCTGTTGCTATAACAGACGTTTCAAAATTTGAAAAACAAAATCCTTCAGCTTCTGTCAACCTCTTCGGATTGGATTCGACAAACAATTTGTACCCCTTGCGTATAACACCAAATGAGCGCAGAGATCATACCGATTTGTTATTAATTACTAAAGGTGATATTTCACACTTTGTGTATATCAAAAAATTTGAAAGTCTTGTTTCTAATCAATTATCTAAGCATAAAAGAAAGATGACAATTTGCAAAAGATGTTTTTGTCACGTGAACAAAGAACTAAGAAGGGGAGGGTCTGATTGGTTAGTAGAACACCAGCGGTTATGTAATGGAAACTATGAAGTAAGAATTAAATTGCCGCATCCTAGCAGAGCGCAGATAAAATTTGACAAAGTAATACAACAATACCGTGTACCTGTTGTTGTTTACGCTGATTTCGAGTCTTCTTTACATCCGCTTGAACAACAAGAAGAGGACGTTACAAGAAGAAGCAAATACCAACTTCATTCACCAAACAGTTATTGCATACTAATTAAATCCACGTTGACTGAAGACCATCTTCAAAAATATGGACTATCATCTTCTCCAAAGATTTATCGCGGTGAAGAAGCAGCCAAATACTTTGTCGATGATTTGTATGACATAGCTGCAAAGGTAGAAGAACTGTATGGAACAAAGGTACCCATGTCACCTATGGAAGAAGAAGAACTTCAACATTATGATTCAACAACAACGTGTTATTTGTGTAATAACACCTTTACACTGGATAACGTTAAAGTTCGTGACCATGATCATCTTACGGGAGCGTACAGAGGTGCAGCCTGTAACGCTTGCAACTTGAACTACAAACTACCATATTTTATCCCCGTAGTTCTGCACAATCTGAGTGGTTATGATTCGCACTTCATAATCCCCGAACTAGGAAGAGATAATGGAGCAATAGACGTTTTGGCTACTACAATGGAAAAATTTATAAGCTTTTCAAAAAAGGTGGGTAAAATTAAATTAAGGTTTGTTGATTCATTTAGATTTATGCCTTCAAGCCTCATGAAATTATCTGAAAATCTAAGAAGAACAGATTTGATAGAAACAAGCAAAATTGTACCCAATAGTAAAATGGATTTGGTTCTTCGAAAAGGAGTCTTCCCCTATGATTACATCGATGGACTGCATAGATTTGATGAAACATCACTACCTTCACCAGAACACTTCAAAAACAAACTTCATGATTCGGAAATATCACTTGAGGACTATCAACACGCACGTCGAGTATGGAACGAGTTAGATATGAAGACCTTAGGAGATTACTCGGACTTTTATGTCAAACTAGATGTAACTCTTCTTTGTGATGTAATGGAAGAATTCCGAAACACCTGTTTTGCTGCATACGGTTTGGACCCTCTACATTCGTATACTTCACCAGGATTAGCTTGGCAAGCCATGTTAAAAGAAACAAAATGCAAACTCCAACTTTTAACAGACATTGACATGGTTTTAATGGTTGAAGCTGGAGTAAGAGGCGGATTGACCCAAAGTGTTACCAGACATGTCAAAGCCAACAACAAATACCTACCCGATTACGATGAAACCAAACCGTCAACCTATTTAGGATATTTCGATGCAAATAACCTGTACGGATGGGCAATGTCAAACCCACTTCCTTTTGATAACTTTAAATGGATTAATCCCGACTCTATTGCCGATATTTTACAAATTCCGAAACATGGTGACACTGGATATATTTTGGATTGCGATTTTGAATACCCAGAAAATTTACATGATCTTCATTATGACCTTCCACTTCTTGCTAAAACAGAAATTTCACCAATTGGAAAACACCCCAAATTAATGATGACATTAAATAATAAACAACCCTACGTGGCTCACTTTTGGGTGGTTCAACAAGCTATCGAATTAGGACTACGTCTAACAAAAATTAATAGAGTTTTGGAATTTTCTCAATCATGCTGGTTGAAACCCTACATTGATTCAAATACCATCAGAAGAGCAGCAGCTACATCAGACTTTCAAAAAGATTTCTTTAAATTAATGAATAATGCGATATTTGGAAAAACATTGGAAAACAAAAGAAGACACAAAAATGTTAAACTTGTTACCGACGCAAAAAAATTACAGAAACTAGTACAGCAGCCAAATTTTGGAACATCTATAATTATTAATGAAAAACTTGTAGCAGTGTCCATGAAGAAGACGAGTGTGAAGATGGATCGTCCTTTGTATATAGGCATGTCAATCTTGGACATCTCAAAAACACACATGTACGATTTTCACTACAACAAAATGGTGGCGTTCTACGGAAGAGAAAATATATCTATTACATATATGGACACTGACGCTTTCATATATCGCATAGTAACATTGGACATGTATAAAGATTTGCGTACATTTATTTACAAGAACGACTTTGATTTCTCCGATTATCCAAAAGATCATCCAAACTACGACAATGACAGACACAAAAAAGTACTAGGCAAATTCAAGGATGAGGCTAATGGTGTTCTGCTTGAAGAGATTGTTGCATTGATGTCTAAACTATATTCTTTGAAACTCTATAATGAAAAAGAAGAAGAAGAAGAAAAGAAGAATAGCTATATTAAGAAAGCTAAAGGTGTAAAGAGTTTATATTTAAAGAAGAAAGTGCATTTTGAACACTACAAGCAATGCTTATTTGAGGATAACATCATTACAGCTAAATTCAACACCATCAGAAGTTTTAACCATCAGCTGTACAGCGTGACTGAAGTTAAAAAGGCGCTATCCTGTAATGACGACAAAAGACAAACACTTCCAGACAAAATCAACACATTACCATTCGGCCACTACTCCCTCAACCCTATTGACGAGTAACCTTTTCATCGTCCTAGATCCTTTATCCTTTTCCTTTCCGTAAAAAAAGGGGAAACACAGCAATGTTAAGCTGTGTTTCCCCTTTTTTTACACAAGTTTTAAATGACCTTGAACTATATGTATATATATATATATATATATATATATATATATATATATATATATATATATAAGCAGATTTATACCAAAGAATATTTAATACCATATCAGCTGCCTTCGTGAAACCATCATGTCAGACCTGAAGGAGAAGATTATTAATGAACTACACAAACCTGCAAGAATAAAGTTTCCAAGAAGAAATACTGTTATAAAAGGGATAAATGATCTATATCAAGCGGATCTAATTGAAATGCGACCGCATAGCAGAATAAACAAAGGATTTAAATATATACTCACAATTATTAATTGTTTTACAAAAGTTGCAGACGCTTTGCCTCTAAAGGACAAGACTGGTAAAAGCGTAACAGAAGCCATGGAAATAGCCATAAAAAGAGATAAAAACAAAATTAAACATTTACAAACTGATGATGGAACAGAATACTTTAATACAAACTTTGCACAGTTAATGAATAAATATAAAATAAATCATTATTCTACAAATTCAGAGAAAAAAGCAGCTATTGTAGAAAGATTCAATAGAACCTTGAAAGGAGCACTGTATAAACAATTTTCAAAAAGAGGTTCTTACGTATGGTATGATGTTTTACCACAATTAATAAATGATTATAACAACAGGTTTCATAGAACTATTGGTATGAAACCTAACAAAGTAAATAGAAGAAATGCAAAAGATGTATTAAAACGCATAAAGAAAAATACAAAGCCTAAAGTAGAAAAAATGCAGCCAAGAAAATTTAATGTAAGTGATAAAGTACGGATTAGTAAATATAAGGGAGTGTTTACCAAAAAATACCTTCCCAATTGGACGAATGAAGTTTTTACAGTGTATAAAGTGCAACCGACTGTACCTGAAACGTATATCCTAAAAGATAACAAAGGAGATTTGTTGCAAGGTGCATTTTATGGACATGAAATGTTAAAGTCAACAGTAGGTGATGTATATCTTGTTGAAAAAGTGTTACAAAGAAAAAAGGACGCAGTTAAAGTGCGGTGGTTAGGGTTTAACAAAACTGAGGATTCATGGATACCTATAAAGGACTTGGTTTAATACAAGCAACTCATTTCATCGTTAACCTTTGAGCAGGATGGAGATTATTCACCATAAAGATCGATTCAATATTAATAACATAGATGATTTAACTGTGGATAACGTTAAAATCAACAATGGTAAACACGGTAGTTTACTTCCAAACACTGTTCGATGTATAGTAAGTGGCCCCTCAAACTGTGGAAAGACCAATGTTGTCTTTAATTTGATCACTAATCCGCAGGGATTAAGGTTTAGTAACCTATATATTTTTTCAAAGTCTCTACATCAACCAAAGTATCAATTGCTGGATAAAATCCTATCTGATGTGTCTGATGTTAATTTTTACAAATTTAACGCTAGTGATAGCATTATGCAACCAAACGAAGCGAAACCGTATTCTGTATTTATATTTGACGATGTATCTTGTGAAAATCAGGATACTATTAGAAACTACTTTGCCATGGGAAGACATAATAACATCGACAGCATATATATAGGACAAACTTATAGCAAAATCCCAAAACAACTTATCAGAGATAATGCAAATATTCTAATTGTATTCAAACAAGATGATACTAACCTAAAACATATATATATAACGATCATGTGAATGCGGATATGCCATTTGAAAAGTTTAAAGAGCTTTGCGGAAAAGCATGGGCGGAAAAGTATGGATTTTTGGTTATTATGAAAGATCAAGCTATAAAAGATGGTCGTTATAGAATAGGTTTTGATAAATTCGTTTTAATACACTGATTAGCGGTATTACTGTACAAGTCGTCAAGGTGTGAAGATGGTTAACCAGGAAAAGCTATTAAAGGAAATAAAATCACTTAGTGATTCTATTAGACAAAAAAACCGAGCTTTAAAATCAGGTATAAATGAAAGAGAGCAATTTTTAGAAACAACATTCAAACCTGTTACTGAACCTTTAAAGCGATTAGCACAAAATATGGAAAGACCTTCAATTCGCTTCGAAGGAGACAAAATGCTACCAATTTCCAAATATGAAGAAGAATTTCAGAATGATGAAAGTTCTGACCAGTTACAAACATCTGAAGAAAGCGACGAGTATGAAGAAAGCGGAGATATAGGAGATTTAAGGGAAAAGAACATTGCAGGAGATACAAGTACAGAAGATACAAGTGCGGAAGATACAAGAGCAGAAGAAGAGGATATCAACCCATCCAACTTAAGCAAATTAGGCACAGATATTATGTTTAAAGGAACACTTGGAAGAAAATATACATTAAAAATGTTACATGGCACACATGCTAATCGAAATTATCATACATATGGAGCTAGAATAGAGGATAAAGGATTAATGATTGGAGATAGAAAGTTAGATATAAACGAAAATGATGATATAGTTATTGGTGATAAGAAATATAAAGGTACAACAGGTTTGTTTGAACTCATCTTTAAAAATAATCCTGGTAAATATACTAAAAAGGATTTACAATTGTTTAAAAATATACTAGAGTATACAAATGCACATAGAAAAAAATATTCCAAAGAACTACCTATTCATAGAAACAGGTCAATAAAATACACAAACATTATATCTAGTCTTTTCCCCTCGAAATCAAATAAAGCTCCAATTAAAAGAAGAGCTTTATCTTCTGCTGAATTAAATGTTTTGCATAAAAAAAGAAAAACAACTGATCCTACTACATCTGGAAGGGGATTATTAAAAAATTTGTATAAAACCAATATAATATATTACAACGATATAAATAAGTTAGTTGATCGAATGAGGTTATTACATGAAGCTATGGAAGCCGGGCACACTGGTTTAGAA
The DNA here is from genome assembly GCA_963675035.1 of Allygus modestus. NCBI lineage: Eukaryota > Metazoa > Arthropoda > Insecta > Hemiptera > Cicadellidae > Allygus > Allygus modestus. The sequence goes on from OY776116.1 coordinate 22,473,004, forward strand.
AACGAATGGGTAGCTTTGGTTGATGAACTGCGAAAACGAGAAATAATTGTTCAGTAGACGTATATATATATATATATATATAGTAAGAACCTAAACGATAGCGATTCAGTTACATCATGAGTGTGGACAAGTTTGGACGGTATTCCGAGTTTGGAGTAAAATCTGGATATAGTGAAAAAAGAGCTGGGTTTCCGTTAACACCTGATGGTAATTATAATTTTGAAGGAAAAGTAATTCAAAATGTTGGTGATCCGCTTTTGTCTTCTGATGCGGTTACGGTACAATACATGGATAAAAGAACCCCGATTGTACACGAAGACCATTGGGGATTTTCCGGTAAAAGGTTAAGCAATATAAAACATCCCATTTATGATGGTGAAGCAGTAAATTTAGCGACTTTAAAATTGTTAACGATTTACAAAAAGAATGAAACTGATACAAGCTATGATGTAAAAAAATTAAAATTGTCAAATGTAGGTGATTGTGAGCAGGATGGAGACGCTGTAAATAAGAAAATATTTGATATAGTACACAAGAAATGGACTACAGAATATGAAAAACATATGGAAAGGTTTGGTGCAGCTTTATTTAATTATATCCATCGGGCTTCAGGAAGAGCTGTAGCTTCAGATGTTGACAGCCACAATTATTTAGACTGGAAAAAGATACACAATCCAGAAAAACCTAATCAATTAGATAAACCGTCTGAGCCTTCTAAAGTCAAGACATTAGGAAAGGGGGATAAAGTGAATGTGATTAATGAACCAACAGAAAACGATGAAGATTATATAAGAGAAAAAAGAATTTAAATACCCATGATAAGGGATAAAGCATCAGTTATATTCGAGAGATGATACAGAGAGGATGATGGAATCCAATATTACTGCGTGGAGTTTAATATCTCAAGAGCCGAGATTTCCCCAAGGAGTGCTGACAGATGGTTTTGTTCAACGGTTTGATAGATATATGGATTGGGAACAACTTTCCATACACTACCTCTTCACAATGACTATGTTAAGAATTTATTTTCACAGAGTTAACTGGATTCATATTTTACAAAGACAACAGTTTTCAGAAAACTTCCTTGTAGAGATGACATCAAATTTTAATAACTGTTGGGAAGTAATAAGTAAATATCAAAATCTCTCTGAAAATTACATTGACAATTTTAAAGATAAACTAGACTGGAATGTGTTATTTAATTACCAACGATTGAGTGGCAAGTTTCTAAGGGAACATGACAACTATTTAGATTTTATTCATTTTACCGAAAACAACGATACCATCACCAGCGGAGAAACATTTGAAACATCTTCAATTACACCTTATTTCTATTTTTACTACTTTTATTTATTATGTCTACATTTAATTAATTAATCCATTTCTATATAATAAATGGATTTTAAACAGTATATATAATACAAGAAGCCAAGACTAATATTACATTCATTGTAAAACATTTATAGAGTGCACCTACTGACTGTAAGTTTGGCTATAAATAGTCATGCCGAGGGCTAAACGCATCAGTCATAATCGAGAGAGATTACAGAGAGGAAGGGGAATAGCATCAACAGCATTTTCTCTATTAAGTAAACCGGTTGGAGCTATAGTTAACAAGGCGATTGATTTATTACCTGTGGAATTACATTTACCTGGAGGATATCAATATTGTGGTCCTGGAACCAAATTAGAGAAACGGCTTGCTAGAGGAGATCCTGGAATAAATAAGCTTGATCAGGCTTGTAAACAGCACGATATAGCGTATTCCAAATTTGGTGATACAAAAAATAGATCAATAGCAGATAGAGCACTTTCTGAGAAAGCTTGGCAAAGAGTAAAATCTAGTGACGCGAGTATTGGTGAAAAAGCATCGTCTTTAGCAGTAACAGCAGCAATGAAAGCAAAAACTACGTTTGGAGGAGGAAAGAGAAGAAGGCGTGGGAAAAGACCCGCTAAGAAACAAGGAGGTAATATCAGAAGAAAACGTCGATCTACTAGTGGTAAAGGTAAAAAGAAACCAACAATATGGTCAATGATAAAAAAGGGAGGAGGACTATACCTAAGACCGTATCGTGTGTATTAAATAAGAAAGAGCAATTAATAATTAAAAACAAAGAATTAACCAATGAAGAACTGATTACATATGCTTCTTGTTTGAAAATCCCATTTTTTAGAGGAGTATTTATGAAAGATGAATTACCGGTTAAAATGTGGAAAAATGAGACTGGTATAGTAAATTTGGATAATAGTGAAGGATTAGGCACTCATTGGGTGTGTTACAAGAAACTTGGTGAAACGATTTATTATTTCGACAGTTTTGGAAACCTTCCACCACCGAAAGAACTTCAACAATACTTTCGTGCGGCAGAAAATGTTTTTTACAATTATACAAGAAAACAACCTGATGATACATCCATTTGCGGTCATTTATGTTTAGACTTTTTAGCTAAAAGTGTTAGTCAACTTTAAGATGTCTTCGTATACAGTGTCATTAACCGGTAACTCATGTACTTTGCGCAGTATTCTGTTTCCAGCGCTACGTTTGCAAAAAGGAAGACTATGGGAAGCCGCATTATTGGATTTAACAACATATAACTCTATTCCAAACGTTAGTGAAGGAATTAATAACAAAATACATTATTACAAGACAAAAGATAATAAAGGAAAATATTCAGCTTTGGAAGAATTCAGTTTACCAACAGGAGCTTATGAAATTGATAATATAAATGAAGTTATACAAAAACATATGGGAAAAGAAAATATAACGATAAAAGGCAATAACAATACAATGAAAGCCGAAATTACTTCTAAGTATTATATTGATTTTGGCCAAGAACGTTCAATTGGTAGTTTATTGGGGTTTTCTAAGGAAACAAAGGTATTAGAACCTAATACAACTCATTCTGGGAATAGAACTGTGACGATCATCAAAGTAAACAGCATAGACATTACATGTAACATTATACAAGGATCCTACAGAGATGGAGAAAATCGGCATATATTACACACATTCTACCCATCAGTCGCACCGGGTTTCAAGATAGTAGAAAAGCCTCAAAACCTTGTGTACCTACCGTTAAACACCAGTTTCATTTCAGACATCGTGCTGAACATAGTGGATCAAGACGGAAACCTTATTGACTTTCGAGGAGAAGCTATTACTGTAAGAATACATATAAAATCATCCGCTTAGATAATGGGGTTATCATTTAAAAAGAGAGAGCCAACCAGCAAAGAGGTCAGTAGCTCATCAGCTGTAGAAGGATTAACAAGTGACAACATTCGTTTTCTAGAAGAAATTGGATTAAAGGTCATTAACAATGGATATACTGGATATAGCGCAGGGCCCAACATTCGACGAGACCTTATGGGAAAAGGAATATCACACGCACAACCCTTACGCTTCGTCCAAATTAAACAATAACGATGAAATTAGGATTCCTATACAACAACAAGACATTTATACTCTTCCATGCGAAAGTTATTTATATATTGAAGGAAAAGTAACAAAAGCTGACGGTACTGTTGGAACCACTGTTCCGTTCATAAATAATCCTATGGCATTTTTGTTTGACGAGATTAGATATGAAATTTCAGGAGTTACAGTCGATTCAACAAAAAAGGTTGGAATTTCCAGTACATTAAAAGGATTAGCGTCTTTAACACCAAATGAGAAGAATCTGTTAGCTGTTGCAGGATGGGTTGCACCAGACAAAAGTATAATTACTCCTGACGCTTCGGGAAACTTTGATTTTTACGTACCTTTAAGATTACTTTTAGGATTTGCTGAAGATTACAGAAGAATAATAATAAATGTAAAACAAGAACTAGTTTTATTAAGGTCATCAAACGATAATGATATTATTAAAGCATCTGCTGGAACAACTGAAGCCAATTTAGACTGGAAACTAACATTAGACAAGATTGTTTGGAGAGTACCACATGTGCGACTAAATGATGAACACAGGATTACATTATTAAGAAAGTTAAAATCAGATCGAGACATTGTAATACCATTCAGAAGCTGGGAGTTTCATGAATACCCCGTTTTACCTTCAACACAACGGCATACATGGACTGTAAAAACTTCTACTCATTTGGAAAAAGCGAGATATGTAATATTTGGATTACAAACAAAGAAAAAAAGTATATTAACTGAAAATGCTGGTGAATTTGACCATTGTAAATTAACAAACTGTAAAGTGTTCCTGAATTCACAATTCTTTCCCTACGACAACTTTAATATCTCTTTTGATAAAAAAAGGTACAGTGTTTTATACGATATGTACGCTAGGTTCCAAAATTCATATTACGGCAAAACAAACACACCTCTACTATCTCCCGTACAGTTTGAATCGAAAGCTCCGATTGTTGTAATTGATTGCTCCAAACAAAACGAATCTGTAAAATCGTCTAGTGTTGATATAAAAATAGAAATGGAATTTCAAGAAAACGTACCTGCAAATACATCTGCGTATTGTTTAATTTTGCACGATAAAATTGTTACATACACACCGTTGACTGGTATCGTAAAGACGGTATTGTAAAACGTTGTACCACCACCGGCACCGCCACTGTCGCTAACCTATAAATAGCGGAGCAACAATGCAGGTCTTCAGTTGATCGTCTATCGTCGCATGGGCAACATCTTCTACAAAATGAGTTCTCCATCTGTTGTACAAGGTGATGCAGAGGTAGCACCGTTATTGGAACGTGATAATACTAGTGAAGAAGAAATCATCAAGGAAATAACTGCATTTTTAAAGTTTGGTAAAAGAGATAGAGAGGAGGAAAGTAATGCAGACCCATCAAAGGTAGTACCAAAGAGGAAGAAGAAAGTTGAAGAAAATATTCCTCCTCACATTTTAACTGAAGTTTTTTTGCGAATCTTTTACCCCATCTCAGCATGCATCAGTAAAAGTGTATCAGTTGGATTGATGAAGTCATTGAATTATTCCCCTGCAGTAATACTACACCATGGAACAAAAAAGGTTTTATTTTCGCAAAATGCTTGGGAGTCATTTTTGAAACATGTACATTTAATAGAATGTTATTTAACTAACAGTTTGTGTGGAAGGAAAACACATATTCGACTTTTGGATTGTGACAATGAAATCGATATTGTTAAACATCGTGGACAACTACAAGTGCGAATTAGAGACTTGACTCAACATGAAAATAAGATTCTACTGTCACGTGAAGAATTCTACGTTTTAAACTACGCAACAGAACCTATTACAAGGTACATGAGACAGTTGGTATTTGCAAGCGCTATTATTAAAGAATATTTGGTCGATACTTTGGAAAAACAACCTGATAGCACCATCGTGTACGGACCTGTGGATACATCTATTTTTAATAGAATACCTCATGAAGTTTGCATGTGGAGAAAGTTAAAGGATTTTGAACCACTTGTAGAAATCGCTACAGAAGCTACAGAAGAAACAACACAGGAAGAAGAAACGGAGAAACAAGAAGAAGAAGAAAACGAAACACAAGAAGAAGAAGTTAAAAAAGACTAAAGTTTGACTTAGTAAAGAAGAACACACGTGGGGTAGGCCTATTGGGGACGGTGCCCACGTTAAATATACACCAACGCGCCTGCAACTGTACGGCCTGGTATTTAACCTACCGTGGTGTGGAAAACAGTTTAGTTGATTGCTAGGTGCCATGATGAGCGGAGGGGATGAAGAAGTGAGTGTAAAGCCTTGTGTAATAGAATTTCAAGCATTTCGAAATAATGATGATAGGTTTATTATCAAGGAATTAGTAATTTTAGACTTGCTTACATTTGTAGTTTACCCATTCACGTTTGAAGCTCCTTTTTCTTTTAACAACCTTAACGCCAAAGCAAAAAGTACAAACAAATGGATAACAAACTACTTTCATCACATACATTGGTATGAAGGATTTATAAGCTACAGTAATCTGCACAGTATTATGTTTAACTTTTGCAAACAATATTCACATATATACACAAGAGGATTAGAAAAAAGGAACTGGATACAAAAGTACACGCACGGTGATGTTTTCGATATAACCATCGGTAAGGACTTTAACATTAATCTCGGTAATATTTGTGTTGCTGCAAAAGATCCTAAACACGGACAATTAAACTGCGCATTGCACAACGCATATCGTTTGGCTGCTTACTTGGAACAAACGCAGAAATGTGGTGGGGGTAGCAAAGAACCGGAATGTGGTGGGGGTAGCGGGGCCTATAAATACGAGGAGCCAACACCGCTCCGGCACGAGTATTATTCGAGACTCCGAAGAGGCAACATCACAGAAGACACCACAACCACCACTGACGAGGATGACATCACAACAGTTTCTACAAACACTGGTTGATCAATTCAACACTCATTCAAAATCCGACCTTCTGCTAACTAAAAAGTGTTCAGAACTAAAAGAACAAAAACACTACATTATTCATAACATCAAGAAAGTGGAAACCACACATGGAGAAGCAATTCTAGTTTCATTGAGCGAAGGACCTTTCTCTCCAGGAGATGAGCCGAAGTTTCAAGTATTTCTTCCAAAACGATTTGTTCAACTGCTACAAAATGAAGATTTGCGAGATATTCAACCGGGGACGTTGTATTTGGTATCACACGGTGTAAGCGGCAACAACTCGACGGAACTCACTCTGCACATCACGCATCCTTGTACATAATGTCTCTGTTTGTATTTCTAGTTATCAATGTTAAACTTAAGTTTATTGTATTGTAAGATGTTTGTTTAATAAAGAAAATAAAAAAAAATAAAATAAAATAAAATAAAAAAAAATAAAAACAGCAACACAGCAGTATATTATTTTATATACTGCTGTGTTGCTTTTTTTAAAATTCAAATGGATGACCTTGAACTTTCATTCAGGGTTAACTTATGAAGAGGTATAAAAGAGAGGGAGCAGTGAAGTTAGTCTCAGTCTTGTCTAACACACGCTGCAGCTAACATGTCGGTGTCACCTATGAAAAATTTATTTTTCGATAACAATTTGAAGACATATTGTTGCGAGTTACAATGTTTTAAAATACCAGGCGATCAAGTTGACGGGAAAGCTTGTCGTAAGTGCAAGTGTTTCAGCTATTGCATATGTAGATGTAAAACGTATCAAATGAACCGACAAGATAAACTACAAGAATTACGCCGAAGGATTGCATTACTGTGGCGGCGAATGTAGTAGCAACCAGCTGCCACCTGCCGCCTGCCATCTGCTGTCCGCCATCTTCTCCGCCCCACCATTTTGTTTGATACCAGAACGCTAGCTAGCGAATAGTCAGTACACCTCCGGCTCTCGACTGGTGAACATCGAGTGCTCTTCACAAACGTAAAACATTGTATTAAAATGTCCATTAAAATTAGGTGTATTCATTATGACTCTATTCATCTGGCGACTTTCCAAGACCTCGAGGTTTTTAATGAAGAGTTAAGACTTCTCATTGCGTCCGGTTACGATTTATCTTTGGAACTTTACGCATCAAAAAACAACATGGACTCTGCGCAGGAATCGAAGTATATACCGTCTTTCTTCAGAAAGCGAAGTGATGGCCGCAACTCGTCCGGATCAACAACATCGATGACAACCAACAACGGGGAACTATTGTAAACATGAATTATTGTAAACATAACTTATTGTAAATAAAAATAAAGTAATATTTGTATTAGTACTACCTCGCACTCGTATCATTCGATTGCTTCATTCGATAATTTTCATTCGATATTTTATCGAATTAAAACTATCGAATCACAATCGGATTTTACGCGTGCGAGGTAGTACTTTTTTAAAATTACCTCCCCGTGACCTTGAACTTTGAACTTTAACTCATTTCGTCACAAAACCGCCTACGTCACTGGCTCAGCCCCAGATAACATCTTTCATGACTCAGCACTTCCGGTCACGTGACCGGATGACGTCACTTCCGGCGCAAAACCCGCAAACCCACACTACTGTCGAATGTCCAGAAAATGTTGTAAACAAGTTGTTTTCAAAAATATCCACTCAAATCCCTGTTTAGGAGGAACTACAGAATCCATCAGTGGTTTTAAGGGGGGAAATGCCCTCTATTCCCCGCCCTCAGGGTTATTAAGGGGCAACATATCTCAAATTTCCTCTGTTGGTCAATGCTAAATTGACAAGCATATCAAGGTTGAACAAAATTGATCAATAAATGAGAGAGAAATAGTAATTTTTGTATTCTCGATAAGAATAACATTGGACAGCGTACTACGTTTACCGCAAAATGAAAATTCAAATTTCACCCGCAACCAGTAATCGTAGAATAGTAATTCAAAATACAAAATTATTTAGTTTGTTCAGCTCTTTTTAATGGTGAATAGTAATATTTTTATATTTATGTTTTTTATCTAATACAAAAAATGAATTTTTTATATTTTAGTCCTGTAATTTCTGAACGCAAATTTTACAGAAATTCGGGTGGTGTAATTTTGTTTTAAAACTAAAGCTCTACAAACGACTAAAGTTTAATAAAAAACGTTAGGGCCGTTTTTGAGAAATCTTGATTTTTCATGTTTTTTGGCGGTTTTGGGGGATAATTACCCTTATAAATCAAAAATACCCCCGTAGCAGCAAACCTGCATACTCAGCGAATTTAAAATGCATATAATATTATCTTAATACCGCATAAAGCCAAATACCAAGTTTCATCAATATACATTCATAAATAAACGATTTATGACATTTTAATTATACTCCATAAGAATAACATGGGGCTGAGTATGCAGGTTTACTGCTACGGGAACTATCGGCCAAAAAATGGGTTTTTGTGCAAATATCAATAGACCACAATGAAATGAAGCAATATACCAAGTTTCGTCAGGATAAGTTGATAAATAAGCGAGATATACAATTTTTCTTATCCTCCATAAGAATAGCATTGGACAACGTACTGTGTTTAGCACTTTCAATATCTCAGTAACCAATTGACATAGAGAAATGATTAAAACACCAAATTGTGCGTATTTTTAAGCTGATTCCAATGAAAAAAATAAAATTTCACTTTTTCCAAAATTTTGTGTAAAAACCCCAAAAACCCATTTTTGGGGTACAAAACCCCCCCAAAATACCCCTTCGGATAGGTCAATCTGTCTGGTTTTCGAACTTAAAGTCATAAATGCTGCTTTACACGTTTGTACCAAATTTAATCAAAATCGGATTTTTTTTACGAGAGTTATCGTACCCACGGACACACACACACACACACACACACACACACACACACACACACACACACACATATATACAGTTTCAAACGAATGGTGTTTTCGGGGTCTGGGGACCTCAAAACGAAAAGTTATCATGGTCCCGGGCCTAGGTCTTACCATGCCGACTACGTTAATAGCTTCTTCCCTATAGGGGAAATACGCTAATTAAAGAAAAAAAATAAAAAACACCTGGAGATATCGTGGATTAGTACATACATACCAAATTTCATAAAAATCGGACCATTGGTTAGGGCTCTGTACACATCCATACAGACAGACAGACAGATAGACAGACAGACACACAGACATCACGTAAAAATCACTTTTTTGGATTCAGGCAGCACCAAAACGAATATTTCCACTATCAACTCAATTTCGAAAATGTTGACGAAAACAATACTTTCTCCATATACTATGTATAAGGGGAGAAAGTAAAAAGTTAAAATGTACTACGTCTTAAGATACTGTCACTACTCAAAGGATATTTGCTTATTTTAACAAATATAAAAATAGAGGTTGGGGGTCCGGACCTTTTTTACTCCCTTAATATCTTAGATTGCTTTAGTAAGCCTTATACTGCCATCAAGGCAATGCAATTGTTCATTTTTATGTGAGCAATAATATTGATCCTAAAAACCATGTTCTTGGTATGAATACCATCTGCCCTTTAATTAAAGCATTGCAATAGTGTCTAGGTTTGTAATTTTGAAAGTCGTGAACTTTTCCAAAGTTGTTATCTTTTTAAGCAAACCATCTTAACATGATTATCACCTAATGAAAGTGTCATAAAAGTGACGAAACTATGATATATCTAGCAGTAATTCTAGATGTCCTTGAAAGTGTTCATGTCTACATACCAGAAGATTCTGAAAGTGCCTTAAAAATAAACACCAAAACCAATGGATTATAATGTTTAGAAACAGTACTACTAATTTTGTTCACCCATTTTGTCTAGGTGAATTTTGGTTAAGCCGTTTTATATCTTGTCATACATTAGTTTATATTTGATTTTTAGTGAATTTCCTTTGGAAAGTGAACTATTAGCATGACCCGCACGGTGAAACTTAAGCCCGGGACCACCATAGAAGTTCCTAACGTGACCCCCTGAACACGTTTTGGGGGGTCGTTCAAAATTTTATATATATATATGTGTATATATATATATATATATATATATATATATATGAGTATGTGTATGCACTCTAGCGGTCACATTTTTTGTCCGATCTACTTCAAATTTGGTAGGGACGTTCCTTTCTGTAACTTGTTGGACAAGTTCGTTGGGCAAAACAATCGGAAAACTCTAAACCCATTTTTTGGGGATTAATCTTTCAAATTTTGAGTTTTTGGGCCCAAAAAGGGTCAGAAAAGCCCCAGATGTAAAATGAATGCATGTTAAAAGATGGGAATTAGAAAGGCGAAAGTCTTAAGCCCTCTCATCGTCATTCTAGCATAAATATTTACTGAGTTATTAAAGAAAATGTGTATCGGGTAAACAGAGTACGTTGTCTTATGGGGGTTTTACACTAGAAAAGCCTGTTATTCCTTTGTTAGAGTACTTTTATTATCCCCAGCAACCTCACGCCTACTTTCAAGCCTGTCTGGACCTTCTCCTAACCTTATAAGGCGTAAAATTGTATTCCCAGCTTTGCAAGTAAATGAAACCAGGAGTATCAGAACAGCCAAAAAAAACCATGTTTTCAGATTTCAATAAAAATTGGACAAATGGATGTTTTTACACTGATTTTGAGTTTTACAAGTTTTTATGTGGAAATTCACTTCCCTCACGTCAGCGTGCTGCGTGTGAACTCGTTTTTATTCTTGTCATTGTCGTTTATAAATTAAAATTATTTAACCATTCACCAATTCTATAGATCACACTACATAAATACTTTTAAATCCCAATTCTATACAGCATGTGGATTGAAATAACTGTCATTGAAGTATAAAAATAAGGGAAATCACAGGTTTAAAGTTATTATCAGTTGTTCAAGTGAAGTTGTCTGACATTTGAATTCTTGATTAATCAGCTGTTTTCATTGGATGTCTCAGTCACGTGACGTCCCTGCTGGGACGTTTGGTCCTGATAAGACTGTCAAGACAAGTCAAGGGACAATGTCTTTACCATAGTTAGATTTGGGATCACTCACGAGTAGACCCAAAGGTCTAAGATATACAACTCAGAGTTGTATTGCCGCCCCGTTGCTTTACTTACCGGATTATTTGCTTTCATCTGTTTTATTTCATATTCCCTTTAGATTTTAATTTACCTTTCGAATGTTTCTGATTAGTTTGTATCTACGAGAGATAAAATATTGTTTAAAATAATTTAAATTTAATTGAGCTATTCTTTATACGTTTTGTAGTACTTTAATTGTAGATGGCCGTTAACGAGAACCGGAATTTTCAATCTTACTTCAATTTCACGAAGTCATAACGGATTATCTCTATCGATTTAAGGATGGAAATGTCACAGTAACGCATTAAGCAGAATTTGACAGTTTTAAAACTTTGTTAGAAGGTTATGGTTTTAATAAAAAATGTATAATATATATTTTTCGATTTTTTCGTTATAAACTTGACTATGAATAAAATAATATTGTAAAATAATTTTTTGGAACCCCTGAAAACCCATGATTCGTTAAATAATGGTTACGTATTTTTCATTTCTTGTTGCAATTTTATTTTTAACTACACATGTACTGAAGTATTAAACCTATGAATTTTAATTAATTATAAATACATTTAATAATTTATATACATATTTTTATATTTTTAAATAATTTACTCCAATGACATTTAGTCCTTTAAATATATTTAACTGCATGACTTATGCGTATAAATATAATATGTTTCAAGTGTTGTAGAGATTCTTAAAGATGATATTGTACCTGTATTTGTGTAAATTCAATCTGAATGGTACAGAGACCTGCTTTGTAGCTTTTACAAGAATTTAAAGTTGTGTATTTTAAACAGTGTTCCTGTATTTTGAATTAAACCATAATTTAAGTTTGTAAAATAAATCAGCCGTCAAGTTTGACTCTAATCTAACTTACTCTATGCATTTTTAAATAAACTAGGTAAAACAAAAGCAGTTTAACAATTAAAATGTATTGTTAAGTTTGTTATTCAGGGACAATAACACTATGTTATCAAATGTCTCTTCGACTTCAACATAATGCACAATGGCCTATGGCCTAAGTGTAATCAGATACAGCGCTTCTGGTGGACAGCTTATCAAGCTCCTCTAACAACCTGTCACGATATATGATATACTTGAATGAGGTAGACATTCCTGATGCAGAGACGGTGTCCTTACAGAGGGTGTTGGGTGTTAACAATGGATTGAACCTAAAGGTCCATTACTGCCGAGTACTACTTCGAGCATGCACGAAATAAGAACATGAATTAAGATCTTAGTTTTTATTCGTGATAACATGTACGTTATCAAATAACACAAAGAAACAAATTAAGATTTTCTAAAAAAGGGCAATTTCTATAAACGGTTGCATGCACTAAACATTTTTCTTCAATATCTTACTAACCTTTAAACAATTATAGTTTAATAACCCTTACTTATCTGAACCTGGCTTTGCCTAATGAATCGTACTAGCCAGGTTACTCTTTGTAATATATTATTTCTTATTAGCTTATCAGTGCAGCGTTGATGAGCAACGCGCGACTAAACGTGACAAACGTGGGATAAACCAGGTTAGGTTAGGTAGGTTTGGTTTGGTTCGACATTGACACTTTTTAATGAAACGATGTTGCATGAAAGAAAAAAAAAATGTATGACAATTTACCACTAATTATTTACGCATGATTTGCGTTTGTAGCCACCTGGGCACTCAAAATATATGCATTTAATTTTTTATCCGTTACTTTTGGTTGTTAAAAAAGTAAATAGTTAAAAAAGGCTTTCAAAATAGTACACTTTTATTATTTTAAAAACCTTGTTTTTTTTGACATCTTGCAACGTCCAACCCAAGCCAGTCTAATCTAACCCAATAATGCTAGTATATTAAATAAAATACCCTAAAAAGTCCTATACAGATAAATAGGGCGGGGTATAAATGGCTCTTTTGAGATTAATCCTCAAAACCAAGCTGCTTCAAAATATAGGGGTTTTATTGCATAAAGGGATTTGATATATTTATTTTTTTCCATACCGCAATTCATCCCTTGCATATGCGTAAGGGTGAAAAACGGAAATTGAATTAAACAGCAAGAAACAAATGACATCACTTAAGCCACACGTTTGTGACTGTTAGGGGTTGGAAGGGGTGTGGGGGTTGGAGGGGGGGTTTGATTAAAATATTTATCTCGGGATGTGTGATGGTGATGCGATGGTGGAGGCGGGATGACGACATCGATTGCAGGGCTGATGGAGGGCCCCCATTAGTCCCTGTCCTAAAACCAAGAATCACTAATTTAGCTTCATCTGATTAGAACACCGAATATCCTGAACTTAATTTAAAATATCCCCTTTACCTAAAAATAATCGTTTTAACACCAGTGACTGAAAATATATTTACCTCAATTAGATTAATTGATATTTATATACAAAACATAAGCATACTAATCTCTAGTTTAAATACCCTAATATTTTTTGCATGAAAGTAAAAATATTGTTTTGTTTATTTTAAAATACATTTTAGTTTCCAATTTGAATAAATTTCCTCTCATAAATCAAATCAAAAGTGACGGTGGTTTTAGTTTCAACCATGTTAATGATACCCACAAAATACTAAATATTACCCCGCTACAACTAAAACTACTCAGCTCCCCATTAGTTATAGAGACTGTACAACAAACCTCCAACATCACAAAGGCTGCAATAATGCAACGGTCTAGTTATTAATGGTCACTCATTGTCCACAGTTATTACACTGACTGCAGCTAAGCTCTGCTTAATGGAGATTAATGCATTGTTTAATGTAAATGTTGTGCTTAATTGATGGTTGGAATATTTATTTCATTCATGACCATCACTTTAAAAACACAAAACTATTAAAACGAATGTTTATATTGTTTCATGTAATATATATTTCATTTATAGTGTTCTTTTGTTAATGGTAGGTATAATATATGTAATAGGTAATAATTTAATAACGAATTCGCACGCAGCACGCTGACGTGAAGGAAGTAAATTTCCACATAAAAACTTGTAAATCTCAATATAAATGTAAAAACATACATTTGTCCAATTTTTATTGAAATCAGAAAACATTGATTTTTGGGCTGTTCTGATACTCCTGGTTTCATTTACTTGTAAAGCTGGGAATACAATTTTGCGCATTATAAGGTAAGGAGAAGGTCCAGACAGGCTTGAAAGTAGGTGTGAGGTTGCTGGGGATGATAAAAGTACTCTAACAAAGGAATATTAGGCTTTTCTAGTGTAAAACTCCCATAAGACAACGTACTGTGTTTAGTCGATACACATTTTCTTTAATAACTCGGTAAATATTTATGCTAGAATGACGAGAGAGGAATTAAAACTTTCGCCTCTCTCATTCCCATCTGTTTACATGCATTGATTTTACATCTGGGTCTTTTATGACCCTTTTTGGGCCCAAAAACGCGAAATTTGAAAGATTAATCCCCAAAAAAAGGGGTTTAGAGTTTTCCGATTGTTTTGCCCAACGAACTTGTCCAACTGATTACAGAAAGGAACGTCCCTACCAAATTTGAAGTAAATCGGACAAAAAATGCGACCGCTAGAGTGCAAACACATATATATATACATACATATATATATATATATATATATACAATTTTGAACGACCCCCCAAAACGTGTTCAGGGGGTCACGTTAGGAACTTCTATGGTGGTCTTGGGCTTAAGTTTCACCGTGCGGGTCATGCTAATAGTTCACTTTCCAAAGGAAATTCACTAATAATACTAATAGGTGTAATAAGTGGTATTGGTGGACAAACTGTTTCATGTAAGTTGATTTGTACCACGAGTACTGAGGCTTGAATAAGTTAATGTTCAATGAAGAAGTAAAATATCTACTCGGTAATTAAGCAAAAGATAATAAAACTAATATTGAGTCATGAATTTTAAATGTTACTTTACTTTCGTAAAATATATTTAATCAGGTAGAATTCAACACAGCAATCACCAAGTGAAACATTATTATTTAAGTTTTCATCTGTTACACTGTTCCCTTACAATGTGCTGCATATGTTTATAGTAGCTGTGCATGAATATGTCATACGTATATTCTCTTACACTCGTCACATCGCATATATAATATTCACGCATTAATAATTATTATGTGCAACCTAAACTGCATATTATTTTAACCAATCGTTACGCGTAATATTCTTCTCATTTATCTGTGATTAATGTTCTTTGCTACTTTATTCAAGAGCACGGAACTGGTAGCTCGTGAATCAATAAGCAGCAGAAGACAACAAACCCCAGCATCCGCCAGGGACAATGATGGATCACTTCTATTGTCGTTTTAAAAAGAAAAATTCCGAACGTCCCTGAAAACAGGAACTGTCGTCAAGGACGTCCGTTTGTCACGAGTAAAGAGTCACGATTAATGTGATAAACTCACTCTGCCCAAATTTTCCAATGTGACTTCTTGTTTAAAATTGTATATAGAACGTGAAAAGTAGACAAGTATTGTATAACATCCATTTCCTTTATCATTACTCATTTTGACCTACTAACCTACGCCAAACAAACATACGCTAAATGTTTGTTGGGACAGACAACAGGTTTTTTCATTTGCAAGTATTTTAGATTGGTAAAATAGTGAATTTAAGTAAGAAAATAAAATAATAAAATAAAATAAGAATTTCGTTCATAAATATTTTTTTATTTAAGTGTACAATTTATTTTACGAACGCGATTAATTCTTATTGCGGAATAATGTTACTGGACATTTTATTATATAGGTTTTGTTTTACATAAAGGTGAATTTAAATCGCTAACTGGGCATCAAGATCGCTTTCTAAATTTCTATAAATAATGATGATTGTGGAAAATCGTATAGTATTAAAATTAAAAAAAATGAACTTTTCTAAACCTAAAAAATTATTGATGATTATTTATGGCTTTTTAAAAGGATTTTAGTATTTTATCTTCTGGACGAAATTGTTTTTAAAACAACCTGAGGCTTTGAAAATTTGAGCGAATGTTTTTTTTATTTTTATTGAAAACAACACAAGGTGTCAAATGTATCAATTGGATAGCTACTGAAAATAAAAAGTAGTTAAGATCTGCTCCATTTCACATTCAAGCTGATTCTTTTAACAACCCATATTAATTTACTATCTCACATAAAATTATGTATAACATGTATGTGTTTTATCTACGCCCAAAACGTAGAATTAGCTTAAATATTTCTACTAACAAGGTATAAGTATGTGGGGGCGGAGCTTTGCTCGGGGAAGACCAGTCAGTTTGTTTAGATAACATGGAGTAATATTTCACCACTTCCCTCTACTAATAATCGGATTTTTATAGCTCATTTGCCTCTTTTCTACATTTTTAAGGTCACTCCAGTTTGTATTTATAGCTCAATGTCCCTTTGATGTATTTTACCCCTCTATATATGTGATCCTCACTCAAATCTTTACATCACTGCTCTCAGGAAACGACATGTTAATAATCATAAACAACAAGAGTATTACTTTGATGATTCATCAATTGATTATAAACAGATGTTACGATTCTTATGTTTTGACTTTAAACTTCATAAGCCCAATGTTAATTTTTTATTTTTTCATTTTCGTTTTTTTTTGCGTTATTTGATTTTTTATGGGGATGAGACCTGTCTAGAACTTATTTTTACCCCAGAAACTAGTTATTTCCAACATATGAAGGAAATCGTTGGTACCGTTATTGAGATCAGTGTCGCAAGCAATCACGGACGCACGTAAACCTTACTCATATTAGAGTACGGAATAAGCGAAAAACATAAATACTCTCTGCCACGCTGTTTCAATTGATTTTAAACAACATTTTTCAAAACTTTAAGTCTTCTTGATTTAGAGGTAGTTTTAACGTCAATTTGTGTGATAAATATCATAGTATACCAATTAACCTAAACAAATTCAAGAAGTGACAATTATAGTATCCAGATTCCCTACGACAGATATATATATATATATATATATATATATATATATATATATATATAATGTTATATATTAATATTCAGATATAAAAAAGTATAAAAAAATCAGGAATCTGGATTAATTAATTTGAATAAAGTATTGTAATTCATTATTTATTTGACAGACCCTTCCAATTATTCTTTTAGGTCTAATCACTTAAGCCGATTTGACTTTTAAAACGGCAGAGACCAATTAACAACATCTCATTACTTGTAAATGAATTAAAACTTCTACTGGGACTTATTGAGGACTGTTTATACATTTTCTGAAAAAAAGATTGTGTAACTTTAAAAACAAAAAAAAACTTTAATTTTAAGTCCTTACGATTAAGTGATGATATGTGTTAATTAAGTACTTAACAAAAAAGAAGAAAGAAAAATAATAGTCTTTGAAAACAAGGTATTAAGAAAAATCTTTGGCCCAACGCAAGACAATGGAGAGTGGAGGACAAGACATAACCAGGAAATAAGAGAGATGTATAAAAATGCGGACATTGTAGGAGAGATAAGAAGTAGGAGACTGAGATGGACAGGACACATATTAAGAAGAGATGAAGAGTCAAACCTGAAGAACAATCTGAAGGGAACTCTTGAGGGAAGAAGACCAAGAGGAAGACCAAAAACAAGATGGTAGAACCAGGTCCAACAAGACATGAGGCGAATGGGGATCGTAGAAGAGGTTGCTGGAGATAGAGACGGATGGAGGCGCTGTGTTGCTGAGGCCAAGTACCGACTGGGGTACAAATGGCCATGGCAGTAAGTAAGTAAGCAAGTGTTAAATAAGTATCTTAAATACGTTTCAAAACATATTCTTAAACAAAACTTGTCAATAAATAAGTTTGAAATTCTATGTGCATAAACATCTAATGACATCAAGGCTGACATATAATAAGAAGAACAATGGGTCATAAAACAGTATCCCTGGTTTTAATTATTACTTTTTCAACACCACACAATGCACATCGTAGACGATAATAGCACTTAAGTTAATGTAGAAACTAAGCTTGTCAAGGTAAACATGGGCTTGTTGGTTCCATGGCAAACATTTCCCTTATCTAAACTAGACCAATATGAAAATGTGAGTTAGGATAATGTCAATGGAAGTGACGTTTACGGCTATTCAGAACATCTGCACTCCGAACATACATAGTTTCATAGTTTACATGGGTTTTAAATTTAGTAATCAGACAGTTTTTGATAAATTTCCTATCAAATAATTTAACTGTAAAATGCATTTTGATAAATATACTTATCGAATATTTTCAAACTCCATACGAAATATGTTTTCAAAATGATTACCATTTTTATTGTAATCAACATTAGGTATAAAACATAATCATAATGATGGTATATAAATAATATTGAAAATAATTGTTATTTGTAAAGTACGCATACATACTAGCAATCCAGGTTTATAGCAAAGAAACGTTACTTTATGTTTTAAGGTAGGAGAGCCTGTCTCAAAATGATTTTACGCATACCATATTCATACTGTACTCTATCGCAAGTCTTATATTAATTTATATTAAAGAGATGGCAATACAGGCCTGTTCGTGTGGTTAGGCATTTTTATTTCTACAAGTGGTCTCTCATTGTATTGTATTTAAGAATGATAATACTAAGTAGCTCTTAATGGCAGTAAAATTTAACTTTCTAAAGTTAAATTAATTTGACCATAAAACAGACAGAGATGCGTACTCTGAATATATATTTTTATAGGTTTCTCCTGCCCGGTAAATTTAAACAGTTTGCATATATTTAGCTTCGACATCTGTACAGAAATATGCAAGCTGTATCATTTAATTTTAATGCATATATCAAACAAAGTGAATCTACAGTACGCGCAGACATTATGGATACTCGAGTTTACGGTATCACACCTCCGAAACGGCAAGTTCAATTTTAACGAGAGACCTATCAAATGAATGGAAATATGGTAAAATCTTATATTACGGAGTTTCAAAACTTTATATAACATTTTGTAATTTATAAAACGAAAAAAGTGGAAAATATCGGTGTTTTTACAATGTTTGAGTAAATCTCAAATTTAGACGATTATTACAAAATATCTATAAAACGTATTAGCTTCAAATTTGTATGGCGTATATACGGGCTATTTGCAAAAAGTTTTGTCACGTTTCATAATTTAACATTATTATTTGTTATGTTCTTGTAAATTATGTAAACTTTCGTTAACTTTGTTATCTTACGCTTTAAATTCCCGTTCAAAGCAATGTTTTGACTATCAGTTAATTGTATGAACGAAAAACATGGTGTCTAAAAGGTATAATCTAATAGAGATTTTTGATGAGTTTATATTTGTTAAACGTTTTTATTCCCGCGCGAGGAAGCTTGTAAGCGGGAAACGCGCGGGGGAAGGCTCACTTTCTCCCTCTCGAGGAGTGCGATGTTGCCGGAACGCTATAGAACCGGTTGGTGACTACCCTTCCCTTGGACGCCCGCAAACAACAACCCTGTCGTTAACCCCTATCAGTTACTATTCCTGTTTGGTGGCAAAATCTCACTCCTTGAGAGGGAGAAAGTGAGCCTTCCCCCGCGCGTTTCCCGCTTACAAGCTTCCTCGTGCGGGAATAAAAACGTTTACAATTATAAACTCATCACAAATCTATATTAATTATACTCTTTAGACATTATGTTTTTTATTCATAAAATTAACTGATAGTAAAACATTGCTTTGAACGGGAATTTAAAGCGCAAGATAACAAAGTTAACAAAAGTTTACAAAATTTACAAGAACATAAAAATAATAATGTAAAAATTATGAAACGTAAAAAAAGTGTTCTAAATAACCCTTATATTCGCCATAAAAATTTGAAGTTGTCTAGATCTTTTGTAATAATCGTCTAAATTTGAGATTCACTCAAACATTGTAAAACATACCAATATTTTCCACATTTTTCGTTATATAAATTATAAAAAGTGATGTACAGATTTGAAACTACTTAATATATAATTCATTAATATTTCCGTTCATTTGATAGGTCTCGAGCTGGCCGTTTCGGAGGTGTGATACCGTAAACTCAAGTATCCATAATTTTTGCGCGGAGT
The DNA here is from genome assembly GCA_963675035.1 of Allygus modestus. NCBI lineage: Eukaryota > Metazoa > Arthropoda > Insecta > Hemiptera > Cicadellidae > Allygus > Allygus modestus. The sequence goes on from OY776116.1 coordinate 22,493,435, forward strand.
AGTTGTAGTAATAATGGTAATAACATATACGCTCTGACAAAACAAAAAGTGAGGTGATAATTTTATATTGAATAGATTAGGGTAATTACTTGCTATTCAATACAAGACAAATAAATCATAAAGAAAAGTCGGGTGCCGAGTTAACACTATATAAAAACATGTTTTGCTTTAACAATCCAGCAACATAAATTTTCAACAAGGATCAATATATAAGTTTGCATTGGGTGATACAAAAATTAGTCAAGTTACTTAACTCTTTGAGCACCTATTTTGAATGTAGGGGTGATGCTGTATTATTTTGCTGAGTTTATTTTGTTTCGCCGGAGAACATAAACAAACTCACAAAGTGTTACTCTCTGGCCGGACCCGAGGGATAGCGCCTTAGACCGCTCGGCCACTGACCAGACTAGAAGCTGTATCGAACTTTTCGGTGTTGCCAATCAATACACAAACGCAGGTATTAAAGTGTACACACAAGTCGAGTTATTTTCATTTCAGTCTACCAAGTTACACCACATGCTAGAAGCAGATCACAAACGGTAAAATTAACTGTTGCTTTTGGTTAACAAATGGTAAGAATGTAAAAATATATAATGTTTTTATGTTTAAGATTAAAACGTTGATAATGCCTTTGCAAATAATGATTTAATAATGATTTGCAAATACGTAAGCTATAACAAGAAGATTGTACCACAGCGGTGTATTGTCACATAAAGCATTTGATTATTTTTTTATATTTTACTAATGAGTAAAATAATCCAGTACTTACTACGCATAGTAACTTGCAATATCGATTTAAGTGACCCAAGGGCCGAAGTCATTATCAGGGTGAGAGAGGGAAATATCCCTCCTGATATCCCCTGATAGAGAGGAGGTGAAAGGGAGACTGTCCCAGCTTCTCATATCGCAGTCGGTCAAATCCCCATGAATGACCAAGGGCCAAACTTGCCTTCCTCCCCCAACATAACAACTCCTAATGATGACAGATAGGACAGCTGCTGGCTTGACACAAGGACTTTGGTCAAGTCGATCATAAATTGAGGCTTTAACAAAACTGTTCAAACGTTTTTGAACGTCACCCCAGCTGGAATCCCCCGGTAAATAAAAAGTAATATAAAACAAGTTACTGCATCATTGACTAATACTAAATACAAATACATGGGAAATTTATTTAAAAAGGAGAATATTTTAGCCCAGAGTAACAGGTTTTTAACGATCTTAGGCTTTATTGGTGAGAGTGAGGATGATACGGAGGAATTTTATCGCAAGTATCTTTATAAAAACACAATTATAACTTCAAACTAAGAAACATAAAAGTCCAAGAATAACTAACTCTACAATTTGTTTGGATCATTAAGACTAAATTATGTCAGTAATCTGAAACTAATTCACTGGAACAACATTTTGGACAGTAAAACACCTTTCACGTAAACTTAGAATCACTCTTGATTATAAAAATTCTCTTACAGTTATGTTTACTTTTAAAGTCAGGACCTTTTATGAAATAGAAAATCATAACTATTAATTTGTAGATAATTATGAATACTAGATTTTATAAAATATGTAATCGAAAATGCACAGGAAAAGGTTATATTTAGTTAAACAATTAGTACAAGATCTTTTGTTTTCTTTCCACCCATATATTACTTAGCGCACAGTCACAAAACCTAATAGTTACAAGAAATTATAAGAATTTAGCAAAGATATTGCTATCAGATTAATACACTCGTTTTCGTAGAAAGAGAAGAATACTGTATATTATATAAATGGTTGTATAACAATAATACTGTTACTCTTTTACATACAATAACATTGTTTAAATTAAATAAGAAAAATATTCAAATTAAACTAACAAATAAGATCTGGAATGTATAGATAAACGGGCGCTATACAATATACGATAGATACTCGTATCTATTGATTCTCAATAGATATCGCTCAATAGACAGAACCGAGGTGTCTATACTTAAGGATTAGCACATAATAGAAGGGTTAGACCTCGAGTACGGCCGTCGCCTTTGCCAGTTCTGAAACTAATAATCTGAGAACCAGTCACAACCGGCCACTTGTATCTTATTAGTTTGCTCAATGTGAATAAAGAAGTCTTCGTTAATATTTTAAAACTCGTAAATCAAACTATTTGTATTATATTTGCTTAATGCAGAAAAATACATAAATGAGTTTCTATAGTGGCCAATATCTCAGTTAAGAGTCTTCATCACCGGAAGTTGCCGGACGCCATCTTGGTGTTTTGTTCCATAAGGCCAATGTTAACTTTGTGCCTCCGTTACTCCTCACCTTATCGTCACAAACGATTAATTTTGGTGTCAAATTAAAGGGTTCGTCGTCCTCTAGGGAAATACAATAGTCGAATTTGGATTTTATCACAAATTAATGAGAACATGTACAGTGTTTCAGTTCAAAATTAAACTATTTATTATGCAACTATGGTACCCAAATTAAAAATTTGACATTGTATTTCCCTAGAGGACGACGAAACCTTTAATTTGACACCAAAATTAATTTTATGTGACGATCAGGTGTGGAGTAATGGAGGCACAAATTTAACATTGGCCTTATGGAGCAAAACTCCTAGATGGCGTCTAGCAACTTCCGGTGATGAAGACTCTTAACTCTAACTTGAACTAGCATTTCATTATTTATAAATAAGTTGTTTATAAAAAGGTTTTAGACTTAAATCCTAGTTATTTTTATGTGACAGCTGTACCAGTATCTTCATCATTAAATGTACAGTCTGTGTTTAAAGTCATTATCATAGACCATAATAGTTATTCTCAGTTTGCGTTACTTGATGTAAGTACTAACTCAAAAAATAAATACGTTTCATAAATACGATATAATGAGTTTAGAGGGGGAAATTTTTCTTTCAACATACTTTTATGATACAAGCAGAGAAAGATTATGCTATCACCATAAAGCAATTGTTTGCGTCATTAAATTAGAATAATACCGACAATTGTTATGAAAGCTGTAAAACTTTTAAGATCATTGCTATATTTATATACATTTATAGAACGACCATGACAAACGAATCATAATTTAATCATCATTCCATTTTGCGTTAGTATTGTGCAAAAGGAAACTTACTAAACCTTGATATTATATTCGTATAAAATTGGAGTTTTACCCTGATTAACTTTATATAACCTACAGATTTGACCACACAATGAAAATAGATTAAGACAAAATACCATAGTAATAATTCATATAAACTAACTTTAACAATACACTTTCTCCAGTTAATGACACTATAAAGGTTTTGATAATGAAAAGTAGTAGCAGAACTATGGGATTTAACTCCTGTACACTTTTCGAAAATGGGCCAATCCAGTTTATTTTCAAGGATTCTGTTCCAACCTTAATTGTTTTAAGGTTTGCTAAATGGGCCAATCCAGTTTATTTTCAAGGATTCTGTTCCAACCTTAATTGTTTTAAGGTTTGCTGCATCCATAAACTTCATCATCGAGCACATAATCATCGGTATTGCAAGTTACTTTAACCTACAAGTTTATAAAAAGCTTTTATAAAAAGCTAACCTACAAGTTTTACTTCTTGCACCAGCAATCCTCTATTTTGCGTTCAAACCTAAGTTAGGGACTCCAAATTTTAGTAACCTTCAAACCTTTCATGGGTTGATGGAGACCATAAAGTCAAACTTCTCCTGTAGTATCTGTACCATCTTTTTATTATTTACCATTTTCCTACCTTAATTTCATCAATGTCATTAGGAATATGCAGCAAGTTCCAGCATGCATGACTGATGTACATGATCCACATTCGTCTCCATAGTCTATTGAAGCTGAAAGCTGAAAAACATGCGATCTTCTAGATGTCACACAAATCTTCTTTTACAAATCTTCTAGATGGCATGCAAATCTTGAATTTTAAAATGAATGTTGAGCAGATATATTTATTCTAAAGTGGCCAGTTGTACTGTTGGCTAATTTGAGATTTTAATTTGGTCCCTCATGTTCTCTGGGACATCCAAGAGCTGCACAAACTCACAGGATCTTGGGAAGGGATGAACAAGTTTAAATATAGAGAAAATTAAGTTATCTGATTTGACTTGTGTTTCTTTAAGTCAATGTCATCCACATTGTGGCCAAGTTGAAACGTGTTTTCTTCTAAGATTCTATCAGTGCTAGTTTATTATGGATGGTCCGAGCTTGCTGATATGCTGAATCAGCCAAGTAACGTTAAATGTAGAAACATAAAAACATGTGTGCTATTTTTGGGGGACCTTAAAAAAATTAGGTTCAATGTATTTTTATTTTTTAGTGGTATTTCATCTTGAAAAAGTTAAACGATAAAACTGCTTAATCGAGGTAGATTACCTAAAATGGAAGAAGGTAATTATCATAAGAGTGCATTAGAAAATTACGTGTTTATGTTTATGTACAGTTTTACTATCTCTTATACCCTTCAATCCACTTATCAAAAACTGAAATGGATTATTCCAATTTTATGTTTTGTTAGGTTTAATATTCCTGTGTTTTACGAGACAGTACTCCTAGGGTGACGGGCAAGGCAGTTAAAAACACAATAACAACGTTCTTTTATAGAATATGGGTTATAAAATCTGCTCAAGTGAATCACTGGGGTAGATATATCTTGATTACTCCGGAAAGAAAACCAGGATGAAAAGTCCTAACCACCATTGATAAAAAGATCCCCCTATTTGACTCCAAGACACCGCTTTAAAATTTCTATTGTAAAATATACAAGTCTTCAAATTGTATTAAAATGGTTGGACTTTTTAAATTTAAGGGGATTCGCTACTGAAAATGGGTAAAAATAAGAAACAAAAAAATTTTTTTTTTATTTGATTTGTTTTGTATATTGGGCCCTATTATATGCAAAAATATTATATAAGTCATGATTGAACATTATTTTCATAAAAAAATTGTTTGTTACTGCACTCTCACAAAATTTAACGATGTCATGTCGTTTAGGCATAGGCCTAAGCCATATACATTTTTTTAAATATTATTTTGAAGTAGGACTGATGAATATTTACTAATTTGGTGTGTAAATAAGCTAATGTAACACTACAAAAGTTTGTAGCCAAATTAATCAGTTTATTTTCTTTTATTTCCATGAGAACCATTTGAGTTACATTATTGGAATTTTCACCACTAATTCTAGACAACATTAAACAAATATTTAGATAGATTTAGGTCTCTAAGTTTATTAGGTAATGAAATATAATTTTTTATTTATATTTTATTTTTTCATATAAAAAAATAAATTAAATATGTAACCGCACAAAAGGTATTTGAGATATTATAATGAATCTACCTAAATATGAAGTTTAGGCAATTGTCTTTCAAAAAACACCAACAATATTAAAATTCATTAAGTATTTTCAGAATATCGATTTTAAAATACTCTTACAAATTAACAAAAAACCTCTATTTTATTTTATTTTCCACCTATAATTTATATTTGGAGGTAAACTTATATTTTTTTTACTTCATACCTCAGAAGTAAAAAAATGTTTGAGCACTTCCCTCATAAAATAAAAAAATTCACCCTTTTCAGTAGCGAATCCCCTTAAGAGAAAAACTATAATTACAAACAAACAATTCCAATTGACTGCAATTTTATGAAAACCATGTAATACGTAATAGTATTGAGCTATATAATAACTTTCTTCCCAAAAACAATTTCTAAATTTGTTCAGGAGGGAACTTCTTAAATAACGGTGGGCGGACCGGTGAACGCTAATGGAATGGGTGGTTTCTTTGTGAGCTGCACTTATATTATCAAGAGATTTGCTACTTTTACCTATCCTATACTGTCCACCAGAAAAAAAATTTTTAGATATTTTAATTTTCTGGAATTCCGAACATTAAAAAGTTAACGAAACAACACTGATTCAAATACTCCATTTAACATTTTAACATCCAACGGTTAACAACCTTTAGTACATTAGTAAAATCAGGTAAATTTTAAAATCACTAAATCGATTACTAGAAAATAATTTTGTTTATTTTAAACACACATTTATTTTGCGTCTAATTGTTTTCTAGTGGTTTGTGGTTAAAATAAAACACAAAGTTTAATCTTATATCCAATTTTAGAAACGTGTGCAGTGATAGTTTTACAAAATATTTGCAAGTAAAAAAGCGAGAAATAGATAAACCTTGTTTGTTTGCAACTGATCTAACAAATACATCAAACAACTTTCTTTAGTAGTTTACTTACATAATCTTTTTCTTCTTGTAGTATTACTTATCTTCTTTTCTCATATATGTATCCCATTATCTCCATAACCACATACTCTTAAGACTTCCGATGTAAACAAAAGACGTATTCAGCTTCCATTCTTCCTTTATTATAGACTGATGTCGTTCCGTTTATCATTTCCCCTAACTCCCTATTCAAGCAGGTTTCATTGCATGCGGGGGTTACTGTCAGAAGAGGTTACGACGTAATCAAAATGGTTTCAGCTAAATTAATTACCAGGAAGTGTGTAAACACTCTATAAAACGGCAATGTTAATTGTGGCCCTCGTGGTGTCATAAACAGAACAAATAGCAAATTATATTGAAGTTGGAAAATTTATTTGATTTCCAAAAATGTCACCAGTGTAAAGTGTTTGGCAGTATTTTTAATAGGATATTTAGTCAACGTAGAATTTTGTTATAGCTACATTTATCAGGGCATCCTACAAGATGAAATATGTCAATACTTTTACAACTATTAATAAGTTTGGTAACTGCAATATTTTATGGGTAAAATCGAGATGGCATCGAAATTTGTAAAAAATTATGGTAAAACACCATTAGGTAAATCTAAGTATGACAATTAAATAGAGTCATGAAACCACACGAAAGAAATATCATTAAACAAATTTCCGGAATCGAAGTCAAATGAAGGAACAAAGTGAGGCATACTGTTTTCTAAGTGATCATGAAAAATATATATGACACCTAGTTTATATTATTTCTAACTTTTATGACTTTTGATTACTTATTTACTTACTAACTATCTGAAACATCGGAACTAAAACATACAATTTAACATATTTATTACAAATATTATAAAACGATCATTGTTCACCTTTCAGATTTACGAATAAGAAAAGTGTATTAAATTCAAACGTTTTAATGTAGATTCATGTCAAAGTTAAATAATGATTTGGACTTATAACTATTTACTAAGAAATTATATAAAAAATAATATTCAACAAAGAATAAAAATTGTTAGTTTCAATTCATTAACAAGACATTTTCTGTCTGGCTCATTGCAAATATAAAATTATACTAAAGCGAACATTTTATGGTAAACACATCCTAAATGCATTAGTAAAATAAACTACAGAACATAAAATACCTTAGATAACATTAAGTGTGCAAATAACTTCAGAGCGGGGGGCCGTTAAAGAAATTGGGAGGGAAAAATATTGAGTATTCCTCGGCTATCTCACGTTGTTCTCGAAATGAGAAAATGTAATCTTGATCTTCAGAATGAAATATTTTAGATTCCGTAATTAAAAGCGAGTTCGCACGCAGCACGCTGACTTGAGGGAAGTGAATTTCCACATAAAAAACTATAAAAACTCAAAATCAGTTAAAAACAAACAATTATTCCAATTTTAATTCAAATCTGAAAATATCGATTTTTTGGCTGTTTTGATGATTCTGGTTCTATTTACCTGCAATGCTGGGAATACAATTTTGCGCATTATAAGGTTAGGAGAAGGTCCAGTCAGGCTTTAAAGTAGGCGTGAGGTTGTTGGGGATGATAAAAGTACACCAACAAATGAATAGCAGGCTTTTCTAAAGTAAAACCCCCATAAGACAAAGTACAGTGTTTGGTCAATACACATTTTCTTTAATAACTCAGTAAATATATATGCTAGAATGACGAGAGAGGGCTTAAAAGTTTCGCCACACTAATTAACATCGTTTTTCATTCGTTAATTTTACATCCGGGGCTTTTCTGACCCTTTTTGGGCCCAAAACTCAAATTTCTAAATTTAAAATACCCAAAGAAGGAGGTTAGAGTTTTCCGATTGTTTTGCCCAACGAACTTGTCCAACCGATTACAAAAAGGAATGTCCCTACCAAATTTGAAGTAAATCGGACAAAAAACGCGACCGCTAGAGTGCATACACAAATATATATATATATATATATATATGTATATATATGTCTATATATATATATATATAATTTTGAAAGAACCCCCAAAACGTGTTCAGGGGGTCACATTAGGAACTTCTATGTTGGTCCCGGGCTTAAGTTTCACCGTACGGGTCATGCTAATAGTTCACTTTCCATAGGAAATTCACTAATAAAGTAATGCAAGTTTCAAGTAACGTAATTTATTTAATATAATGGTCGTTTATGTTTCCCTTTCATCCAACAGTACTAACAGCTCCAGCAACACAAAAATTATAAATTTAAATTACTTTAGTGATAATATAACCTTCCTTTCTGCAAACAATTTAGTTATTAAAAGTATATATAATCGTTAATTGTAAACAACCATATTGGGTTTATCAGCCCCTAAACTGTTCAGTATTAAATATAAAGAAGCAATATCAAGATAACAAATATTATGTGTTCCTTGGGCTTACTAGAAATGGGTACATCACGTTTTCCTTTTCCCTTTTTAAACAAAATATATTGATTACTTGATTAACTGCATAAACTTCTATCATGTTATGTATTTTCTAGTAACCATCTGTTAATAACATTTTTTACCTATATGTTTTGGTTTCCTTTTGTGTTTAATCTGTAGTCATTGTTCATATTGCAACCCTATAACTGATTTCTCATCCTTTTCCCAAAACCTTTCCATATTATTTTCAAACTACATTTCATGATCAATTCTTATAATTCCTTGATATAACTTCCTCTGAGTTAAGAACTTACTATTTTTGAATCACCCCCCTTTGGGTTATTGAATATTTGCATATAAAGAAATTTGTACAAACTATGATTATTGAGTGTGATGTTAAACTTCCCTTGTACAAAGTGGCTTCAACCAAACCCGGACCCCGACCTACCCTGATGATAAGTCCTGTATACTGAGTGTGGAGTAAGATGAACTTCAAATTATTGTGAGTGAATGAATTTATCAGTTTAACCAACTTTTTAAACATCAACTTTTGTTTGTGTTTAAATCCTTAATTAATACTTAAGTGTAAATGAAATATTCAAATAACTTGTAACTGCATTCTTTCTTTTATTTTTATACATGCTGTGTACCCGTCCTTTGTACGGGTTGTATGTGTAAATGATCGATGAATCTGAAAAGAATAACAACCGCATTAATTTTACAATATTACATTGGTGGACGTGAGGATGGCACAAGGCACTTTCGAAATTAATCTGTTTATGAACCTCAGGGAAAAAACTGTCGATCAGTAGCTCCTGTTATTAATCGATTGAACAGACTGAAGGAGGGATGTTCTTGAGACAACTAAGACTGATGTCCTGTTCCCAACTTTTAAAAGGACCTAATACAGCTCCTCAACCCTTTATCTTATCGAAAAATAATTTTCAAATTTACTGTTAAGTTGAGACACTCAGTAGTTGGCTACATAAAATATCTATTTAGAGAGGCATAGATCTCGTCCCCCCATGACTCAAACACACAAAGTGTCTGTATGAAATCTATAGAAAGAACTAGACCATGACTCCCCATTATGGGCCATGTTGTTGTTGCCGATGTCCTTTAAAGTACCAAATTTCAGCTCTATTGTTTGAGTAGTTTGTGGTGATTATATTAAAGGTCAGTGGGGCATATTCCTTAAGTATTTTTGATCTGCTTTTTTTGCTACCGAATTTCATCTCCATCAGTCCAGTAGCAGGTGCAAGATTATTAAAATAAGTATTCTGAAGGTTCGGGTTCCCTAAAACACATTCTTAACGGCTTGTGGTTTGCTTAAGGCTTGTGTTTATTTATATATATTAGGTATGTTCCTAGCGAATTTAACTTGTTCCAAACTAATGCTCATAGTATAGATAAATCCTTTGTCCATAACCATAAGATGGTATCTTGAAAATCCCGTGGGGTGTTTCCCTGAGGTGAATTCAAAAAGTTTAAATAGCTTATAATCTTCTAACGTACGTATATAACAAAGAAAAAAGTTTCATCTAAATCAATTCACCCGTTTCCCTGGGAAAAGCGAACAAACACGCTCGCGGTTTTGATCAAAACCGCGCTAAAACACGTTTTTTAGTGGAAGCCATTATTTATCAAAAAGGCTTATGGCAGTTTAAAGTTGCCTAAAACCTCCTCACAAATGTATAAAACAAAAAAAAACAAAGATTCATCAAAATAAGTGTACCCGTTTTCCCGAGAATAGCGAACAAAAACACAATCTTGTGCGTTACCGAAGGACAAATAGACGGATAGAAATTGAGAAAATACTTTTTTGACTCCCCTAGGGTGTAAAACGCGAAAATATGCAAAAATGTCATAATTCCAAGCAATGTGCGAACAAAACTTTAATTTTTGATATAGATAACCTCTTCGTATACTTATGTCATTTGTTACCAATTTTCACTCAACGTTTTAAATAAGAACTACAACATCTGTTTATAGAATAACTACTCGCTTCGCTCGCTGGGGGCTCCGCCCCCAGACCCCTGTGGGGGGCTTCGCCCCCAGGTCACTATCAGGTGGGTAGTACCCGTGGGTGACCCGGGTATCTAGTTCAAGTGAAAGTGGTGTCATATTAAGTGGTCCAGAACCGACATTATACTTCTACTTATACAAAAAAATAGACAAATCAACAGTTATTTAAATATGAGGGGGTTAACAGTTTAAATAGTAGAGTTTGGGAATGTTTAAGGATATTTGAGGGTTCAAGGCACATGCATGCTATATCTCATATACCCAAACAAATAATCTGCAACCCTCTCCCCTCCTAGACCTCCCCTACCGCCCTACTTCCCCACTCCCTACATCCCTACACCATTGTTGGAGGCTTCGCCCCTAGATCGATCGGGTTTAAATCATCAAATTTGTTCACGTGATAAAAATGCAAACACAAAGCCTTGAGAAAATGGTATAGTTTTGAAAATCTAAAGCTATCTAATGGTGAAGGAGACGGGATACGACAAAAGTCATACAGTCAAAGTTTTAAATCGTCTAAAATCCTTGGCAAGTGAAGGTATTCCGTTTATCGCTAGGACCATCCGTTCGTCCGCTAGAGCTAAAATAAAAAGGCACTATTTTGGGCATATTCAAAATGTTCTCAATTTTTGAATTTTTTGTGTGGTTCTGATTAAAAATTGTACCTTTTTGCAATTTTCCTTGGGGTTTTAATGGACAAGCTACATGTAGGCCTAATTCCACCTTTATAGCTTATCTAGAATTACCTGAGTAAGTCGATAATGCAGTTTGTCATTTATGTAACAATTAGGGGTTTTATTTTTTTGGATATGTTTAATTATTAAAACAGGTTAGTTTATCGAATAATTCGTGGAATAATAATGCCAGTGCACCCGTTTTCCCGTGAAAAGTGATACGTGAAAACACGTCCTTGAGCGTTACCGACAGACAGACAGACAGGCAGAAATTGAGGTAAGACTTGTTTTTGCTTCCCTAGAGTGTAAAACGAGAAAATATGCAAAGATATCATAATCCCAAGCAATGTACAGACAAAACTCCAATTTTATTTGTATAGATTATTATTGGTTTCACAAGGCACCAAATTAACCGTGTGTGGTCCTTGAACATACAGTCCTTGCAAATGTATAAACATATTGAGTGCCAAATATCAAGCCTTTAAATACTAAATTAAAGTAATAGGAAATTAAAAAACACGAAAATAACCGTCGAAATTGCCTGAAATTTGAAAAATCTAGCGCTACCTAAGGGTGAAGGGAGCAAGATACGACAAAAAGTCATAGAAACAAAGTTGCAAAATCTGTAGGTCGTGGTGGTGTCCGTTCTTCGATAGGTTAATCCTTTCGGCCGCTAGAGCTCAAAAACTGTAATTTTAAAATAAGCCTTTTTTGGGGGGTTTTAAATATTTTTTTAGGGGGGTTAAAATAACAAATTGTCAGTTTTGGCAATTTTCCTGGGGTTACAAGCTATAAGCTACCTGCATGCAAAATTTCAGGATTCTAGCTCATCTAGAAGTGGTCTAGAATTCGTATATCTCAGTTAGTGAGTGAGTGAGTCAGTTACACATACGGCTGTATATATATTAGATTCTTAAGTCATCATTTGGTTCAATATAAATAAATTATTTGTCCATAAGAATAGCATAGGATCTTTAAAACCCCGTGGGGCAGATTCATAAGGTGATTTCCAAAAATCCAATTAACCTAAAACCTTCTAACGCACATATAGAACATATAAAAAAAGGTTTCATTGAAATCAGTGCACCCGTTTCCCTGTGAAAAGCGAAAAAAGTGACCTATTCGTGACCAAAATCGCACGAAATCACGTTTTTGAGCGGCCGCCATTCTTTTTCCAAAAGGCGTATGCCAGTTTAAAGTGACCTAAAACCTTCTCACGCAAGCTTAGAAAAAAACAAAGTTTCATCAATGCCAGTGCACCCGTTTTCCCGTGAAAAGTGAAACGTGAAAACCCGTCCTTGAGCGTTACCGACAGACAGACAGGCAGAAATTGAGGTAAGACTTGTTTTTGCTTCCCTAGAGTGTAAAACGAGAAAATATGCAAAGATATCATAATCCCAAGCAATGTACAGACAAAACTCCAATTTTATTTATATAGATTATTATTGGTTTCACAAGGCACCAAATTAACCGTGTGTGGTCCTTCAACAGACAGTCTTTGCAAATGTATAAACTCCCCACTAAACCTTGATTTAACATTACTAGACGAGGAGCTGTATTTAAAATAAATACTCACCATAGTGTACATTCATTTAAATTCTATTGTTGTTCCGGTATAATTCTATTGTTGTTCCTCGTCAATTTCCACTCTGTTTATTTATTCTCAATCCACCATTTTAAACGCGCACTTAATGAAAAACTCGCTCGAATAAATAAAGTCACTCTTTAAGTAAAAATATATGAGGCAGATATTAAAGGTTTGTTCACTGATAAATTTCACCTTCCCCTTCCTGGCAGTCGACATAATTGTTGGAATAATTCGATGGAATAGTTTCCTTGATTATTTACCTGCTAAATCCAAAATGCCCTGGGGAAGTGTCAGAGTAACATCCAAAGACAATGTCGAATTAGTCAACTGTCAAAACATCACGAGTCAGAGTCAATATTTAGACGTGTTACATTTGTCACATCGGGTTACTCTATCTACTATACCGTAGTTACTGTATTATCTCTGTTATCTATCACGAGTTAAAAACGGTTCACTCTGCTACTCTTACGTTACAGACATGGGCTGGGGTATGATCGGTTCTTCATGTAAATTGAAACTTAAGTTTTAGTTAGTTTGTTGATGTTTTGAATATGATTTCAGCTCTTTGAACATACTCAGTACTTTAGCTAAATAATATGTTTGTCGTAAAAAATAAAGCTACCAACACCCAAAAACTGATCTATAAATTTTAACGAATTGATACATAGAATTACCTTAACCTTCACTGAAATATAAGAGATTTTACCAGCTTCTTTGCAATAAATGTCAGACCTATGTTTGTCAGGAAACAAATGTATAAATAAACGTTTTTGTAATAATTGATTCCAGTAAACTGATTTATACTCGTGACTGCTTTACCACACAAAATAGCCTAAAGTGCAGTAAAACGAGGCAAACGAAAACAAAAGGACGATAACCCAAATGCCCTAAGGGTAGAGATTTACGACCGAAATTTGCATAAATATGGAAAAGCAATTTGTTTAACATTGACAAGATGATCGAATAGCCGTGTTGTGTGGGGCCTTACTATCAATCATGGTTCTCCCTTGAGACACCGGACAAGCCGCCTGCGAGTAATGCCATTTATATGTTATCCTTATCATAAAAATATTGAACCACAAAATTGGAAGGTCGCTGAAAGAAATTGTATCAAGTTATTATTAATCTAGGAGTAGTACGCTAAATTGTAATATCCATAGGCATTGACCTTCTTAATTATGGTCCACGAATTTTATGTTTGCATGGAGAAAACATTTAGCGTACAATAACCGGATAGTAAAAAACAATGAATCTTGTTATTTTGATAACCCAAAGTCGGACGATAAAGTTAACAGCTGAAAGCCCCAAGTTGAATGAAAGGTGGATGGTTGACGAAAATGTCTCAAAATACGTAAAAGAAGAAGTATATTCTGCCAGTAAGTTCTGCCATTTAACCATGTACAAAACAATCATAAACATATTTTCTAGCATATACTACTTCTTCCATCTAGGAAAAAAACATTAAATATTTTATCCTTATTGATCAAACTATTTTAGGTAATGCTTACGTACATTTGAATTTTCCCAAACTTAATAAAATATATAAACGTATTCTTTTTTTAATCTGGGGATAACCATACAAACATTATATCACTATTGGAAAAACAGTTGCATGAAATTTCATGCTCACCTTTTTATTTAACTTAGCGGGTAAAAGTGTCCCTCAACTTTAGACCCTCAACCTTGTGATAATAAAATATACACATTTATTTAATAATCTATTACTTCTTTATCTTGGGACACCCATACAAAGTACTGTCGTTATAAAAAATACTTTCCCCCCACCCACTGTATAAAGTCGAATTTTACTCCTTGTAATGAGGGAGTAAAGTGCTACTTTAACTCCCTAGGGAGACAAAGTAAACCCATAAGAATAACATTGACAATCTGGCAACACAGTTCAGGGGAGAACGGCAACGCTGTAGCTGTGGCATGCGGAACACAATCAGCTGATGTTTCGCTGCAATAATTAACGCTGCAGCTATAGCGGAATTGGATCAGCTGATTGATATTTTGCTTCGCTCACTGCAACTAACGTTCCAAATTCGTAGGTTAGTTACTAAGCATTACGCAACTAAAATCGACAGCGATTGTAAATTAAATACTTATGGATACTTTTGGATTTTGGGGTGTGCGAAAAATGTTGTGTGCATTACGGGAGTAGAGTACATTGTCTCCCTCGGGAAAATTGTTGCCCTCGCCTACGGCGTCGGGCGCTAACAATTTCCCTCAGGGAGACAAAGTTGCACTTTACTCCCTTAATATACAAATAACTATTAGGCAATACCTTTTTATGACTACTTTTATTTGTTTTTTACAAACACAGGAGTAAGTGGCAACCCACTTCTACATAAAAATGAAATATATACTCTTATTCAAGGATCTACTAATTTTTCCATCTTGGGACACCCACACAAACATTTTATAACAACTTAGACAAATGTTTTAGGCAATTTTATGCTTACTTATACAATATCTTTCACAAATCTAGGAGGTAAGTGACAACCATCGACCAATTAAAAGTAAAATATATACATATGTATTCAAGTATCTACTCCTTTTTTCATCTGGCGAATGATTTCGTAACCATTGAGAAAAAGGTTTGAGGCAGTTTCATGACTACATATATCAGATTGTTTCCCAAACGTAGGGTGTAAGTGGGAGGACCCAACCATGCAACAACTAAAATGTATAAACTTAGTCTAATAACAACTTTTTAATCTGGGGACGCCTATAACGAAAGTATTGAAATAATTTTAATTTTGACTTTGACTACCACTATCCAACTTCATGCTTACTTATATTTGATTGTTCCCAAACGTCTCGATGACATTTGAAAACAACTTTAATAGATACGTTTTAAGAAACAAATATCATATTTTTTTGTTTAAAAATAAAACATGGAGAAAATTAAATATACTGACGTTTCTATCTAAATACAACTATGTTGTACTAATACACAGAGTTTTTATTCAAATTACAATTTGAATAAATATAATGTTGACTTTCTCTTTCATATTAATAACTTATAATAGATTAAGATTTGGAATAAATCCCCTTATGGTTTGTGTGTCCATCGGAGATTTATTAATGCTTTACTAATTTCTGAATTACAGAATTCATACAATCCAATCAAATTAAATGGTAACAGTGTTCTGACACCGATTAAAAATTAGCTCGGTGATATAGATTTAAGGCAACAAGTCAAACTCCTACCTTTTTAAACTATTAAATGGAAAATGAAAATAAAATCATAGAGCAGTACCAAACTAAACTTACTCAAAACAAAAAATGTAACTTAACTGTGATTACTTTAAACTTCTGAACTTAAGTGAGAGAAGACAAAGTGATGGAACCAGAAGGAAATGATCATGAAACCTCAGCTGATGAGATTGAGCAGCAAATGAAGTTCTGGGCTGATGATATTTGTATGCAAATACGTGCCATCTAATTCTAGAGATCGTATAAACTAATGGAAAACACACTGACAAGAGAATAGGTGTTCCTCCAAAACGGTTAGTTTATAAACAAGATGAAATCAATTGATTAAGATATTTTTGTAGCTTTGGAGTTGTGTTGTGAGTGTATTAAGATTTTTTAATTAAATTTATTATTTCTACAAAACACAGTGAAACCACATCTATCTATAATATTACAAACAAGAGGTGGTTTCTGTCTGTCTGATGTTCCGGGTAAACGCAAAAGAACTACTGAACCGACTGGGCTGAAACTTTACACACATAGGCCTATTCACTTCCTTAGAATCCCCTCGGGCTACGCCCCGTGAACGTCCTAAATCTCAATGTTTACATTTCAGAAGAAAGTAAACATTCAGAAACTGTAATGCGAACAGCTGAGGACACTTACATTTGACAGTTTAAAGAGCAGAAGCAAGAACAGCTGTTTATAGCTAAATTACCTTTCTAACTCATTCTACTACATTCTACACACACATTCTACTTGTATGTCACTAATTCTGTGAGAAAGATGGTTAAATATACATCATGAGCAGGATGATGAAAGATGGCTAAAATTAAAGGTATTGGCAAAAGGGACTCGGAAAGAGTAGTCGTTTTTATATAATTTTTTTAAAGATGCATGTAACCCAGAAACTAAGACAAGGTGTCCCAATAAAAAAGCATGGGGGACTGCAGACGGGTATTTTGTTTACATTACCACATGTGGTTTGAGCGTCTGCTTTTCGTATTAACATATTTAGTTTAAATTGTGAGTTTTCAATTACAATTTTTTCCAATCACTTTTTGTTCGTCATTATCTGTTGTGAATCAACCGTAAATGGGGTTGTACTATACGTTAGCGCTAGGGGAACTGGTGATAAATGGCATTGGGACTTACGTCGCGGCATCTGTTCGAAAAGAGGCTCTACAGAATCGTATCATCATACTAATATTATAAATGTGAAAGTATGGATGTTTGTGCGTAACTCTGAAGTTCCATCACGTGAAAACTGCTGGATCGATTGAGCTGAAATTTTGCAGAGAGGTACTTCATAGCCCTGAGTAACATATAGACATATTAAAGTTGTGAAAATCCTATAGGGCTATGCCCCCGGGGGTTCAAAGATCCCATGTATTCCTTATGGACATTCATTTTTGTTTGAGCTGATAAAAATACAAACAGCTGATCTTGATTCGTAGTAGTTTCACAGGCTAACCACAGAATGCAGCACACAAAACAATCATAGTTTTTATAAATAATTCGAGGGGCGAAGCCTGCGGATAACAGCTAATAGTGCTGTATGTGTCAAAATATAGCGAATCACAAGAGTTTGTCTTGCAATATTTTTATTGTCAGTTGTCCGTATTTGATTTACAGTTATTACAACTTATCTTGATTATACCCTTACAGAAAAAAGGAAAGAAGGAATTGGCACCATGATTGGCATTGGGAAGTATTTAAATTTTACTTCATTTCCAGGTAGAAACAGTCCTAAGTTAATTAGGGGTTATATCCTTATACCGTTACAAGCTGAACCCTAATAGTATGCTCATACTGTATCTTGCAGCTAATGATATTTTTTAATATATTGATTAGGGTATAAATAATGAAGTAATACTTAAGATAAACGTCTTTACGATATTTAAAAACTGTTAATGATTGCTTTGAATAGTCCTCTAAAATAACAATTATTAGAACATAAAAACAAAGAAAGTTCTATGTTGGGATTCACAAACCTACACGCTTATAATTTTTAAACTAACATAAAATAAAACACCAAACCGTATTCATATTATTTCCCACATTTGTCAAAAATTTCTGGACAGTTTCATCAACATATTCTATACATTGGAGCTTGTCACACAATGCCGTAATGAGAGAAGCAAGTACTTGGTAAAATGTATTGGGCAAGGGAGAATTCTTATGCAAATATCTAAAAGCCCGTTGAACCAGACGGGACGCCAGATTATAGGTGGTACCGTTGTGAATCTCATTTCAACCCCTCGTCTTAACATAGAAATGCTCCACATTTTGTGGACTTAACTGAGGATTTGACACAATCGTTTGGACGGATGGGTTTAAACGCCCGAATGTATTGTCGCCTTATAAATCAAATTTCCAGATGGTCGTTTGAATACAGTTGCATACACCATTTGGGAAAGGGGAAAACAATTTTATTTTGTTTAAAGAGTTTTCAGGAACAGTCAAAAATGTATTTAAAAACCTGAAGATAGTTTTAGAATGTTAAATAAAAACAATAACAATTATAATATTGTATCTAAAATCATATTCCCTAATATGGTAATCGTTCCGAATATTAGTTTAAACAATTACAAAATAAGTATTTTAATGAACCTGTGATTAAATAGTATTTTAGAAGATTTTAAGAACATTAACTATACATATTCGGGTTGCTATAGTAAGTTAAGCCAACAGGTTTCCATTTACGTTATTTAATTACCGCCAACTAAATCGCATTTTTACTAAGTTAAAGAAGTAATTAGAGGATTATAAATTTAATTTTTAATTTTCAAAATGTTAGAAAAAAGTAACCTTAAAAACTTAATTTAATTTCTTCACAGATATTAAAGTTTTTGTGGTTTAAATAAAAATACAATTTCTACTATGTAATATTTGTCAATATGCTAAATTAAGACCTTGAACTTTTACTTGAACTTGTCGTCCATACGATAATCCATAACTTCCATAACTTTGGTATTATCAGGTTTTTACATAATGTTTTATACGTTATAAAACCTCTTCTAACTTCCCTCTGAGTTTTTTCAGTTTTTCACTTGAGCTAAAAACTTACACATCAAAGTACCATTTTAGTACTTGAACTGAACTGATAAATTTAGTTTGCAAGAACTATTTTTTCAACCTAACTACGCCACGGCCGTTTCCGTAGATTATAAATCCACTACTTTGAGAAAATACGATACAAAAAATCATTACAAACCAATAATTGGTGGTATTTAAACTATTATGCGTTTCACAAAATTCTACTGGCCTCTGAAATATATATTTAAGGCAAAAAAATAAACGATTTTAAAATTCAAGCAATTTAAATGTACGCATGTTTCATTCTTTATTCATATTTATATATTATATGTTAATTTATATTTTTATTTACTTGACGCACTGTGTGTTTTTATAATGTTTTCAAATGAAGAAACATTTCATTTTATTGGAAGAAGTATCATCATTGGTAGATTGACGGGGTAAATTACTTAATTAGTGTAATTACGCTTTCGTTAACGGTGATTGACCACCAGATTGAAGTACCCTTTTAATCTGCAGAATATTCTGTTCCAAATACAATAATCCACCGCATCGAATCAACCGTACTTAGAGGAATTTAGGGGGAGCCAAGGGAGAGCTACTGATATGCAGTTGGAGTTATCAGCTGCTGTGATAAAAAATTAAAAAAAATAGTTAAGGGTTTGCATAGTAGAAACGGAAATGGGAAAGCGTTTAAAAGGAGGGGACGTGTGTTCGGTAAAAACATCAAATAATAATTAATTGAACAGAAATGTTCAATTTTATGAACTGTGAATAAACTATGTTCAAAAGAATAATTACGTGGCAGATTCAGTTAAATCAAATATTAATTAAAAAATAGTTTGCACGTTCTATAAATTAAACACGTTGGATAATTGATCAAAGCTAAATGTTTTTACTTCAGGTTTTCAATTTCGTAAAGATTAAGATTACATTTAATTAATTATTGCTGTATAATCCTTAAATGTAACACTGGATAAAAGATAAACTGTTGGAAGTTATGAAGAGAAAATAATATAGATTGTAGCCTTTTATTTACAGCTAATCATACGTAAAATGCATAATCAAGTGTCAATTCAAACTTTTAATTAGAAGTTACGATAAGTTCAGAATATATGAAATCAAAGATGAATCCGTGGATGAAACTTAACGGAAAGCTTGCTCTAACGTAATTTAAAAGCTTAAGTAAATAAATTAACACGAGATTTGTAATAGTAATAAATCTATCATGTATTATAAGCTTTTTTATCGCAAATCGTAACTTGCGATATAAATTACAATGGAATAAAAAACAATCTCTAAAGTATAATAATTCATTAAAGTAACTATTATTCTTACTGGTGATATCATTCCAATAATCACTGAACAACAATATTTGGCAAAACTGCAAATGAATGTAAAAATACACCATTTAACTACATTGTTCATCAGAACAAACGAACAAAGTCTTAAACTTCGTGAAAGGTACGCCAAAATTCAAAATATAATCTTCTAATAGATCAATAGCACAGTCTATTTATCTAATAACACTTTGAAAGCAGTAATAAATATGTCCTTCTTCGACATAAAGTTAATTTATTTAACTCGCGTCTAATTAAATGTATAACACGCAATTCATGTAGTTTGTTTCATTCGAAAACGTTACTCTTAAAAGAATAATAACTGAAAGTGAGGAATGCGTTGATATTAATACAGAAGGAAAAATACAAGATATTGATAAATCTGTGAAATATTATAAATTACATTTATCTACTCATAATAATACAATTTATAATCGACTTGCTGTCAAAAATTGTCGTAAAAATATTAAAAAGGTAAAAATCTAAGGCAATTTGTTCCTGATAATAAATAAATTTGTTATACTTATTAAATAGTTGCATTTTCATAGGCAGACATAATAACACTCTACATAGCTACCCCATTTAACTACTTCAGAAAGAAACGCATTGGAGCCGTTGGTCGACGAAAGTGGCTTGCAGTAATTGAAACAATAAGTGAAAACGACAACGCATAAAACCAAAGTTAGCTGTTAGTGTCCCCATCACAGGGGAGCGGCCGAATTTGTGGTCCTAAACTGGCCCGCCCTGCCCTCTTGAATAACAGTGGGTTGCGCTGATGGTTATGAGAGTTACGGTCCGCCCTGCCCTCTTGGATAACAGTGGGTTGCGCTGATGGTTATGAGAGTTACGGCCCGCCCTGCCCTCTTGGATGACAGTGGGTTGCGCTGATGGTTATGAGAGTAACGGTCCGCCCTGACCTCTTGGATAACAGTGGGTTGCGCTGATGGTTATGACAGTTACGGCCCGCCCTGCCCTCTTGGATAACAGTGGGTTGCGCTGATGGTTATGAGAGTTACGACCCGCCCTGCCCTCTTGGATAACAGTGGGTTGAGCTGATGGTTATGAGAGTTACGGCCCGCCCTGCCCTCTTAGATAACAGTGGGTTGCGCTGATGGTAATGAGAGTTACGGCCCGCCCTGCCCTCTTGGATGACAGTGGGTTGCGCTGATGGCTATGAGAGTTACGGCCCGCCCTGCCCTCTTGGATAACAGTGGGTTGCGCTGATGGTTATGAGAACGGCCCGCTCTGCCCTCTTAAATGACAGTGGGTTGCGCTGATGATTATGAGTTACGGCCCGCCCTGCCCTCTTGGATAACAGTGGGTTGCGCTGATGGTTATGAGAGTTACGGCCCGCCCTGCCCTCTTAGATAACAGTGGGTTGCGCTGATGGTAATGAGAGTTACAGGCCGCCCTGCCCTCTTGGATGAAAGTGGGTTGCGCTGATGGTTATGAGAGTTACGGCCCGCCCTGCCCTTTTGGATAACAGTGGGTTGCGCTCATGGTTATAAGAGTTACGGCCCGCCCTGCCCTCTTGGATAACAGTGGGTTGCGCTGATGGTTATGAGAGTTACGGCCCGCCCTGCCCTCTTGGATAACAGTGGGTTGCGCTGATGGTTATGAGAGTTACGAACCGCTCTGCCCTCTTGGATAACAGTGGGTTGAGCTGATGGTTATGAGAGTTACGGCCCACCCTGCCCTCTTGGGTAACAGTGGGTTGCGCTGATGGTTATGAGAGTTACAGTAGTCGATGAAATGATCAGATCCATCACTAATATAACTGATTGTTAGAGCATATAAATTAATACTTTTTCTCATAACAGTATGGACGTGAATAAGATAAATTTTACCGTAAAAATTCAAATCGGGATATTAACAGTCTTTATATAAAAACTACTTTAAATTTACGGTCTACCTTCCTTTTTATTGCTGCACAGCAATCGTCTACAACAGTTATGTGGATTGTACTCTGTGGTTAACCATTGGAACTATTTAAAATACTGAGCATTTTTTTTTATCATCAGATCAAATAAAAGTGAAATAGCGTCAAGGCCGGAATTCACATTAGAGGCTTTTATTAGTGAGGGAATCTACTATTAGCAGAGGCAAAGATTCGTTGTACATCAGTGAGTGTGAGCATTATTGCGTCATGAACACACACATACACTAACGGACAACGAACCTTTGGCTCTTCTAAAACTAGATTCGCTTACTTCGTTCCCTCATCTCAAACTCTGTGAGAGTAAAAACATCCACGAGTATTTAAAGACCCATATCCTGTAGCCTTATGACAACTTCTTAAAATCTCTTCACAGCGATTACCTACGTAATGGAAAGAGTATTCATACAAAATGTAGCGTATATAAGTAAAGTCTGTTTATAAGTAAATGTGGTGCCAGTAAAGTCTAGCTGGTCAGGAAAGATATAATTTAAAATAATAATAATCAGTTGGAGGAAGTTTTTTGTTAAGTCGAAGTCTTGTTGGTTATGTATGTTCTTCAATTGTTGCTGAACGTGACAACTTAATGTTGCTAAAATCTATGGTACATTAATAGCATAACAAATGTGGGTAGGCCTATTAGGTAAAGTGGTTTTGCTTTTTATAATAATATTGAATTAAAATTTTATTTTAGTGTTTCTTTAAATTTTATAGTTCTGTACTATTTAATTTACTATTAATTGTTCTATTTTACGAACGATTCAATTCATTAGAATGAAAATTTTAAGATATCTCAAAACGTGATAAGATCAAATTTGATGAATAACGATTAAGATATTGTTTAAATACACATGACGTTAAACATTGATCTGGACTCAATCTCTATATTGAACCTTCTAAGCTCAAGAGGACAGCGAATTCACCCTAATCTGTCATCATTGGAACACTTGGAGGGGAAGTCCGGCACTTGGCCATTGACAGAGGCTGACCGACTGCGATATGAGTCGCAGGACAATCCCTCACTCAACGTTGGAGAGGAAGAGAGGGAGAGAGAGTGTGAGAGTGTTACGCCCGTTCATTCGCCTGATTTAGTTTTGAAAATTAAATAAAGTTACACAGATTTTTTTTAATTTTAGCAAATTTCCCCTATGGGGAAGAATCTATTACAGTAGTCGGCATGGTAAGACCTAGGCCCGGGACCATAATAACTTTTCGTTTTGAGGTCCTCAGATGCCAAAAATACCATATTTGCTCAAAACTGTGTGTTTGTGTATATATATAAAATCACGTAAACCCAAAATTATCCACAAAAATAGTTTCCAATCGGTTTACAATCTCCCTTAATTACAAACATAAGTTAATAAAAATTGGTATGTGGATTTACCTAGTTGTTATATATTGATATTAGGATAAAATCCCATTTTTTCCTTTTTTCAGCAAACCTGCGTACTCAGACGCCATGTTATTTTTATGGAGAATAATTAAAACGTTAAAACGCATATTTATGAATGCATATTGATGAAACTTGGTACGTGGCTGTATGTTGTATTAATACATATATATGCATTGAAAAGTCGCTGAGTTTGCAGGTTTTCTGGGTTGGGGGTATTTATTTCGTTGTCACAATATGTATAAACAAAATTGTACTATTAAAGAATGTTTTTAAGCACATACATTCAAGGCGTAGTTTTAACCTGATAGGTTGGAATAATATATTTCAGTTTTTATGGAAAAATAACCTTATATTACTTTAAATAAATATAAATATAACTTTATATTATAGGTTCAAGATAAAGAATGTATAAAACAAAATGGAAGCAAAATAAATATATATAAAAAATACTCAAAGATTTGAAGTTGACATATAGGCCTTACTAATAATTATGAGTTAAAAAGTTGTCTGCTAAATTCGGTTGAAGGCCTCCAATAATATAATTGTTTATTGTATAGACTCGAATATAATATTTAATTGTGTTAAAAGCACGGGCATTGGAGCTAGATTTGTCTTATCAGGTTATAGTTCTTACCCAATTTACTTAGTAGGGTGGATCAATAAATTGTTGTGTTTTCCAAATTTAAAAGACAAAATGATATTCAGTAATACAAATTAATGGAATGTAACTAACAAATTTTATTTTAATTATATTTTGTTGCTGAGGAAACAAATATTTTGTAAATAAACATATATACATTTTAACAACCCTTCAGATTTTTTCCAAACGAAACAAATTTGAATAAGATGATTAACAAATACAAAACCAATTAGAAGTTTAACATATAAATTAAAATTGCTTACACTACGTATTTGTATATTAATTTTACAGTGGTTTATCGCACATCCTGATATCCTGGTATTATAACTTTTTCCATGGAATTTAATTTAAACCAACCGCTCTAGGGTTTCCATTCCACCAGTTTGAGCATCTGCTCCACAATACAGTGATAGAGGCTCTCACAGCGCGGTAAAGGGTATTGGACAAGGTAGCATTGTTATGCAAATACCTAAAACACCGCTAAACCAGACGGGGCCCCAGATTAGAGCTGTCCTGTCGTGGATTCTCTCTCCAACCCCTCGTCTTAACATAGAAATCACCCGCGTTTGAAAGTATAGATAAGAGATTCGACGAAATCGTTTGATATGAAAGTCGTAAAACATGCCGAAATGTCGTGTAACTGGTTAACATTAAGTTGATTGCATTTTACAATTCTAGCACTTCTTTCAATTATTGTAAGCAACGGGGGCTAATGTTCTTTAAGAGTGATAGTATTTGCCATCACTATTGAAAATAACCCCGGTTTTAACATCACCACATATTGAATATTCTTCACTCATTTACTTGGTGGTACTATTACAAACATTTAAGTACAAGAATAGCCCTTCTATATAATATAAGACTGTAGCTTTTCCGTTGCAATGCGTTTTAAATGGTGATTCAATAGTTCCGAAGTTTGAGGTACATATAAAATAGAAACTGAAACATATCAGTGTAAGTTGTTATATACTTACTAAACACATCAACTCATCATGCTAAACCAACTTAACATTTACAAAAGTAAGTATATATCGATTTTTAAAAACTTACGTATTTTTTATAATGTTTGATTATATATTATCATTTTTTATATATTAATATGCAATATTTTTAATTAAATTTTGGTACACACAACTTACCAAATGACAAGCATGATGTAACCAAAGTTTTACGCCTCCATATATCTCAGTTTGTTATCTATGTGTACCTTAGCGTACAAATGAAAACGTTCAGAAAACCACACTTCAAAGTTCACTTAACCTAGGTGACTTCTCTTCGTATGTTAAACTTCCACAAAAAACTTCCTGGGCAGTACTCATTGCTGTCACCTTCTCTTTACCTTCTTATTTTTTTCTTCTTGAACTTCTCTGTCAGCTTTCTTCATTCGATGAGTATAGCAGTTTGCAAGGCCACTGAGCGTACATTTTCCAGGTCTAATGAATAGTCTTTCCAAACATTGGATTTCCCAAGACATTCTTCATTGAAGCAGATGACTACACCATTTTATATATTATATTTATATATATTAATAAAATTTCAAAACTTTGTCGAGTCCGTCAGACCGTTCTACTGGGCCGATTTGCAAGATTCTTTTGCTAATTGATAGGACTTATGTCTAGATATGTCATCACACATCCACACTAATTTATCTTTAATAGGCTTCGCCCCAGTGGCTCCTAAAGTTCCTACGTTAATCTTATGGAGGAAGTTGGTTTACAGCAGATGATTACTTAAAACATGTGTTTATTAACCAAGACAGTTAATTTGAATCGCTAAAAATAATAAAGCACATAATACAAATACTTTTGCGGTTGTTTATATAGTCAAGAAGACATGTTATCCAGTTATTGTTATTGTATCAGTTGATAGGTTGAGAAAATCTGCTACTTGAGCTAAGAAGGCTTGCAAAGTGTATTTGAATAGAAACATTTTATATTTTGAGGTTTTGCTATTAACTTAAGGGTTCTTTCAACAATTTCTTACCGATTGACGTTTAAAACTTTTTTTAAAGACTTGCAGAACCATCTAATTCATTAGTTTCTTAGGTAACCTTTCTACAAAATGGTCTTTTCTTTTATGTGCATAGTATTTTTCTGGATTCTCTCTGCAAGCTTCATCAAATATTTTCCCGTATACACCTTTGGGGTTCTCGCTCCTTTTCCCTTATGGGTATTTATACGTTTGTGGATGTGAGTAGGCGTGCATTTGTACGAGTATTTAGGTATTGATTTTAAACTTGACAATACATATTTTTGAACTTTACGTTTACAGTTTTAAAGTTTCTTATTACTGGTTTTAGCAATATGGTACTATTTCCTAAAGTCTTACTTTTAACCCCAACCTGGTGCCACTGCGACTGGAGACCAAAAACTAGTGCCGAAGCCAAAATGGTTGGTTTAAAATAATGCAGGGTCGCTTTTAACAGTTTGGTTGATAAATTTGATTCAAGTGATTAGTTTTATATAGTTTTGTATAGGTAGTTTTCAGAAAACTAAAGCCATCTAAGCTCTGTGCTTTACTTAAAAACAAGAAAATAACTTTGCATCACAATTTACCGTTAGGTCACACGCCAAGACAAATAATAATTGATGATAAAATATTTGCTTTGTAACAAATTTCTCCAAAAAAGAATAAGCTATTACCGTAGTTTGGGACCTATAGCTAAGACCTATATAGGCCGGGGATGATAATAACCTTTCGTTTTGAGGCCCCAAGATGCTAACACCATTCGTTAAAATTTGTATATATATTATATGGAACGTGTATCGTGTAATGGGGTGAGCTTATGACGAAAGTATGGATTTTCTTAAGGACACAGCGTCCCTAGGAATGAGTACTAAGTCATTCAACATTGGGATAGAAATCATAAAAATATTATTCTCAAACTACATTTATACGTATGAACAATATAGAGGTAGCAGTTACTTTCTTTTAAAAACATCATAGTATGATCATAGATTTTCTCCCTATAACTATTTTAAGCAGATAAACAGGCAATAAAAATCACAGCTGTAAAAGTAAATAAAAACCCTGCTGCTGAACTCTAGTGAGAAAAACATTAGGTCTAAAGATTTCAAGGATAAGAGAAAAATTTCATTTCTTTATAGTTATAACGGGTTATGTTTTTCAGCGCAGAAACTACAAATCGTTATTCTAAATATTTATACAACTTTTTAAATAATTATTGCTAACCAAAAAGTATTTTTAGATGTTACCATCATACCACATATATTATTTTAACTACCAATATAAAACCTACTTATTTACCTACTTATCACAAGTATTTGACTTTTCTCTTATATAGCAATTAGATTTTCCCCAATTCCACTGGATGATAACATATTTTGACAGCTATAATAACAAAATTAATGAAACTAATAAACTTGTTGATGCAAACTCAGAATAATCATATAGAAACTGTTGAATATTCAACTGTACTGTATAATGTAAGATATGGTTTACATATTTTACAATCGTATACATTTCATAAAACGGGTGACGTTAGATATACAGGGTGTCCCACTTAAGGTGCCTCAAACAGGTTGCAGATAAATCAATTGACCTAGAAGGATGAAATAACATAATTCCCTACTAAATCGACCCCAAGGAATAACGTACAAATATTTTAATTGATTAAAAATACAGAGTATTCCAAAAACTGAGGGTCAATAGTTCGAATCTCAGAATTTTCAAATATATATATATATCTATATGTAACAATATATACCATTTTAAAGCTCTACAACAGACTAACATTTTGGTGACAACAGTACTTACTTTCCTTATCCGTTTCAAAATGGCGGGAATTTTCGGAAATATACTGACATTTACGGAATATTCTGTACTGCTAAACCAAAAGACATATCTTTGTTCTGATTAACATTTCTGTCTCGTATTAAACTCAGCGTTGCCCTGACGTGCTTCATGACATTAATAAAATATTCAAATAATAATCTTTTTTCAAAATGTTTATATGTCTAAAATTCCAAACGGTCAAACAATAACGCATGGAAATAAACGGTATCAGGAAACTGACACATACTTTCTCCCAAATTTGTTAGCAAAATTTTTAGCCCAAATTTAATGAATAAATTACTTTTTATTTACTAAATATAGAATACAAAGCACGGTCGAATGTACAGAAAATCTTGTAAACAAAGTGTTTTCAAAAACACCCACCCAAATCCCTGTTTTGGAGGCACTACAGAATCCATTGCTGCACACGTGGTTTTAAGAGGGGAAATGCCCCCTATTCCCCCTAGGGTTATTAAGTAGCAACATATTTTGAATTTCCTCTGTTGGTCAATGCTAACTTGACAAGCATATCCTCTAAAATTCCAAAACATAAAAATAATTACATTGAAATGTATTTAAAAGAACTATATAATTACTATAATTTCCGGAACTGTTAAATTATACAATAGATTTATTGCTAAAAACATTAGAGTATACAAAGCTCTAAATATTTGCGATAGCGCCAAACAATTGATGCTTCAGTAAGATTAGTTGAATAGATACTAACAGTTTAATGATGAAAAATAACAATACTTTATACATTAATTTAAATTACCCTTACCTTGAAGAGAATAAAATAAACTGATGACAGAAAAATATAGTTTAAATCAAATTCATTGATAATTAGATTAATATTAAAATTGTGTATACAAATTAAATTTGTTATTTAAAATATTTTCAATGGTTAACATGTAATGTTTTAATGTACTTATATGATTTTTACGTTTTGTTAGTCTTGATGTAAAAAAATAGCGACAAAATTACGGGAACTGATAGATAATGTTAGTGGACGGACGATAATGTCAAACATAGGGAATGTGAGCTTGGCTTAGTTCGTCGTGAGACACGTTAGTTTTACTCTAACCTGTCTTAATCCAACTTTCGGTTCCCCACAACTAGGTGGTATGGTCCAGGAGTAATATTAAAGATGCGTTTTCTTTCCACTTAAAAAAACCTACTTTCTCCATAAGAATAACATGAAAGCATTGGAAGACGGTGGGATGGAGCCCCATAAGGTCTGAGAAAAAACGTATTCGATATATTGTTATCCCCTACAACATGGTATGGTCCGGGAGCAGTTTTGAGGAGCCGTTTACGAAATCAACTAGACACACATTCACACAGGCACTACTACTTTATTAGTTTAGATAATTAATTTTTTATATAAAACCAAAATAAAACTATTTGCTACAGTAAAATTTGTTGAACCGCTATTTTTGTAATTTTCTGCGTTGCGAAATATGTTCAGACAACCAACGGCAGACGAATGCGGCGTTAGGCCTAAACGTGTGATAGAAATGCGCCGGGGTGTGAAAACAGTTTTTCCTTATCTTCACAGCTGTTTTAAGTCGTGTTGAACTGTAAAACATAAACGTCAGCGGGTGTACCTTGCGCCAAGCCCGACATATGTGGCCGGATTTAAAATGCTCGTGGATGACCGTAAGGCAGGAGATATCGTGGAAACGCACCACTAAACTAAGGGGAGGAGGTGAGATACGTCCTACTCAAGCTTCTGACCAATCACGTAGCTCTTAGGCAATTGGTGTAAATTATGAAGTATCAAGTTGTACTGTTATGATCAAGCAATTATTTTGTTCAATTAGTATTTGGACATATAGTTTATTTGAAAACTATAATTACAACTAAATATCGATTGTACATTAAAACCTATATAACTACTTACTTCGTAGTATTGTTGATGATTTGTTCCTATTAGTTATTATTGATTTGTTATTTCCCGGAGGACCTACCTATATTCGATCAGTATTTCGTGTGTTAAAAAAACAATAAGTAAATGTTGTGTAGTTTTGTTTATTGAGAGAAATCTTCTATTTAATAAATCCTTTTAAAATATATAATAGAATATAATTGTAAATTTAGTACGTTTTCATAAATCAACGTCATTTACAACGTTTATTCTCGCTGTATTTGTATGTTAGGTTACGTCCAAAATTTTGACACTCGATGCATCGCATGTTTGCTGTTCGAACGGATTACGGTACCTTTGGTGCTGGTGATACGTCCGAAAGTGGAGGCTCAGCGTTAGAAGGACCTAATATTGGGTCGAGATCTGCTTCTGAAATTTCATTGTGCCGACTTCTAAATATATTTGATTCGGTACGTTTTGGTGGTCATCCTTCAAGCTACTGACATTTTAGAGCTTTCCATATTTAAAGCTGTGATTTACTTGTTCATAAAAGGTACTTAACCACCAATATAGTTTACCTGATTTTTGAAAATGGTTGATTTAATTGGTCGAATGTTTTTCAATCTATTTTGTTTCTCACTGAGGACTCAGAAAAATCTTAAAATTATACATGTCACAGTTCTTGGTACAATTATATTTTACCATGTATGAGTTACTATTTGAACAAAACATATTTTGTATTGAATTGAAATTCCATAAGATATATAAGTGCCTATTATCAAATGAGTTTGTTTTATCAAGATTTGAGTTTTCCTCGGGTCGCTGTTTCCAACAATTGATATTTAAGCCCTTATTCCCAAGGTGTAATCAAAATCCCTCTACTAAATTACAAGATGGATATTGCAAGCAAACAAGATATCACTTTTATTAGATTATAGAATATGACTAATTAAAAATCATAAAACCTATAATAGTTAGTTACTCAGGCTGATTAAGTACCTCTCTGTTTTATTTGAAATACTTTGTTTATATTGATATGTAATCTATATTAGTTTTTATTCTCAGTATTAAAAATAGTTCGTCATTATGTAAAACCGTCTAGAAGTGATTTTTAATCACGACGCCCTTCAATAGATTTGCTTAGCTTTGTTGGTTCTTTCCAAAGTGCCACTCTAGTTGCTATTATAACTCAAATGCTTCTTCACATCGTTTTTTTTTATTTATACAAAGTTGACTTATTTGAATATGCAATCTTTATTACAAAATAAGTCCCTTCCCTTTTATCTAAGAAAACATTTGTTGATATTTTACAATGTGTAAACTTTACTTTGACATTATATTGATTAGTTTATAAAGCTGTTGTAATTATTTATTTAATTTTAAACTGATTAAGCCCAAAACTTCAAATTATAAAATAAATTTTAACACAGTTTGAGTTTTCTTGGGGTTGATGTTTACCAATCGATTTTTGAGGTCCAAAGGCCCTAATCCCATCGTGTAGGTTATATCTCTTCACTGGATTCTGAAGTAATTTTTTCAAACGAACAAACCGACAAACATATATTGTTCGTATTGGAGTATAGGATTATTATTTACTGTTTAAAGGGTTCAATTTTAAAGTAATTGTATATTGTACAAAGTTAAAGGCAAGTAAAAGATAAATCCAACAACGTTTGTTATCGGTGGTTCACTCGTAAAACTGAAAAAAAAATGGAAATGGAAAATTTAAATATTCTTAATTGATTTGAAATACTTCCTTTCTTTTAGAACCGTAGACAAAAGAGTGAAAAATAAGGTGAAATAAAGTTGAATTAAAAAATTAAATATTGAAAGATGCAATTAACGAATGAAATAAACGGCCTTCACTGATGAGGATCCATTTTCCGTGTTGTCAGAGTATCGACTTACCTCAGCACTGTAAGCATTTACATAAGCTATTTACCCGATTGGGTCGAGGTTACTGCAAACCTCCAAACTGTTTGTGATGCTAATATACAGTAAATGAATTCCCGCGTTGTGTACGTGATTTGCCTAATGACTTTCCCATAACTGCCCCGTTACTGAGTTTTCAAGGTTTTTTGCGTATTTTAATGCAATACGTTTTAGATACTGCACATAAGTTAGCAATTTCTTAACACGTCTCAAAATTAGTGGTGGATGTTTATAATAGTTTTATAGACTCGTCCCATTCTATTAAAACACTCCCTAGTTAAATACATATTTTACTAACAATCTCGTTTACAATTATTAATACTTTTCCCCTTGATTACTTAAAGTGCAATACAACTATCGATCTAAAATTGCAAATATAATTTCATCGTCATACAAATAACGTGTCCATTTCTGTTTATGCAATTGGAATTAAAGTACCTTGCGTAACTTTAATATAATCGTAGATATAGCTTTTTAAATTTAAGTAAAATTAAATTCTCACTTTGAAGATTAATTTAATAAATAAAAGTAATATTAGTTCTTTTTAAAGACAACTTTTGATAATATACTCGTATGAGTATATACATTCAGTTGTTATAAATTTGCTAAACATATAGACAAAAAGTCAAATTAAATATATTATTTAATTTAATTTAATTATATTCAACTAGTTGGTACCCGCAAGCTTCGCCCTACAAATAATTTATAAAAACTATGCCAGTTGTGTGTTGCATTCTATGGTTAGCCCGTTAAACTACTACGAATCAAGATCAGATATTTGTATGTTCATTAGCTCAAACAAAAATGAATGACCATACGGAATACATGGGGACTTTGTCGGGGTCTCTGGTGGAGCCCCAAGGTCAGATCAGGATGAAAACCATTTAGATTTCCTATTTCATGCCTAAAGAATCAGTGTAGATTTAAACTCTCTAGGTAGATAGGAGGTAAGAGAATTAGTGAGGAGTGAGTCAGTGAGTGAGTGAGGGCGTTGCTTGATATTGGTATCTTCTAAATAGGCTTACAAAGATGGGTTAATACAGTAGGCGCAGAATATTTTAAGCTGTGGGAACTGTTTTCTGTCCAAACAGTTGCAGTAAAGCGAGATTTAGACATCGGTCAAAATCTGTCTTCTGATGTTTCCATCATCTGTTCAGTCATTTAATCATTAAGATTGTTGTTTTGTAAACAAAATACCGGTTCGTCAGCATTCCATGTTCAGTAGGCCAGCTGGTTATCTCAGTCACTCCGGCAGTGGAGTAAGCCACAGCTCAAGATATTCCGCGTGATGTGTTAGTATGTTAGTAAGTTAGTTGCACCTAACAGCTGTTATAATGATTATATCTAAACATACTTGAAAGGCATAAACATATGTTCATTATGAAAATAACAAATATACTTGAATGGCAATACAAACTCTTTTTACGATGCCAAAATTAGCTCTATATAAAATTAGGTGAGTGAGCGTAGCGAACAAGCTCATCTTGAAAATGAACGGGCATTTGATATAAAACAAATTCAATTCCATTAGGACAGGACAACGTCTGTCGGGCCAGCTAGTTATAGATATTAAAATAATCGGGTCATTTAGTTTAAGGATATTGCGAGACAACCACTTGACGGATGTCAATGATTATTTTTGTTATAAAGGTAATTGTGCATAGACAGTCGTAACGGAACCAGAATGTTGATTAAGGCCTTTAGGTTCTGCCCCACGGGACTTCCAAATGATCATGTTATTCAATCTATGAGGGTTTTATTTGGTTTATTTCACATGTTTTAAATTATCACATACATCAATCAATAACATTTTAAATTATTAATTGATGTATGTGTTAATTTAAAATTAAAATCAATAAGAAGAGCTATACAAGATGATTTATTTCTCATGTGTTAATTTTAGTTCAGTTAATTAAGATAAACAGCTGTTTTAACCGCAAATTTGTGCAGGAAAGCAGCTCGTATATGTTTAAGTCGCCCAACTCATTTGAAACAAACTAAACATAATGTTAGAGAAAAAATATTTAAGTTTTTACAAACGAATCTTTGTTATTTGTTTTGTCAAGTGTAGCTGGATTTCCAAGATTACAGATAGACAAATGTAGAGAGCGGTGCAGTAATTACTCATAAGGAACTCTTGTAGGCTATTCAAACGTTCAAGCCATGTTGGACAGGTTCGACTAAGCGTCCAGGGGAATAACATACATTTTCATTCTGATAAATGATCAAGGACCTCACATGTAAAATCTATAGCAGGGAAGACATATTTTATCATGATGACAACGATGGCACCCAACGGCACAACATGTATGTATTCCTGTAAAGTGAATTATAAAAAATATAAGAGATTTTAAAATAGCTCAAAAAGCGTTGGTGTCAAAATGACCATTAAATACATATATAACAAGATAAAAAAGGTTTCGTAATAGTTTCTGGTACGTTAAACGTCTTTTAAAAGTTATAAAGTTCGTCCTCTTCTAACATTATACATGTGTTATACTAATTCAATTTGCTAAGCTTAGTTTAGTTTTGGGGCCGGTTGAAAATCTGTAACTGTTTCTTATGTGGGTCGCAATAAGTATTAATATTAGAATTAACATATCACTACGGATTTTGATGAAATACGAACGAGCGTATTTGTTGTTACATACAAGTTGTTCTATAAGTACTATACAGGTTGATTCTCGCTTAGTTTATAATAAATTGTTATGTAGTTGTTTAAAGTCATCCCTTAAAAAATACCAGAACTGGTTTAATTCAACCATGTTTATGAGAGAAAGTGTAAATATTTTTACGTAAAGTAAATTTAAAAAAGGCTTAAAACAGTATTAATAAAGCATATATATGCAAAAGAGTCTTGCTTAAAACAATAGAAATATCTTACTAAAAATAAGATTTTAATGCGTTGTTTCAAGTAGCACATTAGGAAATAAACGTGAAAAATGTTTCTAAAGCCAGTTAGAAAACGAAAACAGGCTATTGGAATTGGAATTTAACCAAATCAAATGGATTCTTAAAAGATATCAAGTATAGAAGATATTTTCAATGTATTTGAGTAACAACTGGTTTGAACTGTATAACAAAATATTTACAAATAAAACATAACACATATTAAAAATTTATATATATATATTATCTAAAAAAAGGGTAGGTTGATGATGGTTTCTTATTTCATATTTTTGTTTCCTCCGTATTTATCATTAGAGCACCAATCAATATTGGTCAGAAATTGTTAATTATATCATACTATTATTGCTGCGCCTACTAAAATAAACTTGGAACGCATCTGTTATTCAGTTTTACCCACAGAGTTACGTTTCTTATTTAAATGTTTAATTTAAAAAAATATATTTTCCAATCAATTGTTTTACAAAAGAAAAAATCCGTAACACACAGGACTATAAGTGAAATTTACTTGTAGTTTTAAATTTTAAGATTCAATACTAGAAGTTACTGTAGTTATTTATTAGAAATTTCAAATGGATTAGTGAGCTGTTAGCATGACTCGTTGATACTTTAGGTCACCCCCTGAAGGGAAGGGCGGAGGGTCTTTACTAACTTTATATTATGTTTGTTCAATACATCTCTGCACTCTAATGGCTGCATTTACTGTCCCATTAACTTCAAATTTGGAAGGTATCTTTCTTTATGTAAACAGGTAGACAGTTTTCTTCGGTAAAACAGCCGGAAACCTCGTTGGATTTTCCTGTACAAATTTTAAGTTTTTGGAAAAAGGGTCAAATATGCCACGGAAGAAGGATTAATGCATGTATTTATTATCGCATATATACATCTATATAGTATGTCTCGAAATAGAAAATAAAAAAACAGTCTGAGGATAGTTTCGTTACTTAGAATGGATTTATAATCTTAAATACCTTTATACCTTCATACGTTCATACATTCATACATTTATTTATATCTTCATAAATTCATACCTTTATACCTTCATACATTCATACCTTCATAAATTCATACCTTCATATATTCATACCTGCATATATTCTTACCTTCATACATTAATACCTTCATACATTTATACCTGATTTTACATCTGAATCCCCTTCTTAACTGTTCACAACATGACCTTCCTTTCTTCGCATATAAATAGACCATTTGCAACAGTACAGCAAAAAATTAAATCACTAACCAATAACAAAATGGCTGAAGTGTTTATTATAACACCTTGTTTAATATTTTGAGTTTGTGATATGAATGTTCGCTCTCCTTACATCAGTGTGCAACGTGCAAATTCGTTTTAAAGCAAATATTTTCTTGTAATATTAAAAATAGTTTTTATTTATGTTGTATACAAGTAAACTTAATTATTAACAGTGTTTAATATTTTCAACTAACTAAATGTTTTAGAAACGTATTTTTACATTTTGAGTGATTCCAAAAAATACTTGTTCATACACTCACGTTTTCTATGAAACTTTCAGAATTGGGACAGTTTTATTGTGTGAATGTATGTCTTAGCAACTATACACTAGCTTTCGTTAAGTTATTTTTTCAGTTACAACCTTTGGAACTCTAAATATTAAATGTGCATAGAATTATGTTTAAGGGGAAACTCCATCCGTCTTTTATTTTGAATATATGTAAAACTAATTCATAATTGGGGGTACGGGATTAAAAATTTCAAAATGTAATACATACAGCATTCAGAAAAAATTCTCACGCTTAAGGTTACATTTATTTTCATTGTTGCGTATTAAGAAACCCCAGCATAGCTTCTTTTTTATACAGGCATGGCTTCCACAAGCGGGAATATTGCTCAGGTTAGCGGAAGGATAGGATGTAGGCGGAAAGAAAAGGGTGAGATGGGACTGCTGCCAAATCGACCCTTCAGAGGGAAACCTCCCGTGCTCCTGTGACAGCTGGGATGAGGCTCTCAAACAGAGGACCCTCATTCTGCCCTTCAACTGGTCAACTAAACTGACATTGTGCCATGTACACCAGCCAGGTTTTTTTGGCTCACATTGATTTTCAGGTTGGGGACCAAACCCGGAGATGCTGTCCCCAGTCGCTGTTAATGGAGGGACCAAAGGTGAAAGGGAAGTTTGACATAATGGACAGCCAAAATTCTTACCATATGTAATGACAACTTCATTTGCTGTACCCAATGTCAACCTCAAAACTGGTATAGACCAGTTTTAAGTTAGTGGTTCTGTTCCTTTAAGGCAGAAAAGAAAATATTTTTGACTTTACTCTAACTATTTTCTTCTGTTAGTTCTTAAAAGTATAAAAATATTTTTATTGATGCTATTTTATGAAGGTTAAACAGATCATTAAAATATTGTAATTTAAACTCATAGGTATAACTTTCTGATAAAATGTTTTAAAGTATCATATCAAATATGATTTATTAGTAATTGTTATTAAAACTGACTCATAAATTGAAAGGTATATATTTAAAGGTTATTTATATTTAATGTTATTATGCATTGTACATAATTTGATGTTATCATTTCTATTAGTTTCTTTAACAATAATCTTTTGTATTATTTTATTTCCTTAAACGAAACGTCAAGTATCAATTAAAATTCTTTCAATTTGTAATTTTTAGTTTTGTATGGTGATGGAATTCAAACCATCCCTTTTTATGTTTACAAATCATCAAATAAATTGTAAATATAATTGATACCGATAATAATTACTTCGCTTAAGGTATACGATCTGAGCGTTTATTATTCCGCATATTTTCCGCATCTTGAGTTGATGTTAGGCTTATGGTATAAATACGATTGGGGGAGACAAAGAAATCGTAAAGATGGCAGTAAACTCTCTCTTCTGTTATGAAGACTGTCGCTATAAAAGATGTCAAGTGAATTACAGGGGACGTATTTATTCCAGGGCGCATCGTAATTCCAAACATTAACGATACTATTGATGTAAACTACTGTAATTCCCTAATGCAACTGATACCGTATAGTTATGTTTACTAATCATTTAATTAACCGTCTATTTCTAATCAGGGAAGAAGAACAACTCTAGTTGTGAAACTCTGTATACTGAGCTTCAATTTAATCTTACCTAAACCAAAAAGTGATGTTCTTTAAATTCCGGGTTGAACTACTAGTCACTTGTCATTAGTCATTAGTGATGGTCGCTTGGTGATGGAATGGTATTTATAAAATATTATAAAATCAAAATTTGTCCTTATTAGTCCTTATTATTTGTCCTTTGTTACCGGCCAACGGATCTCAAAAGATAAAACACCACTGTATCTGAATTAGACTCATTGTCATGCAAAGCATCACGAGTATGAATTTCATTGGCTGTAGACTTATGTTTATGGGCGATCGGGGATGTAATGCTCTTAGTACTCTGACCAATGCTCTTTATGTGCTCGGGGTAGTGAACAAGTAGCCTCTATTGTAACTCCTGGTGGAACGAACCTTATGAGTTGAGCCAAACAATAAAACTACAGCACAATGGCTCACCGGTTATAAACACTACTAACAACGGAGAAGATGTGAAGCCAGGCATCTTTTCAATTATATTGGTGGAATCACAATAACACACAACATTACCTTTTCTAATGTATATTCTAAAACTGTTTGAAGATAAATGTTTTGGCTAGAGAAAAGGGCGATTTTTCAAAATGAACCTTCTTTAAAGGTTAATACAAGTATGTACAGTGCGTTGCACGAGCGAAAACCCAGGCCGTTCATAAGACTAATGTTAATTTTAACATTGGGCTTATGGACAGCCTGGTTTCTCACTCGTGCAACGCACTTTATATTAAAAACTTAGCTGGTTTCCCGCTCTCCGCACAGCGGTTTATAAGCCTTAAAATTGTGAATATTTTAAAGGTTATTTGACTATTATTTTCTCTTGTAATGATAATCATTGTCACAATAAACTTACGATTATAAATGGCTGTATGAGCCAATAAGGGGTTTTTAAAGTGAATATGCCACGAGATTTTCCATACGGATGTATTAGCTTCCTTCATGGTAAAATCTAGCATATTTTAGGACCATACATGGCCATGGACGTATACTAACAAACATATAAACATAGGTACGATTTTCTTGATAATACTATCGCTTTGCACAAGTAATTAAACTCTTGAATGTCTTCTATAACGTATATAACTGTACATAATGTTGAAAATAGTGGTAAATTATATCAAAGGTTTTATATAAGTTGTGCATTTGTACACGTTACAAATCACGAGGATTTCACGATAAAACATAGTGACCAGTTGTAACTTTTTACCAACAGTATAAGGAAGTGATTGCATTACCTTATTTTGCCTAAATATTAATATTACCATTTTATAGAAGTGAGAGCTCTGAGAGCTCTGTTACATTAACAATTTTGATTATTTATTCATTCATTCCTTGTTGCGGATTAGGAAACCCCAGAACAGCTTCTAGTCACTATAATGTTTGTACTACTTATAAGAAACAATGCACATTGAATTGCTAGAAATCAAAACCACAACACTTTATTTATTTGTTTACAAAATAATAATTAATACACATATGATATTGTTCACATGTTAGCATAGAGGATCCTACAGTCGCATCTTCTACAAGCGGGAATATTGAGCAGGATACCGGAAAGATAGGATATAGCAGGAAAGGAAAGGGTGGGATGAGACGGCAGCCAAATCGACCCTTCATAGGGCCAACTCCCGTGACCCTGTGATTGTTGGGATAAGGCTCTCAAACAGGGGACCCCCAATTTGCCCTCCAACTGGTCAACTCAACTGACAGGGTACCCATGTACCCAGGGTATCCATTCTCAGGTTGGCGGGTTAGGGACCAAACCCGGAGATTCTGTCCCTAGCCGCTGAAAATGGAAGGACCAAAGGTGAAAGGGAAGTTTGTCATAATGGACAGCCAAAATACTTACCATATGTAATGACAACTTCATTTGCTGTACCCAATATCAGCCTCATAACTGGTATAGGTCAGTTTTAAGGATGTCCTGGGATATATATATGTACTTACATTTTAATTTATCTTGACGTATTATTTTTAGATACGCCATATCTTCCTTAATCCTCCAACTAAAGCAATTACTAAGCAGAGATTTGAAGGTTAGCTAAATGCTAAATATAAACAGTTCAGAATCATAAAATGATCATTTAATAGGTCATCCAACTTATTTGTTACCTTACTGCTGGCTCTACCTCACAACAACAAGTTCAACTCAAGACAGGTGCATCGATGCGCAAGCTGAACTCGGGTAGTTTTAGTTTACATATTGCTGATCAGTATATTTAAACAGAAGTACTAGACACAAAAACATACTATGTATTGTTAAATACTTTTATACCCGTAACTCTGTTGCTTTTTAAAAATACTTTTTGATTGAGTGTTTTCAGCCTATAACTGTTTCCACTCTGTATACTGCAAGGTGGCGAGTCACACGATTGCTCATTTATAAACCACCGACATGAAACCGCTCTCGGTGGCCAGTGGACACGAGTGTTGGATGCAACTTTGTAACCACGAGTCGGTGTCCATGCTCTGAATAATTACCAAGTCGGGAGGGATGAATGGATGGCTGCGAACACTTATTTTTGTACTCTATAAATTTCGAAACGAGTTGGAATCTGTCTTGAGTAATAAGAAATTATTGCCAACATTTGCCATCACTAAAAAAAGTTTTACTATGTTTAGGAAGTTAAAACTGTTAGATGGATTACTACGAACACTTAATTTTGCACTCCATTGAATATAAAATGAGCTGGAATCTGACTTGAGTACTTTTTAAGAAATGATAGTGGAAATTTTAGGTCTGATTGAGGAAAAATAGTTTCATAAATTTTCGGGATCTGGAATATGATCTCGTCTTCAGGACATAACAAACATTGCCATAACATACACTAGCAATCACTGACAGTCAATTCTAAAGAAGGATATTTCCGAGAAGTCATTTCGGATTTTTGTCTAATAGGCATCTCCCATAGATGTAAAGAATAAGAGTACAAATTCAATTCAGTAATTAAATATGATTCAATGAAATCTTTACAGTTAAAACAGAAAAAGCACATGGCAAAACTTCTTTAAATATATGGTTTAAATATTATGATTATGTTTTCGGAATATTTTATATTGTAACATTATTTAAAGAGGCTATATAAACAAAAACCCAAACTGATCGTTTTTAATCATCTGAAAAATCTTTAAACACGGGTTTATCGTTTGGATTTTACATTTAGTGAAACTTTCAAAGGCCGGATTTGTTTCCGATAGTTAAAGTATATTGGGCGACTTTCAACACAACTCTCGACACAACTCTCAACACAACACTACTCTCAACATAACTTTGGTTGGAGTTACAATAAATTCCCTCCATTATTCCGTGGTGGAGGAACGCATCAATCATACGCCAATTACATTGGTTCGACAATCGTCAGCTCATGGCAAAGGCCAGTGTTATAATAAAAGTGGTACTTTGACCTACTATATGTTCATCTATTTTTCCATACGTCGAACAATGAAAACATTTGTACAGTCAATTTAAGTCGGTTATTAAAGTAGACTGTTAAGAGGATGTTGGCGTCATAGGAACCACTGGTTAGTTGTTTGGTTAGCACGCTGAGCGGAACTAGCCAAAGATTATGTTGCGCCGTCGACGAGTTTACACAATAGTGCGCTACAAAGGTCGTGTCGATCTAAATATTCCGATCGTGGTCCTGCTTTGGATTTCATACTAAATTACGGCTGTATACTTAAGTGTAATATCTGCGTAGCGTAGTCACTGGAATAATAAGTCTGAACAATAGCTTTTTTGTTATTTTAATTTAATTTGAATTACCCACGAAGAATCGTGTATTCCACCTAGAAGAGTCAATTATTATGTCCACTTTAAAGCAGCTAACCGGGGACAATTTTACCGTCGAGGTCTGCACCCGACATCTCTTCACGAATAAACCAACATTTGTTGTTACTATTTTACAAAATGGTTATAAATGCTATTTGTTTAAAATTTTATAAAATTATATCCCCAAAGTTAATGTATTGCAAGCGCTACCCAATGCTGTTCATATAGTTTTAAACTATAAATTTCAACCGGTCCACTTTGCTACAGAAGGCGAATTTACTTTATGTGATAAATGTAAAACGTTCACAAAGCTTTGACAAAGTTTTGTTAAAACTTTGTAATCATGACTTTTGTACATTTTATTATATCTTAGATAACTTAAATTGTTGTATTAAAGTTTCTTAGTCTATTAGTGGAAAGTATTTGTACTTATAGTTTTGGTCAATATTTGTTATGTTTATTAGTAAAAGTACTAGAAAATGGATAAAGAATCCCTCACATGATATAGACATCTATAACATTTGCCTCATAAAAGAAAGCAATTGACGTAATGCAATAATAAACGAGTTCGCACGCAGCACGCTGACGTGAGGGAAGTGAATTTCCACAAACTA
This sequence comes from Allygus modestus, assembly GCA_963675035.1. Classification (NCBI taxonomy): domain Eukaryota; kingdom Metazoa; phylum Arthropoda; class Insecta; order Hemiptera; family Cicadellidae; genus Allygus; species Allygus modestus. The sequence continues at coordinate 22,535,860 of OY776116.1, forward strand.
AACATTTAAAACTCAAAACCAGTGTAAAAATATACATTTATTCCAATTTTATTGATATCTGAAAACATTGATTTTTTAGCCGTTCTGATGCGCCTGGTTTCATTTCCTGCAATTCTAGGAATACAATTTTGCGCATTATACGGTTAGGAAAAGGTTCAGTCAGGCTTGAAAGTAGGTGTGAGGTTGCTGGAGATGATAAAAGTACTCTAACAAAGGAATAACAGGCTTTTCTCGTGTAAAACCCCCATAAGACAACGTACTGTGTTTAGCCGATATACATTTTCTTTAATAACTCACTAAATATTTATGCTATAATGACGAGAGAGGGCTTCAAACTTTTGCTTCACTAATTCATGCATTAACTTTACGTCCGGGGCTTTTCTGACCCTTTTTGGACCCAAAAACTCGAAATTTTAAAGAATAATCCCCAAAAAAGGGGTTTAGAGTTTTCCGATTGTTTTCCCCAACGATCTTGTCCAACCGATTATAGAAAGGAACGTCCCTACCAAATTTGAAGTAAATCGAACAAAAAATACGACCGCTAGAGTGCATACACACACACATATATATATAATTTTGAACGACCCCCCAAAACGTGTTCAGGGGGTCACGTTGAAACTTCTATGGTGATCCCGGGCTTAAGTTTCACCATGCGGGTCATACTAATAGTTCACTTTCCATAGGAAATTCACTAATAAATTATAATAAGTCGTTACAATTATTTTAATACTTCAGTTGAATGGAAAACATTAATTGACAATGAAGCAGATAACAGTTTATGTTTATTTGAGTCAGGTTTTGAGAAAAATGCTCATTAAGGAAAAGTACAGAACCACTCGGTGATATGATTGTTTTTAACTTCAAACGTTTAATTGTTATTTTATTCGTCAAACTAAAATCAATGATGAAGTATCTTTAACATAGCTCTAATAAAATATTTATTACCAGTCCATAATTTCCCTATCATAAATTCAGTGTGATTGTCATCGCATTTAATAGGTTCAGTTTTAGCTTTTTATTCTATTTTTTATAATTTTCAAACTATGATTTTCAACAAAATCCATTATTAAAATCTAAAATTTATTTCGTTTGATGTATTTTATAAATCACTGTAAGAGTAAATTTATCGAAGGATGGGATTCATTTTCTTCAGGAACTTAAAATGTATTATATTTAAGCCTAAAGCTACGATTACTATTGTTGATAATACATCAGTTCTAAATTTAAAATATTGAAATAATTATTTGTTCAACTACATATTGGATTTTAACTTTCTTCTATGAGATATTGGTTTCAAAACTCCCCAAAGTACAACAAATAATAAGAAACAGCACGGAAAGAAAACAGACGATTAAATTCATATCAAGATAGGTATATATGAGTCTATTAACATTAGTTATTCTACTGTCTTGGCATTTTAGACCGAAATAAATATGAATTGCCTATAATTTAAGTGGTTTTAACTTACCGTGGTTTGTAGCTGGGTTTAATCAATGTAGCGAATCCTAAATTGACACTTTCATTCACCTCGAATGGAAATATGAGTTCTTTTATAACCTAATTAATATTTGAACTTCATGTAACACATTACATGCTGCCTTAAAACGAGCAATGGTTGATATTTCTTAGGATGTAAACATTTTACTAAGACCTAAAGCGAGAAACACAATAGAAAATGATTCTAGAAATGTTATAACTAAAAATAAAATTGTTACTGCTTAAATCGTATTGTAGAAGTTATGTTTGTGTTTGAATATACCGACCAAAGCTAAACATGAAATCAGCGTTTAGTTAGCAAATAGATTGATTAGCCTACAAGATTAATATGTCTTACATATTATACCTGTCGAAATAGATTGTTTCAAACTATCTTATCCGGGGGGCATTTACCATCTTGTATCTTGTATCTTGTGAGTACTGTGTAAGTGTCGATATATCTTGTTTTAAAAAGTATTTAACTGCTTCATGTGGTTTTGTAATTGAATGTAACTCTTTAATGAAAATAATGTTGATTGTATTCACCATTCCAGCCGAATTTCCAACAAAGGATACTTGACTTCTGAAGGTGGCATTTTTATACCCGAAATCGGAATGAGAAAATATACATATAATAACCACAAAACTAATTCATTTAACAACCAGAAATATTAATTAAAACACATCTGAACATTTTTATCCTTAAACGTGAAACAATTTTATTAGTTTTTTTCATTAGTACTCCATAAATCTAATAAAATCTTTAATTTCCCCCTTGTCAGTAAAGTAAATGAACACAGCCGTAAGTCCAAACTGAACGACTTCTTATGCTTGGAATTGGCTCTAAATATAACCATCCTCCCATTGAAACGGGAGTAACGTTTCATTAAATTATCTTTGAAAAACAGACGGATCACACCAACCAAAATATAATTTGGGTTTGAATCCCAAAAAGGGGTTTTTGGTTTTCCCGCATACAATTTTTATTGAAATTAAATTTTAGTTTACTATTCGATTCAGTTAAAAAACAAAAGAAAATAATTTGGGGTTTTGATTACTACTCAATTGGTTACCGAGATATTGAACGAGCTAAACACAGTACGTTGTTCAATGTGATTCTTACGGAGAATAAGTACAATTTTATATCTTGCTTATGTATAAACATATTTCGATAAAACTTGGTAAATGACTTTGTCTGGTTGAGATCTATAAAATCCGCATAAAATGCCATCGCAGCAGGTGACCTTCAGACGAAGTCATATCTAAACATAATACTGTAATGGACATTGTAGCATCCCTTGTTATTCTTGTGGAAAATAAATAAAATTCCACATTACACCTCCCTTATTTAAGAATATAATTTGATGAAACTTGGTATGTCCCTTCATGCGGTTATAACATTTTAAGGATTTTGGTTTTCTTGGTTAAATTATAAATATTTTAAACCACTTTACTCTCTGTCAGAATTTTTCATCATTATTCGCTTAGCTTAATGAGATGACCCTGGAAATTAATTGAACTTTACACAAGAGTTTGTAGCAAAATATAACCTTTTAATACAGATAAATAAGTTGGTCAATAAAATTCACTTTAGTAAATAATGTATCATTCAAACATGTTCTAACTTCATAAATTAAAATCAGAGGCATCTGTGCTATATACCACTTTAATACACACAAATTCTATTGTAAGCACAGAATGCAAATGAACTATAACTCTTAACTCGATAAAATATACAGTCACTTCACTTTGCCATGGGTCAAAGTCCATCAACACAACTTATTAAGTACACAAGAATACAAATTTCAAACAAAACACACAATTTAGATTATTATAAGAGATTCTGAGTGGGGGCTATTAGTCCATAATTATATGCCCCCGTCACTCAGAAAACTTCCTCAAAACATATTGTTATTCAAACCAGCTAATAAACGATCATATCAACGATTATTATATTCAATTGTTACACAAATAAAACAATATTTAACAATAGTACGCTTAAACTGCTTTTAGCCCTGTTACTATTATTACTCCAATAACTTAACCTTGCATATAATGCTTTGGATTATGAACACAAATATCTCATTATTCACTCATTTATTTCAGATAGAGATTAAGCATAGTATCAAACTATTACTACTTTTATATACACATATTATACATTTTTAATCTAGCCTATAGGTCATTCTTTAAATAAAACTCGTATTTACAACTTTATTAGACAACTGACACAATTATATCTTGTCTGAGAGATCGTAATTTCTTTAAATCTATCTCTTATTAAACCTTATTTAATTTTGCTTTATTTTAGCAAGCTTTACTCTTTAAAATGCTTTTTTAAAATTTACTATTATTATTTAAAGAATCCTTATTCCTTGACTTTAGGACACCTTCTGTAAGTTTCTTTTAAAGAAGAGCAGCAAAATTAGCAGAGGACAAAGTCTTTCACATACTACCGAAGCTAGAACTCTGTGATCCAGAGTGGTGAATGTCACCCGTGTTATGTCAGTCCCTTGAAGCCCCGTGATCCCTCGTGTGGTCGTGTGGCTCCGTGTCGGTGGTCCTCCTGTAGTGCTCCCTCCTGAAGATCCTTGGGACAATCCTCCGGACGCAGACCTCTGTAGGACATCTCCGAACTCTGGCCGTGTGGACACCCTCCCGTTGATGGTGTAGGCTCGTCAACTTCTCCTCGCGGATGAGCAATAATGAACTTGGTTGGAAATTGATCAAAACTAGATAGAAAATTTTACGATCCTAAGTGTAATTGGGCTTGCTCAATCCAGCCCCTCTTCCTCTCAACTCTTCGCCTCTTGCATATCCTCTCCTGACTGCCTCTCCTCCATAGTTTTTTCCCCTCAAATATCCATAATTTACCCAACTTCTCTAAGCCTCACCTACTCAACCAATCACGTCCATCGCTACACTTGCTGTCATTCGTGGCCGTAGTGGATCAGCATTCCGCCGCCATGATGGAATGTTTAGGTAAACCTTAGGTGATACTTTATAATTCAACTGCATGGCCACATACCCGTTTACATTTTGTAACTGAGTCCTCATTTCCTGTTGTTTCCAACTTCAATTATTTGAACTCCCTAACTTTGTAGTTATAATTATGTACATTATTTAAAAAAATTGTATATAGGGATTATATTATTTAAGGTTTATAATGATTACGTTATATTTATATTTACATGAAAATCCTAATTTTACTCGTGCTCCTTACAGCAAACCTGCGTAATAAGGCCAGTGTTATTCTTATGGAGGACAAATAAAATTTCATATGGATCACTAATTAATCAATATATTTTGATGTAACTAGCTCAAGTGGTACATTTGTTGGAGAGTATATATATATATAAATTACATATATTTATATTTGCATTGAAGATTTCCTTCGTACATAGGTTTGCTGCGACGGGGATATTGTGCACTTTTATACAAAAATATTTCTAGTATTAGTTTTTTAATTTATGCTCTAACGTAACATATAAACGCATTTTTAAGTTGATTGTACCATTCATATTGTATCAAGGCAGTTTACTGCATAACGTGACTGGTGCACTATGCAAATTCTATTTATATTATTGTAAATTGTAAGGTTTAGTTTTATTTTGTTTTGTGTTTTGATCATAACTGTGGCCCAAAAGTAGAAACATGCTTATGTTAACGATGTTATAAATAGTTATCTTATTAGTAGCCATTTTCACTGAAAATAATATGTATTACTTTATCTGAATCAGGTGCTCCTAAACGAATAATATTATTAACAGGGTTCACTCGTAGTAATAAATCTTTATCACGAACACTCCAGTACCCCAACTCTATGTCATCCGTCAATCAAGCCCAACTTGACCACTCTCTCATGCATATTCATCAGAATGTGGATGATAAAAGTCATCATCAGCCTATCTAAGCGGTGGTCATCAGCTCCACTCATTACCAGCACTCGTGCTGACCCTCGCTTTAAGCTTTAGTCCCCTCTGGAAAACATTTGACTAATAGCATAGTCTCTGTTTCTCATTTATCACATGGATGGTCCGTCATTAAGTATTTAATTGGAACTTTTTACTAATTATTATTTAAAGTATTCAAAATATTAAGGAAACAGCTCAACAAAGTTAAAACAGTGTTTGCATAAGTTTACTGTTGTTCAACCACATAGAAAGTCTGACGGATTAATTTGTGATGTCATGTTTTGCAAACCCTACCATCAAGAAAATATACTTACGATAAGCTATGATAACAGTAATAACACCACCTTTCCATTTACTTTGCAAGTGTTAAGCCCAATAGTGTGTTCCTATCCAATCATTATAATGTACTTGAAAAAACAAAAAGGAGTTTTGGATAAAAGTGAATGTAGTTGGAATGCACTGGAGCCCCTTTTAAATGGAATGCTTGTAAACAAACCTTCCCGCAGTTAGCAGAGGCCATGGTTAAAAAAACAAATTAAAAGAGTACGTATTTTAACCCTCTAAGAAATAAATTAATAATTAATATTAATTTGAAAACTACAACCAATATTATAAATATTAATTGTAAAAAATTTGGAGCAATTCTTTTTAACTATCTCCATACTATATAAATATCAATAAAAGCTTGGAATTATTACAGTTTGCAATAACAGTCTGACCTTACTACCATCTGATATCATCTGATTTAGTAATCAGAAAACTCTTTTATTAAACTTGTTGAGTTAAGAATTATCTAATTTTTGTACTATTTAATTATTATTTCCCATTCTAAAAGTCTCCTTCCTCCTTTATTTCAAAAGCTAATTTTTCTTGTTTTCCCTTATCCAGTTTTAAAGTCAATTGTTTACACATATTTCTTATCAAGACACGTAAAAGTGCGGGAATGTCTACGATAAGAGAGGGGATAGAAATATTCCACAACAGAACATCCCTAATCCAACGTCCCATATAGTTTAGTGGTCTTTCAGATAGTTGCATAAGATTTCTCTCTTGGCCGATACCCTTTACCACGCCTTGCGTCCCTTCCTTTATAGAGTAGTAGGTAATAGAATAAGGGAAGATTTTAGGATTTGAGTTGAGATTAAATTCCACGTCCGTTACTAAGCCAGCATGGAACAAACAGTAACTGTAATATTACTAAAGGGTTCCTTTCCTAAGTCAGTTGTAAATACAATCTGTTCCATCCAATATTAGACAATAACATATTTTATTCGGTATATAAAAGTACGTCCTATACAGCAACTAGCTTCTAACTAAGTACATATTGTTTACCTTACTCCAATATAAAGATAATCATTTTTGATATTATGGTTCTTTTTAGTGGATTTAATTAGTGATCTGGATTTTTAAGTTTTTGCCAAGCAAAAGTATCAATTACCCTTGCACTACGATTATTCAGCAACCCCGAAATGTTCTCAGGTGTTTTCTAAAATAACCCGAGCTCGTAAAACATCTTGTTAATCAACAATAGTCATTACGGCCCAATTAGCAAACAACGGCACCTGAGACTGAAATAAGCCTTAATTGCCCTCATCTCAACCGTTTATTCCCCAACTTGTTAAGGCTATTCTGAAACTAGGCTATACTAATTCATGGATAACATTAGAAAATTTGGTAATCAACACAAGTTACACGTATGTCAAATTTTGATAGCTTAATTTGAAACTAGGGTGCATAGCTGGGAAGGCAACGGTTTTCATTGGTTTTTATGAGAGTTGGAATTTACCCAATTAGGAAAAATCACATTTTTCAATTCAAATCCACTAAGCCGATTTTTCATGAGAAATTGCGAAGGATTAACATCAGCATTGTGATAAAAAACACATCTTCTGTATTAACTTTTGAGATTACGTTAATTCAAAATACACCCTTTTTAATTCAGTTAATTTCTTCACTTTATCATATAAAATAATATTATTTTTTATCCTTGATAAGGCCTGTGTAAGTTATAACTTTACATATTTATTTACATAACAAGTGTAGTTTGTCTAGTAATCAAAGGAAGTCCAAGAGTGTTCATTCAGTTAATGGAAATAATAACAAATAAATAATATCGTGATAAACTTAAATAATTAGTTTTACACGTACCAAAAATTGGTTGTTGGGCCTTATTGTCACATTTTAATGCATAAAATCCTGGATGTTATCTTAACTATTTTATGTACATTAATGAACTATCACTATTCAAAATTGAAACCCAACGGAATTCAAAAGTTGTATGAATCTGCTACGAAACAAAATGGGTAATTTACTTAGATTCAGTACCAAGAAGCTTCTTCATTCCTACAACGTTTGTGTTGTTAATTGTTTTTTTCTCTCTCACAATATTACATAAATACACAATTTTTGTCCTTGGAGGGAGTAGTGTATCTTCCTTGCAGTCTGGCTCGGGTGCTTGGGAGGAAGGGCCCTTAACCGACGGTCTCCGGTCTGCCGGGCTGGGGGACGAACCGTCCTGGGGCCCCCGGCCCCTGTGAGGTTGGAGACTATATGCGATGGCGGTCCCTGTCTGGTGGACTTAGGGGGACGTTAGAGGGCGAATCGTCATGGGGTTCTGTCGCCCACAGCGCCCGGGAGCTATGTAAGGTTCTCTCTCCCTTTCTGGAGCGAGGCAGACTGACCCCGTCCTACCACCTTTCCTGTCCCTCTTTTCCCTCTTTCCGGTGGCTACATGATATCCCAAAGGGAGATATGCCTATGCCGGGCCTTCTAATCCCCCCATAAACATACAACAAACAAACAACGCTGTTTCAATTCCAATTATCACATACAGTAAACTTATCACGGATGAAAATTAAATGTTTATAAATCTAACTTTATTTTAAGAAGAATCACTTTCAATGTAGGGATATTTTTATCACTGCCCTTCCACATATTGGTGGTAAAGCAGATAGGTTGTAAATTGTAGGTTTATATAATATCCATCTGTTTAAGGTTGCGTGTTTGAGTTAAAAAGACAAACCTTATGGTTTAGTACAAATAAAAAAGTTTGCTAATGCCTTTAGCGCTTTTGAGAAAATATTTTAACAACAATGTTGACTGTAGTTTTAGGAAAAAATACTATTTCTAAACAAGTTCATTTTTTAGTCTAGACAGCACTATAATATTATGTCCCTAGGACGTAGCTCTTGATGTATTTACCTCTTAGAAATGCTAGTTTAGTGCTTGATTTAATTTAATTAAATTAAACTATAAATTTTATTTTAAAGTTGAATGATACGAATCTCTTGTCGTAGAACTTATAATTGATGTATCTCCGATCACCAAGTAGGCCTAAAGGCTAAACCTTTACAGTCACCTTTTTCAAGATTTTAGATTGCTGGATTAGGAAACCTTGTTACAGCCACTAGGCACGTCTTCCACATGGGAGTATCAGACAGGTCACCGAAAGGAGGGGAACTAGCAGGGATGGAAAAGGTGGGACGGGAAGAAGTTGCTAATCAACCTTTTATTGAGCACACCCGCGACTTCTGTGACAGCTCTTAATCTGCTCTGCCCTCTGTCTGACTGAAAAGGTATCCATGTTTATCACCTAGGGACAACAAATATTGGGGAAGGTGTTTCACCTCCCTTCTGTCTACAAACATAAAGAGGCCAAGGTCAAAGGAAACCTTGTCAAAATGGATTAAAAGGGCTAACCACATGCTATGACTTCATTTGCTGTAAAAGTCAATCTCGTAACTAGTATGAACCAGTCTGAATGTCTTGGGACTGACATGCAACATCTAAGGACAAGATGTCCTCTATTTCTGCATCCATCACATATTCGCATACCGTACACTATACGTATTAACATCATTCTTAGCTGAAACAGCGTCGCCCCTGCAGGTGTTTGCGTCTGTTCGCTTCACATATTCCGTCCAATCCACTTAACAGCGTTAGCCTGCGGCAGTCTCTGCATCTTTCATCCCTTGTCAATCTGTCCCCAGCACTCGCTTAAGTCTTGTAAACAACCAGAGGCAAGGAGATGAGTCTTGTATGTCCTCGCGAGTCCGTTGGTTTAATATTTCATTCCCTTTCCTTCGTGAGAATAGCGTAAGGTCACTTATATTGACCAGGAACGTTAGAAGGTTTTGCAAATTTATAAAGACTACATCCCTAGTTGAGTAAAATTGTAATAATTTGTATTTGAACTTTCAAGGGATTCTAAATTATTTCAAAAACACGTCACCCAGAAATAAAAGTTTCATACTTTAACTTAGTGTTATTTTATACCACCTGCGACATTATATTTATTTGTTTTAGTAGCGTGATACGTGTTGTTGCAATTAAACAGGATGGTCTCACAACATTACAAAGTACATTTACACTTGCACTATACTTACATACAAGACAACATACAACATATACACAAAAGATGGTACAAGGCCTACTATCTTGCCTCTTAAGATCTTTTGTGTATATGTTAATGTCTTGTATGCAATCACAGTGTAAGTGTAAGTAAAGTCTTGTATGTAAGTAGAGTATAAGTGTAAATATACTTTGTAATGTTGTGAGACGTATTTTATTCATCCTGTTCAATATAATTATAATACAAATTTAAATCTCTCTTTTACTTATTACTTCTCGTCAATTAAAAACTAAAATTTTCAATAATAATAAGAGTTCGTCCAACGTCTTACTCTTATTATGTTTGTTTAAAGCAATAATAAGTGATGTAGGTGAAATATTGAATAATGATGTTCGATAATTACTGCTGTTTTGTTCTTAAGTTTTAAATTGTATTATCATTTAAAGATATTTTAGTTAAACCAGATTTTCCTAAGAGCCTTGCCTGTTCTCCTGATTTCAGTTTTACAACCAAATTAACTCACATATAAAATCAAATTCTAATATTAAAAATATATTTTATTTGGAATACTTTTATTTCATCTACGGTTCTAAGAGAGGTTGAATTAAATACCAGTATTTGCCCTCAGATTTCCACACCGAGACCTTTCATTCATCGTTCATGGGTTGCAGCCCAATCGTTTTCTCAAAAGTTCCTGGCACAGTTTAAATTCATACAAATCAGCAATTTACTTGCAACAATATAAATCGCAGATGGTCAGTCTCACGATGACTCATTGATGAGCCACAACATGAAACCGCTCTCGGGTGATAACCGGACTCCGGTGTATGATACAACTTGCCAACCACTGATACTGGTCCACTACTCTGCACCTTGAATAATTAACCAAATATCTCACGAGGTACGCAAATAGGAGGGTGAGAATACTCTTGAAAAACAACTAATATTTGTTAGTAAAAATCTTTGCAAATGTCACAAAATGTAATCGTTATGTATTACTTGTGAGCCGACGAGTTACCTGACAAACGTACACCATAATTATATAGAGGTATCATGAAGTAAAAAGGAGTGGTAATTTACTAGAAAATAGTTCAAACTGTATATTGTAATAATTTAATAGACTCATTTGGTTTTAATTATTATTTTAATTCTCTGAATGGTGTAGGTTATACAAAAACCATTTACATATATATTTTTAATATGCAATTTTATTTTCCATAAACTGTGCAGTTAAAACTAATTTGTTTATCTGGTCTTAGATGCTCCAACTATTTTAGCAAGAGCCACTTTTGACTATATAATCAGACGGCCAGGTTATCCCTAAGGCTAAGACAAACTATAAATGATACACTCGAGTCCACCCTACTCATTAGAGAGCGACCCCTTCGGTCCAGCCTCGACCGCAGAAGCCTCAAGCTCAGGATTTAGCTGAGGATTTAGGTTTGTCCTCAACTCTCATCTTGCACAATGTTTATGACTGACAACTTCAATTGTGCTTCAACTATGTTCGTTACACTATTATCCAACTCCCTAAGTACCCGAAAGTAGGATCAGCTGAGCAATCCTAAACTTTTATTGTTAGTAGGCTCAATACGGATGTAACGCCATTTTCCATTATCGAAATTCCAATAAAATAGGTATAAAAGTAGATAAAACTCTATGTACAGTATAATGCCTTAAAAATGTGAAGGCGTAATCACCGATAAGATATTAAGGTCAAAATGAGGTTCGGTATCAAGTTATAAATCTATTGAAGGCCACAACAAAATTTTCAACTTATTATTTTTATTTATAGGATACAGAAAAGATTTTTATGTAAAATTGTTCCAATATTTTTTTCTACAACCTATCAAAGTTTTATGCTGGACATTTATTTGACAGCTTGCATTTATTTGTCATCGGGCTATTATTCAATTATGACCCTAAAACATACAACAGGCGTATTAACACACAAAATCAAAAACAATAATTTGAAGTTTTACATATTTATATATAATTTGTTCAAAAATAATTTTCAGAATTATTTTTGGGGTTTCTACTTGAATAAAACAACAACTATTAAGCTTATATTTGTTCGAATCTAATAAATATTCTTACAATAATTAAAATACCTTTCTAAAGGTGTGTTTAGTTTTCCCTCCATATTACAAAAAAACGATATTTTAATTAAAACTCGGAGCACTAGGGGTAGAGCTAGGTATAAATGTCCTATTATTTTATCCTTTTATTATAAATTAATCTTACATTAAATTAAAATCAACTGTAAAACCAGGCATGCTTTGAGAATGATATGTACTAAAAACAAAAATAAATATCTATTCAAGGTACTTCGATGTTTCCTATTTATATTTAAGGAAACTAAACATTTCAATATAATTATATACACGTCAATTCATGCGTAGTAACTTACTATTGATTTTCGCGAATTATATGCTACAGCCAAGTATTTGGCGTACAAATCTCACTGTTTTGTTTTAATCACAGTATTTAAAACTTTACAAGAATGTCCGAACTTTTGCAAAGGATCAGGCCTTACTTAAGTTAACAGAGGGTTATGAAAAAAGCAGGTTTTTTCAATAAACTTTAAGTTTTTACAACTACTTGCTCCAAATCCATGCTTGTTGTAAATACAAAGGCAGCAAACTGCTGTCGTTTAAGAGGATTTAAAAGGTTTAATTCGGATGTATTTATAAATAAGTATTAGAACATCACTAGATGTTATCCATTGGATTGTAAAAAAATGTTTCTTAAATCATTTCCAGCACACATTATAAATACACCAAGCACATTAAAAATAATACAATTCAATAATTTTTAAATTAATTTATACTAATATTTAAGTTCCAGGTGTTCTGAGAAACGTTGACTCGGCACCCCCCATTTAATTATATGAGATTGGTGGATATAAATAAAATAAAGATACCCCTATGATTAAACTGCAAATAATAAAACATTACGAATGAAGAAATTTAATAAAATGATATTAAATATATTATTATCAGAGGTGATTAGTTTGATTTTCTTTTATATCCTTACAACGATTAATATATTATTGAATACGGTAGAGACCAGGTCTAGAAATGTTACTGGTTTTAATATAAATTAATTAAGCCTTTAAAATCTGATGAAGTGGTTGCTATAACGAATTTATAGGCCTAACTTTAAGACAGGGTGTGCAAACACGACAGGAAGAACAGCCGCCCATTATAGCGGTCCACTCGGACCCGCCTCATCGTAGGCTGTCCGGATTATGTTCCCTCCCCACCCTCATCTTGTACAGTGTTAACAACTGCCAGGCTCCGGTGTGCTTTAACTTTGCTCATTACACAGTCATGTCTACAACCCAGAACTTACAGCTGTAACAGAGTAGCTCGATGATGCTAGTTAAATGTACAACAGTTTAAGAAGTGGGCCTTATTTTTTTATTATTACAAGGGTATTATTAAAATTGGTAACGTATTACAAAACGTTACTTCATTGCTATAAAACAGAACATAAAGGCTCTGTTGTACCCAGGGGCCGCGCAGCGCCAGGCAAGTTTGCACGATTTCTCTTTATAGTTGCTTCATAAACCCTTTAATTAAATTAAAAGCAGGTTATATAGTACTAAAGTAGCTTATAATTTATCTTCTACTTTTTGAATTATTTCGATTGAGTTGCATTTACAATCCCTTTTAATTTAAAAACTTTGTTCAAACTACAACATCTTACGACAGAAACATTATTTTGAAATTCTAAAAACTAGCACAAAGTTCTTCTATCACATTATGTTTTAAGTGTGTTGATAACATAACCATCGTAGCCATAAACAAAACCCCTGCAAACCTCCGCATTTTTCTTTTCTCTATCTTCACAGTATATTTTCACGCGGCGGCGAAGATTTTTCTGTAGGGTAGACCGGAGCCTTAAGTAAATAGCGTGAAACGTTTTTAGAGGGTCACGTTAGGAACTTCTATGGTGGTTCCGGGCTTAAGTTTCACTGTGCGGGTCATGCTAATAGTTCACTTTTCCATAGGGAATTCATTAAGAACTAACTTTTAACCTTAACAAATATTTGTGAGGTATTAGCACTCGGTGAACGCTCGTTATGGGCTGATAAACTGATAAAATATTCAAAAAAATAAAACCATAAATCTGTTGGTTGTTAGTTAATTCGTCCGTGAGCAGATGTTAGACATTAAGTTGAAAAATCCTTCCTTATAAAGGTATTTTTATACTGTATTTTATATAAATGTATTGATCAATACATTTAATGAAGGAATTTGTTTAGAAACTAACTTTTCGGAGATATTTTCATGGATCTTCCTTGTAGGCTTGAAGATAGTCTATGACTATGCTACTGACTTATCGTGAACTAAAGAAATGGCAGTTCGGACATCAGCATCCGTGCGTGACTGTAGCATCAGTTTCGTTTTTAAAGAAAATGTTGGTTTGTTTGAATGTCGTTTTTAGTGTTTTTACCGTTTTGTCGACCTCAGTGTGAATGCAGTTTGATGTTCTGTAGGATCTGAAGAAAGGTAACTTGTTCCCGAAACAATCTTTATTCGATGACTAGATTACATAGAACCAATCGACAACCTTAAGTTTAAACTTTTTACGCTTTTTAAGCTTAAACTAAGTTTAAACTTTTGAATCGTAGAGAACTGCATTTTGTCATACATTTTTCGTTCTCCTAATTAACTAATTTTGAGTAATTTACATTTTTTAATCAGTTTTTCGTTGTAAATTGCAATATTGTTCCCCCGCCTCAAAATTCAAGTAATTTACTACCCTTTGGGGTTGTAATTCCTTTTACGCCCTTACGCAATTCTTAATGACAATTTTACACCTTAAGACATGCCGTATGGGATGTTAAGCCGCTTTTATAACCATTGTAACATTTTGAAGTGCATGTTAAACATTTATCGGTGTCTTAGAACTTGTATTGGTTGATATTTCTGGGGTATAAACGTTTGAGTATGACCGAAGGCGGAGAAACGCTAGCGAATGTGTTTTTAAGAATTTAATAACACGAATAAAATCTTTTACAGCTCTAATCGTATTGAGAAAGTCATGTTTATGTCTTCAGATAAGAACTTTCATCAAATATGAAACTTGAGAGTACTCATCAGTGTAATCTGACTTAGTTATTATGACTTTTATAAGACCACATATAAATGACAATACAACAGTTTAAACTTACGTTAGTTAAACTAAAGCAAGTTATGATCCAATCAACTTATGGTTGGGTTTTAAATTTTAAATCTCGAGCATTGGATCTTAAAATTTTTGTAAATGTTAAGTTTAAGGTTATCTCTCAAAAACTTAATGCAAAGCTAATAGAATAGTCTAGAATAAGAATAATAGTTCTTGCTATTAATTATTGTTATTAGTGCTATTTAATCTATTTATAATGCAACATCAATTTTTTAAAGATGATATTGCCTAATCGTATTGCTTTTTAAGGTGATAAATTTTCAGTCCTGATTATAACCCATTAATATAAACAATCTTGTAGAAAATAGGGTACAAATGCCGGATTCCCATTAGTACTCTTGTATCAGAGACAAAAAGCTACTTAATTTTAAAATATCACATATCTAAATATTTTTGAGATTATAAATATATCAATGCGATGATTCACTTTCAAAAAATCTTTATCTACTATATACCTATGAATTATTTTAACAAATAAATGGAAGGACGTAGAAACAAAGCAAAATTGTTCAGTAGAACATCAGCGTTATTGTTCTTCTTGAAGTGCTCGAGCTATTAGGACCCCATACCCTAATACCAGACCTGCATCACATTAAGGGGAGGGGTGGACGCTAGGATTGCCGTCACAAATTCCCCGTCGCCTTGCCCGAGGCGTATCACTGACAGAAACTGTCGACCAGCTGTGATAATCACCAGCGGTAGCAGTGGTCGACTGGCTTTGGCTTGGCCATCAAGTGAAACTACGTACATCCGGGTTCTTATTACAGTTGTTCTTCCATGATAGTGTAAATGAAAATCAACTAATCAAACTAAACAATGTTAATAATAAATTATATTATTTCGTAATACAATTTGTACCATATTTGGATCATTTGAATTAATTTTCCAATTATTTAATCAAATTTAAAGTAAGAAGTATAAAAGACCACGAATGGTCAATAAATAGTTTCATGAGGTAACAAGATAGTTGAAACAAGTGATTATCACAGTCACAGCTGAGAGTCCGAGCGTCTAGCGAGAACGGGTCGACCAGTTTATTGTAATTATGTTTTGTATGTTATTTTCATTTTATGTTGGTATTATGGTTGGATTTTTTAATTGTAAATATAAATATAAGTATTTCACGTGGAACTATTTCTGTTCATACATCCAATAAATAACTATTTTTGACTTGACTATGTGCTATTTTCTCAAACCTTTCATAAGTAGTTGTAAATATTAATACTTAAGTAAGTAAATAATACAAAACAGTAACTCAATTATTACATGAACGTATTCACTTCTCCCTAAGCTGTAGAATCCCAAAAACCTAATCAATCTACTAAAAAACTCCTTATAAAGATACTGGTAGCACAACAACCTGAGCAACCACCCGTTCACAGTTTACAAATCACTTCGCAAGCTCCCACCCGACACAACAGCTGATGAAAATCACAATCACAGTTATAAATCACTGCGATTTCTTAGTAGCAATCACACTTTGACCTGTGAGTGTGAAATCACTGCTAGTCACATCACTAGTCGTGTCCGAGATCCTCCCACGAGTCCTGGTCAACATGCTACTTCTCTTCACTTGAAGGGCTAAAGAGATACTGATGAGATACCGAAGAAAATATGAATCAACGGACTACGAATTCCTTTTAAAATCCTAATTCCTAATTTTGAAAAAGTATTAGAATTATGGGGAAATTTAAATTGCAAAAAGCTCAGTCTAAGTCATGTTTTGTATATTAGTTTTAAAGATCTGAAAACCATTCCTAGGTCTAATATTTCCTGTACTATCTGTTTCATGTGGTATTAAGGAAAAGTTATGATTTTAGTTTTAATTTAGTTTAATAAACCACAATTTGTATCAAAACGTACAGGTGAATTTATTTTAAGCTAAATCCTTAACAATCAGTTTGAACTGTGCCAGTGTAGTAAAATTCGAATTAAAATGGTCAAAGGTATCAGAGCACTGGATTTAGAGAAGTTGTTTCCTAATTTGGAGCGAGGTATTTTAAATTCAGATATATAATAATTAGGGAATAACGACGGTACAAATTTATGATTTTTATTTCGTAAAAATTTGTAATGCAAATCAAATATTCCCATGACATAAACATGTTCATAATACACTACTTTGTCCTCGACGTCTAGGTTGATTTTTTACAGTTTAATTTAGCTGGTGGTATATCGGAATATTTAGCTGGACGTGTGTCGGAATGGAAGTGAGTTAAACAAATTATTTTAACCTTCCTACACAACAAAAAGGTTTCATTGACAACTAACACAACTTTAGTTTTGATTAATATCAGACTTTCAAGATTACTTATTAGTAATTTATTAATAGCCATTTTTACTACCACATTCACTTCCACAAATTCTACAAATGATAAAGATAAGTGTTGAGGTTGGCAGGGAACTTTATTATCCAAGTAAGTAACATGTTAAACCCATTCTAACTATTTCTGTTTATTAAATTTTATTATGGTATATAATTACCAGAATCTTTGTATTTAATTAATAAAATTGACTCTTTTCATTCAATTTTTCCATTTCAAAAGTATACATATCCTGGTACATATGTGTGAGGGTGGAAAACGGAAATTGAATTAAACCATGTGAAATAAATGACCTCACTTTAAGCCACACGTTCGTGACTGGTATGGGATGACGGGCGGCAGAGGTGGGGGTTTGATTAAAATATTTATCTTGGGATGTGTGATGGCGGAGGCGTGATGACGACATCGACTGTAGGGCTGATGGAGGGCCGTTTAGTCCCTGTCCTAACTGGGAATGATAATTTTGACTACATGTGGTAAAATGAAATATTTATATGAAAATGCATCGTCTAGTTTGGAATTGTTTTTAACTAGCCGATTAGTTAAATGAATTGTAAAAAATGTCATATTGATTTAAACTAGATTCTACTATCTGTATCCTCTTGGATGATGATCGGTCTTACGGGTCGAAATCGATTGCCTCTAACCATCTGTTATGTATATGTCTTGTATATGAGTACAGTGTAAGTGAAAATATATTTAGAGGTGTTGTAATTCGTTTCCTAAACGTGTTTGATTGTTTTTGTTTTAATATAAAAAACAAATGTTTGCACACCTAATGTCAGTGTGCTGCGTGCAATAGTATATTTCGCACCAATGGCCGAAAGTGGGGTTTTGCTGGCCCGAGATCGTGTTTTATGACCGAGACGAAGACAAGATCAAAATCGTTCGAGGGCAATGCAAAACCCTTTCGGCAGTGGTGTGAACGCTATTTTTTACCATACTATAATCATTAACGGGTTAAATGTGATCGGACATAATACATGAGAAGCCTCATGCAATCTCGGATCAAAAACAGTTAACCAATAAACAAATTATCGATAGTACAATGTTTTGAATTTTATTGTTATTTGTTCCAGTGTTTCAACCAAAGAACCCAAAATAGTATGCACGTATTAACCAGGTAACGTCGTGTACGCTTGAAAACAAGTTGGCAACACTGGCTAAATAGATCAGCTGACTTTCGGCCCTTGGGCGGAAAAACTCTTTCGGTATTCAAATGACGTTCCGAAAACAGGTGATTACAGCGTAGTGTGGTGAAAACTCATTTTAAACTACTATTAAATAATGCCCGTTAAATAGAGTCGTTATTCCCTACATTTTATACATTTTTATGTTTTTTCATATGATTTAAACGTATTCTTATTGTAGATTTTCTGTTAATCTAATATTTACTAATTTACATCAAGAAGACATTTTTCATCTATTTTCCACCTAAATCTTTCCAAAAAGTCAAAAAGTCAATGGCTGAGCCCACACTCAACACAATCAACACACTCAACACACAACACACAACACTCAATAGCACTCAACACCGTGTCCTAAACAGAAGCCTGACAATGCGTGGCCGCCACTCGCGCTCCAATAATGCGATGGTCTAGTAATTAATGGTCACACAGCTGTTACACAGATTGCACCTAGGCTCCGGGTTAATGCAAATGCATTGTCCTAAATTTTCACTGTTGCACAATTGACAGTCCAAATCGATCATGATTATAATGGTAAATGGCATTCTATTGTTTCTATCGGTTATTGTAGACAGTTGAAAAGTCATTCGTTTTGACAAATTCAATGTGTTATTTTATGTAGTATTAGATAGTGTAATACACGAACGACAAACGTGTGACCCCCGCTCACGACGACACGCGTGCTGCTGACCCCCACTCACGACGACACGCGTGCTGCTGACCCCCACTCACGACGACACGCGTGCTGCTGACCCCCGCTCACGACGACACGCTTGCTGCTGACCCCCGCTCACGACGATAAGCGTGCCGCTGACCCCCGCTCACGACGACACGCGTGCTGCTGACCCCCGCTCACGACGACACGCGTGCTGCTGACCCCCGCTCACGACGACACGCGTGCTGCTGACCCCCACTCACGACGACACGCGTGCTGCTGACCCCCACTCACGACGACACGCGTGCTGCTGACCCCCACTCACGACGACACGCGTGCTGCTGACCCCCGCTCACGACGACAAGCGTACTACTGACCCCCGCTCACGACGACACGCGTGCTACTGACCCCTGTAACACGTCGAATATATCTAATGACTGATGACATGCCTCTGATTCCACTTAATTTAATTTGTTTCAAATGGCAAACGCCATTGTGAACAAAGTTGGTCCTTTATTTGTGTAGACAACTATTATGCACGGATAGCAAATAAATACAAAGTACCTAAATTATGAGATTTAATAATCAGAAGTAAAGTATAAATAATCAATGACTATGTACAATCTTTAGAGATTTTACAGTACAATAAGTACGATATAGGAAATATAATTTAAATTTGACATTATTATAAACTAAGCTGATTATAAACAAATAAAAATGAGAGACGGTACAAACATGTAGTGATAGCACAGTACAATGCAGGGCAACACCGTCGCACTATATAAGAACAAAAACGCCCTTGTTGATTCCTACCCATTACGAGATAGTAATTGTGGATTAGTGTCACATTCAGAATAATTCAGAATAATTGGTCACATTCGGGACCAATTCAGAATAAAAGGCAGTTATAATTTTGTAGAAGAAGTTACTGTGACATAGGTTAATAATTCTATAAGAAGAAGTGAGACTATTGCCATTGAAAGGAAATAGCCTAGGATATATCATAGATCCAACTGTAAGATTTGAATCAGATGACGTGAATTTGGAAAAAATCAAGAGTTGTGAAAACACAGTCCCTTATTATAAGGAAATATAATATACAAGAATTTGAAGTAATCGGGATTTTAATCGGAGCAAAAGGAACAATACCAATTTTTGCCCAATAATTTTCGAGAAAGTTCAAGCCAGACTAATTAATACTAAATAGTATGGCATTTCCACAGCTATTAAACATTCGGTTCAGATAAAAAAATATATATAATGACCAACGCTAAGTAAAATTTTTAAATTGTATTCTTTGTAAATTTGGCACATTACTTTGTGTTTAAGTTGTATTTTGAGTGTTAAATTAAATAAGGGTAACATGAATAAATGTAAAGTTTTATTAAATACATTAGACTCACTAGTCAAACAAATAACAAGACAATCTTAAACATATGATAATATAAACAAAGTTAAATGACAACCAGCAGGGTAGCCAACCAGTACATCTCCCCCTTCAAAGATTAAGTCTCTTGGGAGGTTTTACACAACGCCCTGATCTTGTCATAACACATGTTGAGGTTTCCTGAGATGTGCCATGTGAAACCGATGGAGATTTTGCTAAGCAAGTGTGGTCATGATTAGTTGTTTAATGGTCACTAGGCTGATTCACTGGTAACAGAAAATTGGTGTATGACATTGGTGGGGTTCGAATGTTTTCTTTTGGAGGGCTTGGAATAGGGAATAAATTAAATCGGTTCCTCCGGACTGTAGTTCCTTTGTCTGTCAGCACATTATAAGAACGTTGATAGTTCAGCTTTTCAACTACCTCACCCTCTCGCTTAAGATCAGAAATCCAAACTTTGGAACCCAGATTTAACATTGGTAATGGGCGAGTACCATGCCATTTATCATAGTTCCGTTTGTAGTTTTCTCCATAACGAATCTCTTTATCTCGGAGATGAGTGAGGTCTGGCTGTTGCTCAAGGTGACGTGGTAGGGTAGGCAAAGTATCACGAAGTCGACGTCCCATTAGTAACTGTGCTGGACTGTATCCATTGGAAACGGGAGAGTTCCTGTAAGAAAGTAGTGCCAAATATGGGTCTTCTTTGTTGGTGAATTTCCTTTGGAAAGTGAACTATTAGCATGACCCGCACGGTGAAACTTAAGCCCGGGAGCACCATAGAAGTTTCTAACGTGACCCCCTGAACACGTTTTGGGGAGTCGTTCAAAATTTTATATATATATGTACATATACATATAAATATATATACATATATATAGAGAGACATATATATGTATAGACATATATATATATATATATATATATATATATGTTTGCACTCTAGCAGTCGCATTTTTTGTCCGATTTACTTCACATTTGGTAGGGGCATTCCTTTCTGTAATCAGTTGGACAAGTTCCTTGGGCAAAACAATCGGAAAAGTCTAGACCCCTATTTTGGGGATTAATCTTTCAAATTTTGAGTTTTTGGGCACAAAAAGGGTCAGAACAGCCCCGTAGGTAAAATTAATGCATGGAAAAAGATGGGAATTAGTGAGGCGAAAGTGTTAAGCACTTTTTCGTCATTCTAGCATACATATTTACTGAGTTATTAAAGAAAATGTGTTTCGACTTAACACAGTACGTTGTCTTATGAGGGGTTTACACTAGAAAAGCCTGTTATTCCTTTTTTAGAGTACTTTTATCATCCCCAGCAACCTCACACCTACTTTCAAGCCTGTCTGGACCTTCTCCTAACATTATAATACGCAAAATGTATTCCCAGCTTTGCAGGTAAATTAAACCAGGAGCATCAGAACAGCCAAAAAATCATGTTTTCAGATTTTAATAAAAATTTGAATAAATGTATGTTTTTACACTGATATTGTTGAGTTATAAAAGTTTTTATGTGGAAATTCATTTCCTTCACGTAAGCGTGCTGCGTGCGAACTCGTTTGTTTTTCCTTAGTATACTTTTAGCAATTTTAACAGCTGCTTCTGCCGACCCATTGCTCTGGTGGAACTGAGGACTGCTGGTTTTACATACAAAGTTGTGTTGCTGGGCGGATTTTTTTAATTCGGAACTTGTAACCCCAAATTGGGTTCCACTGTCAGAATACACCACCTCAGGGATACCATGATGAGAAAACGTTGACTTGCATTTCTCAATAACCTCAGAGGCAGTGAGCGATTGTTGAGTTGCAATTTCAAAGTACCTGGAAAACTGATCTGTTATCGTAATGAACCACTTTTCATTGACTTTGAACAGAACCATTGCTGCTTTTTCCCATGGACGAGAAGGAAATTCATAGAAAATGAGAGGCTCATTTCGATTTTCTCTATACTTTATACATATGGGGCATGATGCAACCATGAGGTTTATGTCTGATGCCATTCCTGGCCACCATAAGCTGAATCTAGCCTTTTCTCGACATTTAGTAGCCCCCAGATAGCCAACATGAATTCTATGAATCATTTCTTCACGAAGACTTGGTGGTACAATTATCCTTGAATTGCGAAGCAGCAAGTTTTCTGCCAAAGATATTTCGTCTTTAACTGAGAAATAAGGGACTAGTTGAACTGGAAGTTGTGATTTTTCTGGCCATCCAGTTACGCAATTCTTTTTAATCATCTTGATGATTGGATCTGCTTGCTGAGCTTTCCATAACTTGGTTATGTTTTGATCAGTTGTGGGTATGGATTCAACCACATTATTGACAAAGGCTTCTATTTCCTCTTCCATATCATATTTTTCCTTAATAGGAATTGGACATCTAGAAAAGCAATCTGCAGGAGCAAGATGTTTTCCTGGAGTTTAATGCGGTTATTGAGTAAGAATACCGCATCATACGAAGTCTCATTCGCTGTAAGCGAGGTGTAATCTCATCCAATTTTTTGACGAAAATATTTTCACAAGAGGTTTGTGGTCAGTTTCGATGACAATATCCCGACCAATTATATAATCTCTCAGCTTGTCACATGCCCATGTAACAGATAAAGCTTCTCTTTCTATATTTGAGTAGTTTCTTTCAGTTTCAGTAAGTGATCGCGAAATATACGAAACTGGTCTGAATTTGCATCATCTTGCTTCTGAAGGAGTACTCTGTCGAGCCCGTTGAAAAGCGTCAGCTGACACGAGGGTAGGCAAGCGAGGGTCATAAAATGCGAGTTGGGGTGTGGTGGTCAAAAGTTTCTGTATAGTTTCAAAGGCATTTTGTTGTTTTTCTCCCCAAAACCATTCGTTTTTTTCTTTGAGGAGGTCATGAATGGGCTTCAGAATTTCAGATCTGTTCGGAATGTATTTGCCGCAAAAATGTTTCATACCGAGAAAACTTTGTACTTTTTTCTTGTCAGTTGGAGGTTTCATCTGAAGAATGGCTTTAACTCTCTCTTGGCTGATTTGAACGCCTCGGGATGAAATGTGATGCCCTAGAAATTGTACTTCGGGCTTCTTGGATTCGTTTTTGGAAATACTCAGGAGCACTAGTGATTCCAAATGGAAGAACTTTGAATTTGTAACGTCCCCACGGTGTTAAGAACGTAGTAAGGTCTTGTGATTCTTCAGCAAGAGCAATCTGCCAAAACCCATCGTTGGCGTCCAGCTTGTAAAACACCTTTGCGTTTTTAGCGAATTTCCCCTATAGGGAAGAAGCTATTACCGTAGTTGGCGTGGTAAGACCTAGGCCCGGGACCATGATAACTTTTCGTTTTGAGGTCCCCAGATGCCAAAAATACCATTCGTTCGAAACTTTATATATATATATATATATGTATATATATATATATATATATATATATATATATATGTGTGTGTGTGTGTGTGTGTGTGTGTGTGTGTCCGTGAGCACGATAACTTTCGTAACAGTCATCCGATTTTGATGAAATTTGGTATAAACGTGTAAAGCAGCATTTATGACTTTAAGTTCGAAAACCAGACAGAACGACTTATCCGAAGAGGTATTTTGGGGGGGTCTTGTACCCCAAAAATTGTTTTTTTAAGCTTTTTACATATAATTTTTGAAACAAATTAATTTTAGTTTTTTCCATTGGAACCAGCTTAGAAATACGCAAAATTTGGTATTTTGATCATTGCTCTACGTCAAATGGTTACAGAGATATTGAAAGTGCTAAACACAGTACGTTGTCCAATGTTATTCTTATGGAGAATAAGATAAATTGTATATCTCGCTTATTTATGAACTATTCCTGTTGAAACTTGGTATATTGCTTCATATCGTTGTGGTCTATTGATATTTGCACTAAAAAACATTTTTCGGCCGATAGTTCCCGTAGCAGCAAACCTGCGTACTCAGCCCCATGTTATTCTTATGGGGAATAAGTAACGTCTTATCTCCCTTAATTATGAACATAAATTAGTAAAATTTGGTATGTGGCTACCTACTTGAGTTATATTGATATTTGTATAAAACCCCATTTTTTGTGTTCCTTGCTTCAGCAAACCTGCATGCTCAGCCGCCATGTAATTCTTATGGAGAGTAATTAAAATGTCATAAATCGTTTATTTATCAATGCATATTGATGAAACTGGGTATGTGGCTTTATGTGGTATTAAGATACATATATATGCATTAGAAATTCGCTGAGTACGCAGGTTTGCTGCTACGGGGGTATTTATTCTAGCCATTGTATAAATCGATTCCCCAAATTGGGTGTGTTTTCCGATAAACATTTTTATTCAGCATAGTGAGGTCTCCACATATTCTAACTTGAGTACTTTCCTTTTTTGGCACGACGACCATTGGGGCACACCATGAAGTAGCATGATCAACTGGAGTTATGACATCCATTTGCACCATTTGGCAGCTGTTGATATAACAAATGCCAGAAAAACTGCATGAACAAACGTTTCAGACATAATCTATATATTATTAGGCTAAGGACATTTAGAATCGGCATCGTAGAGTTATGAAACTAGGCACATTTATTTAGTACTATTAGGGGTTGTATCGAATTCAAATAATTTTTTTTATAAAATAAAAATTCAAAAATCAAAGTTTGGGTGTGTAGGGCTATGCTCTTTTGGTTTTCAAAGTTCACATGTTATCCTTATGGGATAATACCTTCTCCGGTTTAAATCCACATTTAAAACAAATAAACCTGTTTGTGAGGGGGAGGGAGAACGAGAGACGAGGATATTGTGACTTGGAGAGGTTTCAAGCATAAATAAAATGGCTACTTATTACTGGAATGGTAACGCCCTTCTGCTATCTGTTTTAACTCCACGTTAACAAATTACCTGGAGGTGAGGTTGGGGGAGGGGGAGGGAGAGCAAGAGATTGAGGGAAGAGAGAGGGAGGGGGAAATGCGCGTAACCGAACCCACTAGATATTAAACTTTTTTAATACATTCGTCGACTTTGTATTCAAAAAGTGTTTAGTCGAATTTCAACAGATGGGATTAATAATTTCTCCAGTAATTATTAATCAAAACAGAGAGTGTATGGAAAACAAAACGTAATTTATAATACTGTTTCGGGGAATATGTATGGGACGGAGGTTACCCTTCATAATCAGATTCACGCGTGATATTTGCAAGGGCTTATAATAAACTAGCTGTGTACCCGTTCTTCGTACGGGTTGTATATAGATGCTAGGTTAACTAAAAGCAAATAACAATCTTCATTATTTTACAATATTAAAATTACATGTTACACGTTTAATGTACAATTAAATCAAAGTTAACGAAATATACTGCTAGATAGTTCGGGTCCTGTTGCTAAGTCGAGGAACTCTGTCGGGTAGTAAACGGCGTGTGGTTTGCGACTCCAAATCGGTACACGTAACACTTTGGATTCGCTTTTAGAAATAAAAGAATTCAAGTACAAAAAAAATATCGTTGAGGGTGGGAGGGGGAGCATAAATATAAAATCGGTGGGGGGGCGAAATATAAGATCGGGGGTGGGGGGGGCAAAAATACAAATCGGGGGGAGGGTAAAAATATAAAATTAGGGAGGGGCAAAAATTAAAAATGGAGAGGGGCATAAAATAAAAATATAAAATCGAAGAGGGGGGAGCAAAATATAAAATTGGGGGTGGGGCAAAAATAAAAATGGGGGGAGCAAAAATATAAAATCGGAGGGGACAAAATAATATAAAATTGGGGGGGCAGAAATATAAAATCGGGGGAGGGGCAAAAATAAAAATTGGGGGGAGTAAAATATAAAATTGGGGGGAGGGGGCGAAAATAAAATCGGGGGGAGCAAAAATATATAACCGGGAGGGAACAAAATTAAAATCGGGAGGGAGGCGCAAATATTAAATGGGTGGGAAATAAAATAAAAATATAAAATCGAAGGCGGGGGATCAAAAATATAAAATCGGGTGGGGGCGAAAAGTATAAAATCTGGGGGTGGGGGAGCAAAACTGTAAAATTTGGGGGGAAAAAATTTTAAAATCGGGGGTGCAAAAATATAAAATGGTGGGGAGTTAAATATAAAATCGGGAGGGGGCAAAAATAAAAATCGGGGGGATCAAAAATATAAAATGGGGGAAATAAAATAAAAATAAAAAATGGAAGAGGGGGGGAGCAAAATATAAAATCGGGGGCGGGTCAAAAACAAAAATTGTGGGGGGGAGCAAAAATATAAAATCGGGGGGGGGGGTACAGGAAGTATTGGTAAAAATTGTTTTTTGTGCAAATAAGAATAGACCACAACCAGATGAAGCCACATTAATATTTTTTCATTAATATTAATTAATAGCTAGCTGACGTACCCGTTCTGCGCACAGGGGTTTTCTCAACGCGTTCTTTAGTCAATGCAATTTGCATATTAGTTAGCTTGAAAAAGTTGTTAGTGAATTTCCTTTGGAAAGTGAATTATTAGCATGATCCGCAGGGTGAAGCTTAAGCCCGGGACCACCATAGAAGTTCCTAACGTGACCCCCTGAACACGTTTTGGGGGGTCGTTCAAAATTTTATATATATACATATGTATATATATAATATATATATGTATATATATAGACATATATATGTATGCACTCTAGCGGTCGCATTTTTTGTCCGAATAACTTCAAATTCGGTAGGGACGTTCCTTTCTGTAATCAGTTGGACAAGTTCGTTGGGCAAAACAATCGGAAAACTCCAAACCCTTTTTTTGAGGATTAATCTTTCAAATTTCGAGTTTTTGGGCCCAAAAAGGGTCAGAAAAGCCTCGGATTTAAAATTAATGCATGCAAAAAGATGGGAATTAGTGAGGCAAAATTTTTAAGCCCTCTCTCATAATTCTAGCTTCAATATTTACCGAGTTATTAAAGAAAATGTGTTTCGACTAAACACAGTACGTGGTCTTATGGGGGTTTTAGACTAAAAAAGCCTGTTATTCTTTTGTTAGAGTACTTTTATCATCCCCAGCAACCTCACGCCTACTTTCAAGCCTGCATGGACCTTCTCCTAACATTATAATGCGCAAAATTGTATTCCCAGCTTTGCACGTAAATGAAACCAGGAGCATCATAACAGCCAAAAAAATCAATGTTTTCAGATTTAAATAAAAATTGGAATACATGTTTTCTTTACACATCTTTTGAGTTTTAAAAGTTTTTTTGTGGAAATTCACTTCCCTCACGTCAGCGTGCTGCGTGCGAACTCGTTCTTGCTTCTGCTCTTTAAGCTGTCAAATGTAAGTATCCACAGCTGTTCGCATTACACGTTCTGAATGATTACTTTCTTCTGAAATGTAAAGATTGAAACTTAGGACGTTCACGGGGCGTAGCCCGAGGGGATTTTAAGGAAGTGAATAGGCCTATGTGTTGTGTATGTGAACTTGGGTTCAAGATATACCTATGTGTAAAGTTTCAGCCCAGTCGGTTCAGTAGTTTTTGCGTTCACCTGGAACATCAGACAGACAGACAGACAGATAGACAGACAGAAACCACCTCTTCTTTATAATATTATAGATATTATTTGAGTTAAGTCCAATCTTTTGAATAAAATCAAGCCACTTTCTTATAAGTTAAATTAAATTAAAAATGTTAATTGTAATTAATAGGAGAACAATAATAGTTTCCTTTATCAATCTGCTTTAACTTTCTAGTACGGGTAATTTATTTTAAATTATTATATTTACCAGTTAACCTTAAAGTGTATATTAATCGTATCTTTTGCACGCATAATTATTTATTTTTTGCGGTAAATACTTGAATGACTTCTGCGATAAATCGATTGTAGAATTTCACAGCTCCGTAACTAATTATGATTTTCTATTGTTATATTTCTGCAGTTTCCAGAAAATGATAACAAATAATTATCATTCCTGATTGTCTTTTTAATGTAATAATTCTGACATTTGAGATTTAAAAAATTGTTTAAAAAATGTATAAAAGGAGCTGAATCCTGAGAGGGAGGTATCACTTCAGGGTCAACCATCTACGATAGCTTCACTGTTGCTAACAATGGTAAGCTGGTACAAGTTATAAAATAAATAAATATATTCATGAGCCTGGATTGGTAATACTATGCTGACTACTGTATTTTTATTATTTTGTCTACGCCAAAATATTTTATTATGGAAATTAAATTAGTTTAAGGGAAAGCATATAGGACCAACCCTCTTCTTATAGACAGATGAAAAGGAATTGTAGACAGATTAATAATTTAGGTAGAACACACTAACAAATAGTTAGCTTACCTAAAGATTTCCACTGTAAAAGCTAAACAATTTTGTATTATCGCTCTACAATATTTCATCCAACCATTAACCTACATGAATTTTATATATACTTATCAAGATCAAACGTCATGATAGATTTTATTTTGTTTTAATAAAGACATTAATTAGATAGTATTACTTATTACACTTAATATTTACGAAAGCTTTGATATTGTATATTAAAACGTTTATATCAAACTTCTCGCAATGTGTGGCTGGAGGATCGTTCTTCGCAGTCTAAATGTTAAGTTTCGGATGTATTTTCTTTTCTTTTAGTTAATTCTTTAGGCACAATTGATTCTGTAGACCGTTTTTGTTTATCACGTTTTGTTTATTTTATCTGATCGCTGTTTATAATTTTGGTTATTTTGAAGGAAAGGAACCTCCAAACAGGCTATGCCTTGGAGGCCCTACATTTTCTCCAAATTTGTTTAACTGCACATAATTTATAAATAAAAGTAAATGTAAATTGAATATAGTTGTTTTAAAATAAAATTACTTGTATATACCTTTTTGTGAAATAGTGAAGCTGTATTAGTTTATTAATTCCTGTTTTAGTTATAGAGACAATCAAAAGGAGGCAGATTTAAGAGGATAATTTGAGTATTGTTTATTTTGTTTTGTGTAGATTATTTTAAATATTTTATATGTTTAATTATATATTTTGAGGACAAAATCAATGAACAGGAAAATGTGTGCATATTAGAAATACTCTGTAACATGTTTAATTGGAGAAAATAAATCATTCTTATTCTTATTCTTATTCTTATTCTTAATCGACAGAAAACAATGTAACCTGAAGTATAACATTTTATGAACATTGAGGCGGTGACCTAAGGGAATTTCTTAAATAAAATACATTGACCAACACAGAGAACTTATAAGGGTTACCAACTATGACTATGGTCCCCAAACATGCCAACACTGAGGTAATATAGTCGTCACCAAATAGGCCAACACGGAGACCAAAA
Organism: Allygus modestus; assembly: GCA_963675035.1. Lineage (NCBI taxonomy): Eukaryota > Metazoa > Arthropoda > Insecta > Hemiptera > Cicadellidae > Allygus > Allygus modestus. The sequence goes on from OY776116.1 coordinate 22,565,587, forward strand.
CTTAGTGTTTCAAAATTATTTAAACTAAAACAGTAAATACGTTATCTGCATATAGTGTTGTACAACATACCTTAGGGTGTGGCAGGTCATAAATGGCCAGCTACAAGGTAATACCACGACTCCTACTTAGCATAAATCAGTAATATTTGGACTCACCATGTTTACATTTGTAGCTTGTGCTACCCGCTTCAAGGTAAAGCTTCAATTAATTTTACATTATTTATTACAGTGCAAGGAGTATCCATAGTGAATTCTAAAACATACTTTGTATTCCCACCAGAATACGAATTGACAAGCTTTAATTTTGTTTACAGATATCTTACACCTCTGCCTTCCTCGTGGCTGTTGCCACCCTTCTGACTTTCGCCAGTGTGAGTATAGTTTACAGCATAGTGTATTGAATTTGTTGTGAAAGTGCGTGTTTGATAGGATAATACTCTTAATTAGTTATTATAAATTAGATCAACCTTAATAGTAATCATCCAGGTGTCAATATGTAATTGTGCTACAGGCCGGGGTCAAGCTACGATGACGTCACTTAAGCGGGTTAACTGACACTATGTTGAAGTCGGTGAGCACAGAATACTAGAGGGGCTACGTGTATCTAACTGGTAGTGAAGCTAAGTCAGTCACTGAATATTGGAGCGCAATCTGCCGCTTAAAACGATAGAAAACTTTATTGAGCACTTTTCAAATATACTATGATTAGGCACCTTAGAGTATGATAGAAATTTCCAAATTGAACACTTAGAATGAGTTTTGGTGCTCCGCTCTGATCGTAAAGTGTAAAAAATATATAAAATCTATAATTATACTTAGAGTATGAAAAATATTTAAATCATTATTCGTGAAATTAAATATTTAGTAAGCGAGGATATCTGTTGGTCAGAAGAGAATTGTTTGTGGCAAATTTATAGGAAAAGTGTTTATAGATTACCATAATTTTAAAACCATTTACGACCAGGGACCCGTTTCAAGAAAGTCACAAGTAACATATTCACAAGTTTATATATTCAGATACTTGTAACTAAAATTGTTCAAGTGCAGCTGTTTCACAAACATTTTTAACAATGGTAAAATAAACAGTTACACCTGTAAAAATATAATCACAATAACCAAGAGTATTGAGGTTAGGAAAATAAGTAGTGATACCTCTTGGTAAACAAGAGGTTGTAACCTAATCTTGGTTTTTTTGTTACTTTAACCAGTCAATTAAAATAAAATTCGCACGCAGCACGCTGACGTGAGGGACGTGAATTTCCACATAAAAACATTAACAAATCAATAACTTTGTTAAAACATAGACTTATTCCAATTTTTATATAAATCTGAAAATACATTTAATTTGTTGGCTGTTCTGATGCTCATGGTTCTATTTACCTGCAATGCTGAGTTAACAATGTTGCGCATTACAAGGAATGGAGAAGGTCCAGTCAGGATTGAAAGTAGGCGTGGGGATACTGGGGATGATAAAACTACACCAACGTGGTATAACAGGATTTTTTAATGTAAAATCCCCATAAGACAACGTAATCTATTTAGTCAATATACATTTTCTTTAATAAATCGGTAAATATTTGTGCTAAAACTTTTCCCTTATTAATATCAATCTTTTAACATGCATTAATTTTACATCCGAGGATTTTCTGACCCTTTTTGGGTCCAAAAACTCAAAATTTGAGAACTTAAGATGCCGAAAAAAGGGTGTTAGAGTTTACCTATCGTTTTGCCCAACGGACTTATCCATCTTATTATTGAAATAAACGTCCCTACCTAAATTTAAGTAAATCGGACAAAAAATGTGACTGTCATAGTGCAAACACACATATATTATTGTTGACGATCCCCAAAACGTAGTAAGGGTTCACGTTAGGAACTTCATTGGTGATCCCGAGCTTAACTCTCACCGCGCAGGTCATGCTAATAGTTCTTTTTTTCCATAGGAAATTCACTTACAGGGAAGAATCACTTTTTTAGGACGTTAGAAATGCTAAGGAAATAATGTTCAGAGCATTTTCTGATAAGTTGACCAAAGAGCATAAAATAAGAGTGCTAAACTAAGAAAATCAAAACGCTAACTTGTTTTATATCAATTTCAAAATTGTTCATAACATGATTTTCCTTTTAAAAACAATAAATAGTTATAGATATAATATTTAGTTAATAATTATATATATATATATATATTTATAAATTTAAGCAGTAGTTTTATATTTCTTATAAAATAGCTGAAATATAAATTGAACAAAAATATGTTAGTATTAAATAAATTACACCATAACAAAATTGATCCAACAATTAAAAAAGTTAAAACAATTAAATGTTATCATGTGGGTAAAAAAATAAACAATATGTATTAGTGAAACTTGTAACTTATAAAAACTGTAATATTCACAAGAGTGAATATGAAAATTTTAATGGTTAAACAAGACTTGTAACTGATTGTTCGAGAAACTCCTGTGACTAAATCTGGATATATCAGTGAATATGTGACTTTCGTGAAACGTGCCCCATTAGTTTAGGAAATAAATTAGGTTGAAGATAATGAAAAATGTGTTTTGGATTCTTACACTCAAAAATGACGGGCTTGAAACACGAATTAAATTGTTTTCATTAGTAATAAAATAAAGTAGTGGGGGTTTGTAGGCTTTGGGGCAAGCCAATCAGAAGCCAGCATTTTGGTCACGCGACCGGAAGCGCTGAGTGAATATATACGTCATCCGAGCCTCAGCCAGTGACGTAGGCGGTTTTGTGACGTAATGAGGGAAAGGTTAAAGTTCAAGGTCACGGGGAGGTTATTTTAAAAAAGTACAACATCACAGAAGACACCACCACCACTGACGAAGGTGGCATCACAACAGTTTCTACAAACACTGGTTGATCAATTCAACACTCACTCAAAATCCGACCTTCTGCTAACTAAAAAATGTTCAGAAATAAAAGAACAAAAACACTATATTATTCATAACATCAAGAAAGTGGAAACCACACATCGAGAAGCAATTCTAGTATCACTGAGCGATGGACCTTTCACTCCAGGAGATGAGCCGAAGTTTCAAGTATTTCTTCCAAAACGATTTGTTCAACTGCTACAAAATGAAGACTTGCGATATATTCAACCGGGGACGTTTTATTTGGTATCACACGGCGTAAGCGGCAACAACTTGACGGAACTCACTCTGCACATCACGCATCTTTGTACATAATGTCTCTGTTTGTATTTCTCTGTTTGTATTTCTAGTCATCAATGTTAGACTTAAGCTTATTGTATTGTAAGATGTTTGTTTAGTAAAGAAAATTAAAAAGAAAACTATAAAAAAATAAAGAAAACAACAACACAGCAGTATGTTATTTTATATACTGCTGTGTTGCGTTTTTAAAATTCAAACGGATGACCTTGAACTTTTATTCAAGGTTAATTTATGAAGAGGTATAAAAGAGGGGGAGCACTGAAATTAGTCTCAGTCTTGTCTAACACACACTGCAGCTAACATGTCGGTGCCACCGATGAACAATCTACAATAGCCCATCCATACAAATTATTTGGGTCAAAATATCCCAAGTACGTTGAAGGTTTCTCTTGATCATGGTCAGGTAGATATTTGTTGTTGGCTATAACATGTCTCGTCACGCTTTGAGTTAATTCACCTCTAACACCCGACTCAACCATTAAAACCATATCTATATCTGTTAACAGCTGGAGTTTGCATTTTGTTTCTTTCAGCATTGCTTGCCAAGCTAATCCTGGAGAAGTATACGAATGTAGACGGTTCAAACCGTATGCTGCAAAACAGGTTCTTCGGAATTCTTCCATAACATCGCAGAGAAGAGTCACGTCAAGTTTTACATAAAAGTCTGAGTATTCTCCTAAAGTCTTCATATCCAACTAGTTCCATACTCGACATGCATATTGATAGTCTTCAAGTGAAATTTCCGAATCATTAAGTTTGTTGTTAAATTGTTCTGGTGGAGGAAGTGATGTTTCATTAAATCTATGCAGTCCATCGATGTAATCGTAGGGGAAGACTCCTTTTCGAAGAACCAGTCATCAATGTTAGACTTAAGCTTATTATATTGTAAGATGTTTGTTTAATAAAGAAAATTAAAAAACTATAAAAAATGAATAAAACAACAACACAGCAGTATATAATGTTATATACTGCTGTGTTGTTTTTTTTAATTCAAACGGATGGCCTTGAACTTTTATTCAAGGTTAACTTATGAAGAGGTATAAAAGAGGGGAGCACTGAAATTAGTCTCAGTCTTGTATAACACACGCTGCAGCTAACATGTCGGTACCACCGATGAACAATCTACCATTCGGTAACGATTTGAAGACTTATTGTTGCGAGTTAAAATGTTTTAAAATACCAGACGATCAAGTTGACGGGATAGCTTGTCGTAAGTGTGAGTGTTTCAGCTATTGCATATGTAAGTGTAAAATATATCAAATGAACCGACAAAATAAAATACAAGAATTACGGTGACGGATTACATTACTTTGGCGGCGAATGTAGTAGCAACCATCTGCCCCGCGCCATCTGCTTTGTAATCACCTGCCCCGCGCCATCTGTCCCGCATCCTACACTTTTACCCCCACCATTTTATTTGATACCAGAACGCTAGCTAGCGAATAGTCAGTACACCGCCGGCTCTCGACCGGTGAACATCGAGCGCTCTCTCCGCGCTCTTCACAAACGTAAAACATTATATTGAAATGTCCATTAAAATTAGGTGTATTCATTATGACTCTATTCATCCGGCAACTTTTCTAGACCTCGAGGTCTTTAGTGAAGAGTTAAGACTTCTCATTGCGTCCGGTTACGATTTATCTTTGGAACTTTACGCAAAAAAAAACAACATGGACTCTGCGCAGGAATCAAAGTATCTACCTTCTTTCATCAGGAAAAACACGATGGTTGCGACTCGTCGGGATCAACAACTTCGATTATAACCAACAACGGCGGAAGCTTTGCATTGTAAATAAGGACAAACATTGTAAATATAATAAAGTAATATTTGTAATAGTATTAACTCGCACTCGTATCATTCGGTTGTTTCATTCGATTGTTTTCATTCGATATTTTTATCGATTACACTATCGAATCACAATCGAATTTACGCGTGCGAGGTAGTACTTTTTTAAAATAACCTCCCCGTGACCTTGAACTTTAACCTTTCCCTCATTAAGTCACAAAACCGCCTACGTCACTGGCTGAGGCTCAGTTGACGTATATATTCACTCAGCGCTTCCGGTCATGTGACCAAAATGCTGGCTTCTGATTGGCTTGCTCTAAAACCTACAAACCCCCACTACTTGTAGTGGCTTCAAAATTGTTCTTTACAAATCTGTAACTAAATATCTGTTATTTAAAACGCTAATTTTGAAATGCATGTAATCAAATGGGAAATCACCGTGCGAAATTGTAAGATGCTATTGTAACAAAGCATATTGCACATTAAAATATTCATTAGAATGTGTCAAAATCCTTTTTACGAAAGACTTATTATGCGTACACAAAAAATAGCCTAAAAGAAGAATTCGATGCCTTAGATTAAACTTTGTTGTTAGTTTAGATTTGGAAATTGAATCAGATACAGATTTATGTAAATTAAAGCCAAATTCTGTTACTTAAAAACCTTAAAAACTGTTCCTTAAAATTGCATTAGGTAATGTTTAAATGCTTTTTCATTGGGCTCAAATATGCAATACAAATTTACCTGCTTTCCTTGTTTTTATAACCAAAAGATAAACACAGTCTACATATTTACCAACACTTAACTGTATCTTTACTGAAACATTTATACAGCTACTACCATGAAATTTTCTTTAGATAGTGATAAATATATTGCTCGGTAACAATTTACTGTGTTATAGCTGTTTTTGAATGGTAATATATTAGTTGAGCCACACGATCGAAGGGACTGTAACAGTTCTCAGGCAGTATAGCAGTAGCTAGTAGCGGTTACTGCGCAGAATTATACAATAATATTACAAACAAATTACAAAAAAACTCAAGTATTAAACTTAATTTGTAGGATAATTAATCGAGTTTGTTTCGTCGTATTAAACGAGCATTAATGAAGTAACGGAACAACATCAGAAAAGTTTCGAAAAATAATCTACAATATATTCAATATATTTTTGATAAGTTCATAACTTTTTTCTGGCGTTATGGTAAGGATTAGATATTTAGCTTGCACGGCAATTAGCAGAATTAGCTTACACGATGAGAAAATTCAAAACTGATAATAAAATGTTTGATTTCTTAGCAAATTTATCCCTCGCTAAGACCTCCCAGTCCGGGGACGATGATAACTATTCGTTTTGAGATCACCAGATGCCAACACAATTCGTTTAAAGTTGTATATATATTTTATCGTGTATTGTGTAAAGGGATGAGCTTACAAACGCCATTATGACGAAAGTATGGATTATCTTAAAGACACGGCGTGGCTAGGAATGAATACTCAGTGATTCAGCATTAGGAAAGAAACCCTAAGAATGTTAGTCTTAAACTATTTTCACAAGTACGAACAATACAGAGATTAATTTCTTTTAAAACAACCACCATAATATATAACCACTATAATATGATCATAGATTATTCCATTTTAACTGTTTTAAGCAGATAAAGGTCATAGCTGTTAAAGTAAATGAAAAGCCTGCTGCTGAACTCTAGCCAGAAAAATATTAGGTCTAACAATTTCAAGGGTAAGGAGAACATGACCTTCATTAATAGTTAACATTGGTTAGTGTTTTCAGTGCACAAATTACAAATATTTACACTAAATATTGATATAACTTTTGTAATAATTAACGCTAACCAAAAATTATTTTTAGATTTTAATCAAAAACATACATTATTTTAAACTGATTAGCCTTTACTGATAAACTCAAGTTGTAACACTGATGCTGCAGACCAGCGTGGGTCCTGTAGTACCTTATGAAGTTAGTACATTATTATATGATTAACTATTTAAACTGATTTTTGTTTTCAAATTAATGTGTCCAATATTTGAACTGTTGACGTGATGAGAACTGTAGCCCATTTATGAAAATACAATCCGTGGGGAGAGATGTAAACCGCAATATGTTAACTCTATTAGATCAAATTGATTAACTATATCACTATCAGGATCCGTCATTGACTTATGCTGCAGCGTTGGTACCCTAATATTTAACGTACAAATTCTGTTAAGTTTTAAGTATTTTAATCTGCAGGAAACAGTGAAGGGTACTCATAAAAAATCGGTCAAAATAACTCAAAAGTTGTAGTTTCTAAAGATGCTAACAAAACAAAATAGTAGTGATATCACTTCAAAGCCTAGTGATTTTCTAAAGAGTTTTTCCATGTGTTTCCACCTGAGAAAATCATAATGAATGTACAATTAACTCCTTGTTCCCACTGCAATACTCAATGTACCTCTGGTGTTTGCGGATGCACATCAAAATACATTGCAGAACCATTGCCACAACACGTACAACTTTTGGAGGGCAAATTATTACTGGCTTGCATGAATATTAACACCATCTCTGACCCTCAGACAGGTATGTTTTCGTGAATTTGTTTTTCAAATATACAAAACTGTTTGGTATGCTGATACATATTGTATTGCACAATAGATTAAACATAATGTTTTATTTTTTGCAGGCTCGCGCCACCAAACAAGGGAACAGCACCCATCATATTCACTCGTAATGGGTCTCGTAATGGAGCACAATGTTATGTAACGTTACACGACGTTTGTATTGATGCAATAACCAAATAAAACATACTAGACAAATGTTATAATTATATTGTGTATCGACCTCATTATTTAGATTTTTAGCGAATTTCCCCTATAGGGAAGAAGCTATTACCGTAGGTGGTATGGTAAGACTTAAGCCATGATAACTTTTCGTTTTGAGGTCCCCAGATCCAAAAAACACTATTCGTTCAAATTTATATATATGTATATATATATATATATATATAAATATATATGTGTGTGTGTGTGTGTGTGTGTGTGTGTGTGTGTGTGTCCGTTACCGCGATAACCTTTGAAAGAAACACCCGATTTTGATGAAGTTTGGCACAAATGTGGAGAAGGCATTTGTGACTTTAAGTTCGAAAACCAGATCGATCGCACTATGGGAAGGGGGTTTTATGGGGGTTTACAATTTTCCAATAATCGGTTTTTTGCAAATTTGACCGCAAAATGTAAAAAATACTCAATTTTGGTTATAGCCATTTTATAGAGCTTAAAAAACGAATAATTTAGTATTTTGAATCACTAACCTAGGTTAAGTGGTTGCGGAGAAAATCCAAAAAGAACGTGTCCCATGTTAATCTTATGGGAAAAAGGTTTTTAGATTTTTCTCAGATAGTTTTACTAAAAAATTCACGTTTCTGTTTATTAATGTGTTTAGCTCAACAAAACAAATATTTCTGTGTTTTAATCGTTGTTCAACATCCAACCGTTGCAGAGATATTCAAAGTGCTAAACACAGTACGTTGTCCAATGTTATCCTTATGGAGAATAAATAAAATTCTATATCTCGATTATTTATGAATGTATATTGATGAAACTTGGTATGTGGCTTCAACTAGTTGTGGTATATTGATATTAGCACAAAAAACAAGTTTTTTATTGATAGTCCCTGAAGCAGAAAACCTGCATACTCGGCCCCCATGTTATTCATATGGAGAATAAGTAAAATTGTATATCTCCCTTAATTATAAACCTACATTAAGAGAACTTGGTATGTAGCTTCACCTGGTTCAGTTGTATTGATAATTGCAAAAAAAAACACATTACTTATCTTCCTCGTTGCAGCAAACCTGCGTCCTCAACCCTAATGTCATTCTTATGGAGAATAAATAAAATGCAATATATCACTTATTTATGGATGTATTTTTGTGAAACTTGGTAAATAGCTCTATGTGGTAGTGAGTCACATATATATATGCATTAGAAATTCGCTGAGTACACAGGTTTGTTGCGACGGGGGTATTTATAGATAATTTTAAACTTCAAACGTAAGATTTTTAGTTAGTTAACAGGGAAAACCACTTATTCTATAATTTTACATTTGCAATTCAAATGAAGCACACGCTAATTGAATAATTGTTAACGTCGAAAAGGTTATACTGTATCTGCATTATACCGTGTCGTTGTATTGGCTGATTGCCTCAATTTAAAAGTTGGATCGTTTAATGATACTAATAAATTTCTACCACTTCACAATAAAATATAGTGATCCTTTTCCTAACGGTGTTCAGATTTTCAAAGATAAGTAAACCATTATCAGAGAAGAGGACAGTTAAACCAACCAGAGGGCAATCATACCTCAAAATAGTATTTTTGGGAGTTTTTTCCGTGGTTTTTAATTAAGTTAGCTATAAACGAAAATAACGAATAGAACAGTCTATTTATTTATTTGTTAAAAACAATCTGTTAAGAGGCAGTTTTGTAAATTGGTATCATTCGTAAATGCATACGGAGAAAGCCAAATGGGGAAAAGAAACATAACGTCCCTTCGTTTCTCTTCTTTAGTCATTATGAACTCGTGTTTCTAACAATTGATAAGCAGAGACTGCACAAAGGAAGTGGGTGCCAGACAATCAATCATGCCACACGACTCAAGATAACGGATTGGTGCCCTTGACGACAGTTCCTGTTCTCGGTGACGTTTTAAATTTTTCTTTTTAAAACGACAATAGAAGTGATCCATCATTGTCCTTGGCGGATGATGGGGTTTGTTGTTTTCTGCTGCTTATTGATTCACGAGTTACTAGACTTCCGTGCTCTTGCATAAAGTAGCAATCCCGGAACTGTTTTATTTATTGCTCGAGGTAAATATTTAAATAGGTATGTATTACTGTGCAGAAGTGTAACAAGTGTTGTTTTTATGAGCATTTTTATTTGAATTATTATGCGATTCGTTGTATTGATAGAAACAATAGGATATTAACAATTGCAGGTCGTAATAGTTTAAAAATATTTTGATTGTATTTCTACTTTTGTTGGTATCTAGACTACATGAGTAGATTTATTATGTTTTCAATGCCACATGTAGACCATGTGTCATGGGTGGAAGTCTGTACAAACAGAAAGGGGACCTAACAAAAATTATATTCTCCCAAAGTTATAAAATGTATTTATTAAAAACCAACTGTAGTTTCCCGAAATGAATAAGGAAGCTTCAAAGTTATCTAGACACATTCTGATTAACTTAGTATATAACATTAAAACAAAACAAAAAGTAATGGTTTACTCCAGTTGGACCGCTTACACATGCATGATCATCGATCCAATTCGTTAGTTCCTTAACGTACCTTTCTATAAAATGTATTTTCTTTTATGTGCATAATATGTTTCTGGATTGTCCCTGCAAACTCCATAAAATATTTGCCAGTATAAACCTTTGGGATTTCTCGCTCCTTTTTCCGTATGTGTATTTGTACGTGAACATTTGTATTTAGATATTATTTTAAATCTGTAAATGTTTGTATTTCATTCTGATTTCGTTTTGAAGTTTACGTTTATATTTTTAATGTTTCTTAATGCTGGTTTTAGCAATTTGGTATTATTTCCTAAATACCATAATGAACCCAACACTAGGGCCACTCTGACAGGATTACACTAATCGAGCGTCAAAGCCAAAATTATCATAGGGACATTATGGGTAAACAAAATTCAGGGTATCTTTTATAAGTTTTTGTTGATGTTATTCAATTAATTATTTTTTAAATAGGTATTTTTCAGAGAATTAAAGCCACCAATGCTCTGCGCTTTACTTAAAACAATAAAATAACTCTGCATTATACTTTATCATTAGCTTACACGATGAGAAAAATCATAACTGATAGTAAAATATTTGATTTCTTAGCAAATTTCTCCCTAGCTAAGTCCTCCCAGTCCGTGGACGATGATAACTATTCGTTTTGAGACCACCAGATGCCAACACAATTCGTTTAAAGTTGTATGTATATTTTATCGTGTTTTGTGTAATGGGATGAGCTTACAAACGCCATTATGACGAAAGTATGGATTATCTTAAAGACACGGCGTGGCTAGGAATGAATACTCAGTGATTCAGCATTAGGAAAGAAATCCTAAGAATGTTAGTCTTAAACTATTTTTACAAGTACGAACAATACAGAGATTAATTTCTTTTAAAACAACCACCATAATATGATCATATATTATTCCATTTTAACTGTTTTAAGCAGATAAAGGTCATAGCTGTTAAAGTAAATGAAAAGCCTGCTGCTGAACTCTAGCAAAAAAATAATAGGTCTAACAATTTCAAGGGTAAGGAGAACATGACCTTCATTAATAGTTAACATTGGTTAGTGTTTTCAGTGCACAAATTTATATAACTTTTATAATAATTAACGCTAACCAAAAAATATTTTTATATTTTAATCAAAAACATACATTATTTTAAACTGATTAGCCTTTACTGATAAACTCAAGTTGTAACACTGATGCTGCAGACCAGCGTGGGTCCTGTAGTACCTTATGAAGTTAGTACATTATTATATGATTAACTATTTAAACTGATTTTTGTTTTCAAATTAATGTGTCCAATATTTGAACTGTTGACGTGATGAGAACTGTAGCCCATTTATGAAAATACAATCCGTGGGGAGAGATGTAAACCGCAATATGTTAACTCTATTAGATCAAATTGATTAACTATATCACTATCAGTATCCGTCATTGACTTATGCTGCAGCGTTGGTACCCTAATATTTAACGTACAAATTTTGTTAAGTTTTAAGAATTTTAATCTGCAGGAAACAGTGAAGGGTACTCATAAAAAAATCGGTCAAAATAACTCAAAAGTTGTAGTTTCTAAAGATGCTAACAAAACAAAATAGTAGTGATATCACTTCAAAGCCTAGTGATTTTCTAAAGAGTTTTTCCATGTGTTTCCACCTGAGAAAATCATAATGAATGTACAATTAACTCCTTGTTCCCACTGCAATACTCAATGTACCTCTGGTGTTTGCGGATGCACATCAAAATACATTGCAGAACCATTGCCACAACACGTACAACTTTTGGAGGGCAAATTATTACTGGCCGGCATCAATATTAACACCATCTCTGACCCTCAGACAGGTATGTTTTCGTGAATTTGTTTTTCAAATATACAAAACTGTTTGGTATGCTGATACATATTGTATTGCACAATAGATTAAACATAATGTTTTATTTTTTGCAGGCTCGCGCCACCAAACAAGGGAACAGCACCCATCATATTCACTCGTAATGGGTCTCGTAATGGAGCACAATGTTATGTAACGTTACACGACGTTTGTATTGATGCAATAACCAAATAAAACATACTAGACAAATGTTATAATTATATTGTGTATCGACCTCATTATTTAGATTTTTAGCGAATTTCCCCTATAGGGAAGAAGCTATTACCGTAGGTGGTATGGTAAGACTTAAGCCCGAGACCATGATAACTTTTCGTTTTGAGGTCCCCAGATGGCAAAAACACCATTCGTTCAAATTTTTATATATGTGTATATACATATGTTTGATTCACAAATTAGGGCTACTAATATAATATTAATAAGAAATAAAGGAATAAACCTTGAGTACCCTTTTTTCATTTTTATTTTACACGACACGTGTTTCGACTTTCAAGTCATCTTCACAATTTGGCACAAATGTGGAGAGTAGCATTTGTGACTTTAAGTTCGAAAACCAGATCGATCGCACTATGGGAAGGGGGTTTTATGGGGGTTTACAATTTTCCAAAAACCGGTTTTTTGCAAATTTGACCGCAAAATGTAAAAAATACTCAATTTTGGTTATAGCCATTTTATAGAGCTTAAAAAAACGAATAATTTAGTATTTTGAATCACTAACCTAGGTTAAGTGGTTGCGGAGAAAATCCAAAAAGAACGTGTCCCATGTTAATCTTATGGGAAAAAGGTTTTTAGATTTTTCTCAGATAGTTTTACTAAAAAATTCACATTTCTGTTTATTAATGTGTTTAGCTCAACAAAACAAATATTTCTGTGTTTTAATCGTTGTTCAACATCCAACCGTTGCAGAGATATTCAAAGTGCTAAACACAGTACGTTGTCCAATGTTATCCTTATGGAGAATAAATAAAATTCTATATCTCGATTATTTATGAATGTATATTGATGAAACTTGGTATGTGGCTTCAACTAGTTGTGGTATATTGATATTAGCACAAAAAACAAGTTTTTTATTGATAGTCCCCGTAGCAGCAAACCTGCATACTCGGCCCCCATGTTATTCTTATGGAGAATAAGTAAAATTGTATATCTCCCTTCATTATAAACCTACATTAAGAGAACTTGGTATGTAGCTTCACCTGGTTCAGTTGTATTGATAATTGCAAAAAAAAAACACATTACTTATCTTCCTCGTTGCAGCAAACCTGCGTCCTCAACCCTAATGTCATTCTTATGGAGAATAAATAAAATGCAATATATCACTTATTTATGGATGTATTTTTGTGAAACTTGGTAAATAGCTCTATGTAGTAGTGAGTCACATATATATATGCATTAGAAATTCGCTGAGTACGCAGGTTTGCTGCGACGGGGGTATTTATGGATAATTTTAAACTTCAAACGTGAGATTTTTAGTTAGTTAACAGGGAAAACCACTTATTCTATAATTTTACATTTTCAATTCAAATGAAGCACACGCTGATTGAATAATTGTTAACGTCGTAAAGGTTGTACTGTATCTGCATTATACCGTGTCGTTGTATTGGCTGATTGCCTCAATTTAAAGGTTGGATCGTTTAATGATACTAATCAATTTCTACCACTTCACAATAAAATATAGTGATCCTTTTCCTAACGGTGTTCAGATTTTCAAAGATAAGTAAACCATTATCAGAGAAGAGGACAGATAAACCAACCAGATGGCAATCATACCTCAAAATAGTATTTTTGGGAGTTTTTTCCGTGGTTTTTAATTAAGTTAGCTATAAACGAAAATAACGAATAGATCAGTCTATTTATTTATTTGTTAAAAACAATCTGTTAAGAGGCAGTTTTGTAAATTGGTATCATTCGTAAATGCATACGGAGAAAGCCAAATGGGGAAAAAAAACATAACGTCCCTTCGTTTCTCTTCTTTAGTCATTATGAACTCGTGTTTATAACAATTGATAAGCAGAGACTGCACAAAGGAAGTGGGTGCCAGACAATCAATCATGCCACACGACTCAAGATAACGGATTGGTGCCCTTGAGGACAGTTCCTGTTCTCGGTGACGTTTTAAATTTTTCTTTTTAAAACGACAATAGAAGTGATCCATCATTGTCCCTGACGGATGCTGGGGTTTGTTGTTTTCTGCTGCTTATTGATTCACGAGTTACTAGACTTCCGTGCTCTTGCATAAAGTAGCAATCCCGGAAAAACTGTTTTATTTATTGCTCGAGTTAAATATTGAAATAGGTATGTATTACTGTGCGGAAATGTAACAAGTGTTGTTTTTATGAGCATGTTTGTATGAATTATTATGCGATTGGTTGTATTGAGAGAAACAATAGGATATTAACAACTGCAGGTCGTAATAGTTTAAAAATATTTTGATTGTATTTCTATTTTTGTTGGTATCTAGACTACATGAGTAGATTTATTATGTTTTCAATACCACATGTAGACCATGTGTCATGGGTGGAAGTCTGTACAAACAGAAAGGGGACCAAACAAAAATTATCTTCTCCCAAAGTTATAAAATATATTTATTAAAAACCAACTGTAGTTTCCCGAAATGAATAAGGAAGCTTCAAAGTTATCTAGACACATTCTGATTAATTTAGTATATAGTATTAAAACAAAACAAAAAGTAATGGTTTACTCCAGTTGGACCGCTTACACATGCATGATCATCGATCTTATTCGTTAGTTCCTTAACGTACCTTTCTATATAATGTATTTTATTTTATGTGCATAATATGTTTCTGGATTGTCCCTGCAAACTCCATAAAATATTTGCCCGTATAAACCTTTGGGATTTCTCGCTCCTTTTTCCGTATGTGTATTTGTACGTGAACATTTGTATTTAGATATTATTTTAAATCTGTAAATGTTTGTATTTCATTCTTAGAAATTTGGTATTATTTCCTAAATCCCACATTGAACCCAACACTAGGGCCACTCTGACAGGATTACACTAATCGAGCGTCAAAGCCAAAATTATCATAGGGACATTATGGGTATACAAAATTCAGGGTATCTTTTATAAGTTTTTGTTGATGTTATTCAATTAATTATTTTTTAAATAGGTATTTTTCAGAGAATTAAAGCCACCAATGCTCTGCGCTTTACTTAAAACAATAAAATAACTCTGCATTATACTTTATCATTAGCTTACACGATGAGAAAAATCATAACTGATAGTAAAATATTTGATTTCTTAGCAAATTTCTCCCTAGCTAAGTCCTCCCAGTCCGTGGACGATGATAACTATTCGTTTTGAGACCACCAGATGCCAACACAATTCGTTTAAAGTTGTATGTATATTTTATCGTGTTTTGTGTAATGGGATGAGCTTACAAACGCCATTATGACGAAAGTATGGATTATCTTAAAGACACGGCGTGGCTAGGAATGAATACTCAGTGATTCAGCATTAGGAAAGAAATCCTAAGAAAGTTATTCTTAAACTATTTTTACAAGTACGAACAATACAGAGATTAATTTCTTTTAAAACAACCACCATAATATGATCATATATTATTCCATTTTAACTGTTTTAAGCAGATAAAGGTCATAGCTGTTAAAGTAAATGAAAAGCCTGCTGCTGAACTCTAGCGAGAAAAATATTAGGTCTAACAATTTCAAGGGTAAGGAGAACATGACCTTCATTAATAGTTAACATTGGTTAGTGTTTTCAGTGCACAAATTACAAATATTTGCACTAAATATTGATATAACTTTTGTAATAATTAACGCTAACCAAAAATTATTATTAGATTTTAATAAAAAACATACATTATTTTAAACTGATTAGCCTTTACTGATAAACTCAAGTTGTAACACTGATGCTGCAGACCAGCGTGGTTCCTTTAGTACCTTATGAAGTTAGTACATTATTATATGATACTATTTAAACTATTTAAACTGATTTTTGTTTTCAAATTAATGTGTCCAATATTTGAACTGTTGCCGTGATGAGAACTGTAGCCCATTTATGAAAATACAATCCGTGGGGAGAGATTTAAACCGCAATATGTTAACTCTATTAGATCAAATTGATTAACTATATCACTATCAGGATCCGTCATTGACTGATGCTGTAGCGTTGGTACCCTTATATTTAACGTACAAATTCGGTCAAGTTTTAAGAATTTTAATCTGCAGGAAACAGTGAAGGGTACTCATAAAAAAATCGGTCAAAATAACTCAAAAGTTGTAGTTTCTAAAGATGCTAACAAAACAAAATAGTAGTGATATCACTTCAAAGCCTAGTGATTTTCTAAAGAGTTTTTCCATATGTTTCCACCTGAGAAAATCATAATGAATGTACAATTAACTCCTTGTTCCCACTGCAATACTCAATGTACCTCTGGTGTTTGCGGATGCACATCAAAATACATTGCAGAACCATTGCCACAACACGTAAAACTGTTGGAGGGCAAATTATTACTGGCCGGCATGAATATTAACACTATCTCTGACCCTCAGACAGGTGTGTTTTCGTGAATTTGTTTTTCCAAATATACAAAACTGTTTGGTATGCTGATACATATTGTATTGCACAATAGATTAAACATAATGTTTTATTTTTTGCAGGCTCGCGCCACCAAACAAGCGAACGGCAGGGACGGCCCTTTTATCACCTCGTAATTGGTCTTGTAATGGAGCAGAAATGTTATATAACGTTACACGACGTTTGTATTGATGCAATAACCAAATAAAACATACTAGACAAATATTATAATTATATTGTGTATCGACCTCATTATTTAGATTGTTATAGATAATTTTAAACTTCAAACGTGAGATTTTTAAGTTAGTTAACAGGGAAAACCACTTATTCTATAATTTTAAATTTTAAATTCAAATAAAGCACACGCTAATTAAATAATTGTTAACGTCATAAAGGTTATACTGTATCTACATTATACCATGTAGTTTTAGTGGCTGATTGCCTCAATTTAAAGGTTGGATCGTTTAATGATACTAATAAATTTCTACCACTTCACAACAAAATATAGTGATCCTTTTCTTAACGGTGTTCAGATTTTAATAGATAAGTAAACCATTGTCAGTGAATAGGACAGTAAAACGAATCAGATGGCAATAATACCTCAAAATAGTATTTTTGGGGGTTCCGTGGTTTTTAATTAAGGTAGCTATAAACGAATTAAATAACAAATAGATTAGTATATTTATTTATTTGTTAAAAAAATCTGTTAAGAGGCAATTTTGTAAATTGGTATTATTTATAAATGCATAAGGAGAAATACAAATGGGGAAAAGAAACATAACGTCCCTTCGTTTCTCTTCTTTAGTCATGATGAACTCGTGTTTATAACAATTGATAAGCAGAGGAAGTGGGTGCCACAAAGGAAGTGGGTGCCAGACAATCAATCATGCAACTCGACTCAAGATAACGGATTGGTGCCCTTGACGACAGTTCCTGTTCTCGGTGACGTTTTAAATTTTTCTTTTTAAAACGACAGTAGAAGTGATCCATCATTGTCCCTGGCGGATGCTGGGGTTTGTTGTTTTCTGCTGCTTATTGATTCACGAGTTACTAGACTTCCGTGCTCTTGCATAAAGTAGCAATCCCTGAAAAACTGTTTTATTTATCGCTCACGTTAAATATTTAAATAGGTATGTATCACTGTCCGGAAATGTAACAAGTGTTGTTTTTATGAGCATGTTTGTTTGAATTATTATGCGATTCGTTCTATTGAGAGAAACAATAGGATATTAACAATTGCAGGTCGTAATAGTTTAAAAATATTTTGTTTGTATTTCTATTTTTGTTGGGATCTAAACTACATGAGTAGATTTATTATGTTTTCAATACCACATGTAGACTATGTGTCATGGGTGGAAGTCTGTACAGACAGAAAGGGGACCTAACAAAAATTATCTTCTCCCAAAGTTATAAAATATATTTATTAAAAACCAACTGTAGTTTCCCGAAATGAATAAGGAAGCTTCAAAGTTATCTAGACACATTCTGATTAATTCAGTATATAATATTAAAACAAAACAAAAAGTAATGGTTTACTCCAGTTGGACCGCTTATAAGGAAACCTGTTTGTAAACAGTCTTAAGAGAAAAAATAAACTGTTGAATTAAGACAGATAATTAGGGAGCACTAACCCCGCAACAACTTAATGTCTGCAGCTTCAGGATGTTAAAGTCATCAGGAACACTCCTACTCACAAGATTGTTCCACCTGCACCTCTCATATTTGATGGATTAGTTTTTTATATTTTTATTTATTTCCATTATTTAGCACGCCTTGACTTGCCCTCAGTGCAAAGTCAGATTTGTCATTAACTATTATAATATAATTCCCTTTTACCAGACAGAGCTATACCAAGGATTTTTTTATGTACAAAATTAAATAAGTACCAACTACAGTAATGTAATAGTTTTTTCGTCGGAATCTACAAGTACTATCTCGTAATGGGTAGGAATCAACAATGGCGTTTTTGTTCTTATATAGTGCGACGGGGTTGTCCTGCATTGTACTATGCTATCACTACATGTTTGTAACGTCTCTCATTTATATTTGTTTATAATCAGCTTAGTTTATAATAATGTCAAATTTAAATTATATTTCCTATGTCGTACTTATTGTACTATCAAATCTCTAAACATAGTACACAGTCATTGATTATTTATACTTTACTGCTGATTTTTGAATCTCATAATTTAGGTACGTTGTCTTTATTTGATATCCGAGCATAATCGTTGACTACAAAAATAATGGACCCACTTTGTTCACAATTGTGATTTGCCGTTAAACAAATTAAATTAAATGAAATCAGAGGCATGTCATCAGTAAGGAGATGTATTCGTTGTGTTACAGGGGTCAGCAGCACACGTGTCGTAGTGAGCGGGGGTCAGCAGCACGCGTGTCGTATTGAGCGGGGGTCAGCAGAACGCGTGTCGTAGTGAGCGGGGGTCAGCAGCACGCGTGTTGTAGTGAGTGGGGGTTAGCAGCAAGCGTAATGTAGTGAGCGGGGGTCAGCAGCACGCGTGTAGTAGTGAGAGGGGGTCAGCAGCACGAGTGTCGTCATGAGCGGGGGTCAGCATCATGCGTGTTTTCGTGAGCGGGGTCAGCAGAAAACGTGTTGTCATGAGCGGGGTCAGCAGCACTCAATTCGTCGTAAGCTGGGATCAGCTGCACGCTTATCGTCGTGAGCGGGGCTCAGCATCACGCGTGTAGTCGTGAGCAGGGTCAGCAGCACGCGTGTTGTCATGAGCGGGGGTCAGCAGCACTCGTGTTGTCGTGAGCGGGGGTCAGCAGCACGCGTGTCGTCGTGAGCGGGGGTCTACAGCACGCGTATCGTCGTGAGCGGGGGTCAGAAGCACGCGTGTCATCGTGAGTGGGGTCAGCAGCACGCGCGTCGTCAAGAGCGGTGTCAGCAGCACGCGTTTCGTCGTGAGCGGGGGTCAGCATAACGCGTGTCGTCGTTAGCGGGGTCAGCAGCACGCGTGTTGTTGTGATTGGGGTCAGCAGCACGCGTTTCGTCGTAAGCAGGGGTCAGTAGCACGTGTGTCATAGTGATTGGGGGTCAGCAGCACGTGTGTCGTCGTTATCGGGGGTCAGCAGAACGCTTATTGTTGTGAGCGAGGGTCTGCAGCACGTGTGTCGTCGTGAGCGGGGTCAGCAGCACGCTTATCGTCGTGAGCCAGGGTCAGCAGCACGCGTGTCGTCGTGAGTGGGGACAGCAGCACGCGTGTCGTCGTGAGCGGGGGTCAGAAGCACGCTTGTCGTCTTGAGCGGGGGTCAACAGCACGCGTGTCGTCGTGAGCGGGGTCAGCAGCACGCGTGTCGTCGTGAGCGGGGTCAGCAGCACGCGTGTCGTCGTGAGCGGTGTCAGCAGCACGCCTGTCGTCGTGAGTGGGGGTCTGCAGTACGCGTGTCGTCATGAGCGGGGTCATCAGCACGCGTGTCGTCGTGATTGGGGTTCAGCAGCACGCGTGTCGTCGTGAGTGGGGGTCAGCAGCACGCGTTGCGTCGTAAGTGGCGTTAGCAGCACTTGTGTCATCGTGAGCGGGGGTCAGCAGCATGCGTGTTTTCGTGATTGGGGTCAGCAGCACGCGTGTCGTCGTAGGCAGGGGTCAGTAGCACGTGTGTCATTGTGATTGGGGGTCAGCAGCACATTTGTCGTTTTGAGCGGGGTCAGCAGCACGCGTGTCGTCGTGAGTGGGGAAAGCAGCACGCGTGTCGTCGTGATTGGGGGTCAGAAGCACGCTTGTCGTCTTGAGCGGGGGTCAACAGCACGCGTGTCGTCGTGAGCGGTGTCAGCAGCACGCGTGTCGTCGTGAGCGGGGTCAGCAGCACGTGTGTCGTCGTGAGCGGTGTCAGCAGCACGCCTGTCGTCGTGAGTGGGGGTCTGCAGTACGCGTGTCGTCGTGACCGGGGTAAGCATCAGACGTGTCGTCGTGAGCGGGGGGCAACAGCACGCGTGTTGTCGCGTTTGGCGGTCAGCAGCACGCGTGTCGTCGTGAGCCGGGTTCATCAGCACGCATTTCGTCGTGAGCGGGGGTAAGCAGCACGCGTGCCGTCGTAAGCGGAGGTCAGCAGCAAATGTGTCGTCGTGAGCGGGGTTAGCAGCAAGCGTGACGTCGTGAGCGGGGTCAGTATCAGGCGTGTCGTCGTGAGCGGAGGTCAGCAGCAAATGTGTCGTCGTGAGCGGGGTTAGCAGCACGCGTGTCGTCGTGAGCGGGGTCAGCAGCACGCGTGTCGTCGTGAGCGGGGGTCTGCATAACGCGTGTCGTCGTTAGCGGGGTCAGCAGCACGCGTGTCGTCGTAAGCAGGGGTCAGTAGCACGTGTGTCATAGTGATTGGGGGTCAGCAGCACGCGTGTCGTTTTGAGCGGGGTCAGCAGCACGCATGTCGTCGTTATCGGGGGTCAGCAGAACGCTTATTGTCGTGAGTGGGGGTCTGCAGCACGCGTGTCGTCGTGAGTTGGGTCAGCAGCACACGTGTCGTCGTGAGCGGTGTCAGCAGCACGCCTGTCGTCGTGAGTGGGGGTCTGCAGTACGCTTGTTGTCATGAGCGGGGTCATCAGCACGCGTGTCGTCGTGATTGGGGTTCAGCAGCACACGTGTTGTCGTGAGTGGGGGTCAACAGCACGCGTTTCGTTGTAAGCGGCGTTAGCAGCACTTGTGTCATCGTGAGCGGGGTCAGCAGCATGCGTGTTGTCGTGATTGGGGTCAGAAGCACGCTTATCGTAGTGAGCCGGGGTCAGCAGCACGCGTGTCGTCGTGAGTGGGGACAGCAGCACGCGTGTCGTCGTAAGCGGGGGTCAGAAGCACGCTTGTCGTCTTGAGCGGGGGTCAACAGCACGCTTGTCGTCGTGAGCGGGGTCAGCAGCACGCGTGTCGTCGTGAGTTGGGTCAACAGCACGCGTGTCGTCGTGAGCGGTGTCAGCAGCACGCATGTCGTCGTGAGTGGGGGTCTGCAGTACGCGTGTTGTCATGAGCGGGGTCATCAGCACGCGTGTCGTCGTGATTGGGGTTCAGCAGCACACGTGTTGTCGTGAGTGGGGGTCAACAGCACGCGTTTCGTTGTAAGCGGCGTTAGCAGCACTTGTGTCATCGTGAGCGGGGGTCAGCAGCATGCGTGTTGTCGTGATTGGGGTCAGCAGCACGCGTGTCGTCGTAAGCAGGGGTCAGTTGTACGTGTGTCATCGTGATTGGGGTCAGCAGCACATGTATCGTTTTGAGCGGGGTCAGCAGCACGCGTGTCGTCTTTAGCGGGGACAGGAGCACGCTTATTGTCGTGAGCGGGGGTCTGCAGAACGCGTGTCGTCGTG
This sequence comes from Allygus modestus, assembly GCA_963675035.1. Classification (NCBI taxonomy): domain Eukaryota; kingdom Metazoa; phylum Arthropoda; class Insecta; order Hemiptera; family Cicadellidae; genus Allygus; species Allygus modestus. The sequence continues at coordinate 22,587,608 of OY776116.1, forward strand.
AGCGGGGTCAGCAGCACGCTTATCGTCGTGAGCCGGGGTCAGCAGCACGCGTGTCGTCGTGAGTGGGGACAGCAGCACGCGTGTCGTCGTGATTGGGGGTCAGAAGCACGTTTGTCGTCTTGAGCGGGGGTCAACAGAACGCGGGTTGTCGAGAGCGGGGTCAGCAGCACGCGTGTCGTCGTGAGCGGGGTCAGCAGCACGCGTGTCGTCGTGAGCGGTGTCAGCAGCACGCCTGTCGTCGTGAGTGGGGGTCTGCAGTACGCGTGTCGTCGTGAACGGGGTCATCAGCAAGCGTATCGTCGTGAGTGGGGTTCAGCAGCACGCTTGTCGTCGTGAGTGAGGTTAGCAGCACGCGTTTCGTCGTTAGCGGCGTTAGCAGCACTTGTGTCATCGTGAGCCGGGGTCAGCAGCACGCCTGTTGTCGCGTTTGGCGGTCAGCAGCACGCGTGTCGTCGTGAGCGGGGTTCATCAGCACGCATTTCGTCGTGAGCGGGGGTCAGCAGCACTCGTGTTGTCGTGAGCGGGGATCAGCAGCACGCGTGTCGTCGTGAGCGGGGGTCTACAGCACGCGTGTCGTCGTGAGCGGGGGTCAGAAACACGCGTGTCATCGTGAGTGGGGTCAGCAGCACGCGTGTCGTCATGAGCGGTGTCAGCAGCACACGTGTCGTCGTGAGTGGGGGTCAGCAGCACTCGTTTCGTCGTAAGCGGCGTTAGCAGCACTTGTGTCATCGTGAGCGGAGGTCAGCAGCACGCGTGTTGTCGTAAGCAGTGGTCAGCAGCAAGCTTGTCGTCGTGAGCGGGGTTCAGCAGCACGCATTTCGTCGTGAGCGGGGGTCAACAGCAAGCGTGACGTCGTGAGCGGGGTCAGCATCAGGCGTGTCGTCGTGAGCGGGGGTCAGTAGCAAACGTGTCGTGGTGAGCGGGGTCAGCAGCACGCGTTTCGTCGTGAGCGGGGTCAGCATAACGCGTGTCGTTGTTAGAGGGTCAGCAGCACGCGTGTTGTTGTGATTGGGGTCTGCAGCACGCGTTTCGTCGTAAGCAGGGGTCAGTAGCACGTGTGTCATAGTGATTGGGATTCAGCAGAACGTGTGTCGTCGTTATCGGGGGTCAGCAGAACGCTTATTGTGGTGAGCGAGGGTCTGCAGCACGTGTGTCGTCGTGAGCGGGGTCAGCAGCATGCTTATCGTCGTGAGCACGCGTGTCGTCGTGAGTGGGGACAGCAGCACGCGTTTCGTCGTGAGCGGGGTTAGCAGCACGCGTGTCGTCGTGAGCGGTGTCAGCAGCACGCCTGTCGTCGTGAGTGGGGGTCTGCAATACGCGTGTCGTCATGAGCGGGGTCATCAGCACGCGTGTCGTCGTGATTGGGGTTCAGCAGCACGCGTGTCGTCGTGAGTGGGGGTCAGCAGCACGCGTTGCGTCGTAAGTGGCGTTAGCAGCACTTGTGTCATCGTGAGCGGGGGTCAGCAGCATGCGTGTTTTCGTGATTGGGGTCAGCAGCACGCGTGTCGTCGTAAGCAGGGGTCAGTAGCACGTGTGTCATTGTGATTGGGGGTCAGCAGCACATTTGTCGTTTTGAGCGGGGTCAGCAGCACGCGTGTCGTCGTGAGCGGGGTCAGCAGCACGCTTATCATCGTGAGCCGGGGTCAGCAGCCCGCGAGTCGTCGTGAGTGGGGACAGCAGCACGCGTGTCGTCGTGATTGGGGGTCAGAAGCACGCTTGTCGTCTTGAGCGGGGGTCAACAGCACGCGTGTCGTCGTGAGCGGTGTCAGCAGCACGCGTGTCGTCGTGAGCATGGTCAGCAGCACACGTGTCGTCGTGAGCGGTGTCAGCAGCACGCCTGTCGTCGTGATTGGGGGTCAGCAGCAAGCGTGACGTCGTGAGTGGTGTCAGGATCAGGCGTGTCTTCGTGAGCGGAGGTCAGCAGCAAACGTGTCGTCGTTATCGGGGTTAGCAGCACGCGTGTCGTCGTGAGCGGGGTCATCAGCACGCGTGTCGTCGTGAGCGGGGGTCTGCATAACGCGTGTCGTCGTTAGCGGGGTCAGCAGCACGCGTGTTGTCGTGATTGGGGTCAGCAGCACACGTGTCGTCGTAAGCAGGGGTCAGTAGCACGTGTGTCATAGTGATTGGGGGTCAGCAGCACGCGTGTCGTTTTGAGCGGGGTCAGCAGCACGCGTGTCGTCGTTATCGGGGGTCAGCAGAACGCTTAGTGTCGTGAGTGGGGTCTGCAGCACGCGTGTCGTCGTAAGCTGGGTAAGCAGCACGCTTATCGTAGTGAGCCGGGGTCAGCAGCATGCGTGTCGTCGTGAGTGGGGACAGCAGCACGCGTGTCGTCGTGAGCAGGGGTCAGAAGCACGCTTGTCGTCTTGAGCGGGGGTCAACAGCACGCTTGTCGTCGTGAGCGGGGTCAGCAGCACGCGTGTCGTCGTGAGTTGGGTCAACAGCACGCGTGTCGTCGTGAGTGGTGTTAGCAGCACGCCTGTCGTCGTGATTGGGGTTCAGCAGCACACGTGTTGTCGTGAGTGGGGGTCAACAGCACGCGTTTCAGTGTAAGCGGCGTTAGCAGCACTTGTGTCATCGTGAGCGGGGGTCAGCAGCATGCGTGTTGTCGTGATTGGGGTCAGCAGCACGCGTGTCGTCGTAAGCAGGGGTCAGTAGCACGTGTGTCATCGTGATTGGGGTTAGCAGCACATGTGTCGTTTTGAGCGGGGTCAGCAGCACGCGTCTCGTCGTTAGCGGGGACAGCAGCACGCTTATTGTCGTGAGCGGGGGTCTGCAGAACGCGTGTCGTCGTGAGCGGGGTCAGCAGCACGCTTATCGTCGTGAGCCGGGGTCAGCAGCACGCGTGTCGTCGTGAGTGGGGACAGCAGCACGCGTGTCGTCGTGATTGGGGGTCAGAAGCACGCTTGTCGTCTTGAGCGGGGGTCAACAGCACGCGTGTCATCGTGAGCGGGGTCAGCAGCACGCGTGTCGTTGTGAGCGGGGTCAGCAGCACGCGTGTCGTCGTGAGCGGTGTCAGCAGCACGCCTGTCGTCGTGAGTGGGGGTCTGCAGTACGCGTGTCGTCGTGAACGGGGTCATCAGCAAGCGTGTCGTCGTGATTGGGGTTCAGCAGCACGCTTGTCGTCGTGAGTGAGGTCAGCAGCACGCGTTTCGTCGTAAGCGGCGTTAGCAGCACTTGTGTCATCGTGAGCCGGGGTCAGCAGCACGCGTGTTGTCGCGTTTGGCGGTCAGCAGCACGCGTGTCGTCGTGAGCGGGGTTCATCAGCACGCATTTCGTCGTGAGCGGAGATCAGCAGCACGCGTACCGTCGTGAGCGGGGTCAGCATCAGGCGTGTAGTCTTGGCGGGGGTCAGCAGCAAACGTGTCGTCGTGAGTGGAATTAGCCGCACGGGTTTCGTCGTAAGCGGCGTTAGCAGCACTTGTGTCATCGTGAGCCGGGGTCAGCAGCACGCGTGTTGTCGCGTTTGGCGGTCAGCAACACACATGTCGTCGTGAGCAGGGTTCATCAGCACGCATTTCGTCGTGAGCGGGGTCAGCAGCACGCGTGTCATCGTGAGCGGGGTCTTCACTACGCGTGTCTTCGTTAGAGGGGTCAGCAGCACGCGTGTTGTCGTTATTGGGGTCAGAAGCACGCCTGTCGTCGTAAGCAGGGGTCAGTAGCACGTGTGTCATAGGCATTGGGGTCAGCAGCACGCGTGTCGTTTTGAGTGGGGTCAGCGTGCGAGTCGTCGTTATCGGGGGTCAGCAGAACGCTTATTGTCGTGAGTGGGGGTCTGCAGCACGCGTGTCGTCGTGAGCGGGGTCAGCAGCACGCTTATCGTCGTGAGCCGGCGTCAGCAGAACGCGTGTCGTCGTGAGTGGGGACAGCAGCACGCGTGTCGTCGTGAGCGGGGGTCAGAAGCACGCTTGTCGTCGTGAGTGGGGGTCTGCAGTACGCGTGTCGTCATGAGCGGGGTCATCTTCACGCGTGTCGTCGTGATTGGGGTTCAGCAGCACGCGTGTCGTCATGAGTGGGGGGTCAGCAGCACGCGTTGCGTCGTAAGCGGCGTTAGCAACACTTGTGTCATCGTGAGCGGGGGTCAGCAGCACGCGTTTTGTCGTGATTGGGGACAGCAGCACGCGTGTCGTCGTGAGCGGGGGTCAGAAGCACGCTTGTCGTCTTGAGCGGGGGTCAACAGCACGCGTGTCGTCGTGAGCGGGGTCAGCAGCACGCGTGTCGTCGTGAGCGCGGTCAGCACCACGCGTGTCGTCGTGAGCGGTGTCAGCAGCACGCCTGTCGTCGTGAGTGGGGGTCTGCAGTACGTGTGTCGTCATGAGCGGGGTCATCAGCACGCGTGTCGTCGTGATTGGGGTTCAGCAGCACGCGTGTCGTCGTGAGTGGGGGTCAGCAGCACGCGTTGCGTCGTAAGTGGCGTTAGCAGCACTTGTGTCATCGTGAGCGGGGGTCAGCAGCATGCGTGTTTTCGTGATTGGGGTCAGCAGCACGCGTGTCGTCGTAAGCAGGGGTCAGTAGCACGTGTGTCATTGTGATTGGGGGTCAGCAGCACATTTGTCGTTTTGAGCGGGGTCAGCAGCACGCGTGTCGTCGTGAGTGGGGAAAGCAGCACGCGTGTCGTCGTGATTGGGGGTCAGAAGCACGCTTGTCGTCTTGAGCGGGGGTCAACAGCACGCGTGTCGTCCTGAGCGGTGTCAGCAGCACGCGTGTCGTCGTGAGCGGGGTCAGCAGCACGTGTGTCGTCGTGAGCGGTGTCAGCAGCACGCCTGTCGTCGTGAGTTGGGGTCTGCAGTACGCGTGTCGTCGTGACCGGGGTAAGCATCAGGCGTGTCGTCGTGAGCGGGGGTCAACAGCACGCGTGTTGTCGCGTTTGGCGGCCAGCAGCACGCGTGTCGTCGTGAGCCGGGTTCATCAGCACGCATTTAGTCGTGAGCGAGGGTCAGCAGCACGCGTGCCGTCGTGAGCGGAGGTCAGCAGCAAATGTGTCGTCGTGAGCGGGGTTAGCAGCACGCGTGTCGTCGTGAGCGGGGTCAGCAGCACGCGTGTCGTCGTGAGCGGGGGTCTGCATAACGCGTGTCGTCGTTAGCGGGGTCAGCAGCACGCGTGTTGTCGTGATTGGGGTCAGCAGCACGCGTGTCGTCGTAAGCAGGGGTCAGTAGCACGTGTGTCATAGTGATTGGGGGTCAGCAGCACGCGTGTCGTTTTTAGCGGGGTCAGCAGCACGCGTGTCGTCGTTATCGGGGGTCAGCAGAACGCTTATTGTCGTGAGTGGGGGTCTGCAGCACGCGTGTCGTCGTGAGTTGGGTCAGCAGCACACGTGTCGTCGTGAGCGGTGTCAGCAGCACGTCTGTCGTCGTGAGTGGGGGTCTGCAGTACGCTTGTTGTCATGAGCGGGGTCATCAGCACGCGTGTCGTCGTGATTGGGGTTCAGCAGCACACGTGTTGTCGTGAGTGGGGATCAACAGCACGCGTTTCGTTGTAAGCGGCGTTAGCAGCACTTGTGTCATCGTGAGCGGGGTCAGCAGCATGCGTGTTGTCGTGATTGGGGTCAGAAGCACGCTTATCGTAGTGAGCCGGGGTCAGCAGCACGCGTGTCGTCGTGAGTGGGGACAGCAGCACGCGTGTCGTCGTGAGCGGGGGTCAGAAGCACGCTTGTCGTCTTGAGCGGGGGTCAACAGCACGCTTGTCGTCGTGAGCGGGGTCAGCAGCACGCGTGTCGTCGTGAGTTGGGTCAACAGCACGCGTGTCGTCGTGAGCGGTGTCAGCAGCACGCATGTCGTCGTGAGTGGGGGTCTGCAGTACGCGTGTTGTCATGAGCGGGGTCATCAGCACGCGGGTCGTCGTGATTGGGGTTCAGCAGCACACGTGTTGTCGTGAGTGGGGGTCAACAGCACGCGTTTCGTTGTAAGCGGCGTTAGCAGCACTTGTGTCATCGTGAGCGGGGGTCAGCAGCATGCGTGTTGTCGTGATTGGGGTCAGCAGCACGCGTGTCGTCGTAAGCAGGGGTCAGTAGTACGTGTGTCATCGTGATTGGGGGTCAGCAGCACATGTATCGTTTTGAGCGGGGTCAGCAGCACGCGTGTCGTCTTTAGCGGGGACAGGAGCACGCTTATTGTCGTGAGCGGGGGTCTGCAGAACGCGTGTCGTCGTGAGCGGGGTCAGCAGCATGCGTGTCGTCGTGAGCGGGGTCAGCAGCATGCGTATCGTCGTGAGTGGGGACAGCAGCACGCGTGTCGTCGTGATTGGGGGTCAGAAGCACGTTTGTCGTCTTGAGCGGGGGTCAACAGAACGCGGGTTGTCGAGAGCGGGGTCAGCAGCACGCGTGTCGTCGTGAGCGGGGTCAGCAGCACGCGTGTCGTCGTGAGCGGTGTCAGCAGCACGCCTGTCGTCGTGAGTGGGGGTCTGCAGTACGCGTGTCGTCGTGAACGGGGTCATCAGCAAGCGTATCGTCGTGAGTGGGGTTCAGCAGCACGCTTGTCTTCGTGAGTGAGGTTAGCAGCACGCGTTTCGTCGTTAGCGGCGTTAGCAGCACTTGTGTCATCGTGAGCCGGGGTCAGCAGCACGCCTGTTGTCGCGTTTGGCGGTCAGCAGCACGCGTGTCGTCGTGAGCGGGGTTCATCAGCACGCATTTCGTCGTGAGCGGGGGTCAGCAGCACTCGTGTTGTCGTGAGCGGGGATCAGCAGCACGCGTGTCGTCGTGAGCGGGGGTCTACAGCACGCGTGTCGTCGTGAGCGGGGGTCAGAAACACGCGTGTCATCGTGAGTGGGGTCAGCAGCACGCGTGTCGTCATGAGCGGTGTCAGCAGCACACGTGTCGTCGTGAGTGGGGGTCAGCAGCACTCGTTTCGTCGTAAGCGGCGTTAGCAGCACTTGTGTCATCGTGAGCGGAGGTCAGCAGCACGCGTGTTGTCGTAAGCAGTGGTCAGCAGCAAGCTTGTCGTCGTGAGCGGGGTTCAGCAGCACGCATTTCGTCGTGAGCGGGGGTCAACAGCAAGCGTGACGTCGTGAGCGGGGTCAGCATCAGGCGTGTCGTCGTGAGCGGGGGTCAGTAGCAAACGTGTCGTGGTGAGCGAGGTCAGCAGCACGCGTTTCGTCGTGAGCGGGGTCAGCATAACGCGTGTCGTTGTTAGGGGGGTCAGCAGCACGCGTGTTGTTGTGATTGGGGTCTGCAGCACGCGTTTCGTCGTAAGCAGGGGTCAGTAGCACGTGTGTCATAGTGATTGGGATTCAGCAGAACGTGTGTCGTCGTTATCGGGGGTCAGCAGAACGCTTATTGTGGTGAGCGAGGGTCTGCAGCACGTGTGTCGTCGTGAGCGGGGTCAGCAGCATGCTTATCGTCGTGAGCACGCGTGTCGTCGTGAGTGGGGACAGCAGCACGCGTTTCGTCGTGAGCGGGGTTAGCAGCACGCGTGTCGTCGTGAGCGGTGTCAGCAGCACGCCTGTCGTCGTGAGTGGGGGTCTGCAATACGCGTGTCGTCATGAGCGGGGTCATCAGCACGCGTGTCGTCGTGATTGGGGTTCAGCAGCACGCGTGTCGTCGTGAGTGGGGGTCAGCAGCACGCGTTGCGTCGTAAGTGGCGTTAGCAGCACTTGTGTCATCGTGAGCGGGGGTCAGCAGCATGCGTGTTTTCGTGATTGGGGTCAGCAGCACGCGTGTCGTCGTAAGCAGGGGTCAGTAGCACGTGTGTCATTGTGATTGGGGTCAGCAGCACATTTGTCGTTTTGAGCGGGGTCAGCAGCACGCGTGTCGTCGTGAGCGGGGTAAGCAGCACGCTTATCATCGTGAGCCGGGGTCAGCAGCCCGCGAGTCGTCGTGAGTGGGGACAGCAGCACGCGTGTCGTCGTGATTGGGGGTCAGAAGCACGCTTGTCGTCTTGAGCGGGGGTCAACAGCACGCGTGTCGTCGTGAGCGGTGTCAGCAGCACGCGTGTCGTCGTGAGCATGGTCAGCAGCACGCGTGTCGTCGTGAGCGGTGTCAGCAGCACGCCTGTCGTCGTGATTGGGGGTCAGCAGCAAGCGTGACGTCGTGAGTGGTGTCAGGATCAGGCGTGTCTTCGTGAGCGGAGGTCAGCAGCAAACGTGTCGTCGTGATTGGGGTTCAGCAGCACGCTTGTCGTCGTGAGTGAGGTCAGCAGCACGCGTTTCGTCGTAAGCGGCGTTAGCAGCACTTGTGTCATCGTGAGCCGGGGTCAGCAGCACGCGTGTTGTCGCGTTTGGCGGTCAGCAGCACGCGTGTCGTCGTGAGCGGGGTTCATCAGCACGCATTTCGTCGTGAGCGGAGATCAGCAGCACGCGTACCGTCGTGAGCGGGGTCAGCATCAGGCGTGTAGTCTTGGCGGGGGTCAGCAGCAAACGTGTCGTCGTGAGTGGAATTAGCCGCACGGGTTTCGTCGTAAGCGGCGTTAGCAGCACTTGTGTCATCGTGAGCCGGGGTCAGCAGCACGCGTGTTGTCGCGTTTGGCGGTCAGCAACACACATGTCGTCGTGAGCAGGGTTCATCAGCACGCATTTCGTCGTGAGCGGGGTCAGCAGCACGCGTGTCATCGTGAGCGGGGTCTTCACTACGCGTGTCTTCGTTAGAGGGGTCAGCAGCACGCGTGTTGTCGTTATTGGGGTCAGAAGCACGCCTGTCGTCGTAAGCAGGGGTCAGTAGCACGTGTGTCATAGGCATTGGGGTCAGCAGCACGCGTGTCGTTTTGAGTGGGGTCAGCGTGCGAGTCGTCGTTATCGGGGGTCAGCAGAACGCTTATTGTCGTGAGTGGGGGTCTGCAGCACGCGTGTCGTCGTGAGCGGGGTCAGCAGCACGCTTATCGTCGTGAGCCGGCGTCAGCAGAACGCGTGTCGTCGTGAGTGGGGACAGCAGCACGCGTGTCGTCGTGAGCGGGGGTCAGAAGCACGCTTGTCGTCGTGAGTGGGGGTCTGCAGTACGCGTGTCGTCATGAGCGGGGTCATCTTCACGCGTGTCGTCGTGATTGGGGTTCAGCAGCACGCGTGTCGTCATGAGTGGGGGGTCAGCAGCACGCGTTGCGTCGTAAGCGGCGTTAGCAACACTTGTGTCATCGTGAGCGGGGGTCAGCAGCACGCGTTTTGTCGTGATTGGGGACAGCAGCACGCGTGTCGTCGTGAGCGGGGGTCAGAAGCACGCTTGTCGTCTTGAGCGGGGGTCAACAGCACGCGTGTCGTCGTGAGCGGGGTCAGCAGCACGCGTGTCGTCGTGAGCGCGGTCAGCACCACGCGTGTCGTCGTGAGCGGTGTCAGCAGCACGCCTGTCGTCGTGAGTGGGGGTCTGCAGTACGTGTGTCGTCATGAGCGGGGTCATCAGCACGCGTGTCGTCGTGATTGGGGTTCAGCAGCACGCGTGTCGTCGTGAGTGGGGGTCAGCAGCACGCGTTGCGTCGTAAGTGGCGTTAGCAGCACTTGTGTCATCGTGAGCGGGGGTCAGCAGCATGCGTGTTTTCGTGATTGGGGTCAGCAGCACGCGTGTCGTCGTAAGCAGGGGTCAGTAGCACGTGTGTCATTGTGATTGGGGGTCAGCAGCACATTTGTCGTTTTGAGCGGGGTCAGCAGCACGCGTGTCGTCGTGAGTGGGGAAAGCAGCACGCGTGTCGTCGTGATTGGGGGTCAGAAGCACGCTTGTCGTCTTGAGCGGGGGTCAACAGCACGCGTGTCGTCCTGAGCGGTGTCAGCAGCACGCGTGTCGTCGTGAGCGGGGTCAGCAGCACGTGTGTCGTCGTGAGCGGTGTCAGCAGCACGCCTGTCGTCGTGAGTTGGGGTCTGCAGTACGCGTGTCGTCGTGACCGGGGTAAGCATCAGGCGTGTCGTCGTGAGCGGGGGTCAACAGCACGCGTGTTGTCGCGTTTGGCGGCCAGCAGCACGCGTGTCGTCGTGAGCCGGGTTCATCAGCACGCATTTAGTCGTGAGCGAGGGTCAGCAGCACGCGTGCCGTCGTGAGCGGAGGTCAGCAGCAAATGTGTCGTCGTGAGCGGGGTTAGCAGCACGCGTGTCGTCGTGAGCGGGGTCAGCAGCACGCGTGTCGTCGTGAGCGGGGGTCTGCATAACGCGTGTCGTCGTTAGCGGGGTCAGCAGCACGCGTGTTGTCGTGATTGGGGTCAGCAGCACGCGTGTCGTCGTAAGCAGGGGTCAGTAGCACGTGTGTCATAGTGATTGGGGGTCAGCAGCACGCGTGTCGTTTTTAGCGGGGTCAGCAGCACGCGTGTCGTCGTTATCGGGGGTCAGCAGAACGCTTATTGTCGTGAGTGGGGGTCTGCAGCACGCGTGTCGTCGTGAGTTGGGTCAGCAGCACACGTGTCGTCGTGAGCGGTGTCAGCAGCACGTCTGTCGTCGTGAGTGGGGGTCTGCAGTACGCTTGTTGTCATGAGCGGGGTCATCAGCACGCGTGTCGTCGTGATTGGGGTTCAGCAGCACACGTGTTGTCGTGAGTGGGGATCAACAGCACGCGTTTCGTTGTAAGCGGCGTTAGCAGCACTTGTGTCATCGTGAGCGGGGTCAGCAGCATGCGTGTTGTCGTGATTGGGGTCAGAAGCACGCTTATCGTAGTGAGCCGGGGTCAGCAGCACGCGTGTCGTCGTGAGTGGGGACAGCAGCACGCGTGTCGTCGTGAGCGGGGGTCAGAAGCACGCTTGTCGTCTTGAGCGGGGGTCAACAGCACGCTTGTCGTCGTGAGCGGGGTCAGCAGCACGCGTGTCGTCGTGAGTTGGGTCAACAGCACGCGTGTCGTCGTGAGCGGTGTCAGCAGCACGCATGTCGTCGTGAGTGGGGGTCTGCAGTACGCGTGTTGTCATGAGCGGGGTCATCAGCACGCGGGTCGTCGTGATTGGGGTTCAGCAGCACACGTGTTGTCGTGAGTGGGGGTCAACAGCACGCGTTTCGTTGTAAGCGGCGTTAGCAGCACTTGTGTCATCGTGAGCGGGGGTCAGCAGCATGCGTGTTGTCGTGATTGGGGTCAGCAGCACGCGTGTCGTCGTAAGCAGGGGTCAGTAGTACGTGTGTCATCGTGATTGGGGGTCAGCAGCACATGTATCGTTTTGAGCGGGGTCAGCAGCACGCGTGTCGTCTTTAGCGGGGACAGGAGCACGCTTATTGTCGTGAGCGGGGGTCTGCAGAACGCGTGTCGTCGTGAGCGGGGTCAGCAGCATGCGTGTCGTCGTGAGCGGGGTCAGCAGCATGCGTATCGTCGTGAGTGGGGACAGCAGCACGCGTGTCGTCGTGATTGGGGGTCAGAAGCACGTTTGTCGTCTTGAGCGGGGGTCAACAGAACGCGGGTTGTCGAGAGCGGGGTCAGCAGCACGCGTGTCGTCGTGAGCGGGGTCAGCAGCACGCGTGTCGTCGTGAGCGGTGTCAGCAGCACGCCTGTCGTCGTGAGTGGGGGTCTGCAGTACGCGTGTCGTCGTGAACGGGGTCATCAGCAAGCGTATCGTCGTGAGTGGGGTTCAGCAGCACGCTTGTCTTCGTGAGTGAGGTTAGCAGCACGCGTTTCGTCGTTAGCGGCGTTAGCAGCACTTGTGTCATCGTGAGCCGGGGTCAGCAGCACGCCTGTTGTCGCGTTTGGCGGTCAGCAGCACGCGTGTCGTCGTGAGCGGGGTTCATCAGCACGCATTTCGTCGTGAGCGGGGGTCAGCAGCACTCGTGTTGTCGTGAGCGGGGATCAGCAGCACGCGTGTCGTCGTGAGCGGGGGTCTACAGCACGCGTGTCGTCGTGAGCGGGGGTCAGAAACACGCGTGTCATCGTGAGTGGGGTCAGCAGCACGCGTGTCGTCATGAGCGGTGTCAGCAGCACACGTGTCGTCGTGAGTGGGGGTCAGCAGCACTCGTTTCGTCGTAAGCGGCGTTAGCAGCACTTGTGTCATCGTGAGCGGAGGTCAGCAGCACGCGTGTTGTCGTAAGCAGTGGTCAGCAGCAAGCTTGTCGTCGTGAGCGGGGTTCAGCAGCACGCATTTCGTCGTGAGCGGGGGTCAACAGCAAGCGTGACGTCGTGAGCGGGGTCAGCATCAGGCGTGTCGTCGTGAGCGGGGGTCAGTAGCAAACGTGTCGTGGTGAGCGAGGTCAGCAGCACGCGTTTCGTCGTGAGCGGGGTCAGCATAACGCGTGTCGTTGTTAGGGGGGTCAGCAGCACGCGTGTTGTTGTGATTGGGGTCTGCAGCACGCGTTTCGTCGTAAGCAGGGGTCAGTAGCACGTGTGTCATAGTGATTGGGATTCAGCAGAACGTGTGTCGTCGTTATCGGGGGTCAGCAGAACGCTTATTGTGGTGAGCGAGGGTCTGCAGCACGTGTGTCGTCGTGAGCGGGGTCAGCAGCATGCTTATCGTCGTGAGCACGCGTGTCGTCGTGAGTGGGGACAGCAGCACGCGTTTCGTCGTGAGCGGGGTTAGCAGCACGCGTGTCGTCGTGAGCGGTGTCAGCAGCACGCCTGTCGTCGTGAGTGGGGGTCTGCAATACGCGTGTCGTCATGAGCGGGGTCATCAGCACGCGTGTCGTCGTGATTGGGGTTCAGCAGCACGCGTGTCGTCGTGAGTGGGGGTCAGCAGCACGCGTTGCGTCGTAAGTGGCGTTAGCAGCACTTGTGTCATCGTGAGCGGGGGTCAGCAGCATGCGTGTTTTCGTGATTGGGGTCAGCAGCACGCGTGTCGTCGTAAGCAGGGGTCAGTAGCACGTGTGTCATTGTGATTGGGGTCAGCAGCACATTTGTCGTTTTGAGCGGGGTCAGCAGCACGCGTGTCGTCGTGAGCGGGGTAAGCAGCACGCTTATCATCGTGAGCCGGGGTCAGCAGCCCGCGAGTCGTCGTGAGTGGGGACAGCAGCACGCGTGTCGTCGTGATTGGGGGTCAGAAGCACGCTTGTCGTCTTGAGCGGGGGTCAACAGCACGCGTGTCGTCGTGAGCGGTGTCAGCAGCACGCGTGTCGTCGTGAGCATGGTCAGCAGCACGCGTGTCGTCGTGAGCGGTGTCAGCAGCACGCCTGTCGTCGTGATTGGGGGTCAGCAGCAAGCGTGACGTCGTGAGTGGTGTCAGGATCAGGCGTGTCTTCGTGAGCGGAGGTCAGCAGCAAACGTGTCGTCGTTATCGGGGTTAGCAGCACGCGTGTCGTCGTGAGCGGGGTCATCAGCACGCGTGTCGTCGTGAGCGGGGGTCTGCATAACGCGTGTCGTCGTTAGCGGGGTCAGCAGCACGCGTGTTGTCGTGATTGGGGTCAGCAGCACACGTGTCGTCGTAAGCAGGGGTCAGTAGCACGTGTGTCATAGTGATTGGGGGTCAGCAGCACGCGTGTCGTTTTGAGCGGGGTCAGCAGCACGCGTGTCGTCGTTATCGGGGGTCAGCAGAACGCTTAGTGTCGTGAGTGGGGTCTGCAGCACGCGTGTCGTCGTAAGCTGGGTAAGCAGCACGCTTATCGTAGTGAGCCGGGGTCAGCAGCATGCGTGTCGTCGTGAGTGGGGACAGCAGCACGCGTGTCGTCGTGAGCAGGGGTCAGAAGCACGCTTGTCGTCTTGAGCGGGGGTCAACAGCACGCTTGTCGTCGTGAGCGGGGTCAGCAGCACGCGTGTCGTCGTGAGTTGGGTCAGCAGCACGCGTGTCGTCGTGAGTGGTGTTAGCAGCACGCCTGTCGTCGTGATTGGGGTTCAGCAGCACACGTGTTGTCGTGAGTGGGGGTCAACAGCACGCGTTTCAGTGTAAGCGGCGTTAGCAGCACTTGTGTCATCGTGAGCGGGGGTCAGCAGCATGCGTGTTGTCGTGATTGGGGTCAGCAGCACGCGTGTCGTCGTAAGCAGGGGTCAGTAGCACGTATGTCATCGTGATTGGGGTTAGCAGCACATGTGTCGTTTTGAGCGGGGTCAGCAGCACGCGTCTCGTCGTTAGCGGGGACAGCAGCACGCTTATTGTCGTGAGCGGGGGTCTGCAGAACGCGTGTCGTCGTGAGCGGGGTCAGCAGCACGCTTATCGTCGTGAGCCGGGGTCAGCAGCACGCGTGTCGTCGTGAGTGGGGACAGCAGCACGCGTGTCGTCGTGATTGGGGGTCAGAAGCACGCTTGTCGTCTTGAGCGGGGGTCAACAGCACGCGTGTCATCGTGAGCGGGGTCAGCAGCACGCGTGTCGTTGTGAGCGGGGTCAGCAGCACGCGTGTCGTCGTGAGCGGTGTCAGCAGCACGCCTGTCGTCGTGAGTGGGGGTCTGCAGTACGCGTGTCGTCGTGAACGGGGTCATCAGCAAGCGTGTCGTCGTGATTGGGGTTCAGCAGCACGCTTGTCGTCGTGAGTGAGGTCAGCAGCACGCGTTTCGTCGTAAGCGGCGTTAGCAGCACTTGTGTCATCGTGAGCCGGGGTCAGCAGCACGCGTGTTGTCGCGTTTGGCGGTCAGCAGCACGCGTGTCGTCGTGAGCGGGGTTCATCAGCACGCATTTCGTCGTGAGCGGAGATCAGCAGCACGCGTACCGTCGTGAGCGGGGTCAGCATCAGGCGTGTAGTCTTGGCGGGGGTCAGCGGCAAACGTGTCGTCGTGAGTGGAATTAGCCGCACGGGTTTCGTCGTAAGCGGCGTTAGCAGCACTTGTGTCATCGTGAGCCGGGGTCAGCAGCACGCGTGTTGTCGCGTTTGGCGGTCAGCAGCACACATGTCGTCGTGAGCAGGGTTCATCAGCACGCATTTCGTCGTGAGCGGGGTCAGCAGCACGCGTGTCATCGTGAGCGGGGTCAGCACTACGCGTGTCTTCGTTAGAGGGGTCAGCAGCACGCGTGTTGTCGTTATTGGGGTCAGAAGCACGCCTGTCGTCGTAAGCAGGGGTCAGTAGCACGTGTGTCATAGGCATTGGGGTCAGCAGCACGCGTGTCGTTTTGAGTGGGGTCAGCGTGCGAGTCGTCGTTATCGGGGGTCAGCAGAACGCTTATTGTCGTGAGTGGGGGTCTGCAGCACGCGTGTCGTCGTGAGCGGGGTCAGCAGCACGCTTATCGTCGTGAGCCGGCGTCAGCAGAACGCGTGTCGTCGTGAGTGGGGACAGCAGCACGCGTGTCGTCGTGAGCGGGGGTCAGAAGCACGCTTGTCGTCGTGAGTGGGGGTCTGCAGTACGCGTGTCGTCATGAACGGGGTCATCTTCACGCGTGTCGTCGTGATTGGGGTTCAGCAGCACGCGTGTCGTCATGAGTGGGGGGTCAGCAGCACGCGTTGCGTCGTAAGCGGCGTTAGCAACACTTGTGTCATCGTGAGCGGGGGTCAGCAGCACGCGTTTTGTCGTGATTGGGGACAGCAGCACGCGTGTCGTCGTGAGCGGGGGTCAGAAGCACGCTTGTCGTCTTGAGCGGGGGTCAACAGCACGCGTGTCGTCGTGAGCGGGGTCAGCAGCACGCGTGTCGTCGTGAGCGCGGTCAGCACCACGCGTGTCGTCGTGAGCGGTGTCAGCAGCACGCCTGTCGTCGTGAGTGGGGGTCTGCAGTACGTGTGTCGTCATGAGCGGGGTCATCAGCACGCGTGTCGTCGTGATTGGGGTTCAGCAGCACGCGTGTCGTCGTGAGTGGGGGTCAGCAGCACGCGTTGCGTCGTAAGTGGCGTTAGCAGCACTTGTGTCATCGTGAGCGGGGGTCAGCAGCATGCGTGTTTTCGTGATTGGGGTCAGCAGCACGCGTGTCGTCGTAAGCAGGGGTCAGTAGCACGTGTGTCATTGTGATTGGGGGTCAGCAGCACATTTGTCGTTTTGAGCGGGGTCAGCAGCACGCGTGTCGTCGTGAGTGGGGAAAGCAGCACGCGTGTCGTCGTGATTGGGGGTCAGAAGCACGCTTGTCGTCTTGAGCGGGGGTCAACAGCACGCGTGTCGTCCTGAGCGGTGTCAGCAGCACGCGTGTCGTCGTGAGCGGGGTCAGCAGCACGTGTGTCGTCGTTAGCGGTGTCAGCAGCACGCCTGTCGTCGTGAGTTGGGGTCTGCAGTACGCGTGTCGTCGTGACCGGGGTAAGCATCAGGCGTGTCGTCGTGAGCGGGGGTCAACAGCACGCGTGTTGTCGCGTTTGGCGGCCAGCAGCACGCGTGTCGTCGTGAGCCGGGTTCATCAGCACGCATTTAGTCGTGAGCGAGGGTCAGCAGCACGCGTGCCGTCGTGAGCGGAGGTCAGCAGCAAATGTGTCGTCGTGAGCGGGGTTAGCAGCACGCGTGTCGTCGTGAGCGGGGTCAGCAGCACGCGTGTCGTCGTGAGCGGGGGTCTGCATAACGCGTGTCGTCGTTAGCGGGGTCAGCAGCACGCGTGTTGTCGTGATTGGGGTCAGCAGCACGCTTGTCGTCGTAAGCAGGGGTCAGTAGCACGTGTGTCATAGTGATTGGGGGTCAGCAGCACGCGTGTCGTTTTTAGCGGGGTCAGCAGCACGCGTGTCGTCGTTATCGGGGGTCAGCAGAACGCTTATTGTCGTGAGGGGGGTCTGCAGCACGCGTGTCGTCGTGAGTTGGGTCAGCAGCACACGTGTCGTCGTGAGCGGTGTCAGCAGCACGTCTGTCGTCGTGAGTGGGGGTCTGCAGTACGCTTGTTGTCATGAGCGGGGTCATCAGCACGCGTGTCGTCGTGATTGGGGTTCAGCAGCACACGTGTTGTCGTGAGTGGGGGTCAACAGCACGCGTTTCGTTGTAAGCGGCGTTAGCAGCACTTGTGTCATCGTGAGCGGGGTCAGCAGCATGCGTGTTGTCGTGATTGGGGTCAGAAGCACGCTTATCGTAGTGAGCCGGGGTCAGCAGCACGCGTGTCGTCGTGAGTGGGGACAGCAGCACGCGTGTCGTCGTGAGCGGGGGTCAGAAGCACGCTTGTCGTCTTGAGCGGGGGTCAACAGCACGCTTGTCGTCGTGAGCGGGGTCAGCAGCACGCGTGTCGTCGTGAGTTGGGTCAACAGCACGCGTGTCGTCGTGAGCGGTGTCAGCAGCACGCATGTCGTCGTGAGTGGGGGTCTGCAGTACGCGTGTTGTCATGAGCGGGGTCATCAGCACGCGGGTCGTCGTGATTGGGGTTCAGCAGCACACGTGTTGTCGTGAGTGGGGGTCAACAGCACGCGTTTCGTTGTAAGCGGCGTTAGCAGCACTTGTGTCATCGTGAGCGGGGGTCAGCAGCATGCGTGTTGTCGTGATTGGGGTCAGCAGCACGCGTGTCGTCGTAAGCAGGGGTCAGTAGTACGTGTGTCATCGTGATTGGGGGTCAGCAGCACATGTATCGTTTTGAGCGGGGTCAGCAGCACGCGTGTCGTCTTTAGCGGGGACAGGAGCACGCTTATTGTCGTGAGCGGGGGTCTGCAGAACGCGTGTCGTCGTGAGCGGGGTCAGCAGCACGCGTGTCGTCGTGAGCGGTGTCAGCAGCACGCGTGTCGTTGTGAGTGGGGACAGCAGCACGCGTGTCGTCGTGATTGGGGGTCAGAAGCACGTTTGTCGTCTTGAGCGGGGGTCAACAGAACGCGTCTTGTCGTGAGCGGGGTCAGCAGCATGCGTGTCGTCGTGAGCGGGGTCAGCAGCACGCGTGTCGTCGTGAGCGGTGTCAGCAGCATGCCTGTCGTCGTGAGTGGGGGTCTGCAGTACGCGTGTCGTCGTGATCGGGGTCATCAGCAAGCGTATCGTCGTGAGTGGGGTTCAGCAGCACGCTTGTCGTCGTGAGTGAGGTTAGCAGCACGCGTTTCGTCGTTAGCAGCGTTAGCAGCACTTGTGTCATCGTGAGCCGGGGTCAGCAGCACGCCTGTTGTCGCGTTTGGCGGTCAGCAGCACGCGTGTCGTCGTGAGCGGGGTTCATCAGCACGCATTTCGTCGTGAGCGGGGGTCAGCAGCACTCGTGTTGTCGTGAGCGGGGGTCAGCAGCACGCGTGTCGTCGTGAGCGGGGGTCTACAGCACGCGTGTCGTCGTGAGCGGGGGTCAGAAACACGCGTGTCATCGTGAGTGGGGTCAGCAGCACGCGTGTCGTCATGAGCGGTGTCAGCAGCACACGTGTCGTCGTGAGCGGGGTTCAGCAGCACGCATTTCGTCGTGAGCGGGGGTCAACAGCAAGCGTGACGTCGTGAGCGGGGTCAGCATCAGGCGTGTCGTCGTGAGCGGGGGTCAGTAGCAAACGTGTCGTGGTGAGCGGGGTCAGCAGCACGCGTTTCGTCGTGAGTGGGGTCAGCATAACGCGTGTCGTTGTTAGCGGGGTCAGCAGCACGCGTGTTGTTGTGATTGGGGACTGCAGCACGCGTTTCGTCGTAAGCAGGGGTCAGTAGCACGTGTGTCATAGTGATTGGGATTCAGCAGAACGTGTGTCGTCGTGAGCGGGGTCGGCAGCATGCTTATCGTCGTGAGCACGCGTGCCGTCGTGAGTGGGGACAGCAGCACGCGTTTCGTCGTGAGCGGGGTTAGCAGCACGCGTGTCGTCGTGAGCGGTGTCAGCAGCACGCCTGTCGTCGTGAGTGGGGGTCTGCAATACGCGTGTCGTCATGAGCGGGGTCATCAGCACGCGTGTCGTCGTGATTGGGGTTCAGCAGCACGCGTGTCGTCGTGAGTGGGGGTCAGCAGCACGCGTTGCGTCGTAAGTGGCGTTAGCAGCACTTGTGTCATCGTGAGCGGGGGTCAGCAGCATGCGTGTTTTCGTGATTGGGGTCAGCAGCACGCGTGTCGTCGTAAGCAGGGGTCAGTATCACGTGTGTCATTGTGATTGGGGGTCAGCAGCACATTTGTCGTTTTGAGCGGGGTCAGCAGCACACGTGTCGTCTTGAGCGGGGTCAGCAGCACGCTTATCGTCGTGAGCCGGGGTCAGCAGCCCGCGTGTCGTCGTAAGTGGGGACAGCAGCACGCGTGTCGTCGTGATTGGGGGTCAGAAGCACGCTTGTCGTCTTGAGCGGGGGTCAACAGCACGCGTGTCGTCGTGAGCGGTGTCAGCAGCACGCGTGTCGTCGTGAGCAGGGTCAGCAGCACGCGTGTCGTCGTGAGCGGTGTCAGCAGCACGCCTGTCGTCGTGAGCGGGGGTCAGCAGCAAGCGTGACGTCGGGAGCGGTGTCAGGATCAGGCGTGTCTTCGTGAGCGGAGGTCAGCAGCAAACGTGTCGTCGTTAGCGGGGTTAGCAGCACGCGTGTCGTCGTGAGCGGGGTCAGCAGCACGCGTGTCGTCGTGAGCGGGGGTCTGCATAACGCGTGTCGTCGTTAGCGGGGTCAGCAGCACGCGTGTTGTCGTGATTGGGGTCAGCAGCACACGTGTCGTCGTAAGCAGGGGTCAGTAGCACGTGTGTCATAGTGATTGGGGGTCAGCAGCACGCGTGTCGTTTTGAGCGGGGTCAGCAGCACGCGTGTCGTCGTAAGCTGGGTAAGCAGCACGCTTATCGTAGTGAGCCGGGGTCAGCAGCATGCGTGTCGTCGTGAGTAGGGACAGCAGCACGCGTGTCGTCGTGAGCAGGGGTCAGAAGCACGCTTGTCGTCTTGAGCGGGGGTCAACAGCACGCTTGTCGTCGTGAGCGGGGTCAGCAGCACGCGTGTCGTCGTGAGTTGGGTCAGCAGCACGCGTGTCGTCGTGAGCGGTGTTAGCAGCACGCCTGTCGTCGTGATTGGGGTTCAGCAGCACACGTGTTGTCGTGAGTGGGGGTCAACAGCACGCGTTTCAGTGTAAGCGGCGTTAGCAGCACTTGTGTCATCGTGAGCGGGGGTCAGCAGCATGCGTGTTGTCGTGATTGGGGTCAGCAGCACGCGTGTCGTCGTAAGCAGGGGTCAGTAGCACGTGTGTCATCGTGATTGGGGTCAGCAGCACATGTGTCGTTTTGAGCGGGGTCAGCAGCACGCGTGTCGTCGTTAGCGGGGACAGCAGCACGCTTATTGTCGTGAGCGGGGGTCTGCAGAACGCGTGTCGTCGTGAGCGGGGTCAGCAGCACGCTTATCGTCGTGAGCCGGGGTCAGCAGCACGCGTGTCGTCGTGAGTGGGGACAGCAGCACGCGTGTCGTCGTGATTGGGGGTCAGAAGCACGCTTGTCGTCTTGAGCGGGGGTCAACAGCACGCGTGTCATCGTGAGCGGGGTCAGCAGCACGCGTGTCGTCGTGAGCGGGGTCAGCAGCACGCGTGTCGTCGTGAGCGGTGTCAGCAGCACGCCTGTCGTCGTGAGTGGGGGTCTGCAGTACGCGTGTCGTCGTGAACGGGGTCATCAGCAAGCGTGTCGTCGTGATTGGGGTTCAGCAGCACGCTTGTCGTCGTGAGTGAGGTCAGCAGCACGCGTTTCGTCGTAAGCGGCGTTAGCAGCACTTGTGTCATCGTGAGCCGCGGTCAGCAGCACGCGTGTTGTCGCGTTTGGCGGTCAGCAGCACGCGTGTCGTCGTGAGCGGGGTTCATCAGCACGCATTTCGTCCTGAGCGGGGATCAGCAGCACGCGTACCGTCGTCAGCGGGGTCAGCATCAGGCGTGTAGTCTTGGCGGGGGTCAGCAGCAAACGTGTCGTCGTGAGTGGAATTAGCAGCACGCGTTTCGTCGTAAGCGGCGTTAGCAGCACTTGTGTCATCGTGATCCGGGGTCAGCAGCACGCGTGTTGTCGCGTTTGGCGGTCAGCAGCACACATGTCGTCGTGAGCAGGGTTCATCAGCACGCATTTCGTCGTGAGCGGGGTCAGCAGCACGCGTGTCGTCGTGAGCGGGGTCAGCACTACGCGTGTCTTTGTTGTAGGGGTTCAGCAGCACGCGTGTTGTCGTTATTGGGGTCAGCAGCACGCCTGTCGTCGTAAGCAGGGGTCAGTAGCACGTGTGTCATAGGCATTGGGGTCAGCAGCACGCGTGTCGTTTTGAGTGGGGTCAGCGTGCGAGTCGTCGTTATCGGGGGTCAGCAGAACGCTTATTGTCGTGAGTGGGGGTCTGCAGCACGCGTGTCGTCGTGAGCGGGGTCAGCAGCACGCTTATCGTCGTGAGCCGGCGTCAGCAGAACGCGTGTCGTCGTGAGTGGGGACAGCAGTACGCGTGTCGTCGTGAGCGGGGGTCAGAAGCACCCTTGTCGTCTTGAGCGGGGGTCAACAGCACGCGTGTCGTCGTGAGCGGGGTCAGCAGCACGCGTGTCGTCGTGAGCGGGGTCAGCAGCACGCGTGTCGTCGTGAGCGGGGTCATCAGCACGCGTGTCGTCGTGATTGGGGTTCAGCAGCACGTGTGTCGTCTTTGGTGGGGTCAGCAGCACGCGTTTCGTCGTAAGCGGCGTTAGCAGCATTTGTGTCATCGTGAGCGGGGGTCAGCAGCACGCGTGTTGTCGTGAGCGGCGGTCAGCAGCACGCGTTTCGTCGTGAGCTGGGTTCATCAGCACGCATTTCGTCGTGAGCGGGGTCAGCAGCACGCGTGCCGTCGTGAGTGGGGGTCAGCAGCAAGCGTGACGTCGTGAGCGGTGTCAGCATCAGGCGTGTCGTCGTGAGCGGGGGTCAGCAGCAAACGTTTCGTCGTGAGTGGGGTTAGCAGCACGCGTGTCGTTGTGAGCGGGGTCAGCAGCACGCGTGTCGTCGTTAGCGGGGTCAGCAGCACGCTTATCGTCGTGAGCCGGGGTCAGCAGAACGCGTGTCGTCGTGAGTGGGGACAGCAGCACGCGTGTCGTCGTGAGCGGGGGTCAGAAGCACGCTTGTCGTCGTGAGTGGGGGTCTGCAGTACGCGTGTCGTCATGAGCGGGGTCATCAGCACGCGTGTCGTCGTGATTGGGGTTCAGCAGCACGCGTGTCGTTGTGAGTGGGGGTCAGCAGCACGCGTTGCGTCGTAAGCGGCGTTAGCAACACCCTTGTCATCGTGAGCGGGGGTCAGCAGCACGCGTTTTGTTGTGATTGGGGTCAGCAGCACGCGTGTCATCGTAAGCAGGGGTCAGTAGCACGTGTGTCATCGTGATTGGTGGTCAGCAGCATGCGTGTCGTTTTGAGCGGGGTCAGCAGCACGCGTGTCGTCGTTAGCGGGGTCTGCAGCACGCTTATTGTCGTGAGCGGGGTCTGCAGCACGCGTGTCGTCGTGAGCGGGGTCAGCAGCTCGCTTATCGTCGTCAGCCGGGGTCAGCAGCACGCGTGTCGTCGTGAGTGGGGACAGCAGTACGCGTGTCGTCGTGAGCGGGGGTCAGAAGCACCCTTGTCGTCTTGAGCGGGGGTCAACAGCAAGCGTGACGTCGTGAGCGGGGGTCAGCAGCAAACGTTTTGTCGTGAGAGGGGTTAGCAGCACGCGTGTCGTCGTGAGCGGGGTCAGCAGCACGCGTGTCGTCGTGAGTAGGGGTCTGCAGCACGCGTTTCGTCGTAAGCGGCGTTAGCAGCACTTGTGTCATCGTGAGTGGGGGTCAGCAGCACTCGTGTTGTCGTGAGCGGCGGTCAGCAGCACGCGTGTCGTCGTGAGTGGGGTTCATCAGCACGCATTTCGTCGTGTGCGGGGGTCAGCAGCACGCGTGCCGTCGTGAGCGGGGGTCAGCAGCAAGCGTGACGTCGTGAGCCGGGTCAGCATCAGGCGTGTCGTTGTGAGCTGGGGTCAGCAGCAAACGTGTCGTCGTGAGTGGGGTTAGCAGCACGCATGTCGTCGTGAGCGGGGTCAGCAGCTCGCTTGTCATCGTGAGCGGGAGTCAGCATCACGCGTTTTCTTCATTAGCGGGGGTCAGCAGCACGCGTGTTGTCGTGATCGGGGGTCAGCAGCACGTGTGTCGTCGTTAGCGGAGGTCAGCAGCAAGCTTATCGTCGTGAGCGGGGTCTGCAGCACGAGCGTTGTCGTGAGCGGGGTCAGCAGCACACTTATCGTCGTGAGCGGGGGTCAGCAGCACGCGTGTCGTCGTGATTGGGGACAGCAGCATGCGTGTCGTCGTGAGCGGGGTCAGCAGCACGCTTATCGTTGGGAGCGGGGGTCAGCAGCACGCACGTCGTCGTGAGCGGGGGTCAGAAGCACGCTTGTCTGGTGAGTGGGGTCAGCAGCACGCGTGTCGTCGTGAGTGGAACTGATGGCCCACGTTTAGATACTACTCCTGACAATGACTCGAGCAGCATTTGCATAAATATGCATCAGAGCTCAATACTGCTTCCAAAGTAAGCTAGATTGACGAGAGATAAGGCGGGGGTTCAGCAGTGGTCGTAATAATGGTTTTTGATTAACGTTTACATTTAAATTTTGGTAAGCAAGTTTGTACCCAACGAAAGGTTACTTTAGTCGTAAACAAACATCATCATCAACATCGTTGATGAAACCCCAGCATAGCTGCTAGGCACATCTTCCACGTACGTAAACAAACATATCAAAACATCTGATATTGAAACGGGCTATAAAAACTGAGAATAATGCGGATAACGTACTTTAAATCAATACGTAGTTTAGACTTCCGCCGTCGGATAGCGCCACTATCCCGAAAATTCAGCTCATTCCTGTATTTAAGTGATTCCCTTTCTTAAAATTATGAGACGTATTGGAATATCTACTTAAAAATAAATTTAATTTGACACCTCCAACGTTAAAATCCGTCCAGCCGTTATCGAGTTATGACTGTGAAGAAACAACTCCAAGTGTATTAATATAGGATGATATTCCAACAGAGTCCCTGCACAACACTCCACATTTATGAACTCCAATTAAATACTTGAACAATTAAAGAATCTTATGCTTAGTTAATGTTTAAAGTAACATTAACTCTTCCTAAAAAGTATAATGTTTTGCATCCAATTTTAATAATTATCATGTTTAAAACAAAACCATAATATTAATAAATGTAGTTTCTAGTCCCATCGTATATTCCTTTTCGATTTATTACCTATAATTTGGTTCTTTAACTTGGGGTACGCATCTCAAATTTCTCTGTTATTTCATTCATCTTCAAGACTTCTTCCCCCTCCTAGTTTCAACTGTATTTGCTTATTAGTGAATTTCCTATGGAAAGTGAACTATTAGCATGACCGCACGGTGAAACTTAACCGCGGGACCGCACGGTGAAACTTAACCGCGGGACCACCATAAAAGTTCCTAACGTGACCCCCTGGACACGTTTTGGGGGGTCGTTAAAAATATATATTTAAATCTATATGTGTGTGTGTGACTAGTAGTCGCATTTTTTGTCCGATTTACTTCAACTTTGGTAGGGACGTTCCTTTCTATAATCATTTGGGCAAGTTCGTTGGACAAAACAATCGGAAAACTCTAAACCCTTTTTTTGGGGAATATTCTTTCCAATGTCTAGGTTTTGGGCCCAAAAAGGGTTAGAAAAGCCCCGGACGTAAAATTAATGCATGTATTAAGATGGGCATTAGTGAAGAGAAAACTTTAAGCCCTCTCTCGTTATTCTAGCATAAATATTTTCCGAGTTATTAAAGAAAATGTATATCGGCTATACACAGTACGTTGTCTTATGGGGTTTTTACATTAGAAAAGCATGTTATTCATTAGTTGGTGTATTTGTATCATCCTCAGCAACCTCGCGCCTACTTTCAAGCCTGACTGGACCTTCTCTTAACCTTATTATGCACAAAATTGTATTCCTAGCATTGCAGATAAATGAAATCAGGAGCATCAGGACAGCCAAAAATCAATGTTTTCAGATTTCAATAACAATTGGAATAAATGTATGTTTTTACACTGATTTTGAGTTTTAAAAGTTTTTTATGTGGAAATTCACTTTTCTCACGTCAGCGTGCTGCGTACGAACTCGTTTGTCGTTCGTGTATTACACTCTCTATTACTATATAAAATAACACATTGGATTTGTCAAAACGAATGACTTTTCAACTCTCTACAATAACCGATAGAAACAATAGAATGCCATTTACCATTATAATCATGATCGATTTGAACTGTCAATTGTGCAACAGTGAAAAGTGAGGACAATGCATTTGCATTAACGCGGAGCCTAGGTGCAATCTGTGTAACAGCTGTGTACAATGTGTGACCATTAATTACTAGACCATCGCATTATTGGAGCGCGAGTGGCGGCCACGCATTGTCAGGCTTCTGTTTAGGACACGGTGTTGAGTGCTATTGAGTGTTGTGTGTTGATTATGTTGAGTGTGTTGATTGTGTTGAGTGTGTTGAGTGTGTTGATTGTGTTGAGTGGGTATGATATGGCTCAGCTATTGACTTTTTGACTTTTTTGGAAACATTTAGGTGGAAAATAGATGAAAAATGTCTTCTTGATGTAAATTAGTACATATTAGATTTACAGAAAAACTACAATAAGAATACGTTTAAATCATTTGAAAAAACATAAAAATGTGTAAAATGTTGGGAATAACGATTATATTTGACGAGCAAAATATAATAGTAGTTTAAAATGAGTTTGCACGCAGGACTCTGACTTTGAGTGTGCAAACATTTGTTTTTTATATTGAAACAAAAAATCAAACACGTTTAGGAAACGAATTACAACACCTCTAAATATATTTTCACTTACACTGTACTCATATACAAGACATATACATAACAGATGGTTAGAGGCTATCGATTTCGACCCGTAAGACCGATCATCATCCAAGAGGATGTATCCAAGAGGATGTATCCAAGAGGCTACAGATAGTAGAATCCATTTTAAATCTATATGATATTTTTTACATTTCTTCGCTAGTTAAAAACAAGTCCAAACTTAGACGAAGCATTTTCATATGCATATTTAATTTTACCACATGTAGTCAAAATGATCATTCCCAGTTAGGACAGGGACTAAAGGGGGCCCTCCATTAGCCCTACAATCGATGACGTCATCATGGCTCCGCCATCGCACCACCATCACACATCCCGAGATAAATATTTTAATCAAACCCCCGCCTAAACCGCCCGTCATTTCATACCAGTCACGAACGTGTGGCTTAAAGTGAGGTCATTTGTTTCACATGGTTTAATTCAATTTCCGTTTCCATCCTCACAAATACGTATCAGAATATATATACTTTTGAAATGGAAAAATGAAATTAAAAAGGAACAATTTTCTTAATTAAAGACACAGATTCTGGTAATTATTTTCCATAGTAAAATAGTCTAATAGAAATAGTTAGAATGGGTTTAACATGTTACTTACCTAGGTAATAAAGTTCCCTTCCAACCTCAACTTATCTATATCTTTTGTAGAACACAGTTGGAAGTGAATGTGGTAGTAACAAATGTATATTTATACATTACTAATAAGTAATTTTAAAAGCCTGTTATTAATCAAAACTAAAGTTGTGTTAGTTGTCAATTAAACATTTTTGTTGTTTAGGAAGGTTAAAATGATTTGTTTAACTCACTTACATTCTGACACAAGTATACATATACCACCAGCTTCATTAAACTGTAAAAAAATCAACCTAGACGACGAGGGCAGAGTAGTGTATTATGAACATGTTTATTGTCATGAGAATCTTTTGTTCGCATGACAAATATTTACGAAATAAAAATCATACATTTTTACTGTCGTTGCTCCCTAATTATTACTTATCTGAATTTAAAATTGCTCGCTCCAAATTAGGAAACAACTTCTCCTCCGAATCCAGTGCTCTGATACCTTTGACCATTTTAATTCGAATTTTACTTCACTGGCACAGTACAATATGATCGTTTGGGATTTAGCTTAAAATAAATACACCCGTACGTTTTGATACAAATTGTGGTTTATTAAACTTAATTCAAACTAAAATCATAACTTCTCCTTAACATTTTTTGGTACTTCAGACCTGTAAAAACTAAAATACAAAACATGACTTAGACTGAGCTTTTTGCCATTTAAATTTCCCCATGATTCTAATACTTTTTCAAAATTAGGAATTAGGATTTTAAAAGGAATTCGAAGTCCGTTGATTCACATTTTCTTCGGTATCTCATCAGTATCTCTTTAGCCCTTCGAGTGAAGAGAAGTAGCATGTTGACCAGGACTCGTGGGATGATCTCGGACCTGACTAGTGATATGACTAGCAGTGATTTTACACTCACAGGTCAAAGTGTGATTGCTACTAAGAAATAGCAGTGATTTATAACTGTGATTGTGATTTTCATCAGCTGTTGTGTTGGGTGGGAACTTACGAAGTGATTTGTGAACTGTGAACGGGTGGTTGCTCAGGTTGTTGTGCAACCAGTATCTTTATAAGGAGTTTTTTAGTAGATTGATTAGGTTATTGCGATGCTACAGTTTAGGGAGAAGTGAATACGTTCATGTATTAATTCAGTTACTATTTTATATTATTTTCTTAGCAAAGTAATAATATTTGTAACTACTTATGAAAGGTTTGAGAAAATACTTAGTCAGACACTTAGTCAAATCAATAATAGTTATTTATTGGATGTATGAACAGAAATAGTTACATGTGAGATACTTATATTTATATTTACAATTAAAAAATCGAACCATAATACCAACATAAAATGAAAATAACATTTTAAACATAATTACACTAAACTGGTCACCCGTTCTCGCTAGACGCTCGGACTCTAAACTATGACCGTGATAATCACTTGGTTCAACTATCTTGTTATCTCATAAAACTATTTATTGACCATTCGTGGTCTTTTATACTTCTTACTTTAAAATGTATTAAATTATTAATTAAAATAATCCAAATATGGTACAAATTGTATTACGAAATAATATAATTTATTATTATCATTTTTTAGTTTGATTAGTTGATTTTTATTTACGCTCACATGGAAGAACAACTGTAATAAGAACCCGGATGTACGTCGTTTCACTTGATGGCCAAGCCAAAGCCAGTGGACCACTGCTGCCGCTGGTGATTATCTCAGCTGGTCGACAGTTTCTGTCAGTGATACGCCTCGGGCAAGGCAACGGGGAATTTGTGACGGCAATCCTAGCGTCCACCCCTCCCCTTATTGTGATGCAGGTCTGGTATGAGGGTATGGGGTCCTAATAGCTCGAGCACTTCAAGAAGAACAACTGTAATAATAACCCGGATGTACGTAGTTTCACTTGATGGCCAAGCCAAAGCCAGTCGACCACTGCTGCCGCTGGTGATTATCTCAGCTGGTCGACAGTTTCTGTCAGTGATACGCCTCGGGCAAGGCAACGGGGAATTTTTGACGGCAATCCTAGCGTCCACCCCTCCCCTTAATGCGATGCAGGTCTGGTATGAGAGTATGGGGTCCTAATAGCTCGAGCACTTCAAGAAGAACAATAACACTGATGTTCTACTGAACAATTTTGCATTGTTTCTATGTCCTACCGATTATTTTTTTAAATAATTCATAGGTACATCGTAGATAAAGATTGTTTGAAAGTGAATCATCGCATTGATATATTTATAATCTCAAAAATATTTAGATATGGGATATTTTAAAATTAAGTAGCTTTTTGTCTCTGATACAAGAGTACTAATGGCAATCCGGCATTTGTACCCTATTTTCTACAAGATTGTTTATATTAATGGGGTATAATCAGGACTGAAAATTTATCACCTTAAAAAGCAATACGATTAGGCAATATCATCTTTAAAAAATTGATGTTGCATTATAAATACATTAAATAGCACTAATAACAATAATTAATAGCAAGAACTATTATTCTTATTCTAGACTATTCTATTAGCTTTGCATTAAGTTTCTGAGAGATAACCTTAAACTTAACATTTACAAACATTTTAAGATCCAATACTCAAGATTTAAAACTTAAAACACAACCATAAGTTGATTGGACCATAACTTGCTTTAGTTTAACTAAAGTAAGTTTAAACTGCTGTATTGCCATTTATATGTGGTCTTATAAAAGTCATAATAACTAAGTCAGATTACACTGATGAGTACTCTCAAGTTTCATATTTGATGAAAGTTCTTATCTGAACACATAAACATGACTTTCTCAATACGATTAGAGCTGTAAAAGATTTTATTCGTGTTATTAAATTCTTAAAAACACATTCGCTAGCGTTTCTCCGCCTTCGGTCATACTCAAACGTTTATACCCCAGAAATATCAACCAATACAAGTTCTAAGACACCGATAAATGTTTAACATGCACTTCAAAATGTTACAATGGTTATAAAAGCGGCTTAACATCCCATACGGCATGTCTTAAGGTGTAAAATTGTCATTAAGAATTGCGTCAGGGCGTAAAAGGAATTACAACCCCAAAGGGTAGTAAACTACTTGAATTTTGAGGCCGGGGAACAATCTTGCAATTTACGATGAAAACTGGTTACAAAATGTAAATTACTCAATAGCAGTTAATTAGGAGAAGGAAAACATTTATGACAAAATTCATTTATTTGCCATTAAGAAGGTTGCTACCTGGTTGTCTAGTGATTCTATGTAATTCAATCATCGAGTAAAGATATTTTCTGGAACAAGTCCCCTTCTTCAGATCCTACAGAACATCAAACTGCACTCACACTGAGGTCGAAAAAACGGTAAAAAACACTAAAAACGCAAATTGAAACAAACTAACATTTACTTTAAAAACGAAACTGATACTACAGACACGCACGGATGCTAATGTCCGGACTGCCATTTCTCTAGTTCACGATAAGTCAGTAACATAGTCAGAGACCATCTTCGAGCCTACAAGGAAGATCCATGAAAATATCCCGGAAAAGTTAGTTTTTAAACAAATCCCTTCAAATGTATTAATCAATACATTAATAAAAAAAACAGTATAAAAATACCTTTATAAGGAAGGATTTTTCAACTTAACGTCTAACATCTGCTCACAGACGAATTAACTAACGACCAAGAGCTTTTATAGTTTTATTTTTGTTAATATTTTATCATTTTATCAGCCCCTTATTCATCCCATAACGAGCGTTCACCGAGTGCTAATACCTCACAAATATTTGTTAAGGTTAAAAGTTAGTTTTTAATGAATGGGAAAGTGAACTATTAGCATGACCCGCACAGTGAAACTTAAGCCCGGGACCACCATAGCAGTTCCTAACGTGACCCTCTAAAAACGTTTCACGCTATTTACTTAAGGGTCCGGTCTACCCTACAGAAAAATATTCGCCACCGCGTGAAAATATACTGTGAAGATAGAGAAAAGAAAAATGCGGAGGTTTGCAGGGGTTTTGTTTAAGGCTACGATGGTTATGTTATCAACACACTTAAAAAATAATGTGATAGAAGAACTTTGTGCTAGTTTTTAGAATTTCAAAATAATGTTTCTGTCGTAAGATGTTGTAGTTTGAACAAAGTTTTTCAATTAAAAGGGATTGTAAATGCAACTCAATTGACACAATTCAAAAAGTAGAAGATAAATTATAAGCTACTTTGGTACTATATAACCTGCTTTTGATTCAATTAAAGGGTTTATGAAGCAACTATAAAGAGAAATACTCAACAGTCATTCCCTATTCTGAGCTCTTATCTATATTTGAACTGGACTCCCTACACAAGCGGCGGCGGGTCGCTATGTTGGTTTACCTGCATCAGCTGGTGGGTGGTGCGCTGGATGACATAACTCTGTTATCTAAACTGCAGTTCAATGTGCCGCGGCACAATTCCCGTTGTCGTCTGTTGTTTTCCACCCATTGCTCTCGAACCAATTTAGGATTTAATTCCCCGCCAAATGTTATGGGAAGAATTTATAATTCATTACCAAATATCGTGGATATATTTGGAGATACACTCGGCAAATTTAGAAAACAAATTGTACAACATTTATTAGATTAGGTTCGTCTTATGGTATAATATATAAATATTTATTAAGTTTTTGCATTTAGACTGTACGTTACCTTTAACTCAGTATGTTTGGTATGGAGTAATTTAATTTAATATATTTATTTAATTGTAGTGTGTAGTTTAAAACTTTAAATAATGCATGTATAGTAGATTGCATGTGTCATGTGCATGGTATTATATTAGTATTTTGGAAGACATTGAGTAGTGCTTCATGAAACTGGACTTGAATGAAAAATCCCTAAAAATAATGAATGTTAGTGATAATGCTACTTTGTAATTGGGTTAAGAACCTGTTTTGTAGCATTTTTGTATCAATAAATGAAATGAAATGAAATCGTGCAAACTTGCCTGGTGCTGCGCGGCCCCTGGGTACAACAGAGCCTTTATGTTCTGTTATAAAGCAATGAAGTAACGTTTGGTAATACGTTACCAGTTTTAATAATACCCTTGTAATAATAAAAAAATAAGGCCCCCTTCTTAAACTGTTGTCCATTTAACTAGCATCATCGGGCTACTCTGTTACGGCTGTAAGTTCTGGGTTGTAGACATGACTGTGTAATGAGCAAAGTTAAAGCACACCGGAGCCGGACAGTTGTAAACACTGTACAAGATGAGGGTGGGGAGGGAACCTAATCCGGACAGCCTACGATGAGGCGGGTCTGAGTGGACCGCTATAATGGGCGGCTGTTCTTCCCGTTGTGTTTGCACACCCTGTCTTAAAGTTATAAATTCGTTATAGCAACCACTTCATCAGATTTTAAAAGCTCACCTAATTTATATTAAAACTAGTTTTAGAAACATTTCTAAACCTGGTCTCTACCGTATTCAATAATATATCAATCGTTGTAAGTATATAAAATCAAATCAAACTAATCACCTCTGATAATAATATATTTATTATCATTTTATTAAATGTCTTCATTTATAATGTTATATTATTTGCAGTTTAATCATAGGGGTATCTTTATTTTATTTATATCCACCAATCACCACAAAATAATTAAATGGGGGTTCCGACTCAAAGTTTCTCAGAACACCTGGAACTTAAATATTAGTATAAATTAATTTAAAAATCATTGAATTGTATTAGTTGTATAGTGTTTGGTGTATTTATAATGTGTGCTGGAAATGTTTAAAAAAAAAGTTTTATAATCCAATGGATTTATAATCATCTAATGGTGTTTGAATACTTGTTTATAAATGCTTCCGAATTAAACCTTTCAAATCCTCTTAAACGACAGCAGTTTGCTGCCTTTGCATAAAAAATAAGCATGGATTTGTATCTAGTAGTTGTAAAAACTAAAAGTTTATTGAAAAACCCTGTTTTTTATTCATAACTCTCTGTTAACTTAAGTAAGGCCTGATACTTTGCAAAATTTCGTACATTCTTGTAAAGTTTTAAATACTGTGTTTAATAAAAAACAGTGAGATTTGCACGTCAAATACTTGGCTATAGGTTATAATTCACGAAAATGAATAGTAAGTTAATACACATGAATTTATGTGTATATAATTATATTGAAATGTTTAGTTTCCTTAATACGAAACATCGTAGTACCTTGAATCGATATTTATTTTTGTTTTTAGTACATATGAGCATGACTGGTTTTACAGTTGATTTTAATTTAATGTAAGAATAATTTATAATAAAAGGATAAAATAATATGACATTTATACCTAGCCCTACCCCTAGTGCTCCGAGTTTTAATTAAATATCGCTTTCTCGTAATATGGAGGGAAAAACTAAACACATCTTCAGAAAGGTATTTTAATTATTGTAAGAATATTTATTAGATTCGAACAAAGATAAGCTTAATAAGTCTTGTTTTCTTAAGTGGAAACCCCAAAAATAAATCCGAAAATTATGTTTAAACAAATTATATAGAAATATGTAAAACTTCAAATTCTTGTTTTTGATTTTGTGTGTAAATACGCCTGTTGTATGTTTTATGGGCATAATTGATTAATAGCCCAATGACAAATAAATAGCAAGCTGGTTCCAGAATCTAACTTTGATAGGTTGTAGAAAAAAAATTGAACAATTTTGACATAAAAAGCTTTTCTGTATCCTATGAATACAAATAATAAGTTGAAAATGTTGTTGTGGCCTTCAATAGATTTAAAACTTGATACCGAACCTCATTTTGACCTTAATATCTTATCGGTGATTACGCCATCACATTTTTAAGGCATTCTACAGTACTTAGAGTTTTATGAACATTTATACCTATTTCATTGAAATTTCGATAACGGAAAGTGACGTATTGAGCCTACTAACAATAAAACTATAGGAATGCTCAGCTGATACTACTTTCGAGTACTTAGGGAGTTGGGTAACAGGGTAACAAACATAGTTGAAGCACAATTGAAGTTGTCAGTCATAAACATTGTGCAAGATGAGAGTTGAGGACAAACCTAATATAAGCTTGAGGCTTCTGCGGTCGGGGCTGGACGAAGGGGTCGCTCTCTAATGAGTAGGGTGGTCTCGAGTGTATCATTTATAGTTTGTCTTAGCCTTAGGGATAACCTGGCCGTCTGATTATATAGTCTAAAGTGGCTCTTGCTAAAATAGCAAGAACATCTAAGACCAGATAAACAAATTAGCTTTAACTGCATAGTTTATGGAAAATAAAGTTGCATATTAAAAATATATATGTAAATGTTTTTTGTATAACCTACACCATTCAGAGAATTAAAATAATAATTAAAACCAAATGAGTCTCTTAAATTCTTACAATATACAGTTTGAACTATTTTCTAGTAAATTACCACTCCTTTTTACTTCATGATAACTCAAAGTAAACGTATCATGTAACGTTTGTCAGGTAGCTTGTCGGCTCTCAAGTAATACATAACGAATACAATTTGATTTGTGACGAGATTTTTACTAACAAATATTAGTTTGTTTTTCAAGAGTATTCTCACCCTCCTATTTGCGTACCTCGTGAGGTATTTGGTTAATTGTTCAAGGTGCAGAGTAGTGGACCGGTATCAGTGGTTGGCAAGTTGTATGAAACACCGGAGTCCGGTTACCCTCCGAGAGCGGTTTCATGTTGTGGCTCATCAATGAGTCATCGTGAGACTGACCATCTGCGATTTATATTGTTGCAAGTAAATTGCTGATTTGTATGAATTTAAACTGTGCCAGGAACTTTTGAGAAAACCGTTGGTCTGCCACCCATGAACGATGAATGAAAGGTCTTGGTGTGGAAATCTGAGAGAAAATATTAGTAGTTAATTCAACCTCTCTTAGAACCGTAGATGAAATAAAAGTGTTCGAAATAAAATATATTTTTAATATTAGAATTTGATTATATATTGATTCGGTTGTAAAACTGAAATCAGGAGAACAGGCAAGGCTCTTA
Organism: Allygus modestus; assembly: GCA_963675035.1. Taxonomy (NCBI): domain Eukaryota; kingdom Metazoa; phylum Arthropoda; class Insecta; order Hemiptera; family Cicadellidae; genus Allygus; species Allygus modestus. Next base: position 22,621,484 of record OY776116.1, read on the forward strand.
GGAAAATCTGGTTTAACTAAAATATCTTTAAATGATAATACAAATTAAAACATAAGAACAAAACAGCAGTAATTATGGAACATCATTATTCAGTCTTTCACCTTCATCACGTATTATGGCTTTTAACAACCATAATAAGAGTAAAACGTTGGACGAACTCTTTTATGATTATTGAAAAGTTTCGTTTTTAATTGACAAGAAGTAGTAAGTAAAAGAGATATTTATATTTGTATTATAATTATATTGAACAGGATGAATGAAATACTTCTCAAAACACTACAAAGTATGTTTACACTTATACTCTACTTACATACAAGACGGTAAAATATACACAAAAGATGGTACAAGGCCTACCATCTTACCTTGTAACATCTTTTGAGTATATTTTACAGTCTTGTGTCTAAGAACAGTGTAAGTTTAAATATACTTTGTAATGTTGTGAGACCATCCTGTTTAATTGTAACAACACGTATCACGCAACTAAAACAAATAAATAATGACGCAGGTGGTATAAAATGGCATTAACTTATAGATTGAAATTTTTATTTCTTGGTGACGAGTTGTTTAAAAAAAATTTAGAATCTCTTGAAAGTTCAAATACACATTATTACAATTTTACTCAACTAGGGATGTAGTCTTTATAAATGTGCAAAACCTTCTAACGTTCCTGGTCAATATAAGTGACCTTACGCTATTCTCACGAAGGAAAGGGAATGAAATATTAAACCAACGGACTCGCGAGGACATACAAGACTCATCTCCTTGTCTCTGGTTGTTCACAAGACTTAAGCGAGTGCCGGGGACAGATTGACAAGGGATGAAAGATGCAGAGACTGCCGCAGGCTAACGCTGTTGAGTGGATTGGACGGAATATGTGAAGCGACCAGACGCAAATACCTGCAGGGGCGACGCTGTTTCAGCTGCGACTGATGTTAATACGTATAGTGTACGGTATGCGAATATGTGATGGATGCAGAAATAGAGGACATCTTGTCCTTAGATGTTGCATGTCAGTCCCAAGACATTCAGACTGGTTCATACTAGTTACGAGATTGACTTTTACAGCAAATGAAGTCATAGCATGTGGTTAGCCCTTTTAATCCATTTTGACAAGCTTTCCTTTGACCTTGGCCTCTTTATGTTTGTAGACAGAAGGGAGGTGAAACATCTTCCCCAAGATTGTTGTCCGTAGGTGATAAACATGGATACCTTTTCAGTCAGACAGAGGGGCAGAGCAGATTAAGAGCTGTCACAGAAGTCGCGGGTGTGCTCAATAAAAGGTTGATTAGCAACTTCTTCCCGTCCCACCTTTTCCATCCCTGCTAGTTCCCCTCCTTTCGGTGACCTGCCCGATACTCCCATGTGGAAGACGTGCCTAGTGGCTGTAACAAGGTTTCCTAATCCAGCAATGTAACATCTTGTAAAAGGTGACTGTAAAGGTTTAGCCTTTAGTGGCTGTTTTTTTACTTTAGTGGCTGTAACAAGGTTTCCTAATCCAGCAATCTAAAATCTTGTAAAAGGTGACTGTAAAGGTTTAGCCTTTAGGCCTACTTGGTGATCGGAGATACATCAATTATAAGTTCTACGACAAGAGATTCGTATCATTCAACTTTAAAATAAAATTTATAATTTAATTTAAATAAATTAAATCGAGCACTAAACTAGCATTTCTAAGAGGTAAATACATCAAGGGCTACGTCCTAGGGACATAATATTATAGTGCTGTCGGAACTAAAAAATGAACTTGTTTAGAACTAGTAGTTTTTTTATAAAACTACTGTAAACAGCGTTGTTAAAATATTTTCTCAAAATGGCTAAAGGCATCAGCAATTTTTTTAAATATTCGTACTAAACTAAGGTTTTTCTTTTTAACACAAAGACGCAACCCCCAGCAAGATAAATATTAAATAAACTTACAATTTACAACCTATCTGCTTTATCCCCAATATGTGGAAGGGCGGAGTGATACAAATATCCCTACATTGAAAGTGACTCTTCTTAAAATAAAGTTAGACTAGCTGTGTACCCGTGCTTCGTACGGGTTGTATGTAAATGGTGGATTAACTAAAAAAAATTAACAACCGACATAATTTTACGATATTAAAATTACATTTTACACTTTTAAACTAGATCTAAATTAAAGTTAACGAAATATACTATGGCAGATAGTTCGGGTACTGTTGCCAAGTCGAGGAACTCTGTCGGGTAGTGAACGGTGTGGTTTTTGCGACTCCAAATCGGTACACGTAACACTTTGGATTCGATTTTAGAAATAAAAGAACTCAAGTACAACAAAATATTAACCCTGTTTAATTTAACATTTTAAATACTTTGATACATTAATCTTTACATTCCAATAAATTAATAGTAATGTAACGAAACATTAAACTTTAAAAACATTGACAAACCACTTTTAAAGTCACCATTCTTGCCAGGTCCTGTTTTCATTATAATTGTAAATAAACAATTTAAACTTGGAAAAATCATATGTTTTAAAAACATATGACTACTTGATTTTATTTAAATAAATGTAAATCAATATATACGAACTATTCTAACAGTGGTCATGGTTAAATGAACGGTATTAAATATTGTATATGTTCGTTCCTCCCTTTGGAATAGACCTACATTTGTGTTTATCTCCGTTGCTTGTTCATTGGTGGAAGTAAGGATGGCACAATCACAGAGCCAGGCAATTTCCAGATTAAACTGTTTATGAACCTCGGTGTAACAAACTGTCAATCAGTAAATCCTGTGATTCATCAATAGTGCCGAGTGAAGGATAGATGTTTCTGAGACTTAATTTGTTTTTCAATGTCCCAATCTTAACTTTTAAAAGTGCATAAGCAAACTGCTCAACCCCTTAATCTTCTCAAAAATACATTTTCATATTTACTGTTAAGTTCAGACGCTCAGTGGTCGGCTACATTTATTATATTTTTAGAGAGGCGTAGACTCGTCCACTCATGTCTCACTTACGACAAAGGATCTGTGTGAAATCTCCAGAGAACAACACCGTGACTCCCCATGATGTTGTTTCTTATTTCCTTTAAGGCATCAAATTTCAGCTCTACTGGTTGAGTAGTTGGTGTGTTATGACTAACACGCTTGTATTAAAGGCCATTGGGCCAGAGTCCTTGAGTATATTTGTGTCTGGAGTAGGTAAATGTCTGCACTGAGCTATCAGCTACATTCCTACCGAATTTCAGATTCATCAGTCCAAGAGTATGTGCAAGATTGTTAAAATATTGTATTTTGAAATTCTGGGGGGCGAAGCCCTTAAACCTTTTCGTAACAGGAATAGGCTTGCGTTTTGTTCTGATGAATTAGTTATGTTCCTACTGAAATGTAACTTACAAAGGTCCAGTAAATACTAATACTCATAAAATTGCCTTAAAAGTAAATTAGCGAAGAGCCCTATAGGACTTTTTTAACGTATTCTTATTGTTAATCTGCAGGATAAGGGGAACCACCATCCAAAATTTGATCTTCGAAATTTGATAGACATTGTCGTTTCTTAGATCACTATGTCGGTGAGTGCATGAGTCTGACAAATATAGATATAGATCATATATCCACTTATGTTATTTATTACCAATCTTTACTCAACATTTTAAAAAAGAACTACAACAGCTATTTATAGAATATCTATGCCGTCATCTGGTTCAATATAAATACATGCTTTGTCCATAAGAATAGCATAGGATATTTAAACCCCGATGGGGCAGTGTCCTAAGGTAATTTAAAACAATCCAATTAGCCTAAAACCTTCTAACGCACATACAGAACATATAAAAAAGTTGTATAAAAATCGGTGCACCCGTTTTCCTGTGAAAAGCGAACAAAACATGACCAAAACCGCACAAAATCACGTTTTTGAGCGGCCGCCATTATTTTTTTAAAAGGCATATGCCAGTTTATAGTGCCTTAAAACCTTCTCACGCATATATAGAACAAAGAAACAAAGTTTCATTAATGTCAGTGCACCCGTTTTCCTGTGAAAAGCGAACAAAAACCCGTCCTTGATCGTTACCGGCAGACAGACAGACAGACATAAATTGAGATAAGATTTGTTTTGGTTTCCCTAGGGTGTAAAACGTGAAAATATGCAAATATTTCATAATTCCAAGCAATGTACAGACAAAACTCTAATTTTATTTTATTTATATAGATTAATTATACGGTATATTGAAATAAATATATATATATATACTTGATGTACACGTTCTTCATTGATGCACAGGGGTTTTCCTTACCCGTTCTATAGTCAATGCAAATTGCATTTTAGTTAGCTTGAAACAGCTGTTATTCTTGCTTCTTTTTTTTAACCATTTTATTAAACCGTTCAGCATTATTACAATTGCTATACAGGCTAAAGTTTAATACAATATATATGGATAACATAAGAAATGACAAAGATTGAGGTCAGCCGATCAGCCCCTCAGGCACAGAATTCATAATGTTCTGTGGCACAGGGTATTGCCACATAACTTCTTTGTGTAACAATCTAACAAACAACATAACAAGTAACATAATCTTCGGGTAAACTTGGTGTGCACAAACTTTTTTTACATTAATTTAACAAAATATCTTGAGGTAACCTTGGTTTGAGACGAAGCCTTCTGAAATCGGACGGGAGCCCTGTGTTGAAATATTGAATCCCTCTTACAGATGCAAGTTTTGTAAAAAACTTCAGAGTTGACTTTTTTATAAATTCTTTGATTTGGGAAATTCCAAGTTCGTGGTGAATTTGGGCATTACGTACATACCAAGGGCATTTAAGTATTATTCTCAATGTTTTGTTTTGGAAAGTTTGTAGTTTATTAATTGCACTGGTCGAAGCAGTGCCCCATACTGGGCATGCATACAACAGTAATGGTCGGAGGATGGTTTTGTAGAGAAGAATACCATTTTTCACTGATAGAGATGATTTCTTGTTTAATAATGGGAACAGTTTTGATAATCTTCCATATGCTAAGTTAAGCTTTTTGTTTATGTGAAATTTCCAATTTAGTTTTCGGTCAAAATAAACTCCTAAATATTTTATTGCCTGATCTGGAGGATTCCATGGTATTTCATCGTCTAATATTTTAAGATTTTGAGGTTCTTCAGGTCTGCGAAGAGTAAAGATTTTTGCCTCACTTTTGTTGGGATTGATTGCTATTCTCCATCTCGTAAACCAATGAATTAAATTGTCCAGGGATTCTTGAACGTTTGTTGTAGCAATATGAATGTCATGGTGTGTGGAATAAATAAGGGTATCATCAGCAAAAACAGCGGTTTTAACATTAGTTGATAGGGGCATGTCTGAAGTGTATATGTTGTATAAAAGAGGCGACAAAATTGCACCTTGTGGCACTCCGGCTTGTATGGGCCTGGTTGTAGATAAAACTCCACCAATTTTCACTGCAAATGACCTATCTTCAAGAAAGCTTTTTATAATACTTTGTAAATAACCAGGGATACCAAATTCTCTCAATTTAAATAACAAGCCATCATGCCAAACACGATCAAAAGCCTGACCTACATCTAGAAATACAGCAGTAGTATGACATTTTCTTTCAAAGCCCTGTATTATATCTTCTGATACTCTTAATAGTTGGTGACTTGTAGAATGATGAGAACGGAAGCCAAATTGTTGTGGGGGTATAAGAGATATACTTTTCACATAAGTGTCTAAACGTTTTTTTATAATTTTTTCGAATAACTTTGACAAAGTTGTGAGAAGGCTGATAGGACGATAACTATTTACTTGAGATGAAGGTTTTCCAGGTTTATGGATTACGGTGATTAAGGAATGTTTCCACGTTGTTGGGAAGTATGAGATACTGAGGCAAGCATTGAAAAGCGATGCGAGGAAAGCAAGTCCTTTTTTAGGTAAATTTTGGAGTATAATGTTAGGTATCCCATCATGACCAGGAGATTTTTTTCTTTTTTAATGTCTTTATGTGGTGAGATATTTCTGATGGGGAAGTATATTTTACAGGTCTCTCGACGGTGTACCATAGTGATGAAATGACTGAGGTGACGTGATATGAAAATTCAGCAACTTGCATGTCATCGTTAGGATGAAACGTCGACTGATAGTAATCAGCCAAAACATTTGCTTTTTCTGCCTTACTTTCATAAACATTGCCATTATTTAATAAGCTAGGGATTGTAGAATTTTCCTTTAGAATACGTTTTGTTGCCAGCCACAAAGAGTTACTATCATTGGGTGACAAATTGGATAGATATTTGCTATACGATTCGTATCGAAAGCGGTCTAGTTCCCATTTAATTCGTCTATTCAACTGATTATATCTTCTACGTAAACAAGGGGTTCTGTACCGTTGCCATAATCTTCTCTGTTTGTTCTTCAGTTTAATAAGGGACATAATATACTGCGGAGGTGAAGGAGGTTTTCTTGTAGGCTGAAATGGACGAGTCGTAGTTTGTTCTATTGAAGAAATAATTGCATTTATAAACTTATTAATTGCCTCGTCAATTTGAGGTACACTTGAAAGACGACATATGGGAATGAAATGTTCTTGAAATGTTTCTTTAAATTTGTTCCAGTCTACAACTCCTTTAATTAGTTTGTCTTGTAAGGGTTCACATACAGGTGGTTCATTAAAAGAAATTATAACTGGTAAATGATCAGAATCGAGGTCAACGATGGGTGTCATGTGTGTAGGTTGTGTCACATTTTTAAATATACCAATATCTAAAATATCTGGTCTAACGTTAGGGTTGTAAGAGTAATGTGTAGGTTAGTAGTGGGTGTTTGTAGGTTTTGGCTCACTTGATTGACAGCTTCCGGTCACGTGACTTTGATGACGTAGGAATGACGTAGTTGGCGACGTAGTTGGCGACGTATTACTGACGTCATGGATGTTTGGAGTAGGTCAAGGTCGTCTGAAGTAGTTTTTAAAAAACTATCTTGCACAAGTTTTGATTCGTTGGTTTCAAACTATTAAAATTATTTGTTGCTAAACTTTTTACCCAAAGTATGGCATGTGGGTAGTCTGCTGACGCGTCTCAACAAGACGAAGAAGTTGGTGCATTCATAATTCATATCCGACTAAGGGTATAGCAGTAATAGCGAAAAAACAATATTTTGAAGGTTTTCCGCTATTGCTCCTAATTCCCTCGTCGGATCTAAATTCTGAATGCACCATCTTGTTCGTATTGTTGAGCCGCAGCCAGCAGAGTACTCACATGCCATACTTTGGCTAAAAAGTTTAGCATCAAATAATTTTGATAGTTTAAAACTATCGAATCAAACTTGTGCAAGATAGATATATTTATGGAATGAAAACAATCAAATGAAACCTGTGAAAGATTTCTAACTTTTATTTTTATTTCTTTATTTACAATAATACAAATCGAATAATCTGTTATTCGCTGTGAAACCTGGACAAGATAGTTGGGTTTAACTTTTATGTATTATTCATTTCATTTACAATATTTTAATTGTGTGTAGTTTTTGAAGTTTCCTCAAATGACGTTTGCTCAGAGTTCTTGGTGTTTGCTGTCTAACTTAAAATATAGTGCACAATATCTGGATCGGGTGTTTCCAAGTCAGTGAAACAGTAGTTATAATAGCAAAAGTTCCCTTCACCGTTAATGCGCTCCTCCATGATTGTGTACGAAAATTACCATTAATTAAAACCCATCAAGGATAGCATTATTGCTTCCGCATCAGAAGTTGTTGTAGAAACTTCATTTACTTGTATTTGAGAAGTTGTATTTTCATTTGTGTCAGCTTGCTCATTAATATAAGAAGATGTGGAAGAAACAGTAGTGTCTTGGATTGGTGAGTCCATGTGTACTAGGCACGAGCTGGAGGTCTAATGATGTGATACAGTCATGTAGTATGGGTACCAGTCCTTCCCCCCACCAAGTTTTTACATCGCACAATAACCTCAGTATATGCGTTAGTAATGGTTTAGCTCTTAAACTGTGAGGATCGTAGCTCCAATTTAAAATGTTTTAAAATACCTCAGGATCAAGTTGATGGATAAGCTTGTTCTACATGTCAATGCTTCGTCTTGGATTGGCGAGTTCATGTGTACTAGGCAAGAGCTGGAGGTTTAATAACGTGTCAACAAGCATGTAGGATACCTAACCGCCCTTCCCCCACCAAGTTTATACATCGCACAATAACCTCAGTATATGTGTTAGTTAGGGTTTAGCTCTTAGACTGTGTGGATCGTAGCTGAAAACCTCGGATGAAAATGTCACAGTTTTACAGGAATATGAGAAAGGTGTCCTTTAGTAGTCCAATAGCAACTAGCTACTACTTTTTGGACTATGAGGATAGCTCCCTACAGACTAAAAAACAAAAATTGACGATGGTTCAACGCGTGCTAGACACGGCGACAGCTGGCTCTTGGAATGTCCCCCGCACACTGCAAAAAATAAATTGATGGCTGCGCATCGCGCGTACCAGAGCTGCCTCTTGAAATGTCCCCCGCAGACTGCAAAAAATAAATTGTCGGCTGCGCATCGCGCGTACAAGATTGTCGGACTAGTCATTCAGGTTTATTTTATGCACACATTTGCTATATAACGCAGGAAAAACATGCGGAAAGAAGTATAACAAATGTTACTGAAGCGGTATATATTTATTATTTGTAACCGTTGTGTTTGTGTTTAAACTATTGACCTTTAGCATCTAAAACCAAAACTTTAAACAATAGATTAGTCCAAACAAACCGTAATGAATGATTTATATACTGTTATCAATCCATTTGACCTAAAACTATCCATTATATAATTTTGTTAAGATATTTTCAAAAATATTTGTTTACCCAAACCCTAATTATTAAAGTACAGCTGCACCTGAAGGGCGAGGGGGTATTAACTAATAAAGATATTACCTGTACTAAGGTTTACGTCTTTATTAGTTAATACTTAAGCCCGGAAAATATTGTTCTAAAACATATCAAATGCAAAGATATGATTTTAGTTCATATTTTGTCATTCCCAACTGTGACAGTGGTGTGTTTTTTAACAATTTTCATAATTATTTAAACAAAACAAAATCTAACATACTTTGAAACTATATATTCATTATTTGTTACAGGATTGTTTAAGATTAAACTATTGATTTTTAATATTTAAAGTATCAGTTTGAAACAATCTCTCAATCTCTTTAGATTAGTCGTTTCAATCTCTCTCTCTCTCTTTCTATATATATATATATATATATATATATATATATATATATATATATATATATATATTCTAAAACTGTTAATCGCTATATATTTGTTTAAAACAAACTTCCAAAATATATCATATCGTTTAGGCATAATTTGGAAGCCCTCGCGTATCAAAAATGCAAAATAAATACTCGCTCCGCTCAATATTGCAAGCAGACAACTGCATTGTATGCCTAGTTTTAATGTGGTGCACTAAACTTATACACCGTCGCCTTAAGTCCTATTAAAGCGTTATATGTTATAACTTGTGGATTGTTTTAATACAGACATTTATAAAATATATGGTAGTGACATCTACGAGGCAAAATTCACTTATCATTAACATTATTGTTTTGAAGTGATGGTTTAAATTTGTGCAACATTATTCAGTTTCAGCTGAACTTAATAATTAGGTGTTTGGGTCTCTCAGCATACGATGGTACCGGGATGCATTTACGGTGCGTCGACCGAGATTTGCACCTCCTCTCCGTAAACGTGGCATTTCATTCACGTACAATGGTAAACAAACCACTAAAATAAACAAAACAACAATTTCACAGAAAGCTAATGTATTTACAAACAGCTGATAACAGTCTGCATTTAAATTTGATCCTTATAATAAAGAGACTGTAAAGATATGGTTTTAGTTTATATTTTGTTATTCACAACTGTGAAAAAGGTGTCTTTTAATAATTTTCATAATTATTTTTTAAACCCTATGAGTGTCATAGCGTCGCTCACAGCGACGCGATGCATTTACGCATAAATTGCCGAACCATCTATATATATATATATATATTCCTAAACTGTTAATCGCGATATATTTGTTTAAAACATACTTCAAAAAAATTTCATTTCACCCAAACACCTAATTATTAAGTTTAGCTGAAACTAAAGGATGTTGCAATCATTTAAACCATCACTTAAAAACAATAATGTTAATGAGAAGTGAATTTTGCCTGCTGGATGTCACTATAATATATTTTACAAATTTCTGTATTAAATCAATCCGCAAGTTATAATATAACGCTTTAATAGGAGTTAAGGCGTGTCGAAGAATAATCTGTCACCGGCGCGCTACAGCCGCCTCCCCTCCTTGATAAATGCTATTAATAGCTAACATTTACTGCATTGGCGCGCTCACAATCCACACTGTCACTCTCAATGAAACCTCAGTCAGAGCTCGTTCGTTGCGCGGTTCTCAAAACTAATATTAACTAAATAATTGGTTTGAAACCTCCGAGGTATATTGAACAAATTATTAATCTCTTGTAGAACCTCAGTTTTGAATTATATCGCGTTGACTGAAGCTTATCACGCGTTAAATGCACACTTGCAACAGAAGTAATTTTTAAGTTTGCAGCGTTGTTTTCCCCCACCACAATCCCCGTCTATAAAAGGAAAAATCACTCCAACACCTTCGCATTTGCTCGTGGGCATCAGTAGAGAGTGCATGGCATGTATGCGTTACTTATGATTATTAACATAGCATGATATGTTTGCATTATTTTATTTAGCTACTAATCAACTAATATTAAACACCTAGCTCGATTGAAACCCTTTGGTGAGGTAAAAAATATCGAAGCTATTCTTAAAGATATTTAGTGTACAACCCATTGAGGTCAATGTCACTAAAACGCTTGAGTCCCTTAAGTGAGGTCTATAAAGCAAAACGCGTCCAGGTATCAGCCGCAGGAGGAGTACGAGTGGGGAGTTCTACAATCAGATGACCCGATGGTCCAGGGAGATGACTCGATGGTCCAGGGAGATGACTCGATGGTCCAGGGAGATGACTCGATCGTTCAGGGAGTCCAACAGATGATCCGATGTCCAGGAAAACATCACCACAATCCACGTGGATGGGAATCTACTGATAGCTCGATTGAATCCCTTTAGTGAGGTCTAAAATATCGAAGCTATATACTTAGTGTACAACCCTTTATTGAGGTCAATGTCACTAAAATGCTTGAATCCCTTAAGTGAGGTAAATAAATCAAAACACGTTTGAAACCGTCCAGGTATATATAACGTGTATCCCCGCCGGAAACTGTTAAAAGTATTGAAGGCGGGGAAAAATACCTTGTTGAACCCCTTTATTGAGGTATATATACAAGGTATTTTGTTGGTAATAACCATTAAGTTAGGTTTTTGTTACCAACATATAACGTGTATTTCGTTAAAACTCATGCGCTTACCCCGCCGGAAACTGTTAAAATTATTGAAGCCGGCTCTTAATTATTTAAAATGTTTCTATATTGTTTTCTACCATACATATAGTGGCCATATTATGTCATAGTAAGACAATATAGAAATATATTTTGTTCATAAAAATATTAAATATTTTGGAAAAAGTAGAGATTAATTGGGAGTGATGTTAGATTTTTGTTAAAAAATTAAATTTTTGTTTTGTTTTAGTACCAATCTTCACCTAAGGGGGGTTAAGTATTTGAAAAATTAAACATAAGTAGGGAGTTATTGAGAGTGATGTTAGATTTTGCTAAAAATTAAATTCCTGTTTGTTTAATACTAACCTTCACCTAAAGGGGGAGGGGGTGTTATTTGCGTATGTGTTTCTTTCCTTTAACGAGGACTTAAATCACTTGTAAATAACGCCTAACCCCGGGAAATATGTTCGAAGAGTGTTTAGTAAAACAACATGCTTTGAAGATATTTTAGCCATTCCCAAGCCATGGCAGGGTGATTAAGCGAAGTTCTAAATTAAGTTTAAAAATAAAAAAAGTGTGGACAACCTATTGAAATTTTACAGCATATGCTGCAGAATGAAAATAGGTGGTCCACACTTTTTTTAACATATTACAATGACCTTGACCTAAATATTTAAACTTTGAAATGTTACATTAAGTCAATCATTTGATTCAAATGGTGGAGGTAAGCGGGTATATAAGTGATGCTTCGGAACATAGTTACTAGTCAGCTATGGATACTCCGGCAGGCACATCCAACTCGAGGTCTCTTAAAACCGAGAAAAACACTGCTAAACAGCGGAAAACAAGAGCGAGACTCAATGAGGGTTATCGACAATTAAGAAATATATTACCATTTGTCCATCCAAAGGAATCGAAAATAGATACTATAAATATGGCCATAAAGTATATAAAAAGACTTCAGACACAACTCCAAGAAGCGAAACCTCAACAATTTGAAGAACCGCAGGCTCTCTCAATTCTCAGACAACTATTACACACCCCTCCACCGTTGGAATCGGTCTTTCTGGAAGAGGATGACTTGGCGGTTCACCACTTCTTTGCTGAAGAACCCTCAGCGTATAAACAACTGTTCCTTCTTGATGAGGATCAGGATGAATAAACAGTTTAAAAAATTAAAGACCTTTGAAATACAGAGCTGGGAATAGATCAGTTTGCGGTCAAAGTGAGAATCGCTTACTGCTCTATTCCCCGTTTTGGTGGTATTTTCAGGCGTCCTTGACCCACTTACAAGAATTATACAATTTGCGGATAGTATATAATTATTAAATAAAACACCCCTCCCTATCACTTGCAGCCCCACCGCTTACCCCCACCACCTGAATCGGGTATAAAAGGAGGTTTCCCAACAATGGGGAAACCATTCTGCTATCATGGCGCCCACAAACAGCATCTTCCCTTCTAAAAATGATATCTTAGAAATTTTACATAATATTCCAATACAAATTAACGACGTCGATGAAGACGATTCAGTGATTGAAGATGATGATTCGTTTGGCGATCTTGAGTTACTAAGCGATGTAGCCTCCAGTGAACCATACAGTGGAGATATGGAGCAACTTGAGCTCTTGACGGACGATGACGATGATACCACAGAGCTTTATCAACAGTTGCTCTGTTTGGAGGACATGAATATAGACTTTGATAATATTGAAACTCCTCCAAGCGGTAGTAGCAATGGGTTGGTTTTCAGCGGTGAATTTAGTTGCCGGCGTCAATTATTCTATTGCGAAATGACCTCATCCTCATCATTATCTTCATCATCAGATGAGTCTGATTAAAATATTTGTTGAATACTGAACTTTAAACACAGAGCGGGGAATAGATCAGTTTGTGGTCCAAGTGAGAATCACTTACTGCTCTATTCCCCGTTCTGGCAATATGTTCAGATGACCTTGACCCACTGACGAGACTTTGAACACTTCGGTTAATATAAATTGTTATATACCCCTTCCCTACCAACTTCACCCCCACCATTTTTGTAATTAGGTATAAATAGAGGTGCATTAGCGTTGGTCTCATCTGTAGCAGGTTAACCTTTGAGGAAGACACAACTACAACATGCACCGCTGTGATATTTGCAAAGATTCATTTAAAGACGAATGGCTTTTAAACATTCATAAAGAAGTAAAACATAATATCAATGAAATTGAACAAAATGAAGAAGAATTAGAAACAATAGATCAAATGCTAGCTCAACACCAACATTCCAGACCAAGTGTTATTCAATATGCAGCATCAACATCGACTTCTACCTCTGCTCTGTCTACACTTCATCATCCTTCAACATCATCAGCTGCATCGACTTCTACGCATGCTCTGTCTACACTTCACCGTCCTTCAGCATCAACAGCAGTAAATGTAGAACTACATGCCCGAGCACTTCCGGGTAATGTAGTAACCCACTTCAAAATTGACAATGCAAAATTACAACTCGAAGAATTTTTAAATAACGCAAAAGGATTGGTAAGCAACACTTTGCAAAATGAATTAAAAAGATTAAATTTTATCAAATTTGGACTATTACTGGATGCTTTATTTACAAACATTCAAAATGAAACTTCACCGAGAGGGTTTTTAACAAAAAACCGAACTATTATGTTTTCGTCAGATATTGATTCAATCGTATCTGAATGTTTTGAAGAGCTAATGATAAAAATACAAGAACATGAAGGAAGAGGCTCTGGATGGAGTTTGTTAAGCATCACAGGGCTAGACTTAAGGGTACACAAACACGGCTATGGAATTCGAGGAAGTAGCTACATCCCTCTACCAACAAAGATTAGAAATACCTTATCCTGCGTCAACGTACAAAATCAAGATACTGAATGTTTTAAATATGCCATGTTGGTCAAATATGTAACAGACAATCCGATAAGACCAAGCCACAAATATGAAGAAGTACAACATAGATATAATTTTCAAGGGATGACTTACCCTGTTGCTATAACAGACATTTCAAAATTTGAAAAACAAAATCCTTCAGCTTCTGTCAACCTATTTGGATTGGATTCATCAAACAATGTGTACCCCTTGCGTATAACATCAAATGAGCGCAGAGATCATACGGATTTGCTATTGATCACTAAAGGGGACATATCCCACTATGTCTATATTAAAAAGTTTGAAGCTCTTGTTTCTAAACAATTATCTAAACATGAAGAAAAGAAAACAATTTGTAAAAGATGTTTTGTCATCTAAACAAAGAATTAAGAAGAGGAGGTTCAGAATGGCTAGTAGAACATCAAAGGTTATGTAGTGGAAACTATGAAGTAAGAATTAAATTGCCGCATCATAGCAGAGCGCAGATAAAATTCGACAAAGTAATCCAACAATACCGTTTACCTGTTGTTGTGTATGCTGATTTTGAGGCGTCTTTACTTCCGCTCGAACATCAAGAAGAAAACGTAACAAGAAGAAGCAAATACCAGCATCACACACCAAACAGCTATTGTTTAATGATAAAATCAACACTATCTGAAGAACATTTGCGAAGATATGAATTAACAACAACACCGAAGATATATCGCGGTGAAGAAGCAGCTCGAAACTTTGTCGATGACTTATATAACATAGCTGGGAAAGTTGAAGAAATGTACAGAAATGTGGTGTCGATGATTCCTATGACTGAAGATGAAATTCAACGACATGATTCAGCAACAACATGTTATTTGTGTATTAACACTTTTACACTGACTAACAGTAAAGTGCGAGACCATGACCATCTAACAGGAGCTTACAGAGGTGCAGCCTGTAACTCTTGCAATCTAAACTATAAACTTCCAAATTTTATCCCCGTTGTTTTACATAATCTTAGTGGATACGACTCCCACTTTATAATCCCAGAATTAGGTAGAGATAATGGAGAAATAGATGTCTTGGCAACAACCATGGAGAAATTTATAAGCTTCTCTAAAAAAGTTGGTAAAATAAAACTAAGATTTGTTGACTCATTCAGATTTATGCCTTTTAGCCTTGCAAAATTAACTGAAAATTTAAGAAGGCAAGATTTGATTGAAACAAGCAAAATTGTGCCTAATGATAAAATGGATTTAGCTCTTCGAAAAGGGATCTTCCCTTATGATTACATCGATGGACTGCATAGATTTGATGAAACATCACTTCCTACACCAGATAAATTCAAAAACAAACTTAATGATGAAGAAATAAAACCTGAAGATTATCAACATGCACTTCGAGTATGGAACGATATGAATATGGAGACCTTAGGGGATTATTCAGACTTTTATGTCAAACTAGATGTGACCCTTCTTTGTGATGTGATTGAAGAATTTCGAAACACTTGTTTTGCAGCATATGGATTGGACCCTCTACATTCGTATACTTCTCCAGGGTTAGCTTGGCAAGCCATGTTAAAAGAAACAAAATGCAAACTCCAACTTTTAACAGATATTGACATGGTTTTAATGGTTGAAGCTGGAGTAAGAGGCGGATTGACCCAAAGTGTTACCAGACATGTCAAAGCCAACAATAAATACCTTCCCGATTACGATGAAACCAAACCATCAACCTATTTAGGATATTTCGATGCAAATAACTTGTACGGATGGGCTATGTCAAACCCACTTCCTTTTGATAACTTTAAATGGATTAATCCTGACTCTATTGACGATATTTTACAAATTCCGAAACATGGTGACACTGGGTATATTTTGGATTGCGATTTTGAATACCCAGAAAATTTACATGATCTTCATTATGACCTTCCACTTCTTGCTAAAACAGAAATTTCACCAATTGGAAAACACCCCAAATTAATGATGACATTAAATAATAAACAACGCTACGTGGCTCACTTTTGGGTGGTTCAACAAGCTATCGAATTAGGACTACGTCTAACAAAAATTAATAGAGTTTTGGAATTTTCTCAATCATGCTGGTTGAAACCCTACATTGATTCGAATACCATCAGACGAGCAGCCGCTACATCAGAATTTCAAAAAGATTTCTTTAAATTAATGAATAATGCGATATTTGGAAAAACATTGGAAAACAAAAGAAGACACAAAAATGTTAAACTTATTTCCGACGCAAAAAAACTACAGAAACTAGTACAGCAGCCAAATTTTGGAACATCTATAATTATTAATGAAAAACTTGTAGCAGTGTCCATGAAGAAGACGAGTGTGAAGATGGATCGTCCTTTGTATATAGGTATGTCAATTTTGGACATCTCAAAAACACACATGTACGATTTCCACTACAACAAAATGGTGGCGTTCTACGGAAGAGAGAATATTTCTATTACATATATGGACACTGACGCTTTCATATATCGCATACTAACATTGGACATGTATAAAGATTTACGTACATTTATTCACAAGAACGACTTTGATTTCTCCGACTATCCAAAAGATCATCCAAACTACGACAATGACAGACACAAAAAAGTACTCGGCAAATTCAAGGATGAGGCTAATGGTGTTCTACTTGAAGAGATTGTTGCACTGATGTCTAAACTATATTCTTTGAAACTCTATAATGAAAAAGAAGAAGAAAATAAAAATAGCTACATTAAGAAAGCTAAAGGTGTAAAGAGTTTATATTTAAAGAAGAAAGTGCATTTTGAACATTACAAGCAATGCTTATTTGAGGATAACATCATTACAGCTAAATTCAACACCATCAGAAGTTTTAACCATCAGCTGTACAGCGTGACTGAAGTTAAAAAGGCGCTATCCTGTAATGACACAGATTTATACAAAAGAATATTTAATACCATATCAGCTGCCTTCGTGAAACCATCATGTCAGACCTGAAGGAGAAGATTATTAATGAACTACACAAACCTGCAAGAATAAAGTTTCCAAGAAGAAATACTGTTATAAAAGGGATAAATGATCTATATCAAGCGGATTTAATTGAAATGCGACCGCATAGCAGGATAAACAAAGGATTTAAATATATACTCACAATTATTAATTGTTTTACAAAAGTTGCAGACGCTTTGCCTCTAAAGGACAAGACTGGTAAAAGCGTAACAGAAGCCATGGAAATAGCCATAAAAAGAGATAAAAACAAAATTAAACATTTACAAACTGATGATGGAACAGAATACTTTAATACAAACTTTGCACAGTTAATGAATAAATATAAAATAAATCATTATTCTACAAATTCAGAGAAAAAAGCAGCTATTGTAGAAAGATTCAATAGAACCTTAAAAGGAGCACTGTATAAACAATTTTCAAAAAGAGGTTCTTACGTATGGTATGATGTTTTACCACAATTAATAAATGATTATAACAACAGGTTTCATAGAACTATCGGTATGAAACCTAACAAAGTAAATAGAAGAAATGCAAAAGATGTATTAAAACGCATAAAGAAAAATACAAAGCCTAAAGTAGAAAAAATGCAGCCAAGAAAATTTAATGTAAGTGATAAAGTACGGATTAGTAAATATAAGGGAGTGTTTACCAAGAAATACCTTCCCAATTGGACGAATGAAGTTTTTACAGTGTATAAAGTGCAACCGACTGTACCTGAAACGTATATCTTAAAAGATAACAAAGGAGATTTGTTGGAAGGTGCTTTTTATGGACATGAAATTTTAAAGTCAACAGTAGGTGATGTATATCTTGTTGAAAAAGTGTTACAAAGAAAAAAGGACGCAGTTAAAGTGCGGTGGTTAGGGTTTAACAAAACTGAGGATTCATGGATACCTATAAAGGACTTGGTTTAATGCAAGCAACTCATTTCATCGTTAACCTTTGAGCAGGATGGAGATTATTCACCATAAAGATCGATTCAATATTAATAACATAGATGATTTAACTGTGGATAACGTTAAAATCAACAATGGTAAACACGGTAGTTTACTTCCAAACACTGTTCGATGTATAGTAAGTGGCCCCTCAAACTGCGGAAAGACCAATGTTGTCTTTAATTTGATCACTAATCCGCAGGGATTAAGGTTTAATAACCTGTATATTTTTTCAAAGTCTCTACAACAACCAAAGTATCAATTGCTGGATAAAATCCTATCTGATGTGTCTGATGTTAATTTTTACAAATTTAACGCTAGTGATAGCATTATGCAACCAAACGAAGCGAAACCGTATTCTGTATTTATATTTGACGATGTATCTTGTGAAAATCAGGATACTATTAGAAACTACTTTGCCATGGGAAGACATAATAACATCGACAGCATATATATAGGACAAACTTATAGCAAAATCCCAAAACAACTTATCAGAGATAATGCAAATATTCTAATTGTATTCAAACAAGATGATACTAACCTAAAACATATATATAACGATCATGTGAATGCGGATATGCCATTTGAAAAGTTTAAAGAGCTTTGCGGAAAAGCATGGGCGGAAAAGTATGGATTTTTGGTTATTATGAAAGATCAAGCTATAAAAGATGGTCGTTATAGAATAGGTTTTGATAAATTTGTTTTAATACACTGATTAGCGGTATTACTGTACAAGTCGTCAAGGTGTGAAGATGGTTAACCAGGAAAAGCTATTAAAGGAAATAAAATCACTTAGTGATTCTATTAGACAAAAAAACCGAGCTTTAAAATCAGGTATAAATGAAAGAGAGCAATTTTTAGAAACAACATTCAAACCTGTTACTGAACCTTTAAAGCGATTAGCACAAAATGTAGAAAAACCTTCAATTCGCTTCGAAGGAGACAAAATTCTACCAATTTCTAAATATGAAGAAGAATTTCAGAATGATGAAAGTTTTGGTCAGTTACAAACATCTGAAGAAAGCGACGAGTATGAAGAAAGCGGAGATATAGAGGATTTAAAGGAAAAGGACATTGCAGAAGATACAAGTACAGAAGATACAAGTGTAGAAGATACAAGAGCAGAAGAAGAGGATATTAACCCATCCAACTTAAGCAAATTAGGCACGGATATTATGTTTAAAGGAACTCTTGGAAGAACATATACGTTAAAAATGTTACACGCCGCACATGCTAATCGAAATTTTCATACCTATGGAGCTAGAATAGAGGATAAAGGATTAATGATTGGAGATAGCAAGTTAGATATAAACGAAAATGATGATATAGTTATTGGAGATAAGAAATATAAAGGTACAAAAGGTTTGTTTGAACTTATCTTTAAAAATAATCCTGGTAAATATACTAAAAGGGATTTACAATTGTTTAAAAATATATTAGAGTATACAAATGCACATAGAAAGAAGTATTCCAAAGACCTACCTATTCATAGAAATCGGTCAATAAAATATACAAGTATTATATCTAGTCTTTTCCCCTCGAAATCAAAAAAAGCTCAAATTAAAAGAAGAGCTTTATCTTCTGCTGAATTAAATGTTTTGCATAAAAAGAGAAAAACAACTGATCCTACCACATCTGGAAGGGGATTATTGAAAAATTTGTATAAAACTAATATAATATATTACAACGATATAAATAAGTTAGTTGATCGAATGAGGTTATTACATGAAGCTATGGACGCCGGGCACACTGGTTTAGAAAACGAATGGGTAGCTTTGGTTGATGAACTGCGAAAACAAGGAATAATTGTTCAGTAGACGTATATATAATAAGAACCTAAACGATAGCGATTCAGTTACATCATGAGTGTGGACAAGTTTGGACGGTATTCCGAGTTTGGAGTAAAATCTGGATATAGTGAAAAAAGAGCTGGGTTTCCGTTAACACCTGACGGAAACTATAATTTTGAAGGAAAAGTAATTCAAAATGTTGGTGATCCGCTTATGTCGTCTGATGCGGTTACGGTACAGTACATGAAAAAAAGAACCCCAACTGTACACGAAGATCATTGGGGGTTTTCCGGTAAAAGGTTATGCGATATACAATATCCCGTTTATGATGGTGAAGCAGTAAATTTAGCTACTCTAAAATTGTTAACGATTTACAAAAGGAATAAAACTGATACAAGCTATGATGTAAAAAAATTAAAATTATCAAATGTAGGTGATTGTGAGCAGGATGGAGACGCTGTAAATAAGAAAATGTTTGATATTGTACACAAGAAATGGACTACGGAATATGAAAAACATTTGGAAAGGTTTGGTGCAGCTCTATTCCATTATATCCATCGGGCTTCAGGAAGAGATGCAGCTTCAGATGTTGACAGTCACAATTATTTAGACTGGAAAAATATACACAATCCAGAGAAACCTAATCAACGAGATAAACCGTCTGAGCCTTCTAAAGTCAAGACATTAGGAAAGGAGGATAAAGTGAATGTGATTAATGAACCAACAGAAAACAATGAAGATTACATAAGAGAAAAAAGAATTTAAAATACCCCCATGATAAGGGATAAAGCTTCAGTCATATTCGAGAGACGATACAGAGAGGATGATGGAATCCAATATTACTGCGTGGAGTTTAATATCTCAAGAGCCGAGATTTCCCCAAGGAGTGTTGACAGATGGTTTTGTTCAACGGTTTGATAGATATATGGATTGGGAACAACTTTCCATACATTACCTCTTCACAATGACTATGTTAAGAATTTATTTTCACAGAGTTAACTGGATCCATATTTTACAAAGACAACAGTTTTCGGAAGACTTCCTCGTAGAGATGACATCAAATTTTAATAACTGTTGGGAAGTAATAAGTAAATATCAAAATCTCTCTGAGAATTACATTGACAATTTTAAAGATAAACTAGACTGGGATGTGTTATTCAATTACCAACGATTTAGTGGCAAGTTTCTAAGGAAACATGACAACTATTTAAAGTTTATTCATTTTACCGAAGTCAACAATACCATCACCAGCGGAGAAACATCTGGAACATCTTCAATTACACCTTATTTCGATTTTTACTACTTCTATTTAATATGTCTACATTTAATTAATAAATCCATTTCTATATAATAAATGGATTTTAAACAGTATATAATACAAGAAACCAAAACTGATATTACATTCATTGTAAAACATTTATAGAGTGCACCTACTGATTGTAGGTTTTGCTATAAATAGTCATGTCGAGGGTTAAACGCATCAGTCATAATCGAGAGATATTACAGAGAGGAAGGGGAATAGCATCAACAGCATTTTCTCTATTAAGTAAACCGGTTGGAGCTATAGTTAACAAGGCGATTGATTTATTACCTGTGGAATTACATTTACCTGGAGGATATCAATATTGTGGTCCTGGAACCAAATTAGAGAAACGTCTTGCTAGAGGAGATCCTGGAATAAATAAGCTTGATCAGGCTTGTAAACAGCACGATATAGCGTATTCCAAATTTGGTGATACTAAAATAGATCAATAGCAGATAGAACACTTGCTGAGAAAGCTTGGCAAAGAGTAAAATCTAGTGACGCGAGTATTGGTGAAAAATCAGCGTCTTTAGCAGTAACAGCAGCAATGAAAGCAAAAACTACGTTTGGAGGAGGAGGAAAGAGAAGAAGGCGTGGGAAAAAACCCGCTAAGAAACAAGGAGGTAATATCAGAAGAAAACGTCGATCTACCAGTGGTAAAGCTAAAAAGAAACCAACAATATGGTCAATGATAAAAAAGGGAGGAGGATTATACCTAAGACCGTATCGTGTGTATTAAATAAGAAAGAGCAATTAATAATTAAAAACAAAGAATTAACCAATGAAGAACTGATTACATATGCTTCTTGTTTGAAAATCCCATTTTTTAGAGGAGTATTTATGAAAGATGAATTACCGGTTAAAATGTGGAAAATGAGACTGGTATTGTAAATTTGGATAATAGTGAAGGATTAGGCACTCATTGGGTGTGTTACAAGAAACTTGGTAAAACCATTTATTATTTCGACAGTTTTGGAGACCTTCCACCACCGAAAGAACTTCAACAATACTTTCGTGCGACAGAAAATGTTTTTTACAATCATACAAGAAAACAACCTGATGATACATCCATTTGCGGTCATTTATGTTTAGACTTTTTAGCTAAAAGTGTTAGTCAACTTTAAGATGTCCTCGTATACAGTGTCATTAACCGGTAACTCATGTACTTTGCGCAGTATTCTGTTTCCAGCGCTACGTTTGCAAAAAGGAAGACTATGGGAAGCCGCATTATTGGATTTAACAACATATAACTCTATTCCAAACGTTAGTGAAGGAATTAATAACAAAATACATTATTACAAGACAAAAGATGATAAAGGAAAGTATTCAGCTTTGGAAGAATTCAGTTTACCAACAGGAGCTTATGAAATTGATAATATAAATGAAGTTATACAAAAACATATGGGAAAAGAAAATATAACGATAAAAGGCAATAACAATACAATGAAAGCCGAAATTACTTCTAAGTATTATATTGATTTTAGTCAAGAACATTCAATTGGTAGTTTATTGGGGTTTTCTAAGGAAACAAAAGTATTAGAACCTAATAAAACTCATTCTGGGAATAAAACTGTGACGATCATCAAAGTTAATAGCATAGACATTACATGTAACATTATACAAGGATCCTACAGAGATGGAGAAAATCGTCATATATTACACACATTCTACCCATCAGTTGCACCGGGTTTCAAGATAGTAGAAAAGCCTCAAAACCTTGTGTACCTACCGTTAAACACCAGTTTCATTTCAGACATCGTGCTGAACATAGTGGATCAAGACGGAAACCTTATTGACTTTAGAGGAGAAGCTATTACTGTAAGAATACATATAAAATCATCCGCTTAGACAATGGGGTTATCATTTAAAAAGAGAGAGCCAACCAGCAAAGAGGTCAGTAGCTCATCAGCTGTAGAAGGATTAACAAGTGACAACATTCGTTTTCTAGAAGAAATTGGATTAAAGGTCATTAACAATGGATATACTGGATATAGCGCAGGGTCCAACATTCGACGAGACCTTATGGGAAAAGGAATATCACACGCACAACCCTTACGCTTCGTCCAAATTAAACAATAACGATGAAATTAGGATTCCTATACAACAACAAGACATTTATACTCTTCCATGCGAAAGTTATTTATATATTGAAGGAAAAGTAACAAAAACTGATGGTACTGCTGGAACCACTGTTCCGTTCATAAATAATCCTATGGCATTTTTGTTTGACGAGATTAGATATGAAATTTCAGGAATTACAGTCGATTCAACAAAAAAGGTTGGAATTTCCAGTACATTGAAAGGATTAGCATCTTTAACACCAAATGAGAAGAATCTGTTAGCTGTTGCAGGATGGGTTGCACCTGACAAAAGTACAATCGCTCCTGACTCTTCGGGAAACTTTGATTTCTACGTACCTTTAAGATTACTCCTAGGATTTGCTGAAGACTACAGAAGAATAATAATAAATGTAAAACAAGAACTAGTTTTATTAAGATCATCAAACGATAATGATATTATTAAAGCAGCTACTGGAACAACTGATGCCAATTTAGACTGGAAATTAACATTAGACAAGATTGTTTGGAGAGTACCACATGTGCGACTAAATGATGAACACAGGATTACATTATTAAGAAAGTTAAAATCCGATCGAGACATTGTAATGCCATTCAGAAGCTGGGAGTTTCATGAATACCCCGTTTTACCTACAACACAACGGCATACATGGACTGTAAAAACTTCTACTCATTTGGAAAAAGCGAGATATGTAATATTTGGATTACAAACGAAGAAGAAAAGTATAATAACTGAAAATGCTGGTGAATTTGACCATTGTAAATTAACAAACTGTAAAGTGTTCCTGAATTCACAATTCTTTCCCTACGACAACTTTAATATTTCTTTTGATAAAAAAAGGTACAGTGTTTTATACGATATGTACGCTAGGTTCCAAAATTCATATTACGGCAAAACAAATACACCTCTACTATCTCCCGTACAGTTTGAATCGAAAGCTCCGATTGTTGTAATTGATTGTTCCAAACAAAATGAATCTGTAAAATCGTCTAGTGTTGATATAAAAATAGAAATGGAATTTCAAGAAAACGTACCTGCAAATACATCTGCGTATTGTTTAATTTTGCATGATAAAATTGTTACATACACACCGTTGACCGGTATTGTAAAGACAGTATTGTAAAACGTTGTATTACCACCGGCACCGCCACTGTCGCTAACCTATAAATAGCGGAGCAACAATGCAGGTCTTCAGTTGATCGTCTATCGTCGCATGGGTAACATCTTCTACAAAATGAGTTCTCCATCTGTTGTACAAGGTGATGCAGAGGTAGCACCGTTATTGGAACGTGATAATACTAGTGAAGAAGAAATCATCAAGGAAATAACTGCTTTTTTAAAGTTTGGTAAAAGAGATAGAGAGGAGGAAAGTAATGCAGATCCATCAAAGGTAGTATCAAAGAGGAAGAAGAAAGTTGAAGAAAATATTCCTCCTCACATTTTAACTGAAGTTTTTTTGCGAATCTTTTACCCCATCTCAGCATGCATCAGTAAAAGTGTATCAGTTGGATTGATGAAGTCATTGGATTATTCCCCTACAGTACTACTACACCATGGAACAAAAAAGGTTTTATTTTCGCAAAATGCTTGGGAGTCATTTTTGAAACATGTGCATTTAATAGAATGTTATTTAACTAACAGTTTGTGTGGAAGGAAAACACATATTCGACTTTTGGATTGTGACAATGAAATCGATATTGTTAAACATCGCGGACAACTACAAGTGCGAATTAGAGACTTGACTCAACATGAAAATAAGATTCTACTATCACGTGAAGAATTCTACGTTTTAAACTATGCAACAGAACCTATTACAAGGTACATGAGACAGTTGGTATTTGCAAGCGCTATTATTAAAGAATATTTGCACGATACTTTGGAGAAACAACCTGATAGCACCATCGTGTACGGACCTGTGGATACATCTATTTTTAATAGAATACCTCATGAAGTTTGCATGTGGAGAAAGTTAAAGGATTTTGAACCACTTGTAGAAATCGCTACAGAAGCTACAGAAGAAACAACACAGGAAGAAGAAACGGAGAAACAAGAAGAAGAAGAAAACGAAACACAAGAAGAAGAAGTTAAAAAAGACTAAAGTTTGACTTAGTAAAGAAGAACACACGTGGGGTAGGCCTATTGGGGACGGTGCCCACGTTAAATATACACCAACGCGCCTGCAACTGTACGGCCTGGTATTTAACCTACCGTGGTGTGGAAAACAGTTTAGTTGATCGCTAGGTGCCATGATGAGCGGAGGGGATGAAGAAGTGAGTGTAAAGCCTTGTGTAATAGAATTTCAAGCATTTCGAAATAATGATGATAGGTTTATTATCAAGGAATTAGTAATTTTAGACTTGCTTACATTTGTAGCCTACCCATTCACGTTTGAAGCTCCTTTTTCTTTTAACAAACTTAACGCTAAAACAAAAAGTACAAACAAATGGATAACAAAATACTTTCATCACATACACTGGTATGAAGGATTTATAAGCTACAGTAATCTGCACAGTATTATGTTTAACTTTTGCAAACAATATTCGCATATATACACAAGAGGATTAGAAAAAAAGAACTGGATACAAAAGTACACGCACGGTGATGTTTTCGATATAACTATCAGTAAGGACTTCAACATTAATAGCGGTAATATTTTTGTCGCTGCAAAAGATCTTAAACACGGTCAAACAAACTGTGCATTGTACAACGCATATCGTTTGGCAGCTTACTTGAAACAAACGCAGGAATGTGGTGGGGGTAGCGGAGAACAGAAATGTGGTGGGGGTAGCGGGGCCTATAAATACGAGGAGACAACACCGCTCCAGCACGAGTATTATTCGAGACTCCGAAGAGGCAACATCACAGAAGACATCACCACCACTGACGAAGATGGCATCACAACAATTTCTACAAACACTGGTTGATCAATTCAACACTCACTCAAAATCCAACGTTCTGCTAACTAAAAAATGTTCAGAACTAAAAGAACAAAAACACTACATTATTCATAGCATCAAGAAAGTGGAAACCACACATGGAGAAGCAATTCTAGTATCATTGTGCGAAGGACCTATGACTCCAGGAGATGAGCCGAAGTTTCAAGTATTTCTTCCAAAACGATTTGTTCAACTGCTACAAAATGAAGATTTGCGAGATATTCAACCGGGGACGTTGTATTTGGTATCACACGGTGTAAGCGGCAACAACTCGACGGAACTCACTCTGCACATCACGCATCATTGTACATAATTTCTCTATTTGTATTTCTCTGTTTGTATTTCTAGTCATCAAGGTTAGACTTAAGCTTATTGTATTGTAAGATGTTTGTTTAATAAAGAAAATTAAAAAGAAAACTATAAAAAAGAAATAAAAACACAACAACACAGCAGTATATTATTTTATATAATGCTGTGTTGCTTTTTTTTTAAATTCAAACGGATGACAAAAAAAAAAAAAAAAAGATAAAATATCAGTATTAACTCCAAGTACTGATATTTTATCTTTTTTTTTTTTAAAACATTCTTTGGTGACCTTGACCTAGATTTAGAACTTATAAAATGCGCTGTATTGGTTAAAGGATTATCACTTTCATACAGACTGACAATGAGTTGGTGGGGGAACATTATGGTGGGGGGAAGGGTAGGTACCTGCCTTACACGTTTACGCCGTGTCAGTATACCTCCGACATTTGCCTTGGGACAACCTACAAAAACAAAAATGGAACATATGGTAGTAAAAAGGAGAATGAGATTTCCTAAATATGCACAGTTACAATCGAGATTGGATACGTTTGATGCAGCATTAAAAGACTCGTTTCTATACAAGTCTAGAATGGAGTTTGCAGATGCTGGTTTCTTTTACATGGGGCAAGATGATAAGACCGTATGTTACAATTGCGGAGGAGGATTGCAGGATTGGCAAGCGACAGATAACCCATGGGAAGAACATGCACGATGGTTTGACAGGTGTGCTTATCTGTTAGTTCAAAAAGGTAGAGAGTTTGTACAAAACCATCGGAGAGTTTATAAACCTCATCCTGTTAAAACACCAGCAGGAGAAAATAAGAGCGAAGGAAACGAATGTGTAGTATGTTTGTCCTCTGAGAAAAATTTACTATTTTTACCTTGTAGACACTGTTGTACATGCGCTGATTGTGGACTGATGTATAACCATTGCATTATATGCAGAACTCCAATAGGTTACGTGATGAAAATATTCATATCGTAGATGTGAAAAAAATGGAGGGGGTGCGTATAAAACGAAGGCGAGGAGGTGGGAAGCTCACTCCGCGAGTAGCCGTACACGAGGTAACATCATGGCTCTCAAAATTAAATGTGTCCACTACAATACTGTTCATATTTCTACAGTTCATGATTTGTAACTTCTTTCCGATGACTTAAAAGTTTTGATTGTAAACGGCTACAAAGTAACATTGGATATTTTTGCAACAAACACTTTAGCTCAAGAACACTGGAGAACATCCGCAACTACACTTCCACCGACACAGCTGAATAGATATAATTTTGAAGAGTATGAACCTCTCGCCTCGTTCAATGTCGGCAGCTCTACGGAATCGGAGACTTCATCGTGGCAACCAACATCACTTCCACCCGCGCCTAGAATGAAGTATTATTGTGGAGAATGTGAACCCTACCCATCTACAGAAGCAACGGCCACCGCAGGATCGACGGTTCTCTGACAATCATTGCCTATGTGTACATTAATGTAAATAAAGAAATAGTTAGAATTAGGTCTACTGACTTGCACTTTTTTTTATTCGATGTGTATTATTGTAAATAAAGAAATAAAAATAAAAGTTAGAAATCTTGCACAGGTTTCATTTGATTGTTTTCATTCCATAAATATATCTATCTTGCACAAGTTTGATTCGATAGTTTTAAACTATCAAAATTATTTGATGCTAAACCTTTTAGCCAAAGTATGGCATGTGAGTACTCTGCTGGCGCGGCTCAACAATACGAACAAGATGGTGCATTCAGAATTTAGATCCGACGAGGGAATTAGGAGCAATAGCGGAAAACCTTAAAAATATTGTTTTTTCGCTATTACCGCTATACCCTTAGTCGGATCTGAATTATGAATGCACCAACTTCTTCGTCTTGTTGAGACGCGTCAGCAGACTACCCACATGCCATACTTTGGGTAAAACGTTTAGCAACAAATAATTTTGATAGTTTGAAACCATCGAATCAAAACTTGTGCAAGATAGTTTTTTAAAAACTACTTCAGACGACCTTGACCTACTCCAAACATCCATGACGTCACTAATACGTCGCCAACTACGTCGCCAACTACGTCGCCAACTACGTCATTCCTACGTCATCAAAGTCACGTGACCGGAAGCTGTCAATCAAGTGAGCCAAAACCTACAAACACCCACTACTTAGGTTCATTGGGTGCTACTATCGTGACATTACAATCAGTAGCAGCTGTTAAGAGTATTCTACCGTTAGGATTAGTTTTATTACAGCCCCAAGCTTCGTGTTTACAATTTAAGTCCCCCAGCAATATTGTTGGAATATTATAACAAAATAGGTTTTCAATGAAGGTTTTTGAGAACTTATATCGTGGAGCGTGATAGGCAGAATACAAAATTAATTCATCATTGCTGATTTGTATTTTGATAGCCACAATCTCTAGGTTGTTCATGTAGGTTAAGTACAACGAATGGTGAGAGATATTTCTTTTAACTATTATGGCTACGCCACCCGATGCCCTCGGGGCGTCTCTGTCAAATCTGTACACAAAATAACCTGGTATTGTAAACTTTTCAGTTGACAGTAAATGATTCTCTGTAACACAGGCAATATCTACTTTGTTTTGAGCAAGGAACACAATAAATGAAGAGCGTTTTTCTTTCAGACCGTTAGAATTCCAATTGAGTATGTTTAAATTATGGACTGGTAGTAGATTAAAATCCATTTAAAAAAATGGATGACACGAGTTCAGAGTTAAATGATTTTATTTGAGGAATAAAAGGTTTAATCAGGGATAGTATTGAATTCAACAGTGGATGAAGTGAATCGTTTTCTGATTGTTTGTGGCTTGAGTCTGTTATATTTGTATTAGGACGTTTGGGCTTAGCTCCATTGGCAGCGCCAGCGTAACTAATATGAGGCAAACGGAGATTGTCATTGTGGATTCTTGCAGAGTTTTCGCGTTCGTTTGTTTTTAAGGCTGGGAAATTATTGGACTTCACATCAAATGTATTATGATTCTGAGTGTTGTCTGATGGATGGACGTTCTTGATTTTATTCGATCGTGATTTCAGATGTAGGTAGTAGGGACAACCCCGATAGTTAGCCGGATGTGATTCACTGCAGTTTACACATTGAACAGGGTCTTCTCTCTTTTTGGGACATTCCGAGAATAGGTGGTTACCCGTGCATTTAACACATCGCGGTTCATGTCTACAATAATTTTTAGTATGCCCAAAGCGTTGGCAACGAGTGCACTGCGGGATCGACTTAGCTTTCCGTTTCATCTCAATTTGAATTCTAGAATGAAATATGAATTCAAGACCAAATATTTCATTTCCGGAATCGGAGTCTTCAAAGTAGATGTATTCCGCTACACTCGAGAAAGTAGTGAAAGTGCTCGCGGTTTTAGCGACTTGCAGCGGTATCGGCGGGCTGCCGGTTGCTGTCCTTGACGGCGGTGCGGCGGCGGCCCGCGGCGGCTCCGTTGGTGCGGCGGTAAATCATCCGGTTACACAAGACTGCACCGCGACCCAAATCGCGCATGTGCTTCACTGCTATTACGTAAGGAGCAATTGTACTGCGGCTTAAATCGAGTATGAGCAGCTTCGCTGCCATTGCGTAAGGAGCAACTGCACTGCGGACCAAATCGAGAATGACCACACCCGAAAATGCAGTATAAAACCCATGCAAACTGTTGATCGTTCAGTCACCATGCCTCGACCCCAGGCCTCCAAGGTGCGGCTCAATATCCAGCTAAAACCCTGCGGCCCCGATGGTTTCCGGTGGCGGCTGAGGCGACTCCGAGAGTTCCTGCGACTCGAGGACTGGGTTCACGACGGCGAGTCTCAGGAGGAACCTCCGACGAGTATAGGTGAGTTACTAACAGTATAGTACGTGAGATACTGTGAGAAACCTTGCTCTGACCATCGACGGGGAGTTACAGGAGGTTACCTCCAGGTGAGTTATGTCTTATAGTACATACTGAGGAGGTCGCGGGAATCCTTGCCCTTCGTCGGGGAAGCACAGGAGGGTACCTCCAGCGCCAGGTGAGTTATTATAAATATGCCAGTGTACATACTAAGGAGGTTGCGAGATTCCCTGCTAATCGACGGGGTACAAGAGGTATTTCTCCAGGTGAGTTATCATAGGCTGTAATATCGCGAGGTGGTTGCGGGAATCCTTGCCCATCGTCGGGGAACTACAGGAGGGTGCCTCCAGCGCCAGTCATTATATGCCAGTGTACTAAGGAGGTTGCGAGATTCCCTGCTAATCGACGGGGTACAAGAGGTATTTCTCCAGGTGAGTTATCATAGGCTGTAATATCGCGAGGTGGTTGCGGGAATCCTTGCCCATCGTCGGGGAACTACAGGAGGGTGCCTCCAGCGCCAGTCATTATATGCCAGTGTACTAAGGAGGTTGCGAGAGTCCCTGCTAATCGATGGGGTACAAGAGGTAATTCGCCAGGTGAGTCAGGCGGTAATATCGCGAGGAGGTGCGGGAATCCTTGCCCATCGACGGTGAATTGCAGGAGGTTAGTTACTAATATGGAGGTTACCTCCGAGGTGAGTTACTAATATATAACGCAGATGAGAGCAATATAGCACAACGCAATGTACAACAGGTCCAAGAGAGGTAGAAGGACAAAACACATATTCGAGCTCAATAAGTTTATTCCTTCAATTTTCCCAAACCTTCACATCATAGGAATTGCCCGTTTTCCCAAGGCATTTAAAGCGATACTTGTGTGGCACCGCCAAATCGCCTACCTCCTCCTTGGTAAGACTGATTGAAAATCGCCTCGGTAGAAAACACATTGCCGATTCCCCATCATCCTTTATAAACTCCAAAATAATAGCGTCACCAAACTTTGTTGTAACCCGTCTTGCAGTCAAAATTGAATATCCTTCGTCCCTGGTCAGATGATACAAATCGACCTTGGGAAGGTGAGGCTGGCTTACCAACGTATTCAATTTGTTTGACAGACTCATTTCTGTAAAAAAAAAACACAGTATTAGACATAGTTTTAGATAGG
This sequence comes from Allygus modestus, assembly GCA_963675035.1. Taxonomy (NCBI): domain Eukaryota; kingdom Metazoa; phylum Arthropoda; class Insecta; order Hemiptera; family Cicadellidae; genus Allygus; species Allygus modestus. The sequence goes on from OY776116.1 coordinate 22,653,052, forward strand.
TTATATATAAACAGTATCGCTACAAGCAAAAAGGTCTCCTCCACAACGTGCGCCTTTGTGTAGCTTTAGAGTGCCCCCGTCTCCATGGAGGCGAGTTATATGTACATGTGTTTTTAACAGCCGTTGATCTACGGTCATTGTATACCACCAAGGCTACCGTAAAATGCTGTAAGAATTTGTGCGAAACCTGGTCCGTGACTAATGTGCCGGCTACATCCTAAGCGCTGCCGTAAAGCTCAACAGTAATTTGCTCTCTAAAATACACGCTTTATCTGGTACGTAAACTTTGACATGTTTAAGTATACATTTAGTGTGAGGTTAAACTAAAATAAAATATAGAAAAAGAATTGTAGATAAATAAAATTACGAAATACTGCAATTCAATCCATTTCTGAGCTACGTCTTAATTCTCCAGTGGGAAGTATCGATTGAAAAATCTGTACAAAAAGCGAGCTAACGTGTTTCTGTCTATTATTCCGCCAACCTGTGCAAATTCACGGTTACATTTATTTGGGCTCAAGTTAACAGGAGTGTCACATAGGTGCCTATGCCCTCAGGTCCAAGGGACATGGAGGAGAGGGTCATACAATTCCGGAGTAAATCACAGGCCGTCATTGTTTACATTCATTCCGCGGGCGGCAAATCCGTGGGAATACCTGTTGTCAAACGCCAGCCGGCGCGCGGTGGCCACCAGTCCGACCGGTTTGACGCTAAGTGAGTGTTGTTGTGTGACTAATACATTTGTTATTGTTTCAGCTGGCTTTGCAAGACGGTTCGCCGAGCCAGTAGATGTATATATGCGGGAGGTCTACGACCGGTCAGAAGACCTCTCGTATATACGAGAAATTGAAGAATTTATCCAGGAGCGAGTGAGGGCCTCGCTCCAGTCGCCTCCTAGCTCGCCACCAGTTTCACCACGCTCGCCAGAATATTCCCCACCATTGCAGGAAGAAGAGGAGACGGAGGGAGAGGAAGATGAAGGGGAAGGGGAGGAGGAGGGAGAGGAGGTGGATGAGGAAGAATAAAAAAAAATAAACCTATATGTCTATTTTCAATATCCCAAAGGTCTAAGCCGAGCGCAGATGCATCTAGTGCAAATATTTAGAAGGCTTTGCCCACAATTGCTTAGTTATACGTGCACCCTGTAGTGAACTAAAATAATAATACGACAATACTTAGATTATAATGCTTTTGTCTTTTGGGACGCTCAAAACACAGCATTTGTAACTGAATGTTTTTCTACCAAACTCAGTGCAATAAGTTATGAACAACCGAGGGCAAGTGCAAATATTTAGAAGGCTTTGCCCACAATTGCTAAGTTATACGTGCACCCTGTAGTGAAAAACAATGTCAATACTTATCATGCTAAAAACAAAATGCTGTTGTATGGATAAAATACAACATTTGTAACTTAAAGCAATAAAACTCAGTAAGTTATGAATATATACAAAGTTTTGCTGATTCATTAAAGCACTCTACTCGATTAAGGATTACATTTTATAAATTGTCCCGGAGGCAACAATGTATCCTAACACCAAGACTAGAGCGAGTGCAAATATTTGAGTAACCACTAACTGACCAAATAAGTATAATTTAATAGTTACACTTGTCATGACTTCACGAAATTCCACAACGTGATTTGGACATTGTATCCAACTGCAAGGGCGGGGGACAAATAATATGTCGTCACTACCACGGAACCATAGCACTGAGAAAAACGAGACTTGAAAAGTTTCGCCAATAGTAAATATTACGAAAAGACGCAAGTCTTCGTGAACATTTACGAAAATATGCAGTAAACTATAAATTAACACAAACCTGTATTTTATGAAAAGTTTTCGCCAATAGTGGTTATTAGGCTATTCCGTGAGTAAATATTAGCATTACAAAAACACGCTAGTCTTCGTGAACATATACGAAAAAAATGCAGTAAACAAAATTAACACAAACATGTATTTTAAGTTCTCGTCAATAGTGGTAAGAGGACAAGAGTCAGTAAAGTGGAATTTTCAAAGCTTTCACCATAAGAAAAAGTGAAAGCTAACCATTAACAGTTAAATATAAAATTAACACGTCCCCGTGAGCACGTGCAATACGTCTGTGCCGCGGTTCAAAAACATTGCTATCGACGAACTTAGGAATATAAGCCGATATATCGAATAAAGTGAAAAATTCTAAACCCCCGCAAAACGGTCAACCTCGTCAATATTAGTAGTAAGTAAACGTGGAATCGATACCAACCCTAACGTGTGGAAAGTAGTTGTAACAAGAGTAACAAGTAGCATGTAAAATAGGTCATATTACTCACCGACTGGCGTCAAGACTGCAAATGGTGCTCTTGGAACAAGCTGGTGTATATATAGCAACTCACTTTCCAAGACCGCTCCAAACACCTTGAGCAACCAAACCAAGTTTGGAGTGAAACTCATTAACCTGGTTTTACCCATTCGGGTGGAGGTCACCCAGCCGTCCACTGTGTCACGCCCGACACACCCAAGACCCTTTAAATACCGCTCCGTGCCCGACGGTCGGCACACTCGCCCCGGTCCTGCGCACGGGTCATGAGTGCTTACCACTACCAGTGTGACATCTGCAAGGAAGCATTTTTCCTATCTACAGAAGCCAGAAGCAGACACCGGCAGATATGTTCGGCTGTGAGAAAATTCTTCGATCCCGCATCAGACGAAGCACACGGACCGATGGACCTGCGTGCCCCTTCGCAGAATGTTCCTGACGACAAGCAACCAGTTGATCTGAGCAAACATTCCTCTCGCCATCCGAAAAAGCAGACCGATCCGCCTGCACCATCTTCTGTCCGATCACCTCCGAAAAAGCAGGCCGATCCGCCTGCACCATCTTCTGTCCGATCACCTCCCAAACGCACATCGGTACAGAAATCGAAAAGACTCGATAGGCAAGACGGTGGTTCATCTCTTAAATACGAATTGAAGAAAGCTCTTTCAAGTGCTCGGGATTACTTGATCCCTAATCCAGGCACGTTTGTGGACCTCGAACCATTCCTCGAAGAAGCATTGCTCGTTGCCGCATCTGAGATTCTCCAAGACGAACTGAATAACTCTACATCATTTAAGTACAACACAGTCCTCGAGGCAGAATACATCCATCCTGAGGGGCTCAGCGAGACCTTCAACTTCAAGACCCGTTCTAAAATGCTGTCCTCACCAGAAGTCGACGATCTTCTAGAAATACTGCGGGCGGACAAGGCGAAGCTGCTTCAAGAAGAATCCGAGTCGCAGATGAAGGGTTCTGGCTGGCGTCTGGTCGCACCAACATCACTGACTCTTAGGGTAAGTCGTTTTACATATAGGCAACCATCCGGAAGCGCGCATACTCCATTGCCAAAGAAATTGGAAAATCGCAAAGCTACAATTAATTTAGCCAATTCAGATAATAAATGTTTCCTCTATTGCATCTTAGTAAAACATTTACCCAACGCCAATATAGCATTAACAGAAGAGTCCTTTGTTGGCGTCAATCCCGATCGCTACAACCTCGCTGGTATTACATTCCCTGTAACAATTAGCGGTATAAGAAAGTTTGAAAAACAAAACCAAAACTGCAATGTCTTTGAAAGTGGTCCTGAAGGAGACATAATACCTCTAAAGGTCGTAGATCGTGAGCTAGAGGATCATACCGATCTTTTGTTGTACAAAGATTCTGGAGAATCTCACTACGTGCTGATAACGGACTTTGCCAAATTAGTACGCCCACAAATCACTAAAGGACGTAATAAAATTACGATTTGTAAAAGGTGTTCAACATACAAACAAACGCGGTACTGCACACCGGATGCTAAGACTTGGCTAGAAGATCACACGCGTCTTTGCACGAGGTATACGCCCACCCAAGTGCGACTTCCAAAAGAAGGAAGGAATTATGTGAAGTTTGAATCGTATGAATCACTAATAGCCGTACCAATTATTGTAGTAGCGGACTTTGAAGCCACATTACAACCAACTGTTAGCACAAACAATTCCTACCAAATACACTCACCCAACAGCTTTTGCACGCTCATCAAGAGTACACTTCCGAAAGAGATACTCGATGAAGTAGGTATTTCGCTTACGCCCTTTCTGTGCAGATCCCAAAACGCAGGAAACGAGTTCCTACTTCACATGAAAGACTTGGCCCAGCGTGTCGAATCTTTGTACCTACGTCAAGTACCGCTGACCACTCTGACAGACGAGCAGATACAACGGCACGATCAAGCCACTGCTTGTGATTTATGTGGGCAATCCTTTAACGAAGCTAGCTGCACAAGAACTCTACATCATTGCCACATTACTGGCTCCTACCGACATAGCCTTTGCAGCAGATGTAATCTACGCTGTCAAACGCCAAATTTTATTCCGGTTTACCTGCACAACCTTAGCAACTATGATCAGGCATTTATAGTAAAGAACCTAGCAGCACTTAAGGGATGCGAGGTAACCGCTATACCGTCAAACACCGAAAAGTTTATCTCCATATCAGTACGTATAGGCAAAATGTGGATTCGATTCCTAGACTCGTACCGCCTTATGACAGAAAGCCTAGCGAAACTAACGGAAAACCTTTCAGCCTCAGAGCTCATTGAAAGTTCCAAATTGGTACCCTCTCAGCATGTGGACATTATAAAGCGAAAAGGCGTGTATCCATATGACTGCGTCACATCGCCAGACGTGTTTAAAGAAGAACAGCTACCGCCTAAAGACGCCTTCCACAATAGGCTCAACGATGAGCACATATCTGACAGTGATTATGAACACGCGACTAATGTTTGGCGTGTTCTTGACATGAAAACCTTTGCCGACTACCACGACTTTTACTTGCGTTTGGACACGTGCCTACTAGCAGACATCCTTACTTCATTTCGAAAAAAATGCATCGAGGTGTATAAAATCGATTGCGCACATCAATACACGGCCCCAGGCATGGCATTTCAAGCTATGCTCCTTATGACGAAAATAAAACTCGAGCTTATTACCGATCCTGATCAACTGTTGATGGTCGAGTCGGCAACGCGTGGTGGACTTGTTCAATGTTGCCTAAAATATTTCAGGGCAAACAACCCAATGCTGGAGCTACCTTCTGACTACAATGCAAACGAACCAACGAGCTATCTACTATACATGGACTGTCTAAACCTCTACGGTTCCGTAATGGCCCAGTGTCCGTTGCCAACAGGTGACTTCAAATGGGCAGACACCGATGGTCTAGACTGGACAAACCTACCAGCGGACGCGCCACAAGGCCTTATTCTAGAATGTGACGCCGAATATCCAGAAAGTGTTCATGACAAGTTGCAAGACCTGCCCCCATTGGCTGAAAACCAAGTTCCGCCTGGAGCCAAAAACAAAAAGCTCCTTGCTACTCTTGTAAATAAAAAGAAATACGTTGCTCATTACATGGTCTTTCAGCAGGCAATTCGCCTGGGAATCAAAGTGACCAAGGTTCACAGAGCCCTTCAGTTTTCACAATCATTGTGGATGAGCAAGTTTATAAATTGTAACGCCGACCTTAGAGCGCAATCGACAGACGAGTTCTCTCGTAGCTTTTTTAAGCTCATGAATAACGCGGTGTTTGGTAAGACAATAGAATCTGTAAGGAACAGGGTGGACGTGCGTATTGTCACTTCAGATAAGGCTTTTCAAAAGCTAGTGCGACAAACAAAGTTCAAAGAACACAAAATTATTTCGGAGAATGTAGTAGCCGTGCAGATGCGTAGAAACTCCGTTTTAATGAACAAACCAGTATATGTAGGCATGGTAGTGTTGGACCTGTCAAAGGTCCACATGTACAACTTCCATTATTCAATCCTTAAAGAGCACTTTAAGCCGCCTGAATGTGAACTTGAACTAGCCTACCTGGACACAGATGGGGGGCTTTGGGCTTTGAAAACAGAACTTAACATCACCGGAATCATGAAACAACCATCGTTTTCCAAATGGTTGGATGGGTCTGTCTATCCGATAGGTCATCCACTGAAATGTGAGAAAAACAAGGGTAGGATTGGCACGTTTAAAGACGAAACCAAAGGAAGAGCCCTGCTTGAGTACATAGGCCTCAGACCAAAAATGTACACCTACAGATTCAGATCAGACGAAAAGAAGCCTATTGCCAAAGCTAAGGGGATTAAAAGTTCTTATGTAGCAAAGCATTTATCGTTTGATAAGTACAAAGAAGCACTATTTGGCAAAGGAGAACTAGAAAAGGCGGAGTACAATCTCATACGTTGTAAATCATTTAACCTCACATCAATAACAGTTGAGAAAAAGTCCTTGTCCGCAGAAGACGACAAAAGGAAGATATTGAGTTGTGGCGTCAAAACATTACCATACGGTCACTACAAACTTGAGACTATTGCTGAGGAGGACAGCAGTGATGAACACACGGAATGACGCTGTACAGCCTCTCACTAGCAGCAACAGCAAGGTCCTTAGATCCTAGCGATAACGTAGACTCAATCGAACAGATATATTTACTGAATACTTTAGCCATACCACTTCAGCGAGACATTAGAAGAGAAATCAAAAGAAAATGGATGAAAAATACACTACCACCTGAAAACCCTCACCTTTATGAATATCGATATCTCGATTTCGATTCTCTTGACAAGTACGAGTTTATTATGCTGATGCGTCATCCAAGGCATTTATATCCTGAGTTTTGGCCATCTGACAGTGAAACCGGTCATTTGACCACTGATTTTTACGAACTTCATATTGGTAATCAAAAACCCATCTACCTGTGTTACGCTTGTTTCCAAAAGAGATGCAGCCCCAGCAATGCTATTGACGATTTTGACCATCACGAATACTGGCAGAGTATGAATTGGCGATTTTTTAACATAGTAAGGCATTGCGATGTGGCCCCGAGATGGTTTGTCTATAATGTGTTAAAATCAAAAAAGAGTTGGTGCGACTGGTGCGTACTTGCACCGCTGTTTCAACTTTACAGTTTCGATAAATGTACACAATTCACTCATTTCCACGATGATGATAGTGAAAGTAATGACTCTTTTGTAAAAACATTTAATACTACAGAGGTATTTGATCCTTATATTCACTAATGCTTCCTTACAGATGTCACACTGGTAGAGCCATAGCCGTAACTGAACTAAATGATCAAACTGTCAAACACGATTAGTTTACATTTTTGTAGACGTTGTGTCAATATTTACTTTAACACTGTCTTTGTATTCTGACTCAACGTATTTGTACTATTAGTTTTTGATATTATTTGACAATTGCTCACAATTGTCGTTAATGAGAACATGTATTGTCCACCCAATTTCGTTAATCCTTGTATTTCTCAATATGTTAACATTATATCTTGTGTAATATATGCTTTGGAAAAAATCCTGATCTTTTATTGTATATCCCTGGGTACGAAATAAATAGACATAATCTACCAAAAATCATAGTGTATTTAAAAACATTATCATCTGACACAATCATACTTTAAGTCCTGAAGCACCGCTTCACAGATTTTCAAAGAACAAAAACGTCTCACTTCGGCATCAATCCAGGGTAGGAGCGCTTCTTGCATCGGTGTTGGCTGAAGCCAGCCATCTTGTGAGTATGGTAGACGTCTCTCGTTGAAATCCGCCAGGAAAAGTGGCAAGTCCTTGACGATGTGTCGTTCAATGTCCGCTGGTACTTTGAAGGATCTGCTGTTTGTAGCTGCTGCCAACATTGTCGACGTCTTGTAATGTTTAGTGAAGTAGTGACAATAGCGTGTGATGAGGTTTTGCAAAATGGGAGAACACTCGACACAAATCCGGAAATAGTTTTCCATACAATCAAATAGACGTTTCAAAGCATTCCAACCGGATGACTGCAGCACTAACGAAGGTGTTGTTTGACGTAAAACATCACTGTCCAATACTTGTCTGTAAGGCGAAGTCGTCACTTCATAGTTCGAAAATAAAACTGCACCGACATTGTTTGGTTTGACAATAACTGTGTCCAAATAAAATGCTGAAAACGTTTGACTATTGTCCATAAAGTATTTGTCCAATATACTGAGAACGGATACACTACGTACACTCAACAGGTCTTGAATGGTAAAGTTTATACTTGTAATACTACTAACCAGATAAATAGAGGCTTTAAAGTCACATGAAGATTCTAGTCCTATTACGACGTCGGCTTGGTTGCACAGTTTGTACATTTGTCGGATTAACAGCTTTGGCTCCATTTTCCGTTGACTAACCTGCTGCTGCCGCTGCTGTTGAGGTCTAGACGTGGCGCTGGTGAAACTCGGCTGGAAAGCTATCTGCGGTTGATGGGCGACATGCGGCGGTTCATAAGGTTCAAATGTCGGTAGTTGTTGCTGCTGCTGACGATCGACATAGTAGTAATGGACTTGGGTTTCTTGTTGATCCGGTTGTGGTTGATCATAAGCTGGACTTTCTAGGTCGGCAAGAATCGCTTCTAAATCCGGGACGGCAGTGCTGCAGGACGCCGGAGGTGCTGGTGAATCGGTGCGACATCTTTTTCCAGAAGATGCAACAGACTTTGATCGCTTTCTCTTCATCTTGTTGATCTCCTTGCGAGGTGCGGCAGGCGGTACGGCTGTAACCACGTCCATTGTAGCACTGGCGGATGAACACCGGGAGGTAGTGGGGGGTGGACGGTGGTAGAAGCAGACAACCTTGACGCGCGCTGGTGGGGAGCGACCAGCGACCTTCAACAAGTTTCTCCCTCTTCGGCGGCTAATTTGAGATGGCATATATTCTACCCGTTGGGTCCCAAACCAGTTCTCTACCTCTGTAATCAAACACTTTTCCAAGATTTTCAGCCCACCTCAGTGAAGAGGTAGGGATGTATTCCCTGTCTGAGCCGTAAGACTTTATTATAAGATGTTTAGATTTATTTGTTCCTCCTGTCAACACAGGTTCGTCTGCACTGGTTTCTACCAGATTAAAGGTTCGTGTTCCGCATTTAAAATTGCCGCCTGATTCGTCGTATCGACATATCTGAGAAAGTACACTTGCGTCGTCCGTCAATGTACCAGCTCCCACTTTGGACAGTTTGAAACCTTTAGCATCCCAGAACTGGTTTGTAGCATCTAGTTTTAGACAAACACTGTTTAATTGATCCAACTTTGAGTTCAAAAGCTTTAGACGCTCGTCTAAGTCTTGGAAAGACTTGGTTGACACGAAATTAGTTTCCACATAACCTTTGTTTGCACAATCGTGTGGCTCTTCAGGTTCAGCAACATATCGGAGCCTTTTGTAACGCACGTTAAAGTGAGCTCCGCCCGTGTCTAGACCCAGCGGTTGGTGATGGCGGTACGTTATTCGCTGTGGACCGCAGAGTACACGTCCAAACTTGTCCCTGGGATGACGTTTCATATCCTATCGCTGTCACAGACTGGTACATCCACTGTATAGTAGTGCGGTTATATCCATGAATTGTGTTTACTGTCCATGCCCAACCATTTCACGTAAACCTTCTTCCCTTTTCTTTTCAACACCTTTTCCACCAAATACGTGTCTGGGAAAGCAGTTTTTTGCATCTCCGGCTCGTAGAACGCTCCACGAATTACGTCCCCTTCCATATCGCGTAGCGTGTATACCGGCGGGCGGGTTCTGCGAACCTCGTGCACTTTGAACAGTTCCGTGGTCCAGCTCGGAAGGTAACCTTTGGAGAAAATAGACGTTTTGTACTTGGATATTCTCACAACGTCATTGACTTTAAACCGCGGTCGCATGTTTTTCCTCGTCAAAAGGGGAATGGGAGCCTTGTTCAACTTGTCGGCTAGATCCATTTCGTGAGAGCGGTTCACGTCGATCGGTTTCATACCAATAGATCGATGTACGCGATTGTTATATGTCGATAACAGTTTAGATAGAAGCCCGTTTGTGGCCCAACGATACGAACCTTGAACACCAAAGGCTTTAAACATCCAATTTTTCAGAGTGCGATTGAAACGTTCCACTACCGAGGCCTTAAGCGAACTGAAAGTGCTGTAATGGTTTATGCCGTGACGTTCCATCAGAGCGGTAAATGTTTTGTTAAAAAATTCTCTTCCATCGTCGGACTGGATATTTCTTGGCAGTTCTGCTGCATTTGCAAATATATCTTCCATACCCTTTGCAACTGACTTAGCGGTTTTGTCACGTAGCGGTGCGGCGAAACCAGACTTTGATAACACATCGATCCCAGTGAGTATGTATTTGAATCCCGCGTTTTGCCTCGCGTACTTTTTCATGGTAACGAGATCAATCTGCCAAAGGTCATTTAAGCTTTTCACATAGACATGACGTCGTGGATAACGTTTTCTCGCCTGCCTGTGAAGCTCTTCAACTATTTTCTCTTTAGCATCATCTGCCATCTTGTCAGTATCAAACTCACCTCGACAATGAACAATGCCGACTACAATATGATTTTATACAAACGTAAAAGGTTCACTATTTCGTTAAACTCTCTAGAATGTCCGCTGTGGCCAGCGTTCTTGGACATGTACAACAGTCTAAGGCGATTTACCAAAGCGTTTGCATCAGTGTTACTTAATCCACTGCCCGATGGCGTTGACGGTGCTTTGTGTTTAGGCGGAAAAAGACTTTGTATAACAACAGTGTACTTTTTGCCTTTGTTGGCGTTTATCCCGCGTTCCGCTGAGTACATTTGTCTGTGCGCGTTGGTCAAGACTAGTATCTGTTTGTACGCGTTTAAATCAGGAGGAGTAATTTCATCCTTTTTTGGCACTTGCATAAAGAGTAGTTCCATCAGTCCGGGAGTCATTTCAAATCTTTTGTCTTTTACTATAACTTTTGTTCTGGAAAAGGAAATTCCGCTGTCGCCTATCAACGTGCCACCTTTTCCATCGGCTCGGACGCCGTACGTAGAATCGAGTTTGTCACGGTAGGCGGGAGATTGGAGTCTTTTAAAATATCTGTCCACCAAACTGGTCTCCGTTTGAGTCGAAGTGTCTACTGTTTTGTTAAGCTCGTCGTCGTCACTACCTTCACCCTCGCTACGTTTATCCGTTCCTATCGACTTCATTTCCTTTTTAATTTCCTCCTTGATTGGCGGGAGTGGCATTGATTGTTTAATACTTTCAACTACTGTCTTTTGCAATGGGCTGACCAACGGTTTGGCCGAAGCCTCTAGATACTTTTCAACGTCTTCTACATTCCGTTGTAAAGTCCGGTACTTTTCGCGAACGCTTTTCGTAAGCTTAATAATTTCCCGTTTCACAGCCTCTTCTCTACCATAGGATCTCTTTATTCGACGTTTTCTTATCTTCTTCGGTTTGCGTAGTCTGTCCATAGTGTTACAGCGTCTAGGTAATACTAGGGCGGATTTCGTGCTGATATCTTATTTATAAGGGGATTACGACGACGTTTTACCTTACCACCTCCAAACTTGGATTTGGCCTTCATTGCCGTAGTGACGCTCCACGCTGTTGCTTTCTCCCCCACCGACGTGTCTGATGCTTTGAATATTTGCCAAGCTCTTTCTGCCAGCTCTTTATCGGCCAGCTGTCTTCTTTTAGAGTCTTTAAATTTCGAGTAGGCTATGTCGTGGATCTTGCACGCTTCGTCTAGACGATTGACACCCTTATCGCCTCGTGCTAACCTCTTCTTTAACTTAGTCCCTGGTCCACAAAAGTTGTAACCTGCTATGTGGAGTTCGATGGGTAACGAATCAATCGCTTTGTTAATAGCAGAACTTATAATGCCCCTTCCCCTTCTGCCGCCTCTGCCTCCTCCTTTGCGTTTCGTCATGCTCGTCTGATTGACTAGTTTATCCCGAAGATTCTTTATTTATATCAGTCACGAAGGTGTCTAGACCGCATCTGTAGCGTCCTTTGTTCAACTCATCGTCTTTGCTGATCACCACGAAGGAATGACGGTCTTTGTTCCAACACTGGATGCAGAGATCTTTAAATTGGTTAAAACTCATATCGCTATCGCTAACGTGATCGTCATAGACATGTTTCAAGTTCAACTCGTCTTGCTTGAATAATATTATAAGGTTTGCATTGTCGCGCAGCAGGTGTTTCGGTATGCGTGTGTAGGATTGCGCGAGGTAGAAACAATCTATCGATTTGTGTCTGCCCATGGAGAAGTACGCACGCATATGGTCTTGTCGGTCGCAAGCGACGTCGTCAAACACAATTACCGAATTCGGTTTCGCTTCGGAAGGACTTTGTACATCCTCGTTGTTTTCAAACGTATAGTAACCTATTTCAGGGGCTTTACTCATTATTTGCGATAGTATTAAATATTTGGGCTGGTGTAGCGATTTACTAAATATGTATAAATTTGTGAATCGCAATCCTCGAGGTTCTGTAAGTAGGCTGAACATGAGACATGTTTTACCGCAGTTTGAAGGTCCGCAAATGATGCACCTGATTGAGCTCGGCAACAGAGGACCGTGTTTGGAACTGTGTTGCGAACTGTGCTCCATCAGTCTCCCCAAATCGGTATTAATGTCAAACGTTTCGCGCTGTTTCTTAAACTTCATTTCAGCCACGTCACTCGACGACTGACTACATATATAGCGTTGCACATTTATATGAGCTCAGTCCCGAGTCAGGCTTTCGTTGATATACATTGCGGACAATGTTAACAGGACTATTGCCGGATGGTGGAAAGAGGCGCACTGTTCGCAGGCGTGCGAGGCGAAGTGGAGGAAAGGTCGGTGGGAAACGGTTTCAACATGTGACATTTCGTGATGTGATCAAGCACGCTAGAGCGGCAATCAGGGGACAGGGAATTAGGTCTTCGAAAAGTTTGGAAACAAACGGACGTCGCATGCGGAGTGCGACCATGGCGGTGCTGAAGGCGGTTCGAAAATTTAAAAAAGGCAAGTTGGTGAGGTCTGGTCGCCGTGGTGGACATGAACGGATCCTACCTTTGCCAAAGTCTGGAGGACTGTTACCACTACTGCCGATTTTCGCGGGGCTAAGCGCGTTGGGCAGTCTCGCTGGCGGTGCTGCTGGAGTGGCAAAAGCAATAAACGAGACTAGGGATGCCAGAAAGAAATTGGCAGAGTTGCAAAGGCACAACGAGACTATGGAGGCTATTGCGTTGCGCAAAGGTAAAGGTTTGTTTCTGAGACCGCACAAGAAGGGGTTGGGTCTGTACATGATGCCGTATACGCAATATGCAAAAAACTGCTAGGCCTTCTGCCCAAAAGGGCATTGTACGATGTGGATCTTGAAAATGTTGCACGTAAGCTTCGGATACCACACTTTAGGGGTGTTTTTATGCGTGATAATTTACCTCAACGACCGTGGCGACGAGAGTCGGTCATTGTTAATTTGGACAATTCCAGTGGGCAAGGTACTCATTGGGTTTGTTTTAGAAAAAGTGGTAATCTAGTGGACTACTTCGACAGCTACGGTGATTTAAGACCTCCGTGTGAAATTCAACGCTATCTCAAGGGGAATTTTATTTCCCACAACAAGACCGCTTATCAGTTTGTTAATTCCAAAAGTGAAACTTGTGGACAACTTTGTTTAGCGTTTTTATCCATGATGGAATAAAAGGTGTATTGCGTTTCATTTCTTTGTCAGTCATGTCTTTGACGTTTACCTTTACGGGCACAGAGTCTACTCTGTCAGCTGACTTTTTCCCAGCTCTGGAACTGGCCAGTGACTCGACTTGGGAAATAGGCTTGCTAAACTTTGAATCTTTCAACTCTATTCCAAACGTAGAGGTTGGCAATAACGTGTTTCACTTTAACAACGGTCTGAAAATAGTCATACCGACAGGTTCGTATGAGGTTGTGGATATTGCAGACTATTTACAGAAGATGCTGTGGAAGGCGGACAAGAAGCTTCATATCGAGTTGACTCCAAACATCAACACTTTGCACACCGATATCAAATGCAACTTTCCAGTAGACCTAACACCCGATGATTCTGTCGGTCGCCTGTTGGGATTTAAACCCGTCAAGCTGGAAGCGGGCCAGGAACTAGGTACCGCGGGGGTTACTGACATATTCAAGGTGAATTCAATTCTACTGAACTGCAACATCGTTACAGGCTCGTATATAAACGGGCAACCTGCGCACACTGTTTACCAGTTTTATCCAGGTGTCGGTCCAGGGTTTAAGTTGATCGAAGAGCCTTCACCTGTGGTTTATCTTCCAATTACCAAGAACACTATAGACAATATCACGCTAAAGATCGTGGATCAAGACGGACGTTTGGTGAATTTTCGCGGCGAACGAATAACTGTGCGGTTACATTTGAGGCGTCGACCTTAGAATGGGTTTTGTGTACGGCGCACGAAGGGCAGCAGCGGTGTGCTCAGGACCTGCCTATTTATTGACAGACACAAAGTCGCGTGTCAGTAGTAGTCGTCAGTCTGCCAGGCGATTAACAACAAGAAACAAGAGGTTTTTACGCTCTCTCGGCTTTACCGTGCTGCAATAATGAACGTTCAAGATATCCTGTTGAGTACTCCCTTTGATTCTAGCATAAGTCACGTTGCGTGGCACTCGCATCTACCTTATGCCAGTATGACACTCAACAACAGTGATGAAATTCGAATTCCAATACAACAGCAAGATATTTGTGTTATTCCCTCTATGAGCTACCTGTACGTCGAGGGTAAACTTTTAAAGCAAGACGGCTCGGCTGCACCAACCAGAACCAAATTTGTCAACAACGCTTTTGCTCAATTATTTGACGAGATACGCTATGAAATCAATGGTATCGAAGTGGATCGTGTCAGGAATCCCGGGATCGCTACTACAATCAAGGGATACGCGTCTTTTGACGATGACACGCTCAAGTATATGAACAACTCTGGGTGGGTAAGTTCTCCTGACAAAATAAACTCGTCGCTCGACGCGGTCGACAACAATGGAAATTTCAGTTTTTGTGTACGCTTAGGAAGTCTTCTCGGGTTTGCCGAAGACTACACAAAGATGGTTGTCAACGCACGCCACGAGTTGGTTCTCATTAGGTCGGCCAATGATAAGAATGCTGTTCACTGGACGCCCGGGCCGGCTGTTGGGGGAGTCCAAGACACGAACGTTGAGGATATTACAGTCAAGCTGCAAAAGCTCTGTTGGCGTATACCGTACGTTACTCTGAGCGATGAACAAAGGGTCGCGTTGCTTAAACAGCTCAGTCGCGGCACTAGTATCCCGGTTGAGTACCGGAGTTGGGAATTGTACGAGTATCCCGCGCTTCCTAAGGCCAGCAAGCAGTCGTGGACCGTTAAAACCGCCTCTCAACTGGAAAAACCACGATACGTCATTGTCGCTTTTCAAACCGGCAAGAAGAACAACTTGAAGGCTAATGCTTCTCGTTTTGACCACTGCAAGTTGACCAATATGAAACTTCATCTCAATTCAGTCAGCTATCCTTACGATGATCTCAAGTTGGATTTCACCAACAACCATTTTGCATTACTCTACGACATGTACTCTAGATTTCAAGAGTCTTATTATGGTACTGCGCCACGACCCTTGTTCACAAAGGATACGTTTAAGCATCACGCTCCGATAATCGTTATCGATTGCTCTAAACAAAATGAATCGATCAAGTCAGCACCTGTAGACATACGTTTAGAGTTGAGACATCAGAAGACTTTCCCGACAATACTTCTGCCTACTGTCTCATTATTCATGACAGGGCGTTCTCCTACAACCCATCAAACAGTTTGGTCAGGCTCAACATCTAAGCTCCGCCCACAGCCTATTTAAGAAGGCTCGGTTGCCTTGTCGGTCGTCATTCTCTCTCTAGTGCTCCGTCACACCGCTCCACCGCCATGATCAAAAAAGCTGTGATTGATTTTAGCGCTTTTGTAAGCAAGAAGACTAACGAAGTTGTGATTAAAGAGTTGACCGTGGTGGACGTTGTGACGGGATCTGCTCAGCATTGGATTTTCAAACCGCCAAAGGATACACCTCATTTTTGGTCAGGTACTTGCACCGCAGATCGCCGTAACGAATGGCTGAGCAAACATTATCACGGTCTGGACTTTTGGTATGGATTCAGCGATTATGAGGACTTGCTAAACGGGCTGAACCAGGTTTGTTCAGATATGCAAGTGCTATATGCTCCGGATCTCGAGAAGGCTAGAGTTTTGGAAAAACTGTTTAATGCCAGACGATTAGTCTTTAGTCTGGAGGCACTCGGTTGCCCTCCACTAGAAAGAGCACTTTTTCCAGAGTTAGAACTCATAAGCGATGGAGATGAAGACGGAGCTGGGCGGGATGAAGTGGATTGCGCAAGGGAGGACTTGCCCAAACAGTGTCTCTACCATCTGCTGTACTCGCCAGGATTCGTGTGCACTTTCGACAACGCACAACGTCTTGCTAAATGGTGTGCTGACAACCTCGATCTTCTAGACATAAATGAACCTGCTGTAAGAGCGAATACCTTTGTCAACTGGAAACAAGCGTCGCCCACTGTCAAAGAACTTGCAGATGCCGGTTTCGTACGCGTGCATTCTACAAACGATGGCACCAAATGTGTTTACTGCGGTGTCATTTTGTGCAAGTGGGAGGAAAGTGACGATCCCCTCGCAGACCATGCCTACAATTCACCTTACTGCAAGTTTGTTCGATTCAACATGCAGCTGAAGAGGGATCAAAAGGACAAAAAGGATAACAAATGTAAACCCACGTGTTGCAGGGAAGACGTACCTGAAGACGATTTTGACTTGCGCTACGGAAATACTCCTGACATTACTGCATCGGATTTGGCCGAGTGTTGTCGTGCATAATCATGTCTCAGTTTTACAGGAATATGAAAAGAGTATCTTTTCACGATCCACTTGTCACTGCTTCACTTAACCTGCCAGAGGAAGATAGAAAATCAACCCTCATCGCTGACCGGGAACAATTTCGACTGACTATTTGGAAGTCCGAAGCATTACTCGAAGATGTTCTTCAAAGTAGAATTAATCATATACTTACTTGTACACTTTCTGATCACACTACTTGTTCAATAAAAAAAGTATAATATTTATTTGTCTCTTATTATTTACCCACCACAACGGAGCAGCCGCACCAGAGCAGCCACAGGTGCCGCCACACCGCGGGCCGCCGCCGCCGCACCGCCGTCAAGGACAGCAACCGGCAGCCGACACCGCTGCAAGTCGCTAAAACCGCGAGCACTTTCACTACTTTCTCGAGTGTAGCGGAATATATCTACTCTTCAAGTTAGATGGCACAAAGAGGCATGGGGTATTTGTTTTTGTTGTACAGTCGTGTGACTTTTAGAACTGGATA
Organism: Allygus modestus; assembly: GCA_963675035.1. Lineage (NCBI taxonomy): Eukaryota > Metazoa > Arthropoda > Insecta > Hemiptera > Cicadellidae > Allygus > Allygus modestus. Next base: position 22,670,265 of record OY776116.1, read on the forward strand.
GTGTTTCGATTTCAGTTCTGAGGAAATTTCTTCGTCAGTCAGGGAAATAGGTACGTTCCGCATGATGACAGACAGTCGCTTGTTTTCAGGAGGGCAAAAAGAATGATACTGGACGTTTACACTATCGAAGTGTGCTGTTAATACACGATAATCGGCAGAAGTAGAAACGTTAATTTTGATAGTGTTACCTTTATTTACAGTGTAATAGTCATGTTTAAGTACATTATTAAGGTCTGTAATCAGAGCTTGGTAATTGTTTGAATCGTGAAGGAAAATGGGTGGAATGTGTTGGGGTTTTGAAGAAGCAGGGGTGTCGTCATTGTCATTAGCAGTTGATATAGGGTCGAATCTATTTTGGATTGCTGTCAAATGTAAGTGCCCTCAGCTGTCCGCATTACAGTTTCTGAATGTTTACTTTCTTATGATATGTAAACATTGAAACTTTGGACTTCACGGGGCGTAGCCCGAGGGGATTTTAAGGAAGTGAATAGGCCTATGTGTTGCATGGGTTCAAGATCTACCTTTGTGTAAAGTTTCAGCCCAGTCGGTTAAGTAGTTTTTGCGTTCACCCGGAACATCAGACAGACAGACAGACAGAAACCACCTATTCTTTATAATATTATATTATATATTTATAAACATTTAATTTTCATCCGTGATAAGTTTACTGTGTGTGATAATTGGAATTGGAACAACGTTGTTTGTTTGTTGTATGTTTTTGGGGGGATTATGAGGCCCGGCATAGCCGGCTAGGCATTTGGGATATTATGTAGCCATGGAAAAGCGGGAAAAGAGGGACAGGAAAGGCCGGTGGTAGGACGGGGACAGTCTGCCTCGCTCCCGGGCTCTGTGGGTGACGGAACCTCAGGACGATTCGCCCTCTAACCCGACGTCCCCCTACGTCTACCAGACAGGGACCGCCATCGCACATAGCCTCCAACCTCTCAGGGACCGGGAGGCCCCAGGACAGTTCGTCCCCCAATCTAACAGACCAGAGACCGTCGGGTAAGGGCCCTTCCTCTCAGGCACCCGAACCAGGCTGCAAGGAAGATACACTACTCCCTCCAAGGACTTAGACTGGACTGGGTATCCAGGCTCCACTGGGAGTCAAGCGCCGAGAAGAGAGACAAGGAGGGACGAAAGAAGGGAAGTTGGTCACACTGGATAGCCAAAAGACTTACCAATACTGTGACAGTTTCATTTTGATGCACCAATGTCGGCCTCTGTACTGGTATAGACCAGTCAGAGAGCCATCAAGGGCCTGGAACAACGTTCCATTAATGTTGTGGTGCGATTTTAGCTCTTGAAATAAATAAAAAGATAAATTTATATGTCTTTATGTTCGCGCAGTAATACCGTTATGGATACTACTTAAAACAATAAAAATAGTTACGTAATTTTCACAGTTGATTTCAGACTATAGGATATATTTAATGTACAATTTATAAAGTGATAAGTTCTTTCCAATTAAATATATTCAATAATTACTTTACGTATTAAATGAATTTAAATAATATAATTTACAGTTATTACTGAAATTTATCTATTTTCCAGGATACTTAACCTTCAGTATGATACTTGTATTCCAATTACGGATCTAAATATTGCATACATTTGTGTACGCAGAGCATTATTTTGTCCAACCGTACCATTAATATTCAAACTAATTAAACAAGCAAACGTAAACAAGCCTTAATAATAAATATATATAATAATAAACATAAATAAACAAGCCATTAAGATTTTTCATAAGTTTTGCTACGTATAAAATGACACAAAATATCTCGCTATGCCTTAAACGAATATCCGTTAACTTTACTTTGCAGTTTTTATTCCCAACACAAACAAAGTTTACATCAGTCTTAAGTTGTTTTTTTTTCCAGTGGTATAAGCCTAAGATCAACCCACTAAGCAAAACATATTTAGAATATAAAAACTCAAATTTAAATTACACAAGTTTTTAAGATTACTAAGTAAAATTTTCCGCAGAGATACTTAATGAAGTAAGAACACAGTGCTGGTCCTTTTATTACAACATTAAGCCACAGGTCTAGTGGTAATTCAGAAGAGCTAAATATATGGATACTGGACCGTATATTGCACGTTTACAGTGTCATAAAGCCAGATGGAGATGTATTAATGTTGACTAATGAATGCATTGCGAGACGAAAAATGGATTACATGCTAAAATGTATGAAGATGGATTGTATCAGTAATTCATTAAAAAATATTTAAATCTCATTCAAATAAATATAGGCAAAAATGAGTTTATTATACTAATAATTGTATTAACGTAATAATTCTAATAAGCTAAATAGTAATGAGATGTTTCTGTAAATTCGTCAAGGAGGATTGGTCGTGATTTATTTCATTTTGGATAAGCTTTGTTAAATCTGATACTAATTACATTGTATACTAAAATACGACTGAAAACATTAGTACACCTTGTTCATTTCATTGACAGGAAGGAAATAATAAACTTGAATTAAATAAATCCTCATCTTACCATTTTCAACAGCCATTATCTACCAGCCATTATTTACCATTATTTACCAGTAGACACTATTAAACGTCCAAAATTGGATTTGCTAACGGAAATTAAACATTCATTGTCTGATTTAGAGCTAGCGATAAGCTGATATAGCTCGAAGCAAGCAATAACTGAAAAGTTATTTTAAGTCATAAATAGTACTATCCAGAACAATGTACTAATGTTTCAGGTTTTTAGTTTGGGTATAGTTATTATTTTAGGTACAATATAAAACATTGTGTAATTATGTAATATTGTGATAAAAAAACAATTAACAACACAAACGTGTTAGGAATGAAGAAGCTTCTTGGTACTGAATCAAAGTAAATGACCCATTTTGTTTCGTAGCAGATTCATACAACTTTTAAATTCCGTTGGGTTTCAATTTTGAATAGTGATAGTTCATTAATGTACATAAAATAGTTAAGATAACACCCAGGATTTTATGCATTAACATGTGACAATAAGGCCCAACAACCAATATTTGGTACTGTAAAACTAATTATTTAAGTTTATCACGATATTATTTATTTGTTATTATTTACATTAACTGAATGAACACTCTTGGACTTCCTTTGATTACTAGACAAAATACACTTGTTATGTAAATAAAGATGTAAAGTTAAAACCTACACAGGCCTTATCAAGGATAATAAATAATATTATTTTATATGATAAAGGGAAGAAATTAACTGAATAAAAAAGGGTGAATTTTGAAATAACGTAATCTCAAAAGTTAATACAGGAGATGTGATTTTAACACAGTGCTGATGTTAATCCTTCGCAATTTTTCATAACAAATCGGCTTAATGGATTTGAATTGAAAAATATGATTTTTCTTAATTGGATAAATTCCAAATCAGATAAAAACCAATGAAAAACTTGCCTTCCCAGGAAGCAGACTATTTTAAAATTAATTGCTATCAAAATTTGACATACTTATCAACTTGTGTTGATAACCAGATTTTCTACTGTGATCTATGAAACAGTATAGCCTTAGTTTCAGAATAGCCTTAACAAGTTGGAGAATAAACGGCTGAGGCGCAATTCCTGGGATGAGGGCAATTAAGGCTTATTTCAGTCTCAGGTGCCGTTGTTTGCTAATTGGGCCGTAATGACTATTGTTGATTAACAAGAGGTTTTACGAGCTCGGGTTATTTTAGAAAACACCTGAGAACATTTCGGGGTTGCTGAATAGTAAATCGTAATGCAAGGGTAATTGATACTTTGGCCTAGCAAAAACTTAAATCCAAATTGCTAATTAAATCCACTGAAAATAACCATATTATCGACAGTGATTATCTTTATATTGGAGTTAGGTAAACCAAATGTACTTAATTAGAAGCTAATAGCTGTATAGGACGTACTTTTATATTCCGAGTAAAATATGTTATTGTCTAATATTGGATGGAACAGATTGTATTTACAAGTGACTTAGGAAAGGAACCCTTTAGTAATATTACAGTTACTGTTTGTTCCATGCTGGCTTAGTAACGGACGTGGAATTTAACCTCAACTCAAATCCTAAAATCTTCCCTTATTCTATTACCTACTACTCTATAAAGGAAGGGACGCAAGGCGTGGTAAAGGGTATCGGCCAAGAGAGAAATCTTATGCAACTATCTGAAAGACCACTAAACTAGATGGGACGTTGGATTAGGGATGTTCTGTTGTGGAATATTTCTATCCCCTCTCTTATCGTACACATTCCCGCACTTTTACGTGTCTTGATAAGAAATATGTGTAAACAATTAACTTTAAAACTGGATAAGGGAAAACAAGAAAAATTTGGTTTTGAAATAGAGGAGGAAGGAGACTTTTAGAATGGGAAATAATAACCAAACAGTAAAAAAATTAGATCATTCTTAAGTCAAAAAGATTAATTAGATAATTACTAAATCAGATGATATTAGTGTGAAGTAAGGTCAGACTGTTAGATTTTAATGCAAAGCTCTTATTCATATTTATATAGTATGGAGAAAATTAAAAATAATTGCTCTTTATTAACATAAAATAAATATTTATAATATTGGGTGTAATTTTTCAAATTAATATCAATTATTAATTTATTTCTTAGAGGGTTAAAATACTTACTTTTTAAATCATTTTTTTCAACGATGGCCTCTGCTAACAGTAGGAAGGTTTGCTCACACGCGTGTTCCACTTAAAAGGGCTCCAGTTAATTCCAACTTCATTCACTTTTACTAAAAACTCCTTTTTGTTTTTTTAAGTACATTATAATGATTGGATAGGAACACACTATTGGGCTTAACACTTGCAAAGTAAATGGAAAGGTGGTGTTATTACTGTTATCATAGCTTATCGTAAGTATATTTTCTTGATTGTAGGGTTTGCAAAACATGACATCACACATTAATCCTTCAGACTTTCTATGTGGTTGAACAACAGTAAATATAATTGCTTATGCAAACACTGTTTTAACATTGTAGTAGGGGGCATTGGCCGATACAAAACCAGCACAGGCGAGTGAGGAGGAATGAGGAATCACCCCCCCCCCCGTGACGTCAGCCCCCCCCCCGTGACGTCAGCCCCCCCGGTGACGTCAGCCCCCCCCCGTGACGTCAGCCCCCCCGTGACGTCAGCCCCCCCATGACGTCAACATAGGCTAAAAAAAAAAAACCTAACATAGGCTTCTTCCACCAGTTTTACTATATATTTGTTTTGCTTGTCTTTTCTTTTTGGGTTTGTTTAGAACAATACCCTTTATTTTATTCAGAAAAAGCAATACCCTAACCTACCCTCCGTTTACTACAACCCTCGCATATATCGGGGGATTAACCTCCCGAAGGAGCTATGGCGTTGTGGCATGAGACGTGTGTCGGTATCACATTAAAGTCTCCCAGGTCAGCCTTGAGTTGCCGACACTTGTGTGGGGCCAACGGTCTTTCTAGCCAAAATTCAACATGTAATTTTCCGAGGAAGCATCTCGTATAGTAATACACCGTTTGCAGAAATACCTCCGCGTCTATCGAATCCACCTCTGATATCGTGGAATGTATATGGAAAGGCATTGTCGCTGGATAGGACCCTACCGGCTCCGAAACCATTGTGAATAAATGAAACATGGTGCACCGCTTGCCAGTACCTTTAGAAGGAGACTGACGGGTAGGACCGAAGGTGTAAACAACTCGGAGGACAACTCGGAGAAAACCGCTATGACGTCATCCTCATGCCTACGTGACCGCCACAGTCGGTTTACCCATTAGCGGTTCCAGTGGAAAGTTCCACGACCGATTTCTTCTCCCGACCGGAGTGCTATTTATGAGCGCGTCTTCAGAGGTTTCGCCAGTTTGTCTTTGGAGCTCTTACTGTGTGGACGAAGTAGTGCTGCCTCTGCGATACACCTACACAACTTGCTGTTCATTGCCTTTGGATTCCCGTAAAAGTTGCGACTTTCTCTTTGGATATCTTAAAATGTAAGTAACATGTAATTTACTTTTTCATCAGCAAGTTTACCAATGCTCTAAAATCTTATTAGCTAAAATTAATATTTAATGTTTTGCATATCTCGGTACACTGAGTCTTGTCCTTGTTTTTTTCAGTTGGAGATGAGTGAAACCGTAATGACCTTGGAACAGTTGTGTTTTCTAACGATTAAAGTTAACGAACCAAATTTAAAAAGCAAAATAGACTCGCTTCCACTCCTTTTTAAAAACGTTTTGAGTGAAATGAAATTTGGTTTCGCTTTTAAATCGAAATTTCAAGTGCCTAGCGGAATTACAGACGAGGGCGAAATCGCTATGTGTGAGCATAACAAAGACAAAGACGTGTACCAGTGTTGGGAATGTCATGGGAGCGATTCATGCCATCTATTTCTATCCAATATTATTAAAAGTGTTAGACTCGCCTCGTTCCCAGGGGTATCGCTACCAAAGTGTTTCTGCTGCGGCAACTGTGCCTTCGTAGCGGACGGGGAATACAGATACCCGATGTTTTTGTAGATGGCTGGTCCCCGCATGTGTGTGGTCTGCGGCCGCGTGTTCGCAAACGCCGGAAACCTGACTCGCCACACGGCAGCCGCCCACAGCGACCGCCATCTCGACTGCGACGTCTGCGGCAGACGCTTCGGGCGAAGCGATAACCTGCGACGCCACCTCGCCACAGTTCATCCTCACGACCAAGCGCCAGGTACGGTTTTTATGTTAAACAAGAAAGGGGGCTGCCAGCCTCTGTGTAATTCCTCACCCTTGTATTTACTGGATCCAGGTAAACTGGCGATTGAGATGAGGAAGAGGTCGCTAGTCCTCTGTACAGTTCCTCACCTATCCTCACGATCAAGCGCCAGGCATGGTTTTTATGTTAAACAAGAAATCGCCAGTATTAATGACCTGTTTTCGAGAGAGTAAACGGCTTTAGTCGAGTAAACAGATTCAAGTAGTAAACAAGGGGCACCAGCCTCTGTGCAATTCCTCACTCTTGTATTATCGGGCCCGGGTAAACTGGCGCTCGAGATGAGGAAGAGGTCGCCAGGTCTCTGTACAATTCCTCACCCTTGTATTTACAGGGCTCAAACTGACGATCGAGATGAGGAAGAGGTCGCCATCCCTCTGTGAAATTCCTCACTCTTGTACTTACTAGGCCCGGTTAAACTGACGATCGAGATGAGGAAGAGGTTGCCAGTCTTATGTGCAATTCCTCACCCTCGTATTTACTGGGCTCAAACTGGCGATCGAGATGAGGAAGAGGTAGCCAGTTCCTCACCCTCGTGTTTATCGGGGTCACTAAAAAGGACTTGTTTACCTGTTTGCAGGCCGTCCGTGCCCGTTGTGCTCCGTCGCCCTGGCGGGTCCCGAGGATCTTCGCCACCATATGGAAGCGGTCCACGGTGCGAGCCCGTCAGCTTCGACCTCCTCCTCTTCCTCCGCTGCAACGCCACCCGTCAGAGACCCACGTCCCGAGTGCGACGCGTGCGGGCGGCGATTCTGCCGCGAGGACCTGCTCCGGCGTCACGTGCAGCTGGTGCACACCAACGAGGTCCGCTGTCCCGATTGCGGCACCCTTTTCCGCAGGGCCGCTTATCTCCAGCGGCACATGGAGAGCGCCCACCGCGGTATGAGGTTCGCGTGCGCCTACTGCGACTGAGGCTTCACCCGGCGCTACAACTGGGACCGGCTCGAGGCCCACAACTGCCCCGTCGTGAGGAACCTCGTTGTGGACGAGATGCCGCGCCTGCCCGTCCTGTCACCCGAGCCTCGGCCCAGCCGCGAGCCCCAGCCCGGACCCAGCCGCGAGCCCCAGCCCGGACCCAGCCGCGAGCCCCAGCCCGGACCCAGCACGGCAACCGACGGGATGGTGGGTGGCGGCGGATTGCCCGAGTTCCGCACCGTCCAACGGGCGTTCCGCGGACGGCTCTTGACCTTCGGCCTGTCCCGGCCCATGGAGGACTTCTTGGCCGTGGAGGACGCGCTGGTGCTGCTGTTCGACAGCGTCCTGGAACTGCTGGCCGACGTCAGGACCCGACACCCGAACATCAAGGTCAACATGTTACTGGAATGCGAATTCGCCAACGTCCACGGGGCCACCTGTCTGCGGGCCTTCAAGACGAAGAACGTGTCTCTCACCGCCGCGTCCAACTTGGAGGACTTCCTGTCGGCGTCCTTCCACAAGCTGGAGGAAGAGAAGGAGCAGTGTCTGCTAGTGGACAGCGGGTGGAGCTATCTCCGGATACGCGACCTAGAGATCCGCGTCAACCTCTACACCCCGTTGGGAGAACGCGGAGCTCGGTTCGTCCAGCTTCCCAGGACCATCTGCGAGACGCGCGCCGTTATCAACGTGCAAAACGTCGATGACATGTGCTTCGCGTACGCTGTCCTGGCCAAGTTCGTCGCGCAACACCCGGAGAGGCCCGCATCGTACACACCGGACGTCATGGCACGCTACGACTGGGTCGGCCTACGCTTCCCCGTGGCGCTGAAGGACATCAAAGTCTTCGAGAGGAGGAACCCCATCAGCGTCAACGTGTACGGGATCGAGCGCGCCATGGTGGGGAGACGCCCCGACGGATCGCCAAAGTTCCAGGACCGCGTGTTCCCGCTGAAGATCTGTAAGCGGGAGTTGGAAGATCACCGGGACCTGCTGTACGTGACCACCGGCGGGGACAGTCACTACGCCTACATCACGAACGTCAGCAGGCTGGTGCGACCCCAGCTGACGTCTCATGGCCACGCCATCCACGTGTGTAAGCGATGCTTCGCTTACTTCGACAACCGGCCCAACAAGCTGCAACTGTCCGGTGCCGAGCGTCTGGAGGAGCACATGCGATACTGCACCGCCAAGGCCCCCCTCCGCTTGGACATGTCCCAGAAGCAGCGGATCCGCTTCGCCCACCCCGAGTACACTCGGCGCGAGCGCTTTTGTGTTTACGCCGACTTCGAGTGTGCTCTGCAGCCCGTCGCCGCCGACCCTGCGGAAGCGCCACCCGGCACGAGGCCCCTGCAACTGCACGTCCCGTACGCCTTCGCCTACCAGATCGTGGACTCGCTCGGCCTGGAGGAGTTCGAGCCCCGCGTCTACTTTTGGGCTGACGCGTCCAAGGTCTTCATGGAAAGGTTGAAGATTGACGTGCTAGCGCTGTGGGAGTTCCTGTTCAGCATGAGAGATCTGCACCCTTCTCTGACCCGGCAGGAGATGGACGAGTACCTGGTGGCGACTCACTGCTACCTCTGCGGGAAGCAGTTCACAGACCAGGACGTCAAGGTGCGGGACCACAACCACGCCCCGCCCTACGAGTTCCGAGGAGCCGCCCACCGCTCGTGCAACCTCAGGTACCGGGAGCAGCGACACATCAACTGCTACTTCCACAACCTGTCCAACTATGACGCTCACTTCGTAGTGCGGGAGCTGGCTATCGACCCCGGTGATGTGGACGTGCTGGCGCACACCGAAGAGCGCTACATCGCCTTTACCAAGCGGTTTCACTTTGGCCAGCCCGGAGGCAACCAACGACGGAGCAGTTTCGCGGTGCGGTTCCTCGACACCTACAGGTTCTTGTCCATGAGCCTGGCCAGCCTGGCAGCGGGACTGCCCACTGACAATAAGCGCGAGACGAGGAAGCGCTTCCCCGACGACCGGCTGTTCGACCTGGTGCGCAGGAAGGGCGTGTTCCCCTACGACTTCGTGACGTCCTACGACACGCTGTACAGGACCAGGGAGCTGCCGCCCAAGGAGGCGTTCAGGAACTCCATGACTCTGGAGGACATCAAGGACGAGGAATACGAGCACGCCCTCAATGTGTGGCAAGCCTTCGAGTGTCGGCACCTCAAGTACTACGCGGACAAGTACCTGCGATGTGACATCGCCCTGCTCACCGATGTCTTTGAGCAGTTCCGCGACACCTCGCTGGCCGAGTACGGGCTGGACCCCGCCCACTACTACACCCTGCCGTCCTACGCGTGGGACGTGATGCTCAAGACCTGCGACGTGGAGCTGGACACGCTGCAGGACTTCGACATGTACCTGTTCGTGGAGCAGGGGATCAGGGGAGGGATTTCACAGGCCATCACCCGCTACGCCAAGGCCAACCACGATCGGTGCCCGGACCACCGCCCGGACGAGCCCACGCGCTTCCTCCTGTACCTGGACGCCAACAACCTGTACGGCTGGGCCATGTCCCAGTGCCTGCCAACCGGAGACTTCCAGTGGCTTAGCCGTGAGGAAATCCAGGCGTTGGACATAGCGGCGCTGGACGCGGAGGCCGATCGAGGCTACATCTTGGAGGTGGATCTCCACTACCCCGCACGCCTACACGACCTGCACAAGGACCTTCCCTACTGCTGCGAGACGAAGCGTCCGCCAACAGGGAAGTTCCCCAAACTGTTGACGACCCTGGACGACAAGACACACTACATCTGTCACTACAGGGTCTTACAGCAGGCGCTGCAAAACGGATTGGAGCTGGTCGCGGTGCATCGGGCGATCTCGTTTCACCAGTTGCGGTGGTTGGAACCGTACATCCTCATGAACACCGAGCAGCGGAAGAAGGCCAAAACGAAGTTTGAACAGGACTTCTTCAAGCTCATGAACAACGCGGTCTTCGGTAAGACCATCGAGAATGTACGGAAGCGCCTCAACGTGAAGCTGGTGTGCACCCCGGAGAAGTTTTCCAAGTACGTCGCCAGATCCAACTTCCTGGACCTGACGTACTACACGGAGGACGTGGCCCTGGTGCATCTGTCCAAGGTCAACATCGTGTTGGACAAGCCCGTCTACGTAGGCATGTCAGTCTTGGAGCTGAGCAAGTGGCTCATGTACGAGTTCCTGCGCAAGACGAAGGAGCGCTACGGTGACCGCCTCACCGTGGACTACATGGACACGGACAGCTTCGTCTTTGACATCGTGTCCCAGGACGTCTACGCCGAGATGAAGAAACACCTGGACGACTTTGACACCAGCGGCTATCCGAGGTCCCACCCCTGCTACAGCCCCGTCAACGCCAAGGTCATCGGAAAGTTTAAGGACGAGTGCAACGGCCTGTCCTTATACGAGTACCTCGGCCTGCGGTCCAAGCTGTACTTCATGGACATCGAGGACGCGGCGACAGGCGGCAGCAAGGCTCTCAAGCGGGCCAAGGGGGTGGCGAAGGGCGTTGTCAAGAACGTCCTCACCCCCGACGACTACAGAGAGTGCTTGTTTAACGGGGTCCAGGAGCACACCACCAACGTCCGGTTCCAGTCCCACTTGCACCGGGTGTACACCGTGGAAGTGGACAAGCTGAGCCTCAGTCCAGCTGACGACAAGCGGTGCGTCCTCCCCGACGGCATCCACACTCTGCCGTGGGGACACAAGGACGTCCCGCCGCTACCGCCAGCCAGGAGGAGAGGAGATCAACCACAGCGGATGGAAGTGGACGGTGAGGAGGAGGAGGGACAGCGCCAGGACGAAGAAGAGGACGAAGAGGAATTCCCGGTCTAGTTATATTATTAATTTTAAGAAAAAAAAATTGTAAATAGTATTTGTAAGAAAATATAATAGCTTTATGTACAGCATGAACCCGAGTTGTTTATTTCCTCCCTTTGCTCACTCAAAAGTCACAAGCCGTTAGGCTTGGAAAGGCGTTATGGGCCATTTGACCCGAGCCGTGCAGCTTAAAAAGCCCCCGCCAACCGGGAGCGGTTGGCGGCGCGTGTCGGGGACGACCCTGAAGGAGTTGCTCAGCGGCTTGCTGATGTCCGAGGGGTCTCGCACTCTCTTTGGCGGCCTTCACTACCGCTTGGCGGGGGCTCAGCCAGTGACACGCGCCGCTGGTATATAAACCTGAGGTCCAGCCCCGCTGCCTCAGTTTTGCTAATTTTTTTAATTTAGTAAGGAGAAAGGAGAAATGAAAACACAAGCTTTATCATTATGAGACATGTATTGTACAGTAATAAGGTTACATACACATACTACACAAAAAACCTTACAAACTAGTTTTAAGCGAATATGGAGTGGAAGAGCCTGCGGCCAGAGCGTCGTTGGCGGCGGGAGCGGCAGGGTCGAAGAGCTGGACGTAGTCGCTGAGTGACGTGCGGAGAACAGCACGGCAGTACAGGTAAGTGAGGCAGTAGTAGCCGCAAACAGAAGTATCGTAGCCCTGGAGTCGATACCTGTTGTAGACGTAGTGGCGGTGATGAGGATTGCGCTTCAGAAACCTTTGAAAGTCGGCCTGGTATGGCGGCCTTCCGTAGCTGTCCAGGTACTCGAGTCTGTCCTCTTCCGAGCAGTAAAACGCCATCCAGTGTCGCCTCCCTCGGTGTGTGCTACCGTGTTGGACACGATGGCGGTGAGAGGCTTGACCGGCACGTCCGGTAGTTGGTCAGAGGCGTAGACCGCAACGTTCCTCAGTCCGGGGATCCTCACCAGGCATTCTCTGATCTGGACGGTATTCATCGTGGATGGAAGCAACACAGGTAGCTCGAGGCGGACGAGTCCAGTGTGTCGTTAGCCACGAGCCAGTCCCGTAAGACGATGCAGTTATGAAGGGCGCAACGGTTGTGGGAGCTCTTATGGTGGCGACAGCGTAGGGTCCGGTAGGTGGGTGGACCGTTGATCGACCCGCAGCCTAGATCCTCCATGTCCTGAGCGGTGGTGGTGGCGGGCTCGGTTATGAGGTGGCGTTGTACAAAGTCCCTCTTCTGCGATCCTTTGACGTAGACCAAGGGGCGGTGGATGAGGCAGGAGCGCAGCTTGTCCAGCAGGGCGACGTACGCGATGTCCCCCTGGTCCCACTCCAAGCCGTGGCAGTGGCGCGTAAGCCAGACGCTCTCGAGCTGTTTCTCGGAAGTCAGGAGGTCCTTGCTGAAGGGTGAGCGGGCGATGTGATGTAGGAGCAGCGTGCCGGTAGTCACGTCCACCACGCAAACCTCTTTCAGTAGAAAGTCATTATCACTGTCTTTAAAACACTGCATATCCATCACCACGCTTCCGTGATGACAGCGCGCTGGCGGTGGCTCGTTGTAGATTGGCGGCGGCACGTCCATCCCGTACGGCTGACAGAACTCGACTGAGCGCTGGCGGGAGCGCGCCTAGTGGGATAACCTTGGGTGCGCATGCGCGCCGCCGTCGCCTAACGGTCCGCGCGCGGTGACCTTGAGCGCGCGCGCGGCAACTCGTTTACCCGCCAAAGTCCACAGTCACGTTGCGGTTGCGGTCCACTTCCACTACGTTGTCCAACTCGGCATACACTATGCAGTTGACTGTCTCCGTCAAGGCTTCCGCGAACCCGACTTCTATGCGCAGATTGCCGTTGCGCACCAGGTTCCAGTGGCTCGCTTGACCGGCTGACAGGTCGGGCGTCAAGTCGAACGCCATTAACGTACAGCCGTACATGTATTGGGAGCGGTCTATATCGTTACCGATGTTCGAGTAATGGATGCCGGTGCCGCTAAACAGCGTGTGATATTCAAGCACACACAGCTCTCCGCCCACGGAGTAATCCGGTTGCAGCGGTTTGCCGGGTACTTGCTCGCCATCCACGTACAGCGCGAAGAAATTCACCTTATAATGATGGAAATTGAACGGGTTCTTCTTGTAGTCTCCGTTGAACGCCTGGTTGTTCACCAGCCCGACTATGACTCGTTTCGGCAGTTGACCGAGGAACACGCTGTCCATAGTCTTGCGAATACCGCTCGGCAGCGTGACGGTTTTCACTTCCACCCGGGTGAACGGGTATTTGGCTGTGCCGGTCTCCAGCGTCCTGCTGTGCGCCAACAGTACGCTGGGATTGATCCTGCAGCGGCGCATGAACAGGCTGTCATCGCTGATCGCCACCTTGTAGTCAGTGACGGTCTTAGACATGATGGCGAACGAGTCGCGCGATCTGATCAGACGGAACCGCATCTCGACACCGTTCAACATGAACTTGTCCTGGTTGCACAAATCGACGTGCAGATGTCCCACCATGTCCACCAAGCGGCTGCTCACGATCCACGTCCGCCGCGTTACGAGCCCCACGTTTTCCTCCTCGCAATCGTCCATCTTAGCGGTGGTGTCCTCCATGAACAGCTCCGCGGTGAGATGTGTGCTCTTGGCGTCCTTGCCATAGGTCAACAGGTTCTCCAGGTAGGCGCGATAGGCGTACGTGTTGTTTTGCGGCGACACCAGTTTGTTGTTGAGGTACAGGTCCACTTGACTGAACAGCGAGTGAAGCCAGTTGTTCACCGGGCCAACCTGCTTGATTGTATCTTCCCCCGTCACTGCGGCCCCAGCGGCCGTTTTGATGGTTGCCTTCACGTACAGTAGCGTCTGCGACAGATCGGTGTATTCGTCCCCGTGACCGGGCACTACAAACTCTATCGGCGAGTCGTCCGTCAGCGACGAGATCGGCTTGTAGCAGACCCATTTGCTGCTCTCGATACTGGTCTGTGTTGGTGGCAGGGAGAACAGGTCCAACTCAGTCTTGACGCACTCGCAAGATTTCTGATGTATGAACGACATCGTGGTGGGGCGGTTTATGTGAAGATGTCTTTCACCGCCCTACTCGTCCTCTTCTTCTTATTATTCACGGCCTGCTTCTTTTTGCCGCTGCTGCGTTTCACCGACTTACTCTTCACTGGCTTGACGTTTGTTCTCAGAAGTCTGGCCAGAGACTGAGGGGTGACCCGCTGTACACGCCTTCTCTTATAGGTGCCACCACTGCTCAGCACGCGATCCAGTTTTTCATCAGCCCTGCGTTTCAGCGACCCGGTAAACTCTCTGAGCCGGGTGTTGGCCGCGACTCGGGGGTCGGCTGTGCCCGCCGCCACGTCGCCCAAGAAGCCCACACCAGACCTCAGCACCTCCTTGCCCAGCGCCGACGCGCCCGACTTGATTAGCGGGGCCACCGCACGGATCAGACCGCCCAGGAAGCTGCCGATGCCGTGACCGCGTTGGAAAGCGGCCCCTCTGTACACGGAGGACACGCCATGGCCCGCCTGTTGAAGGCGGTAATAGGCCAGATAGGGATCGCTCGGATTCATTGCCGCTGCCTCTCTTTCCTGAAATGAAGCTTCATGCACGTGGTCCCGAAGTGGAATGGCAAGTATCGCCCTTGGTCGTCCCTTAAATCGATTTCCACGCTCTCGAACGAGGTTTTAATCACCGGCACGTAGTGCGGGTCTATTATATACACTGTCGTGTGGGCGCCGTACGTGTAATTCCTGATGTCGATGTTGAGGATCTTCAGTAGTGGCGCCACAGCGTCGCCCACCAGTTGGGGTTCCACCAGGTCGCAATACACGTACATGTGTGACGGCAGACCGGCGAAGAGGTTAGCCGGCCTCACGGACCTGTGACGCTTGACGATATCCGTATCCACCTCGTAGCCAAACTGTAGCGCCAAACTGGGGCTCAATTTGAGGCTCTGAACGGCCGAAGACGTCGACAGCAATTCCACCCTGGAAGACCTCTCGTCATACGAGAAGGTGCACAGGTTACTCTTCATTTGAGGGTGGATATTGATCGCGTGCACGAGTTCCTTGGTACTACCGTAATTGCCCGGCTCCACTTTGATTGTCAACTTGTCCACCACGGCCAACTCACCTTTCGAGTCCCTCATTCCCAGCACTAGTTTGATGT
This sequence comes from Allygus modestus, assembly GCA_963675035.1. Taxonomy (NCBI): domain Eukaryota; kingdom Metazoa; phylum Arthropoda; class Insecta; order Hemiptera; family Cicadellidae; genus Allygus; species Allygus modestus. The sequence goes on from OY776116.1 coordinate 22,685,845, forward strand.
AGGTCCCCTCACCGACGGTCAGAAAAGAGAAGGGGTAGTGCGCCTCCGCCAGAGCGACCTCCCACTCGCCGTCCGACAGATCAACGGTCGAGGGTAGATGGGTCGTGTAGTTTGTCACCATGTTGTTGGGATAGTACTTCATTGAACTGTTGCTGGGCAACGTCAGGTAAAACTGGTCGTGCCTCGTCATCGCAGCTGTTGCACGTCCGCTGCGGGTACCCAAGAGTTGAAGTCCTCTCCGTAACCGGCCCACTTGACTAGGTAGCGCTTACTGGAGCCTCGCCCCTCGGTGTTCAGTATTTTATCTATTTGGTACAGACGGTCCGGGGCGATCGTCACCTTTTGCATCTCGTGCTCGTAGAAGCGCCCTTCCAGCGGCGTCCCGTTCAGGTCACGCAACACGTACAATGGCAGAGGATGCGACCCGTATACGTGGTCCACCACGAACAGCTCCTTACTCCAATTGGTCTCGTAACCTTTAGCAAACGTGCCCTTCTCCTTGGCTATACGAACCGTGTCGCCCGGCTCAAAGTTGGGCTTGCGCCGCCGGATCGCCTTTCCGTACATGTGACGCCACGCCTTGTACACCGTTTGACCATTGCCGCTGTCCGCATCCACGGGTCGCAGGCCGCCACCCAGTCTCCCATGCGGACTGTGGTTGTAGGCATCCACAAGCCTGTCCAACACGTCGATGTAGCGATACGTGTTTTTGTAGGTTAGGTAGCGCCACATGCGGGTCTTGAGCGTGTGGTTGACTCGCTCCACCACCGCCGCCTTCACATCGGGGTTCTGCGTGGTGAAGTAGTTGACACCGTGACTCTTGAACACTCGCTTGGTCGCAGCCCCGGTGAACTCCGTCCCCTTTTTGGTCTGAAGGCAGCGAGGAGTCGCCTCAGCGAATATTCCCTCGAACGCGGCAGCCACCTCGGGCCCGCTTTTCCTCTTCAGCGGTACCGCAAACAGCCGCTTGCTGAACACGTCTATCACAGTCAGCAGGTAGTTGACTCCGTCGTTGTACCGGTTCAGGCCGCGCATGTCGTTCAGGTCCGCCTGCCACAGCTCCCGGGGACCGAACACGACGTAGCGGTTGCGGGGAAACCGCTTGCGTGCCGGCTTGTGCATCGTGTAGGTGTCCTGGGCGCGCAGCCAGTCGGCTACCCGGCGTTTCGGTAGGCGCGCGGCTCTGGCCAGGGCGGCCACCCCGCCGAGGGAACCGGGCTGGCTCGGGTCGTAGTACAACTTCTCCATTACGGTGAGAACGGCTCCCAGTTGTCCAATGACGATTCCCGGTCGGGTTCCTCGGTTATTATCCTTCTCCTGGCCGCTGGAGGTCGCGGTCTCAGGCGATCCAGTATCGGCGTCAACCTCGGTGAGAGGGGTGTCGACGAGGCTGTCGTCGTGTCTCCCCAGGGGCTCGATGCCGAGTCCAGCCCCACGCCTAAGTAACGCAACGCCGTGGGATTGCTCACGTATTCTTTGGGCACGTTCATGTCCTTCAAGGCGGCCATCACTTGATGCCAGCCGGTAGGCAATCGGTCCGCCCTTCGCGCTCTCACTATGCTGTGCGCGATGTCCACTATATTGGAATCGGGGATCTTCACCTTGTCCACGTACACCGCCCCACTGGCGTCCCAGTCGATGAATCGCAGCCGGGTCATGAATCGCAACAAGTTGCGCGCCACCGACCTGTAGATTTTTGAGAACGATTACACAATGTCCTCCTCCGCCGAGGCGCTAGACTCACGCTTCATCTGACTTGGACCCTCCGCCGCTTCCTCCTCCCTCTCCTCGCCCTCGATGATTGACAGACCTATGGGTTGACGTTTAGCCGCGGAAAAGTGCAGGAACCGCTGTAACACCTGCTGATATTGTTTCCATTTCTCCGTATCGTCCAGCCGCTTGTCGCTCAATATGCGATGCATCTCAGCGTCCAGGCTGGCTGACTTATTGGCGCTACCTGCTCCTTCTCTTGGTTCTGGTCCCGGTCCTGGTCCCGGTCCTTCTCGCAATCTCTCGATGAGCTCCTGCGGTACAACCACCATTTTCCTAGCGTACTCCATGTCCGATTAGCTTCTGCGCTAGAACGGGCAGAACAGCGTTCAACAGCAGAGGTAGGAAGATCCCTCCGCCCCGTTGGACGAGGTAGTGTCGCTTCTTGGCCCAACCCTTGCCGCGTTTCACCAGCCGTCTGAGCGCCTGTTTGTGTTTGCTCAATCTGCGTTTGAGGCAGGTAGAAAGCGGTACGTTTCCGCGTAGGACGTTATACGCGCACTCGCACAATGACTTGATGCGACTCTTGTCGCACGCTTTTAACAGGGCCTTGCGTTCTTTGGGCGTAGCGTGTATTAGGGCCCTCAGCAGCGCTGCGTCTTTCTTCACGCGGTGTGACATGATGACTGACTCTGGCGTGCGCTCGGCCTATTTATCACTTCTTCTTGGGCAGGTACACGTAGTTCACCGGGTCGTCTGGGAAAATGGCTGAACGTACGCGCATCTCCTCGGGCGTAGACTGTTTCAGGTCTATTAGCAGGTAAGCGTGCGGGTCGCGCGTGGCGTCTGCGTAAGCCTCCTCCACGAATTTGGGGTTCTCCGGATATAATTGGCGAGCCAGGTGTTTGATCTGAGCGTGGTCTCTGGGATTCTTGAAGCACACTATGTAATGAGCGTTCAGCGATATGTCGCGCTGGCCCCTGCCCTGGTGAAACAGGTTTTGCGTGATGAAGAACACGCTCATGTTGTGGTGGTGCGAGCCCTTGGTGAACAGGTCCGCCACGCCGGGGCCGGCCTCGCACATCATGTCATCGACTATGACCAGGGCGGGCTCGCTACCGTCGTAGTCGTCCAGGTCTGACAGGCCGGCTACGTAGCGCACGGCAGAGTCCGCACGGCTCTTACCACTGCCGCCACCACTGCCATAGTGCCAAGTGATACGGGCGAACCACGTATCGCACATGTGGTCGGCGTGCTCTATGAAGCGAGCCACGAAGTGCGACTTGCCGCTGCCCAAGGGCCCGGCCACGATGGCGGTGAACGGGTGTTTCCACCTCAAGTCCATGGCGTCTACTGACTGCCATGCACCGCCACCTCGGCTCTTAAAACTAAATTATTTTCTTGCTTTTTTTTTATTTGATTTCTTTTTATTTTTTTTTTATATCGAAGGGAAATAAGGGGATAAGGAATACCATTTATTTATACAAATTCTAGGAGTAGACTTTTACTGCCTGGAGAGCTGCTCCTCTTCACAAGGCTCATCCTCGGCCTCACGCCAACGTTATACTGCGTGATGGTGTTATCGTCCAGGACTGCAAGGTACCGCCGAGGCATGTAAATGCGAATCGGATCATCGCCGACAAGACCCTCCAAGGTGGCCATCACCGCCTCACCGTACGGTGTGTCCACTCGCTCAAACGAGCGAATGGGATACACCACGTTCTCCTGTAGGTCTACGATGCGGGTGTAACCCGCGGCCTTGCAGCTGTTGAGGGCTGTCCTGAGGTCCATCTTCTGGTCCGTGTTGAGCATGGCACTGCGGCTGGATGCAGAATGACCGGCTCTCGCCACCGAGTCGCTTTTTATTGGCGGTGTCTACGTGCCGACTCGCGCGTATCAACAACATGATGACATAGTTACTCGCTCAATTCCAGGAAGGGTGATGTAATGGAAAGCTTTACTGCGTAAACAAGTGGATTGTTCTAGAAGCGTCTCGGTTATCAACTGCTTAGTGGAAGTTTCCACGCTCAATTCCAGGAAGAGTGACGTAATGAAAGCTTTACTGCGTAAACAAGTGGATTGTTCTAGAAGCGTCTCGGTTATCAACTGCTTAGTGGAAGTTTCCATGCTCAATTCCAGGAAGAGTGACGTAATGGAAAGCTTTACTGCGTAAACAAGTGGATTGTTCTAGAATCATCTCGGTTATCAACTGCTTAGTGAAAGTTTCCACGCTCTCTCGTTTACTGGGTAGCGCGCTTGGAGTGTTCGCTCCTCTTGGTTTTCCCTGAGATGACGCAATCGGTCTTTCGCCAGGTGGGTAGAGGAGTAACGGTCCTAGTGATCCCGTCGTATCTTGACTCTCCCGTCTCGCTATTTGCCAGCCATAGGTTTTGCAATCTGGATAGCAGGTCCTCTAGACATATGCAGATTTCATCGTTTCGCTCCTCGTCCAAGTACAAGCAGCAACTGAACGTGGGGCGACCTCCTTTGAACACATTCATCTTCAACAGTACATTACCGCTGTTGGTAGGGTTCTTCACAGTGTACTGATATCCGCCAGCGGACCAGCACAGTGTCGGGGAATCGTTAGGCACTTCCTTCCTCTTTACAGTCCACCCATCGAGCTTTTTCTTCTTTGACGCACATCCCTGCTGTACTGGCGGTGCGTTGGCGTTCTCATCGTTCATTGCGTTCAGCTCCTCTAGGAAGGAGCGGATCGTTTGGTCCACTTCAGCTGCACTGACTCCGTTTCCGTTCATGGTGACGTCTCGAACAACACTGAGGTCGCGCGCGCGGCTCTGCCTCGGTTTTATAGCCGAGTCGCGCGCTCCAGCGGACCTTCTAGAAGCTTCCGGAAACGTGAAGCTCCTCACCTGCATGCTGATTCCGGTGGGCCCTCACTCCACCCTTGCTAGTTTTATTGGGGTGGGATGGGAATAGGGTTATGGGTTGGGGTAGGACAGAGGGTTATGTGGTAGGACAGAGGGTCTTGGGTCTTTGGGTTGGGGTAACAGTAACCGGTTTAGGGTTTAACCGGTTACTGTCCAGGCCTTCTATAGTTTTCCTGGACGTCCAACACCGCCATGCCGCCTTGGTTCAGAGTTAACTGCAGCACTTGCAGAACCTCGTCCCACTGCGCCGGGTCTCCCGGGTCGTAACGACGAGAGGACATCACGGGACTGGCTGGACTCCACCGCCCCGGCCTGAGGAAGACGTGACCGCCTCTCCTCATCGCCTCCTCGACCTGAGTCCTTGTGGGAGTAAGGTACTCCGGTCCGAGCAGGAGGTACCGGCTGATGTTGGGAACGTTGACAAAGACTTCCACAGTAAGGGCGTCCATTATGGAAGCGGCTCTGGTCAAGACTGACTCAAACACCGCTTTCACCCGCTGTTGTTGACACCTCTGCTTGTTGACTATGCAGAAGGTCGGGGGGGCTGACGTCACGGGGGGGGCCTGTCGTCACCGGGGGGGGGGGGTGACGTCACGGGGGGGGGCTGACGTCACCGGGGGGGGGCTTGGCTATGAGGAAGGTTGGGGGTCGAGCTTGGTCGTGAGGAAGGTCGAGGGTCGTGCTTGGCTGTACCAGTCACTTCGCTTTGGGGACCCACTCGTTGGAACTTTCCGAGACGGAGAACGTTCTACGATTCCACAGATTACCGCTTTCACCCCGGGGGTTGTTGACTACTCTGGAGTCTAAATATCGCCGCTTTCACCTGCTGTTGTGCACACCTCTGGGGTCGGGTCGTCATTCCTTCCCTGACCGCTGAACCACCACCACCATGTTCCCCTGCCCGCACTGCCCTTCCACCTTCAACCGAAAGGATCACCTGCTCCGCCACCTCCACTCCACGCATGGGGAAGGAGGTGAATCCTTCCATTGTCCCATCTGTGGAAAGGAATTCCGCAGGGGGGACAAGTTGAGGATTCACCTCATTACCCATACCTCCTCCACCACCACCGACCCATCAACTATTCAATCCACCTCATCCGCCCCGCAACCACCCACCTCCACCTCCACCTCCACCTCCACCTCGACCCAAACCGCTATCGAAGATACATCGGTGGCCATCCGAGTCGAGGTGGAAACAGAAGACAAAACCACTCAGACGCCAGTCGTGGAGCGTCCTGTATGTAAGTATCGTAGGGACGGGTTAGGGCCTTAATGGTTCACGCTCTAGACGGTATTACTAATTACTGACTTCTCCCTTACAGGAATAGTCCGCCCTCATATACACGACAACCAGCGATGGCTGCAAGAAGAGGTGCGGCAGCTGCAGCGGGACCAGCAGCAGTGGGAGGCCAGAAGGCGGGAGCGAGAAGAGGCCCGTCAACGCCTCCTGCAGGAGCTGGAGGCAGAAGCGCAGCGGCGACGTCAGGAAGCTGAGGAGGCCGCTGCCAACGACGACTCCGGCTCCGACGTGCAGCTGCTATCTGATGACGACGATGGGTGGGATTAGTCCAATAAAGACTGAAAAAGAAAAACCCCTCTCCCTCCACATCCTTATCACACCTTTATATTTTGTAATATTAGTGTAAATAAAGAAAAGAAAAAAAACAAAAAACTAAACAAAACAAACAAAACAAACAAATATAATAAAACAGATAGGTGAAGCTTATGATAGGTTTATGTCGGGTCACGTAACGGGGGGGGGGCTGACGTCACGGGGGGGGGGGGGTCGAGCTTGGCTATGGGGCAGGTCGGGGGGGGGGTCGAGCTTGGCTATGGGGCAGGTCGGGGGGGGGCTGACGTCACGGGGGGGGGGTGATTCCTCATTCCTCCTCACTCGCCTGTGCTGGTTTTGTATCGGCCAATGCCCCCTACTCATTAATGAGCTGTTTCCTTAATATTTACCATACTTTAAATAATAATCAGTAAAAGGTTCCAATTAAATACTTAATTGACGGACAATCCATGTGATGAATGGGAAACAGAGACTATACTATTAGTCAAATGTTATCCAGAGGGGACTAAAGCTTAAAGCGAGGGTCAGCACGAGTGCTGATAATGAGTGGAGCTGCTGACCACCGCTTAGATAGGCTGATGATGACTTTTATCATCCACATTCTGATGAATATGCATGAGAGAGTGGTCAAGTTGGGCTTGACTGACGGATGACATAGAGTTGGGGTACTGGAGTGTTCGTGATAAAGATTTATTATTACGAGTGAATCCTGTTAATAATATTATTAGTTTAGGAGCACCTGATTCAGATAAAGTAATACATATTATGTTCAGAGAAAATGGCTACAAATAAAATAACTATTTATAACATTGTGAACATAAGCATGTTTCTACTTTTGGGCCACAGTCATGATCATAAACAAAACTAAACCTTAAAATTTACATTTGCATAGTGCACCAGTCACGTTATACAGTAAACTGCCTTGATACAATATGAATGGTACAATCAAATTAAAAATGCGTTTATATGTTACGCTAGAGCATAAATTACAAAACTAATACTATAAATAGTTTTGTATAAAATTGTACAATATCCCCGTCGCGTCGCAGCAAACCTGTGTACTAAGCAAATATTCAATGCAAATATATATATATACTCTCCGAAACATGTACCCCTTGACCTAGTTACATCAAAATATATTGATTAATTAGTAATCTGTATGAAATTTTATTTGTCCTCCATAAGAATAACACTGAACATACTACGCAGGTTTGCTGTAAGAAACACGAGTAAAATTAGGATTTTCATGTAAATATAAATATAACGTCATCATTATGAACCTTAAATAATATAATTCCTATATACAATTTTAAAAATTAATGTATATAACTACAGAGTTAGGGAGGTAAAATAATTGAAATTGGAAACAACAGGAAATGAGGACTCAGTTACAAAATGTAAACGGGTAGGTGGCCAGGGTTCATGCAGTTGAATTACAAAGTATCACCTAAGGTTTACCTGAACATTCCATCATGACGGCGAAATGCCGATCCACTACGGCCACGAATGACAGCAAGTGTAGCGATGGACGTGATTGGTTGAGTAGGCGAGGCTTAGAGAAGTTGGGTAAATTATGGAAATCTGGAGAAAAATAAAAAACTATGGAGGAGAGTCAGTCAGGAGAGGATATGCAAGAGGCGAAGAGTTGAAAGGAAAAGGGGCTGGATTGAGCAGGCCCCATTACACTTAGGATCGTAAAATTTGCTACCTAGTTTTGACCAATTTCCATCCAAGTTCATTATTGCTCGTCTGCGAGGAGAAGTTGAAGAGCCTACTACCATCAACGGGAGGGTGTCCACACGGCCAGAGTTCGGAGATGTCCTACAGAGAGGTCTGTGAGCAGAGGAGTTTCCCAAGGATCTTCAGAAGGGAGCACTACAGGAGGACCACCGACAAGGAGCCACACGACCACACGAGGGACCACGGGGCTTCAAGGGACTGGCATAACACGGGTAACATTCACCACTCTGGATCACAGAGTTCTGGCTTCGGTAGTATGTGAAAGACTTTGTCCTCTGCTAATTTTGCTGTTCTTATTTAAAAGAAACTTACAGAAGGTGTTCTAAAGTCAAGGAATTATTTATTGTTTAAATAATTAATAATCAATTAAAAAATAAAGTATTTTAAAGAGTAAAGCTTGCTAAAATAAAGCAAAACGAGTTCGCACGCAGCACGCTGACGTGAGGGAAGTGAATTTCCACATAAAAACTTGTAAACCTCAAAATAAGTGTAAAAACGTACATTTGTCCAATTTTTATTGAAAACTGAAAACATTGATTTTTTGGCTGTTCTGATACTCCTGGTTTCATTTACTTGCAATGCTGAGAATACAATTTTGCGCATTATAAGGTTAGGAGAAGGTCTGGACAGGCTTGAAAGTAGGCGTGAGGTTGCTGGGGACGATAAAAGTACTCTGGCAAAGGAATAACAGGCTTTTCTAGTGTAAAACCCCCATAAGACAACGTACTGTGTTTAGTCCATATACATTTTCTTTAATAACTCGGTACATATTTATGCTAGAATGATGAGAGAGGGCTTAAAACTTTCGCCTCACTAATTCCCATCTTTTTACATGCATTTATTTTACATCTAGGGCTTTTATGACCCTTTTTGGGCCCAAAAACTCAAAATTTGAAAGATTAATCCCCAAAAAAGGGGTTTAGAGTTTTCCGATTGTTTTGCCCAATGAACTTGTCCAACTGATTACAGAAAGGAACGTCCCTACCAAATTTGAAGTAAATCGGACAAAAAATGCGACCTGCTAGAGTGCAAACACATATATATATATATATATATATGTCTATATATATATATATATATATATATATATATATATATATATATATATATATATACAATTTTGAACGACCCTCCAAAACGTGTTCAGGGGGTCACGTTAGGAACTTCTATGGTAGTCCCGGGCTTAAGTTTCACCGTGCGGGTCATGCTAATAGTTCACTTTCCAAAGGAAATTCACTAACAAAGCAAGGTTTAATAAGACATAGATTTAAAGAAATCACTATCTCTCAGACAAGATATAATTGTGCCAGTTGCCTAATAAAGTTATAAGTACGAGTTGGATTTCAAGAATGGCCTGTAGACTAGAGTAAAACTGTACAATATGCTTTTATAAAAGTATTAATAGCTTGATATTATCTATATTCTCTATCTGAAATAAATGAGTTAATAATGAAAGGTTTGTGTCCATAATCCAAAGCATTATATGCAAGGTTATATTATTGGAGTAATAATAATCACAGGGCTATAAACAGTTTAAGCGTACTATTGTTTTATTTTTGGAACAATTGTATATAATAATTGATGATATGATCGTTTATTAGCTGGGTTGAATAACAATATGTTTTGAGGAAGTTTTCTGAGTAACGGGGGCATATAATTATGGTCTAATTGCCCCAGCTCACTCTCTTATATTAATCTAAATTGTGTGTTTTGTTTGAAATGTGTAGCCTTGTGTACTTAGTAAGTTGTGTTGATGGACTTTGACCCATGGCAAAGTGAAGTGACTGTATATTTTATCGAGTAAAGAGTTATAGTTCATTCGTATTCTGTGCTTATAATACAATTTGTGTTTATACAATGGTATATAGAACAGATCCCTCTGATTTTAATTTATGAAGTTAGAAGATAATGAATGACTAAGATACATTATTTACTAAAGTGAGTTTTATTTGCCTACTTATTTATGTATATTAAAAGGTTATATTTTGATACAAACTCTTGTGTATAGTTCAATTAATTTCCAGGGTATCATCTCATTAAGCTAAGCGAATAATGATGAAAAATTCTGACAGAGAGTAAAGTGGTTTAAAATATTCATAATTTAACCAAGAAAACCAAAATCCTTAAAACATTTTAACCGCATGAAGGGACATACCAAGTTTCATCAAATTATATTCAGAAATAAGGGAGGTATAATGTAGAATTTTATTTATTTTCCACAAGAATAACAAGGGATGACACAATGTCCATTACGCGTATTATGTTTACATATGACTTCGTCTGCAGGTTACCTGCTGCATTTTATGCGGATAGACCTATTATAGATCTCAACCAGACAAAGTCATTTACCAAGTTTTATCGAAATATGTTTATACATCAGCAAGATATAAAATTGTACTTATTCTCCGTAAGAATCACATTGAACAATGAACTGTGATTAGCTCGTTCAATATCTCGGTAACCAATAGACTTAAAGTAATAATCAAAATCCCAACTTCTTTTCTTCAGTTTTTTAACTGAATAGATTGGTGCAAACTACAATTTCATTTCAATAAATATTTTATGTGGAAAAAACAAAAACCATTTTTTTGGGGATACAAACCGAAATTCTTTTTTGGATAGTGTGATCCGTCTGGTTTCCAAAAAGCATTCTATGAGAGGTTTCTCCCGTTTCAATGAGAAGGGTGGTTCTATTTAGAGCCAATTCCAAGCATAAGGAGGTCGTTCAATTTGGACTTACGGCTGTGTTCAATTACTTTGCTGACATGGGGAAAATTAAAAATGTTAATTGGCTTATAAAGGACAAATCATAAATACCCCCGCCGCAGCAAACCTGCGTACTCAGAGAATTTCCAATGCATATATATGGGTCTCACTACGACCTATAGAGCCACCTACCAAGTTCACGAAAATACATTCATTAATAAGTGATATGTAGCATTTAATTTATTCTCCATAAGAATAACATTAGAATTGAGTAGGCAGGTTTGCTGCAACGAGGAAGATAAGAAATGGGTTTTTTGGCAAATATAGCTCAACCAGGTGAAGCTACATACCAATTTTGATTAATTTAGTTTCATAACTAAGGGGGATATAAAACTTTACTTATTCTCCATATAAATAACATGGGGGCCGAGTGTGCAGGTTTGCTGCTACCGGGAAAAATCAACAAAAAACTTTTTTTGTGCAAATATCAATATACCACAACTATTTGAAGCCATATACCAAGCTTCATCAATATACATACATAAATAATCGAGATATAAAATTGTATTTATTCTCCATGAGGATAACATTGGACAACGTACTGTGTTTAGCACTTTAAATATCTCTGCAACGGTTGGACTAAAACAACAGTTAAAACACTAAGATGATTTTTTTGTAGAGCTAAACTTATTGGTAGAAAGAAATGTGGAGTTTTTAGTAAAATTATCTCAGGAAAATCTAAAAACCGTACTCCCGTAATATTAACATGAAAAATTGTATGGACACATTTTTTGACTTTTCTCCACAACCACTTAACCTAGCTTATTGATTCAAAAATACTAAATTTGTTATTTTTTTAAGCTCTATAAAAGGGCTACAACCAAAATCTAGTGTTTTTAAAGTTTTAAAGTTCAAAAAACTGAATTTTGGATAGTTATCTACCCCCATAAAACCCCCCTCCCATGGACCAATCGATTTGGTTTTCGAACGTAAAGTCATAAATGTTACTATTCAGATTCATGCCAAATTTCATCAAAATCGGGTGTTTCTTTCAACATTTATCGCGGTAACGGACACACATATATATTTATATAAATTAGAACGAATAGTGTTTTTGGCATCTGGGGACCTCAAAACAAAAAGTTATCATGGTCTCGGGCTTAAGTCTTACCATGCCATCTACGGTAATAGCTTCTTCCCTATAAATTCACTAAAACTGATAACTTTTTTTCACTTCAGAGGAAAGCTATGTACAGTTGTGTTTTGATTGAGATTTCTGGTTGTTAAATTAATTAGTTTTGTGCTTATGACGTTTCTATTTTCTCTTCCCGATATCGGGTATAATAAAGCCACCTTTGGTTGGAATGTATCATTTTTTGGGAATTCGGTTGGAATGGTGATAATAATCAATATTTTTTTATTTTTAAAAGTGTTAAATTACAAAAAACAGTTTAATGCTTTTTAAAACAAGATTTATTGACACTTACCCTGTACTCACGTACGAGGTGTTAAATGCCCCCGTAGAAGATAGTTCGAAACAATCTACTTCGAAAAGTGCAATATGTAAGACCTATTTATTTTCTATTTTCAATTTATTTGCTAAATAATGTATGATTTCACTTTTAGTACTGCTCTGTCTATACAATAACAAACAACTTCTACAATACGATTTAAGAAGCAACAATTTTATTTAGAGTCGTAAAATTTCTAGAATCATATCCCATTGCGTATCTCCGCTTTAGATCTTATTAAAATGTTTATATCCTAAGAAATATCAACAATTGCTCGTTTTAAGACAGCACTTAATGTTTTAAACGAAGTTCAAATATTAAATGGGTTATAAAAGAAGCTCAATCTTCCCATACGAGGTGACTGAAAGTGTCAATTTAAGATTCGCTACAACGATTAAACCCAGTCACAAACCACGATAAGTTAAAACCACTTAAGTTGTAGGCAATTCAAATTTCTCTCGGTCTAAAATGCCAAGACATTAGAATAACCAATGTTAATAGACTCATATATACCTATCTCATTCATACTCATATATACCTATCTTGATATGAATTTAATCGTTTGTTTTCTTTCCGTGCTGTTTGTTATTATTTGTTGTACTTTGGGTAGTTTTGAAACCAATATCTCATAGAAAAAATTTAAAACCCAATATGTAGTTCCAACAATAATTAATTCAATATTTTAATATTAAGAACTGATGTAATATCAAAAATAGTGATCGTAGCTTTATGCTTAAATATAATACATTATAAGTTCCTGAATAAAATGAATCCCCTCCCCTCTTTGATAAATTTACTCTTACAGTGATTTATAAAAACATCAATCGAAATAAATTTGAGATTTTAATAATGGATGTTGTTGAACAATCATAGTTGGCAAATGATACAAATATAAAAGAGAATAAAAAGCAAAAACTGAACCTATTAAATGGGATGACAATCACACTGAATTTATGATAGGGAAATTATGTACTGGTAATAAATATGTTATAAGAGCTATGTTAAAGATCATTGATTTTAATTTGACGAATAAAATAACAATTAAACGTTTGATGTTAAAAACAATCATATCACCGAGTGGTTCTGTACTTTTCCTTAATGAGTATTTTTCTAAAAACCTCACTCAAATAAACATAAACTGTTATCTGCTTCATTGTCAATTTATGTTTTTCCATTCAACTAAAGTATTAAAAGATTTATAACGACTTATTGTAATTTATTTATTACTGCAATGCCACTTGCTTTCTTTTACGAGACAAATTTAAAAGATGTCTTTATCATGTACGAGATTCTTTATCCATTTTCCCGTTCTTTTACTAATAAAAATAACAAATATTGACTAAAACTATAAGTTCAAATACTTTCCACTAATAGTTTTAATAAGAAGCTTTAATACAACAATTTAAGTTATCTAAAATATAATAAAATGTGCAAAAGTCATGATTACAAAGTTTGAACAAAACTTTGTCAAAGAGTGTGGAAAAAGTTTTACATTTATCACATAAAGTAAATCCGACTACTATAGCAAGAAGGACCGGTTGAAATTTATAGTTTAAAACTATATGAACAGCATTGTGTAGCACTTGCAATACATTAACTTTGGGGATATAATTTTATAAAGTTTGAATTTAACCTATCGGAAAAAATCCGGCCTTTGAAAGTTTCACTATATAAAATTCAAATGCGTGTTTGAAGTTTTTTCAGAGGATTAAAAACTATAAGTATGGGTTTTCGTTTATATAGCCTCTTTAAATAATATTACAATCTAAAATATTCCGAGAACATAATCATAATATTTAAACCATATATTTACAGAAGATTTATCATGTGCTTTTCTGTTATAACTGTAAACATTTTATTGAATCGCATTTAATTCTTAAATTGAATTTCACCTCTTATTCTTTGCATCTATGGGAGATGTCTCAGAGATGTGTACAAATAAACAGTTTTGAGTATATTAAAAAAAATTCCGAAATGACTTCTCGGAAATGTCCTTCTTTAAAATTGACTGTCAGTGATTGCTAGTGTATGTTATGGCCAATGTTTGTTATGTCCTGAAGACAAGATCATATTCCAGATCCCGAAAAGTCATGCAATTATTTTTCCTCAATCAGACCTAAAATTTCCACTATCATTTCTTACACAGTACTCAAGTCAGATTCCATCTCATTTTATATTCATAGGAGTACAAAATTAAGTGTTCGTAGTAATCCATCTAACAGTTTTAACTTCCTAAACATAGTAAAACTATTTTAGTGATGGCAAATGTTGTCAATAATTTCTTATTACTCAAGACAGATTCCAACTCATTTCGAAATCTATGGAGTACAAAAATAAGTGTTCGCAGCCATCCATCTATCCCTCCCGACTTGGTAATTATTCAGAGCATGCAGACACCGACTCGTGGTTACAAAGTTGCATCCAACACTCGTGTCCACTGGCCGCCGAGAGCGGTTTCATGTCGGTGGTTTATAAATGAGTAATCGTGTGACTCGCCACCTTGCAGTATACACAGTGGACACTGTTATAGGCTGAAAACACTCTATCAAAAAGTATTTTTAAAGAGCAACAGAGTTACGGGTTTAAAAGTATTTAACAATACATAGTATATTTTTGTGTCTAGTACTTCTGTCTAAATATACTGATCTAAATCTAAATCTAAATATGTAAACTAGAGCTACCCGAGTTCAGCTTGCGCATCGATGCCCCTGTCTTGAGTTGAACTTGTCGCTGTGAGGTAGAGCCAGCAGTACGGTAACAAATAAGTTGGATGACCTATTAAATTATCATTTTATGATTTTTTACTGTTTATATTTAGCATTTAGCTAACCTTAAAATCTCCGCTTAGTTATTGCTTTTGTTGGAGTGTTAAGGAAGATATGGCGTATCTAAAAATAATACGTAAAGGTAATTAAAAAAATATATATATATATATGTCCCAGGACAACCTTAAAACTGACCTATACCAGTTATGAGGCTGATATTGGGTACAGCAAATGAAGTTGTCATAACATATGGTAAGTATTTTGGCTGTCCATTATGACAAACTTCCCTTTCACCTTTGGTCCTTCCATTTGCAGCGGCTAGGGACAGAATCTCCGGGTTTGGTCCCTAACCTGCCAACCTGAGAATGGATGGTCCCTGGCTGTTGTACATGGATACCCTGTCAGTTGAGTTGAACAGTTGGAGGGCAAAATGGGGGTCCCCTGTTTGAGAGCCACATCCCAACAATCACAGGGGCACGGGGGTTGGCGCTTTGAAGGGTCGATTTGGCTGCCGTCCCATCCCACCCTTTCCTTTCCTGCTATATCCTATCTTTTCGGTAACCTGCACAATATTCCCGCTTGTGGAAGATGCGACTAGCAGCTATTCTGGTGTTTCCTCTTCTGCAACAATGATTGAATGAATAAATAATCAACATTTTAAACATAACAGAGCTCTCAGAGCTCTCATTTCTATGAAATGGTAATATTAATATTTAAGGAAAATAAGGTAATGCAATCACTTTCTTATACTGTTGGTAAAAAGTTACAACTAGTCACTATGTTTTATCGTGAAATCCTCGTGATTTGTAACGTGTACAGATGCACAAGTTATATAAAACCTTTGATATAATTTACCGTTATATTCAACATTACGTACAGTTAAATACGATATAGAAGACATGCAAGAGTTTAATTACTTGTGCAAAGCGATAGTAGTATCAAGAAAATTGTACCTATGTTTATGTGTTTGTTAGTATACTTATATGGCCATGGTTGGTCCTAAAATATGCGAGATTTTACCATGAAGGAAGCTAATATATCCATATGGAAAATCTCGTGGCATATTCACTTTAAAACCTTATTGGCTCATACAGCCATTTATAATCGTAAGTTTATTGTGACAATGATTATTATTACAAGAGAAAATAATAGTCAAATAATCTTTAAAATATTCACCATTTTAAGGCTCTAAACCGTTGTGCGGAGAGCGGGAAACCAGCTAAGTTTGTATATACATACTTGTATTAACCTTCAAAGAAGGTTCATTTTAAAAAATCGCCCTTTTCTCTAGCCAAAACATTTATCTTCAAACAGTTTTAGAATATACATTAGAAAAGGAAATGTTGTGTGTTGTGATTCCACCAATATAATTGGAAAAAATGCCTGGCTTATTTCTTGATTTTTTCTCATCTTGCCTTTTTAAACGTCTTCTCCGTTGTTAGTAGTGTTTATAACCGGTGAGCCATTGTGCTGTAGTTTAATTGTTTGACTCAACTCATAAGGTTCACTCCGCCAGGAGTTACAACAGAGGCTACTTGTTCACTACCCCGAGCATATAAAGAGCATTGGTCAGAGTAATAAGAGCATTACATCCCCGAACGCCCATAAACATAAGTCTACAGCCAATGAAATTCATACTCGTGATGCTTTGCGTGACAATGAGTCTAATTCAGATACAGTGGTGTTTCATCTTTTGTGATCCGTTGGCGGGTAACAAAGGACAAATAATAAGGACTAATAAGGACAAATTTTGATTTTATAATATTTTATAAATACCATTCCATCACCAAGCAACCATCACTAATGACTAATGGCAAGTGACTAGTATTTCAACCCGGAATTAAACAAAAATCACTTTTTGGTTTAGGTAAGATTAAAATGAAGTTCAGTATAAAGAGTTTCACAAATAGAGTTGCTCTTCTTCCCTGATTAAAAATCGACGATTAATTAAATGATCAGTGAACATAACTATACGGTATCAGTTGCATTAGGCAATTACAGTAGTTAAGGCCTCATGGTTTTACATCAATAGTATCGTTAATGTTTGGAATTACGATGCGCCCTGAGTAGGGTGCTATGGCCGGTTCTGGACCACCTTAGCAAACTGAGGAGCCGAGGAGCCCCCCCCCCCCGATGACCTTGACCTTGACCCCAAGGTCACCCCCGAGGGCACTCCCGAGGGCAACCCCCCCCCTCCCCCGTCACGTGACCTGGCGGAAACCTAACATAGGCTGGCGAGCACAGGCGTGTGAGGAGGAATGAGGACCTCCCCCCCCCCCGTCACGTGAGTAGTGGGGGTTTGCGGGTGCTGGCTCACTTGATTTATGGCTTCCGGTCACGTGACCGGAAGCGCTGAGTGATAAAATACGTTATCTGAGGCTGAGCCAGTGACGTAGGCGGTTTTGTGACGAAATGAGTTAAAGTTCAAAGTTCAAGGTTACGGGGAGGTAATTTTAAAAAAGTACTACCTCGCACGCGTAAAATCCGATTGTGATTCGATAGTTTTAATTCGATAAAATATCGAATGAAAATTATCGAATGAAGCAATCGAATGATACGAGTGCGAGGTAGAACAATTACAAATATTACTTTATTTTATTTACAATAATTCATATTACAAATATTACTTTATTTACAATAATTCATGTTTACAATAGTTCCCCGTTGTTGGTTGTCATCGATGTTGTTGATCCGGACGAGTTGCGGCCATCACTTTGTTTTCTGAAGAAAGACGGTAGATACTTCGATCCCTGCGCAGAGTCCATGTTGTGTTTTTGACACCTATCTGTTCTGTTAGGTGTTTGCATTTCATTGCTGTCAGGAGGAAATAATACGTGACGGCAATGAAATAGAAACATCTATCAGACCTTGAGTGAAATGATATTGTTATTTTGTGAAGAGCGTCTCGGAGAGCTCGATGTTCACCGGTCGAGAGCCGGATGTGTACTGACTATTCGCTAGCTAGCGTTCTGGTATCAAACAAAATGGTGGGGGTAAAAGTGTAGTAGAACGAAGCAGATGGTTGGTGGCAGGTGGCAGGCGGCAGGTGGCAAGTGTGCGGCAGATGGTAGTCCCCCCCCCCCACTACACCAGTCCCCCACTACACCAGTCTCCCCACCGAGTTTTACATCGCACAATAACTAGTTTACATGTGTTAGTTAGGGTTTAGCTCTTAGACTGTCAAGACCTTAGCTCCGTAACTAAAAACTTCAATAATGTTTGCGCTTCAACGCTGTATAAGTATAACAGCTACTATGATCTAAACCGGTGCATGTATTCATATGGTTCTTTTTGCGAAGCAAACAACTAGCTAAAAGTGTTTCAACCTCGATTATTCTTCGACGAAACCGCTCATTGTCCACTAAAAGTGTAGACCTTCTGTCTTCATTGTCAGGGAAGTAGAAAGTAGTGTCAAGGGGACTACTGAAGGTCACCTTCCTCATGTTCCTGTAAAACTGCGACATTTTTCAGACTCTCTAGGTAGATGTTCATCCGTCAAGAGCTGGAAGAATAATGATGGAGCGTTATCATGTATGATAGGCACCTAACCCCCACCACAACGTTACCTTGTCCTTCAAACCATCGTTTTTACGCTACAGATGCTATACTGTTGGTTAGATTTAAATTTAAATTGCACCTTCTTGTTTGTCTTGGCAAGCCGCGTAATTGAAGTATCCACATGTTATACTTTGAACCAAAAACAAAGAAGTTATTTAGGTTTGTCCTTGAAAATAGGTGTTTTTTCGCTGTTGCTGCTATACCCGTTGTCGGATCTGGATTCTGTTTGCACCAACTTGTTCGTCTGATCAATCCGCGTAATTTGAGTACCCTCTTAATATACTTTAAACCGTAAATAAAGAAGTTATTTAGGTTTATCCTTGAAAATAGTAGTTTTTTCGCTGTTGCTTCTATACCCTTTGTCGGATCTGAATTCTGTTTGCACCAACTTGTTCGTCCAATCAATCCGCGTAATTTGAGTACCCACATGACATACTTTGCACAAACTTTATACCCCCCCCCCCTTGGGTCATGGTCATGGTCAAGGTCAAGGACCTTGGGACTTCGAAATTTTTACAAAGTGGGCTGCACACAAACATAAGACTAACAGTCTCCTGCCTATATACAGACCAAGTCCCTAACTTGAAATGCTTAGGGTGGTCCTGAAAAGGACCGTTTTTGATGCCATGAAGAGGAGTCCTGAAGGAGTTGCGGTTAGTCGAGGTGGAGGAAATGGACAAGGGCTGTGACAATTTATTTAATTAACCAATGCGCCTTGCCCTCTTGTCTGACGAAAAACAGTTCCTTTTTGGATGGGATTCTAGGCGGTTGCGGCAGGGAATGAGGCAGTTGGACCTTGAAGTGAAAATCTTCATGTTGTAAAATATAGCTGTTTCCGCTGAGCCTTGCCACAAACTTGTATTTGATATTTGTTTTTAGTTTTCTAAATTTAAGTGATTTGAAGTTTAGAGGAGTGACTAATTCTTCTTCCTTCAACACCCTCGTCCGCTCCATCACCTCATCCACGGTGAGAGGTGGAGTTGAAGGTCGAGGCTGACTTGTAGTCGAAGTCGAAGGTCGATGCTCAGATGACGGATGTTGGTTGAAGTAGAGCGGATGGTTCTTAAAATTTCTTCTTATTGTGGCCTTGAAAGAAGTTGGTCTCTTAAAACCAACCAGGGATTCCTTCAGACGTCGCAGTTTCTCAAGGTTCACAGGGGAAGTCATCGTAGCGCTGCTGATCGGCACGTAGTTTTAGTTCGAGAGACAAAGCTGGAATGAGTCCTAATGTCTTGACTTTTGAAGGGTCAGACGGTTTATCTCGTTGATTAGGTTTTTGGCGGCTTGCCAAAGTGTAACCTTGACACTTCCATATACGGGTAGAAAGCTAAGAACCGGTTCCCCTTCCCTTCATGTCCCCCCCCCCCATTTGGGTCATGTCCCCCCCCCCATTTGGGTCATGTCCCCCCCCCATTTGGGTCATGTCCCCCCCCCAAATTTGGGTCATGCCCCCCCCCCATTTGGGTCATGTCTCCCCCCCATTTGGGTCATCTCCCCCCCCCCCTGACGTCACGGGGCGGAGTCACCTCCCACCACTGACCGCCGCCTTTATAAGCGGGAGCAGTCCGCAGTCTCTTCGCAGTAGGCTGCCGCCCGTTCGTGATCTACGTCCGTCCGGGTTGCATTCTGCTGCAGCGTAGGTCTTTTAAGTGTGCGTTGGGCCCGACGCGCAATTAAGAGATCCGCGCCTTTGCATGTGCATGGTAGTTTGTTAAGCATGGTAGTTTGTTTGTTAGATTATTGCTTGTAGATTGCTGCTAATTAATGTAGTTAGTTTAATGAATGTTGGTGTTGGTTTTAAGTGTTTTATTTAATGATGAAATATGTACCTTTCTTACAAATCCTTATCCCTGGGTAAAGTCTTTATATCCGTGGGGTTTGTTATCAAAGTAATTTAAATGCCGGTCTTTGTAAATATTTAATGATGAAATATGTACCTTTCTTACAGATCCTTATCCTTGGGTAAAGTCTTTATATCCGTGGGGTTTGTTATCAAAGTAATTTAAATGCCGGTCTTTGTAAATATTTAATGATGAAATATGTACCTTTCTTACAGATCCTTATCCTTGGGTAAAGTCTTTATATCCGTGGGGTTTGTTATCAAAGTAATTTAAATGCCGGTCTTTGTAAACTACCTTGGTCAAAACATTGGTTCGCAGTAGCCTGACGCCCGTTCGTTGATCTACGTCCGTCCGGGTTTCAGTGTTGCTGTTGTGACCTTGTTAAACTGACCGCAGTATCCTGACGCCCGTTCGTGATCTACGTCCGTCCGGGTTTCAGTGATACTGATTGTTCTTTGTAAAATTAACGTTAACTCTAACTGACCAGTTTGTTTCAAAGTAATGTAATTTGTTTCTCATCCCTTTCCTAACCCCCTGACAATAAGTTTCGGCCCTGAAAACCGGACTTGTCAATACGGCCATGTAAACCGGTTGACATTACCTTTCTTAGCCTGAGAAACTGTTGTGATTTTCCTTTTTTTTTTTTGGGGGGTTTTTTTCTTTATTTTTTGTTATTAAAATCATTGCTTGTAATTCCCTGTCCCCTAATACAGAGCGGGGAATAGAGCACCAATTTGTGCTCTACCGGACTTGTCAATACGGCCATGTAAACCGGTTGACATTACCTTTCTTAGCCTGAGAAACTGTTGTGATTTTCCTTTTTTTTTGGGGGGTTTTTTTTTCTTTATTTTTTGTTATTAAAATCATTGCTTGTAATTCCCTGTCCCCTAATACAGAGCGGGGAATAGAGCACCAATTTGTGCTCTATTCCCCGCTTTGGCAACAAGTTCAGATGACCTTGACCCACTGACAGGACTTATAAAACCTCTGTCTGGTTACATATAGGAAAATTAATATTTTAAACCATAGCCTATCCCCCTTCCCCTTTCCCCTTTCCCCTTCCACTTATATTGGGTATAAAAGAGGCTTCCCATTACTGGTAAGATCATTCTGCTGCTTGTGCTTGCTCAACTCAGAACTATGGAGTCACACCCGATATCACTACCGACTTCTGCATCACCCTCTACTTCTACATCACCCTCGACTTCTGCATCACCCTCGACTTCTGCATCACCCTCGACTTCTGCATCACCCTTGACTTCGGCTGCTGGTTCAATTCTTCGTCAGGCTCTTTTAATGTCTCTTATCATCCCTGAGAAGACAACTTCACCACCCATTATGGATCGACCAACTTCTCCTTCACCATCATCCTCGAGATCAAGGTTTTCGTCGAGCTCCTCCTCCTCATCATCTACCTCGAGATCAAGGTCTTCTTCGAGCTCCTCATCATCCACCTCAAGATCAAGCTCCACCTCGAGATCAAGCTCTAAAATATCTACAAAACCCCCAATTGAAATTTCACCTTCCACTAGTTCAACCAGACCTTCAGTAATTTGCACAAATATTCAATCTCCTTCAGAGAAATTTAATCAATTAAAGTCATTGCATAGAAGGTGCATACGTCCTGCACAACTATGTAATTATATCTTCAAAAAAGGTGCAAAGAAAGGCGAACGCTGTGCAAAACAGTGTACTTTAAATGAAGAACTGTGCAATCTTCATTTAAAAAATACCGCTTCTCCTTCTTCACCACATCCAACAGTGAAACCGGCTAAGACTCGGATTAATAGGCTAGCTAAAAACAAACAATACGTCTTTGTAAAAATAATGGGATTCCTGAAGGTCATGTTAAAATGTGAAGACCGCCTTTACATTTTAAGATTACCTAAAGGCATGCGTCATCCCAAAAACCCTACAAAAAAGCACTATCTAATCCGAGCCGATTCAGGAACCACTGTGTGGAATAAATTGTAAAAAAAAAAAAAAAAAAAAAACATTCTTTCCAAATTAAATAAAGTTTTTCCAAATTAAAAAAAAAAAAAGTGTGGACAACCTATTTACAAATTGTAGCATATGCTGCAAAGTGTAAATAGGTTGTCCACACTTTTTTTTACAATGTTACAACGACCTTGACCTAGATAACGGACTTAGATATTTTACACTAAGACAAAGATAAACGTAAAAGGAAAAAGGAGAAATATTATACTAAAGATATTATTCAACAGTGAAGAAGGGAGGGGGTAAGCGGGTATTTAAGCAAGCGATTCGGAATATAATTATTAGTTGTATCATCATGAGCGTCAACAGCAACACATGGGGAAAGGAAATTAGCGAAGAGGAGTTGTACGCGATTGCTGAGGCTGCTGAAATTACCGAGGTTTCTAAGATTGATAAGGTTGCGGAGAATGATGCCCAGTCACAACCGCAACAAACTACATCATCGATGCGGTCTACAACGCAGCAACCAAGACCCTATCATGTTATCCTGGAGGAGTATAATGAGGCAATGAGGTACGCCTTTACAAAGTGGTGTGGACAACCGCGTTCTCCTGAACAATGGGAGGAGCACGATGCAGACTTTCGCCTGGTTGCAGACTTAGAACTTGAGCTTCAAAGAGCAAAGGCTGCTCAATAGTGTGAAGATTTATTGTTTACTTTAAGAAATACAGAGCGGGGAATAGATCAGTTTGAGGTCCAAGTGAGAACCACTTACTGCTCTATTCCCCGTTTTGGCAATTTGTTCAGATGACCTTGGGACTTAGAAAATTTTGTTTGGTAAAAAAAAAAAAAAAAATATATTGAAATATATATTTCTTACAAAAACATCCCCTCCCTAAAACTTGCACTCCCACCACTTCCATTGGGTATAAAAGAGACACCTTATCGATGGTAAAATTAGTCTGCTGCTTGTATTCGCCCACCTCAGACACCATGGAGCACATCAGAAAACCAACTTCTGACGCCTCTTCTTGTACTGTTTCATCTTCTGCTGCCCCATCGATACTTGTCCAGGCTATGATTCTATCCAACATTTTTCCAGAGACTAGTAATACTTCGCCAAACTTAAACTCGAGATCTCTCAAAACCGAGAGAAACAATGCTAGTTCTCGAAAAATGAGAACAAGGATCGCTGATTGTTATAAAGTATTAAGACGCATATTACCATCTTCCAATCCGTATGATTCTAAATTAACCACTATACAAAAGTCAATAAAATACATTTCAAACCTTCAGTCGCAGCTTCAAGAACCGTCCTTAATTCACAAAGAAGATTTACACAACCCTCCACCTTTTAAAGCTGTTTTTCTTAAAGAGGATGAGTTAGCGGACCAACATTTCTTCGCTGAAGAACCTTCAGCTTACAAACAAATCTTCCTCATGGATGAAGATCAGGACGAGTAACTATCTTAAAAAAACTAAAGTCCTTTGAAATACAAAGTGGGGAATAGATCAGTTTGAGGTCAAAGTGAGAACCTCTTATTGCTCTATTCCCCGTTTTGGCAACTGGTGTAAATGACCTTGGGACTTAGAAAATATTCGTTTGATAAAAAATAATGAAAGATCTTCTTATTTCTCACAACAACAATATCTTTTCCTAACCCCCACCACTACCTAAACTAAGTATAAAGGAGGTTCTCCATCGCTGGTAAAAATTAGTACTCTGCTGAAAATGAATGCATCCACTACTTCTATCTCTGCAGCAACTATAATAGTTAGCAGACGGGTCGAAAACATTGATCAGTTGCTTGCTGTAAGGAGATTACTGCTACGGTATCTTGATATAGAGGTTAGTTGTCAATTGTGCATGTGGAGACCAACAGGTGAAGTTTATAGTAGTGAAAATGAAGCATTTGAAATAAACTACAGTAGAAAGTTATATAAAATCTTTGGTAATATGGTAAGGTTAGTCAATAATGGATGGAACATTAATATAACATTTTATATTGTTCCAAACCTGTAATTAAAGCAAAAAACAAAAAAAACGATGGGTATATAAGCCCGATGTTACAGAGACAATTATCACTTTGGTTCTGAATTGCGTCAAGAGAGCACCTACCATGGTATACCTCCACTATATTGACTCTACTGCTAAAGCGGATACTTTTATCCAGCGTGTTTACCAACTGTTAACGGAGTACCATCATGTTCAGGTCAAAGGATTGGGTATTCGTGGAACAGAAGAAGTAAAAATAGATGTAAAACCAATCCCTTTGAAGAAAAAAATTGACCAATTATTACAAGAAGGCTACACACTGTGCCTTTATTACACAACCTCATAAACTAAATAAAACGCCAAAGGGGGGGGGAATACAGAACGGGGAATAGATCAGTTTGAGGTTTGAATAAGAATCTCTTACTGCTCTATTCCCCGTTCTGGTAATAGGATAAGGTGACCTTGACCCACTTACAGGACTTAATCATTTGTGTTACAATAATACCTCTTCCCTATCACTTTTCCCTACCACTTGCACTTTCAACACTTACCCCCACCACCACCGAAATCAGGTATAAAAGGTGGTTTCGTATTAGTAGTAAATCAGTCTGCTACTTGGAATCATGTCGCCCAGAGATAACATTTTCCCTTCTAAGAAGACTATACTAGAATTGATTAAAAATATTCCATTAAATTTAAACGAAGATGAAGACGAAGACGATTCAGAGATGGAAGGTGAACTATTTAGTGAAGGTGAACTATTTAGTGATCTTGAACTACTGAGTGAGTTTGCTAGCAGTGAACCATATCTTGGAGAGATGGAGCTGTTGACTGACGACGACGATGTCGATAATAATGAACCGGAATTTTATCATCAGTTGCTTTGCTTGGAGGAAATGGACCTTGTTGATAGTGAAACCCCTCCAAGCAGTATTAATATCGATGATGTAGTTCTAGATCCAGTCACAGGGAACTTTTGTGTTCGTCGTCGCTTATTTAGTGATACGAGCTCATCATCATCATTATCATCGGAAGAATCTGAATAAGTTTTTGTTGTCTTCAAATAGTTTACTTTAAATACAAAGCGGGGAATAGATCAGTTTGTGGTTATAGTGAGAATCACTTACTGCTCTATTCCCCGTTTTGATAATATCGTTGTATAACCTTGACCCATTTACATGATTAAAAAAGTGGGGTAACTTATACATTTAATGGTGGGGGTACGTCTATTTAAAGACGATGCAACAGTGTATATTTATCATATAGGCATGATGAACCCACCAGGAAACTCCGTTTGCTACAGCTTTCCCCATGATGATGTGATAAAACTTACATCAATAACAAAACGGTTTGAACTCGAAAGGCGACTCATAAAAGTCGACGTAATTCCACAAGATCTTCGTTCGGCAATGTTGACTATTGAATATGTTAAAGATGAATCTACAACTGAAGATCCCTATTGTTTTATGAAATTTTTAGTTGATCAAGATGCAATGTGTACAATCCAACTTCGCATCCGAGTTTAAAATTTATCAAATGTTTTTGTTGGAGAAAATTGTCTTAGTTAAATACAGAGCGGGGAATAGATCAGTTTATGGTTTAAAATGAAATCATTTACTGCTCTATTCCCCGTTTTGGCAAATATGCTCAATGTCCTTGACCCAAATACAGAATTTTGTAGCCTCCAGCTACAAACTTAAACTTAACCTAAAACGTACCCCCACCACTTTTTCTAGGGTATAAATAGAGGTGCATTTGCAGTGTTTTTTCATTATTGCGTTGACCCTTGTGAAGAGCACGCCTACATTATGAATCGCTGCGA
The DNA here is from genome assembly GCA_963675035.1 of Allygus modestus. Taxonomy (NCBI): domain Eukaryota; kingdom Metazoa; phylum Arthropoda; class Insecta; order Hemiptera; family Cicadellidae; genus Allygus; species Allygus modestus. The sequence goes on from OY776116.1 coordinate 22,711,896, forward strand.
TATTTGTAAAGCTTCTTTCAGAGATGAATGGCTTTTAACCATTAATAAAGAATTGAAACATAACACCAATACAAATACTGAAGAACCAAATGAAGAAGAATTAGATTCAATCAACCAACAATTAGCAAAACATCAAGAAGAACAAAATGAAGAAAAACACAACGAGGAAAAAGAAGAAAATGAAGAAAAAGAAGTTTCAAGACCAAGTGTCATTCATTATGCGCCTGGACCATCAGTAAATGTGGAACTACACGCCCGAGCACTTCCGGGTAATGTTGTAACCCACTTTAAAATTGACAATACAAAATTGAAACTTGAAGAATTTTTAAACAACGCAAAAGGATTGGTTAGCAAAACTCTGAAAAATGAATTAAAAAGATTAAATTTTATTAAATTTGGACTATTACTGGATGCTTTATTTACAAACATTCAAAATGAAACCTCACCGAGAGGTTTCTTAACAAAAAACCGAACTATTATGTTTTCCTCAGATATTGATTCAATCGTATCTGAATGTTTCGAAGAGCTAATGACAAAAATACAAGAACACGAAGGAAGAGGATCTGGATGGAGTTTGTTAAGCATCACAGGGCTAGACTTAAGAGTACACAAACACGGTTATGGAATTCGTGGCAGTAGCTATATCCCTTTACCAAAAAAGATTAGTGATACCAAATCCTGCATCAATGTGCAAAATCAAGATACTGAATGTTTTAAATATGCTATGTTGGTCAAATATGTAACAGACAATCCGATAAGACCAAGTCACAAATATGAAGAAGTACAACATAGATATAATTTTCAAAGGATGACTTACCCTGTTGCTATAACAGACGTTTTGAAATTTGAAAAACAAAATCCTTCAGCTTCTGTCAACCTATTCGGATTGGATTCGTCAAACAATGTGTACCCCTTGCGTATAACACCAAATGAGCGCAGAGATCATACCGATTTGTTATTAATTACTAAAGGTGATATTTCACACTTTGTGTATATCAAAAAATTTGAAAGTCTTGTTTCTAATCAATTATCTAAGCATAAAAGAAAGATGACAATTTGCAAAAGATGTTTTTGTCACGTGAACAAAGAACTAAGAAGGGGAGGGTCAGATTGGCTAGTAGAACACCAACGGCTATGTAATGGAAACTATGAAGTAAGAATTAAATTGCCGCATCCTAGCAGAGCACAGATAAAATTTGATAAAGTAATACAACAATATCGTTTACCTGTTGTTGTGTATGCTGATTTTGAGGCGTCTTTACTTCCGCTCGAACATCAAGAAGAAAACGTAACAAGAAGAAGCAAATACCAGCAGCACACACCAAACAGCTACTGTTTGATGATAAAATCAACACTGTCTGAAGAACATTTGCGAAGATATGAATTAACCACAACACCGAAGATATATCGCGGTGAAGAAGCAGCTCGAAACTTCGTCGATGACTTATATACCATAGCTGCGAAAGTTGAAGAAATGTACAGAAATGTGGTACCGATGATTCCTATGAATGAAAATGAAATTCAACGACACGACTCAGCAACAACATGTTATTTGTGTATTAACACTTTTACACTGACCAACAGTAAAGTGCGAGACCATGACCATCTAACAGGAGCTTACAGAGGTGCAGCCTGTAACTCTTGCAATCTAAACTACAAACTTCCAAACTTTATCCCCGTTGTTTTACATAATCTTAGTGGATACGACTCCCACTTTATAATCCCAGAATTGGGCAGAGATAATGGAGAAATAGATGTATTGGCAACAACCATGGAAAAATTTATAAGCTTCTCTAAAAAAGTTGGTAAAATAAAACTAAGATTTGTTGATTCATTCAGATTTATGCCTTTTAGCCTTGCAAAATTAACTAAAAATTTAAGAAGACAAGATTTGATTGAAACAAGCAAAATTGTGCCTAATGATAAAATGGATTTAGCTCTTCGAAAAGGAGTCTTCCCCTATGATTACATTGACGGACTGCATAGATTTGATGAAACATCACTTCCTACACCAGATAAATTCAAAAACAAACTTAATGATGAAGAAATAAAACCTGAAGATTATCAACATGCACTTCGAGTATGGAACGAGATGAATATGGAGACCTTAGGGGATTACTCAGACTTTTATGTCAAACTAGATGTGACCCTTCTTTGTGATGTGATTGAAGAATTTCGAAACACCTGTTTTGTCGCATATGGATTGGACCCTTTACATTCGTATACTTCTCCAGGATTAGCTTGGCAAGCCATGTTAAAAGAAACAAAATGCAAACTCCAACTTTTAACAGATATTGACATGGTTTTAATGATTGAAGCAGGTGTAAGAGGTGGATTGGTTCAAAGTGTTACCAGGCATGTTAAAGCCAACAACAAATACCTTCCTAATTACGACGAAACTAAACCAACAACCTATTTGGGATATTTCGATGCAAACAACTTATACGGATGGGCTATGTCAAACCCACTTCCATATGATAATTTCAAATGGATTAACCCCGACTCTATTGACGATATTTCACAAATTCCAAGACATGGTGACACTGGATATATTTTAGATTGCGATTTTGAATACCCGGAGCATTTACACGATCTCCATTACGACCTCCCACTCCTCGCTAAAACAGAAGTTTCTCCAACTGGAAAACACCCTAAATTAATGATGACTCTAAATAATAAACAACGCTACGTGGCTCACTTTTGGGTAGTCCAACAAGCCATCGAATTAGGACTACGTATTACAAAAATTAATAGAGTTTTGGAATTTTCTCAGTCATGTTGGTTAAAACCTTACATTGATTCAAACACCACCAGAAGAGCAGCCGCTACATCAGAATTTCAAAAAGACTTTTTTAAATTAATGAATAATGCGATATTTGGAAAAACATTGGAAAACAAAAGAAGACACAAAAATGTTAAACTTGTTTCTGACGCAAAAAAGCTACAGAAACTCGTACAGCAGCCAAACTTTGGATCATCTATAATTATTAATGAAAGACTTGTAGCAGTGTCTATGAAGAAGACGAGTGTGAAGATGGATCGTCCTTTATATATAGGCATGTCAATCTTGGACATCTCAAAAACACACATGTACGATTTTCATTATAACAAAATGGTTGCCTTCTATGGAAGAGAGAACATCGGCATTAGCTACATGGATACAGACGCTTTTGTGTATTGGATTATTACAAATGATATGTATCAAGATCTTCGTACATTTGTTCACAAAAATGAATTCGATTTTTCTGACTACCCAAAAACCCATCCTAACTACGATCAAGAGAAAAACAAAAAAGTACTGGGCAAATTTAAAGATGAAGCAAATGGAGTTCTACTTGAAGAGATTGTTGCACTTATGTCAAAACTGTATTCTTTGAAACTATATGATGAAAAAGAAGACGAGAAGAATAGCTATATTAAAAAAGCTAAAGGTGTAAAGAAATTATATTTAGAAAAGAAAGTTATTTTTGATCAATACAAGCAATGTTTATTTGAAGATAAAGTCATTACAGCTAAATTCAATACAATTAGAAGTTTTAACCATCAGATATACAGCCTAACAGAAGTTAAAAAAGCACTTTCTTCCAATGACGATAAACGACACATTCTTCCAGACAACATCCACACTTTACCATTCGGCCACTACTCCCTCAACCCTATTGACGAGTAACCTTTTCATCGTCCTAGATCCTTTATCCTTTTCCTTTCCGTAAAAAAGGGGAAACACAGCAATGTTAAGCTGTGTTTCCCCTTTTTTACACAAGGTTTGAATGACCTTGAACTATATGTGTGTATATATATATATATATATATATATATATATATATATATATATATATATATATATATATAAGGAGATTTATACCAAAGAATATTTAATACCATATCAGCTGCCTTCGTGAAACCATCATGTCAGACCTGAAGGAGAAGATTATTAATGAACTACACAAACCTGCAAGAATAAAGTTTCCAAGAAGAAATACTGTTATAAAAGGGATAAATGATCTATATCAAGCGGATTTAATTGAAATGCGACCGCATAGCAGAATAAACAAAGGATTTAAATATATACTCACTATTATTAATTGTTTTACAAAAGTTGCAGACGCTTTACCTCTAAAGGACAAGACTGGTAAAAGCGTAACAGAAGCCATGGAAATAGCCATAAAAAGAGATAAAAACAAAATTAAACATTTACAAACTGATGATGGAACAGAATACTTTAATACAAACTTTGCACAGTTAATGAATAAATATAAAATAAATCATTATTCTACAAATTCAGAGAAAAAAGCAGCTATTGTAGAAAGATTCAATAGAACCTTAAAAGGAGCACTATATAAACAATTTTCAAAAAGAGGTTCTTACGTATGGTATGATGTTTTACCACAATTAATAAATGAATATAATAACAGGTTTCATAGAACTATTGGTATGAAACCTAACAAAGTAAATAGAAGAAATGCAAAAGATGTATTAAAACGCATAAAGAAAAATACAAAGCCAAAAGTAGAAAAAATGCAGCCAAGAAAATTTAATGTAAGTGATAAAGTACGGATTAGTAAATATAAGGGAGTGTTTACCAAGAAATACCTTCCCAATTGGACGAATGAAGTTTTTACAGTGTATAAAGTGCAACCGACTGTACCTGAAACGTATATCTTAAAAGATAACAAAGGAGATTTGTTGCAAGGTGCATTTTATGGACATGAAATGTTAAAGTCAACAGTAGGTGATGTATATCTTGTTGAAAAAGTGTTACAAAGAAAAAAGGACGCAGTTAAAGTGCGGTGGTTAGGGTTTAACAAAACTGAGGATTCATGGATACCTATAAAAGATTTGATTTAATGCAAGCAACTCATTTCATCGTTAACCTTTGAGCAGGATGGAGATTATTCACCATAAAGATCGATTCAATATTAATAACATAGATGATTTAACTGTGGATAACGTTAAAATCAACAATGGTAAACACGGTAGTTTACTTCCAAACACTGTTCGATGTATAGTAAGTGGACCCTCAAACTGTGGAAAAACCAATGTTGTCTTTAATTTGATCACTAATCCGCAGGGATTAAGGTTTAATAACCTATATATTTTTTCAAAGTCCCTACAACAACCAAAGTATCAATTGCTAGATAAAATCCTATCTGATGTGCCCGATGTTAATTTTTACAAATTTAACGCTAGTGATAGCATTATACAACCAAACGAAGCGATACCGTATTCTGTATTTATATTTGACGATGTATCTTGTGAAAATCAGGATACTATTAGAAACTACTTTGCCATGGGAAGACATAATAACATCGATAGCATATATATAGGACAAACTTATAGCAAAATCCCGAAACAACTTATCAGAGATAATGCAAATGTTTTAATTGTATTTAAACAAGATGATACTAACCTAAAACATATATATAACGATCATGTGAATGCTGATATGGCATTTGAAAAGTTTAAAGAGCTTTGCGGAAAAGCATGGGCGGAAAAGTATGGATTTCTGGTTATTATGAAAGATCAAGCTATAAAAGACGGCCGTTATAGAATAGGTTTTGATAAATTTGTTTTACTACACTGATTAGCAGTATTACTATACAAGTCGTCAAGGTGTGAAGATGGTTAACCAGGAAAAGCTACTAAAAGAAATAAAATCACTTAGTGATTCTATTAGACAAAAAAACCGAGCTTTAAAATCAGGTATAAATGAAAGAGAGCAATTTTTAGAAACGACATTCAAACCTGTTACTGAACCTTTAAAGCGATTAGCACAAAATATGGAAAAACCTTCAATTCGCTTCGAAGGAAACAAAATGCTACCAATTTCCAAATATGAAGAAGAATTTCAGAATGATGAAAGTTTTGACCAGTTACAAACATCTGAAGAAAGCGACGAGTATGAAGAAAGTGGAGATATAGGAGATTTAAGGGAAAAGAACATTGCAGGAGATACAAGTACAGAAGATACAAGTGCGGAAGATACAAGAGCAGAAGAAGAGGATATCAACCCATCCAACTTAAGCAAATTAGGCACAGATATTATGTTTAAAGGAACACTTGGAAGAAAATATACATTAAAAATGTTACATGGCACACATGCTAATCGAAATTATCATACATATGGAGCTAGAATAGAGGATAAAGGATTAATGATTGGAGATAGAAAGTTAGATATAAACGAAAATGATGATATAGTTATTGGTGATAAGAAATATAAAGGTACAACAGGTTTGTTTGAACTCATCTTTAAAAATAATCCTGGTAAATATACTAAAAAGGATTTACAATTGTTTAAAAATATACTAGAGTATACAAATGCACATAGAAAAAAATATTCCAAAGAAAAACCTATTCATAGAAACAGGTCAATAAAATACACAAACATTATATCTAGTCTTTTCCCCTCGAAATCAAATAAAGCTTCAATTAAAAGAAGAGCTTTATCTTCTGCTGAATTAAATGTTTTGCATAAAAAAAGAAAAACAACTGATCCTACTACATCTGGAAGGGGATTATTAAAAAATTTGTATAAAACCAATATAATATATTACAACGATATAAATAAGTTAGTTGATCGAATGAGGTTATTACATGAAGCTATGGAAGCCGGGCACACTGGTTTAGAAAACGAATGGGTAGCTTTGGTTGATGAACTGCGAAAACGAGAAATAATTGTTCAGTAGACGTATATATATATATATATATATATATATATATATATATCTATATATAGTAAGAACCTAAACGATAGCGATTCAGTTACATCATGAGTGTGGACAAGTTCGGACGGTATTCCGAGTTTGGAGTAAAATCTGGATATAGTGAAAAAAGAGCTGGGTTTCCATTAACACCTGATGGTAATTATAATTTTGAAGGAAAAGTAATTCAAAATGTTGGTGATCCGCTTTTGTCTTCTGATGCGGTTACGGTACAATACATGGATAAAAGAACCCCAACTGTACACGAAGATCATTGGGGGTTTTCCGGTAAAAGGTTAAGTAATATACAACATCCCGTTTATGATGGCGAAGCAGTAAATTTAGCTACTCTAAAATTGTTAACGATTTACCAAAGGAATGAAACTGACACAAGCTATGATGTAAAAAAATTAAAATTATCAAATGTAGGTGATTGTGAGCAGGATGGAGACGCTGTAAATAAGAAAATGTTTGATATTGTACACAAGAAATGGACTACGGAATATGAAAAACATTTGGAAAGGTTTGGTGCAGCTCTATTTCATTATATCCATCGGGCTTCAGGAAGAGCTGCAGCTTCAGATGTTGACAGCTACAATTATTTAGACTGGAAAAATATACACAATCCAGAGAAACCTAATCAACGAGATAAACCGTCTGAGCCTTCTAAAGTCAAGACATTAGGAAAGGATGATAAAGTGAATGTGATTAATGAACCAACAGAAAACAATGAAGATTACATAAGAGAAAAAAGAATTTAAAATACCCATTATAAGGGACAAAGCATCAGTCATATTCGAGAGATGATACAGAGAGGATGATGGAATCCAATATTACTGCGTGGAGTTTAATATCTCAAGAGCCGAGATTTCCCCAAGGAGTGTTGACAGATGGTTTTGTTCAACGGTTTGATAGATATATGGATTGGGAACAACTTTCCATACACTACCTCTTTACAATGACTATGTTAAGAATTTATTTTCACAGAGTTAACTGGATCCATATTTTACAAAGACAACAGTTTTCAGAAGACTTCCTCGTAGAGATGACATCAAATTTTAATAACTGTTGGGAAGTAATAAGTAAATATCAAAATCTCTCTGAGAATTACATTGACAATTTTAAAGATAAACTAGACTGGGATGTGTTATTCAATTACCAACGATTAAGCGGCAAGTTTCTAAGGGAACATGACAACTATTTAAAGTTTATTCATTTTACCGAAGACAACGATACCATCACCAGCGGAGAAACATCTGGAACATCTTCATTTACACCTTATTTCCATTTTTACTACTTTTATTTAATATGTATACATTTAATTAATAAATCCATTTCTATATAATAAATGGATTTTAAACAGTATATAATACAAGAAACCAAAACTGATATTACATTCATTGTGAAATATTTATAGAGTGCACCTACTGATTGTAGGTTTTGCTATAAATAGTCATGTCGAGGGTTAAACGCATCAGTCATAATCGAGAGAGATTACGGAGAGGAAGGGGAATAGCATCAACAGCATTTTCTCTATTGAGTAAACCGGTTGGAGCTATAGTTAACAAGGCGATTGATTTATTACCTATGGAATTACATTTACCTGGAGGATATCAATATTGTGGTCCTGGAACCAAATTAAAGAAACGACTTGCTAGAGGAGATCCTGGAATAAATAAGCTCGATCAGGCTTGTAAACAGCACGATATAGCGTATTCCAAATTTGGTGATACTAAAAATAGATCAATAGCGGATAAAGCACTTGCTGAGAAAGCTTGGCAAAGAGTAAAATCTAGTGACGCAGGTATTGGTGAAAAAGCAGCGTCTTTAGCAGTAACAGCAGCAATGAAAGCAAAAACTACGTTTGGAGGAGGAAAGAGAAGAAGGCGTGGGAAAAAACCCGCTAAGAAACAAGGAGGTAATATCAGAAGAAAACGTCGATCTACCAGTGGTAAAGCTAAAAAGAAACCAACAATATGGTCAATGATAAAAAAGGGAGGAGGATTATACCTAAGGCCGTATCGTGTGTATTAAATAAGAAAGAGCAATTAATAATTAAAAACAAAGAATTGACCAATGAAGAACTGATTACATATGCTTCTTGTTTGAAAATCCCATTTTTTAGAGGAGTATTTATGAAAGATGAATTACCGGTTAAAATGTGGAAAAATGAGACTGGTATTGTAAATTTGGATAATAGTGAAGGATTAGGCACTCATTGGGTGTGTTACAAGAAACTTGGTAAAACCATTTATTATTTCGACAGTTTTGGAGACCTTCCACCACCGAAAGAACTTCAACAATACTTTCGTGCGGCAGAAAACGTTTTTTACAATCATACAAGAAAACAACCTGATGATACATCCATTTGCGGTCATTTATGTTTAGACTTTTTAGCTAAAAGTGTTAGTCAACTTTAAGATGTCTTCGTATACAGTGTCATTAACCGGTAACTCATGTACTTTGCGCAGTATTCTGTTTCCAGCGCTACGTTTGCAAAAAGGAAGACTATGGGAAGCCGCATTATTGGATTTAACAACATATAACTCTATTCCAAACGTTAGTGAAGGAATTAATAACAAAATACATTATTACAAGACAAAAGATGATAAAGGAAAGTATTCAGCTTTGGAAGAATTCAGTTTACCAACAGGAGCTTATGAAATTGATAATATAAATGAAGTTATACAAAAACATATGGGAAAAGAAAATATAACGATAAAAGGCAATAACAATACAATGAAAGCCGAAATTACGTCTAAGTATTATATTGATTTTAGTCAAGAACATTCAATTGGTAGTTTATTGGGGTTTTCTAAGGAAACAAAAGTTTTAGAACCTAATAAAACTCATTCTGGGAATAAAACTGTGACGATCATCAAAGTTAATAGCATAGACATTACATGTAACATTATACAAGGATCCTACAGAGATGGAGAAAATCGTCATATATTACACACATTCTACCCATCAGTTGCACCAGGTTTCAAGATAGTAGAAAAGCCTCAAAACCTTGTGTACCTACCGTTAAACACCAGTTTCATTTCAGACATCGTGCTGAACATAGTGGATCAAGACGGAAACCTTATTGACTTTAGAGGAGAAGCTATTACTGTAAGAATACATATAAAATCATCCGCTTAGACAATGGGGTTATCATTTAAAAAGAGAGAGCCATCCAGCAAAGAGGTCAGTAGCTCATCAGCTGTAGAAGGATTAACAAGTGACAACATTCGTTTTCTAGAAGAAATTGGATTAAAGGTCATTAACAATGGATATACTGGATATAGCGCAGGGTCCAACATTCGACGAGACCTTATGGGAAAAGGAATATCACACGCACAACCCTTACGCTTCGTCCAAATTAAACAATAACGATGAAATTAGGATTCCTATACAACAACAAGACATTTATACTCTTCCATGCGAAAGTTATTTATATATTGAAGGAAAAGTAACAAAAACTGATGGTACTGCTGGAACCACTGTTCCGTTCATAAATAATCCTATGGCATTTTTGTTTGACGAGATTAGATATGAAATTTCGGGAGTTACAGTCGATTCAACAAAAAAGGTTGGAATTTCCAGTACATTGAAAGGATTAGCGTCTTTAACACCAAATGAGAAGAATCTGTTAGCTGTTGCAGGATGGGTTGCACCAGACAAAAGTACATTCGCTCCTGACTCTTCGGGAAACTTTGATTTCTACGTACCTTTAAGATTACTCCTAGGATTTGCTGAAGACTACAGAAGATTAATAATAAATGTAAAACAAGAACTAGTTTTATTAAGATCATCAAACGATAATGATATTATTAAAGCAGCTGCTGGAACAACTGATGCCAATTTAGACTGGAAATTAACATTAGACAAGATTGTTTGGAGAGTACCACATGTGCGACTAAATGATGAACACAGGATTACATTATTAAGAAAGTTAAAATCAGATCGAGACATTGTAATGCCATTCAGAAGCTGGGAGTTTCATGAATACCCCGTTTTACCTACAACACAACGGCATACATGGACTGTAAAAACTTCTACTCATTTGGAAAAAGCGAGATATGTAATATTTGGATTACAAACGAAGAAGAAAAGTATAATAACTGAAAATGCTGGTGAATTTGACCATTGTAAATTAACAAACTGTAAAGTGTTCCTGAATTCACAATTCTTTCCCTACGACAACTTTCATATTTCTTTTGATAAAAAAAGATACAGTGTTTTATACGACATGTACGCTAGGTTCCAAAATTCATATTACGGCAAAACAAATACACCTCTACTATCTCCCGTACAGTTTGAATCGAAAGCTCCGATTGTTGTAATTGATTGTTCCAAACAAAATGAATCTGTAAAATCGTCTAGTGTTGATATAAAAATAGAAATGGAATTTCAAGAAAACGTACCTGCAAATACATCTGCGTATTGTTTAATTTTGCACGATAAAATTGTTACATACACACCGTTGACCGGTATTGTAAAGACAGTATTGTAAAACGTTGTACCACCACCGGCACCGCCACTGTCGCTAACCTATAAATAGCGGAGCAACAATGCAGGTCTTCAGTTGATCGTCTATCGTCGCATGGGTAACATCTTCTACAAAATGAGTTCTCCATCTGTTGTACAAGGTGATGCAGAGGTAGCACCGTTATTGGAACGTGATAATACTAGTGAAACAGAAATCATCAAGGAAATAACTGCATTTTTAAAGTTTGGTAAAAGAGATAGAGAGGAGGAAATTAATGCAGACCCATCAAAGGTAGTACCAAAGAGGAAGAAGAAAGTTGAAGAGAATATTCCTCCTCACATTTTAACTGAAGTTTTTTTGCGAATCTTTTACCCCATCTCAGCATGCATCAGTAAAAGTGTATCAGTTGGATTGATGAAATCATTGGATTATTCCCCTACAGTAATACTACACCATGGAACAAAAAAGGTTTTATTTTCGCAAAATGCTTGGGAGTCATTTTTGAAACATGTACATTTAATAGAATGTTATTTAACTAACAGTTTGTGTGGAAGGAAAACACATATTCGACTTTTGGATTGTGACAATGAAATCGATATTGTTAAACATCGTGGACAACTACAAGTGCGAATTAGAGACTTGACTCAACATGAAAATAAGATTCTACTGTCACGTGAAGAATTCTACGTTTTAAACTACGCAACAGAACCTATTACAAGGTACATGAGACAGTTGGTATTTGCAAGCGCTATTATTAAAGAATATTTGGTCGATACTTTGGAAAAACAACCTGATAGCACCATCGTGTACGGACCTGTGGATACATCTATTTTTAATAGAATACCTCATGAAGTTTGCATGTGGAGAAAGTTAAAGGATTTTGAACCACTTGTAGAAATCGCTACAGAAGCTACAGAAGAAACAACACAGGAAGAAGAAACGGAGAAACAAGAAGAAGAAGAAAACGAAACACAAGAAGAAGAAGAAGTTAAAAAAGACTAAAGTTTGACTTTGTAAAGAAGAACACACGTGGGGTAGGCCTATTGGGGACGGTGCCCACGTTAAATATACACCAACGCGCCTGCAACTGTACGGCCTGGTATTTAACCTACCGTGGTGTGGAAAACAGTTTAGTTGATCGCTAGGTGCCATGATGAGCGGAGGGGATGAAGAAGTGAGTGTAAAGCCTTGTGTAATAGAATTTCAAGCATTTCGAAATAATGATGATAGGTTTATTATCAAGGAATTAGTAATTTTAGACTTGCTTACATTTGTAGCCTACCCATTCACGTTTGAAGCTCCTTTTTCTTTTAACAAACTTAACACCAAAGCGAAAAGTACAAACAAATGGATAACAAACTACTTTCATCACATACATTGGTATGAAGGATTTATAAGCTACAGTAATCTGCACAGTATTATGTTTAACTTTTGCAAACAATATTCACATATATACACAAGAGGATTAGAAAAAAATAACTGGATACAAAAGTACACGCACGGTGATGTTTTCGATATAACTATCAGTAAGGACTTTAACATTAATCTCGGTAATATTTGTGTCGCTGCAAAAGATCTTAAACACGGTCAAACAAACTGTGCATTGTACAACGCATATCGTTTGGCTGCTTATTTGAAACAAACGCAGGAATGTGGTGGGGGTAGCGGAGAACAGAAATGTGGTGGGGGTAGTGGGGCCTATAAATACGAGGAGGCAGCACCGCTCCAGCACGAGTATTATTCGAGACTCCGAAGAGGCAACACCACAACCACCACTGACGAAGATGACATCACAACAGTTTCTACAAACACTGGTTGATCAATTCAACACTCATTCAAAATCCGACCTTCTGCTAACTAAAAAGTGTTCAGAACTAAAAGAACAAAAACACTACATTATTCATAACATCAAGAAAGTGGAAACCACACATGGAGAAGCAATTCTAGTTTCATTGAGCGAAGGACCTTTCACTCCAGGAGATGAGCCGAAGTTTCAAGTATTTCTTCCAAAACGATTTGTTCAACTGCTACAAAATGAAGATTTGCGAGATATTCAACCGGGGACGTTGTATTTGGTATCACACGGTGTAAGCGGCAACAACTCGACGGAACTCACTCTGCACATCACGCATCCTTGTACATAATGTCTTTGTTTGTATTTTTCTGTTTGTATTTCTAGGCATCAATGTTAGACTTAAGCTTATTGTATTGTAAGATGTTTGTTTAATAAAGAAAATATAAAAAAAAATAAAAACAGCAACACAGCAGTATATTATTTTATATACTGCTGTGTTGCTTTTTTTTAAAATTCAAATGGATGACCTTGAACTTTCATTCAGGGTTAACTTATGAAGAGGTATAAAAGAGAGGGAGCAGTGAAGTTAGTCTCAGTCTTGTCTAACACACGCTGCAGCTAACATGTCGGTGTCACCTATGAAAAATTTATTTTTCGATAACAATTTGAAGACATATTGTTGCGAGTTACAATGTTTTAAAATACCAGGCGATCAAGTTGACGGGAAAGCTTGTCGTAAGTGCAAGTGTTTCAGCTATTGCATATGTAGATGTAAAACGTATCAAATGAACCGACAAGATAAACTACAAGAATTACGCCGAAGGATTGCATTACTGTGGCGGCGAATGTAGTAGCAACCAGATGCCACCTGCCGCCTGCCATCTGCTGTCCGCCATCTTCTCCGCCCCACCACACTTTTACCCCCACCATTTTGTTTGATACCAGAACGCTAGCTAGCGAATAGTCAGTACACCTCCGGCTCTCGACTGGTGAACATCGAGTGCTCTTCACAAACGTAAAACATTGTATTAAAATGTCCATTAAAATTAGGTGTATTCATTATGACTCTATTCATCTGGCGACTTTCCAAGACCTCGAGGTTTTTAATGAAGAGTTAAGACTTCTCATTGCGTCCGGTTACGATTTATCTTTGAAACTTTACGCATCAAAAAACAACATGGACTCTGCGCAGGGATCGAAGTATCTACCGTCTTTCTTCAGAAAACAAAGTGATGGCCGCAACTCGTCCGGATCAACAACATCGATGACAACCAACAACGGGGAACTATTGTAAACATGAATTATTGTAAATAAAGTAATATTTGTAATATGAATTATTGTAAATAAAATAAAGTAATATTTGTAATTGTTCTACCTCGCACTCGTATCATTCGATTGCTTCATTCGATAATTTTCATTCGATATTTTATCGAATTAAAACTATCGAATCACAATCGGATTTTACGCGTGCGAGGTAGTACTTTTTTAAAATTACCTCCCCGTAACCTTGAACTTTGAACTTTAACTCATTTCGTCACAAAACCGCCTACGTCACTGGCTCAGCCTCAGATAACGTATTTTATCACTCAGCGCTTCCGGTCACGTGACCGGAAGCCATAAATCAAGTGAGCCAGCACCCGCGAACCCCCACTACTCACGTGACCCATTAACCTAACTTAAACCTGGCGCCTGGCGTGAGGAGCCTGAGGAGCCCCCCCCCCGGTCACGTGACCCATTAACCTAACTTAAACCTGGCGCCTGGCGTGAGGAGCCTGAGGAGCCCCCCCCCGGTCACGTGACCCATTAACCTAACTTAAACCTGGCGCCTGGCGTGAGGAACCTGAGGAGCCCCCCCCCCCCCCCCGACAGGAGGAGAAAACTTTCGAAAATTAATAACTAGCCTATTTACCCACCGATTCCCACGGGACTTTTTCCAGAGTGTAGACCTATCCCAGAGGAAGCGAATGACGTAAGAACCCCATAGATCCACCATTAAACAAGGCTGCTATTAATTTTTAACCGCGTTTTCCTTATGGGATCTCAGCTGTTTACCTACCGATTTTGACGAAACCTCACCACATGTCGGACGGCAGCCTAAGTAAACCATCCTTTAAAGAAAATTGAAAATCAACCGTTAAACGGGCCCGCTTTTAATTTTTAAAAGCGTTTTCCTTATGGACAAGTGAGGAGCCCCCCCCCCCCGACAGGAGGAAAAAACTTTCGAAAATTAATAACTAGCCTATTTACCCACCGATTCCCACGGGACTTTTTCCAGAGTGTAGACCTATCCCAGAGGAAGCGAATGACGTAAGAACCCCATAGATCCACCATTAAACAAGGCTGCTATTAATTTTTAACCGCGTTTTCCTTATGGGATCTCAGCTGTTTACCTACCGATTTTGACGAAACCTCACCACATGTCGGACGGCAGCCTAAGTAAACCATCCTTTAAAGAAAATTGAAAATCAACCGTTAAACGGACCCGCTTTTAATTTTTAAAAGCGTTTTCCTTATGGACAAGTGAGGAGCCCCCCCCCCCACAGGAGGAAAAAACTTTCGAAAATTAATAACTAGCCTATTTACCCACCGATTCCCACGGGACTTTTTCCAGAGTGTAGACCTATCGCAGAGGAAGCGAATGACGTAAGAACCCCATAGATCCACCATTAAACAAGGCTGCTATTAATTTTTAACCGCGTTTTCCTTATGGGATCTCAGCTGTTTACCTACCGATTTTGACGAAACCTCACCACATGTCGGACGGCAGCCTAAGTAAACCATCCTTTAAAGAAAATTGAAAATCAACCGTTAAACGGGTCCGCTTTTAATTTTTAAAAGCGTTTTCCTTATGGACAAGTGAGGAGCCCCCCCCCCCGTCACGTGACCCATTAACCTAACTTAAACCTGGCGCCTGGCGTGAGGAGCCCCCCCCCCCGACAGGAAGAAAAAACTTTCGAAAATTAATAACTAGCCTATTTACCCACCGATTCCCACGGGACTTTTTCCAGAGTGTAGACCTATCCCAGAGGAGCGAATGACGTAAGAACCCCATAGAACCACCATTAAACAAGGCTGCTATTAATTTTTAACCGCGTTTTCCTTATGGGATCTCAGCTGTTTACCTACCGATTTTGACGAAACCTCACCACATGTCGGACGGCAGCCTAAGTAAACCATCCTTTAAAGAAAATTGAAAATCAACCGTTAAACGGGCCCGCTTTTAATTTTTAAAAGCGTTTTCCTTATGGACAAGTGAGGAGCCCCCCCCCCGTCACGTGACCCATTAACCTAACTTAAACCTGGCGCCTGGCGTGAGGAGCCTGAGGAGCCCCCCCCCCCCGACAGGAGGAAAAAACTTTCGAAAATTAATAACTAGCCTATTTACCCACCGATTCCCACGGGACTTTTTCCAGAGTGTAGACCTATCCCAGAGGAAGCGAATGACGTAAGAACCCCATAGATCCACCATTAAACAAGGCTGCTATTAATTTTTAACCGCGTTTTCATTATGGGATCTCAGCTGTTTACCTACCGATTTTGACGAAACCTCACCACATGTCGGACGGCTGCCTAAGTAAACCATCCTTTAAAGAAAATTGAAAATCAACCGTTAAACGGGCCCGCTTTTAATTTTTAAAAGCGTTTTCCTTATGGACAAGTGAGGAGCCCCCCCCCCCCGACAGGAGGAAAAAACTTTCGAAAATTAATAACTAGCCTATTTACCCACCGATTCCCACGGGACTTTTTCCAGAGTGTAGACCTATCCCAGAGGAAGCGAATGACGTAAGAACCCCATAGATCCACCATTAAACAAGGCTGCTATTAATTTTTAACCGCGTTTTCCTTATGGGATCTCAGCTGTTTACCTACCGATTTTGACGAAACCTCACCACATGTCGGACGGCAGCCTAAGTAAACCATCCTTTAAAGAAAATTGAAAATCAACCGTTAAATGGGCCCGCTATTAATTTATAACCGCGTTTTCCTTATGGGATCTCGGCTGTTTACCGACCGATTTTGACGAAACTTCACCACATGTCGGGCAGCGGTCTAAGTAAACCATCGCTTAAAGAAAATTGAAAATCCGCTGTTAAACGGGTCCGCTAGTATTTTTTAATCTATTTTTAAAATAAAGTTTTATATCCTTACCCCTTTTCCATAAAAAGAAAAACTACTAATTATTTAAGTCCTAACTTTAACAGCAAAGGCACAGTGAGGATGCAAGGGATGACGTCACAGCCATGCACGACCCTCAAGCAGAGGTGTCAACAGCAGGTGAAAGCGACATTGGAAAGCGGTAATTCTTGGACTCCAGAGGTGTCAACAACCCCCGGTGCACAGTCAGTCCGAATCTTCAGTTAGCCATGGAAGGACACAACCCACTGTCCCTAGCTCAGCTTTCGTCTATTGTAATAAGAAAGAATTACCTCATTCTGCATCGGAGGATTGCAAAAGCACCAGTGCCTATACAACGGTACACCGCATCCTGCCTCAAGGGAGTTTGTCGGGAAGGTGTGATAATGCTTAACAACCCCGAAACAGATCCTCAGGTGATAGATTTGTATAATAAATACAAAGGCAAGAGAGTTTACCAATGCATCCACTGTGAGTACGGTGAACATTATTGCAATAGGCTTCTAAATCTCGCAAGAAATGTTACAGTGTATCGTTTTTCAGACTCTAGCAAAGAGCAGCACGCTTGTTTCTGTTGTGGCAAGTTTGCTTTTCAGGTGAATTGGTTGAGAAACAATTTTTACCTATCTCACTTGATAGCTTTAAAGGCAATGGCCCACATGACAGCTTTTAAGGGCTCTAGACACATTAATTTTTAACCGCGTTTTCCTTATGGGATCTCAGCTGTTTACCTACCGATTTTGACGAAACCTCACCACATGTCGGACGGCAGCCTAAGTAAACCATCCTTTAAAGAAAATTGAAAATCAACCGTTAAACGGGTCCGCTTTTAATTTTTAAAAGCGTTTTCCTTATGGACAAGTGAGGAGCCCCCCCCCCCGTCACGTGACCCATTAACCTAACTTAAACCTGGCGCCTGGCGTGAGGAGCCCCCCCCCCCGACAGGAAGAAAAAACTTTCGAAAATTAATAACTAGCCTATTTACCCACCGATTCCCACGGGACTTTTTCCAGAGTGTAGACCTATCCCAGAGGAAGCGAATGACGTAAGAACCCCATAGAACCACCATTAAACAAGGCTGCTATTAATTTTTAACCGCGTTTTCCTTATGGGATCTCAGCTGTTTACCTACCGATTTTGACGAAACCTCACCACATGTCGGACGGCAGCCTAAGTAAACCATCCTTTAAAGAAAATTGAAAATCAACCGTTAAACGGGCCCGCTTTTAATTTTTAAAAGCGTTTTCCTTATGGACAAGTGAGGAGCCCCCCCCCCGTCACGTGACCCATTAACCTAACTTAAACCTGGCGCCTGGCGTGAGGAGCCTGAGGAGCCCCCCCCCCCCGACAGGAGGAAAAAACTTTCGAAAATTAATAACTAGCCTATTTACCCACCGATTCCCACGGGACTTTTTCCAGAGTGTAGACCTATCCCAGAGGAAGCGAATGACGTAAGAACCCCATAGATCCACCATTAAACAAGGCTGCTATTAATTTTTAACCGCGTTTTCATTATGGGATCTCAGCTGTTTACCTACCGATTTTGACGAAACCTCACCACATGTCGGACGGCTGCCTAAGTAAACCATCCTTTAAAGAAAATTGAAAATCAACCGTTAAACGGGCCCGCTTTTAATTTTTAAAAGCGTTTTCCTTATGGACAAGTGAGGAGCCCCCCCCCCCCGACAGGAGGAAAAAACTTTCGAAAATTAATAACTAGCCTATTTACCCACCGATTCCCACGGGACTTTTTCCAGAGTGTAGACCTATCCCAGAGGAAGCGAATGACGTAAGAACCCCATAGATCCACCATTAAACAAGGCTGCTATTAATTTTTAACCGCGTTTTCCTTATGGGATCTCAGCTGTTTACCTACCGATTTTGACGAAACCTCACCACATGTCGGACGGCAGCCTAAGTAAACCATCCTTTAAAGAAAATTGAAAATCAACCGTTAAATGGGCCCGCTATTAATTTATAACCGCGTTTTCCTTATGGGATCTCGGCTGTTTACCGACCGATTTTGACGAAACTTCACCACATGTCGGGCAGCGGTCTAAGTAAACCATCGCTTAAAGAAAATTGAAAATCCGCTGTTAAACGGGTCCGCTAGTATTTTTTAATCTATTTTTAAAATAAAGTTTTATATCCTTACCCCTTTTCCATAAAAAGAAAAACTACTAATTATTTAAGTCCTAACTTTAACAGCAAAGGCACAGTGAGGATGCAAGGGATGACGTCACAGCCATGCACGACCCTCAAGCAGAGGTGTCAACAGCAGGTGAAAGCGACATTGGAAAGCGGTAATTCTTGGACTCCAGAGGTGTCAACAACCCCCGGTGCACAGTCAGTCCGAATCTTCAGTTAGCCATGGAAGGACACAACCCACTGTCCCTAGCTCAGCTTTCGTCTATTGTAATAAGAAAGAATTACCTCATTCTGCATCGGAGGATTGCAAAAGCACCAGTGCCTATACAACGGTACACCGCATCCTGCCTCAAGGGAGTTTGTCGGGAAGGTGTGATAATGCTTAACAACCCCGAAACAGATCCTCAGGTGATAGATTTGTATAATAAATACAAAGGCAAGAGAGTTTACCAATGCATCCACTGTGAGTACGGTGAACATTATTGCAATAGGCTTCTAAATCTCGCAAGAAATGTTACAGTGTATCGTTTTTCAGACTCTAGCAAAGAGCAGCACGCTTGTTTCTGTTGTGGCAAGTTTGCTTTTCAGGTGAATTGGTTGAGAAACAATTTTTACCTATCTCACTTGATAGCTTTAAAGGCAATGGCCCACATGACAGCTTTTAAGGGCTCTAGACACTCCAACTACATGCTTCTTAGGTATTAAAGACTTCTTTTTACCCTTAACCTCATTCCTTTAAAATTAAAATAATAAATATTAAAACAAAATAATAAAATAAATAAAGAAAAAAGTTTATTTATTGGCAAATAGCGAGACTTTCCCCGAATGCCGCGTTACTCCAGCAGCAAAGGGGCCTACACCAGTAAGTAAAGTGCACCAGTGTGGAGCGTGGAGCACTCCGCTGTTTTCCCCGAGTGCTGCGTTATTCCAGCAGCAAAGGGGCATACGCCAGTAAGTAAAGTGCGCCAGTGTGGAGCGTGGAACACTCCGCTGTTTTCCCCGAGTGCTGCCTTATTCCAGCAGCAAAAGGCCATACGCCAGTAAGTAATATGCTCCCGTCACCTGTGGCACTTGTCGTGACGACCTTGAACACCGCAGTTCATCCTCCTACTCCTCACGACCAAGCGCCAGGTACAGATTTATGATAGATAAGAAACCGCCAGTAGATTTGTTAAGTATGCTTTCTTCTCCGGTGCCTTCGCCCATGACGTCACGGCGCGCCCGTGGACTTTGGTAACTAACGATTTATTTTTATGAGAGTAAAACGGCCTTGGATGGGAAGAAGCCAGGTTCCAAGGGAAAACAACCGATGACATCACCCCTGCTTGGTCGGGTAAACTGGCGATTGAGACGAGGAAACAGACTCGACGGGTAAACAAGAGGTTCCCAGCCCTCTGTGTAGGTCCTCACCGCCACCTCCTCACCCTTGTATTTATCGGGCTCGGGTAAACTGGCGATTGAGATGAGGAAAAAGACTCGAGGGATAAACAAGAGGTTGTCAGCCCTCTGTGAAGGTCCTCACCGCCACCTCCTCACCCTTGTATTTATCGGGCTCGGGTAAACTGGCGATTGAGACGAGGAAAAAGACTCGAGGGATAAACAAGAGGTTGTCAGCCCTCTGTGAAGGTCCTCACCGCCACCTCCTCACCCTTGTATTTATCGGGTTCGGGTAAACTGGCGATTGAGACGAGGAAAAAGACTCAAGGGATGAACAAGAGGTTGCCAGCCCTCTGTGAAGATCCTCACCGCCACCTCCTCACCCTTGTATTTATCGGGCTCGGGTAACCACAACCACGCCCCACCTTACGAGTTCCGAGGAGCGGCGCACCGCTCGTGCAACCTACGGTACAGGGAGCAGCGGGTCATCAACTGCTATTTCCACAACCTGTCCAACTATGACGCTCACTTCATAGTGCGGGAGTTGGCCACTGACCCCGGCGATGTGGACGTGCTGGCGCACACGGAGGAGCGCTACATCGCTTTCACCAAGCGGTTCCACTTTGGCCAGCCCGGGGACAACCAACGACAGTCATCTTTCGCGGTGCGGTTCCTGGACACCTACAGGTTCTTGTCCATGAGCCTGGCCAACCTGGCGGCGGGGCTTCCCACGGGTAAGATGCGTGAGACCAGGAAGCGGTTCCCCGACAACCGGCTCTTCGACCTGGTGCGCAGGAAGGGTGTGTTCCCCTACGACTTTGTCACGTCGTACGACACGTTGTACTCCACCAGACAGCTTCCTCCTCGGGCCGCGTTCAAAAACAGCATGACCCTGGAGGATATCAAGGAGGAGGAGTACGAGCACGCCCTCAACGTGTGGCGAGTCTTTGACTGCAACCACCTCAAGGACTATGCCGACAAGTACCTGCGCTGTGACATCGCCCTCCTCACCGATGTGTTCGAGCAGTTCCGCGACACCTCTTTGGCTGAGTATGGACTGGACCCTGCCCACTACTACACCCTGCCCTCTTACGCCTGGGACGTCATGCTCAAGACCTGCGGCGTGGAGCTGGACACGCTACGGGACTTTGACATGTACCTCTTCGTGGAGCAAGGCATCAGAGGAGGTATCTCCCAGGCCATCACCCGCTACGCCAAGGCCAACCACGAGCGATGCCGCCCTGAGGACCGACGCCTTGACGAGCCGACACGCCACCTCCTGTACCTGGATGCCAATAACTTGTACGGCTGGGCCATGTCCCAGTACCTGCCCACTGGAGACTTCCAGTGGCTCAGCCGTGAGGAGATTGACGCCTTGGACATCGCCTCGTTGGACGCGGAAGCCGACCGGGGCTACATACTAGAGGTGGACCTCAACTACCCCGCCCGTCTCCACGACCTGCATAGGGACCTCCCCTACTGCTGTGAGACCAAGCGGCCTCCAATAGGCAAGTCGGAGAAGTTCACCAAGTACGTGGCCAAGTCCAACTTCCTGGACCGCACGTACTACACGGAGGACGTGGCCCTGGTGCATCTGTCCAAAGTCAACATCGTGTTGGACAAGCCCGTCTACGTAGGCATGACAGTCCTGGAGCTGAGCAAGTGGTTCATGTACGAGTTCCTGCGGAAGATGAAGGAGCACCTGGAAGACTTTGACACCAGCGGCTACCCGAGGTCCCACCCCTGCTACAGCCCCGTCAACGCCAAGGTCATCGGAAAGTTTAAGGACGAGTGTAACGGCCTATCCTTATTCGAGTACCTCGGCCTGCGGTCCAAGCTGTATTTCATGGACATCGAGGACGCAGCGACAGGCGACAGTAAGGCTCTCAAGCGAGCCAAGGGGGGTGGCGAAGGGCGTTGTCAAGAACGTCCTCACCCCCGACGACTACAGAGAGTGCTTATTCAACAGGGTCCAAAAGCACACCACCAACGTCCGCTTTCGGTCCCACCTGCACCGAGTGTACACCGTGCAGGTGAACAAGCTCAGCCTCAACCCCGCTGATGACAAGCGGTTCGTCCTCCCCGACAACATCCGCACTCTACCGTGAGGACATAAAGATATCCCGCTACAGCTAACCAGGAGAGGGGAACATCCGCAGCAGATGGAAGTGGATGATGTGGAAGAGGAGGAGAGACAGCACCAGCCCGAGGACGAAGACGAGGAAGAGGAATTCCCCGTCTAGTTATATATATTAATTATAAGAAAAATTTGTAAATAGTATCTGTAAGTAATTATACGACAATAGTTTTATGTACAGCATGAACCCGAGTTGTTTATTTCCTCCCTTTGCTCACTCAAAAGTCACAAGCCGTTAGGCTCAGAAAAACTCAAGTGTGAGAGAAAGGAGTTATGGGCCGTTTGACCCAAGCCGTGCAGCTTAAAAAGCCCCCGCCAACCGGGAGCGGTTGGCAGCGCGTGTCGGGGACGGCCCTGAAGGAGTTGCCCAGCGGTCTGCTGATGTCCGAGGGGTCACCCTCGAGTTAGTCAGCGGCTTGCTGATGTCCGAGGGGTCTCGCGCCCTCTTTGGCGGCCTTCACTGCCGCTTGGCGGGGGCTCAGCCAGTGACACGCGCCGCTGGTATATAAACCTGAGGTCCAGCCCCGCTGCCTCAGTTTTACTAATTTATTTTTTTATCAAAATTTAGTAAGGAGAAAGGAGAAAGGAAAAACACAAGCTTTATCATAATGAGACATGTATTGTACAGTAAAAAGGTTACATACACACACTACAAAAACCTTACAAACTAGTTTTAAGCGAATGTGGAGAAGCAGTCAGCACCGGTTGTGTGATACCTTCATTACCACCAGTTGCACACTTTATCACCACCGGCTTCACTGTGTGTGTCAAACCAGTGACTCTGGGGACTCCTGAATAACGGTCCACCCAAAGGTTTTCCAATCGCGTTATGATGTCCATAATCATAATGTAGATTTCACAGTCTTTATTTTCATCCAAATATAAGTTGCAACCATGTGTATGCTGACCTCTATGATGTAACTGGATGTCCAAGAACACATTACCCTGATTGGCGGGATTTTGCACCGTATGTTGATAACCGGAATCGACCCAACTGACAGTGGGTGGTGAATCGTTCGAATCTTTTTCCACAAGCTCCAAGTCTCCAGGTAGTTTCGGGGGATTGACACTTCTACTGTTGTCATTCATGCAACTGCTATCGACACATATGCTGACGTTCTTGGAAC
Source organism: Allygus modestus (assembly GCA_963675035.1). NCBI lineage: Eukaryota > Metazoa > Arthropoda > Insecta > Hemiptera > Cicadellidae > Allygus > Allygus modestus. The sequence continues at coordinate 22,735,789 of OY776116.1, forward strand.
CTCCTCCTTCGGATATTTGGTTGGATGATGGTGATGCAAAGTCTTCAGATATCTCCGGAGCATTGCCACTTTCAATGTCGTTTATGCAACTGCTATCAATACATGTGTTGACTTTCTGCGGACCTCTTCCTGCTGAGGTTTGTATGAACGATCTCGGTTGTGAGGAACGATTGTTTCTTCGCTTCCTTCTAACACAAAGGTGGTGCTGACGATGATGGAGACGAAGTCCATCTCGCGACGTGAACGACTCCTCGCAGTATGGACATTTCCAGGTCGCCAGCTTCGATGGTGTGGCGACTGACCGTTTCAGTGATGGTGCTGGCGGTGGTTGTTCAGGACTTCGTGGAGAAAAGTACATGGTGCTATAGCCATCCATCGCTTCCAACTCCTTCAACAACGTCTGGACTGATTCATCCACTTCGATTGCACTAGCCATGTTTGTGTTTACTCTGCAACATCACTAGACAAACTGAAGGTGATGACGTCACCGCGGTCCACGACTACACTATTTAAGGTAGGTCAATGCGTGCAAGGGCTCAGGTTTTAGTTAGGTTTACAGACGCAGGTTTAGGTTAGGTTTACAAACGCAGGTTTAGGTTAGGTTTACAGACGCAGGTTTAGGATAGGTTTACAGACGCAGGTTTAAGTTAGGTTTGAATATGTATAAACGTCGCGGGCGCGACTTACACCTTAAATAGTGTAGTCGTGGACCGCGGTGACGTCATCACCTTCAGTTTGTCTAGTGATGTTGCAGAGTAAACACAAACATGGCTAGTGCAATCGAAGTGGATGAATCAGTCCAGACGTTGTTGAAGGAGTTGGAAGCGATGGATGGCTATAGCACCATGTACTTTTCTCCACGAAGTCCTGAACAACCACCGCCAGCACCATCACTGAAACGGTCAGTCGCCACACCATCGAAGCTGGCGACCTGGAAATGTCCATACTGCGAGGAGTCGTTCACGTCGCGAGATGGACTTCGTCTCCATCATCGTCAGCACCACCTCTGTGTTAGAAGGAAGCGAAGAAACAATCGTTCCTCACAACCGAGATCGTTCATACAAACCTCAGCAGGAAGAGGTCCGCAGAAAGTCAACACATGTATTGATAGCAGTTGCATAAACGACATTGAAAGTGGCAATGCTCCGGAGATATCTGAAGACTTTGCATCACCATCATCCAACCAAATATCCGAAGGAGGAGGTTCCAAGAACGTCAGCATATGTGTCGATAGCAGTTGCATGAATGACAACTGTAGAAGTGTCAATCCCCCGAAACTACCTGGAGACTTGGAGCTTGTGGAAAAAGATTCGAACGATTCACCACCCACTGTCAGTTGGGTCGATTCCGGTTATCAACATACGGTGCAAAATCCCGCCAATCAGGGTAATGTGTTCTTGGACATCCAGTTACATCATAGAGGTCAGCATACACATGGTTGCAACTTATATTTGGATGAAAATAAAGACTGTGAAATCTACATTATGATTATGGACATCATAACGCGATTGGAAAACCTTTGGGTGGACCGTTATTCAGGAGTCCCCAGAGTCACTGGTTTGACACACACAGTGAAGCCGGTGGTGATAAAGTGTGCAACTGGTGGTAATGAAGGTATCACACAACCGGTGCTGACTGCTTCTCCACATTCGCTTAAAACTAGTTTGTAAGGTTTTTGTAGTGTGTGTATGTAACCTTTTTACTGTACAATACATGTCTCATTATGATAAAGCTTGTGTTTTTCCTTTCTCCTTTCTCCTTACTAAATTTTGATAAAAAAATAAATTAGTAAAACTGAGGCAGCGGGGCTGGACCTCAGGTTTATATACCAGCGGCGCGTGTCACTGGCTGAGCCCCCGCCAAGCGGCAGTGAAGGCCGCCAAAGAGGGCGCGAGACCCCTCGGACATCAGCAAGCCGCTGACTAACTCGAGGGTGACCCCTCGGACATCAGCAGACCGCTGGGCAACTCCTTCAGGGCCGTCCCCGACACGCGCTGCCAACCGCTCCCGGTTGGCGGGGGCTTTTTAAGCTGCACGGCTTGGGTCAAACGGCCCATAACTCCTTTCTCTCACACTTGAGTTTTTCTGAGCCTAACGGCTTGTGACTTTTGAGTGAGCAAAGGGAGGAAATAAACAACTCGGGTTCATGCTGTACATAAAACTATTGTCGTATAATTACTTACAGATACTATTTACAAATTTTTCTTATAATTAATATATATAACTAGACGGGGAATTCCTCTTCCTCGTCTTCGTCCTCGGGCTGGTGCTGTCTCTCCTCCTCTTCCACATCATCCACTTCCATCTGCTGCGGATGTTCCCCTCTCCTGGTTAGCTGTAGCGGGATATCTTTATGTCCTCACGGTAGAGTGCGGATGTTGTCGGGGAGGACGAACCGCTTGTCATCAGCGGGGTTGAGGCTGAGCTTGTTCACCTGCACGGTGTACACTCGGTGCAGGTGGGACCGAAAGCGGACGTTGGTGGTGTGCTTTTGGACCCTGTTGAATAAGCACTCTCTGTAGTCGTCGGGGGTGAGGACGTTCTTGACAACGCCCTTCGCCACCCCCCTTGGCTCGCTTGAGAGCCTTACTGTCGCCTGTCGCTGCGTCCTCGATGTCCATGAAATACAGCTTGGACCGCAGGCCGAGGTACTCGAATAAGGATAGGCCGTTACACTCGTCCTTAAACTTTCCGATGACCTTGGCGTTGACGGGGCTGTAGCAGGGGTGGGACCTCGGGTAGCCGCTGGTGTCAAAGTCTTCCAGGTGCTCCTTCATCTTCCGCAGGAACTCATACATGAACCACTTGCTCAGCTCCAGGACTGTCATGCCTACGTAGACGGGCTTGTCCAACACGATGTTGACTTTGGACAGATGCACCAGGGCCACGTCCTCCGTGTAGTACGTGCGGTCCAGGAAGTTGGACTTGGCCACGTACTTGGTGAACTTCTCCGACTTGCCTATTGGAGGCCGCTTGGTCTCACAGCAGTAGGGGAGGTCCCTATGCAGGTCGTGGAGACGGGCGGGGTAGTTGAGGTCCACCTCTAGTATGTAGCCCCGGTCGGCTTCCGCGTCCAACGAGGCGATGTCCAAGGCGTCAATCTCCTCACGGCTGAGCCACTGGAAGTCTCCAGTGGGCAGGTACTGGGACATGGCCCAGCCGTACAAGTTATTGGCATCCAGGTACAGGAGGTGGCGTGTCGGCTCGTCAAGGCGTCGGTCCTCAGGGCGGCATCGCTCGTGGTTGGCCTTGGCGTAGCGGGTGATGGCCTGGGAGATACCTCCTCTGATGCCTTGCTCCACGAAGAGGTACATGTCAAAGTCCCGTAGCGTGTCCAGCTCCACGCCGCAGGTCTTGAGCATGACGTCCCAGGCGTAAGAGGGCAGGGTGTAGTAGTGGGCAGGGTCCAGTCCATACTCAGCCAAAGAGGTGTCGCGGAACTGCTCGAACACATCGGTGAGGAGGGCGATGTCACAGCGCAGGTACTTGTCGGCATAGTCCTTGAGGTGGTTGCAGTCAAAGACTCGCCACACGTTGAGGGCGTGCTCGTACTCCTCCTCCTTGATATCCTCCAGGGTCATGCTGTTTTTGAACGCGGCCCGAGGAGGAAGCTGTCTGGTGGAGTACAACGTGTCGTACGACGTGACAAAGTCGTAGGGGAACACACCCTTCCTGCGCACCAGGTCGAAGAGCCGGTTGTCGGGGAACCGCTTCCTGGTCTCACGCATCTTACCCGTGGGAAGCCCCGCCGCCAGGTTGGCCAGGCTCATGGACAAGAACCTGTAGGTGTCCAGGAACCGCACCGCGAAAGATGACTGTCGTTGGTTGTCCCCGGGCTGGCCAAAGTGGAACCGCTTGGTGAAAGCGATGTAGCGCTCCTCCGTGTGCGCCAGCACGTCCACATCGCCGGGGTCAGTGGCCAACTCCCGCACTATGAAGTGAGCGTCATAGTTGGACAGGTTGTGGAAATAGCAGTTGATGACCCGCTGCTCCCTGTACCGTAGGTTGCACGAGCGGTGCGCCGCTCCTCGGAACTCGTAAGGTGGGGCGTGGTTGTGGTTACCCGAGCCCGATAAATACAAGGGTGAGGAGGTGGCGGTGAGGATCTTCACAGAGGGCTGGCAACCTCTTGTTCATCCCTTGAGTCTTTTTCCTCGTCTCAATCGCCAGTTTACCCGAACCCGATAAATACAAGGGTGAGGAGGTGGCGGTGAGGACCTTCACAGAGGGCTGACAACCTCTTGTTTATCCCTCGAGTCTTTTTCCTCGTCTCAATCGCCAGTTTACCCGAGCCCGATAAATACAAGGGTGAGGAGGTGGCGGTGAGGACCTTCACAGAGGGCTGACAACCTCTTGTTTATCCCTCGAGTCTTTTTCCTCATCTCAATCGCCAGTTTACCCGAGCCCGATAAATACAAGGGTGAGGAGGTGGCGGTGAGGACCTACACAGAGGGCTGGGAACCTCTTGTTTACCCGTCGAGTCTGTTTCCTCGTCTCAATCGCCAGTTTACCCGACCAAGCAGGGGTGATGTCATCGGTTGTTTTCCCTTGGAACCTGGCTTCTTCCCATCCAAGGCCGTTTTACTCTCATAAAAATAAATCGTTAGTTACCAAAGTCCACGGGCGCGCCGTGACGTCATGGGCGAAGGCACCGGAGAAGAAAGCATACTTAACAAATCTACTGGCGGTTTCTTATCTATCATAAATCTGTACCTGGCGCTTGGTCGTGAGGAGTAGGAGGATGAACTGCGGTGTTCAAGGTCGTCACGACAAGTGCCACAGGTGACGGGAGCATATTACTTACTGGCGTATGGCCTTTTGCTGCTGGAATAAGGCAGCACTCGGGGAAAACAGCGGAGTGTTCCACGCTCCACACTGGCGCACTTTACTTACTGGCGTATGCCCCTTTGCTGCTGGAATAACGCAGCACTCGGGGAAAACAGCGGAGTGCTCCACGCTCCACACTGGTGCACTTTACTTACTGGTGTAGGCCCCTTTGCTGCTGGAGTAACGCGGCATTCGGGGAAAGTCTCGCTATTTGCCAATAAATAAACTTTTTTCTTTATTTATTTTATTATTTTGTTTTAATATTTATTATTTTAATTTTAAAGGAATGAGGTTAAGGGTAAAAAGAAGTCTTTAATACCTAAGAAGCATGTAGTTGGAGTGTCTAGAGCCCTTAAAAGCTGTCATGTGGGCCATTGCCTTTAAAGCTATCAAGTGAGATAGGTAAAAATTGTTTCTCAACCAATTCACCTGAAAAGCAAACTTGCCACAACAGAAACAAGCGTGCTGCTCTTTGCTAGAGTCTGAAAAACGATACACTGTAACATTTCTTGCGAGATTTAGAAGCCTATTGCAATAATGTTCACCGTACTCACAGTGGATGCATTGGTAAACTCTCTTGCCTTTGTATTTATTATACAAATCTATCACCTGAGGATCTGTTTCGGGGTTGTTAAGCATTATCACACCTTCCCGACAAACTCCCTTGAGGCAGGATGCGGTGTACCGTTGTATAGGCACTGGTGCTTTTGCAATCCTCCGATGCAGAATGAGGTAATTCTTTCTTATTACAATAGACGATAGCTGAGCTAGGGACAGTGGGTTGTGTCCTTCCATGGCTAACTGAAGATTCGGACTGACTGTGCACCGGGGGTTGTTGACACCTCTGGAGTCCAAGAATTACCGCTTTCCAATGTCGCTTTCACCTGCTGTTGACACCTCTGCTTGAGGGTCGTGCATGGCTGTGACGTCATCCCTTGCATCCTCACTGTGCCTTTGCTGTTAAAGTTAGGACTTAAATAATTAGTAGTTTTTCTTTTTATGGAAAAGGGGTAAGGATATAAAACTTTATTTTAAAAATAGATTAAAAAATACTAGCGGACCCGTTTAACAGCGGATTTTCAATTTTCTTTAAGCGATGGTTTACTTAGACCGCTGCCCGACATGTGGTGAAGTTTCGTCAAAATCGGTCGGTAAACAGCCGAGATCCCATAAGGAAAACGCGGTTATAAATTAATAGCGGGCCCATTTAACGGTTGATTTTCAATTTTCTTTAAAGGATGGTTTACTTAGGCTGCCGTCCGACATGTGGTGAGGTTTCGTCAAAATCGGTAGGTAAACAGCTGAGATCCCATAAGGAAAACGCGGTTAAAAATTAATAGCAGCCTTGTTTAATGGTGGATCTATGGGGTTCTTACGTCATTCGCTTCCTCTGGGATAGGTCTACACTCTGGAAAAAGTCCCGTGGGAATCGGTGGGTAAATAGGCTAGTTATTAATTTTCGAAAGTTTTTTCCTCCTGTCGGGGGGGGGGGCTCCTCACTTGTCCATAAGGAAAACGCTTTTAAAAATTAAAAGCGGGCCCGTTTAACGGTTGATTTTCAATTTTCTTTAAAGGATGGTTTACTTAGGCAGCCGTCCGACATGTGGTGAGGTTTCGTCAAAATCGGTAGGTAAACAGCTGAGATCCCATAATGAAAACGCGGTTAAAAATTAATAGCAGCCTTGTTTAATGGTGGATCTATGGGGTTCTTACGTCATTCGCTTCCTCTGGGATAGGTCTACACTCTGGAAAAAGTCCCGTGGGAATCGGTGGGTAAATAGGCTAGTTATTAATTTTCGAAAGTTTTTTCCTCCTGTCGGGGGGGGGGGGCTCCTCAGGCTCCTCACGCCAGGCGCCAGGTTTAAGTTAGGTTAATGGGTCACGTGACGGGGGGGGGGCTCCTCACTTGTCCATAAGGAAAACGCTTTTAAAAATTAAAAGCGGGCCCGTTTAACGGTTGATTTTCAATTTTCTTTAAAGGATGGTTTACTTAGGCTGCCGTCCGACATGTGGTGAGGTTTCGTCAAAATCGGTAGGTAAACAGCTGAGATCCCATAAGGAAAACGCGGTTAAAAATTAATAGCAGCCTTGTTTAATGGTGGTTCTATGGGGTTCTTACGTCATTCGCTTCCTCTGGGATAGGTCTACACTCTGGAAAAAGTCCCGTGGGAATCGGTGGGTAAATAGGCTAGTTATTAATTTTCGAAAGTTTTTTCTTCCTGTCGGGGGGGGGGGGCTCCTCACGCCAGGCGCCAGGTTTAAGTTAGGTTAATGGGTCACGTGACGGGGGGGGGGGCTCCTCACTTGTCCATAAGGAAAACGCTTTTAAAAATTAAAAGCGGACCCGTTTAACGGTTGATTTTCAATTTTCTTTAAAGGATGGTTTACTTAGGCTGCCGTCCGACATGTGGTGAGGTTTCGTCAAAATCGGTAGGTAAACAGCTGAGATCCCATAAGGAAAACGCGGTTAAAAATTAATAGCAGCCTTGTTTAATGGTGGATCTATGGGGTTCTTACGTCATTCGCTTCCTCTGCGATAGGTCTACACTCTGGAAAAAGTCCCGTGGGAATCGGTGGGTAAATAGGCTAGTTATTAATTTTCGAAAGTTTTTTCCTCCTGTGGGGGGGGGGGCTCCTCACTTGTCCATAAGGAAAACGCTTTTAAAAATTAAAAGCGGGTCCGTTTAACGGTTGATTTTCAATTTTCTTTAAAGGATGGTTTACTTAGGCTGCCGTCCGACATGTGGTGAGGTTTCGTCAAAATCGGTAGGTAAACAGCTGAGATCCCATAAGGAAAACGCGGTTAAAAATTAATAGCAGCCTTGTTTAATGGTGGATCTATGGGGTTCTTACGTCATTCGCTTCCTCTGGGATAGGTCTACACTCTGGAAAAAGTCCCGTGGGAATCGGTGGGTAAATAGGCTAGTTATTAATTTTCGAAAGTTTTTTCCTCCTGTCGGGGGGGGGGGGCTCCTCACTTGTCCATAAGGAAAACGCTTTTAAAAATTAAAAGCGGGCCCGTTTAACGGTTGATTTTCAATTTTCTTTAAAGGATGGTTTACTTAGGCTGCCGTCCGACATGTGGTGAGGTTTCGTCAAAATCGGTAGGTAAACAGCTGAGATCCCATAAGGAAAACGCGGTTAAAAATTAATAGCAGCCTTGTTTAATGGTGGATCTATGGGGTTCTTACGTCATTCGCTTCCTCTGGGATAGGTCTACACTCTGGAAAAAGTCCCGTGGGAATCGGTGGGTAAATAGGCTAGTTATTAATTTTCGAAAGTTTTCTCCTCCTGTCGGGGGGGGGGGGGCTCCTCAGGTTCCTCACGCCAGGCGCCAGGTTTAAGTTAGGTTAATGGGTCACGTGACCGGGGGGGGGGCTCCTCAGGCTCCTCACGCCAGGCGCCAGGTTTAAGTTAGGTTAATGGGTCACGTGACCGGGGGGGGGGCTCCTCAGGCTCCTCACGCCAGGCGCCAGGTTTAAGTTAGGTTAATGGGTCACGTGAGTAGTGGGGGTTTGCGGGTGCTGGCTCACTTGATTTATGGCTTCCGGTCACGTGACCGGAAGCGCTGAGTGATAAAATACGTTATCTGAGGCTGAGCCAGTGACGTAGGCGGTTTTGTGACGAAATGAGTTAAAGTTCAAAGTTCAAGGTTACGGGGAGGTAATTTTAAAAAAGTACTACCTCGCACGCGTAAAATCCGATTGTGATTCGATAGTTTTAATTCGATAAAATATCGAATGAAAATTATCGAATGAAGCAATCGAATGATACGAGTGCGAGGTAGAACAATTACAAATATTACTTTATTTTATTTACAATAATTCATATTACAAATATTACTTTATTTACAATAATTCATGTTTACAATAGTTCCCCGTTGTTGGTTGTCATCGATGTTGTTGATCCGGACGAGTTGCGGCCATCACTTTGTTTTCTGAAGAAAGACGGTAGATACTTCGATCCCTGCGCAGAGTCCATGTTGTTTTTTGATGCGTAAAGTTTCAAAGATAAATCGTAACCGGACGCAATGAGAAGTCTTAACTCTTCATTAAAAACCTCGAGGTCTTGGAAAGTCGCCAGATGAATAGAGTCATAATGAATACACCTAATTTTAATGGACATTTTAATACAATGTTTTACGTTTGTGAAGAGCACTCGATGTTCACCAGTCGAGAGCCGGAGGTGTACTGACTATTCGCTAGCTAGCGTTCTGGTATCAAACAAAATGGTGGGGGTAAAAGTGTGGTGGGGCGGAGAAGATGGCGGACAGCAGATGGCAGGCGGCAGGTGGCATCTGGTTGCTACTACATTCGCCGCCACAGTAATGCAATCCTTCGGCGTAATTCTTGTAGTTTATCTTGTCGGTTCATTTGATACGTTTTACATCTACATATGCAATAGCTGAAACACTTGCACTTACGACAAGCTTTCCCGTCAACTTGATCGCCTGGTATTTTAAAACATTGTAACTCGCAACAATATGTCTTCAAATTGTTATCGAAAAATAAATTTTTCATAGGTGACACCGACATGTTAGCTGCAGCGTGTGTTAGACAAGACTGAGACTAACTTCACTGCTCCCTCTCTTTTATACCTCTTCATAAGTTAACCCTGAATGAAAGTTCAAGGTCATCCATTTGAATTTTAAAAAAAAGCAACACAGCAGTATATAAAATAATATACTGCTGTGTTGCTGTTTTTATTTTTTTTTATATTTTCTTTATTAAACAAACATCTTACAATACAATAAGCTTAAGTCTAACATTGATGCCTAGAAATACAAACAGAAAAATACAAACAAAGACATTATGTACAAGGATGCGTGATGTGCAGAGTGAGTTCCGTCGAGTTGTTGCCGCTTACACCGTGTGATACCAAATACAACGTCCCCGGTTGAATATCTCGCAAATCTTCATTTTGTAGCAGTTGAACAAATCGTTTTGGAAGAAATACTTGAAACTTCGGCTCATCTCCTGGAGTGAAAGGTCCTTCGCTCAATGAAACTAGAATTGCTTCTCCATGTGTGGTTTCCACTTTCTTGATGTTATGAATAATGTAGTGTTTTTGTTCTTTTAGTTCTGAACACTTTTTAGTTAGCAGAAGGTCGGATTTTGAATGAGTGTTGAATTGATCAACCAGTGTTTGTAGAAACTGTTGTGATGTCATCTTCGTCAGTGGTGGTTGTGGTGTTGCCTCTTCGGAGTCTCGAATAATACTCGTGCTGGAGCGGTGCTGCCTCCTCGTATTTATAGGCCCCACTACCCCCACCACATTTCTGTTCTCCGCTACCCCCACCACATTCCTGCGTTTGTTTCAAATAAGCAGCCAAACGATATGCGTTGTACAATGCACAGTTTGTTTGACCGTGTTTAAGATCTTTTGCAGCGACACAAATATTACCGAGATTAATGTTAAAGTCCTTACTGATAGTTATATCGAAAACATCACCGTGCGTGTACTTTTGTATCCAGTTATTTTTTTCTAATCCTCTTGTGTATATATGTGAATATTGTTTGCAAAAGTTAAACATAATACTGTGCAGATTACTGTAGCTTATAAATCCTTCATACCAATGTATGTGATGAAAGTAGTTTGTTATCCATTTGTTTGTACTTTTCGCTTTGGTGTTAAGTTTGTTAAAAGAAAAAGGAGCTTCAAACGTGAATGGGTAGGCTACAAATGTAAGCAAGTCTAAAATTACTAATTCCTTGATAATAAACCTATCATCATTATTTCGAAATGCTTGAAATTCTATTACACAAGGCTTTACACTCACTTCTTCATCCCCTCCGCTCATCATGGCACCTAGCGATCAACTAAACTGTTTTCCACACCACGGTAGGTTAAATACCAGGCCGTACAGTTGCAGGCGCGTTGGTGTATATTTAACGTGGGCACCGTCCCCAATAGGCCTACCCCACGTGTGTTCTTCTTTACAAAGTCAAACTTTAGTCTTTTTTAACTTCTTCTTCTTCTTGTGTTTCGTTTTCTTCTTCTTCTTGTTTCTCCGTTTCTTCTTCCTGTGTTGTTTCTTCTGTAGCTTCTGTAGCGATTTCTACAAGTGGTTCAAAATCCTTTAACTTTCTCCACATGCAAACTTCATGAGGTATTCTATTAAAAATAGATGTATCCACAGGTCCGTACACGATGGTGCTATCAGGTTGTTTTTCCAAAGTATCGACCAAATATTCTTTAATAATAGCGCTTGCAAATACCAACTGTCTCATGTACCTTGTAATAGGTTCTGTTGCGTAGTTTAAAACGTAGAATTCTTCACGTGACAGTAGAATCTTATTTTCATGTTGAGTCAAGTCTCTAATTCGCACTTGTAGTTGTCCACGATGTTTAACAATATCGATTTCATTGTCACAATCCAAAAGTCGAATATGTGTTTTCCTTCCACACAAACTGTTAGTTAAATAACATTCTATTAAATGTACATGTTTCAAAAATGACTCCCAAGCATTTTGCGAAAATAAAACCTTTTTTGTTCCATGGTGTAGTATTACTGTAGGGGAATAATCCAATGATTTCATCAATCCAACTGATACACTTTTACTGATGCATGCTGAGATGGGGTAAAAGATTCGCAAAAAAACTTCAGTTAAAATGTGAGGAGGAATATTCTCTTCAACTTTCTTCTTCCTCTTTGGTACTACCTTTGATGGGTCTGCATTAATTTCCTCCTCTCTATCTCTTTTACCAAACTTTAAAAATGCAGTTATTTCCTTGATGATTTCTGTTTCACTAGTATTATCACGTTCCAATAACGGTGCTACCTCTGCATCACCTTGTACAACAGATGGAGAACTCATTTTGTAGAAGATGTTACCCATGCGACGATAGACGATCAACTGAAGACCTGCATTGTTGCTCCGCTATTTATAGGTTAGCGACAGTGGCGGTGCCGGTGGTGGTACAACGTTTTACAATACTGTCTTTACAATACCGGTCAACGGTGTGTATGTAACAATTTTATCGTGCAAAATTAAACAATACGCAGATGTATTTGCAGGTACGTTTTCTTGAAATTCCATTTCTATTTTTATATCAACACTAGACGATTTTACAGATTCATTTTGTTTGGAACAATCAATTACAACAATCGGAGCTTTCGATTCAAACTGTACGGGAGATAGTAGAGGTGTATTTGTTTTGCCGTAATATGAATTTTGGAACCTAGCGTACATGTCGTATAAAACACTGTATCTTTTTTTATCAAAAGAAATATGAAAGTTGTCGTAGGGAAAGAATTGTGAATTCAGGAACACTTTACAGTTTGTTAATTTACAATGGTCAAATTCACCAGCATTTTCAGTTATTATACTTTTCTTCTTCGTTTGTAATCCAAATATTACATATCTCGCTTTTTCCAAATGAGTAGAAGTTTTTACAGTCCATGTATGCCGTTGTGTTGTAGGTAAAACGGGGTATTCATGAAACTCCCAGCTTCTGAATGGCATTACAATGTCTCGATCTGATTTTAACTTTCTTAATAATGTAATCCTGTGTTCATCATTTAGTCGCACATGTGGTACTCTCCAAACAATCTTGTCAAAACTAGTTTGTAAGGTTTTTGTAGTGTGTGTATGTAACCTTTTTACTGTACAATACATGTCTCATTATGATAAAGCTTGTGTTTTTCCTTTCTCCTTTCTCCTTACTAAATTTTGATAAAAAAATAAATTAGTAAAACTGAGGCAGCGGGGCTGGACCTCAGGTTTATATACCAGCGGCGCGTGTCACTGGCTGAGCCCCCGCCAAGCGGCAGTGAAGGCCGCCAAAGAGGGCGCGAGACCCCTCGGACATCAGCAAGCCGCTGACTAACTCGAGGGTGACCCCTCGGACATCAGCAGACCGCTGGGCAACTCCTTCAGGGCCGTCCCCGACACGCGCTGCCAACCGCTCCCGGTTGGCGGGGGCTTTTTAAGCTGCACGGCTTGGGTCAAACGGCCCATAACTCCTTTCTCTCACACTTGAGTTTTTCTGAGCCTAACGGCTTGTGACTTTTGAGTGAGCAAAGGGAGGAAATAAACAACTCGGGTTCATGCTGTACATAAAACTATTGTCGTATAATTACTTACAGATACTATTTACAAATTTTTCTTATAATTAATATATATAACTAGACGGGGAATTCCTCTTCCTCGTCTTCGTCCTCGGGCTGGTGCTGTCTCTCCTCCTCTTCCACATCATCCACTTCCATCTGCTGCGGATGTTCCCCTCTCCTGGTTAGCTGTAGCGGGATATCTTTATGTCCTCACGGTAGAGTGCGGATGTTGTCGGGGAGGACGAACCGCTTGTCATCAGCGGGGTTGAGGCTGAGCTTGTTCACCTGCACGGTGTACACTCGGTGCAGGTGGGACCGAAAGCGGACGTTGGTGGTGTGCTTTTGGACCCTGTTGAATAAGCACTCTCTGTAGTCGTCGGGGGTGAGGACGTTCTTGACAACGCCCTTCGCCACCCCCCTTGGCTCGCTTGAGAGCCTTACTGTCGCCTGTCGCTGCGTCCTCGATGTCCATGAAATACAGCTTGGACCGCAGGCCGAGGTACTCGAATAAGGATAGGCCGTTACACTCGTCCTTAAACTTTCCGATGACCTTGGCGTTGACGGGGCTGTAGCAGGGGTGGGACCTCGGGTAGCCGCTGGTGTCAAAGTCTTCCAGGTGCTCCTTCATCTTCCGCAGGAACTCGTACATGAACCACTTGCTCAGCTCCAGGACTGTCATGCCTACGTAGACGGGCTTGTCCAACACGATGTTGACTTTGGACAGATGCACCAGGGCCACGTCCTCCGTGTAGTACGTGCGGTCCAGGAAGTTGGACTTGGCCACGTACTTGGTGAACTTCTCCGACTTGCCTATTGGAGGCCGCTTGGTCTCACAGCAGTAGGGGAGGTCCCTATGCAGGTCGTGGAGACGGGCGGGGTAGTTGAGGTCCACCTCTAGTATGTAGCCCCGGTCGGCTTCCGCGTCCAACGAGGCGATGTCCAAGGCGTCAATCTCCTCACGGCTGAGCCACTGGAAGTCTCCAGTGGGCAGGTACTGGGACATGGCCCAGCCGTACAAGTTATTGGCATCCAGGTACAGGAGGTGGCGTGTCGGCTCGTCAAGGCGTCGGTCCTCAGGGCGGCATCGCTCGTGGTTGGCCTTGGCGTAGCGGGTGATGGCCTGGGAGATACCTCCTCTGATGCCTTGCTCCACGAAGAGGTACATGTCAAAGTCCCGTAGCGTGTCCAGCTCCACGCCGCAGGTCTTGAGCATGACGTCCCAGGCGTAAGAGGGCAGGGTGTAGTAGTGGGCAGGGTCCAGTCCATACTCAGCCAAAGAGGTGTCGCGGAACTGCTCGAACACATCGGTGAGGAGGGCGATGTCACAGCGCAGGTACTTGTCGGCATAGTCCTTGAGGTGGTTGCAGTCAAAGACTCGCCACACGTTGAGGGCGTGCTCGTACTCCTCCTCCTTGATATCCTCCAGGGTCATGCTGTTTTTGAACGCGGCCCGAGGAGGAAGCTGTCTGGTGGAGTACAACGTGTCGTACGACGTGACAAAGTCGTAGGGGAACACACCCTTCCTGCGCACCAGGTCGAAGAGCCGGTTGTCGGGGAACCGCTTCCTGGTCTCACGCATCTTACCCGTGGGAAGCCCCGCCGCCAGGTTGGCCAGGCTCATGGACAAGAACCTGTAGGTGTCCAGGAACCGCACCGCGAAAGATGACTGTCGTTGGTTGTCCCCGGGCTGGCCAAAGTGGAACCGCTTGGTGAAAGCGATGTAGCGCTCCTCCGTGTGCGCCAGCACGTCCACATCGCCGGGGTCAGTGGCCAACTCCCGCACTATGAAGTGAGCGTCATAGTTGGACAGGTTGTGGAAATAGCAGTTGATGACCCGCTGCTCCCTGTACCGTAGGTTGCACGAGCGGTGCGCCGCTCCTCGGAACTCGTAAGGTGGGGCGTGGTTGTGGTTACCCGAGCCCGATAAATACAAGGGTGAGGAGGTGGCGGTGAGGATCTTCACAGAGGGCTGGCAACCTCTTGTTCATCCCTTGAGTCTTTTTCCTCGTCTCAATCGCCAGTTTACCCGAACCCGATAAATACAAGGGTGAGGAGGTGGCGGTGAGGACCTTCACAGAGGGCTGACAACCTCTTGTTTATCCCTCGAGTCTTTTTCCTCGTCTCAATCGCCAGTTTACCCGAGCCCGATAAATACAAGGGTGAGGAGGTGGCGGTGAGGACCTTCACAGAGGGCTGACAACCTCTTGTTTATCCCTCGAGTCTTTTTCCTCATCTCAATCGCCAGTTTACCCGAGCCCGATAAATACAAGGGTGAGGAGGTGGCGGTGAGGACCTACACAGAGGGCTGGGAACCTCTTGTTTACCCGTCGAGTCTGTTTCCTCGTCTCAATCGCCAGTTTACCCGACCAAGCAGGGGTGATGTCATCGGTTGTTTTCCCTTGGAACCTGGCTTCTTCCCATCCAAGGCCGTTTTACTCTCATAAAAATAAATCGTTAGTTACCAAAGTCCACGGGCGCGCCGTGACGTCATGGGCGAAGGCACCGGAGAAGAAAGCATACTTAACAAATCTACTGGCGGTTTCTTATCTATCATAAATCTGTACCTGGCGCTTGGTCGTGAGGAGTAGGAGGATGAACTGCGGTGTTCAAGGTCGTCACGACAAGTGCCACAGGTGACGGGAGCATATTACTTACTGGCGTATGGCCCTTTGCTGCTGGAATAAGGCAGCACTCGGGGAAAACAGCGGAGTGTTCCACGCTCCACACTGGCGCACTTTACTTACTGGCGTATGCCCCTTTGCTGCTGGAATAACGCAGCACTCGGGGAAAACAGCGGAGTGCTCCACGCTCCACACTGGTGCACTTTACTTACTGGTGTAGGCCCCTTTGCTGCTGGAGTAACGCGGCATTCGGCGAAAGTCTCGCTATTTGCCAATAAATAAACTTTTTTCTTTATTTATTTTATTATTTTGTTTTAATATTTATTATTTTAATTTTAAAGGAATGAGGTTAAGGGTAAAAAGAAGTCTTTAATACCTAAGAAGCATGTAGTTGGAGTGTCTAGAGCCCTTAAAAGCTGTCATGTGGGTCATTGCCTTTAAAGCTATCAAGTGAGATAGGTAAAAATTGTTTCTCAACCAATTCACCTGAAAAGCAAACTTGCCACAACAGAAACAAGCGTGCTGCTCTTTGCTAGAGTCTGAAAAACGATACACTGTAACATTTCTTGCGAGATTTAGAAGCCTATTGCAATAATGTTCACCGTACTCACAGTGGATGCATTGGTAAACTCTCTTGCCTTTGTATTTATTATACAAATCTATCACCTGAGGATCTGTTTCGGGGTTGTTAAGCATTATCACACCTTCCCGACAAACTCCCTTGAGGCAGGATGCGGTGTACCGTTGTATAGGCACTGGTGCTTTTGCAATCCTCCGATGCAGAATGAGGTAATTCTTTCTTATTACAATAGACGATAGCTGAGCTAGGGACAGTGGGTTGTGTCCTTCCATGGCTAACTGAAGATTCGGACTGACTGTGCACCGGGGGTTGTTGACACCTCTGGAGTCCAAGAATTACCGCTTTCCAATGTCGCTTTCACCTGCTGTTGACACCTCTGCTTGAGGGTCGTGCATGGCTGTGACGTCATCCCTTGCATCCTCACTGTGCCTTTGCTGTTAAAGTTAGGACTTAAATAATTAGTAGTTTTTCTTTTTATGGAAAAGGGGTAAGGATATAAAACTTTATTTTAAAAATAGATTAAAAAATACTAGCGGACCCGTTTAACAGCGGATTTTCAATTTTCTTTAAGCGATGGTTTACTTAGACCGCTGCCCGACATGTGGTGAAGTTTCGTCAAAATCGGTCGGTAAACAGCCGAGATCCCATAAGGAAAACGCGGTTATAAATTAATAGCGGGCCCATTTAACGGTTGATTTTCAATTTTCTTTAAAGGATGGTTTACTTAGGCTGCCGTCCGACATGTGGTGAGGTTTCGTCAAAATCGGTATGTAAACAGCTGAGATCCCATAAGGAAAACGCGGTTAAAAATTAATAGCAGCCTTGTTTAATGGTGGATCTATGGGGTTCTTACGTCATTCGCTTCCTCTGGGATAGGTCTACACTCTGGAAAAAGTCCCGTGGGAATCGGTGGGTAAATAGGCTAGTTATTAATTTTCGAAAGTTTTTTCCTCCTGTGGGGGGGGGGGGCTCCTCACTTGTCCATAAGGAAAACGCTTTTAAAAATTAAAAGCGGGCCCGTTTAACGGTTGATTTTCAATTTTCTTTAAAGGATGGTTTACTTAGGCTGCCGTCCGACATGTGGTGAGGTTTCGTCAAAATCGGTAGGTAAACAGCTGAGATCCCATAAGGAAAACGCGGTTAAAAATTAATAGCAGCCTTGTTTAATGGTGGATCTATGGGGTTCTTACGTCATTCGCTTCCTCTGGGATAGGTCTACACTCTGGAAAAAGTCCCGTGGGAATCGGTGGGTAAATAGGCTAGTTATTAATTTTCGAAAGTTTTTTCCTCCAGTTGGGGGGGGGGGCTCCTCAGGTTCCTCACGCCAGGCGCCAGGTTTAAGTTAGGTTAATGGGTCACGTGACCGGGGGGGGGAGGTCCTCATTCCTCCTCACACGCCTGTGCTCGCCAGCCTATGTTAGGTTTCCGCCAGGTCACGTGACGGGGGGGGGAAGGGGGGGGGTTTGCCCTCGGGGGTGACCTTGGGGTCAAGGTCAAGGTCATCCGGGGGGGGGGCTCCTCACTTGTCCATAAGGAAAACGCTTTTAAAAATTAAAAGCGGGCCCGTTTAACGGTTGATTTTCAATTTTCTTTAAAGGATGGTTTACTTAGGCTGCCGTCCGACATGTGGTGAGGTTTCGTCAAAATCGGTAGGTAAACAGCTGATATCCCATAAGGAAAACGCGGTTAAAAATTAATAGCAGCCTTGTTTAATGGTGGATCTATGGGGTTCTTACGTCATTCGCTTCCTCTGGGATAGGTCTACACTCTGGAAAAAGTCCCGTGGGAATCGGTGGGTAAATAGGCTAGTTATTAATTTTCGAAAGTTTTCTCCTCCTGTCGGGGGGGGGGGGGGGGGCTCCTCAGGTTCCTCACGCCAGGCGCCAGGTTTAAGTTAGGTTAATGGGTCACGTGACCGGGGGGGGGGGGCTCCTCAGGCTCCTCACGCCAGGCGCCAGGTTTAAGTTAGGTTAATGGGTCACGTGACCGGGGGGGGGCTCCTCAGGCTCCTCACGCCAGGCGCCAGGTTTAAGTTAGGTTAATGGGTCACGTGACGGTGGGGGGGGGGGAGGTCCTCATTCCTCCTCACACGCCTGTGCTCGCCAGCCTATGTTAGGTTTCCGCCAGGTCACGTGACGGGGGGGGGGGTTGCCCTCGGGAGTGCCCTCGGGGGTGACCTTGGGGTCAAGGTCAAGGTCATCGGGGGGGGGGGGGCTCCTCGGCTCCTCAGTTTGCTAAGGTGGTCCAGAACCGGCCATAGCACCCTACTGCCCTGGAATAAATACGTCCCCTGTAATTCACTTGACATCTTTTATAGCGACAGTCTTCATAACAGAAGAGAGAGTTTATTGCCATCTTTACGATTTCTTTGTCTCCCCCAATCGTATTTATACCATAAGCCTAACATCAACTCAAGATGCGGAAAATATGCGGAATAATAAACGCTCAGATCGTATACCTTAAGCGAAGTAATTATTATCGGTATCAATTATATTTACAATTTATTTGATGATTTGTAAACATAAAAAGGGATGGTTTGAATTCCATCACCATACAAAACTAAAAATTACAAATTGAAAGAATTTTAATTGATACTTGACGTTTCGTTTTAGCAAATGAAATAATGCAAAAGGTTATTGTTAAAGAAACTAATAGAAATGATAACATCAAATTATGTACAATGCATAATAACTTTAAATATTAATAACCTTTAAATATATATATATTTCAATAATTTATGAGTCAGTTTTAATAAGAATTACTAATAATTCCTATTTGATATGATACTTTATAGCATTTAAGTTATCAGAAAGTTATGCCTATGAGTTTCAATTGCAATATTTTAATGATCTGTTTTACCTTCATAAAATATCATCAATAAAATATTTTTATGTTTTTAAGAACTAACAGAAGAAAATAGTTAGAGTAAAGTCAACAATATTTTCTTTTCTACCTTAAAGGCCAAAATACCAATCACATAAGCTGTATTGATAAATATCAGCAACCGATAAAAACGTGCCGTCTTAGGAGCGGAAGAATTATTACATCAGCAGAGAGCCGATCATTAACATAACCAACACTATTGAATAATTCATATTTGCTACTTTTATATAAACTAGAAATATATCAATTATCTTCAACATACACGTTTAATATTTTACTTAAGTGGTTCCCGGCGTCGTTGCTGCGCCCAAGAATTGTGTTAAACAATCTTCACTCAATAATATTTACATTACAACTTACTACGTAAATAAATAATTACTTGTTTACAATATTTTTAATCAATCATCTGATAAAATGGTAACAAGTTTTCCTCTAAAAAATTAACATGGTAACTTTGAAGTCCAGTGGGGCAAAGCCCTTAGGTCCTAGGACTAATGGCTTTAAATCTTATTAGGGTTAACCTGAATGACCATGCACTTCATTTAACTTCATTATTTTATTAAATTTCATTAACTTCGGTTGGGTGGTGTAGGAGTAAATAGCGTATCTGTAATACATACTCACACATCAGGGTGTCCACCTTAAAGTTGTTCATTAGCTGACTATTTTATTCGATGTCCGGCACCTATCTTTTTATGGGCTCTTTACTATTTTAATCTTATTTTTAAAAGGCATTTAATTTCAAATCATCATCCAATCATTTTCCAATATGGTGGCCAACTTTAGATTTTCTTAAGAAATGCCCACCATTTGATTATTTTATCGGGTAGAAAATGCAATTTTGAAACTGTCTTATATTTTGTAAATTTTTAGTAAACTTAACCGTTCACCTTTCAGAGCTACTCATTCAAGTGATTTTAATTTTAGCGAATTTCCCCTATAGGGAAGAAGCTATTACCGTAGGTCTCATGGTAAGACTTAAGCCCGAGACCATGATAACTTTTTCTTTTGAGGTCCCCAGATGCCAAAAACACTATTCGTTCAAATTTATATATATATATATGTATATATCTATCTATAAATATATATATATGTGTGTGTGTGTGTGTGTGTGTGTGTGTGTGTGTGTGTGTGTGTGTGTGTGTGTGTGTGTGTGTGTGTGTGTGTGTGTGTGTCCGTTAACACGATAACTTGAGTAAAAAACGTCCGATTTTGATGAAATTTGGCTCAAACGTGTAAAATGACATTCATGACTTTACATGAATGTCAAGTTCGAAAACCAGAAAAATCGGACCATGGGAAGGGGGGTTTATGGGGGTTTTAAATTTTCCAAAAATCAGTTTTTTGCATTTTTCACACAAACATTTTTTAAAAACTTAATTTTGGTTTTGACCATGTTATAGAGCTTAAAAAAACAAATAATATGGTATTTTGAATCATTAAGCTACGTTATATGGTTGCGGAGAAAATCCAAAAAACGTGTTCATAAAATCTCCCATGTTAATCTTATGGGAAAATGGGTTTTAGCTTTTCCCCAATTAATTTTATTATAAACATCACATTTGCTTATACCAATCAGTTTAGCTCTACAAATCAATAATTTTGGTGTTTAAATTGTGATTCTACGTTCAACCGTTGCCGAGATATTCAAAGTGCTAAACACAGCACGTTGTCCAATGTTATCCTTATGGAGGATAAATAAAATTTGATATCTCGATTATTTATGAATGTATGTTGATGAAATTTGGTATGTGGCTTCACGTAGTACTGGTATATTGATATTTGTACAAAAAATTGATTTTTCGTTGATTATTCCCGTAGCAGCAAACCTGCGTACTCAGCCCCCATGTTATTCTTATGGAGAATAAGTAAAATGTAATGACTACCGTAATTATGAACATAAATTAATAAAACTTGGTATGTAGCTTCACTTGGTTGAGTTATATTGATAATTATATAAAACCCCTTTTTTTGTTCCTCGTTCCAGCAAACCTGCTTTCTCAACTCCATATTATTCTTATAGAGAATAACTAGAATGTTATAAAGCACTTATTTATGTTTGAATATTGATGGAACTTGTATGTGGCTTCTCCTAGTTAAATTCTATTTATATTTGCATAAAAACCAATTATTTGTGTTCCTTGTTTCAGCAAACCTACTTACTCATTACCAATGTTATTCTTGTGGAGAATAATTAAAATCGCTTATATGTGAATATATTTTTATGAAACTTGGTATGCGGCTTTATGTGGTATTAAGACATATATTATGCATTGGAAATTCGCTGAGTACGCAGGTTTGCTGCGACGGGGGTATTTTGTTTAATGAAGGCGTAAAAACGTTTTAAAATGACATTTTCTATCCCATTTATTAATAAAATTAGAGGAAGTCTAATTTCAAACATTTTCTCGCCGTTTTTCCAAGGTGGCAAAAAATTAAAACTTTCTTATGACTTTTCCACATTTTATTTTTGGATTAGGTATAAAATATAATTTGTAATAGTTTTTATTCGTACATACATACATTATTTTTGTAGATACAGATACCAAAAAAATAAACAAAAATATAAAATTTGGCCAATTTGCTTATGTTTTTTATTATTTAATTTTTATATTATTTACATATATAATGAATATCATTAGTGTATATATATATATATATATCTAAAATTCGTCAAAATGATACGGTTTAAATTAAAAATAAGGTTTTCTTTTAACGACAGGTTTTTTTTTAATGACAGGTTAATAGATAGTTGTAATCAATGGTCAGATGTGCATTTGGACTATTACTTCGTGATTATGGCTTCCTAAAGTCTTCACCACATTGGAGTAGTGGATAAACAGCAAAGAGGCGCCACTTCCGGCGCTTTTTCCCCATGTTATTCTTATGGGGAGCCGTTTTTGCGCCGACGCCAGCTCCCGCCCTACACAAGTTTCCTTGTTAGCCTATACTAACGTCCAACCCTTGCCTATATTAAATATATTTTCCCAATCCCCATCCCTCCTCTATATTTTTTAAAATTAATTTTCAAATTCAGGCTAAAAAACTATCTTTAGTGTTTATAGTCCGATTTGTTTAAAATTTGGATATGTTACTGTCCTAGGCAAGTGTTTTAATAAATTTCACTTACATTTCCCAAATTCACTATAACGGTCAAATTAAAAAATATTTTTTGAAAAATACTATAGTGCCAATTGCCAACTTCTTTATTTACTGTCCGATTTGTCTTCAATTTGGATATGTTATTGTCGTAGGCAAGTGTTTTAATAAATTACACATACATTTCCCAAATTCACTATTACAGTCAAATTAAAAATTATTTTTGAAAATACTGCCAATTGCCAACTTCTTTATTAAATGTCCGATTTGTCTGCAATTTGGATATGCTATTGACCTAGGCAAGTGTTTTAATAAATTCCGCTTACATATCCCAAATTCACTATTACAGTCAAATTAAAAAATATTTTTGAAAAATACTGCCAATTGCCAACTTCTTTATTTACTGTCCGATTTATTTAAAATTTGGATATGCTATTGACCTAGGCAAGTGTTTTAATAAATTAGCCTTACATATCCCAAATTCACTATTACAGTCAAATTAAAAAATATTTTTGAAAAATACTGCCAATTGCCAACTTCTTTATTTACTGTCCGATTTGTTTAAAATTTGGATATGTTATTGTTGTAGGCAAGTGTTTTAATAAATTACACATACATTTCCCTAATTCACTATTACAGTCAAATTAAAAATTATTTTTGAAAAATACTGCCAATTGCCAACTTCTTTATTAAATGTCCGATTTGTCTGCAATTTGGATATGCTATTGACCTAGGCAAGTGTTTTAATAAATTCCGCTTACATATCCCAAATTCACTATTACGGTCAAATTAAAAAATATTTTTGAAAAATACTGCCAATTGCCAACTTCTTTATTTACTGTCCGATTTATTTAAAATTTGGATATGCTATTGACCTAGGCAAGTGTTTTAATAAATTAGCCTTACATATCCCAAATTCACTATTACAGTCAAATTAAAAAATATTTTTGAAAAATACTGCCAATTGCCAACTTCTTTATTTACTGTCCGATTTGTTTAAAATTTGGATATGTTATTGTTGTAGGCTAATGTATATGCACCATCCACATTTTACAAATATTGCGGTTAAATTTTTAAAAATTTGGAAAAATACTGCCAATTGGCAACTTCTTTATTTATGGTCTGATTTGTTTAAAATTTATGTCATTATTCTAGGCTGGTGTATATGTACCATCCACATTTGACAAATTAACTATAATGGTCAAATTTAAAAAATATTTTGAAAAATATACTAACAATTTCAAACTTCTTTATTTTCGGATATGTTATAGCTCTTATATAGGTAACAAGACCACACTACCACACGTTCCACTACCCCCCATAATTTTGTCTTTTTTGTTTGTTTATTTTGCTGTAATCCCAAAACCGACTTTGCTGTTTATTGTCCGATTTGCCCACACTTTGGATATTGTCCTAAGCATTTATTGTCTGATTTATTTTTGGATATGTTATAGCCCCCAACCATTATATCTAAAATTACAATATTATTTCCACCTATAATACTGTTGTTTGTTTTGCTGCAACCTAAAAACTAACATTGGTATTTGTGTTTTTACAAAACTATATTTTGCAAATGACTACCAATAACTCCTTTATTTACTTTTCGACTTGTTATATCCCCATATATCTAAATTTACCATATATTTTTTTCCCTTTTAGTGTTGTTTTGTCGTAACCAAACTTTGACTGCAATACATTACTGGCCACTGCATAAGTGCATTTCCAAATTCACTATTACGGTTGGATTAAAAAAATAAATACAAGCTTATTATATACATCCAGCTGATAAGTAATATATATCCACAATTATGGTCAGAACAAATTTTGGATATGTTTTAAGCCAGCAAAAAATAAATGTTTAAAACCCAAAACAACTACACACAAAACACCAACCTTTCTTTGTGCTTGTTTGGAGTAGTCTTTATTTTATCCAACTTAATTTTAATTTTGTAGTTAAAATCAAACTTCCCACATTCTAGCTCCCTTTCCAGCCAGAGGTTGGAGACACAAAGGTTACGAATATTTTCAAACAATATATCTTTTTCTATGTTGGACTTGTTTAATAGCGCACCATATTCCAAATCCTCCAGTCTACTACATTCTTTAAATTTAACATTGCCTTTAATATCTTGCATCTCTATGTCTTCTTGTCCATTGTTACGGAAACTTAGGTTTTCTATTTTTGGAAATGTTGCGGTTCCGTTAGTGTTAAAGCTTGCAAGTGGCTCGTTGGTAGGTAGATAAATAATGTCCAAATCACCACCGTATGGCAACACGCCTTGCCTATTCTTATTTATCTCTATAAATACAGTTTTACAGACACCTTTAACATAGTATACACCCCCCCATCCTTTTCTGCCAACACTCCCACAAACTTGTTTACTACAAACGCATACACATAATGCTCTAGATCCTCGTCGCAGGAAGTAATCTTTTAATTTATCCTCTCTTTCCCTTCTTTCTTTAGCCAACTGTGCTTTGTATTCCTCTGCAACAATATTTTCCACATATTCCAATGTCTTCTAATTCCAGTTTCCTCTCTAAGAAAGGCTTGGAAAGTGGCTCTATTTCTTTAATAGTGTATGGGTACAGTTTATTGGTCCGGCTTCTTAAAACGTAGGGAGTAAGGTTAGGACTTTCCACTAAGAGGTATAGTGGAGAAAGGTGTATTTGATATGCCCCCAGATTTGATGTAACACTTATGCTTTACACTTATGGCATCCTCCTCTATTACCTCTACATAGTTGGTAAACAGTTAAAGCTAAATGCAGATAGAGCATACTTTATTAACTTTTCCCTTTGATCTTTTGGCAGTTTTAGTTGTACTCCAGTTATCTTCTTCGTATTACTATTACCCCAATATGCGTATTGTAATAAATCATTAAACACTAAACAACAACTGTTTTGTAATTGATTGGCAACTTTCACCCACATCTTATGCAGAGGCATAGAATGGAGCATTTTGAAAGTACCGTTTGTTGTCTTCTATTAGACTTAAACAATCTCTTAAAGGTTCAAACCCTTTACCAAAACCTCTACAATAGTTATAGATTGTTGCCTCTAACCTTGTTATTCCATTCTCTCTAGCTAGTTTAGACGAGAACGTTTCTTTTAGGTTTACAAAGTTTATTATATGGTTTCCTATACTTTTAATTACTCCAGGGCTTGTAATCTGGCATATAAATTTATTATATATAATTATTATTGTCCAATGTTATGATTGTGTTAAATTTGTTTATATTACATATATTTCTTACACAATTTACAAACTATTTTTGTGTCAGTTGACAGAACGTGTAAAGTTGTGTTAAATGGATGTAAACCAGTATCTGTGCCTGTGTCCAAATGTGTTGGAGTGTGTTATTTATTGTGTCTCTGCATTTGTGTTGTTTTATAAACTTTAAATATTACTATGTCCTTATACTCTTACTATTTCTGTTACTATAATATTTATCTTTTACTGTTTGTTTTCCAAGTTTGATTGTGGGTTTGGCTAATATATCGGATGTTGTACCAATGCTGTCTAAATAGTAATGGATTGATTACATGCTGCACTATGTGGTGTTTGTCTTTGGCAATACACTTCCAACACATTTCCTGTCTAATATCTGGCCGGTTGTATCCAGCACAATTTATGTTTTACTTTACAACAACACAATGAGACGTCTATTCTGCTGCTTATACAACAGATGTATGGGTCTTGTAGAATGTGCGTATCTGTATTAAATACATATATTACTCTACTGCACGGGGTGTTGGGTTTAATAGTACAAAACCTAATACAAGGACTAAGAATAGAATTATAGAATTTCGACAATATAGGTATGTTAATTATATTGAGACTATAAACTTATTTAGTCGAATTTGGAATTATATTAATAGTGGGTATTCCATATTTGCATGTGGGTGTCCACTTACATGTTACACTTGCCGCTCGCCTATGTTTATATACAATATATATTTACAACACATATATGCCTATATATCTGTCCTGTTTACATGTTTCCGCTACTTTTTGTATAAAAAAAATGTACTCTGTTGGCCATTTATTGGGGAATTGTATTAAACCTACTAACGAAAGATTCGGTATATGGTTTTTATTAGAAAATCTACGTAATAATAACCTTCTTACAGACATAGGTAATATAAACTATTGCGAGGGTGAACCAAAATTAAATAACATCTATAACGGATGCGTTTTATGATAACATAATGTTAGTTAAGATAACCAATGTTGCGGATTGTGATGGGGATGTTCGGAATAAATTTAAAGTTAAGAAGGAAATATGTGGCTCGTTTAATAGCTACTTACGAGGAATATTTAAAAAGTTCTCTTTAGCTCGACATGGTGTTGTGGCCAAACTACCATTCTCCCAAAGCGAGGGTGTGTTACAAATAATAAAGAAAGATATTGACCAAATTAAACAAAAGTATGATGATCCTATAGCAATTCCCTATAAAATAGAGCTTGCAAATGTTAAAATTAAGGATTTGTTGGAAGATCTTCCAAAGATACTGCAAGATCTGGAAATGTACTATCTTATGGATTTCGATATAACACCAGATTTGGCTGGAATATTTAATAAAGAGGAAATGTGCCAATATCTTACAGAAAACTTTTGCTACCAGGGGGCGAATGGATATAATGTTATTGTAGATAATGTTAGCATGGTTTAATGTAAATAGCAGGGTAAAAATATATAATAAATTTATATGCCAGATTACAAGCCCTGGAGTAATTAAAAGTATAGGAAACCATATAATAAACTTTGTAAACCTAAAAGAAACGTTCTCGTCTAAACTAGCTAGAGAGAATGGAATAACAAGGTTAGAGGCAACAATCTATAACTATTGTAGAGGTTTTGGTAAAGGGTTTGAACCTTTAAGAGATTGTTTAAGTCTAATAGAAGACAACAAACGGTACTTTCAAAATGCTCCATTCTATGCCTCTGCATAAGATGTGGGTGAAAGTTGCCAATCAATTACAAAACAGTTGTTGTTTAGTGTTTAATGATTTATTACAATACGCATATTGGGGTAATAGTAATACGAAGAAGATAACTGGAGTACAACTAAAACTGCCAAAAGATCAAAGGGAAAAGTTAATAAAGTATGCTCTATCTGCATTTAGCTTTAACTGTTTACCAACTATGTAGAGGTAATAGAGGAGGATGCCATAAGTGTAAAGCATAAGTGTTACATCAAATCTGGGGGCATATCAAATACACCTTTCTCCACTATACCTCTTAGTGGAAAGTCCTAACCTTACTCCCTACGTTTTAAGAAGCCGGACCAATAAACTGTACCCATACACTATTAAAGAAATAGAGCCACTTTCCAAGCCTTTCTTAGAGAGGAAACTGGAATTAGAAGACATTGGAATATGTGGAAAATATTGTTGCAGAGGAATACAAAGCACAGTTGGCTAAAGAAAGAAGGGAAAGAGAGGATAAATTAAAAGATTACTTCCTGCGACGAGGATCTAGAGCATTATGTGTATGCGTTTGTAGTAAACAAGTTTGTGGGAGTGTTGGCAGAAAAGGATGGGGGGGTGTATACTATGTTAAAGGTGTCTGTAAAACTGTATTTATAGAGATAAATAAGAATAGGCAAGGCGTGTTGCCATACGGTGGTGATTTGGACATTATTTATCTACCTACAGTAGATGTGAAATGGCGGGGAGGCATACTATTCGGCGTTTTTTTCCCATGTTATTCTTATGGGGAGCCGTTTTTGGACCGACGCCAGCTCCCGCCCTACACAAGTTTCCTTGTTAGCCTATACTAACGTCCAACCCTTGCCTATATTAAATATATTGTCCCCATCCCCACCCCCCCCCATATATTTTTTAAAATTAATTTTCAAATTCAGGCTAAAAAACTATCTTTGGTGTTTATGGTCCGATTTGTCTGCAATTTGGATATGTTATTGTCCTAGGCAAGTGTTTTAATAAATTCCACTTACATTTCCCAAATTCACTATTACGGTTGAATTAAAAAATATTTTTGAAAAATACTGCCGCCAACTTCTTTATTTACTGTCCGATTTGTCTGCAATTTGGATATGTTATTGTCCTAGGCAAGTGTTTTAATAAATTTCACTTACATATCCCAAATTCACTATTACGGTCAAATTAAAAAATATTTTTGAAAAATACCGCCAATTGCCAACTTCTTTATTTACTGTCTGATTTGTCTGCAATTTGGATATGATATTGTCCTAGGCAAGTGTTTTAATAAATTTCACTTACATATCCCAAATTCACTATTACGGTCAAATTAAAAAATATTTTTGAAAAATACTGCCAATTGCCAACTTCTTTATTTACTGTCTGATTTATTTAAAATTTGTATATGCTATTGACCTAGGCAAGTGTTTTAATAAATTTCAATTACATATCCCAAATTCACTATTACGGTCAAATTAAAAAATATTTTTGAAAAATACTGCCAATTGCCAACTTCTTTATTTACTGTCTGATTTATTTAAAATTTGGATATGCTATTGACCTAGGCAAGTGTTTTAATAAATTCCACTTACATATCCCAAATTCACTATTACGGTCAAATTAAAAAATATTTTTGAAAAATACTGCCAATTGCCAACTTCTTTATTTACTGTCTGATTTATTTAAAATTTGGATATGCTATTGACCTAGGCAAGTGTTTTAATAAATTCCACTTACATATCCCAAATTCACTATTACGGTCAAATTAAAAAATATTTTTGAAAAATACTGCCAATTGCCAACTTCTTTATTTACTGTCCCATTTGTTTAAAACTTGGATATGTTATTGTCATAGGCAAGTGTTTTAATAAATTACACTTACATTTCCCAAATTCACTATTACAGCCAAATTAAAAATTATTTTTGAAAAATACTGCCAATTGCCAACTTCTTTATTTACTGTCCGATTTGTTTAAAATTTGGATATGTTATTGTTGTAGGCTAGTGTATATGCACCATCCACATTTTACAAATATTGCGGTTAAATGTTAAAAAATTTTGGAAAAACACTGCCAATTGGCAACTTCTTTATTTATGGTCTGATTTGTTTAAAATTTATATATGTCATTATTCTAGGCTAGTGTATATGTACCATCCACATTTGACAAATTAACTATAATGGTCAAATTAAAAAAAATATTTTGAAAAATATACAATTTCAAACTTCTTTATTTACGGATATGTTATAGCTCTTATATAGGTAACAAGACCACACCACCACATGTTCCATTACCCCCTACAATACAGTATTTTGTCTTTTTTGTTTGTTTATTTTGCTGTAATCCCAAAACTGACTGTTTATTGTCCGATTTGCCTACACTTTGGATATTGTCCTAAGCATTTATTGTCTGATTTATTTTTGGATATGTTATAGCCCCCAACTATTATATCTAAAATTACAATATTATTTCCACCTATAATACAGTTGTTTGTCTAACATTGGTATTTGTGTTTTTACAAAACTATATTTTGCAAATTACTACCAATAACTCCTTTATTTACTTTTCGACTTGTTATATCCCCCTATATCTAAATTTACCATATATTTTTTTCCCTTTTAGTGTTGTTTTGTCGTAACCAAACTTTGACTGCAATATATTACTGGCCATTGCATAAGTAAATACCCCATTTCCAAATTCACTATTACGGTTGGAATAAAAAAAATAAATACATCCAGCTGATAAGTAATATATATCCACAATTATGGTCAGAACAAATTTTGGATATGTTTTAAGCCAATGCCAAAAAATAAATTTTTAAAACCCAAAACAACTAAACACAAAACACTAATCTTTCTTTGTGCTTGTTTGGAGTAGTCTTTATTTTATCCAACTTAATTTTGCAGTTAAAATCAAACTTCCCACATTCTAGCTCCCTTTCCAGCCAGTGACATAAAGGTTACGAATATTTTCAAACTGTACAATATATCTTTTTCTACCCCTATGTTGGACTTGTTTAATAGCGCACCATATTCCAAATCCTCTAGTCTACTACATTCTTTAAATTTAACATTGCCTTTAATATCTTGCATCTCTATGTCTTCTTGTCCATTGTTACGGAAACTTTCTATTTTTGGAATCGCCATAAAATGTTGCGGTTCCGTTAAAGCTTGCAAGTGGCTCGTTGGTAGGTAGATAAATAATGTCCAAATCACCACTGTATGGCAACACGCTATAACCTTGCCTATTCTTATTTATCTCTATAAATACAGTTTTACAGACACCTTTAACATAGTATACACCCCTCCATCCTTTTCTGCCAACACTCCCACAAACTTGTTGTTTACTACAAACGCATACACTATATAATGTCCATAATGCTCGCAGGAAGTAATCTTTTAATTTATCCTCTCTTTCCCTTCTTTCTTTAGCCAACTGTGCTTTGTATTCCTCTGCAACAGTATTTTCCACATATTCCAATGTCTTCTAATTCCAGTTTCCTCTTTTTGGAACAACTCTCTAAGAAAGGCTTGGAAAGTGGCTCTATTTCTTTAATAGTGTATTGGGTACAGTTTATTGGTCCGGCTTCTTAAAACGTAGGGAGTAAGGTTAGGACTTTCCACTAAGCCTAATTCTTCTAAATTGATGGAGAAAGGTGTATTTGATGTGCCCCCAGATTTGATGTAACACTTATGCTTTACACTTATGGCATCCTCCTCTATTACCTCTACATAGTTGGTAAACAGTTAAAGCTAAATGCAGATAGAGCATACTTTATTAACTTTTCCCTTTGATCTTTTGGCAGTTGTACTCCAGTTATCTTCCCCCAATATGCACCGTTAAACACTAAACAACAACTGTTTTGTAATTGGCAACTTTCACCCACATCTTATGCAGAGGTACAGCATAGAATGGAGCATTTTGAAAGTACCGTTTGTTGTCTTCTATTAGACTTAAACAATCTCTTAAAGGTTCAAACCCTTTACCAAAACCTCTACAATAGATTGTTGCCTCTAACCTTGCCATTCTCTCTAGCTAGTTTAGACGAGAACGTTTCTTTTAGGTTTACAAAGTTTATTATATGGTTTCCTATACTTTTAATTACTCCAGGGCTTGTAATCTGGCATATAAATTTATTATATATTTTTACCCTGCTATTTACATTAAACCATGTTAAACAGTCTTTACTAACATTATCTACAATAACATTATGGGGGTCCATTCGCCCCCCTGGTAGCAAAAGTTTTCTGTAAGATATTGGCACATTTCCTCTTTATTAAATATTCCAACCAAATCTAGTGTTATATCGAAATCCATAAGATAGTACATTTCCAGATCTTGCAGTATCTTTGGAAGATCTTCCAACAAATCCTTAATTTTAACATTTGCAAGCTCTATTTTATAGGGAATTGCTATAGGATCATCATACTTTTGTTTAATTTGGTCAATATCTTTCTTTATTATTTGTAACACACCCTCGCTTTGGGAGAATGGTAGTTTGGCCACAACACCATGTCGAGCTAAAGAGAACTTTTTAAATATTCCTCGTAAGTAGCTATTAAACGAGCCACATATTTCCTTCTTAACTTTAAATTTATTCCGAACATCCCCATCACAATCCGCAACATTGGTTATCTTAACTAACATCCGTTATAGATGTTATTTAATTTTGGTTCACCCTCGCAATAGTTTATATTACCTATGTTTGTAAGAAGGTTATTATTACGTAGATTTTCTAATAAAAACCATATACCCAATCTTTCGTTAGTAGGTTTAATACAATTCCCCAATAAATGTCTAACAGAGTACATTTCTTTTATACAAAAAGTAGCGGAAACATGTCAACAGGACAGATTACACCATAGGCATATAGAGACCCACATGCAAATATGGAATACCCACAAATTCGACTAAATAAGTTTATAGTCTCAATATAATTAACATATTAACATTAGTACCCAAATTGTCGAAATTCTATAATTCTATTCTTAGTCCTTGTATTAGGTTTTGTACTATTAAACCCAACACCCCGCGCAGTAGAGTAATATATGTATTTAATACAGATACGCACATTCTACAAGACCCATACATCTGTTGTATAAGCAGCAGAATAGACGTCTCATTGTGTTGTTGTAAAATAAAACATAAATTGTGCTGGATACAACCGGCCAGATATTAGACAGGAAATGTGTTGGAAGTGTATTGCCAAATAGTAAGACAAACACCACATAGTGCAGCATGTAATCAATCCATTACTATTTAGACAAAGGTCAGTATTGGTACAACATCCGATATATTAGCCAAACCCACAATCAAACTTGGAAAACAAACAGTAAAAGATAAATATTATAGTAACAGAAATAGTAAGAGTATAAGGACATAGTAATATTTAAAGTTTATAAAACAACACAAATGCAGAGACACAATAAATAACACACTCCAACACATTTGGACACACGCACAGATACTGGTTTACATCCATTTAACACAACTTTACACGTTCTGTCAACCGACACAAAAAATAGTTTGTAAATTGTGTAAGAAATATATGTAATATAAACAAATTTAACACAATCATAACATTGTGGACAATGTTATGATTGTGTTAAATTTGTTTATATTACATATATTTCTTACACAATTTACAAACTATTTTTTGTGTCGGTTGACAGAACGTGTAAAGTTGTGTTAAATGGATGTAAACCAGTATCTGTGCGTGTGTCCAAATGTGTTGGAGTGTGTTATTTATTGTGTCTCTGCATTTGTGTTGTTTTATAAACTTTAAATATTACTATGTCCTTATACTCTTACTATTTCTGTTACTATAATATTTATCTTTTGCTGTTTGTTTTCCAAGTTTGATTGTGGGTTTGGCTAATATATCGGATGTTGTACCAATACTGACCTTTGTCTAAATAGTAATGGATTGATTACATGCTGCACTATGTGGTGTTTGTCTTACTATTTGGCAATACACTTCCAACACATTTCCTGTCTAATATCTGGCCGGTTGTATCCAGCACAATTTATGTTTTATTTTACAACAACACAATGAGACGTCTATTCTGCTGCTTATACAACAGATGTATGGGTCTTGTAGAATGTGCGTATCTGTATTAAATACATATATTACTCTACTGCGCGGGGTGTTGGGTTTAATAGTACAAAACCTAATACAAGGACTAAGAATAGAATTATAGAATTTCGACAATTTGGGTACTAATGTTAATATGTTAATTATATTGAGACTATAAACTTATTTAGTCGAATTTGTGGGTATTCCATATTTGCATGTGGGTCTCTATATGCCTATGGTGTAATCTGTCCTGTTGACATGTTTCCGCTACTTTTTGTATAAAAGAAATGTACTCTGTTAGCCATTTATTGGGGAATTGTATTAAACCTACTAACGAAAGATTGGGTATATGGTTTTTATTAGAAAATCTACGTAATAATAACCTTCTTACAAACATAGGTAATATAAACTATTGCGAGGGTGAACCAAAATTAAATAACATCTATAACGGATGTTAGTTAAGATAACCAATGTTGCGGATTGTGATGGGGATGTTCGGAATAAATTTAAAGTTAAGAAGGAAATATGTGGCTCGTTTAATAGCTACTTACGAGGAATATTTAAAAAGTTCTCTTTAGCTCGACATGGTGTTGTGGCCAAACTACCATTCTCCCAAAGCGAGGGTGTGTTACAAATAATAAAGAAAGATATTGACCAAATTAAACAAAAGTATGATGATCCTATAGCAATTCCCTATAAAATAGAGCTTGCAAATGTTAAAATTAAGGATTTGTTGGAAGATCTTCCAAAGATACTGCAAGATCTGGAAATGTACTATCTTATGGATTTCGATATAACACTAGATTTGGTTGGAATATTTAATAAAGAGGAAATGTGCCAATATCTTACAGAAAACTTTTGCTACCAGGGGGGCGAATGGACCCCCATAATGTTATTGTAGATAATGTTAGTAAAGACTGTTTAACATGGTTTAATGTAAATAGCAGGGTAAAAATATATAATAAATTTATATGCCAGATTACAAGCCCTGGAGTAATTAAAAGTATAGGAAACCATATAATAAACTTTGTAAACCTAAAAGAAACGTTCTCGTCTAAACTAGCTAGAGAGAATGGCAAGGTTAGAGGCAACAATCTATTGTAGAGGTTTTGGTAAAGGGTTTGAACCTTTAAGAGATTGTTTAAGTCTAATAGAAGACAACAAACGGTACTTTCAAAATGCTCCATTCTATGCTGTACCTCTGCATAAGATGTGGGTGAAAGTTGCCAATTACAAAACAGTTGTTGTTTAGTGTTTAACGGTGCATATTGGGGGAAGATAACTGGAGTACAACTGCCAAAAGATCAAAGGGAAAAGTTAATAAAGTATGCTCTATCTGCATTTAGCTTTAACTGTTTACCAACTATGTAGAGGTAATAGAGGAGGATGCCATAAGTGTAAAGCATAAGTGTTACATCAAATCTGGGGGCACATCAAATACACCTTTCTCCATCAATTTAGAAGAATTAGGCTTAGTGGAAAGTCCTAACCTTACTCCCTACGTTTTAAGAAGCCGGACCAATAAACTGTACCCAATACACTATTAAAGAAATAGAGCCACTTTCCAAGCCTTTCTTAGAGAGTTGTTCCAAAAAGAGGAAACTGGAATTAGAAGACATTGGAATATGTGGAAAATACTGTTGCAGAGGAATACAAAGCACAGTTGGCTAAAGAAAGAAGGGAAAGAGAGGATAAATTAAAAGATTACTTCCTGCGAGCATTATGGACATTATATAGTGTATGCGTTTGTAGTAAACAACAAGTTTGTGGGAGTGTTGGCAGAAAAGGATGGAGGGGTGTATACTATGTTAAAGGTGTCTGTAAAACTGTATTTATAGAGATAAATAAGAATAGGCAAGGTTATAGCGTGTTGCCATACAGTGGTGATTTGGACATTATTTATCTACCTACCAACGAGCCACTTGCAAGCTTTAACGGAACCGCAACATTTTATGGCGATTCCAAAAATAGAAAGTTTCCGTAACAATGGACAAGAAGACATAGAGATGCAAGATATTAAAGGCAATGTTAAATTTAAAGAATGTAGTAGACTAGAGGATTTGGAATATGGTGCGCTATTAAACAAGTCCAACATAGGGGTAGAAAAAGATATATTGTACAGTTTGAAAATATTCGTAACCTTTATGTCACTGGCTGGAAAGGGAGCTAGAATGTGGGAAGTTTGATTTTAACTGCAAAATTAAGTTGGATAAAATAAAGACTACTCCAAACAAGCACAAAGAAAGATTAGTGTTTTGTGTTTAGTTGTTTTGGGTTTTAAAAATTTATTTTTTGGCATTGGCTTAAAACATATCCAAAATTTGTTCTGACCATAATTGTGGATATATATTACTTATCAGCTGGATGTATTTATTTTTTTTATTCCAACCGTAATAGTGAATTTGGAAATGGGGTATTTACTTATGCAATGGCCAGTAATATATTGCAGTCAAAGTTTGGTTACGACAAAACAGCACTAAAAGGGAAAAAAATATATGGTAAATTTAGATATAGGGGGATATAACAAGTCGAAAAGTAAATAAAGGAGTTATTGGTAGTAATTTGCAAAATATAGTTTTGTAAAAACACAAATACCAATGTTAGACAAACAACTGTATTATAGGTGGAAATAATATTGTAATTTTAGATATAATAGTTGGGGGCTATAACATATCCAAAAATAAATCAGACAATAAATGCTTAGGACAATATCCAAAGTGTAGGCAAATCGGACAATAAACAGTCAGTTTTGGGATTACAGCAAAATAAACAAACAAAAAAGACAAAATACTGTATTGTAGGGGGTAATGGAACATGTGGTGGTGTGGTCTTGTTACCTATATAAGAGCTATAACATATCCGTAAATAAAGAAGTTTGAAATTGTATATTTTTCAAAATATTTTTTTTAATTTGACCATTATAGTTAATTTGTCAAATGTGGATGGTACATATACACTAGCCTAGAATAATGACATATATAAATTTTAAACAAATCAGACCATAAATAAAGAAGTTGCCAATTGGCAGTGTTTTTCCAAAATTTTTTAACATTTAACCGCAATATTTGTAAAATGTGGATGGTGCATATACACTAGCCTACAACAATAACATATCCAAATTTTAAACAAATCGGACAGTAAATAAAGAAGTTGGCAATTGGCAGTATTTTTCAAAAATAATTTTTAATTTGGCTGTAATAGTGAATTTGGGAAATGTAAGTGTAATTTATTAAAACACTTGCCTATGACAATAACATATCCAAGTTTTAAACAAATGGGACAGTAAATAAAGAAGTTGGCAATTGGCAGTATTTTTCAAAAATATTTTTTAATTTGACCGTAATAGTGAATTTGGGATATGTAAGTGGAATTTATTAAAACACTTGCCTAGGTCAATAGCATATCCAAATTTTAAATAAATCAGACAGTAAATAAAGAAGTTGGCAATTGGCAGTATTTTTCAAAAATATTTTTTAATTTGACCGTAATAGTGAATTTGGGATATGTAAGTGGAATTTATTAAAACACTTGCCTAGGTCAATAGCATATCCAAATTTTAAATAAATCAGACAGTAAATAAAGAAGTTGGCAATTGGCAGTATTTTTCAAAAATATTTTTTAATTTGACCGTAATAGTGAATTTGGGATATGTAAGTGAAATTTATTAAAACACTTGCCTAGGTCAATAGCATATCCAAATTTTAAATAAATCAGACAGTAAATAAAGAAGTTGGCAATTGGCAGTATTTTTCAAAAATATTTTTTAATTTGACCGTAATAGTGAATTTGGGATATGTAAGTGAAATTTATTAAAACACTTGCCTAGGACAATATCATATCCAAATTGCAGACAAATCAGACAGTAAATAAAGAAGTTGGCAATTGGCGGTATTTTTCAAAAATATTTTTTAATTTGACCGTAATAGTGAATTTGGGATATGTAAGTGAAATTTATTAAAACACTTGCCTAGGACAATAACATATCCAAATTGCAGACAAATCGGACAGTAAATAAAGAAGTTGGCGGCAGTATTTTTCAAAAATATTTTTTAATTCAACCGTAATAGTGAATTTGGGAAATGTAAGTGGAATTTATTAAAACACTTGCCTAGGACAATAACATATCCAAATTGCAGACAAATCGGACCATAAACACCAAAGATAGTTTTTTAGCCTGAATTTGAAAATTAATTTTAAAAAATATAGAGGGGGGGGTGGGGATGGGGACAATATATTTAATATAGGCAAGGGTTGGACGTTAGTATAGGCTAACAAGGAAACTTGTGTAGGGCGGGAGCTGGCGTCGGTCCAAAAACGGCTCCCCATAAGAATAACATGGGAAAAAAACGCCGAATAGTATGCCTCCCCGCCATTTCACATCTACTACCTACCAACGAGCCACTTGCAAGCTTTAACACTAACGGAACCGCAACATTTCCAAAAATAGAAAACCTAAGTTTCCGTAACAATGGACAAGAAGACATAGAGATGCAAGATATTAAAGGCAATGTTAAATTTAAAGAATGTAGTAGACTGGAGGATTTGGAATATGGTGCGCTATTAAACAAGTCCAACATAGAAAAAGATATATTGTTTGAAAATATTCGTAACCTTTGTGTCTCCAACCTCTGGCTGGAAAGGGAGCTAGAATGTGGGAAGTTTGATTTTAACTACAAAATTAAAATTAAGTTGGATAAAATAAAGACTACTCCAAACAAGCACAAAGAAAGGTTGGTGTTTTGTGTGTAGTTGTTTTGGGTTTTAAACATTTATTTTTTGCTGGCTTAAAACATATCCAAAATTTGTTCTGACCATAATTGTGGATATATATTACTTATCAGCTGGATGTATATAATAAGCTTGTATTTATTTTTTTAATCCAACCGTAATAGTGAATTTGGAAATGCACTTATGCAGTGGCCAGTAATGTATTGCAGTCAAAGTTTGGTTACGACAAAACAACACTAAAAGGGGAAAAAATATATGGTAAATTTAGATATATGGGGATATAACAAGTCGAAAAGTAAATAAAGGAGTTATTGGTAGTAATTTGCAAAATATAGTTTTGTAAAAACACAAATACCAATGTTAGTTTTTAGGTTGCAGCAAAACAAACAACAGTATTATAGGTGGAAATAATATTGTAATTTTAGATATAATGGTTGGGGGCTATAACATATCCAAAAATAAATCAGACAATAAATGCTTAGGACAATATCCAAAGTGTGGGCAAATCGGACAATAAACAGCAAAGTCGGTTTTGGGATTACAGCAAAATAAACAAACAAAAAAGACAAAATTATGGGGGGTAGTGGAACGTGTGGTAGTGTGGTCTTGTTACCTATATAAGAGCTATAACATATCCGAAAATAAAGAAGTTTGAAATTGTTAGTATATTTTTCAAAATATTTTTTAAATTTGACCATTATAGTTAATTTGTCAAATGTGGATGGTACATATACACCAGCCTAGAATAATGACATAAATTTTAAACAAATCAGACCATAAATAAAGAAGTTGCCAATTGGCAGTATTTTTCCAAATTTTTAAAAATTTAACCGCAATATTTGTAAAATGTGGATGGTGCATATACATTAGCCTACAACAATAACATATCCAAATTTTAAACAAATCGGACAGTAAATAAAGAAGTTGGCAATTGGCAGTATTTTTCAAAAATATTTTTTAATTTGACTGTAATAGTGAATTTGGGATATGTAAGGCTAATTTATTAAAACACTTGCCTAGGTCAATAGCATATCCAAATTTTAAATAAATCGGACAGTAAATAAAGAAGTTGGCAATTGGCAGTATTTTTCAAAAATATTTTTTAATTTGACCGTAATAGTGAATTTGGGATATGTAAGCGGAATTTATTAAAACACTTGCCTAGGTCAATAGCATATCCAAATTGCAGACAAATCGGACATTTAATAAAGAAGTTGGCAATTGGCAGTATTTTTCAAAAATAATTTTTAATTTGACTGTAATAGTGAATTAGGGAAATGTATGTGTAATTTATTAAAACACTTGCCTACAACAATAACATATCCAAATTTTAAACAAATCGGACAGTAAATAAAGAAGTTGGCAATTGGCAGTATTTTTCAAAAATATTTTTTAATTTGACTGTAATAGTGAATTTGGGATATGTAAGGCTAATTTATTAAAACACTTGCCTAGGTCAATAGCATATCCAAATTTTAAATAAATCGGACAGTAAATAAAGAAGTTGGCAATTGGCAGTATTTTTCAAAAATATTTTTTAATTTGACTGTAATAGTGAATTTGGGATATGTAAGCGGAATTTATTAAAACACTTGCCTAGGTCAATAGCATATCCAAATTGCAGACAAATCGGACATTTAATAAAGAAGTTGGCAATTGGCAGTATTTTTCAAAAATAATTTTTAATTTGACTGTAATAGTGAATTTGGGAAATGTATGTGTAATTTATTAAAACACTTGCCTACGACAATAACATATCCAAATTGAAGACAAATCGGACAGTAAATAAAGAAGTTGGCAATTGGCACTATAGTATTTTTCAAAAAATATTTTTTAATTTGACCGTTATAGTGAATTTGGGAAATGTAAGTGAAATTTATTAAAACACTTGCCTAGGACAGTAACATATCCAAATTTTAAACAAATCGGACTATAAACACTAAAGATAGTTTTTTAGCCTGAATTTGAAAATTAATTTTAAAAAATATAGAGGAGGGATGGGGATTGGGAAAATATATTTAATATAGGCAAGGGTTGGACGTTAGTATAGGCTAACAAGGAAACTTGTGTAGGGCGGGAGCTGGCGTCGGCGCAAAAACGGCTCCCCATAAGAATAACATGGGGAAAAAGCGCCGGAAGTGGCGCCTCTTTGCTGTTTATCCACTACTCATTGGTCTTTGAAGTTCCGTTTCTAAATTTATAGATACGATTTTATTTGGCCATAAGATAAAAGTTTTATTTGGCCATATTGTAAAAGTAAGATCATTAAATGATATAGTTTGTCCGGTTTACCTGGGTTTACCACATGAAGTAACTGTTACAAAATTTTATCCCGGGAGGTTTTATTGACATTCATCTAGATTCTTGGCTAAAAGCTTCTTTTTACATGTTTTACTGCATCTAGTTTAAGAGCTCATTATTTATGGACTTTAGGCTTTTCCTAATGCATTGTTGATAGCACAATTTGATTTGATATAAGGACCACACATCCAGGCATCCTCGCATTCCATGACAAGCGAACTAGTGCAAGCCTCTTTTGTTACACTACACAACTTTTTTAATCAACTTAGTTTCATTCAACTTGTTTCATACAAATATATAAATTTAGGTATTTAACAGAGTTTTTAAATATAACAAGACAATTATTACAAGTAACTCCAGTCATAAAGACGACTTTAAGAGGGATATCAATTCCTCTGCGACTACCTCTTCCTGCTATAACACCAGTGTTAGCTTTCAAAGCCCGCCCCCTTACGGATTACACAAAATCGGTTAATTTTAAACGGCAAAACATTCTTAGCGATTTCAGTGCGCAAATTTTCGACATTAAAAATAGTTCAGCCACTAAAATATCGTAAACCTGTTTTTGAATGTTCATTCAAGAAATTATTATTATTGAAAAATCCTAAATATTGGGTATAAGTTTTTCTATAAAATTGCAATACAAATATGCAGTTATTGACCTCGTGATTTATTACGAGGAGAGCAATCCCGCATTGCTGTATTTACAGCCTAACTGCACAGCACTGGTTTCCCGCATGCAGCCTAACAACACACTGGTTTTCCGTACTGCTGTATTTGCAGCCTGATATCAACACAGGACTGGTTTCCCGTATTGCTGTATATGCAGGCTAACAACACAGCACTGGTTTCTCGTATTGCTGTATTTGCAGCCTAACAACACAGCACTGGTTTCCCGTATTGCTGTATTTGCAGCCCAAAAACAAAGCACTGGTTTCCGTATTGCTGTATTTTCAGCCTAACAACACACTGATTTTCCGTACTGCTGTATTTGCAGCCTAACAACACAGGACTGGTTTCCCGTATTGCTGTATATGCAGACTAACAACACAGCACTGGTTTCTCGTATTGCTGTATTTGCAGACTAACAACACAGCACTGGTTTCTCGTATTGCTGTATTTGCAGCCTAACAACACAGCACTGTTTCCCGTATTACTGTATATTCAGCCTAACAACACAGGACTGGTTTCCCGTATTGCTGTATATGCAGACTAACAACACAGCCCTGGTTTCTCGTATTGCTGTATTTGCAGCCTAACAACACAGCACTGGTTTCCCGTATTGCTGTATTTGCAGCCCAAAAACAAAGCACTGGTTTCCGTATTGCTGTATTTTCAGCTTAACAACACACTGATTTTCCGTACTGCTGTATTTGCAGCCTAACAACACAGGACTGGTTTCCCATATTACTGTATATGCAGCCTAACAACACAGCACTGGTTTCCCGTATTGCTGTATTTGTAGACTAACAACACAGGACTGGTTTCTCGTATTGCTGTATATGCAGCCTAACGACACAGGACTGGTTTCCCATATTACTGTATATGCAGCCTAACAACAGAACATATGTTTCCCGTATTGCTGTATTTGCAGCCTAACAACACAGGACCGGTTTCTCGTATTGCTGTATATGCAGCCTAACAACACAGGACTGGTTTCCCATATTACTGTATATGCAGACTAACAACACAGGACTGGTTTCCCATATTACTGTATATGCAGACTAACAACACAGGACTGGTTTCTTGTATTGCTGTATTTGCAGCCTAACAACACAGGACTGGTTTCTCGTATTGCTGTATATGCAGCCTAACAACACAGGACTGATTTCCCGTATTGCTGTATTTGCAGCCTAACAACACAGGACTGGTTTCCCATATTACTGTATATGCAGCCTAACAACACAACACTGGTTTCCCGTATTGCTGTATTTGCAGCCCAAAAACACAGCACTGGTTTCCGTATTGCTGTATTTGCAGCCTAACAACACACTGGTTTTCCGTACTGCTGTAATTGCAGCTTAACAACAAAGCACTGGTTTCCCATATTACTGTATATGCAGCCTAAAAACACAGCACTGGTTTCCCGTATTGCTGTATATGCAGCCTAAAAACACAGCACTGGTTTCCCGTATTGCTGTATATGCAGCCTAACAACACAGCACTGGTTTCCCGTATTGCAGTATTTGCAGCCCAACAACAAAGCAGTGGTTTCCCGTATTGCTGTATTTGCAGCCCAACAACAAAGCACTGGTTTCCCGTATTGCTGTATTTTCTGCCCAACAACAAAGCACTGGTTTCCCGTATTACTGTATATGCAGCCCAACAACAAAGCACTGGTTTCCCGTATTGCTGTATTTGCAGCCCAACAACAAAGCAGTGGTTTCCCGTATTGCTGTATTTGCAGCCCAACAACAAAGCACTGGTTTCCCGTATTGCTGTATTTGCAGCCCAACAACAAAGCACTGGTTTCCCGTATTGCTGTATTTGCAGCCCAACAATACAACACTGGTTTCCCGTATTGCTGTATTTGCAGCCCAACAATACAACACTGGTTTCCCGTATTGCTGTATTTGCAGCCCAACAATACAACACTGGTTTCCCGTATTGCTGTATTTGCAGCCCAACAATACAACACTAGTTTCCCGTATTGCTGTATTTGCAGCCCAACAATACAACACTGGTTTCCCGTTTTGCTGTATTTGCAGCCCAACAATACAACACTGGTTTCCCGTATTGCTGTATTTGCAGCCCAACAATACAACACTGGTTTCCCGTATTGCTGTATTTGCAGCCCAACAATACAACACTGGTTTCCCGTATTGCTGTATTTGCAGCCCAACAATACAACACTGGTTTCCTGTATTGCTGTATTTGCAGCCCAACAACAAAGCACTGGTTTCCCGTATTGCTGTATTTGCAGCCCAACAATACAACACTGGTTTTCCGTATTGCTGTATTTGCAGCCCAACAATACAACACTGGTTTCCCGTATTGCTATATTTGCAGCCCAACAATACAACACTGGTTTCCCGTATTGCTGTATATGCAGCCCAACAACAAAGCACTGGTTTCCCGTATTGCTATATTTGCAGCCCAACAATACAACACTAGTTTCCCGTATTGCTGTATTTGCAGCCCAACAATACAACACTGGTTTCCCGTATTGCTGTATTTGCAGCCCAACAATACAACACTGGTTTCCCGTATTGCTGAATTTGCAGCCCAACAATACAACACTGGTTTCCCGTATTGCTGTATTTGCAGCCCAACAATACAACACTGGTTTCCCGTATTGCTGTATTTGCAGCCCAACAATACAACACTGGTTTCCCGTATTGCTGTATTTGCAGCCCAAGAATACAACACTGGTTTCCCGTATTGCTGTATTTGCTGCCCAACAATACAACACTGGTTTCCCGTATTGCTGTATTTGCAGCCCAACAATACAACACTGGTTTCCCGTATTGCTGTATTTGCAGCCCAACAATACAACACTGGTTTCCCGTATTGCTGTATTTGCAGCCCAACAATACAACACTGGTTTCCCGTATTGCTGTATTTGCAGCCCAACAATACAACACTGGTTTCCCGTATTGCTGTATTTGCAGCCCAACAATACAACACTGGTTTCCCGTATTGCTGTATTTGCAGCCCAACAACAAAGCACTGGTTTCCCGTACTGCTATATTTGCAGCCCAACAACAAAGCACTGGTTTCCCGTATTACTGTATATGCAGGTTAACAACACAGCACTGGTTTCCGTATTGCTGTATTTGCAGCCCAACAACAAAGCACTGGTTTCCCGTACTGCTATATTTGCAGCCCAACAATACAACACTGGTTTATCCTATCGGCAACACCTTTTGGCTGGCTACTCTCACGACCTAGCCCAACCGTAACTAAATACAGGTTTTACATTAATACATTCTAAATACATTCAATACATTAAAACTAAATACATTCTGTGACTAAATACAGGTTAAAATAAGTAAAAACTGCATATGTAACAAGTTTCATGCATTTGTACCCATTTCATATACTTGTTTTATGTAACAGGATTACAAACAAACAGTGTAAAAACAGCTTTATAATAGAGTTTTATCAGATCTTCCTTAGAATATATTGTGAATTGAGTATTGTTTCAAAAACAGATACAGCCAATTAAATTTATTTATTCTTGGTTGACTATTAGGCACTCTCATCTTTAAAACTATATTAAGTAAAACAATTTTAAATTTAAACCAAATTTAAAATTGTTTTACTTAATATAGTTTTATAGAAGATGAGAGTGCCTAATAGTCAACCAAGAATACAATCACCATCTTCAACAACATCAGAAGGATTTAGAAGAAAAACTTATTTAGCTACAGTTTTTCACCAGACGACTATGTAATGATACTTCCAAAGAAAAGGTATACCGTAGGTATATACAAGATCAGTGATGGGGCCCTTAAAAGCTATCAGAGTAGATAGGTGCAAAAACATAACAAACCGGACGAGTTACTACTTTTGTCATTTAACTAGAAGATTAAAT
Source organism: Allygus modestus (assembly GCA_963675035.1). Classification (NCBI taxonomy): domain Eukaryota; kingdom Metazoa; phylum Arthropoda; class Insecta; order Hemiptera; family Cicadellidae; genus Allygus; species Allygus modestus. The sequence continues at coordinate 22,780,441 of OY776116.1, forward strand.
ATTTCCTAAACTAGAGAAATGTTAAACATCAGAACGGGGACAGTTTTAAGAAAAAATAGTTCTAATAAATTCCGGTTACATTTCAGCACTTGGTCTGGTCTTAGTTTCGGAACAAATTATATGGGATGGCCAGCAAGGTATTACACTGTTTATGGCGCATAAAGGGACACATACAGATGCTTTGGTGTTAAGTAATAAACAAATAACGACATGATAATAATACCACATCCAAAATTGTTATGCAGGCTTGACTTTTTTAAACACATGATTACCTTTATTTACACAAAAATATGATACTAATTTGTGTCATACTTTTTCAAAATCACTATTCAAATAGATTGCATTCCGTATATTACCATGTTCACTTGACTTAATCTGTATGGGTAACTTGTAAATAATGGCATTAAATAATCGATTAAAGAAGCTCCATTACTTGAAAGAAAACTGAATGATTTATTTTGTACTAAGAAAAGGTTTGTATTGAACTTTGCTTACAAAATAAAACATGTTACAGCCAACAAAATGTGATATACAAAGTCAAGTAGACATATAAACAAAAACGAACTTTACCACAACCCGTACTATAATTTAACCTTATGTCCCAGGACTAACTTAAAACTCGTCTATAAAAGTTTTAAGGCTGACATTGGGTACAGCAAATGAAGTTGTCATTACATATGGTAAGTATTTTGACTGTCCATTATGACAAACTTCCCTTTCACCTTTGGTCCCTCCATTAACAGCGACTGGGGACAGCATCTCCGGGTTTGGTCCCCAACCTAAAAATCAATGGTCCCTGGCTGTTGTACATGGCACCATGTCAGTTGAGTTGACCAGTTGGAGGGCAGAATGCGGGTCCTCTGTTTGAGAGCCTCATCCCAGCAGTCACAGGAGCACGGGAGTTTTCCCTCTGAAGGGTCGATTTGGCTGTCGTCCGATCTCAACCTTTCCTTTCCTCCTATATCCTATCCTATCCTATCCTGTGCAATATTCCCGCTTGTGAAAGACATGTTTATACCTTGTTCATTATCGAAGTGCGGCTGGCGAAGGGTCTTTACCTGCCCCAGTCCCATTCACAGGCTGCGTGTGTGTGAGAGCGACCGACCCTTCGCCAGCCGCACTCCGATAGTAAACAAGGTATAGCAGCTTTGCTGGGGTTTCCTAATCCACAAAAATGAAATAAATGTAACCTTAAGCGTGAGAACTTTTTATGAATGCTGTATGTATTACATTTTGAAATTTATAATCACGTACAGCCAAATATGAATTAGTTTGACATATATTCAAAATAAAAGACGGATTTCAAACATAATTCTATACACATTTAATATTTTGAGTTCCACAGGTTGTAACTGAAAGATTAACATAACGAAAGCTAGTGTATAGTTGCTAAGACATATATTCACACAATAAATACCTGAACGTTTCATAGAAAACGTGAGTGTGTATGTACAAGTATTTTTTTTTAATTACTCAAAAGGTAGAATTACATTTCTGAAAACTTTAGTTAGTAGAAAATATTAAACACTGTTAATAATTAAGTTTACTTGTATACAACATAAATAAAACGTAGTTTTTTAAATTACAAGAAAATATTTTCTATATAACGAATTTGCACGTTGCACGCTGATGTGAGGAGAGCGAATGTTCATATCACAAACTCAAAATATTAAACAAGGTGTTGTAATAAATACTTCTGCCATTTTGTTATTGGATAATTTTTTAAATTTTGGATAATGTTTTAAATTGTTGCTGTACTGTTACACCTGGTCTATTCATCTGCAAAGAAAGGAAGGTCATATTGTGAACAGTTAAGTTAAGAAGGGGAGTCAGATGAATAAGCAGGTATGAAGTTATTGAGGTGTGAAGGTATGAAGGTATGAATGTATGAAGGTATTAATGTATAAAGGTATGAATGTATGAATGTATGAATGTATGAATGTATGAAGGTATGAAGGTATGAATGTATCAAGGTATGAAGGTATAAATGTATGAAGGTATGAAAGTATGAAGGTATGAATATATGAATGTATGAAGGTATGAAGGTATGAATTTATGAAGGTATAAATGTATGAATGCATGAAGGTATGAAGGTATTTAAGATTATAAATCCATACTAAGTAACAAAACTATCCTAAGTCTGTTATTTTTTATTATTTCGAGACATACTATATACATATATATATATATATATATGTATGTATAAATATATACATAAATGCGATAGTTAATACATGCAATAAACCTTCGTCCGTGGCATATTTGACCCTTTTTCCAAAAACTTAAAATTTGTAAAGGAAAATCCAAAGAGGTTTCCGTCTGTTTTACCAAACAAAACTGTCTACATGTTTACATAAAGAAAGATACCTTCCACATTTGAAGTTAATGGGACAGTAAATGCAGCCATTAGAGTGCAGAGATGTATTGAACAAACATAATACCAAGTTAGTTAAGACCCTCCGCCCTCCCCTTCAGGGGGTGACCTAAAGTATCAACGAGTCATGCTAACAGCTCACTAATCCATTTGAAATATCTAATAAAAAACTACAGTAACTTCTAGTATTGAACTTTAAAATTTAAAACTACAAGCATAAATCACTTGTAGTCCTGTGTGTTACAAATTGTTTCTTTTATAAAACAATTGATTGCAAAACATATTTTTTTTAATTAAACATTTAAATAAGAAACGTAACTCTGTGAGTAAAACTAACTATCGGATGCGTTCCAAGTGTATTTCAAGTGTACTCTGTGAGTAAAACTAACTATCGGATGCGTTCCAAGTGTATTTCAAGTGTACTCTGTGAGTAAAACTAACTATCGGATGCGTTCCAAGTGTATTTCAAGTGTACTCTGTGAGTAAAACTAACTATCGGATGCGTTCCAAGTGTATTCCAAGTGTACTCTGTGAGTAAAACTAACTATCGGATGCGTTCCAAGTGTATTCCAAGTGTATTTTAGAAGGCGAATCAATAATATTGTGATATATTTAACAATTTCTGACCAGTATTGATTGAAGCTCTAGTGATAAATGCGGAAGAAACATCATCAACCTACCCTTTTTTTAGATAATTTATATATATATATATATATATATATAGATTTTTAATATGTGTTATGTTTTATTTGTAAACGTGTTATTTGTTATTATTATTTGTGTTATTTGTTAATTTGTTAATGCTAATATTAATACTTATTGCAACCCATATAAGAAAAAGTTACTGATTTTCAACCGGCCCCAAAACTAAATTAAGCTTAGCAAATTGAATTAGTATAACACATGTATAATGTTAGAAGAGGACGAACTTTATAACGTTTAAAAGACGTTTAACGTACCAGAAACTATTACGAAACCTTTTTTATATTCTTATATATTTATTTAATGGTCATTTTCACACGGATGCTCTTTGACCTATTTTAAAATGTCTTATATTTTTAATAATTCACTTTACAGGAACACCAACATGTTGTGCCGTTGTGTGCCGTCGTTGTCATCATGATAAAATAGTTCTTCCCTGCTATAGATCTTGCATGTAAGGGCCTTGATCATTTATCAGAATGAAAATGTATGTTATTCCCCTGGACGCTTAGTCGAACCTGTCCAACATGGCTTGAACGTTTGAATAGCCTACAAGAGTTACTTATGAGTAATTACTGCACCGCTCTTTACATTTGTCTATCTGTACTCTTGGAAATCCAGGTACACTTGACAAAACAAATAACAAAGATTCGTTTGTAAAAACTTAAATATTTTTTCTCTAAAATTATGTTTATTTTGTGTCAAATGAATTGGGCAACTTAAACATATACGAGCTGCTTCCCTGCACAAATTTGCGGTTAAAACAGCTGTTTATCTTAATTAACTGAACTAAAAGAAACACCCGAGAAATAATCATCTTGTATAGCTCTTCTTATTGATTTTAATTTTAAATTAACACATACATCAATCAATAATTTAAAATGTTATTGATTGATGTATGTGATAATTTAAAACATGTGAAATAAACCAAATAAAACCCTCATAGATTGAATAACATGATCATTTGGAAGTCCCGTGGGGCAGAACCTAAAGGCCTTAATCAACATTCTGGTTCCGTTACGACTTTCTATGCACAATTACCGTTATAACAAAAATAATCATTGACATCCGTCAAGTGATTGTCTCGCAATGTGGGTGAACTAAATGACCCGATTATTTTAATATCTATAACTAGCTGGCCCGACAGACGTTGTCCTGTCCTAATGGAATTGAATTTGTTTTATATCAAATGCCCGTTCATTTTCAAGATGAGCTTGTTCGCTACGCTCACTCGCCTAATTTTATATAGAGCTAATTTTGGCATCGTAAAAAGAGTTTGTATTGCCATTCAAGTATATTTGTTATTTTCATAATGAACATATGTTTATGCCTTTCAAATATGTTTAGATATAATCATTATAACAGCTGTTGGGTGCAACTAACTTACTAACATACTAACACATCACGCGGAATATCTTGAGCTGTGGCTTACTCCACTGCCGGAGTGACTGAGATAACCAGCTGGCCTACTGAACATGGAATGCTGACGAACCGGTATTTTGTTTACATAACAACAATCTTAATGATTAAATGACTGAACCGATGATGGAAACATCAGAAGACAGATTTTGACCGATGTCTAAATCTCGCTCTACTGCAACTGTTTGGACAGAAAACAGTTCCCACAGCTTAAAATATTCTGCGCCTACTGTATTAACTCATCTTTGTAGGCCTATTTAGAAGATACCAATATCAAGCAACGCCCTCACTCACTCACTGACTCACTCCTCACTAATTCTCTTACCTCCTATCTACCTAGAGAGTTTAAATCTACACTGATTCTTTAGGCATGAAATAGGAAATCTAAATGGTTTTCATCCTGATCTGACCTTGGGGCTCCACCAGAGACCCCGACAAAGTCCCCATGCATTCCGTATGGTCATTCATTTTTGTTTGAGCTAATGAACATACAAACATCTGATCTTGATTCGTAGTAGTTTAACTCGCTAACCATAGAATGCAACACACAACTGGCAAGGTTTTTATAAATCATATGTAGGGCGAAGCCTGCGGGTAACAACTAGTTGAATATAATAAAATAATATATTTAATTTAACATTTTTGTCGATATGTTTATACAATTTATAACAACTGAATGTATATACTCATACGAGTATATTATCAAAAGTTTTCTTTATAAAGAACTAATATTACTTTTATTTAGTTAATTAATCTTCAAACTAAGAATTTAATTTTATTTAAATTTAAAAAGGTATATCTACGATTATATTAAAGTTACGCAAGGTACTTTAATTCCAATTGCATGAACAGAAATGGACACGTTATTTGTATAACGATGAAATTTTATTTGCAATTTTAGATCAATAGTTGTATTGCACTTTAAGTAATCAAGGGGAAAAGTATTAATAGTTGTAAACGAGATTGTTAGTAAAATATGTATTTAACTAGGGAGTGTTTTAATAGAATGGGACGACTCTATAAAACTATTATAAACATCCACCACTAATTTTGAGACGCGTCAAGAAATTGCTAACTTATTTACAAGTATCTAAAACGTATTGCATTAAAATACGCAAAAAACCTTGAAAACTCAGTAACGGGGCGGTTATGGGAAAGTCATTAGGCAAATCACGTACACAACGCGGGAATTCATTTACTGTATATTAGCATCACAAACAGTTTGGAGGTTTGCAGTAACCTCGACCCAATCGGGTGAATAGCTTATGTAAATGCTTACAGTGCTGAGCTAAGTCGATACTCTGACAACACGGAAAATGGATCCTCATCAGTGAAGGCCGTTTATTTCATTCGTTAATTGCATCTTTCAATATTTAATTTGTTAATTCAAATTTATTTCACCTTATTTGTCACTCTTTTGTCTACGGTTCTAAAAGAAAGGAAGTATTTCAAATCAATTAAGAATATTTAAATTTTCCATTTCCATTTTTTTCAGTTTTACGAGTGAACCACCGATAACAAACGTTGTTGGATTTATCTTTTACTTGCCTTTAACATTGTACAATATACAATTACTTTAAAATTGAACCCTTTAAACAGTAAATAATAATCCTATACTCCAATACGAACAATATATGTTTGTCGGTTTGTTCGTTTGAAAAAATTACTTCAGAATCCAGTGAAGAGATATAACCTACACGATGGGATTAGGGCCTTTGGACCTCAAAAATCGATTAGTAAACATCAACCCCAAGAAAACTCAAACTGTGTTAAAAATTATTTTATAATTTGAAGTTTTGGGCTTAAGCAGTTTAAAATTAAAAAAATAATTATAATAGCTTTAAAATAATTATAACTAACCAATATAATGTCAAAGTAAAGTTTCCACGTCGTAAAATATCAACAAGTGTTTTCTTAGATAAAAGGGACGGGACCTATTTTGTAATAATGGTTGCATGTTCAAATAAGTCAAATTTGTATAAATAAAAAAACTACGTGAAGAAGCATTTGAGTTATAATAGCAACTAGAGTGGCACTTTGGAAAAGAGCAAACAAAGCTAAGCAAATCTATTCAAGGGCCTCGTGATTAAAAAGCACTTCAAGACCATTTTACATAATGAGGAACTATTTTGAATACTGAGAAGAAAAACTAATATAGATTACATATCAATATAAACAAAGTATTTCAAATAAAACAGAGAGGTCCTTAATCAGCCTGAGTAACTAACTATTATAGGTTTTATGTTTTTTAATTAGTCATATCCTATAATCTAATACAAGTGATATCTTGTTTGCTTGCAAAATCTATCATGAAATTTAGTAGAGGGATTTTGATTACACTTTGGGAATAAGGGCTTAAAAATCAATTGTTGGAAACGGCAACTCGAGGAAAACTCAAATCTTGATAAAACAAACTCATTTGATAATAGGCACTTATATATCTTATGGAATTTCTATTCAATACAAAATATGTTTTGTTAAAAAAGTAACTCATATCATTGTATTAGAAACTGTGGCATGTAAGATTATAAGACATTTCTGAGTTCTCAGTGAGAAACAAAATAGATTAGAAAAAATCGACCAATTAAATCAAACATTAAAAAAACAGGTTAACTATATTTGTATAAAAAAATTAAATAATAATCTAATTATCAATTAATTTAATTTAAACTATAGTTTTATGTTACCAGTTTATTTTATCCTCTTCATGGTAAGGGTAATTTAAATTAATGTATAAAGTATTGTTTTTCATCATTAAACATTTAGTATCTATTCAAGGAATCTTACTGAAGCATCAATTGTTTGGCGCTATCACAAATATTTAGAGCTTTGCAAACTCTAATGTTTTTAGCAATAAATCTATTGTATAATTTAACTGTTCCGGAAATTATATTAATTATATAGTTATTTTAAATACCTTTGAATGTGATTATTTTTATGTTTGGGAATTTTAGAGATATATAAAGAGTAGAGTCTCGAAAGGGAAGTATCACTACTGCCTGACAGCTTGATAGCTTCTAACAATGGTAAGATTTAACAAGCTTTAAAATATGTTCACGAGGTTGGTTCATTCATAATTTGTTGCCTAAAGTATTTTTATATTTTAAAATCCACGCCAATACTATTTTTGTTAAAGTTTAAAATGAGTTTTTGGAAATCATGTAGTCCAACCCAGTTTTTGTAGACATTAAAAGATTTTAGAAACAATTTTAGTCGAAGACATTAACAGCCAGCAGGTTTATAATATGTAGGTTTTCCGTTGTAATCACTAAACGATGTGGTGTTTTCTATTAATAATATCTTGTCAACAAAAAACGTTCTTGAATGTAAGTAATATTCTTGCGCCGTTTAATGAAGACTTATTAATTAATATGTTTTATAATATCTAATAAGTTTTAATTATATAATAGTATTCATTACATTAAATAGCCATGCAATCTTTTGAAATGTATGTTATTATACATTTATACATATATAGTATTCTAGCTGATCTAAGCTCTTCGCACTAATATCTCGAAACACATGCAATTGGAAAATATTACATACTGTTACTCGAAAAAAATAAATTGTAATAAAAATATCATTTGGAACTTGAAGAACCATGGGATAGAGCCCTAGAGATGTTTTAAAACGTAGAATGGCCAATAAGGAGGCGTAATGTAGTATATTACACCCCATAATACCTCATTCCAGGTTAATCTGTCCTATAGTTGGTTTTTTTAAGTATAAGATTGCAGAATCACATTACCTTAAGAATGACTTTTTCGGGCTAAATAATTTATTCCTACCTATCTTTGTGGTTTAAAACAATTCAGGTGGTACAGTACAAATGTACCATATGCATTGAGGTTGTCAACTTAGCTTTTAACTTGGTGAGTCATTCTAGCTTAATCTGTCCAATTGTTATTTGAACTTTATTATAGTTCAAGAACATTAAATACAACCAGTAAAATTTAACCATGATTCGATTGCAGGTATCCTACGTCTCCGCCTTCTTTGTAGCTGTTGCCACCCTTCTGGCTTTCGCCAATGTGAGTGATATTATCTTATATCCCAAGAATCATAGAAATAATTTTAAATATTTATAAATTATTTAAAACCGTTTTAAAATGGTTTGATGTTTGAAATAAGTTACATTATTAAAAAAATGTTGGTATAGGTTTGAAATTAATTTAAAATATTTTAAAAATTTATCAAAACCATTTCTATATCAGTTTCAATATTATTATAAACAACCTCTACGAAACCGTTTAAATTATGAAACAAAATTATTGACAATAATTTTAATATTTTATAAATTTTATTTTATTTTATAATTATTCCTGTGTTGTTACATATTATAAACTAATTGATTTGTCGTTTAAAATTGATTAAGAAATATATAATAATAACCACTTAAATCTTAATTTAAAAATAATTTTATATGTGATTAAATCAATTTTAACATATCCATTTAAATTGTTTTTATATATTGTTTTAAAATTATATCAATATCTATTTTTATTGGCTCAATAGAAACACCTAGCTAAAATATTTTCATATTTGTTTTTACAATCATGGGTATTTTATCTGTCAATTTGTGAAAATAAGTAAACACAACATTCTTTTCATAACTATTATTATGGTAATATATAAATTATTTAAAATAACTTATATACAATTTAGATCCAACACATAATTTGCCACACAAATTTACTTTATTCTAAAGTGTTTGTAAGTATTATAAATACGGATTAAATCGGAAATTTGATTGTAAAAAAATCAGTTTTATAATAATTTTGTAACTATAAAAAATAATGTGGAACCTATTAAAAAAATAATTCATCCATCATTAATGCTATTTGGTATACAGTATTCAGTATATAGATTAGTATAGGATAAGTGCATGTTGATTTAAATATTACTTTTAATTGAGTATTTTGAGATAACATAACTCAAAATTGCTATTGCAATACACAATACCCCTCTTGTGTTTGTGGTCACACAAGATAACACATTGCATGTCCAAGTGTTGTAGCCCATATCTCGTAAAACTGCTGGAGGACAAACTATTATTGATTGATATTGAAAATTAAGACTAGCTTTGACTCTCAGAAAGGTATGGATTTCTGTTGAGTTTCGTTTTTCAAAAGGTTAAGTATACTTAATCATTTGTGTTGCAAATAGATTAAACAAATTCTTTACATTTACCAAATCTAACCATCCCTAAATGGTTGCAGGCACGTGATCCCGAGTACGATCCCGAGTACGATCCCGAATTCCAAAAAGGGGATGATCTCCTGTTCAGAACCTGGGGCTAGTGGTATTGCACATCTGATGTTATAATGTTACACTAATAAACTTTATATGGTGTAATAGTTAAAAAACATCTACAATAAATCGATTGAAATAATTTTGTGTATTAACCCACATTGTTACATTTTTAGATTTTAATCTAGTTAGTAGCGATTTTAATACCATAAGAAATAACTTACCAGGCGCAATCTCCAGGGAGACAAGGGAGAGTAATATAGTAATACTAGCTGTTACCCGCATGCTTCGCCCCGCGATTTATTTATAAATACTATATGACAGTTTAGTGTGCTGCATTCTGTAGTTGGCCTGTGGAACTACTACGAAGAAAGATTAGCTGATATTATTTTCGTCAGCTAAAACAATAAACGGTAGCGTGGATTTGTACCTACATACCAAATTTTATAAAAATCGGACCATTGGTTACACATCCACACAGAAACACACACACGCACACACGGACACACACACACAGACAGACGTCACGTAAAAACCACTTTTTTGGGTTCAGGGAGCTCCAAAACGAATATTTCCACTAACAACTCAAATCCGAAAATTTTGACGAAAGCCATACTTTCTCCATATACTATGTATAAGGGGTAGAAAGGAAAATGAATGTCCATAAGGAATACATGAGACCTTTGAACCCGATTGGGGCATAGCCCTATAGGATTTTCACAACTTTAATATACCTATATGTTACTCAGGACTATCAATTACCTCTCTTTTTTGTATAAATGGCGGGGTAATCGTCATTTACTGGCGCTGTTACGGCGCAGCGCCGGCCGGCGCGATCTGACCGTCATTTACGATGGAACTGAATCCGAGAGATATGTTCTTGAATTTATTTCTCCTCATAAACCAAAGAAATTTTAAAAACCGAAACTGACACATACCGTAATACTTTGTAGTCTTAATTTTTGAATCCTTTTCCCGGTAGGTTTTGGGGGGGCAAAATTAACTCAAGCCTACAGGTGCCACACCTCTTAATCAGGCCCTGGTTTTAGGGGAGTCTCCATTTTGTAGAGCATCGCCCAGTAGGCAAGATGTGTTGGTGCAAATAATGTATTTTCAAATATTTAAAACAAAAACTAGTACAGTGACAGGAAGTGTCACACTATCACCCATTAATTAAACGTTTTCTGAGTCCTAGGGGGGGGGGGCGCCCCCCGCGACCCCTGGCTGGATCCGCCACTGCGATCAGCTGACGTATATGTGCATATTATCTCACATTATTTGGTGCCTGCGCATGCGCAGTAGTAACTTTTGACTTTATGACGCTGTCCGACTTTGATGGCGTCTGACTTGACGTTGACCCCAGCCTAGCTTTATGTATTGTTTAAATGTTTATGTCTATTTAAATATATAATTAAAAATTCAGTCTTCGTTCATCCTCTTACGGGAAGAATGAGTGTACACCTAGTTATACAGTGTTAAATATATAGTGTTTCACAAAGTAAAGTTCCATAACCTAAAGTTATCATTTAATATAGTGTAATTTAAAATGCGTTTCAAAACGTAAAGTTTCATGAGGTAAAGTAGCTATTATAATTCAAATAAAATATGTAGGTATTTCACAATGTAAAGTACCATAACGTCCAGTATTTAATTTTTAGTTCTATTCGAGTTACAGTTTCATATGGTAAAGTTTCAAAACATAAAGAATGTATTTTTAAAAACCTCCTGTTTCAAAACGTAAAGTTTCATAACGTCCAATTAACAAACTTACACCAGATCGATCCAACTTGAGTACACAAAATGTTCCAAAAAGCCGAGTTTTAAAACATTGAATTAATTTAGTTGACTGTTTCATAACGTAAAGTGACACAAGGTAAAGTACATTCCGCTCCAGGCATTGTACTGCGTGTTGCGTTCCACAAGTTGCAGGCGGTCCCGAGCACATTGGAGATCTGTCGACACAGCGGCGTTTGTAGCCCAGTCAATAAATGTTTTCTGTCGGAACTTTTTTTGGTAAAGCTGTTTTTTCTCAGTTGATAGACCATATATAAATAAGTGTTTTCTCAAAAGTCCCCTAAAATCCCCATTGTGCTTCCCCTCCTATCCCCCCTCAAGGCTCGAAAATGTAGACTTTAACGTAATCGAGTATAACATTTTAACAACACCTTGTTTAGGTTAACTCTTTTACTGTTCTGTTTGTCGAAAAATTTACTATCATTTTCATACAGATACTATTTACGATAATTCTAATAGTTTCTCCATAAATTAACAAAATAAATCAAAAAAAGTCATTTTTGTTGTTTAAAATTTAGGTTTTTGCTGCTTATTTTGGTTACACGTATAATAAACGAAAAACACATCCTCTAAAACCTTTTGCACACACATTTCTGAACACATTTATATATAAATATTAGTGTTTAATGTTTTTATGAAGTGAGGAACATGAGTAACTGTTAACTATGTTTGAGCGCGAGGGCGGCAGAGTCTAGGCTAGCGCAAAAGATACATTATCTTCGTATGTTTTAAATCCCTTATGTTTTCATTATTTCTGCACTTACAAAACGTAGTGGTGTGTTTAGTTTATTATTGTTATACCAACCTATAATAGTATGATAAAGTAGATTTTACTATATTATTAATGTGTAATGTAATAAAACTCCAAATACGATATGTTCAATGATTTGAATGCGATATTCTTTAATCGAGGCCCTGAAATTTTAAACATTGAATAGTTAATATAATATTTGTTAATACCAGATTTACTTCGGGGGTATGAATCAGCCTTTGGGCCTTTTTTATTATCCACCAACTATGGACCCGCCGTTTCCCGGACTGGCTAAACCGGCAGCTAGCTGTCGTAAATTATAAGTTGCATATTTTGTTCTGCTTATTTTAAAACAGCTTCACGGAACACCCACCCACCGCAGATGTTATGTACATTGATTACATATGTACATAACCAATTCCAGTGTTTCATCGAAGTAAGCAAAATACGTGTATACTAAATATATTAAAATTATTAGACCTGTTAGTTACTGCTTACAAATCAATCTAGAGATGATTCATCTGTTCCTTCATCTTAATTGAAATGTGAGTTGAGGCAAGATAGGCCATTACAGTACTCACACATTACAATGAAATAAAATACCCCCGTAGCAGCAAACCTGCATACTCAGCGAATTTCCCATGCATATTAATTTATCTTAATACCACATAAAGCCACGTACCAAGTTTCATTAATATACATTCATAAATAAACGATTTATGACATTTTAATTATTCTCCATAAGAATAACATGGCGGCTGAGTATGCATATTTGCTGAAATAAGGAACACTAAAAATGGGCTTTTATACAAATATCAATATAACTCAACTAGGTAAAGCCACGTACCAAGTTCTATTAATATATGTTCATAATTAAAGGAGATAACACGTTAATTATTCTCCATAAGAATAACATGGGGCTGAGTATGCAGGTTTGCTGCTACGGGAACTATCGGACAAAAAATGGGTTGTTGTGCAAATATCAAAATACCACAATGAAATGAAGCAATATACCAAGTTTCGTCAGGATAAGTTGATAAATAAGCGAGATATACCATTTTTATTATCCTCCATAAGAATAACATTGGACAACGTACTGTGTTTAGCACTTTCAATATCTCAGTAACCAATTGACGTAGAGCAATGATTAAAACATCAAATTGTGCGTCTTTTTAAGCTGATACAAATGGGAAAAATAAAATTTTACTTTTTCAAAAATTGTATGTAAAAAACTCAAACAACCCATTTTTGGCGAACAAAACCCCCCCCAAAATACCCCTTCGGATAGGTCGATCCGTCTGGTTTTCGAACTTAAAGTCATAAATGCTGCTTTGCACGTTTGTACCAAATTTCATCAAAATCGGACCTTTTTTACGAGAGCTATCGCACCCACGGACACATATATATATATACAGTTTCGAACGAATGGTGTTTTTGGGGTCTGGGGACCTCAAAACGAAAAGTTATCATGGTCCCGGGCCTAGGTCTTACCATGCCGACTACGGTAATGGCTTCTTCCCTATTGGGGAAATTCGCTAAAAGCAAGAATTTCTAAAACATTTTTAACACTTATGTATTTCTTAAATAATCATTAATAAAGTTTGTTGTCTATTGTCTATAGACAACAATACCGTATATGTTGGCTTTTTTCATCCACAGTATGTTTACTTGAACGTTACGCTACATAAAGTAGTTCATCAAATTTATCGCTAGCAATGATAATGTCCTCTGCTGATTTTGAAACATCCAAAAATGCTTTTGCAGTGTTTTGGATGTCAGGGGATTTTAGTAGTTCCGCTGTTTTTATTTTTCATAATGCGAAAAAACATGATGTCGTATAACATGCTGTGATGGCATAAAAAACAAAAGCAGTGTACGGCAATCTCCGAACTTTTCAACCTATGTGGCGATTCTGTAGTATTTCAGGAACCCTGCAGGTAAAGACTTGTAATCTATCAGGAACTAGATTTTCACCTCCAGCTCTGATCTCATCTAAACTATGACACGTTTGAGAGTTGTACATATTTTTTAGTAAAGATTTTCTAATAATGTTTGCGGCAGCCGTCACGATGTTTAAACGTTCCTTCGAACGTAGTAGTGATTATTTTAAACAGCAGTTCCAATCGCAAACTGTAATAAATAGTCTCCTGTTTACTTTTATCAACCAACTATATGAAGCCTGTTGTTTTAAAATATGATACAATATTACAGAATCATCATACATCATATTATAAATTTTTAAATTTTAAATTGGCTAATTACTGCTACCATATGGTTGATGTAAATTACTGCTATGAACTTTTTATTACACAAATAAGCTGCTTCCTTTAAAGGGAAAATATTTTCGTAAATATAGATAGACGTATTTGTTTATTACAACCAACTAACAAATGTGGTATTAAAAACATATGTTCTTGTTATCCTTAATGGTGAAATTTCGACCTTTAATTAATATTTTGCCAGGGGCGGATCCAGGGGGGGCGGTAGGGGTGGTTGCCCCCCAACCACAACCTAAGAATTGTTGTTTTATTTTATTATTCAGGCATACGATGAAAGTTTGAACAAATCCGAATGAAAATGTAAGAATCAAAAGCCTCCCGAAAACCCGTTTTTCGGTTCCGAGAGTCAAATTTTGCCGCTCCCGTCTACAAGGTTACATTAAAATTCAAACTAACGCACCCAAACTTGTTTTAAATGAAATAAAATACATACCATTAGACAGGTGAAATTTTAAACTTCCATTTTAGTATATAACACATTTCTTAGATCCATGTATTTAACCTAAAAGCGTCTTACAAAAACATGGATATTCCCGAGTATCGCGAAGTTGTTGCAGTTTTGCCAGTTAACAGATCGAAAATGCAGTGTTGTCAACATGGTCTTGGAGGTAAATTTTAACAGCAAAAGTTGCTACAATTGTATTCGGTGATTGTTCTTTACTGGATTTCGCCCGCCTACCGCCGTTTGCTATCATCATCGATTTGTTTACAGGATAGGTTTGATTAACCGCGTAATCCGTTGCTAGGCAATAAATATTCAGTGGCTAGGCTAGAAACAAATACCCCCGTCACAGCAAACCTGCATACTCGGCGAATTTCCAATGAATATATAACACAACACATTAAAACACTTAACAGGATTCATAAGAAATGTATTCACAAACAAGCGATATTTAAAATATTAATTATTCTCGATAAGAATAACATTGGGGATGAGTACGCAGGTTTGCTGCAACAAGGCATACAAAATAATGGGTTTTTATGCAAATATCAATAGAACTCAACTTAGTGAAGTCACATACCAAGTTTCATCCATACACATTCATAAATAAGCGATATATAACAATTTAAGTATTTTCAATAAGAATAACATGGGGACCGAGTACCTAGGTTTGCTGCTACAGGAACCATAGGCGAAACATTGTTTTGTTGTGCAAACAACAATAAACCACAACCAGATCAAGCCATATACCAAATTTCGCCAGTTTATGTTCATAAATAAGCGAGATATACAATTTTTCTTTTTCTCCATAAGAATAACATTAGACAACGTACTGTGTTTAGCACTTTCAATATCTCGGTAACCAATTGACGTAGAGCAATGATTAAAACATCAAATTGTGCGTCTTTTTAAGCTGATATAAAATGGGAAAAATAAAATTTTACTTTTTCAAAAATTGTATGTAAAAAACTCAAACAACCCATTTTTGGCGAACAAAACCCCCCCCAAAATACCCCTTCGGATAGGTCGATCCGTCTGGTTTTCGAACTTAAAGTCATAAATGCTGCTTTGCACGTTTGTACCAAATTTCATCAAAATCGGACCTTTTTTACGAGAGCTATCGCACCCACGGACACATATATATATATACAGTTTCGAACGAATGGTGTTTTTGGGGTCTGGGGACCTCAAAACGAAAAGTTATCATGGTCCCGGGCCTAGGTCTTACCATGCCGACTACGGTAATGGCTTCTTCCCTATTGGGGAAATTCGCTAAAAGCAAGAATTTCTAAAACATTTTTAACACTTATGTATTTCTTAAATAATCATTAATAAAGTTTGTTGTCTATTGTCTATAGACAACAATACCGTATATGTTGGCTTTTTTCATCCACAGTATGTTTACTTGAACGTTACGCTACATAAAGTAGTTCATAAAATTTATCTCTAGCAATCATAATGTCCTCTGCTGATTTTGAAATATCCAAAAATGCTTTTGCAGTGTTTTGGATGTCAGGGAATTTTAGTAGTTCCGCTGTTTTTATTTTTCATAATGCGAAAAAACATGATGTCGTATAACATGCTGTGATGGCATAAAAAACAAAAGCAGTGTACGGCAATCTCCGAACTTTTCAACCTATGTGGCGATTCTGTAGTATTTCAGGAACCCTGCAGGTAAAGACTTGTAATCTATCAGGAACTAGATTTTCACCTCCAGCTCTGATCTCATCTAAACTATGACACGTTTGAGAGTTGTACATATTTTTTAGTAAAGATTTTCTAATAATGTTTGCGGCAGCCGTCACGATGTTTGAACGTTCCTTCGAACGTAGTAGTGATTATTTTAAACAGCAGTTCCAATCGCAAAATGTAATAAATAGTCTCCTGTTTACTTTTATCAACCAACTATATGAAGCCTGTTGTTTTAAAATATGATACAATATTACAGAATCATCATACATCATATTATACATTTTTAAATTTTAAATTGGCTAATTACTGCTACCATATGGTTGATGTAAATTACTGCTATGAACTTTTTATTACACAAATAAGCTGCTTCCTTTAAAGGGAAAATATTTTCGTAAATATAGATAGACGTATTTGTTTATTACAACCAACTAACAAATGTGGTATTAAAAACATATGTTCTTGTTATCCTTAATGGTGAAATTTCGACCTTTAATTAATATTTTGCCAGGGGCGGATCCAGGGGGGGCGGTAGGGGCGGTTGCCCCCCAACCACAACCTAAGAATTGTTGTTTTATTTTATTATTCAGGCATACGATGAAAGTTTGAACAAATCCGAATGAAAATGTAAGAATCAAAAGCCTCCCGAAAACCCGTTTTTCGGTTCCGAGAGTCAAATTTTGCCGCTCTCGTCTACAAGGTTACATTAAAATTCAAACTAACGCACCCAAACTTGTTTTAAATGAAATAAAATACATACCATTAGACAGGTGAAATTTTAAACTTCCATTTTAGTATATAACACATTTCTTAGATCCATGTATTTAACCTAAAAGCGTCTTACAAAAACATGGATATTCCCGAGTATCGCGAAGTTGTTGCAGTTTTGCCAGTTAACAGATCGAAAATGCAGTGTTGTCAACATGGTCTTGGAGGTAAATTTTAACAGCAAAAGTTGCTACAACTGTATTCGGTGATTGTTCTTTACTGGATTTCGCCCGCCTACCGCCGTTTGCTATCATCATCGATTTGTTTACAAGATAGGTTTGATTAACCGCGTAATCCGTTGCTAGGCAATAAATATTCAGTGGCTAGGCTAGAAGCAAATACCCCCGTCGCAGCAAACCTGCATACTCAGCGAATTTCCAATGAATATATAACACAACACATTAAAACACTTAACAGGATTCATAAGAAATGTATTCACAAACAAGCGATATTTAAAATATTAATTATTCTCCATAAGAATAACATTGGGGATGAGTACGCAGGTTTGCTGCAACAAGGCATACAAAATAATAGGTTTTTATGCAAATATCAATAGAACTCAACTTAGTGAAGTCACATACCAAGTTTCATCCATACACATTCATAAATAAGCGATATATAACAATTTAAGTATTTTCAATAAGAATAACATGGGGACCGAGTACCTAGGTTTGCTGCTACAGGAACCATAGGCGAAACATTGTTTTGTTGTGCAAACAACAATAAACCACAACCAGATCAAGCCATATACCAAATTTCGCCAGTTTATGTTCATAAATAAGCGAGATATACAATTTTTCTTTTTCTCCATAAGAATAACATTAGACAACGTACTGTGTTTAGCACTTTCAATATCTCGGTAACCAATTGACGTAGAGCAATGATTAAAACATCAAATTGTGCGTCTTTTTAAGCTGATATAAAATGGGAAAAATAAAATTTTACTTTTTCAAAAATTGTATGTAAAAAACTCAAAAAACCCATTTTTGGGGAACAAACCCCCCCCAAAATACCCCTTCGGATAGGTCGATCCGTCTGGTTTTCGAACTTAAAAGTCGTAAATGCTGCTTTGCACGTTTGTACCAAATGTCACCAAAATCGGACCTTTTTTACGAGAGTTATCGCACTCACGGACACACACACACATATATATATATATATATATACATATATACAGTTTCGAACGAATGGTGTTTTTGGGGTCTGGGGACCTCAAAACGAAAAGTTATCATGGTCCCGGGCCTAGGTCTTACCATGCCGACTACGGTAATGGCTTCTTCCCTATAGGGGAAATTCGCTAAAAGCAAGAATTTCTAAAACATTTTTAACACTTATGTATTTCTTAAATAAATCATTAATAAAGTTTTTTGTCTATTGTCTATAGACAATAATACCGTACATGTTGGCTTTTTTCATCCACAGTATGTTTACTTGAACGTTACGCTACATAAAGTAGTTCATCAAATTTATCTCTAGCAATCATAATGTTTTCTGCTGATTTTGAAACATCCAAAAATGCTTTTGCAGTGTTTTGGATGTCAGGGAATTTTAGTAGCTCCGCTGTTTGTATTTTTCATAATGCAAAAAAAACATGATGTCGTATAACATGCTGTGATGGTATAAAAAACAAATGTAGTGTACGGCAATCTCCGAACTTTTCAACCTATGTGGCGATTCTGTAGTATTTCAGGAACCCTGCAGGTAAAGACTTGTAATCTATCAGGAACTAGATTTTCACCTCCAGCTCTGATCTCATCTAAACTATGACACGTTTGAGAGTTGTACATATTTTTTAGTAAAGATTTTCTAATAATGTTTGCGGCAGCCGTCACGATGTTTGAACGTTCCTTCGAACGTAGTAGTGATTATTTTAAACAGCAGTTCCAATCGCAAAATGTAATAAATAGTCTCCTGTTTACTTATATCAACCAACTATATGAAGCCTGTTGTTTTAAAATATGATACAATATTACAGAATCATCATACATCATATTATAAATTTTTAAATTTTAAATTGGCTAATTACTGCTACCATATGGTTGATGTAAATTACTGCTATGAACTTTTTATTACACAAATAAGCTGCTTCCTTTAAAGGGAAAATATTTTCGTAAATATAGATAGACGTATTTGTTTATTACAACCAACTAACAAATGTGGTATTAAAAACATATGTTCTTGTTATCCTTAATGGTGAAATTTCGACCTTTAATTAATATTTTGCCAGGGGCGGATCCAGGGGGGGCGGTAGGGGCGGTTGCCCCCCAACCACAACCTAAGAATTGTTGTTTTATTTTATTATTCAGGCATACGATGAAAGTTTGAACAAATCCGAATGAAAATGTAAGAATCAAAAGCCTCCCGAAAACCCGTTTTTCGGTTCCGAGAGTCAAATTTTGCCGCTCCCGTCTACAAGGTTACATTAAAATTCAAACTAACGCACCCAAACTTGTTTTAAATGAAATAAAATACATACCATTAGACAGGTGAAATTTTAAACTTCCATTTTAGTATATAACACATTTCTTAGATCCATGTATTTAACCTAAAAGCGTCTTACAAAAACATGGATATTCCCGAGTATCGCGAAGTTGTTGCAGTTTTGCCAGTTAACAGATCGAAAATGCAGTGTTGTCAACATGGTCTTGGAGGTAAATTTTAACAGCAAAAGTTGCTACAATTGTATTCGGTGATTGTTCTTTACTGGATTTCGCCCGCCTACCGCCGTTTGCTATCATCATCGATTTGTTTACAAGATAGGTTTGATTAACCGCGTAATCCGTTGCTAGGCAATAAATATTCAGTGGCTAGGCTAGAAGCAAATACCCCCGTCGCAGCAAACCTGCATACTCAGCGAATTTCCAATGAATATATAGCACAACACATTAAAACACTTAACAGGATTCATAAGAAATGTATTCACAAACAAGCGATATTTAAAATATTAATTATTCTCCATAAGAATAACATTGGGGATGAGTACGCAGGTTTGCTGCAACAAGGCATACAAAATAATAGGTTTTTATGCAAATATCAATAGAACTCAACTTAGTGAAGTCACATACCAAGTTTCATCCATACACATTCATAAATAAGCGATATATAACAATTTAAGTATTTTCAATAAGAATAACATGGGGACCGAGTACCTAGGTTTGCTGCTACAGGAACCATAGGCGAAACATTGTTTTGTTGTGCAAACAACAATAAACCACAACCAGATCAAGCCATATACCAAATTTCGCCAGTTTATGTTCATAAATAAGCGAGATATACAATTTTTCTTTTTCTCCATAAGAATAACACTAGGAGTACGCTCTTATATCGCGTATAAGGATTGAGTGATCGCGTAAAATACAAAAAAAAAGATGTTTCAATTGACAATATACCTCATGGGCCTCCATTATAACTGCAGCTTGACAATTACATACAAATCCAGAACATGACAAACAATGAGACCAGAAATCTGTCAATCAGTCAGACAAAGTGCATATGAAGTAGTTACTGACCCCTTAGTCTCACTGAGGGCTGTATCATCTAGGCCCTCATAATAATATTAGCTGAAGATTTTGATAAAATATAATATGTTGGCGACAATAAAGGTCCCCAATCAGTGAGAGCACGTGGTTTAAAAGTAGTTATTTACACTTTAGTTCCACTGGAGGACCCATCAGGATATTTATTTCATTGTAGCTTAATATTGCTGTAAAAATATATACGTATAAATACAGAACTTGATGAACAATACGTTTTAAAATCAGTCAATTGGTTTTGAATTCCTTCAATATTTTAAACTCTAATACAGAGGTTTTAATGTAACACATTAACCTTACTGGGGGGGGGGCTATGCCCCCCAGGCCTCCCATTGTTATTGTAGCTTGATACGGTTGTTCAAATACATAGCCTATAAATGCAGAACTTAAAAAACAATAAGGCTTAAATCAGTCAATTTGTTTTTAAGAAGAATAAATTACCTCAATCAAAAAGAAAGCAAAAGTAGTATCTTATGTTAAATATAATCTAGGAAGTAATTAAAACTCTTAGACACACTTCTTAGAACCCACCAGTCATTGTGTCAAGGTCCAACATTTTGTATACATCTTAATATATAAATGCCCCCGTAGCAGCAAACCTGCGTACTTAGCAAATTTCCAATGCATATATATATATATGTATCTTAATACCACATAAAGCCACATATCAAGTTTCATCAATATACATTAATAAATAAACGATTTAAGACATTTTAATTATTCTCCATAAGAATAACATGGCGGCTGAGTGTGCAGGTTTGCTGAAGCAAGGAACTCCAAAAATGGGGTTTTATACAAATATCAATATAACTTAAGTAGGTAAAGCCACATACCAAATTTTAATAATTTATGTTCATAATTAAGGGAGATAACACGTTACTTATTCTCCATAAGAATAACATGGGGCTGAGTACGCAGGTTTGCTGTTACGGGAACTATCGGCTGAAAAATGGTTTTTAGTGCAAATATCAATAGACCACAACGATATGAAGCAATATACCAAGTTTCATCAAGGAAAGCGCAAAAATAAGCGAGATATACAATTTATCTTATTCTCCGTAAGAATAGCATTGGAGAACATACTGGGTTCAGCACTTTCGATATCTCTGTAACCATTTGACGTAGAGCAATGACCAAAACACCAAATTGTGCGTCTTTCTAAGCTGATTCCAATGTAAAAAATAAAAATTTGACTTTTTCAACAATTATATGTAAAAAGCTCAAAAAACCCACTTTTTGGATAAAAAACACCCCGAAATACGTCTTCGGATAGGTCGATCTGTCTGGTTTTCGAACTTAATGTCATAAATGCTGCTTTACACGTTTATACCAAATTTCGTCAAAATCAGATCAATTTTACGAGAGTTATCGTGCTCACGGACACATACTTTAATAGTAAACAAATGTCAAAATCGGCCTGGAAGGACAAGTCCTGCACAGTCCATTAACACATATATAATTCCAATTTGTTGGCATCTGGGGACCTTGAAACGAAAAGTTATCATGGTCACGGGCCTAGGTCTTACCATGCCGACTACGGTAATAGCTTCTTCCCTATAGGGGAAATTCGCTCAAATGGATCCCTATTTCCCTTGGTCATGCCATTACTTGAGAATAATGGACCAAATTGAATAATTCTTTTTTGTTGAGTTTGTTTATGTCAGGACAAGGTTCTTATAAAAGACAATTTTTAATCCGACGTAAGAGCTCTGCCCCACAGGCCTTCAAAGTTCCCATTGATTTGATCTAAGTTAAGTTAGTTACACCAAGCAGCTGTAAACATACTTGAAAGGCATATACATATGTTGATTATGGAAATAAAAAGCTACTTGAATGGAAACTCTCATTTTGGAAATAAAAAAAGTACTTGAATGGCAACTCAAACTCTTTTTTTGATATTCAAGTGAGCATAGCGAATGAGCTAATCCGGGAAGCAAACATGCTTATTTTGAAAATGAACGAGTATTTGAAATGAAACAAATTCAATGACTTTAGGACAGGACAACGTCTGTTGGGCCAGCTAGTTATATATATTAATGATTACAGAAGGTGTATAACATTTATGTTTCCAAAAACATTATGATCACATTCTTTTTAAGTAACGGTGTATTATAATCCCACTTATGTTTTATATTATTGACTATCTCAAGTTTAATCCATGCAAATTATTTTTGCTGTAAAAAATAATACGGGGACTTGTGCTTGAAACAATAGTTATTTGTGTATTAAGTGAGTAAAGTGCAACTTTTTTCCTTAAGGGAAATTGTTGGCGCCCGACGCCGGCGCCGTAGGCCAGGGCGATAAATTTACACCCAAGATTTTTCCCACACCCCAAAAGCCACAAGTATTGATAAGTATTCACGTTCACAATCGCTTTCCATTTTGGTTGCGTAATGCGTAATAACTAAACTCGGAACGTTAATTGCAGCTGGAGCGAAATATCAATCAGCTGATCCGATTCCCTTATAGCTGCAGCATTAATGATTGCAGCGAAATGTCAGCTGATTCTGTTCCAGGAGACAAAGTAGCACTATACTCCTTAATTACAAGGAGTAAAATTTGACTTTACTAAGTAGGTTGGGGGTAACGAAATTTATCGTACAAGATAGGAACGACGTTTCCTTCAATTTTTAAAGTGTATTGTATTAGTTCACACATACGCAAAAAGTTGGAGAAAATTTAGTAAACAAAGTTCATAATCGGCCTGGAAGGACAAGTCCTGTACAGTCCATTAACACATATATAATTCAAATTTCTGGTAAATAGTTCAACTAAATTTGATCAAAATGTTAAACAGGAGCATCTCTTTTACTTGTTAAACATTAAAAGTAATTTTTTACTGAGAAAAACATGTTTTCTGAAAATAAAAGTACCAATCTCTGTATGGCAGGAGGTTCAATTTCGGATCTAAACTATTTAAATCAGTCCTTTAGTTTTTGTTGGTGTATTTACAAAAGGATGTTGTTGATATTTGAACATGGGCTTTTATGAGAGCCAAAAATTAAAATTAATTTATTATTAGAAACAACACATCTAAAATAAACAAAGATATTGATGACATTAGTGTATCTCAAAACCTGCTATTTAATACAAAACTATTTAATAGCTTTTGCTAGTAATGTAAGTGATTTATTGAAAAGTCGAACAATATTTGTTATGGGAATAATAAACGCAAACATTGTGCGTTAAAAAACACCTAAAAAGAAAAGAAATGTAATTATGAGAAACTGCAGGCCAAAACCTTTAATTTAATACTGAAACAGTAAAAATTGGCACAGTAGTTTTTGCTAATAGATTTACGTAAAGAATTAAAAAAAAAATGTTAATCGGGCTGTTTCGGGAGCTCAAAGTATTTTGTATTGAGAAAAATCTATACTTATAATGGTTGTGCATGTACGTGTATGTCCCAGGGGATTTCGAAAACGCCTACCAAAAACTGCTCCAGACCATAATGTTGTAGAGGACCAACAAATTGCAGATAGGTACTTTTTTGTTTTTCCTGCAGACCTCAGGACTCTGCCCCAGTGGCATAAAAAGTCGCCATGTCATTCTTATGAAGGTTTAGGTTATTTAGGTTTCAGTTAGGCCTACCGCAAAACAGGCTTGACCCGGACACTTTTTTACTATTTTTAGGTTATAGTGCCTTCCCTTAACGATGTCACCAATAAAAACCAGACCATTGTAAAGTGTGAGTACTATTCACAATATCCATTTACCTTTAGCCTAACTTATATATTATTATGTTGGATGTTATTATAAGAAAAATAAATACCCCCGTAGCAACCAACCTACGTACTCAGCGAATTTCCAATGCATATATATATGTATCTTAATACCACCTAAAGCCAAATACCAAGTTCCATCAATATACATGCATAAATAAACGATTTATGACACTTTAATTATTCTCCATAAGAATAACATGGCGGCTGAGTATGCAGGGTTGCTGAAGCAAGGAACACAAAAAATGGGGTTTTATAAAAATATAAATAAAACTCAAGAAGGTAAAGCCACATACCAAATTTTATTAATTTATGTTCATAATTAAGGGAGATAATACGTTACTTATTCTCCATAAGAATAACATAGGAGCTGAGTACGTAGGTTTGCAGCTATATGGTAACTGTCGGCCAAAAAATGTTTCTTAGTGCAAATATTAATATGCCACAACGATATAAAGCAATATACAAAGTTTCATCAGGAAAGTTCATAAATAAGCGAGATATACAATTTTTCTTATTCTCCATTAGAATAACATCGGACAACGTACTGTCTTTAGCACTTTAAATATCTATGTAACCATTTGACGTAGAGCAAAGATCAAAACACCAAATTGTGCGTATTTTAACCTGATTCCAATGGAAAAACTCAAATTTGACTCGATTTTTTCAAAAATTATTTGTAAAAAACTCAAAAAACTTACTTTTAGGGTACAAACCCCCGCCCAAAAAAATTCCCCTTCGGATAGGTCGATCTGTCTGATTTTCGAACTTAAAGCCATAAAATGCTGCTTTAAACAATTATACTAAATTTTGTCAAAACCGGACTATTTTACGAGAGTTATCATGCTCACGGACAAATGTATATATATATGTATAGAGTTTTGAACTAATGGTGTTTTTGGCATTTGGGGACCTCAAAATGAAAAGTTATCATGGTCCCGGGCCTAGGTCTTACCATGCCGACTACAGTAATAGCTTCTTCCCTATATAAATATATATAGGGGAAATTTGCTAATCCCTAAAGGGGAAATTCGCTAAGAATAAATAAAAGTGTCCGGGTTAACCTCCACAAACGGTCTTGAACCGGACATCCACATAACTAACGTTATAACGTATAAACTAAACTCTCCTGTCCGTAGTTGAACGGTGTTTTGAGGTCTGCAGATGCCTTTGCAGAAAGGCTTAAAAATGAAATAAATACAAAATTGTTATGGGTTGGGGATGAAAAAAGGGTATTCTTATGTCACGTTTCAGTTGTTTATTCTTTGCAACTAAAATGAAACTAAACAAAGAACCGTAAGGGAAAAATACAGACGTTTAAAATACAGTTTGAAACAAGGGGCCCATTATATTTTCCACGGACATGATCACTTATGGTCGATTTAAACAAAGAATAGGTACTTTTTCGCCGCTGCTCTTATAATTAATACCATATCAGAGCTACAAACCACAATGTTGTTATTAGTTATGGCGGGAATACTGTGTTTACGGTAGGAACGAGTCGTAACGGTTGACAAGAGTCCCATCCATGGAGTATAATTAAAGTGTCCGGGTCAAAACTGGAATAGGCCTGTCGTTAATGTGAAACATTTTTTTAATATATGTTGTTTATCTCTTTAAATAGCATGGCATTGTGCACGCTTAAATTCCAAATAAAATTATGCCTTATTCACGAAAACAATCGGACAAACGTAAAAGAAATGACATGTCTTAGTTAGAAATAATATTTTATTTTTGTGAAAAGAAGTGAGTTATAAACGATTAGAACATGCCTCGTTTTACGATTAGAGCATGCTCTAAACAAATGTAGGCCTACCTATAACGAACGACTGCTCAAGTTTGCAGGTTAGTTTAGAAATATTTATGTTTACAAATATGTACGTGTCCGGGTCAAGACCCCCTGTCCGGGTCTAGCCTATTTTATGATACGGTATGTTATGTTTCAGTTTAGGTGTCTTGAAATTTGTCCAGATAACAAACGTTGGTTCCAATATAACTTTAAACATGCCTTGTCAGGAATAACATTATCATGTTATGTTTGTTTATTTCATTTTTGTTTTAAGTTTAATTGAATAACAAACTAAACAAAGATGACGTAGGTACTGTACGGTAATTAAAAACATACAAGCTATTAAATATTAATCAGTGTTAAAAATATCAACCTAATTAATATACCGTAGCCTATCGAACAATCGAGCCGAGTAAGATCGAAACCATATTGGATTCGCCTGGGTAAATTAAATGTAAGTTAAACAATACCCCCGTGGCAGCAAACCTGCATACTCAGCGAATTTCCAATGCATATATATATGACTCACTACTATTTAGAGCTACTTACCAAGTTTCATAAAAATACATTCATAAATAAGTGATATATAGCATTTAATTTATTCTCCATAAGAATAACATTAGGGTTGAGGACGCAGGTTTGCTGCAACGAGGAAGATATGTAATGTGTTTTTTTTGCAATTATCAATATAACTGAACCAGGTGAAGCTACATACCAAGTTCTCATAATTTAGGTCCATAATTAAGGGAGATATACAACTTTACTTATTCTCCATATGAATAACATAGGGGCCGAGTATGCAGGTTAGCTGCTACGGGGACTATCAACAAAAAACCTTGTTTTTTGTCTAAATATCAATGTACCACAACTATTTGAATCCATATACCAAGTTCCATCAATATACATTTATAAATAATCGAGATATAGAATTTTATTTATTCTCCATAAGGATAACATTGGACAACGTACTGTGTTTAGCACTTTGAATATCTTTGCAACGGTTGGACGTAGAACAACGATTAAAACACCAAAATGTTTGTTTTGTTGAGCTAAACATATTAATAAACAGAAATGTGAAGTTTTTAGTAAAACTATCTGAGAAAAATCCAAAAACCTCTTTCCCATAAGATTAACATGGCACAAGTTTTTTGGATTTTCTCCGCAATCACTTAATGTAGGTTAATGTTTCAAAAGACCAAATTATTTGTTTTTTAAGCTCTATAAAATGGCTATAACCAAATCGAGTGTTTGTAACATTTTGGGGTCAAATTTGCAAAAACCGATTTTTGGTAAATAATTGTAAACCCCCATAAAACCCCCTTCCCGTAGTGCGATCGATCTTGTTTTCCAAACTTACAGTCATAAATGCTACTCTCCACATTTTTGGCAAATTTCATCAAAATCGGGTGTTTCTTTCAAAAGTTATAGCGGTAACGGACACATATATATAAATTTGAACGATTAGTGTTTTTGGCATCTGGGGACCTCAAAACGAAAAGTTATCATGGTCTCGGGCTTAAGTCTTACCATGCCACCTACGGTAAGAGCTTCTTCCCTATAGGGTAAATTCGCTAAAAGTCATACCCAATTTTGGATTTAAAATTTGTATCACTTTTCCCTTGTTTCTGGCAAAAACAAATGTGATATCCAAACTGTAGAGGTAAATTTATATGAGGTTAGTTCAATGAAATTGCTCATTTCCAATCGAAAAGTAGGCCTAGGAAGAACTTGTGCCAAAAGCCAAAATTATCCAGAGACTAAGTTGTACCTTACGGAACAATTTTAGAAAATGTTTATTTTGGATAAAAATGAAGAAATGTAGACAAAAATGTGATTAAAACAGTGGTGTATGGACATCATAAATTATGCCTAGAAAATTAGAGTCGATAGGCATACCTTACAAAGATTAACCTCCAAAAAGGACAAAACTTATCGAGTTTGCCTTATTGCCTTATTGAGTTTGAATAAACACTTATGTAGACCTCGTGCGGATCTTCGTGAAGCCTGGGTAGTGCGAGCAGAAGAGTGGGGGGGGCCAGCATTGGAGGAGAAGATCACAAGACCATATGTCGTAATACTATTCCTGCGGAAAAAATTTGGCTGTGTAATATTAAATATATTTTAATGGGTGAACGTATAGTAATTAAGTTTTTATGACAGTCTTGAAAAAACGAGGATGGTATTTTTAAAACCATAAATTGACAATACACTCTTTATGTTTTTGAGTACGGTATTGTATTTAAAATTATGTCTTAATAAATTTTAAATGATTACATTAGGGTTCTTGAGTTTTTTCTCACATGGAATTGTCAACACAAGCCGTTGAACTGTTTCCCTGGTGTAGGCAGTATAGTTCTTGTACGATCAGCTAGTTTTTATTCTTAAAAAATTTATTGCTGTTGCTGATTGTTTATTTGTAATTTTAATATTTTTCCTATTGAACTAATGTTTAAACATATGGACGCAGCATTGAACTCGCTAGGTTGAAGACAAATGAAAATGATTTGTGTTAGGCCTAATCGATAAATGCTGTCCCGCACTTCTTGCGAATACGCCCGAACACATATACGGCCGAACTCCGAATGTTCGGAGCAATCCCGAGAAGTGTGGGAGCTGCACAAACTCTTTGGCATCAGTACACTATCGCCGAATGAATCGCTCGAATGGTCCACCAAATGATCGGAACGAGTCGCGACAACGAATTTTGCACCAAATCAAACGAATGTGCACAATATGTATATTTGTGTATATAACGAATAAAGAAAGTTTGAATTGAATTGAATTGAATGAAGTAACCAGTACACGCTCGCCCATTCGCTTCCGCTCGTCACCTTTGATTCAAGCAAAAAACCTGACAAAAACGGAGCACAGGCAAACACAAATCATGGCGAGGTGAACTATCCCGTACATAAACGAGCACACTGAGTAAACTATCGCGCTAGCTTTTGTTGGGCCATTGTGTATTGGTAGCAAGAATATGGGACGGAATGTCCAGTGAACATTCGGGAGAATGTTCGGTCGAATGTTTAGGCCTGGTCGCGAGATGAGTGGGACAGACTTAACCTATATAAGATCTTTGCTTAACAATCACTTCGCGTTTGCAATGTTTTTGGTTTGACACATAACAGATGATTCTCACAAGCGATTTTTTTTAGTCAATAGTCTAAGAATATATATAAATCGCTCCCCACCCCTAAAAACCCGGTTTAAACCACTTTTACCAATAACACTTTTACCAATAACACTTGTACCAATAACACATCTTCGCGTGCTTCGCAAAGATCGGCACGCGGTCTAAGGTAGTTCTGGAAATGCAATTATCATTTTTGTAGGAAAACAAAGTTAGGCCTATATTAAACTAAAGTTTTCAATCTGACAAAAAGGAAATAGGCTAGACCCAGAATATGGTGAAAACTAATGTGTTATATTAAGTTTTAATAACATATAATCATAGTTAAAAGCCCGATGTATAGGTATCTATAGTTTGTTATTTTTTCTGTTCTTACAAATGTTAATTATTGTCATATTGTAAGTTGCATTGGTGATAGCGCCAAATAAAAAACCAAAACATTAATTGTATTTGGTAACTTACCGTAAGTTTTATAAGCGAGATAATAATTGTTTTAACAAATTAAGACTTTCTACTGTTAATGAGTGGAAATTATAATGTATATAATTACATATATTAGCGTTTAATCACTTTAATCACATATTTCCTTTTTGGTTAAAATTTTGTCGTCTGCAGTCTGGAGTCTGGACTCAGGACTGGCCAAAGTACCAGAGTGCACCGCTCGGCCTGCATTTTTTTACATAGAGTACGGTACCAATAAAGTTATTCATTATAATAGTATTTAAAATAATAATGCATCTTTTAATTAATAAAAAATAAAATACACGTACAACTTTTAAAAGCTAATAATATTTATACCTTAGTTTTTGTGTTTCAAGGTACGAAAAGAACTATTTTTTTCCTAGTCAACATGAACATGAATAACTATAGTTCTGTAGTGAATCTATGGCTATGGTATACTTACGTTACTCTATAGTTGAAACAAAGACGTTGGCTAAATATCAACGATTCAAGTACCACTAAAATGGCTTCCAATGTTAATCTTATGGGATAAAAAATAGATTTGTTTTAAAGATAATTTTATTATTACTTAACCAAATATTCCCAATAACGAACTCGACCGAGATTTCGTGTTATAGAATCTATCTCTAAAGTTTGAAGTGGATCTGTAGAGGCGTTTTTGAGTTATTTATGACAAAGACACGCCAGTTCGAGTTGATTCTCTTACCAGTGTAAGCAGTAAAGTTATGTATAAGGATTTCGTTTCACTCAATCCAATTAGACAACGTACTGTGTTTAGCACTTTCAATATCTCGGTAACCAATTGACGTAGAGCAATGATTAAAACATCAAATTGTGCGTCTTTTTAAGCTGATATAAAATGGGAAAAATAAAATTTTACTTTTTCAAAAATTGTATGTAAAAAACTCAAAAAACCCATTTTTGGGGAACAAACCCCCCCCAAAATACCCCTTCGGATAGGTCGATCCGTCTGGTTTTCGAACTTAAAAGTCGTAAATGCTGCTTTGCACGTTTGTACAAAATTTCACCAAAATCGGACCTTTTTTACGAGAGTTATCGCACCCACGGACACACACACACATATATATATATATATACATATATACAGTTTCGAACGAATGGTGTTTTTGGGGTCTGGGGACCTCAAAACGAAAAGTTATCATGGTCCCGGGCCTAGGTCTTACCATGCCGACTACGGTAATGGCTTCTTCCCTATAGGGGAAATTCGCTAAAAGCAAGAATTTCTAAAACATTTTTAACACTTATGTATTTCTTAAATAAATCATTAATAAAGTTTGTTGTCTGTTGTCTATAGCAACAATACCGTATATGTTGGCTTTTTTCATCCACAGTATGTTTACTTGAACGTTACGCTACATAAAGTAGTTCATCAAAATTATCGCTAGCAATCATAATGTCCTCTGCTTATTTTGAAACATCCAAAAATGCTTTTGCAGTGTTTTGGATGTCAGGGAATTTTAGTAGTTCATAATGGG
Organism: Allygus modestus; assembly: GCA_963675035.1. Classification (NCBI taxonomy): domain Eukaryota; kingdom Metazoa; phylum Arthropoda; class Insecta; order Hemiptera; family Cicadellidae; genus Allygus; species Allygus modestus. The sequence continues at coordinate 22,812,041 of OY776116.1, forward strand.
CACTACATTTTTTATTTTTCATAATGCAAAAAAACATGATATAGTATGCTGTGATGGCATAAAAAACAAAAGTAGTGTACGGCAATCTCCGAACTTTTCAACCTATGTGGCGATTCTGTAGTATTTCAGGAACCCTGCAGGTAAAGACTTGTAATCTATCAGGAACTAGATTTTCACCTCCAGCTCTGATCTCATCTAAACTATGACACGTTTGAGAGTTGTACATATTTTTTAGTAAAGATTTTCTAATAATGTTTGCGGCAGCCGTCACGATGTTTAAACGTTCCTTCGAACGTAGTAGTGATTATTTTAAACAGCAGTTCCAATCGCAAAATGTAATAAATAGTCTCCTGTTTACTTATATCAACCAACTATATGAAGCCTGTTGTTTTTAAATATGATACAATATTACAGAATCATCATACATCGTATAGTAAATTTTTAAATTTTAAACTGGCCAATTACTGCTACCATATGGTTGATGTAAATTACTGCAATGAACTTTTTATTACACAAATAAGCTGCTTCCTTTAAAGGGAAAATATTTTCGTAAATATAGATAGACGTATTTGTTTATTACCACCAACTAACAAATGTGGTATTAAAAACATATGTTTCTTGTTATCCTTAATGGTGAAATTTCGACCTTTAATTAATATTTTGCCAGGGGCGGATCCAGGGGGGGCGGTAGGGGCGGTTGCCCCCCAACCACAACCTAAGAATTGTTGTTTTATTTTATTATTCTGGCATACGATGAAAGTTTGAACAAATCCGAATGAAAATGTAAGAATCAAAAGCCTCCCGAAAACCCGTTTTTCGGTTCCGAGAGTCAAACTTTGCCGCTCCCGTCTACAAGGTTACATTAAAATTCAAACTAACGCACCCAAACTTGTTTTAAATGAAATAAAATACATACCATTAGACAGGTGAAATTTTAAACTTCCATTTTAGTATATAACACATTTCTAAGATCCATGTATTTAACCTAAAAGCGTCTTACAAAAACATGGATATTCCCGAGTATCGCGAAGTTGTTGCAGTTTTGCCAGTTAACAGATCGAAAATGCAGTGTTGTCAACATGGTCTTGGAGGTAAATTTTAACAGCAAAAGTTGCTACAATTGTATTCGGTGATTGTTCTTTACTGGATTTCGCCCGCCTACCGCCGTTTGCTATCATCATCGATTTGTTTACATGATAGGTTTGATTAACCGCGTAATCCGTTGCTAGGCAATAAATATTCAGTGGCTAGGCTAGAAGCAAATACCTCCGTCGCAGCAAACCTGCATACTCAGCGAATTTCCAATGAATATATAACTCAACACATTAAAACACTTAACAGGATTCATAAGAAATGTATTCACAAACAAGCGATATTTAAAATATTAATCATTCTCAATAAGAATAATATTGGGGATGAGTACGCAGGTTTGCTGCAACAAGGCATACAAAATAATGGGTTTTTATGCAAATATCAATAGAACTCAACTTAGTGAAGTCACATACCAAGTTTCATCCATACACATTCATAAATAAGCGATATATAACATTTTAAGTATTTTCCATAAGAATAACATGGGGACCGAGTACCTAGGCTTGCTGCTACAGGAACCATAGGCGAAACATTGTTTTGTTGTGCAAACAACAATAAACCACAACCAGATCAAGCCATATACCAAATTTCGCCAGTTTATGTTCAGAAATAAGCGAGATATACAATTTTTCTTTTTCTCCATAAGAATAACATTAGACAACGTACTGTGTTTAGCACTTTCAATATCTCGGTAACCAATTGACGTAGAGCAATGGTCAAAATACCAAATTGTTTGGTTTTTTAAGTTTAATTCAATGGTATAAATTAAAATTTGATTTAAATTAAAATTACATGTAAAAATGTTTTTCCCCAGACCTTATGGGGCTCCACTCCACCGTCCTCCAATGTTTTCATGGAGAAAGTAGGTTTTTTAAGGGGGAAGAAAACGGATCTTTACAAATACTCCTGGACCATACCACCAAGTTATAGGGGACCGCAAGACTTTAGTCCTGGTGTCATCAGTAGAGAAAACTAACCTGTCTCACCACGGTCAACACCCAGTATAATCCCTATTAGCGGGTGACATTATCCTCCGTCCACTAACATTATCTATCAGTTCCCGACGTTCGATTTTGACATATTCGTTAGAATATTTACAATTGAAAGATGCCCTCATGATGGTTGCTTCCCCCCTCCGACCATACGGCTCCGCCCCATTGGCTTTAAAACTTTCTAATAATTCTTATGGAGGGCAAATGTCTCTCTCTAAAACATCTTTAGACGCTTGGTCTAGGTACGAAGTCCTGATAAATAGCGAAATAGTTTTTTACATCAAGACTCCCTAACCGTAAAAATAATGAAAAAACATTAAAATATTACATTTTAACCATTTAAATTATTTTAAATAACACTTTTAATTTGTATAAAAAATTAAATAATAATCTAATTATCAATTAATTTCATTTAAGCTATATTTTTCTGTTACCAGTTTTTTTTATCCTCTTCATGGTAAGGGTAATTTAAATTAATGTATAAAGTATTGTTTTTCATCATTAAACTTTTAGTATCTATTCAAGGAATCTTACTGAAGCATCAATTGTTTGGCGCTATCACAAATATTTAGAGCTTTGCAAACTCTAATGTTTTTAGCAATAAATCTATTGTATAATTTAACTGTTCCGGAAATTATATTAATTATATAGTTATTTTAAATACCTTTGAATATGATTATTTTTGTGTTTGGGAATTTTAGAGATATATAAAGAGTAGAGTCTCGAAAGGGAAGTATCACTACTGCCTGACATCTTGATAGCTTCTAACAATGGTAAGATTTAACAAGCTTTAAAATAGGTTCACGAGGTTGGTTCATTCATAATTTGTTGCCTAAAGTATTTTTATATTTTAAAATCCACGCCAATACTATTTTTGTTAAAGTTTAAAATGAGTTTTTGGAAATCATGTAGTCCAACCCAGTTTTTGTAGACATTAAAAGATTTTAGAAACAATTTTAGTCGAAGACATTAACAGCCAGCAGGTTTATAATATGTAGGTTTTCCGTTGTAATCACTAAACGATTTGGTGTTTTCTATTAATAATATCTTGTCAACAAAAAACGTTCTTGAATGTAAGTAATATTCTTGCGCCGTTTAATTAAGACTTATCAATTAATATGTTTTATAATATCTAATAAGTTTTAATTATATAATAGTATTCATTACATTAAATAGCCATGCAATCTTTTGAAATGTATGTTATTATACATTTATACATATATAGTATTCTAGCTGATCTAAGCTCTTCGCACTAATATCTCGAAACACATGCAATTGGAAAATATTACATACTGTTACTCGAAAAAAATAAATTGTAATAAAAATATCATTTGGAACTTGAAGAACCATGGGACAGAGCCCTAGAGATGTTTTAAAACGTAGAATGGCCAATAAGGAGGCGTAATGTAGTATATTACACCCCATAATACCTCATTCCAGGTTAATCTGTCCTATAGTTGGTTTTTTTAAGTATAAGATTGCAGAATCACATTACCTTAAGAATGACTTTTTCGGGCTAAATAATTTATTCCTACCTATCTTTGTGGTTTAAAACAATTCAGGTGGTACAGTACAAATGTACCATATGCATTGAGGTTTTCAACTTAGCTTTTAACTTGGTGAGTCATTCTAGCTTAATCTGTCCAATTGTTATTAGTGAATTTCCTTTGGAAAGTGAACTATTAGCATGACCCGCACGGTGAAACTTAAGCCCGGGACCACCATAGAAGTTCCTAACGTGACCCCCTGAACACGTTTTGGGGGTCGTTCAAAATTGTATATATATATGTATATATATATATATGTATATATATATATATATATAGACATATATATATATATGTGTTTGCACTCTAGCGGTCGCATTTTTTGTCCGATTTACTTCAAATTTGGTAGGGACGTTCCTTTCTGTAATCAGTTGGACAAGTTCGTTGGGCAAAACAATCGGACAACTCTAAACCCCCTTTTTTGGGATTAATCTTTCAAATTTTGAGTTTTTGGGCCCAAAAAGGGTCTGAAAAGACCCGTATGTAAAATAAATGCATGTAAAAAGATGGGAATTGGAGAGGCGAAAGTTTTAAGCCCCCTCTCGTCATTCTAGCATAAATATTTACCGAGTTATTAAAGAAAATGTGTATCGACCAAACACAGTACGTTGTCTTATGGGGATTTTACATTAGAAAAGCCTGTTATTCATTTGTTGGTGTACTATTATCATCCCCAACAACCTCACGCCTACTTTAAAGCCTGACTGGACCTTCTCCTAACCTTATAATGCGCAAAATTGTATTCCCAGCATTGCAGGTAAATAGAACCAGGAGCATCAGAACAGCCAAAAAATCAATGTTTTCAGATTTGAATAAAAGTTGGAATAATTGTATGTTTTTAACTGATTTTGAGTTTTTATAGTTTTTTAAATGGAAATTCACTTCCCTCACGTCAGCGTGCTGCGTGCGAACTCGTTTGAACTTTATTATAGTTCAAGAACATTAAATACACTCAGTTAAAATTTAACCATGGTTCAATTGCAGGTATCCTACGTCTCCGCCTTCTTTGTGGCTGTTGCCACCCTTCTGGCTTTCGCCAATGTGAGTGATATTATCTTATATCCCAAGAATCATAGAAATAATTTAAAATATCTATAAATTATTTAAAACCGTTTTAAAATGGTTTGATGTTTGAAATAAGTTACATTATTAAAAAAATGTTGGTATAGGTTTGAAATAAATTTAAAATATTTTAAAAATTTATCAAAACCATTTCTATATCAGTTTCAATATTATTATAAACAACCTCTACGAAACCGTTTAAATTATGAAACAAAATTATTGACAATAATTTTAATATTTTATAAATTTTATTTTATTTTATAATTATTCCTGTGTTGTTACATATTATAAACTAATTGATTTGTCGTTTAAAAGTGATTAAGAAATATAGAGTAATAACCACTTAAATCTTAATTTAAAAATAATTTTATATGTGATTAAATCAATTTTAACATATCCATTTAAATTGTTTTTATATTATATTGTTTTAAAATTATATCAATATCTATTTTTATTGGCTCAATAGAAACGCCTAACTAAAATATGTTCATATTTGTTTTTACAATCATGGGTATTTTATCTGTCAATTTGTGAAAATAAGTAAACACAACATTCTTTTCATAACTTACACTATGGTAATATATAAATTATTTAAAATAACTTATATACAATTTAGATCCAACACATAATTTGCCACACAAATTTACTTTATTCTAAAGTGTTTGTAAGTATTATAAATACGGATTAAATCGGAAATTTGATTGTAAAAAAATCAGTTTTATAATAATTTTGTAACTATAAAAAATAATGTGGAACCTATTTAAAAAATAATTCATCCATCATTAATGCTATTTGGTATACAGTATTCAGTATATAGATTAGTATACGATAAGTGCATGTTGATTTGAGTATTACTTTTAATTGAGTATTTTGAGATAACATAACTCAAAATTGCTATTGCAATACACAATGCCCCTCTTGTGTTTGTGGTCACACAAGATAACACATTGCATGTCCAAGTGTTGTAGCCCATATCTCGTAAAACTGCTGGAGGACAAACTATTATTGATTGATATTGAAAATTAAGACTAGCTTTGACTCTCAGAAAGGTATGGATTTCTGTTGAGTTTCGTTTTTCAAAAGGTTAAGTATACTTAATCATTTGTGTTGCAAATAGATTAAACAAATTCTTTACATTTACCAAATCTAACCATCCCTAAATGGTTGCAGGCACGTGATCCCGAGTACGATCCCGAATTCCAAAAAGGGGATGATCTCCTGTTCAGAACCTGGGGCTAGTGGTATTGCACATCTGATGTTATAATGTTACACTAATAAACTTTATATGGTGTAATAGTTAAAAAACATCTACAATAAATCGATTGAAATAATTTTGTGTATTAACCCCCATTGTTACATTTTTAGATTTTAATCTAGTTAGTAGCGATTTTAATACCATAAGAAATAACTTACCAGGCGCAATCTCCAGGGAGACAAGGGAGAGTAATATAGTAATACTAGCTGTTACCCGCATGCTTCGCCCCGCGATTTATTTATAAATACTATATGACAGTTTAGTGTGCTGCATTCTGTAGTTGGCCTGTGGAACTACTACGAAGAAAGATTAGCTGATATTATTTTCGTCAGCTAAAACAATAAACGGTAGCGTGGATTTGTACCTACATACCAAATTTTATAAAAATCGGACCATTGGTTACACATCCACACAGAAACACACACACGCACACACGGACACACACACACAGACAGACGTCACGTAAAAACCACTTTTTTGGGTTCAGGGAGCTCCAAAACGAATATTTCCACTAACAACTCAAATCCGAAAATTTTGACGAAAGCCATACTTTCTCCATATACTATGTATAAGGGGTAGAAAGGAAAATGAATGTCCATAAGGAATACATGAGACCTTTGAACCCGATTGGGGCATAGCCCTATAGGATTTTCACAACTTTAATATACCTATATGTTACTCAGGACTATCAATTACCTCTCTTTTTTGTATAAATGGCGGGGTAATCGTCATTTACTGGCGCTGTTACGGCGCAGCGCCGGCCGGCGCGATCTGACCGTCATTTACGATGGAACTGAATCCGAGAGATATGTTCTTGAATTTATTTCTCCTCATAAACCAAAGAAATTTTAAAAACCGAAACTGACACATACCGTAATACTTTGTAGTCTTAATTTTTGAATCCTTTTCCCGGTAGGTTTTGGGGGGGCAAAATTAACTCAAGCCTACAGGTGCCACACCTCTTAATCAGGCCCTGGTTTTAGGGGAGTCTCCATTTTGTAGAGCATCGCCCAGTAGGCAAGATGTGTTGGTGCAAATAATGTATTTTCAAATATTTAAAACAAAAACTAGTACAGTGACAGGAAGTGTCACACTATCACCCATTAATTAAACGTTTTCTGAGTCCTAGGGGGGGGGGGCGCGCCCCCCGCGCCCCCTGGCTGGATCCGCCACTGCGATCAGCTGACGTATATGTGCATATTATCTCACATTATTTGGTGCCTGCGCATGCGCAGTAGTAACTTTTGACTTTATGACGCTGTCCGACTTTGACGGCGTCTGACTTGACGTTGACCCCAGCCTAGCTTTATGTATTGTTTAAATGTTTATGTCTATTTAAATATATAATTAAAAATTCAGTCTTCGTTCATCCTCTTACGGGAAGAATGAGTGTACACCTAGTTATACAGTGTTAAATATATAGTGTTTCACAAAGTAAAGTTCCATAACCTAAAGTTATCATTTAATATAGTGTAATTTAAAATGCGTTTCAAAACGTAAAGTTTCATGAGGTAAAGTAGCTATTATAATTCAAATAAAATATGTAGGTATTTCACAATGTAAAGTACCATAACGTCCAGTATTTAATTTTTAGTTCTATTCGAGTTACAGTTTCATATGGTAAAGTTTCAAAACATAAAGAATGTATTTTTAAAAACCTCCTGTTTCAAAACGTAAAGTTTCATAACGTCCAATTAACAAACTTACACCAGATCGATCCAACTTGAGTACACAAAATGTTCCAAAAAGCCGAGTTTTAAAACATTGAATTAATTTAGTTGACTGTTTCATAACGTAAAGTGACACAAGGTAAAGTACATTCCGCTCCAGGCATTGTACTGCGTGTTGCGTTCCACAAGTTGCAGGCGGTCCCGAGCACATTGGAGATCTGTCGACACAGCGGCGTTTGTAGCCCAGTCAATAAATGTTTTCTGTCGGAACTTTTTTTGGTAAAGCTGTTTTTTCTCAGTTGATAGACCATATATAAATAAGTGTTTTCTCAAAAGTCCCCTAAAATCCCCATTGTGCTTTCCCTCCTATCCCCCCTCAAGGCTCGAAAATGTAGACTTTAACGTAATCGAGTATAACATTTTAACAACACCTTGTTTAGGTTAACTCTTTTACTGTTCTGTTTGTCGAAAAATTTACTATCATTTTCATACAGATACTATTTACGATAATTCTAATAGTTTCTCCATAAATTAACAAAATAAATCAAAAAAAGTCATTTTTGTTGTTTAAAATTTAGGTTTTTGCTGCTTATTTTGGTTACACGTATAATAAACGAAAAACACATCCTCTAAAACCTTTTGCACACACATTTCTGAACACATTTATATATAAATATTAGTGTTTAATGTTTTTATGAAGTGAGGAACATGAGTAACTGTTAACTATGTTTGAGCGCGAGGGCGGCAGAGTCTAGGCTAGCGCAAAAGATACATTATCTTCGTATGTTTTAAATCCCTTATGTTTTCATTATTTCTGCACTTACAAAACGTAGTGGTGTGTTTAGTTTATTATTGTAATACCAACCTATAATAGTATGATAAAGTAGATTTTACTATATTATTAATGTGTAATGTAATAAAACTCCAAATACGATATGTTCAATGATTTGAATGCGATATTCTTTAATCGAGGCCCTGAAATTTTAAACATTGAATAGTTAATATAATATTTGTTAATACCAGATTTACTTCGTGGGTATGAATCAGCCTTTGGGCCTTTTTTATTATCCACCAACTATGGACCCGCCGTTTCCCGGACTGGCTAAACCGGCAGCTAGCTGTCGTAAATTATAAGTTGCATATTTTGTTCTGCTTATTTTAAAACAGCTTCACGGAACACCCACCCACCGCAGATGTTATGTACATTGATTACATATGTACATAACCAATTCCAGTGTTTCATCGAAGTAAGCAAAATACGTGTATACTAAATATATTAAAATTATTAGACCTGTTAGTTACTGCTTACAAATCAATCTAGAGATGATTCATCTGTTCCTTCATCTTAATTGAAATGTGAGTTGAGGCAAGATAGGCCATTACAGTACTCACACATTACAATGAAATAAAATACCCCCGTAGCAGCAAACCTGCATACTCAGCGAATTTCCCATGCATATTAATTTATCTTAATACCACATAAAGCCACGTACCAAGTTTCATTAATATACATTCATAAATAAACGATTTATGACATTTTAATTATTCTCCATAAGAATAACATGGCGGCTGAGTATGCATATTTGCTGAAATAAGGAACACTAAAAATGGGCTTTTATACAAATATCAATATAACTCAACTAGGTAAAGCCACGTACCAAGTTCTATTAATATATGTTAATAATTAAAGGAGATAACACGTTAATTATTCTCCATAAGAATAACATGAGTAGGATACGCCCCACTATAGCAAGCCAATCAGAAGCCAGCATTTTGTAGTGACGTCATTCCAAGATGGCGGCGCCCATGGCACTTTATTTCCCGCCAAATTTCCTAACCTCACTTTTTAAATTTTAACTCATTTTGCTCAGTTCTGGCAACCTATGCTCTATGATACATTATTTTACATATACACCATTATATATATATATATATTATATACTGTAAATTATATGTATATATGTTCCATGGTTCGACTATTATATACTCTATGCGAATGATACTATCATATGGCAATGTATATACAATATTATACATATACTTTACAGCTACACCATTATATAAATATAATCTAGGATATATTAAAAAGTGACGTCACACGTCACTTGACCGCATGGGCTGAGTGAATATATACGTCATCTGAGGCTGAGCCAGTGACGTAGGCGGTTTCGTGACGTAATGAGGGAAAGTTTAAAGTTCAGGGTCACGGGGAGGTTATTTAAAAAAAAGTACTACCTCACACGCGTAAAATTCGATTGTGATTCGATAGGTTAATCGATATAAAAAATTTAATGAAAACAATCGAATGATACGAGTGCGAGGTAGTACTATTTCAAAAATTACTTTATTTTATTTACAATGTTTGTTCTTAATTACAATATGAATCTTCCGCCGTTGTTGGTTATAATCGAAGTTGATGATCCCGGAGAGTTGCGGTTATCGTGTTTTTTTCCTGTTGAAAGAAGGTAAATACTTTGATAGGTGTTTCCATTTCATTACCGTCAGGTAGAAATACTACCTGACGGTAATGAAGTAGAAACATCTATCAGATCTTGAGTGACATAATATTATTATTATTTTGTGAAGAGCGTCTCGGAGAGCTCGATGTTCACCGGTCGAGAGCCGGAGGTGAACTGACTATTCGCTAGCTAGCGTTTTGGTATCAAACAAAACGGTGGGGGTAAAAGTGAGGTGGGGCGGAGCAGATGGCGGACGGCAGATGGCAGGCGGCAGGTGGCAAGTGCGCGGCAGATGGAAGTCCCCCCACTACACCAGTCCCCCACTACACCAGTCTCCCCACCAAGTTTTACATCGCACAATAACTAGTTTACATGTGTTAGTTAGGGTTTAGCTCTTAGACTGTCAAGACCTTAGCTCCGTAACTGAAAACTTCAATAATGTTTGCTCAACGCTGTATAAGTATAACAGCTACTATGATCTAAACCGGTGCATGTATTCATATGGTGCTTTTTGCGTAGCAAACAACTGGCTAAAAGTGTTTCAACCTCGATTTTTCTTCGACGAAACCGCACATTGTCCATTAAAAGCGTAGACCTTCTGTCTTCATTGTCAGGGAAGTAGAATGTAGTGTCAAGGGGACTACTGAAGGTCACCTTCCTCATGTTCCTGTAAAACTGCGACATTTTTCAGACCCTCTAGGTAGATGTTCATCCGTTAAGAGCTGGAAGAATAATGATGTAGCGTTATTGTGTATGATAGCCACCTACCCCCCCACCACAACGTTACCTTGTCCTTCAAACCATTGTTTTTACGCTACGGATGCTATACTTTTGGTTAGATTTAAATTTAGATTGCACCTTCTTGTTCATTTTGTCAAGCCGTGTAATTGAAGTACCCACATGTTATACTTTGAACCAAAAACAAAGAAAATATTTAGGTTTGTCCTTGAAAATAGTTGTTTTTTCGCTGTTGCTGCTATACCCTTGGTCGGCTCTGAATTCTGTTTGCACCAACTTGTTCCTCTGATCAATCTGCGTAATTTGAGTACCCACTTGGCATATGTTAAACTAGAAATAAAGAAATTATTTAGATTTGACCTTCAAAATAGTTATTTTTGGCTAATACTGCTATACCCTTGGTCGGATCTGAATTCTGTTTGCACCAACTTGTTCCTCTGATCAATCTGCGTAATTTGAGTACCCATATGGCATATGTTAAACTAGAAATAAAGAAATTATTTAGATTTGACCTTCAAAATAGTTATTTTTGGCTATTACTGCTATACCCTTGGTCGTATCTGAATTATGTTTGCACCAACTTGTTCCTCTGATCAATCTGCGTAATTTGAGTACCCACATGGCATATGTTAAACTAGAAATAAAGAAATTATTTAGATTTGACCTTCAAAATAGTTATTTTTGGCTATTACTGCTATACCCTTGGTTGTATCTGAATTATGTTTGCACCAACTTGTTCCTCTGATCAATCTGCGTAATTTGAGTACCCACTTGGCATATGTTAAACTAGAAATAAAGAAATTATTTAGATTTGACCTTCAAAATAGTTATTTTTGGCTATTACTGCTATACCCTTGGTCGTATCTGAATTATGTTTGCACCAACTTGTTCCTCTGATCAATCTGCGTAATTTGAGTACCCAATTGGCATATGTTAAACTAGAAATAAAGAAATTATTTAGATTTGACCTTCAAAATAGTTGCTTATAACTATTACTGCTATACCCTTGGTCGGATCTGAATTCTGTAATAACTAAACATTAATCTCTCCCGAAAAATCAATACATATCTTCCATTATTTTAAGAAACGAGAATTTTCTGAATTTTCTAAGTCCCTAAGGTCATCTGAACATTTTGCCAAAGCGGGGAATAGAGCAGTAAGTGATTCTCACTTTGACCACAAACTGCTCTATTCCCCCGCTCTGTATTAGGAGAAGAGGCCTAGTTTAATGCTCGCAATTATAGGCATAAACCTGATAACGGAACGCTATCCTCTCCCCCGAAAAGTTATCCCCTCCCCTCCCCCCAAAAAATAAATAAATAAATAAAAGCAAAATGGTCAGTTAACAACAGTCGCGCACTCTGAAACCGCAAGGACGTTTATCACTGTGTAGGTGTCAGAGTTTTACGAACCGAAGTACAATAATTACCTGACCAAGATCCCCTTAAATTTAACCAAAAATAAGCAAACTGATTGAATCTGTTTCTCGTGAGTAAGGGCTAAGATGGGCAATGTCAACCGGTTTGCGTGCCGTATTGACATAAGGTCGGTTTTCGCGCCATACCTTTTTATTTTGTAAGGGGCTAGGAAAAGGATGAGAAACATACTGATTAGTTAAAGTTAATTTTACAAAGACCAACCAAGGACGGTTTTGCAAAGGTCAGCTGTATCACTGAAACCCGGTGGGACGTAGACCCAAACACCCGGCGTCAGGCTGCTGCGAACCCAAGTTTTGACCCAAGGCCAGTTTTAAAGCGTGAAAGAAAAGTACATATTTAATTAGTCAATAAAACACTTCAAAGACCAACACCACAAATAATTACAAACAGCAACACTAACTACATCTTATAGCAGCAAACTACAAGCTATAATCTAACAAATAAACTAACATGCATAACAAACTAACATGCTAAAGTAGAATCTTCAGTATACAGGGGTACCACCTCTATACTAAAGATGCTATTACAGACAGCTAAGGCGAACAGCTAGCTAGGCTGCCAGCCTAAAACTGTGAGACTACTGCAGTCAGACCCTCGCTTTTATAGCCGACAGAGGAGCAGGTGCAAAGGCAGATGTCCGTGGGGCAAATGCACTCTACTACATTCGCCGCGTCGCAAAAGTAATTTAATACGGTGTCGACGTAATACTCTTGTATTTTTATTTTGACGGTTCATTTGATATGTTTTACACTTAGATATGCAATAGCTGAAACACACGCACTTACGACAAGCTTTCTCGCCAACTTGATTTCCTGGTATTTTTATAATAACTAGAATGGGTTTCGTTAGGTGTCGCAAAAAAGATCTAGAATAAAGAAACACAATAACTTATACTTTATGTCTGGTATATATGTTACAATTGTTCATAAAAAATAAAAAAACTAAAACAAATTTTAAATGTTTTGAATTTCGGCCAGGTAAATTAATAAATTAATGAAAAAGTACATCACAAATACTGCTGTATAAGTTTGTGTGTTCAAATTAAATGTACATGGCATAAAAAATTATAAAGTATAAATCTTGCGTTATTTTACAAAATCCTTGATCTTAATAAGTATTAACGGTTGGCACGTTAAATGACAGAAACACTATATATAAATTTTCCAACACCTTAACAATACTTTGATTTCAATATTTTCCTTACCCCACAGTAATTTCCCAAGTTATACCGAACTTATATAAACGCTTTTAATATAACTTTCTATCACCAATGAATATAAGCTTGAAAATGACGTCAAGAAGAGTCTTTAGGAGAGAATAGTGACAAATGATATATTAATATATTTCTGGTGTTAAATTTACATGAATAATTAAGTTTAAATATATAGTGGTTATTGTTCGGGTTTAAATACAAATTTTGTGACATATTTATTTGAACTACGTTTTATAACACTTTGCAATGCTCAAACAACCGTCCAAAACACGGTTATAACTTCATAAAAAAAGCTCAATGTTAGTCTGATCTACCTCCGAGTCGGCGTATCGGATAGCTAATTTTGATTACAATATGAATATATAAAAACCTCACAACCCTCCGATACAATTTTTTAATCAGTGTACTGGGCTTCGGATAGCCAAAGGTGCTATGTCCCACGGCGCGCCGCGCCGCCGCGCCGGTGCCGCGCCTGGCATAGTTACTTTAAAAATATATTTCAAATAAAATAAAAAACTAGCCCGGAAGTATGCTTTTCTTCCCAGTCTCTGGAGTTAATTATTGACACAGTAGTAATATAGGGAAACTCTTTTCATGTCTATTTTTAACCATCCAATTTATTTGTTATTGAATTTATAGGTCGTTCAATAAAAGACTGTCACTTTAAAATCAATGTAAAGCGCATTTTTTTTGAGTTAACCTTTTATTACCTATATTTAAATGCATAAGGAACAGTGAACTTAATTTTGAATAAAACTCCAGGATATACTAAATACCCCCGTAGCAGCAAACCTGCATACTCAGAGAATTTCAAATGCACATTAATTTATCTTAATACCACATAAAGCCACATACCAAGTTTCATCAATATACATTCATAAATAAACGATTTATGACATTTTAATTATTCTCCATAAGAATAACATGGTGGCTGAGTATGCAGGTTTGCTGAAATAAGGAACACTAAAAATGGGCTTTTATACAAATATCATTATAACTCAACTAGGTAAAGCCACATACCAAGTTCTATTAATTTATGTTCATAATTAAAGGAGATAACACGTTAATTATTCTCCATAAGAATAACATGGGGCTGAGTATGCAGGTTTGCTGCTACGGGAACTATCGGGCAAAAAATGGATTTTTGTGCAAATATCAATAGACCACAACCAAATAAAGCCATATACCAAATTTTGCCAGTTTACGTTCATAAATAAGCGAGATATACAATTTTTCTTTTTCTCCATAAGAATAACATTAGACAACGTACTGTGTTTAGCACTTTCAATATCTCGGTAATCAATTGACGTAGAGCAATGATCAAAATACCAAATTGTTTGTTTTTTTTAAGCTGAATTAAATGGTGAAAATTAAAATTTGATTTAAATTATAATTACATGTGAAAACCCCAAAAAACACATTTTTTGGGGTACAAAACCCCCCAAAAACCCCCCTTCGGATGGTGCGATTCATCTGGTTTTCGAACTCGTTCAAATAAATGGTACTTTACACATTTGTACCAAATTTCATTAAGATCGGACCTTTTTTTACGAGAGTTCTCGTGCTTACGGACACATATATATATATAAATATATATATATATATACATATATAAAAATTTGAACGAATGGTGTTTTTGGCATCTGGGGACCTCAAAATGAAAAGTTATCATGGTCTCGGGCTTAAGTCTTACCATGAGACCTACGGTAATAGCTTCTTCCCTATAGGGGAAATTCGCTAAAATTAAAGATGAAATCACAAGATAAACGACATTCATTTTAAACACTTCTTTGTAAACTCAACAATTAACAAGCAGTTAAGATGTATAACAATTTCCAGCCGTCATTTTCCAAGATTGTTGACAAAATATTATCAATTGATCTATGGCAACGTCTGAATACTTTAACAGTTCAATCAACCTTACTTTTAAATTGACAGGCATATATGTGATATTGATATACAAATATCCAAAAGTAAAATCATTTGTAGCATTTTATATTTCGGGACACTTCTTCGTATAAACGGTCAATAAAGCGTAAGAACATAATCGGTCCCGGCATCGGACCCTAAGTTACTCCTACATTGTAGTCATGAACACAAAAAACACGTGGGCTAGGGGCTAGAGGTTACAGGCACTTTTTACGGCACTTGTCTTGTCGCGAAGAGCTAATTATCTTGTTCAACCGCCGGCGTCCTCCAGTTTCGATAAATAAGTCTCAATATCGCATCCGCTCTTGTTATGATGTAGTTTGCTCTATTAGCAGCTAAACTTCCCAATGGAACCAGTCCGGAGAATGCAAATTGCGCTGTCTGATTACTACTTAAGTGTAATTATGCGTCTAGGACCGCCCGAGGGTGTGGTCGCGTTTGCGCGTGTGAGAACACAGGCATGTGTGTGTGTGTGTGTGTGTGTGTGTGTGTGTGTGTGTGTGTGTGTGTGTGTTTGACTTATCGCCCCGTCTGGCCTTGATACCAATATCATCTTAATTGTCGGATATTTTTTTGTTGCAAGAGGGTTGACTAATAAATATAAATGCATTATATAGTTTTCCTGTAATTACGGTCAAACAAGTTACACCAAGACCCTAGCTGTTTAAGGCTTCGCTTAAAGTATTTTGATTACGGTTAATTATTGTCGATACAGTTTAGCGGTGCCCTCTTGCGTGTATTGGCTTGCAGTTACAACCTAGTTTTTATTATGAATTTTACTATTTTCTTTGTCGCGGAAATAACAAAATATGATTTGTCGCTTTGCAATTCATCTGAAAGGGTATCAATTTATAATAACTAATAATACGAGAATAATATGTGATTTTACTTGGTTTATATTGTGCGACCATTAAGAATCTATGATCGTCAAAATAGTTTTAATTACAAGTTATAATGAATCAACGAATTGATAAGTAATTAGATACAAATTTTATACCGATCTTATTAAAAAAATTGTTCTTCTACATCAATAACTTGAAATATGAAGGAAGAACGTTAGTTATCTCCGTAAAAAAAGTCTGTAATTGATGTTTTCTCGAAGAAAGTTGCGTGATCACCTTCGATCCTGATCAGCGCCGGAAGATGTATTTACGAATGACAGCCCCATCTAGCGGCGAGTGAGAAGCAGTACGAATCGCAACTGCTGAGTGGCATGCACCTGGCGGGGGACGGGGTAATTAAGTCGGACCGGAAGCGGAATACGTGAATGGTGGTAACGATCCTGCAAGTTTGGCAGGGCGAAAATGAAAACGGGGTCAACCCGCGAGCCCTTTCCCCTAAACGAAAGTTCGATCCTCGTTGTGTGTGTTTTGACAACATCGGGTTGACCAAACACTGTCATTACAGGGGACGCGCATTTTGAAAGTGCACTCTATCGGAAATGATTGTAATCACTGATCGATGGCTTTCCCCGCTGCTAACCTCAACCTTGGGAACCTCGCAGTCGCGGTGCAGCGGGGGTCAAGGTAACTCGGGAACCGACCTAACCCACTTCTGGGAAATGGGATTCCCCTTGTCTTCCTTACTGCAACGAGGTCTCGTTAGCTAAACGGTTAATTGCAAGGTCGCCGCTTAATTAACTGTTTTTAACCCCGTGTCGTTTAATTAGACTATACTAGTAGTTTTGGGATTAGCTACTAACAATGGAAGTACTAAATGTTGTCCTTAATATAATTAACTAATTGAAACTGTTTAGAATAAATGGGAAACGTAAGAAAATTATTAATTTTATTGGCTTTCCCCGAAATCATTGCTTTTTCAGGTGATTTTACATTAATAGTCAAATCAAATTACACATCTGATGAAATACCAACACAAGATTTGTTTAACTTGGCACTTTTATTATCTAATGTATGGCCTTAAGAGAGGTTGTATACAAAAACTAATATTTTTCTCCAATTTTCTCACCAATACCTTGGACTTAAGCAAAGAAAGCTATTAATTTATAGTTTATATTATATTTTTCAACAAAAGCATAATTACATTATAGACCAGTCGGTGTCTCTTTCTCCACACGGGGATTTTGCAGTTTTAATTTCTGACGTTATCACATATACAATACAAAAATTACGTTTACAATAAATTACGTATATAATATTGAATACGTAAGTAGTGGTGAAATGGCAAAGAGGCATCACTTCCGGCGCTTTTTTCCCATGTTATTCTTATGGGGATCAGTTTTTGCACCGACGCCCGATCCTACCCTACACAAATTTTCTTTTTGGCCCCTGCCTTATTTTCCCCCATTTAAAATTTGCATTAATTTTAATACATCCTTTGCAGAAATCCACGAGTTCAAAAATAACTCCACACTAAATAAACAACACATGTAAACAACTTAGAAGTTATTGTGTAGTAGTGGTGAAATGGCAAAGAGGCATCACTTCCGGCGCTTTTTCCCCATGTTATTCTTATGGGGATCAGTTTTTGCGCCGACACCCGATCCCGCCTATAGAGCTCCCGCCCGCTGGCCTATATTAAATATACCCCTGCCTTAAATATATTGTCCCCATCCCCATCCCTCCTCTATATTTTTAAAAATTAATTTTCAAATTCTAAAAAACTATCTTTGGTGTTTACTGTCCGATTTGTCTGCAATTTGGATATGTTATTGTCCTAGGCAAGTGTTTTAATAAATTTCACTTACATTTCCCAAATTCACTATTACGGTTGAATTAAAAAAATACTGCCAACTATTTACTGACTTTTGCACCCTAATTTCCGTTTTGACTCTTGCCATATTTTGACCCTAAAATTCATTTTAATACATCCTTTGCAGAAATCCACGAGTTCTGGCTACTTGGGAACCCGAGCCATTTGACATATAATAAATCACCCTTCCTCCTAATTACCTTCTCTACCAAATACATGTCTTTATATTTAGTCTTTAACAATTCTTCTGTATAAAATCCTCCTTTGATTATATTGCCATTCTCATCTTTCAAAATATAAGTCACAGGCTTTGTTTTCTTAACTTCTGCTATTGTAAAAAGCTCTCCCGTCCAGTTAGGGGTATATCCTTTACTAAATACGTGTTTATATTTAGATATCCTTACACTATCCCCCACCTTATATCTTGGCTTTTTAACTTGTACTTTAGATGCTAACCTTTCATGTACGTCTTTAGAGTTATTAGCACTTACTTGGTTAGGTTTCATGCCTATGGATCTATGTACTTTATTATTATATATCCTTATTAACTTTGGAAGTAAATCCAACCACTTGTAACTCCCTTGTGCACTAAACTCTCTATACAACCAATTCTTTAAAGTTCTCTGGAACCTTTCCACAATAGCCGCCTTAGTTGTAGAGTAAGTGTGGTAGTGATTAATATTTAGAATTTTCATTAGTTTGGTAAAATGTTCATTAAAAAATTCTTTTCCGTTATCAGATTGAATATTTTTAACTCCCTTTGGGAGAATAGTTTTTATAGCTTCTGTGACTACTAATCCAGTTTTATTCTTTAGTGGAGCAGCATAAGCTTTTTTAGAAAATGTGTCTATTAAAGTTAAAATATATTTATTCCCAGAATTCTCTCTAGCATAATTCCGCATATCTATTAAATCGATTTGAACAGTTTCGTTTATACCCAACACCTTAAAAGACCTTCTAACAAAGTTCTTTCTCGCGGGCTTATGCAATTCGTAAGCAATTTTTTCCATTTTTTATTCTTTATTTTTAATGTTAACGTATCTGCCAGTCTCTGTCGTTTCAAAAACACCTCCATTGCTACCAACTAACATACCATCACTCATTCTTTGATATACATAGTTTTTTGGCAAATATGCCTCTCCATCTAAAGTCTTAAATCCGCTTAAAGATGTAGGGTCTGCAACCAACAATTTAGGATTGTACATCATCAAATCGATTTCATTATTGTCTTGCATAAATTTATTAGTTTTATTGTTAAACCTTAATGCGTGTGATTTTAAACAAATATCAAATTTAATATTGTCTTGTCTAAAAGTTTTAATATTATCGTCATACCTCAAAACCTGCGACATTAAACAAACATCACTCCTATCTTTGCCTTCAGGTACATTTTTTATTAATTTGTCCTCTGCATCCCACACATCGCCATCTAATGTTAACACATTATAATATTTATCCCCCTGTTTTATTATGCTTTTCTCACCCTTTGTTAATATTTGCTTAACAACAGCCACATCATTTGGCAACGTTCCAGGTAAAATGTTTGTTAATTGCTTATTTTTACCATCAAATTTAAGACCGTCTAAAGTCACAGTCTGATGTTTTGTAACACAATCGTTCTCATCAACAGCGGGTTTAACACGAACTAGCCTTTTATTATTAAAATCCCAAAAGTTTAGATCCATTTTTGGTACTTGAGAGACGTTTACAACATCATCGCTTTCTTTACCAGCCAACAAATTACTAATCTTTCGCTTTTTGGCATTCCAAACATTTCCCTCCGATTCCAAAAATTCATAATTATTATTGTCTTGTACAAAGACACCATCTTTTCTTATTAAAGTTTGCTCTAATGTGGGCACATCGGTTGAGCTTTCACCTCGTTTAACATTAGTAATTTTGCGTTTATTAGCGTTCCAATTATTATTCTTGGATTCTAAAAACTTATATTTAGTATTACCTTGTACAAAAGCATCACCTTTCCTGGTTAACGTCTGCCCCAAAGTCGATACATCGTCAGTAAACTCCCCACCTTTAACATTACTAATTTTATAATTTAAAGCATTCCAACAATCATCTTTTAGATTTAAAGTAGTTTCTTTAAAACTTCTAGCTTCTGGTTTACTATACGGGTTATATACGCGATAAAATTTATCTATCATATTTTTATTTAATAAACAATTCCACTTTCCCTCAATTCTTCTATGATAGAATCTATCTCATTATCCACTCCAGAATTTCCCGCCAATCGGCTTAACCAAAGCAGTCTTAACCTATCTACAAGCTCATTAGGATCGTCCCAATAAACATAGTCTATTTTATTACCAGTTACCTGCCTTAAACCTTCACCAACAGTCTTAAACAGGGGTTTAATTATATTAAGATATTTAGTGTGTTTATTGCTTGACATCGCCGCACCTGTTTTATAACCCTTTAAATGTGCATTTGTAGCTTCCAAAATCTCTTTATAATTTTGCAAATCAGCCTGACTATAGTTTACGGGTTCTTTTAAAGTTAACAATTCCCACAATCCCTTTGTCCCTTTATAAATTTTTTCTCCAACTGTAACATCATCATTGGCAATTTGAACTTCCTGATTCCCAATAAAAAATTTATTTCCTTCTCGCCTAATACCATATGTGGTGTCTGTCATACTACTTCTACTAAGGTAATTTCCTAAATAGTCTGATGCTAAAAGACCAAAATCTAATTTGTGTGGTGTTATTTGTGTTATTCTTGGTATTCTAGACGGGGTCTTTTCTAAAATCATTGGGAGAACTGGCCTCTCTGTTTTTGTGGCTAAATTTTTTAATTCTTGCAAAGGCTCTATTAACGGTTGGAATGTTTGGAACCTCTCTTCAGCCTCTAGAAATTTACCACGTTTTAACGCCCTATATTTTTCTCTTATTTGTTTTGCAGACTCTACCAATTCTTGTTGAATATTTGTTTTCATTTTATTTACATTTTATTTATCTCATTTGTCAATGGATTATACTCAAACACTTTATCGTGTATTATTAGGCAATATGCAGATGTGTTTGAAGGGACATTTTCTGCAGTTTCAATTTCTAATTTAATATCTACAACCCCCTCTTTCACTGATTCATTCTGTCTAGAACAATCTATTACAATTAGAGGATATTTATTTATAAAGTCAGCTCTGTTAAACATAGGATCGGGGACGGTGTTGTAGTAACTCTCCCTAAACCTCACAAACATCTCATAAGCTTTAGAGGCATCTCCATTTTCAAAGTCGAGATTTAAATCGCTATAAGGATAATATTCAGAGTTTAAAAACACTTTGAGATTTTTCAATTTACAGTGATCAAATTCATCAGTTCTTTTTCGTGCACTGTTGTCCCTACCCGTTTGGAAACCAAATATAACATACCTGGGCTTCTCCAAACTCGATGACGTCTTAACTGACCATGTGTGTCTCTTGGTTTCGGGGTATGATGGGAGTTCGTGTAGCTCCAAACTTCTAAATGCAATTTGCAAATTTTTATTTTGCAATAACATCTTTTGTAATTGAAGCCTCTCCCCATCAGATGGTACCACGTGCGGCATCACCCACTGAATCGATTTAAGTGTAATTTTAGGAATAGGATCGACACCAGTTGGAGCATTAGATGTTGTTAATATACAATTTAAGTCGTTTTTGGATCTTTTCAACACCAATTCTTGTTTAACATTTACTAAAACCTTATTAAAATCCTCAAACACACCCATTAACAGCTCTAACGGGACACAAGCACTAAACTTGCCGCTTTTATGGAACTCCTTTAAATTTTCATCAGAATCAAATGCTGCATTTGACAATTTAGTTGTTTTATTGTAAGAGCACAATATTTTCATAAGACTGGAAATTCCCGGATTTCTTACAATATCTATTTCTTTACCAGCAACTTCGTATCTAATTTCGTCAAATAAGAATGCAAATGCATTATTTATAAAATGTCCTTTATCATGATTCTCTATTTCTCCTTTAATATACAAATAACTCCTACATGGGAGTGTTAGTAAATCTTGATTATTTATGCATATTCGAATTTCATCGGAATTATTTATTGCTAAAGTGTTGTGTGGAACATAGGAGTGATTTGTAATTTTAACCAGGCTATCATCGTATTGGAATTTTCCTGCAACGTCTAGAAAATCTTCCATTTTTATTAATAGAAAATTTTAACTTCAACCCAATTGATCGCAGAAACCTGGCATTTTGCACACTCAGTCCGTTCTTGTAAATTCTCATATCTTTTTTATATGACAAGTAATTGTAGTTTCTTCTTTATTAAAGTCAATTGGCTTGTCGTGTTGATCTGCAAATGTAATGCTAACAACATCTAAACTTCTCTTATTTACAGGGAAGTATATAATATTTCTGGGGACCTCAATAATCTTGTAGCCCGGAGGAGCTTCTGGGTAAAAACTGTGTATGGTGTGTGATTTGTCACAATTTAAATAAGACCCATTCGCAATATTACATTTTACTCTAATCACATTTACATTATTTATGTTGATTTTATTTACGGATTTAAACGCAATATCTGGAGTAGAAAATCCTTTAAATCCCAATAATTCAGACCCTAAACACGGTTTTGTAAAATCAAACACATGGCCAGAATGTAATGTGGCTTTCATAGTTTTATTATCGGCTATAAGTACAAAATCTGGGAGTTGCTTTTGAATTTCCTTCGCAAGCTCAAACACTTCGTATGTACCTTCAGCAATTTCAATTACATTTGGAGCTTTGTGATCGTAATAATACACATCCTCACCCTCGTCTATAGTTAATTTAGTGTCTTTAAGTTTATTTAATTTTGGAACTAGGCCTTTGTAAAATATAAGTTTGACTTTTGTATTAATTAATGCTACTTTATTTTGTATAATAACTTCAACTTTACCATCTAATGCCCGGTTTAATTCGTCAATTGTGACCTCCCCTTTTGGGGTTGTAATTTTGTGCATTTTGTAATATGTCAAAGTATTTAGAGGTTTTTTAACATTAAATATAGAATTATAACTTTGAAAATCTACCAGTCCAATTACATAATCACCATTTAATTCTATAGGAGGAAAGAACACCGACTTCAACTCTGGCTCTGTACCCGTGAATGTTATAGTAAATGAATCCATTTTTATAAACTAAAATTTTTCAGAAATGATAAACATAAAATTCCACAAACGGAACTGTTTAAATCTTGTATTTGATCAGTTGTATAGTAAATTTTAGATGGTACAAAATATTCAATTACCTCTTTTGGAGGCTGTATTCCGAAAGGGTCAAAATATATTACAACATCTTTATTTTTACGATATGCTGTCCAATGTGTGCCCCTGTCACTGTCTAAATTAATAATTCCACATTCTCTTACTTTTGGCCTCAGTTTTCTTAGCTCGTTTTTTAGGTACACTCCTCGAAAGTGAGGCACGTCTCTTGCTGCCTCTAACAGCTGAAAGTTGTCCATCTTTTTTATTAAATTTTAATCCCATTCCCATTTTTGCCTTAGCCTTCATCAAATTTGTCACTGCATAAGCTGCTGCTTTTTCGGCCAGACTGGCGTCCTTTGCCGAAACCCTAGTCCAAGCCTGGTCCGCTAATCTCATATCTGCCTTGTTCCGGGCGGCTGTGTCAGGATTATTCATGTAGAATATGTCGTGCTCTTTACAATAAGAGTCTAGCTTATTTTTTGGAGGTACATTTCTGGCTAAATTTTCACGCACGTTAGTTCCGGGCCCGCACCATTTATAATTTCCAGGTAGGTGGAGAGGGAAAGGAAGGTTGTTTATAAGGGTATTTAACAAGCCACGGCCTCTATATGGCTTTAAGAATAATCCCTTACCCTTCTTACACTTTCTCTTTGCCATTTTTATTATATAAAAAATTATTCAACACATAAAGAAAATACACCATTATATAAAAAATGTCATTTATTCAACAAAAGAACAAATTTAAAATTGCACATAAAGAAAATACACCAAAGAAGTTGGGCCTATTTCCTAATAATATTCGCTGTCTTATAATAGGGCCCAGTGGTTCGGGGAAGACTGTTGTAATTTATAACTTAATTGTAAAAAAACAAGGATTAAAGTTTACAAATTTATATATAATATCCAAATCTTTAGAACAAGAAAAATATAAAAAAATAATTGAAATATTCCGTCTGTGTGATGAAGTTAAATTACACACATATTCAAACTGTGAAATCACACCAAATGATGTAGAATCACACTCAATAGTTGTATTTGACGACATAAATAGTCCAAATATCACACAATTTTTCTCAATGGGCAGACACAAAAATATTAGCAGTTTTTACTTGTGTCAATCTTACAGTAAAGTAAACAAACATTTACGTGACAATGTTAATTTCCTAATATTATTTAAACAAGACGATTTAAATTTAAAACATGTGTATAACAATCATGTGGGAAATGATTTTTCATTTAACCAATTTAGAAATCTCTGCCATCAGTGCTGGGATAGGTCTAAATATGGCTTTTTTGTAATAGACAAGGAAAGGCCAAAGAATAATGGCAAATACAGATTTATGTTTGACCAATTTTATAGTGACCAAGGGCAAGGGTGTTGATGCCATCTAGAATAAACCTCTTGTCGTCATCAAAAGAGAGTACCTTTTTGTTCATCGTTAATGTTTGCAGATGGTGGTTTGTGGATTTAAATCTTGTAACATTCTCGTAGTAATCTTCTCCGGTTGCAAGACAGTGTAAGTAGTGTTGGTGTCTTAAGAGATGTTTAACTGTAGCGCCGTCAGCTCCTTTTGCCTTCTTAACCTCTAACTGCTTTTCTTTTTCGTATAACCACTGTAGAGGAATGAAAGAGTATAATTTTGGCCTTAAACCACAATATTCATACATAATTTGACCATTTAATTCGTCTTTAAACTTGCCCGTAACTTTTTTGTTTTTATCAGAGTATAAGAAATGATCTTTACTATATGCAGAGGTGTCAAAACGGTCCAAGTCACTTTGTATTTCCTTGTAAAAGTCCTCTGTTACTATAGAATACATCAGAGAATCCGTGTCTGTCATTAAGAACTTTTTATTCTTAAATTTTGACATATAATTATAGTGGAAATCATACATTATTACTTTGCTGATATCCAAAATGGTCATTCCTAAATATATTGGTTTATCAAACTTTACAATTAATTTATTTAAATGCACAGCATGCAAGTTGTTATCGAACTTTTTGCTGCAGTCAAATCTTGGCTTTGTAACATACTTTGTTAACATAGACTCATCTACAAGATGTATATCACGAAACTTGCGTTGGTTCATAATTGTTCGACCAAAGAGACTGTTATTTAACAGTTTGTAAAAGTCTTTTTCAAAATCATGTTCAGCTTTTTGTCGCTTTTCAATATTAAAATTAATATAGGGCGCGAGCCAATTCGATTGTCTGAATTTTAAGATTCTGTGGTATTTTGTAACTACCAAACCCAATTCTTCGTATTTTTTTAGTGCTTTATAATGTAGAATATATTTGGTTTTGTCATTTAAGTTTGGTATTAATTTTCCATTCATTTTTTCTGGTGCGAGCGGGTAGTCGTTGTGCAAATCGTGTAAACTTTTATCGTATTTTAAATCAACTTCCAAAATAAATCCAAAGTTTTCATTTTTATTGGCTTTATAATCTTTCTCGTTTGTCCATCTAAAGCCATCAACGGGCAACGACTCGCACATTGCTGTAGAGTATAGCGAGTTGCAGTCTAAGTATACAAGATAGGTGCTTTCTTGATTTGGGTCATAATGTTCGCCCATGTACTTATTGTTGGCTTTAGCATAGCGCGTGGAAATCATGCTTACACCGCCTCTAATGGCATGTTCTATAAACAAATGCATGTCAATGTCTTGAAATAATTCTAATTTTATGCCAGTCATTCTAAGACACGCCTCCCATGTTAGTCCAGGCAGTGAGTACTTGTGGACGGGGTCGAGTTTATAATCCTTTAAACTCAAGTCCCTAAATGTCTCAAACACATCAGCCAATAACAACACATCTGTTTTAAGGTATAAATCGTGATATTCTTTTAAATTCTTTATATTAAAATGATTCCATACGTTTTTAGCATGTTCATATTGTGCAGGAGATATACATTCTTTAGTTAGGCTGCTGTAAAATGCCTCTATGGGTGGTAGGGTCTCTAAAAACTTTTCTGGTCCTGTCATGTATTCGTATGGAAATTCGCCCTTGCGTTGTAGTAGTGGATTGTCTATAAATCTAAATGTATTTAAATTGGAAGCTAATTTGCTTAAGGGAAGAGACAGAAAGTTGTAGGAATCCAAAAATACCAAATCATCAACAGAGAACGATATATATTTTTCCATGTCCTTGGCTATGCAATTCAATTTGCGATTGAGTTTTCCCAAGTGTTGCATTATTAAATGACCATCATAGTTTTTAAGGTTGTGGAAGAATATTGGAATTTTCTTGGTTACTTTATAGTTTAAATTGCAAGCGTTGTGGGAGGGTCCTCGGAATTTGCCTGTTAGATGGCAATGGTCGCGCACTTTATCACCCAGTAACAGCTGTTGGCATATGTGGCAGTATTTAGAGTTTTTGAAGGATGCCTCTTGCTTTGGAGTCATTACAAGGGGAACATATACTTCCATCTGACTTTTAATAAAGTCATAGGTTTTAAATAACTTTTCGAAAAATACATCCATTACATTTTCACCGCTGTACAACTCTTCGTAAATAATTTTAGAGTCTCTCACCACAACATAAGCAAATCCAGAAGGCGTGTGTTTGCCGCAGTTTATAAAACATTCGAAATCTGCATAAATCACAAAGGGAGCTTTAAGTTGATATTTGTAATTCGTAAATTGTAGTGTATCTTTTTTAGACATTTGTACTCTTTGAGCATCAAAGGGTTTACAGTGTGTTATGTGACGTTCCAATTTATTTTTGGTGCCAAAATGTTGCAAACAGAACTTGCAAAAATATTTCTTATGGTCGTGTTTTGTAGACCGTAGCATTAACTTGTCAAAATCACGAATTAAACAGTAATGTGATTTCTGACCGTGTTGTAGAAGCAGCAGATTGACGTGCGTATTGCCATTTAGTTTAGTTATTCTCAGTGGATATATTGTTTTTCCTTCAATTCCATATACATTAACACTTATGTTATTTTGTTTTTCAAATTTATCAATGTCAGATATTTTTACTGGATATTTTATATTTGACATATTTAACTGGCCTTCATAGGGTTCGTAGTGAACTACTCGATTTGCATTTTCTTTACTATTCCTTGGTCTTAGGCTTGCTAAAACACTCCACATGAAACATTTATTATCACTATTTTTAATATTTAAAACAGCATGTTTTGATTTTATATTTTCTGGCGTGGGAATGTATGATTTGGGAGTTAGGGGCTTATATTTGTAAACATGCAACTGCCAGTATTTGGTGCGGTCATATATCCATCCACTGCCCTGAGCTTGATACTTGTGCATGGAGGTATCGATTTTTAAAAGTGAATTTTCAATTTGAGTCTTTAGCTGTGCTTTCTCAATTGATAAATTAGTTAAACTTCGAAAATCAGCAATACATTCTTTGTCAATGATTAAATCACCATTATTGTCCACTGAGTGTTTGATGAATTTTACTCTCCTAATAAGAATCCATTTGATAGGTAGAGGACAAGATTGGAGAGTGTCTAATATATCCGCGGACTCGCCGTAAAACTTAAACACATTATAGGGTCGCTTGTCACATCGTAGGTGGTGGCGGGGTTTGTTCCGGGTGATGACTCTCTTACACACATTACAAGTATTGTGGTTCTCTAGCATATGCATTTTAAAATTGCTATTGTCAAATATTTGATGACATATTTTACAAATTTTAGGAATAACTTTGTGAACAAGTCGATAATGGCGTAATAAATTGCTTCTGTTGGAGTAAGACGTGGAGCACTGTGCACAGGTCAACATTTTTTGTTGGAATGAGGGTGGTGATTTTGGGGCTTCTATATATATCCTTGGTTGAAAATTTTAAAATTTTATCTTTTTTAAATAATAAAAACATATTTTTTAACTCTAAAATAAGACATTTTTGCAGTTTAATTACTGCAAAAATTAAAAAAATTTCCAATTTGGTGGTGCAATATTATTTTTTACATACACATTTTAGGTATTAATACACATTTGGAAATGGTGAATTGGAGATTTACAAATATTAGGCTATTTCAATTATGGATTAACAGTTGTCCCTAAAGACATCACACCACTGCTAACACTCACACAGAGTCCTGGGTGGAGAGGCCGTGACTTAGTGTGTTAGTATGTCAGCGTGTGCAGGCAGCGGATCGTTGCGCGTGCAAGCGGCGGATGTTTTAATCAGTTGGCAGTTCGACCGTAGTTGGAATTAAAACACTACAACAATCAAGAAGTTGGCGGCAGTATTTTTGGGGGAATTTATTAAAACACTAGGACAATAACATATCCAAATTGCAGACAAATCGGACAGTAAACACCAAAGATAGTTTTTTAGAATTTGAAAATTAATTTTTAAAAATATAGAGGAGGGATGGGGATGGGGACAATATATTTAAGGCAGGGGTATATTTAATATAGGCCAGCGGGCGGGAGCTCTATAGGCGGGATCGGGTGTCGGCGCAAAAACTGATCCCCATAAGAATAACATGGGGAAAAAGCGCCGGAAGTGATGCCTCTTTGCCATTTCACCACTACTACACAATAACTTCTAAGTTGTTTACATGTGTTGTTTATTTAGTGTGGAGTTATTTTTGAACTCGTGGATTTCTGCAAAGGATGTATTAAAATTAATGCAAATTTTAAATGGGGGAAAATAAGGCAGGGGCCAAAAAGAAAATTTGTGTAGGGTAGGATCGGGCGTCGGTGCAAAAACTGATCCCCATAAGAATAACATGGGAAAAAAGCGCCGGAAGTGATGCCTCTTTGCCATTTCACCACTACTAATATCGTGTGATATAGTGTGTGATAACTTGTTTTGTCTAAGACTGATCAGTAAAATAAACATATGAACGAATGCGTCTTAGTGTTCTTTTGGTTAAAATCGCAATCTTCCAATCAAAATTTTAGCTCGATCGATCCAGTATGCATAATTTATTTGTAACATATATCTAATTGAGAATGGTCTATTCTCAGTGGTAACGTTTAACAAAAATACATACAGGTTTATTATATATGTAGTAAAAAGTATTGTAAGTTGAAGTTAAAGCAATTTAATAATAAAGAACAATTAGTACTTTCATTTATAACTGTGTGTAGGATTAGTAATTATATCGTATTAATTTAAGGATTAGTAAATGAAAAGTAATTTGGGTAATAACAAGTTTTATTCACTTATTTATAGGTTTGTAATATCCTCGAAGTTTCACTCGCTAATAGAGAAGACAAGCAAGGGTATTAAATAACTTAGTCCAAATAGTTTTAAGACATTAGTTAATGTTCATTTACCCAAAGAAATTACAGTATTATTCAGTTTTTGTCTCACCTTATATGTATGCAGACCTTCATTAATAATATTACTGTAATGCCTGTTTGAAATTTGATATAATTGTAAGGTAATGTCTGAAGTTCAGTTTACATTGGGTGTGATATACGATTTCAGCAAACAAGGATTTTGCCCATATCAGAAGGATAATAATAAACAAAATATATATATATATTTCGAACATATATTTAACATAAGAAACCACATTACAGTATAAAAAAGGTCTAACACTAAAATAAAATAAGTCGAACCACATCACAGCCACAGTAAAATTGTCCCAAGACCTGAACGTAAAAAAAACACTTAAATCTAAATATAAATAATAATGGAGGACATAAAAAGGTCAAACGAACTATCAAAATACTCAACATTTTGAGTAGTACATAATATTAAAATTTCACATGTTATAGACACTGACATATTCAGCTAGTCCTGTTGCTAAAAGATGTGTTTGCATGTTCTCATTTTAATTTCAGAAAGTTTGCTATCATGTTATTTAAGATATACGGTATTTCGACAAAAACTGTTTACGTACATATTAGATAGTGATAATAATTAAATAATTATGATTTTTTGTACACAGATTAAAAATGAGAATTTTTTTATAACTTACCTTATGTTCTAAACGTGTAAAAACATATACAATTAAATTGAATAAATAATGTAAGGCATAAACCTGCCGAACGACCTATCAAAATACTCAGCGTTTTGAGTAGGATCAATATATTATAACAAAATTGCATCGTGTCTTGACACCAAATTGATTGCCAAAAAAACGTCAAAGACCTAGCTGAAAAAATTATGTATGTTATTGTATACATTTTAGTACTATGCTTATCATATTAGGTGTGATATGCAATATTACGGTAAAACAGCATACGTACACATCAAAAGGTTAATAATAAATTTAATTAAATTTTGTTGCATGCAAAGATTTAACATTAGGTTAACAGGATTATTGGTGTAAGAGATAAAGTGGCCAATCTGACCCAATATTCAGTCACCACAACAGTAAAATTGTCGAAGTCCTGAACGTTACGAAATTTTTAAAATGCAATATGATTATACCAGAAGCCATAAGAAGGTCGTTCGACTTATCAAAATAGTCAGCGTTTTATACCAAGTTTTATTAATTTATCTTCATAATTAACGGAGATAACGTTTTACTTATTCTGCATAAGAATAACATGGGACTGAGTACGCAAGTTTGCTGCTACAAAAACAATAAACCAATAAACTGTTTTTTTTTTTGTGCAATAGACCACAACGATATGAAGTAATATACCGTACCAAGTTTTGTCAGGCTAAGTTAATAAATGAGCGTGTGTTAGTTTCTTATTAAACAGTTTAAAAAAAAACCTTAGATAAATTTAATTAAATCATATTAAAAAAGAGAGTACTTTATTTATTCAAACGTAAAACATGAATAAAACAATTTTTCTTGTATTTTCTTATAATTACAATATTGTAGGCTATTAGCGTTGACTATAGTCAATGCTATTAGTATCTCGTACTTTCGTATCTATTTCGTACGAATCTGTACGAGCAGGTGTGGGTACAGCTGTTCGACTGTCTGAATGTCTGTCTGTCCTTGATTTGTGGTCCACGTGTTGAATGAATCTAAGGTCGACACAACACTTTGTAGAAGTAAAAGTTGTTTTGATTAGTAGTAAAACACTTGTTAATTTAGCCTTAATATATTTTGTATGTAAATTTCTCATTTTATTCAGTCATTATAGAAATTAAACCGACCAATTGCGTTGTCACATCTGTTTCTTCTCAATATAAAAGAATCATTGCACAGTAACTGAGAAATCTGTAAAATTCCCGCAACACGACTCCAATCTATCTATCTCCAATCCATTTTAAGTAATCAACTATAACTGAATTGAATAAATCTGAATTGAAGGTTTTGGCTGAATTTTTTTTTACTCGTAGTTCTTGAATACAGTTTGACTCTGCATGTATTGAATAGCACTAATCACTTTTGCAATTATGTTGTTGGTTCATATTAATACATTTCCAAAATGAAACAAAAAGGCAATCAAAAATCTCTAAAGATTCAACCGTTATTGCTCAAACCGCTTCATGAATTTATTTTTCTAGTAATCAAGACAAAAAAAAAATGTTTTTTACGTGTATTTTTGGTGAAAAATTATTTTCAACTTTTTGCTTCACGAGTAAAATATAATCACTAACCAGATATGTTTATCAATGTAACAAATAAGTCTCTTATTATTTACTGCCTAATTTGCTTTACATATCAAATTATATGATTCCTCATAAGTCTAAATGAATAGAAATGCAACATAACAATTTATTTTATGAAAAATCAAATATGTGATACACTTTTTATGAAAGGATATAAGTGTATTATAGTGAATAACACATTTACAACGAATATATAATAGATTTAATTTATAATGGTCCATTTTAAAATTGTTATTGACATTTAAAAAACAAATCTATGACATGTTACACAATGTATAGTGAAGTTTTACCTTACAAATTCTGAAAAGAATAATAAACACCTTTTATATGCATATTTAAAACCGGATAGCTGTGATTTAAGAACCGGTTAAGACTCCGGAACCTGGATAAGTCCCCGCCAGAGGTGCTACGTTTCGACTTTATTGAAGACCGTTTTGAGCATAGTTGAATACACAGACGGGGCACCGCCGCGCCGGCATCTACCGTGACATCTGCCGTGACATCTGCTCTCCTCTGTCTGGCAGCGTCAACGCTGGCGGCTATAAAACCAAGGAGAGGCTCGCACAGGGCTCGCAGTCGCAGGTCGACAGCCTAGCTAGCTGTTTGCCTGCGCTGTCAGCAATAGTATCTCTAGTATAGAGTTGGTACCACTGTATATTAGAGATGCTACCTTAGCTTAAGGGATGTATGTTTATTATTAAACATGTTAGAGTAACGCTTGTAGTTTTCTGCTAGTAAATGTAGTTAGTTTAACTGATTGTGGTGTTTGATGTTGGTTTTTTTGAAGTGTTTTATTTACTAATGAAATATGTACTTTTCTTTCACGCTTTAAAACTGACCTTGGTCAAAACTTGGGTTCGCAGTAGCCTGGCGCCGAGTGTTTGGATCTAAGTCCCACCGGGTTTCAGCGATACTGTTGACCTTTGTAAAACCGACCTTGGGTGTTCGTTGTAAATTTACTTAATCTTGGAATATAAACTCTCTTTGTAAACTACCTTGGTCAAAACTTGGGTTTGCAGTAGCCTGACGCCGGGTGTTTGGATCTAAGTCCCACACTGATTAACTTTAACTGATCAGTATGTTTCTTATCCTTTTCCTAACCCCTTACAAAAAGGTATGGCGCGAAAACCGACCTTAAGTCTTTACGGCACGAAAACCGGATGACTACCTATCTTAGCCCTCACTCACGAGAAACTTTTGGTGCAAACATAATTCAGATACGACCAAGGGTGTAGCAGTAATAGCCAAAAACAACGATTTTGAAGGTCAAATCTAAATAATTTCTTTATTTCTGGTTTACACTATGTTAAGTGGGTACTTAAATTACACGGATTGATTAGACGAACAAGTTGGTGCAATCAGAATTCAGATCTGACCAAGGGTATAGCAGTAATAGCCAAAAACAACTATTTTGAAGGTTAAATCTAAATAATTTATTTATTTCTGGTTTAACATATGTCAAGTGGGTACTCAAATTACGTGGATTGATCAGACGAACAAGATGGTACAAACAGAATTCAGATCCGACCAAGGGTATAGCAGTAATAGCCAAGAACAACGATTTTTGAAGGTCAAATCTAAATTATTTTTTTATTTCTGGTTTTCACTATGTTAAGTTTTTCTTTCACGCTTTAAAACTGACCTTGGTCAAAACTTGGGTTCGCAGTAGCCTGGCGCCGAGTGTTTGGATCTAAGTCCCACCGGGTTTCAGCGATACTGTTGACCTTTGTAAAACCGACCTTGGGTGTTCGTTGTAAATTTACTTAATCTTGGAATATAAACTCTCTTTGTAAACTACCTTGGTCAAAACTTGGGTTTGCAGTAGCCTGACGCCGGGTGTTTGGATCTAAGTCCCACATTGATTAACTTTAACTGATCAGTATGTTTCTTATCCTTTTCCTAACCCCTTACAAAAAGGTATGGCGCGAAAACCGACCTTAAGTCTTTACGGAACGAAAACCGGATGACTACCTATCTTAGCCCTCACTCACGAGAAACTTTTGGTGCAAACATAATTCAGATACGACCAAGGGTGTAGCAGTAATAGCCAAAAACAACGATTTTGAAGGTCAAATCTAAATAATTTCTTTATTTCTGGTTTACACTATGTTAAGTGGGTACTTAAATTACACGGATTGATCAGACGAACAAGTTGGTGCAAACAGAATTCAGATCTGACGAAGGGTATAGCAGTAATAGCCAAAAACAACTATTTTGAAGGTTAAATCTAAATAATTTATTTATTTCTGGTTTAACATATGTCAAGTGGGTACTCAAATTACGTGGATTGATCAGACGAACAAGATGGTACAAACAGAATTCAGATCCGACCAAGGGTATAGCAGTAATAGCCAAGAACAACGATTTTTGAAGGTCAAATCTAAATTATTTTTTTATTTCTGGTTTTCACTATGTTAAGTGGGTACTTAAATTACGCGGATTAATCATACGAACAAGTTGGTGCAAACAGAATTCAGATCTGACCAAGGGTATAGCAGTAATAGCCAAAAACAACTATTTTGAAGGTCAAATCTAAATGATTTCTTTATTTCTGGTTTAACATATGTCAGATGGGTACTCAAATTACGCGGATTGATCAGACGAACAAGTTGACGCAAACAGAATTCAGATTGACCAAGGGTATAGCAGTAATAGCCAAAAAAAAATTATTTTGAAGGTCAAATCTAAATAATTTCTTTATTTCTGGTTTAACATATGTCAAGTGGGTACTAAAATTACGCGGATTGATCAGACGAACAAGTCTGTGCAAACAGAATTCAGATCCGACCAAGGGTATAGCAGTAATAGCCAAAAACAACGATTTTTGAAGGTCAAATCTAAATAATTTCTTTATTTCTGGTTTAACATATGCCAAGTGGGTACTCAGAATACACTGGTTTAAATCATAGTAACTGTTATAATTATATAGCGTTGAGAAAACATTATTGAAGTTTTCAGTTACGGAGCTGAGGTCTTGACAGTCTAAGAGCTAAACCCTAACTAACACATGTAAACTAGTTATTGTGCGATGTAGAACTTGGTGGGGGGACTGGTATGGTGGGGGGGACTGGTGTGGTGGGGGAAGAGCCGAGTACCTAACCTACACGCAGACGCTATATCACTATGCGCCCAGCTCTTGCGCGGTACACATGGATTCACAAATACAAGACAATAATGTTTCTTACACATCTTCATCTTTTAATATTTACCAAGCTGGCACTAATGAAACGACTGATCAAATACAAGTACAAGAAGTGTCTACCACAACATCCTCTGATGCAGAAGCAATTACGTTATCCTTGGTGGGTTTTAACTAACGGATATTTTATTCGAATTCCCCCGCACAAGCTGCCATCTGCCCCGCGCCATCTGCCCCGCGCCAGCTGCTTTGTAACCATCTGCCACGCTCCATCTGCCCCGCATCCTACACTTTTACCCCCACCATTGTATTTGATACCAGAACGCTAGCTATCGAATAGTCAGTACACCTCCGGATCTCGACCGGTGAACATCGAGCTCTCCGAGACGCTCTTCACAAAATAATAATATCATGTCACACGAGATCTGATAGATGTTTCCACTTCATTGCCTATCTGTATTTGAGTGGTGTTTTGAGGTCTGCTGCTATCTTTAGCGATTAATAATAAATCTGTATGATTTCTGTGCTCATTTCGTAATATGCGTAAGTATACGCATTATATTGAATGTAATTATCAAATAAAACCTGTGAGAGTTTTTTAAAACATCCTCAGGATGACCCTGAACTTGGCCTATCTCACCGTTATATGGTCTACACTATTATATATGCTACAATAATAAGGGTTTTTCTCCAAACCCTCTTCTTCTTGCTCTATTGTAGCGTTTCTGAATTACTGTAAGTCACCTAAAAAATCCAGTTGTAACAGGTTAAAATACAGCTCTGTGATTGGTCGGAATAAGCTCGCTCCCCATTGGTCGTATTAGGCGTTCTGATCGCTGATTGGTTGTTGGTGCCTATATATACCGGTGCAGACAGCCTTCCACATTCATTCTGTTCCAGACTTTTGTGTTGGTCAGAGGTCCTTGCGCTGCTTCATTCTCTGCTATTGTGGTAAGTGAGTTGTGATAGTATTGTGCAATTATTACAGTAAGTGCTACTATAATTTGTCGTTAGTATTTAACGCGTATTATATTTGGTGTATCAGGTCTAAACTCAGTTTTATTGTATAACATAACCCTACTTTTATATCTTAACCTCACTTTTGAGAGTCAAACATATAGTTCTATTTCATAGTCTCACTCTTTTAGTCAGACATAACCTCACTTTAATATTTTTAATTATTATTTTACCAGGCCTATCGTCGTATTTACTCAAGTTTCTCTTTGGGTTCAAATAACCTTACTTTTGCTTAACATAACCTCACTTTATTGTTTTAATTTATATTTAACTTTTAGTTTGATTCAACTAGTAAAATGGCTAAAGTTGTTCAACCCGTTGAAGTACTTAGTGACGAGCAGGTTTATGTTAAAAAGTTTAGATTGTACGGAACGAAAACTATTTTCAAATTTTCTAACCCTCCTCCTGATACTAGTGAGATAGATTGGCTCAGACAAGGTTTTGCCAAGATTGTAAATGAGATGAAAGGACAAGCCCGCGAAAATGATCAGCTCGGGTTCACTTTGCAGAGTCTTAACCTAAAAAGTAGAGATCCGGGGTATGTCGCATTTCGACCCGCTGGTGAAATTGATGAAGACATCCTTTGGCAAATTTTTGGAGAGATCATACAGTCAAATTCTGAATCCGTCAAGTCCACTGACACTTTTAAAGTAGAATGTACTCGAGTTAATCTCCCTGTAGGTTCTGGGAGGGTACGACCTGGTATCTTTAACACGTTTGACGAGGAGTGCAAAGCAAGGAAGGGTATCGTAGTTATTAAAAATAAAGACAACTTGTGTCTCCCCAAGGCCTTGGTTGTAGGTATCGCTCATACAACAAAGGATCCTCAGTACAAGTCAATTAGGCAAGATGATAAAAAAAGGCAAACCGTGAGGGCTCAGGAACTTATTCGACGGGCTAGAGTAGAGATGCCCGAGGATGGTGCGGGAATCCCAGAACTTGAGAAGTTTCAAGACTTGTTGAAAGATTTCAAAATAACCGTGTTCAATTATGATAATAAAGGCCGGGACGTTTATTTCGAGGGCAGTGTTGAAAATGCTAAATTCAAGATCAACCTGTTGTTTTACAACGGGCACTATAACGTAATAACTAGTTTGACTGCTGCTTTCGTTTGTAAATATTTTTGTGAAGTTTGCCATGTTCCCTATGATCACAAAGGTGTGCACAGATGTTCAAACATCTGTTCTCAGTGTCAGACCATCTCGCCTCCCTGCAAAGAGGAGCATGGAGGAATAGTTTGTTCAAAATGTAATATGACTTTGAGAAATCAACAGTGTTTCACTGCTCACCAAGTCGATAAATGTAAAGTTGTCAAAAAGTGTCTTGATTGCGGTAAATTAGTTTGGATTAGAGACAGATCCACGCCCCACAAGTGTGGAGAAGTCTATTGTAAACCTTGCGGATCTTTCCAAGATCCAAATCACAAATGTTTCATACAGCGGAACGATGGTAAGCCTAAACCAAAGGACTACATTTTCATTTTCTTTGATCTGGAGACTCGCCAAGACGAGTCTCTCCCCTCTGATCCCGAACAAAAAGTACATAAAGTAAACTTGTGTGTTTCCCAGCAGTTTTGCTACCAGTGTATCGAAACAGAATTTTGCAGGGTTTGTAAAAACCGTACGAGAGTCTTCAACTCTGACCCTGTTAAAGATTTCATGGAATACGTCATGGAAGTCCGAAAAGGTTTTAAAGATGTCTGTGTAATTGCCCACAACGGTCAGGGCTTTGATTTCCAATTTTTGTTAAAGTATGTTCTTGAAAAAACTAAATTCACACCCGATCTGGTCATGAAGGGTTGCAAAATTATTCTCATGGAAATGGACAACGTTAGATTTGTGGACTCACTTAACTATTTCCCCATGGCCCTCGCTGCGCTCCCTAAGTCATTTGATCTGCCTCCGGAGAGAAAGAAGGGTTACTTTCCTCACTTGTTCAACACTCTGGCGAACCAAAATTATGTAGGCCCTATCCCCGATAAACAGTACTATTGCCCAGAGTCAATGTTTAAAAAGTTCAATAAGGCCTTTAAAACCTGGTACCATGAAAGAGTAGCGGAAAACTATGTATTTGATTTTCAAAAGGAAATGTTGGAGTATTGCATCTCTGATGTGGAGATCTTGGCCCAAGCTTGCCTTAAGTTCAGATCGATATTCCTCCAAGAGTGTAATGTCGATCCTTTCCTAGAGGCTGTAACGATCGCTAGTGCTTGCAACTTGGCCTTCCGCCGCAACTTTTTGAAACCAAACACGATCGGCCTCATCCCAAAGAACGGCTACCGTTTAGTGGATAACCAGTCAGCTATTGCCATTCAGTGGTTGAGCTGGGAAGAAGAGAAACGTGGAGTGAGGATCGAGCATGCGGGGCGGGGTAAAGAAGTAAAGATTAACAAACTGAAAGTAGATGGGTTTGACAGGGAAAACATCTACGAGTTTCATGGATGCTACTGGCATGGATGCCCCAAATGCTTCCCGTTCAATCGAGAGGCTCCTCTGAAGGAGGATCCCTCAGACTCACTTCACTTAAGATACGAGAGAACTAAGGCCAAAATCGCTAAGTTTAGTGACTACGAAGTAGTCGAGATGTGGGAGTGTGAGTTTAGGAAATTAAAAAAAGAAAAAAAACTCAAACACTTGGACTCTCTCCCCATATTGAACACACTCCCACTAGACCCAAGACAGGCTTTCTTTGGGGGCAGAACGGGTAACTCTAAGACTTACCATAAATGCGTCGAAGGAGAAACGATCCAATATGTGGACGTTTGCTCGCTCTACCCGTATGTGTGTAAGTACGGAAAGTATCCCCTAGGTCATCCCACCATTCATGTAGGAGACAGAGAGTGCAGACAGAAAGGTCTCCAAGTAGATGGTTTATTGAAATGCAAAGTCCTACCACCAAGGGATCTCTACCACCCAGTACTCCCAGCAAGGATGAATAATAAATTAATGTTTGCCCTCTGTAAAACATGTGGTGAAAACCAAAACCAAGAAGACTGTGAACACGAAAGCGAAGAAAGAGTCCTGGTAGGAACTTGGACAATGGATGAGGTGCGGAAAGCGGTAGAGAAAGGCTATGTCATCCTCGATATGTATGAATTATGGGAATATGAAATGGCCACATACGAGAAAAGGGGACTCTTTACAGATTTCATCAATAAATTCCTGAAAATGAAACAAGAAGCGTCCGGCTACCCAGAATGGTGTAAGACTCAGAATGATAAAGACCGGTACGTGCGGAACTACTTCACGCATGAAGGAATCAGGCTGGACCCCGCCAAGATTGCTGAAAATGAAGGTTTGAGATCAATGGCTAAACTCATGCTAAATTCATTTTGGGGTAAATTTGGACAGCGGGAGAACCAGACAAAGGCCACGATAGTCAGAGACCCCAAAACACTGTTCGGGATGATGACAAGACCCTATATAATAGTGAATAGAATACAGATAGTAAACGAAGAGGTAGTGGTAGTGAGCTGGGAGTACCTGGAGGAAGTCGGTGAGCCCTTAAGAAACGTGAATGTAGTCATAGCGGCCTATACTACTGCTCAAGCTAGGCTGAAACTGTATGAATATCTGGAGGCCCTGGGTTCACAAGTCTTGTACTACGATACAGACTCAACCCTCTATATTTATAAGGGAGGTTTGTACAGGGTTCCTACGGGGGATTACCTCGGGGAAATGACCGACGAGCTGGTTAAATACGGACCTGGATCTTTCATCGTTGAATTCGTTTCTGGGGGGCCTAAAACGTACGCATATCTTGTCTGGTCAACCAACAAACAAAAACTAAAATCTGTTTGCAAAATCAAGGGCCTCACCCTCAATTCTAAGACCTCCAAAACACTTAACTTTGAAAAACTAAAAGAAATGGTTCTTAGTGAGTCAGCTGAAAGCATAGAAATTAAGGAATCTAGAATCAGGAGGACGAAAGACCGCGATATTGTAACTGTGAATGAATCCAAACTTTTCAAAATTACTGGACCAAAAAGAAAGCTCGAGGGTGAGTACGACACACTACCCTATGGTTATAAAATCCAAAAACTTGAGTAAACACTACTGGTAGTATTGGGAACGATTCGTCCCCTTTGTAAAAAAAAAACATGGTCACGTGGCCTGATTTCAGGTTTTAACTTGGATGATATAACCTCCAGCTCTGTCTCAGCCACTTTGGTCGCTGATCCTGCCCTAAATTGCTCTAATCTGTACTACTGCACAATACTTAAAATAAAATGGCTCACTTGACTTCATGAACAGTTCAATTGTAAATATAGTTGAGCATGTCTTGGACATTGTAAAAGTTCCCACTGTATGTATGTCTGTGTGGTTGTGTTTGTGTGTGTGTGTGAATGAAGGTCAATGGCGTGGGGGACGAAAAGCCCCGTAAACCTGAATGTAAATTGAAGGGTCTTGTACGTTGAGGCGTCTAGGTAAGTCCTTGGCTACTCCTTGGAAGGACCTAGAGTGAATGGTGTACTCAAGTTATTCCTTGAATCCATACGGTGGGACTTGTAAAAGTAAAAAATGAACGGAGGAGACAATTAGCTTGTTTTTTTTTGGAAGGTCTCCACGGGTCATGGCGGTGGAGGGGCTATGGCTTTTTTTTTCTAAAAATACTCTATCCTTTGTTTGCTAAAAAGGGAGAGGACATTAGTTTGTACTGGGCATCAACCAGGTAATCTGGATGGCCTACGTATGGAATAATGTTTAACCTGGGTGCATATGCACGGGATGGTCTCAAACCCCACCCAAGCAAACAGACACTTAGTATACGGGGTTAACGGCTATGAACACCGGGTTTCTAAGCGATAGCTATGATGGAATGGATGTCTGATAAGCTCTTTAGCGGACAAATTATTTTCTTTGCTATACTGGAACAGTGCGTTGTTCTTGTTTATTCCAACAATAATAGCTGTTAACTGATGTATTTTATTATGTGTTTGAACAATAAAGACTGCTAACAAATGGAACAAGGGGTTTCGCACACCCTGTATAACGAAAATCCTAGTCTGTAAAAGGGCGCTGTCCCACCTTGTTTGCTGAAGTTAGCCCTAGTTGGCCTCGCTGCAACATAGTAACTGTTATAATTATACAACGTTGAGCAAACATTATTGAAGTTTTCAGTTACGGAGCTAAGGTCTTGACAGTCTAAGAGCTAAACCCTAACTAACACATGTAAACTATTATTATTGTGCGATGTAAAACTTGGTGGGGGGGACTGGTATGGTGGGGGACTGGTGTGGTGGGGGAAGAGCCGAGTACCTAACCTACGCGCAAACGCTACACCACTATATGTCCAGCTCTTGCGCGGTACACATGGATTCACAAATACAAGACAATAATGTTTCTTCCACATCTGTCTCTTATAATGTTGAACACAATGACACTGATCAAAAATATATCTGGTGAAATACAAGTACATGAAATTTCTACAACAACACCATCTGATACAGAAGCAATGATGTTATCCTTGATGGACGTTTTATTAAACAATAATGGAATAAGGTGGTAAATGAATTCAAGAATTACCATCTGCCTCGCACCATCTGCCTCGCGCCATCTGCCCCGCACCACCTGCCCCGCGCCATCTGCCTCGTATCCTACACTTTTACCCCCACCATTTTATTTGATATCAGAACGCTAGCTAGCGAATAGTCAGTACACCTCCGGCTCTCGACCGGTGAACATCGAGCTCTCCGAAACGCTCTTCACAAAATAACAATGCCATTTCATTCAAGATCTGATAGATGTTTCCATTTCATTGCCATCAGGTATTATTTCTACATGACGGTAATGAAATGGAAACACCTATCAGAACAGATTGGTGTCGAAAAAACAACAACATCGATGACAACGAACAACGGGGAACTATTGTAAACATGAATTATTGTAAATAAAATAAAGTAATATTTGTAATAGTAATACCTCGCACTCGTATCATTCGATTGTTTCATTCGATTGTTTTCATTTGATATTTTATATCGATTATACTATCGAATCACAATTCGAATTTTACGAGTGCGACGTAGATTTTTTAAAAACACCCTCCCCGTGACTTTGACCTTTAAACTTTCCCTCATTACGTCACGAAACCGCCTACGTCACTGGCTCAGCCTCAGATGACGTATATATTCACTCAGCCCATGCGGTCAAGTGACGTGTGACGTCACTTTTTAATATATCCTAGATTATATTTATATAATGGTGTAGCTGTAAAGTATATGTATAATATTGTATATACATTGCCATATGATAGTATCAATCGCATAGAGTATATAATAGTCGAACCATGGAACATATATACATATAATTTACAGTATATAATATATATATATATATATAATGGTGTATATGTAAAATAATGTATCATAGAGCATAGGTTGCCAGAACTGAGCAAAATGAGTTAAAATTTAAAAAGTGAGGTTAGGAAATTTGGCGGGAAATAAAGTGCCATGGGCGCCGCCATCTTGGAATGACGTCACTACAAAATGCTGGCTTCTGATTGGCTTGCTATAGTGGGGCGTATCCTACTAACATGGGGCTGAGTATGCAGGTTTGCTGCTACGGGAACTATCGGGCAAAAAATGGGTTGTTGTGCAAATATCAAAATACCACAATGAAATGAAGCAATATACCAAGTTTCGTCAGGATTGGTTGATAAATAAGCGAGATATACCATTTTTATTATCCTCCATAAGAATAACATTGGACAACGTACTGTGTTTAGCACTTTCAATATCTCAGTAACCAATTGACGTAGAGCAATGATTAAAACATCAAATTGTGCGTCTTTTTAAGCTGATACAAATGGGAAAAATAAAATTTTACTTTTTCAAAAATTGTATGTAAAAAACTCAAACAACCCATTTTTGGCGAACAAACCCCACCCCCCCAAAATACCCCTTCGGATAGGTCGATCCGTCTGGTTTTCGAACTTAAAGTCATAAATGCTGCTTTGCACGTTTGTACCAAATTTCATCAAAATCGGACCTTTTTTACGAGAGCTATCGCACCCACGGACACATATATATATATATATACAGTTTCGAACAAATGGTGTTTTTGGGGTCTGGGGACCTCAAAACGAAAAGTTATCATGGTCCCGGGCCTAGGTCTTACCATGCCGACTACGGTAATGGCTTCTTCCCTATTGGGGAAATTCGCTAAAAGCAAGAATTTCTAAAACATTTTTAACACTTATGTATTTCTTAAATAATCATTAATAAAGTTTGTTGTCTATTGTCTATAGACAACAATACCGTATATGTTGGCTTTTTTCATCCACAGTATGTTTACTTGAACGTTACGCTACATAAAGTAGTTCATCAAATTTATCGCTAGCAATGATAATGTCCTCTGCTGATTTTGAAACATCCAAAAATGCTTTTGCAGTGTTTTGGATGTCAGGGAATTTTAGTAGTTCCGCTGTTTTTATTTTTCATAATGCGAAAAAACATGATGTCGTATAACATGCTGTGATGGCATAAAAAACAAAAGCAGTGTACGGCAATCTCCGAACTTTTCAACCTATGTGGCGATTCTGTAGTATTTCAGGAACCCTGCAGGTAAAGACTTGTAATCTATCAGGAACTAGATTTTCACCTCCAGCTCTGATCTCATCTAAACTATGACACGTTTGAGAGTTGTACATATTTTTTAGTAAAGATTTTCTAATAATGTTTGCGGCAGCCGTCACGATGTTTGAACGTTCCTTCGAACGTAGTAGTGATTATTTTAAACAGCAGTTCCAATCGCAAACAGTAATAAATAGTCTCCTGTTTACTTTTATCAACCAACTATATGAAGCCTGTTGTTTTAAAATATGATACAATATTACAGAATCATCATACATCATATTATAAATTTTTAAATTTTAAATTGGCTAATTACTGCTACCATATGGTTGATGTAAATTACTGCTATGAACTTTTTATTACACAAATAAGCTGCTTCCTTTAAAGGGAAAATATTTTCGTAAATATAGATAGACGTATTTGTTTATTACAACCAACTAACAAATGTGGTATTAAAAAC
This sequence comes from Allygus modestus, assembly GCA_963675035.1. Taxonomy (NCBI): domain Eukaryota; kingdom Metazoa; phylum Arthropoda; class Insecta; order Hemiptera; family Cicadellidae; genus Allygus; species Allygus modestus. The sequence continues at coordinate 22,856,049 of OY776116.1, forward strand.
ATATGTTCTTGTTATCCTTAATGGTGAAATTTCGACCTTTAATTAATATTTTGCCAGGGGCGGATCCAGGGGGGCGGTAGGGGTGGTTGCCCCCCAACCACAACCTAAGAATTGTTGTTTTATTTTATTATTCAGGCATACGATGAAAGTTTGAACAAATCCGAATGAAAATGTAAGAATCAAAAGCCTCCCGAAAACCCGTTTTTCGGTTCCGAGAGTCAAATTTTGCCGCTCCCGTCTACAAGGTTACATTAAAATTCAAACTAACGCACCCAAACTTGTTTTAAATGAAATAAAATACATACCATTAGACAGGTGAAATTTTAAACTTCCATTTTAGTATATAACACATTTCTTAGATCCATGTATTTAACCTAAAAGCGTCTTACAAAAACATGGATATTCCCGAGTATCGCGAAGTTGTTGCAGTTTTGCCAGTTAACAGATCGAAAATGCAGTGTTGTCAACATGGTCTTGGAGGTAAATTTTAACAGCAAAAGTTGCTACAATTGTATTCGGTGATTGTTCTTTACTGGATTTCGCCCGCCTACCGCCGTTTGCTATCATCATCGATTTGTTTACAGGATAGGTTTGATTAACCGCGTAATCCGTTGCTAGGCAATAAATATTCAGTGGCTAGGCTAGAAGCAAATACCCCCGTCACAGCAAACCTGCATACTCGGCGAATTTCCAATGAATATATAACACAACACATTAAAACACTTAACAGGATTCATAAGAAATGTATTCACAAACAAGCGATATTTAAAATATTAATTATTCTCGATAAGAATAACATTGGGGATGAGTACGCAGGTTTGCTGCAACAAGGCATACAAAATAATGGGTTTTTATGCAAATATCAATAGAACTCAACTTAGTGAAGTCACATACCAAGTTTCATCCATACACATTCATAAATAAGCGATATATAACAATTTAAGTATTTTCAATAAGAATAACATGGGGACCGAGTACCTAGGTTTGCTGCTACAGGAACCATAGGTGAAACATTGTTTTGTTGTGCAAACAACAATAAACCACAACCAGATCAAGCCATATACCAAATTTCGCCAGTTTATGTTCATAAATAAGCGAGATATACAATTTTTCTTTTTCTCCATAAGAATAACATTAGACAACGTACTGTGTTTAGCACTTTCAATATCTCGGTAACCAATTGACGTAGAGCAATGATTAAAACATCAAATTGTGTGTCTTTTTAAGCTGATATAAAATGGGAAAAATAAAATTTTACTTTTTCAAAAATTGTATGTAAAAAACTCAAAAAACCCATTTTTGGGGAACAAACCCCCCCCAAAATACCCCTTCGGATAGGTCGATCCGTCTGGTTTTCGAACTTAAAAGTCATAAATGCTGCTTTGCACGTTTGTACAAAATTTCACCAAAATCGGACCTTTTTTACGAGAGTTATCGCACCCACGGACACACACACATATATATATATATATATATATATATATATATATATATATACATATATACAGTTTCGAACGAATGGTGTTTTTGGGGTCTGGGGACCTCAAAACGAAAAGTTATCATGGTCCCGGGCCTAGGTCTTACCATGCCGACTACGGTAATGGCTTCTTCCCTATAGGGGAAATTCGCTAAAAGCAAGAATTTCTAAAATATTTTTAACACTTATGTATTTCTTAAATAAATCATTAATAAAGTATGTTCTCTATTGTCTATAGACAATAATACCGTTTATGATGGCTTTTTTCATCCACAGTATGTTTACTTGAACGTTACGCTACATAAAGTAGTTCATCAAATTTCTCGCTAGCAATCATAATGTCTTCTGCTGATTTTGAAACATCCAAAAATGCTTTTGCAGTGTTTTGGATGTCAGGGAATTTTAGTAGTTCCGCTGTTTTTATTTTTCATAATGCGAAAAAACATGATATAGTATAACATGCTGTGATGGCATAAAAAACAAAAGTAGTGTACGGCAATCTCCGAACTTTTCAACCTATGTGGCGATTCTGTAGTATTTCAGGAACCCTGCACGTATAGACTTGTAATCTATCAGGAACTAGATTTTCACCTCCAGCTCTGATCTCATCTAAACTATGACACGTTTGAGAGTTGTACATATTTTTTAGTAAAGATTTTCTAATAATGTTTGCGGCAGCCGTCACGATGTTTAAACGTTCCTTCGAACGTAGTAGTGATTATTTTAAACAGCAGTTCCAATCGCAAACTGTAATAAATAGTCTCCTGTTTACTTATATCAACCAACTATATGAAGCCTGTTTGTTTTTAAATATGCTACAATATTATAGAATCATCATACATCATATAGTAAATTTTTAAATTTTAAACTGGCCAATTACTGCTACCATATGGTTGATGTAAATTACTGCTATGAACTTTTTATTACACGAATAAGCTGCTTCCTTTAAAGGGGAAATATTTTCGTAAATATAGATAGACGTATTTGTTTATTACAACCAAATAACGAATGTGGTATTAAAAACATATGTTTCTTGTTATCCTTAATGGTGAAATTTCGACCTTTAATTAATATTTTACCAGGGGCGGATCCAGGGGGGGGCGGTAGGGGCGGTTGCCCCCCAACAACAACCTAAGAATTGTTGTTTTATTTTATTATTCAGGCATACGATGAAAGTTTGAACAAATCCGAATGAAAATGTAAGAATCAAAAGCCTCCCGAAAACCCGTTTTTCGGTTCCGAGAGTCAAATTTTGCCGCTCCCGTCTACAAGGTTACATTAAAATTCAAACTAACGCACCCAAACTTGTTTTAAATGAAATAAAATACATACCATTAGACAGGTGAAATTTTAAACTTCCATTTTAGTATATAACACATTTCTTAGATCCATGTATTTAACCTAAAAGCGTCTTACAAAAACATGGATATTCCCGAGTATCGCGAAGTTGTTGCAGTTTTGCCAGTTAACAGATCGAAAACGCAGTGTTGTCAACATGGTCTTGGAGGTAAATTTTAACAGCAAAAGTTGCTACAATTGTATTCGGTGATTGTTCTTTACTGGATTTCGCCCGCCTACCGCCGTTTGCTATCATCATCGATTTGTTTACAGGATAGGTTTGATTAACCGCGTAATCCGTTGCTAGGCAATAAATATTCAGTGGCTAGGCTAGAAGCAAATACCCCCGTCGCAGCAAACCTGCATGCTCAGCGAATTTCCAGTGAATATATAACACAACACATTAAAACACTTAACAGGATTCATAAGAAATGTATTCACAAACAAGCGATATTTAAAATATTAATTATTCTCCTTAAGAATAATATTGGGGATGAGTACACAGGTTTGCTGCAACAAGGCATACAAAATAATGGGTTTTTATGCAAATATCAATAGAACTCAACTTAGTGAAGTCGCATACCAAGTTTCATCCATACACATTCATAAATAAGCGATATATAACATTTTAAGTATTTTCAATAAGAATAACATGGGGACCGAGTACCTAGGTTTGCTGCTACAGGAACCATAGGCGAAACATTGTTTTTTGTGCAAACAACAATAAACCACAACCAGATCAAGCCATATACCAAATTTCGCCAGTTTATGTTCATAAATAAGCGAGATATACAATTTTTCTTTTTTTCCATAAGAATAACATTAGACAACGTACTGTGTTTAGCACTTTCAATATCTCGGTAACCAATTGACGTAGAGCAATGATCAAAATACCAAATTGTATGTTTTTTTAAGCTTAATTCAATGGTATAAATTAAAATTTGATTTAAATTAAAATTACATGTAAAAACCCCAAAAAACACATTTTTGGGGTACAAAACCCCCCAAAAACCCCTCTTCGGATGGTGCGATTCATCTGATTTACGAGCTCGTTCAAATAAATGGTACTTTACACATTTGTACCAAATTTCATTAAGATCGGACCTTTTTTACGAGAGTTATTGTGCTTACGGACACACACATATATATATATAAATATATATATAAATTTGAACGAATGGTGTTTTTGGCATCTGGGGACCTCAAAATGAAAAGTTATCATGGTCTCGGGCTTAAGTCTTAACATGAGACCTACGGTAATAGCTTCTTCCCTATAGGGGAAATTCGCTAAAAGTACCTTGAATTATATGTAATGAAATAAGAGGAAACAAAGATTAAATTGCGTGCAAACAGAAGCTCATACGCTAAGTATTTCCTTTTAAAAAAATGTGGTACAACATTTTCATTTTCGATTGGTTGACCTTGGCTGTCGTCCTCATTCTTAATTAATTGTATCTTCGCGTAGTATAGTTCAGTATTGCAGATTTAAAATACGTTTTGTAAATAGTTTTTCGCGTGGGTAAATACTAAAATAAATTGTTTATTTAGGCATCTTACTTCTTGTTCTTGCCTACAGATGACGTAGAAAAAAGTGTAATGCCTAAATATGTTATTTTTATTTACGGTCGGGCGCAGTAGAACTAAAGTTAATTTTTGTTTAGCTTGTTTATAAAGTTAAAATTGCTTTTTTCTTGAGTAGAAGGTTATTGATATATTATGTTGACTTATTTTCAATCCTTGTATAATTTCATATAGTTAAAAATAATAATGGGGGTGCCAGGGACCATCCACAGGGAAGGGGGAGGGGTAACTTTCGGTGACCGCCCCCCGCCAAAACATGACCTCTGGATCCGCCCGTGTAATTTTACCTTACGGGGCCTTAGATAATGAACTTTAAAATATGTTCCTGCACCTCTACGACCTACAAACTATTTATGTTTCAAATCTTGAACTTGAGGCACTTCTGGTTACTGAGAAATTTGCATCCAGACATCGGACCAAAAAAAAAATACTGGTGATTATATAATAAGATAAACATATTTAGTTAAAACGTATCTCTATTCACCAAAACAAAAAATAACATGGAGCACCCCTTGAATACTCGAGTACTTATGCTCAAAGCACTAACAGAAACTAACATGTTGCACCAGAAATCTAAACTAACTGATAATATTATTTTGTTTGTTTGTGTCTTTAGTTTCAAGATAAAACATGGGGATGAGCTGGTTCTCTATAACTTAGTGTCAATCAGAGATCATTGTTCAGTGTAGCATTGGCTTCTCGCCACCTTTGTCTACACATAGCTACGAGATTTTGAGAAATAGTTATTTCATTTTCTTTAAGTTTGTTTCCTACTTTTAATAACGGCACAAAATATACCTAAATGTGCAAACAATCAACAAATTACAACTCTATTGAAGGGATTGGTAACTGTCTCAGTTTACTATTCAAATAAATCTATTTCCGATATTATATATGAATTACATTATAACTTTAAGCAACCGGTATGTGCGCAACGGGAAGGAGGAAAGGCTATATTTACTTAGAAAGCATTTTAATTTTGGTTTGCTTATAAATTTGTATATATTACTTAATAATTAAAGCTATTATTAATATAATTTTTATTTCATGTTTATCCATGTAACTACTTTGTAGGGCTGAAATTAGCTGCAGCTTTTATGCCTTCAAAATGCGTGATACAGCAAGCGATACATCAATGTATTGTTTGTTGCAGCCAGCCCTACGAGTTTCTGAGTAGGACTGTACTTGACTTTTTGAAACTTTACGCTATGAAACAGTATATTTTAAAAATGTTTTCAAATGTTTTATTGTTGAATTTGATTCAACAACGGACTGGAGTGAACCATATTTGGCGTTTACGGTTATAGCTTTACGATATGAAACTTTACATTATAACAACTCCTTTAGATTAAATTCAACAAAATAACATCTTTACTTTATGACGCTTTACTTTGTGCAACACTACATATTTACTAAATTCTAATTTTTTCACTTTACGTTATGACACTTTACGTTTTAAAACACTTATCAATTTAATTTGCATTAAATCAGTCATTTTACCTTTTGAAACTTTACGTTTTGACCACTTTTTTTAGGGCTTTTGGACCTCAAAAATCGATTGGTAAACCTCAACCCCAAGAAAACTCAAAATGTGTTAAAAAATCATTTGAAAATTTGAAATTTTGGGCTTAAGCAGTTTCAAATAAAAAAATAAAAAATAATTATAACAGCTTTATAAACTAACCAATGTCAAAGTAAAGTTTACACGTCGTAAAATATCAACAAGTGTTTTCTTAGATAAAAGGGAAGGGATTTATTTTGTAATAATGATTGCATATTCAAATAAGTCAAATTTGTATAAATAAAAAAACTACGTGAAGAAGTATTTGAGTTATAATAGCAACAAGAGTGGCACTTTGGAAAAGAACCAACAAAGCTAAGCAAATCTATTGAAGGGCGTCGTGTTTAAAAAGCACTTCAAGACTATTTTACATAATTAGGAACTATTTTTAATACTGAGAAGAAAAACTAATATAGATCACATACCAATATAAACAAAGTATTTCAAATAAAACAGAGAGGTACTTAATCAGCCTGAGTAACGTACTATTATAGGTTTTATGATTTTTAATTAGTCATATCCTATAATCTAATACAAGTAATATCTTGTTTGCTTGCAAAATCCATCTTGTAATTTAGTAGAGGGATTTTGATTACACCTTGGGAATAAGGGCTTAAAAATCAATTGTTGGAAATGGCAACCCGAGGAAAACTCAAATCTTGATAAAACAAACTCATTTGATAATAGGCACTTATACATCTTATGGAATTTCAATTCAATACAAAATATGTTTAGTTCAAAAAGTAACTGAGGCATTGTAAAATATCATTGGACTAGAAACTGTGACATGTATCATTATAAGATATTTCTGAGTCCTCAGTGAGAAACGAAATAGATTGAAAAAAATCGACCAATTAAATCAAACATTTTCAAAAAACTGGTAAACTATATTGGTGATTAAGTACCTTTTATGAACAAGTAAAACACAGCTTTAAACATTGAAGCCACTAAAAGGTTACTAGCTTGAAGGATGACCACCAAAACGTACCGAATCAAATATATTTAGAGGTCGGCACAATGAAATTTCAGAAGCAGAGCTGGACTCTATATTAGGTCCTTCTAATGCTGAGCCTCCACTTTCGGACGTATCGCCAACACCAAAGGTACCCGTAATCCGTTCGAACAGCAAACTTGCGATGCATCGAGTGTCAAAATTGTGGACGTAACCAAACATTATAATGAGTAAAATTCCAACGAAAATAAAACTTTCTAAATCATGTTGATTTATGACAATGGGCTATATTTACACATTTTATATTTATTTTATATAAATTTAAACAAAAATTACAAATTAATTAATTTAAAAATATTTATACAAATTTTTATAAAATATTTTATAAAAATATTTATAAAATATACAGTATTTTATATTTTATTTATTTTTTTAATATTTTTTATATTTTATTATACATTTTCAAAAGGATTTATTAAATAGAAGATTTCTCTCATACAACAAAACTACACCACATTTACTTAATGCATTTTATAACCCACGAAATACTAATACAATCACCGACCATATAGGGCTAACTTGGTCCTCCGGAAATAAATAAAATATTAATAATAATTTACTAGACGACCCGTGCCGAATCCCGCACTGCGAACTAAATCTTGTCAGCTGATCAGATGTTCTTTTGTTTACATTTTCGCTCCTGTCAAAACAAACTATTCCCTTTATTTATCTTTGATATTACTAAAGTTTTCCAGAAGCGGTACATTTTAAGATCATGGGTCTATTTTTCGTCAATAGCCGGCACGATAAGCTTTAAAATGAGGGGTAAATCAAGGAATTTCGATAAAGGAATAAGAAACTTTCGCGGACTGCCAGTACAAAAGGGTAGAGAAATAATTTATAAGATAGTAATAAATCATCAACAATACTACGAAATAAGTAGTAAGGCTTTTTAATGTAAAATCGATATTTAATTGTAATTATAGTTTTCAAATAAACTATACGTCCGAATAGTGATTGAACTAAATAATTGCTTGATCATATCAGTACAACTCAATACCTCATAATTTACACCAATTGCCTAAGAGCTACGTGATTGGTCAGAAGCTTGAGTAGGACGTATCTCACCTCCTCCCCATTGGGTTTAGTGGTGCGTTTCCACGATATCTCCTGCCTTACGGTCATCCACGAGCATTTTACATCCTTTAAGGCTTCTGATTTTATCCTTTACACATCACAGCGACCGGGTGAGAACCTAAAACAGCTGTGAAGATATGGAAAATTTGTTTTACACTCCGGCGCATTTCTATCACACGTTTAGTACTAACACCGCATTCGTCTGCCATTGGTTGTCTGAACATATTTCACAACGCAGGAAATTACAAATAGCGGTTCAACAAATTTTACTGTAGCAAATAGTTTTATTTTGGTTTTATATAGTAACAAATTATTATCTAAACTAATAAAGAAGTAGTGCCTGTGTGTATTTGTGTCTAGTTTATTTCGTAATCGGCTCCTCAAAACTGCTCCCGGACCATACCATGTTGTAGGGGATCACAATATATCGAATACGTTTTTCCCCAGTATGGGGCTTCACCCCACCGTCTTCCACTGTTTTCATGGAGAAAGTAGGTTTTTTAAGTGGGAAGAAAACGGATCTTTACAAATATACCTGGACCATACCACCAAGTTGTAGGGGACCGAAAGACTTTAGTCCTGGTGTCATCAGTAGAGATAACTAACCTGTCTCACCACGGTCAACACCCAGTATAATCCCTATTAGCGGGTGACATTATCCTCCGTCCACTAACATTATCTATCAGTTCCCGACGTTCGATTTTGCCATATTCGTTAGAATATTTACAATTGAAAGATGGTTGCTTCCCCCCTCCGACCATACGGCTCCGCCCCATTGGCTTTAAAACTTTCTAATAATTCTTATGGAGGGTAAATGTCTCTCTCTAAAACATCTTTAGACGCTTGGTCTAGGTACGAAGTCCTGATAAATAGCGAAATAGTTTTTTACATCAAGACTCCCTAACCGTAAAAATAATGAAAAAACATTAAAATATTACATTTTAACCATTTAAATTATTTTAAATAACACATTTAATTTGTATAAAAAATTAAATAATAATCTAATTATCAATTAATTTCATTTAAGCTATATTTTTCTGTTACCAGTTTTTTTTATCCTCTTCATGGTAAGGGTAATTTAAATTAATGTATAAAGTATTGTTATTATTCATCATTAAACTGTTAATATCTATTCAACTAATCTTACTGAAGCATCAATTGTTTGGCGATATCGCAAATATTTTTCTACGGTGCTTTGTATACTCTAATGTTTTTAGCAATAAATCTATTGTGTAATTTAACAGTTCCGGAAATTATAGTAACTATATAGTTCTTTTAACCACCTTTGAATGTGATTATTTTTATGTTTGGGAATTTTAGAGATATATAAAGAAGACTCTCGAAAGGGAAGTATCACTTCTGCCTGACAGCTTGATAGCTTCTAACAATGGTAAGATTTAACAAGCTTTAAAATAGGTTCACGAGGCTGGTTCATTCATAATTTGTTACCTAAAGTATTTTTTATATTTTAAAATCCACGCCAATACTATTTTTGTTAAAGTTTAAAATGAGTTTTTGGAAATCATGTAGTCCAACCCAGTTTTTGTAGACATTAAGAGATTTTAGAAACAGTTTTAGTCGAAGACATTAACAGCCAGCAGGTTTATAATATGTATCTCTTCCATTGTAAACACTAAACGATGTGGTGTTTTCTATTAATAATATCTTGTCAACAAAAAACGTTCTTGAATGTAAGTAATGTGTCGTGCCGTTTAATTAAGACTTATCAATTAATATGTTTTATAATATCTAATAAGATTTAATTATATAATAGTATTCATTACATTAAATAACCATGCAATATTTTTAAATATATGTTATTATAAATACATATATAGTATTCTAGCTGATGTACGCTCTTCGCACTAATATCTCGCAACACATACAATTGGAAGATATTACTGTTACTCGAAAAAAATAAATTTCAATAAAAATATCATTTGGAACTTGAAGAACCATGGGATAGAGCTCTAGAGATGTTTTAAAACGTAGAATGGCCAATAAGGAGGCGTAATGTAGTATATTACACCCCCCTAATACCTCATTCCAGGTTAATCTGTCCTATAGTTGGTTTTTTTAAGTATAAAATTGCAGAATCACATTATCTTTAGAATGACTTTTTCGGGCTAAATAATTTATTCCTACCTAACTCTGTGGTTTAAAACAATTCAGCTGATACAGTACAAATGCATTAATGTAATGCTGATACAGTACCATATGCATTGAGGTTGTTCAACTTGGCTTATAACTTGGGAAGTCATTCTAGCTTAATCTGTCCAATTGTTATTTGAACTTTATTATAGTTCAAGAACATTAAATACACACAGTTAAAATATAACCATCGTTCGATTGCAGGTATCCTACGTCTCCACCTTCTTTGTGGCTGTTGCTACCCTTCTGGCTTTCACCAATGTGAGTATATATTATCTTATATCCCAAGAAACATAGAAATAATTTTAAATATTTATAAATAATTTAAACTGTTTTAAACTAGAGTTATGTTTGAGATAAGTTACATTATTTTAAAATAATGTTGGTATTGGTGTGAAATTAATTTGAAATATTTTAAAAACGTATCAAAACTTGTTCTATATAAGTTTTAATGGTATTATAAATAACCTTTACGAAAAACCGTTTATAATAAGAAACAAATTATTAACAATACTTTTAATGTTTTAGAAATTGTATTTTGTATTATCAATCTTCCTTGTGTTAGCATAACATAAAATCATGGATTTGTCGATTTAAAGTTATTAAGAAATCTAGAGTTATAATGAGTTTAATTCTAATTTCAAAATAATTTTACATGTTTTTAAAATAAATTTAAACATATAGATTTCAATTGTCTATATAATTTAAAATTATTAACAATAAGTATTTATTGGCTCAATAGAAAATCCTAACCAAAGTATGTTTCATATTTGTTTTTACAATCATGGGTATTTTATCAGTCAATTTCGGAAAATAAGTAAACACAACATGCTTTTCTTAAATATTATTAAGGTTATATTTAAACATTTTCAAAGAACTTATACCATTTAAATCTAACATATCATTTAATAAACAAATTTACTTTATTCAAAAGTATTTGTAAGTATTATAAAAACGGATCAAATTGGACATTTTTTTAAATAATATAATACTAATTTTTTAACCATAAAAAATAATGTTGAACCTAGTTGAAAAATAATTCATCCATCACTAATGCTATTTAGTATACAGTATTCAGTATATAGAATAGTATATGTTAAGTGCATGTTGATTTTAATAATACTTTTAATTGGGTATTTTGAGGTAACACAACATTGGCAGTAAGATTTGTATTGTCAGTTTGTAATTGTAACTGTATATTCCAAATGCATCGCACCATTCTATTCTGAATTTGAGATGAAGGCCCTACCTATTATCCAGGCCGGAGTCAAGCCGCGATCAAATATGCGCTCTTATAACAAGACTAATAATAATGCTAATAAATAAACAATTTTAGTCCCACACTACATAGGTTTGTACATTATTAAAATCAAACACTTAACACAATAAAATTCTCCTAAAACTTAATGGTCGGTATAATGCAGAAGTACCCAATAAATATTAAAATAGTAATAAACTTTTTACTAAACAAATACTTCATAGTGAAAATGCTAACACCAACAATTGATCATGGTTAAATGACTTCGTAGACCCATCTTCAATTAGAGACATCCGACATTCAGCTGCTTTAGGGATTTAATTTAGTTGTTTTCACTTTTATGTCTTTGTTTTTGAATGGGCCTTTTTTACCACAGAAAATACAAATTATAAGTTATAACTAGGTGGTTTGTGCACAATTGTATGAAGTTTGTATTGCTGCTTTAAGAATATAATATAAACTTTACGAAATAATAATATTTTATTCGTCTGTTCATACAGATTAAAAGTTACTAGTAGCCCGTCACGTCTTCGATCGCGATCACAGTACAATTTTATGTTAGAGAAGTTAGTTACATTTGATAATGCGCATTGGGAGACTGAGTTTTGCTCGAAAAGCTAGTCAGTTTGTTAAAAATGCCTATAGTACTTATATTTACAGTTCCTCTTCAAGTCGAGCATATTTGCTTTGCTTATTTGCTAGTTTATTTTAATTTTTGGCATGTCCGTTTTATATTCAGTATTCAGTTTGAATAGTTCTTACAATGTTTATATAACCTAATGATATATCTGTAATGTTACGTATATATTGATTCTAATCACTATTCTAACAAAAATCACATGACACTACACCAAGTCAGTTTTTCCCAATTGAATGGTTGCTTCAATCAATATCTGTTATGATTCTTATGTTTTTATTTACAAATCTTAACCACAACCCCAACGTTAGTTTTTTAAATATCTTTCTACACAATATATTTTGTTTTCCCATGGATGATGCCTGATTAGATCACATTTATTAACCAATAAATTCGATAGTTCCAACATTTGGAGAGCCTTAAAGTAAAGCATTTTTGAAGCAGGAGTAGACAAAGGTTTTATTCTGATGTAATAACTATTCTCCTGCCAAATGTGTGCTCAATTGGTCCAGTTAACTACAAACGTCAGTCATGGTTAATTTAGAATTTTAAAGGCCAACGGAGCAGATAAGTTCCAAAGGACATACGGGATGCAAATAATACGCCTGTTTCTGATTATAGTGCATAGCCTGCTGTCTTTTTACCAAATATTTGCTCAATCGGTCTAGTAAGTAAATAAATAAACAAGGAAATGTGTAAGTTCGTTTAGGGCCGAGCCTCAGTGGAACGGGAATAAGCCATAACTGTTTTTTTTTTTTTTTTGGGATGGACACATCTTCTTCCAAATGTCTGCTGAATAAATCCTTAGTTTGTTGGACTTATTAACACATAAAATATTCCGTATTATAATCACAAATTAACCTAGACAAACTGAGCTTTAAATACCATTTTACAAGGCATTATATGATACGTACCCAATGATTTATTGCCGTACATTTATTTAATATGCTTAAGTCTACCTTTGTAGAGTAGTAAGGCAGACGTGTTTCCTCCTTTCTGTGATAAAATATAATTGGCTGACTAAATGCTCGTTAGAACAAATATGGTGTATTTTGTAGTGAAAGGTTGGGTAACCTCTACCCTTAAGATCGACTTTGTAGCAGTGCCGAACAAAAGGCCATAACCCTGATGACGTACTATTACCTCAACGGCCAAAAAGGTCCCTCCTTCACAAGAAAATGGGCAAAATATTTTATTTCATTCAGTTCAGTTTTGATTTGTGAAAGGCGTTGGTAGCCACAGACTGCGTTATGTGGCTTATAAACAGACAGACGGATAAACAAATTTTATAAACAAAAAATGTAATGTGTCAATCGCATACAACTTTTTACTCTTCAAACCGATGTAGAAAAGGTTTGTCTTATTTATATAGATAATAAACCTCACCTGTAACATATGATATTGCTAATGACCTGTCCATAATGTATTAACAGCTGCAATTCAAATACAATTATTCCCCATGTTAATGTTATGGGCAAAAAACGAACTTTGAGGGCGACCCGTGCCCGTCAGATAAAAAATATAAGCAAATTAAAACCTTATTGCACAACTACAAATCAGAACGAATATTTTGGTACCTCAATCGTTAAAATCCGTTCAGAAATAACAGAGGAGGTCTCTTAACAAAAATCGGCTTAGCGTACTAATAGAGACGATATACAAGTCAACTAGAAGCCAGTCACGGCCTTGCTCACTATCACCGTAGGACCTAGAATGTTATGTTTGAAACGTTAGTTACATATATTAAAAGTAACATTACTTGTATTTCGATGCCAACGGCATTTTTGTTAATAGAGTGCACAAGCGCTTTTAAGAAAAGCGATCCAACCCCCTTAATGTTTTTGGATACCCTGAGATTTTGACCCGTGACCCCTTGAACTGAAGTAATAAACGCTAACAGTTAAGCTAGCATGATGCTTTCGTTCTATCTAGGCCACTAATGTGCCACGGCAACGGAGTGGAGGGGGTGGTTCCGGTCTGTAGCATATAAGGGTCTTGAAAAGGTCCACCAAGAGTAGGACATCTAATAATGTGTCATTAATCTTTTAAAACGTATAAAACATTAAATCTGTTAATTCAGACGAATGAATTTCAAGGAATTTCTACCCCGATTGTTATTAAATAATAATTTGATATCTTTTAACCTTTTAGGTTAAGGCTTATGAACTTTCCTACAATCAAGGAATATAAATTGCTTTATTAAGATTTATTTAATAGTTCAGAAACTGTCTTGGAGTTTGAAAAACAAGGTTAATATTTAAGTAAAGAATAATAAGTTTTAAAAGCTGCAGGATAACAATAAAGTGCACTCATAAACGGCATTGGCCCAAGGAACGAGGGGGATGATTGTATTCTGCAATATTGTGTGTAACCACAGAGAACGTTGTTTGTGGTGAAAACAAATACTATAGATAATCCTACAACAACTATAACCTCTCTAGAAAATGGTTTTAAAATAATACTAGCAACTACAGTTGTTATTGCCATACACAATGCCCCTCTTGCGTTTGCAGTCACACAAGATAACACATTGCATGTCCAAGTGTTGTAGCTCACATCTCGTAAAACTGCTGGAGGAAAAACTATTATTGATTGGCATCGATATTCAGACTAGCTTTCACTCTCAGAAAGTTATGTATATTTGTTGAGTTTCGTTTTTAAAAAGTTTAAATATACTTAATCATTTGTGTAGTAAATAGATTATACAAATTCTTTACATTAACCAAATCTAACCATCTCTAAATGGTTGCAGGCACTTCCCGCATCGAGTACCACGGACTATCCCGACAATTTAAGAACCACCACAGATGAGGCATATTTGTTACACTGGGCCTAGTGGTATTGCACATCTGATATTATAATGTTACACTAACAAACTTTATTTGGTGAAATAGTTAAAAAACATCTTAAATAAATCGATTGAAATAATTTTGTGTATTAATCTCCATTGTTACATTTTATATTTTAATCTAGTTAGTAGTGATTCTAATTCCATAACAAATAATTCCAAGGAGACAAGGGAGAGTAATATAATAATACTAGCAGTTACCCGCAGGCTTCGCCTCACGAATTATTTATAAGAACTATATGACAGTTTTGTGTGCTGCATACTGTGGTTAGCATGTGGAACTACTACGAACCAAGATCAGCTATTTGTATTTTTATCAGCTCAAACAAAAATGAATATCCATAAGAATACATGGGAACTTTGAACCCCCTGAAGGATAGCCCTATAGGATTTTCACAACTTTTATATGCCTATATGTTACTCAGGACTATCAAATACCTCTCTGAAAAATGTCAGCTCAATCGGTCCAGTAGTTTTTACGTGATGGAACTTCAGATTTATGCACAAACATCCACACTTTCACATTTATAATACTGGAAATACGCTCCTTTGTCCCGTAATAGGATGAAGCGAGGATTTGTAATACTACCATAATAGGCAGTATTGGTGCCGGATTAATTAATTAAAAGTAACTTACCTAACCTAACCTAGGCCCACATTAATAGCGACCAGCCTACCACATTCCAGCTTATTGTTGAATCTAGTAGGCCTATATTAGGTGAAGAACCAACATTTATTCGCCCTGAAAAAGAACTACTTACCACATAAACATTCCCCTGAGAATAGTCATTGTGTAAACAATTTATCTTTGAATTCTGTATTGTTAATTTGAAGTGGATATAAATAGGCTATAGGCAGTAGGCAAATATTTGAACAAGTCTTTAAAGCCCACTTACTTCTGGCCTCCCAAAGTACAACTTCAGTCAATGTCTCTTTTGAGAATCAGGCAATAATAATGGGTCAAATTATTCCCATGGAAAAAGCTAGTACAGTATCCGGTAAGACCTAGGCCAAATGTGAGAGTTTTCTCGTTGGTTGGAATCCAAACAAACATGATCATATTTGTAACGTGTCGCAGATTAATTGACTAAAGTAACTTACCAAACCTCACCCAGGTCCACATTAATACTTCAACTGGTCTACACATCCCAGTTCGTTGTAGAGTCTAGTAAATTAGGTGAATCACCAAAATTTATACACCCTGAAAAGAACTACTTACAACATATAAACATACCTCTCAGAATAACAATTGTTTAAAATTTGTCTTTGAATAGAGTTAAGTTTAAGATAATATAATAATAGGGGTAACCCTAGGGCTCTGAGGGGTAGGATATTTCCGGCTCAGAGCCCTGGAGTTACCCTAGTAGGCTATGGGCAAAAATTTGTGTAAGTCTTTAAAGCCCACTTACTTCGAACCTACTAAAGCATAACTGTAGTCAATGTTACTTTCAAGAATCAGCCATTCCCTTCCTTATTATCAAACATCAATGTAATGTCAAAATCGCAAATTACATTAAGGTTTGTAAAAACCTAAATATTTTATCTCTAAAATTATGATTAGTTTGTTTCAAATGAATTTGGCGACTTAAACATATAAGAGCTACTTTCCTGGACAAATTTGCGGTTAAAACAGCTGTTTATCTTAATTAATTTAACTAAAAGAAACATATGTGAAATATTCATCTTGTTTAGCTCTTCTTTTTTATTTTTATTTTAAATTAACACATACATCAATCAATAAATTTAAAATGTTTAAAATCTATTAATTTAAAACATGTGAATTAAACCAAATAAAGCTCTCCTAGGTTGAATAACATGATAATGAACCACGCCCCCGCACCCGCACCCAAGCGAACCTTGAGCTGGAAACTTACTCTCATTGAGACGGAGCGAGGGGCGGCTCTCATCCCAACATAACCATAAGGAACGCCGTGGAGGAAAAGTTCAATGACACTCACGTTTGAGAGGAAATAACTGTATTAAAACACAACATAAAAACACATGTAAATATAGCTCCAATATCACATTTTAAATGGTTTCAGTCTCAACTCCCACCTTTCCCATGGTTTACAATTTTTTTCAATACAAAACTATTCACAATTCATTATTTTTTCAAGATGTCAAATTAAAGTTCCAAATGAAAATACAAAATTTAAAGTTGAGTTAAAAAAATAAGATTAACAGTGGTCCTCTCTTTTGTTTCAATGTAAATTTGTCAAGGTCATGAATAAATAAATAAATAAACAACAATACAATAAATACATGGAGATAATTTTTTTAATATTCAAAATTAATTAACAATTTCAAAATTATCTAGTCCAGATTGGCCAAACTTAAAATAAAACAGTGAGACAAGTACAGGAAAACATAGATAAATACATCAAAAATCATTTTTTAAAGAATTCCCAAAATTTGAGCCTAGAGGTACATTTCCTTGTATTTTTCTTAATACGTCAAACATTCATTGACAAAATTTGCTGGGAGTGGTCTTAAAGGTTGCGGGGAATGTGCCCAAAACTTTCCAAGCCTATTCCTAACACTAAAAACTAGCCTAAGGCCAGTTATGCTAAAGGTTACCTAGGGCACCACATAGAACAGAAATTGCAGAAATTAAAATGCTCATAAATTAGTTATTTTCCAAACAAATTTCACGAAACTTGCAGTAAACATGTATGAGCACTATTTCTAACTATATATAGCGGAACTTGCCACTAATAAAGTCCTAAGGCCAACTTATATAAAAGTTAGGCTGAGTGAGAATGGCCTATAATGACCAGGGACAAAAACATATTTACACTTGACAGAAAACAAAAATTTTGCTACACAAAGTTGTAGCCTATTACATTAATACTATTAAAATCATTTTGGAGGCCTTAGGCCAAATATTAGGTAAACAGGAAACCAAAGTTACTTTGGATAGGCCTCTCAAACAGCGGTTTCAAAGTCCCATATATCAGTTAATTTCTGTCCTATGACCTCGGGAAAGGTCTTAAACTACACACAACAATGAAGCAAATACCAATGAAGCAATACTGGGTCTGACGCCCCCACAAGGCTGGCCACAGGCCATGCATAATCAAGAAAACGCCCAAGTTCCAATGGGCTAGAAACATGAAAAATGCACTAAAAAGTGCCAAGGGGGAAATAATCATGCACAGAAGGTGCATAATCATTGTATTTGAATACAAGGGTACCCAACAATCCAACATCAAACTTCTGGCCGAAGGCCAGGCAAATTTCAAAGTCCTATCCTCAATTATCTACTGAGAAATGAAAATTTGCATACACATCAGACTCGAGCGGCGAATTTAGAAAGCCATGATGTTGACACAGAACACAATGATGAATACAAATTAAACAATTACACAAGTCAGTATGCAAATACCAACAGTAACAAAAACACAGGCTTCCAGTTTGACGGCCACGCAGTCTATGCCGTCAGATCACTTTGCACGGAAGGATGCCCAAGGGGTTCACGCCCATGGACGCAAGGACTCTGCCCATTGCACGAAAGCCGTACAAAACTGGAGTGCCAGACCTTCACCACAACAAAATAGCACTATAACAAAGTACAAGGAGACGTGACATTCGCAGGGCGGACGTAGTCACACCTCAATAACTTGGAAGTCCCGTGGGGCAGAGTCTAAAGGCCTTAATCAAAATTCTGATTCCGTTATGACATTCTATGCACAATAACCTTTATATAAAAAATAATCGTTGATATCCGTCAAGTGGTTGTCTTGCAATCTGCGTAAACTAAACGACCCGATTATTTTAATATTTAGACCTAGCTGGACAGAAATACGCTGTCCTGCCTTAATGTAATTGAATTTGTTTTATGTCAAATGCTCGTTCGTTTTCAAGATGAGCTCGTTCGCTACGCTCACTCGCATATTTTGATATAGAGCTAATTTCGGCATCGTAAAAAGAGTTTGTGTTTCCTTTCAAGTATATTTGTTATTTCCATAATGAACATATCTTTATTCCTTTCAAGTATGTATAGATATAATCATTATAACAGCTGTTTGGTGCAACTAACTTACTAACATACTAACACATTACGCAGAATATCTTGAGCTGTGGCTTACTCCACTGCCGGAGTTACTGAGATATCCAGCTGGCCTACTGAACATGGAATACTAATGAACAGGTATTTTGTTTACATAACAACAATATCAAGATTAAATGACTGAACAGATGATGGAAACATCAGATGACGGATTTTGACCGATGTATAAATCTCGCTCTACTCCAACCGTATGAACAGAAAACTGTTCCCACAGCTTAAAATATTCTGCGCCTACTGTACTAACCCGACTTTGATTTATGTAGGCCTAATTAGAAGATATCTTTACCTATAAAAATCAATGCCCTTACTCATTCACTGACTCACTCCTCACTAACTCTCCTATCTCCTATTTACCTAGAAAGTTTAAATCCACACTGATTCACTAGGCACGAAATAGGAAATCTAAATGGTTTTCATCCTGAATTGACCTTAGGGCTCCACGAAAGACCTCAACAAAGATCCCATATATTCCTTAAGGTCATTTAGAGTCTCTGAGTCCTTACATGTTTTTACTAACAATAAGCCCTAAGTAACATCTAATAGATTTTTAAATTTATCTTGTACCTGTAAGCCTATACATTAACTGAAATAATGTCACTGGGATAAAATTTATTTAGTTGAGTTACACTCAATTAAAGAATAGTTCTGGTTGAATTCCTCTTACCGAGGGTAAGCTATACCAAGTACAACTTAGGATAGGCTATGCCAATTTACTGTTAAATTAATGATAGTCCATTTGATTTGTGTTTGATAAAAAATATCCTATGGTAGGCTATGCCTAACTACTATTGCTTGAATGTAAGTTCACTCATATAAAAAATCTGTTTGGTTGAAACATCCTAGAGTAGGCTATGCCTAGTTCCTGTTAATTAACTGAGAGTTCATTCGTTTAAATATTTTCAAAATAACTACTAAGTGTATCTTATTAGAATATATACTCATCAATTTTGACGGAACTTCCATAAGGCCTAGTCACTATTTTTCACTGACACCTTAACTCCGACACCTCACATTATCTACTAATCACCACTAACTTTTCATTAAAACAGTACTTCACTCCCAATGAACTTTCCCTCTGAGTCATTTTAACAAGACATTAACAGAACTGCCCTACAAATATGATATACTGAGCATCGCTCCTAGTACATAGCCCTCTGGCATCTAGCTACGCAATGGATGCCGTGGCCTCTCGACCACGGTATAAATGCACTCGCTCAACCAGATTCTTGCCAAGGACTCTGATTGGTCCGTGATATCGCCCCATTATTTCTGAGCGAACTGCCTGTTCCCTTAAAACGGAATTACCTGGGGGCCGAGCTTATCTCTGGGGAAGGCTACTATTTCACAATATTTGTTCGTTAAAAATCGACACTTTTATTTATTGATAGAATTTTATGATTTTTAGAGATAAGTTAAAGAATTTCATACGGTTTACTCCTATGTAATTTTTATTTAAATCGGACTTATAGGTTTTTAGATATTACACTTTTTCTAAAGGTAATTTTCCTCTGACTGTTTATTTGTAAAAAAATTGACTTTTTTATTTACTGATGGATTTTATTTTATTTTCACAGTCAAGTTAGAGAATTTCATATGGTTTACTCCTATGTATTTTTCTTTCGATCGGACTTCTGGTTTTTTTAGATATTCAACTTTTTCAAACGGTAATTTTCCATGAGTGTTAATTATATTACAATTTATTATTTTATTTGTTTGTATTTAGGAATTAATTAGGATCCCCTTTACAATACCCCCCTGAGTCTTGCTACTCGACTGCGTCGTGTTTCAGTTACATTACTCTTTCAACACTGTTATTTTCACATTACGTTGTCTTTTTCACGCACACATACCTATTTCAATACTACAATTTAAAAACCACAGGTACAAGATACAAATATATGAGATCCAATATCGTTCTATCATAATGTGATACCATATACAAGTTAAAAGACTTTTTCATATATTCTTACAAGTTATTATCGCAATTAATTAGTATTTAAACACAATTAAAAATTTGCAAAACAATCAATAGTCTTACCATCATCTTATCAACAATACAATACACCAATTATTTACTACGAACAAAACAATAAATTCAAACACTAGATATTTACCCTTTAACCTAAAATTCTGACAAGACCTGTGCTTGACGACTAGCCTAACTGATGAAATGAGTTATTTTATTATTATTATTTATTTATTTATATTTCAAACAAGCGTACTATTTTTGTTATCAAAGATACTTCAAACATACTATGTCAAACATGGTACTAAGTTTCTTACTTATATCTACCTCAAAATATGTGGCCCACTGCCTGGAACTTCCTTGATGCCTTAATTATTCTAATGAAAACAACTTATCTATATCTGAACACACTTATACAAGTAAAAAGATAATAAGAGAATTGTGAGTGGCTAGAGCCTTAACATGCGCCACCTCTCGAGCTCAGAGGTAGCTGAAAGAATTAAGAGTTTCCCATGGCTGAATATTGTTAACATGTGCACCATGGACATAGAGGTTAAATTGGTGAATTTAATAGTTCGTCAGTTTTTAAACTGACTACTATGCTCCATCTTTTGAACAAGTTGGGCACGGGTTATAGGGCATATTAAATTTTTTGGGGACTTTCTGATCACTCCACGCTGCCAAGCAATAGGTTACCTTTTCGAGGACCTAATGCTATCGTTGCTTGCCAGCACATACGCTTAACAATTCAAAAAGGGTCAACATTGTTTTAAAATATTATTTTGCACATACCGCATGCATGCTGTCATACAGATGTAACGACGCCTTATCCAAAAATATAAAAATATATTCATACTGGTCCCATCCGTTGAGTGATCTGTGCATTCTTCATCTCATTCACGAACTTCCAAGTTTACACACATTATCGACAAGTCCAGATAATTTATTGAAAATCATGTTTTTCCAATTTTCATCTTAAATAATAAATTCTTCATTTAAATTGGACAATTACTAATGTTTCATGAGATATAATAAAATAACATTATTATTCTGTTACATGACTGAATTAAACTTACAGTAAAATAGTGTCCGGGTTTAGCCGGTTTTATGGTATGACTCCTTGAGCAATCACTTTTTATAACACTTCTATTGGAATAACATAATTTACGCTTTTTCCTATTATTATGATCACATTTGATCAAAATAATAATTCTTGATTTTTGTATTACAAGAGCCCAAAAAACAGAAATTGTAACATAAACACAAACGGCTTATCTATTGTACCATTTTTTCCCTTGAACAAATTAAAAAAAAATGATAGGTGCATCTCTAAGCCATTATATTTAAAAAAACTACTCAAAATATGTTTTAAGTTGTGTACAATTGTAAGTACCCAAAATTTAATTTTTTTTCTATCTTTTGCCACATAGGCATTGTCAATTTTTATTTCTATTTTGCTTTTTTCCCCTATACGTAGTATATGGTGAAAGTATTGCTTTCGTCAAATTTTTGAATTTGAGTTGTTGGAAATATTCGTTTTGGTGCTCCCTGAACACCAAAAAGTGGTTTTTACGTGATGTCTGTCTGTGTGTGCGTGTGTCGGTGTGTGTGGGTGTCTGTGTAGATGTGTACAGAGCTAGAGCCCTAACTAATAGGCCGATTTTTATGAAATTTGTACTAATCCACGATATCTCCAGGCGTTTTTTCCATTTTTTTTTGTATTTTTAAGGGTAATTATCCCCCAAAAATCGCCAAAAACATGAAAGATCCAAATTTCTCAAAAACGGCTCTAATGATTTTGATTAAACTTTAGTGGTTTGTAAAGCTTTAGGTTTCCAACAAAACGACACCACCCGAATTTTTATTACAGGACTTAAAACATCCAAAATTCAGTTTTTTATTTTCATACAAAATTTTAATGTTGAAAAGGTTACAATTTACAATTAAAAACCTCTAAAAACTAAATAAATTTGTATTTTTTAATTTCTCGTTACGGAGAAAATTTAAATTAAAATTTTGCAGCAAACACAGTACGCTGTCCAATGTTATTCTTATGGGGAATACAAAAATTACTGTTTTCCTCTTATTTACTGATCAAATTTCATTAAAATTTGATATGCAGGTCAAGTTAGCATTGACAAACAGAGGGTGTTCAAAATATGTTGCCACTTAACCCTGTGGGGGGGAGCGAATGAGGGGAAATTTTCCCTCTTTTAACCACTGTGTGTAGCAAAGGATATTGATGTGTCCATGAAAATAATTTGTGTGGATATTTTTGGGAAAAACTTATTTAGAAGATTTTCTGTATATTCAACCTTACTCTATATGCTGTATTTAGTAAATAAAAAGTAACTTATTCATTAAAGTTTGGCTAAAAGTGAGAAAGTATATGTCAGCTTCCTGATACCGTTTATTGTATTTTGATTTGAAGCCTTATTATAAACAATGTTCTACAAGATGGTCATTCACATGAGGGTGGACTCTAGCTGGTGTACTCTCCCATTGGATGGAATGGATAAAAGGGGATAAAACTCAGGTAGGGAACTGCGGACAAAGGGTTAAGAAAATGTATGGACTTATCCCACTATTATAGTCTCTGAGTCCTTACATGTTTTTACTAACAATAAGCCCTAAGTAACATCTAATAGATTTTTAAATTTATCTTGTACCTGTAAGCCTATACATTAACTGAAATAATGTCACTGGGATAAAATTTATTTAGTTGAGTTACACTCAATTAAAGAATAGTTCTGGTTGAATTCCTCCTACCGAGGGTAAGCTATACCAAGTACAACTTAGGATAGGCTATGCCAATTTACTGTTAATTAATGATAGTCCATTTGATTTGTGTTTGATAAAAAATATCCTATGGTAGGCTATGCCTAACTACTATTGCTTGAATGTAAGTTCACTCATATAAAAAATCTGTTTGGTTGAAACATCCTAGAGTAGGCTATGCCTAGTTCCTGTTAATTAACTGAGAGTTCATTCGGACAAAGGGTTAAGAAAATGTATGGACTTATCCCACTATTAGCATTAGATACATACATATTAAAGAGTTAAGTTAATTATTTGTTTTAGCGAATTTCCCCTATAGGGAAGAAGCTATTACCGTAGGTGGCATGGTAAGACTTAGCCCAAGTCCATGATAACTTTTCGTTTTAAGGTCCCCAGATGCCAAAAACACTATTCGTTCAAATTTATATACATCTATATATATATGTGTGTCCGTTACCACGATAACTTTTGAAAGAAACACCCAATTTTGATGAAATTTGGCACAAATGTAGAAAGTAGCATTTATGACTTTAAGTTCGAAAACCAGATCGATCGCAATATGGAAAGGGGGTTTTATGGGGTTTACAATTTTCCAAAATCGGTTTTTTGCAAATTCGACCCCAAAATTTTAAAACACTCAATTTTGGTGATAGCCATTTTATAGAGCTTAAAAAAACAAATAATTTAGTATTTTGAATCATTAACCTAGGTTAAGTGGTTGCGGAGAAAATCCAAGAAGACGTGTCCCATGTTAATCTTATGGGAAAAAGGTTTTTAGATTTTTCTCAGATAGTTTTATTAAAAGATTCACATTTCTGTTTATTAATTTGTTTAGCTCAACAAAACAAACATTTTGGTGTATTAATCGTTGTTCTAAGTCCAACCGTTGCAGAGATATTCAAAGTGCTAAACACAGTACGTTGTCCAATGTCATCCTTATGGGGAATAAATAAAATTCTATATATCGATTATTTATGAATGAATATTGATGAAACTTGGTATGTGGCTTCAACTAGTTGTGGTGTATTGATATTAGCACAAAAAACAAGTTTTCGGTTTATAGTCCCCTTAGCAGCAAACCTGCATACTCGGCCCCCATGTTATTCATAAGGAGAATAAGTTAAGTTTATATCTCCCTTAATTATGAACCTAAATTAATAAAACTTGGTATATAGCTTCACCTGGTTCAGTTGTATTGATAATTGCAAAAACATATTACTTATCTTCCTCGTTTCAACAAACCTGCGTCCTCAACCCTAATGTTATTCTTATGGAGAATAAATAAAATGCTCTATATCACTTATTTATGGATGTATTTTTGTGAAACTTGGTAAGTATCTCTATGTAGTAGTGAGTCACATATATATGCATTGTATATTTGCTGAGTACGCAGGTTTGCTGCGACGGGGGTGTTGTTGTTCAGTCTTTAGATAGTTTGTCAGCAGGCATAACAACAACAGTAACAACAGTTTACAGTACTACGTGCAGATTTTCAAATGAAAATTACCTGATAGGGGGCAAGATTTCTTCAATGGGACCAGAAGATTGGGACAGAAATGTAAACACATTATTCATATTTATAAATACTACATTTTATGGAATTTCAAGCTTCATATCACTTCAGTAAGTGACTCAAGAGGACAGTTACCACGAAACGAATGGATTCGACAAACTTTAACTTTATTATTATTTAAATCTGTAATCAACTGATGTTAGTTAATCAGCATCAGTTGATTAAAAACTAAGCTACTTGTTTTCACTAAATGTAAATATCTGAAAAGTTTAATTATTCATTCTCACAATTATTTGTAAATCTTTACTCCATATTGCGAAGTTAATTGTACTTAGGCATTAGAAAAACAATACTTTCTTTAAGTACCACTTTTACTTAGTTATGACTAGCCTTTTTTATAATTAATTCTAAATTTCAGCATAAATATTATACACAATTGATAAAGCAAACATTGTTGTGATTTGATCTAAAGAGATAAACTACTAAATAAAATGCAGATGTTGATTTCGTCTTAAATTACGCTACAGTTTTGCAATTTTAATTTAACTATTTAAATTTAGAATCAATAAACCGTACTTCAAAATCGCAGTTACTTGGTAATAACGGAGAAATCTGGTATAATTTTGAAACTTCTTATTGCAAAACCTGGACGTAATCAAACCCTGTGATTGGACAATTATTGAGGTTACTTGATACAAAACGAGTTCGCACGCAGCACGCTGACGTGAGGGAAGTGAATTTCCACATAAAAAACAATAAAAACTCAAAATCAGTTAAAAACATACAATTATTCCAATTTTTATTCAAATCTGAAAATATTGATTTTTTGGCTGTTCTGATGCTCCTGGTTATATTTACCTGCGATGCTGGGAATACAATTTTGCGTATTATAAGGTTAGGAGAAGGTCCAGTCAGGCTTTAAAGTAGGCATGAGGTTGTTGGGGATGATAAAAGTACACTAACAAATGAATAACAGGCTTTTCTAAAGTAAAACCTCCATAAGACAACGTACTGTGTTTGGCCAATACACATTTTCTTTAATAACACGGTAAATATATATGCTAGAATGATGAGAGAGGGCTTACAAGTTTTGCCACACTAATTCCCACCGTTTTACATTCGTTAATTTCAAATTCGGGGCTTTTCTGACCCTTTTTGGGCCCAAAAACTCGAAATTTGAAAGAATAATCCCCAAAAAAGGGGTTTAGAGTTTTTCGATTGTTTTGCCCAACGAACTTGTCCAACTGATTATAGAAAGGAACGTCCCTACCAAATTTAAGTAAATCGGACAAAAAATTCGACCGCTAGAGTGCATACACATATATATATATATATATATATACAGTATATATATATATAATTTTGAACGACCCCCCAAAACTTGTTCAGGGGGTCACGTTAGGAACTTCTATGGTGGTCCCGGGCTTAAGTTTCACCGTTCGGGTCATGCTAATAGTTCACTTTCCACAGGAAATTCACTAATAATCCGCTAACGTGGCCATCAGCTTTCACAAAACAATCAACTGCGGATGTTATTTGTGTGTTTAACAGCATCTCTCTCAAGTATTTCTCTGCATTCATAACAATTCTATAACAGAAACATCTTATAACATAAATGATTCTTTAAAAATTAAAAAATCTGCGCTTAAAAATATTTTTATGAGAGGTGAGAGGTTAGTGTGAACAAAAAATATGAGGTTTTATTAACTGTATGTATAATTATTTAAAATATAAATGAAATTGTATCGAGTAAGATTACAGAGGGATTAAATATCTGTAAACTTGTCCTTGATTCACTTATATAGCATTTCCATTAAATCTAAGACGATGCATTTCTACTTATAGGGTTAGATAACTGGTTAGACCTAGGTAGACCGTTTGGTTGGTAATTAACTTATATTTGTTTTATAAAGTGTAGTAGTTATTCATGTCTATTAGAACAGTACATTAAAAATACATCATTTTGCTTATGACATATTCTTTTTATAGCGCTATAAATTAATGAAATTTTAAAACTCAAACATTTCATACTGCTTTATTTATTGAAAATAAATAACAAGCTGTAACTACTGCCCTTCACTACTTTGAGAGTTTTCAGACACCAACAAAACCAAACAATTTCAATTAATGATGATCTTGAGTCCCTTAATAACCAGTGCTGCTTCCAAATAATTCATCACATGTGATTTAAGCTATAGACATGGTAATTGGTCTGCGGAGTCTCGGACCGCTGTATTGAAATGGTCATTATCTCTACTGAATTGGCGAAGGTCAATGGGTCGCTGTTTAATTATTCCATTAACTTGACAAGGAACAGGTCTGACGATTCTATTCCCCGTTAGTGAAGGCGTTGACTCAAACCCGCTGTAATTGTTTGCTTCTTGAGATTTAAATGGGAAACTGTATACGAAGCAAAAACAAATAGGGGCATTTAAAAAACATTTGGAATACAACTTACGGTGGTAATGTATTGATTTATATCTCGTAAGAGATTTAATCCGTTATTAGTTCAACAAGAAATATTTTGAGAGCCAAGAAAAGCTAAAGTGAGTTCTTTATCCCAACCTTCACAATTATACACTGCATAACCCCCAAGTCCCACTCCAACCTCAAGATAAAAAAACAGGTCACAGGGTATTTTTTGTTGCTGTTTTTTTTTTAAGGAAGGAGACAAATTCATAAATATTTATGTTACAGCCTGTATTATTTATTCTATAGAGGCTTTAACAATAAATTTGTTTTCTAATTACCGGAGAATAAGCCAATATAACGTCACTAACGTAATAAGTAATATTTCAAAAAACTAAATTTGTAATTATATTTCATAATACATTTCAAACGTCATTTCATTCGCCCTCGTGATTAATGGTTATACAACTGATTGCAGCTAGTCCATTATTTAGCTAACAACAGAGCAGACCATTAATGGGTATATTGTTGGTGATAGTGGACGTCAAACCTTATTATCAGTCATACTTTCATCTACAGTAATAAACAGTTGCGCCGCTTTGATGAACTGCTTGGATATTAAATGGTCATACGTTCAGTTGTCAAACGAAGAACTATGAATTATAATCAAATATATAATACCCCCGTTGCAGCAAACCTGCAAACTCAGCGAATTTCCAATGAATATGCAACATAAAACATTAAGCCACTTGACAGGATTCATAAGAAATATATTCACAAACAAGCGATATTTAAAATATTAATTATTCTCCAATAGAATAACATTGGGGATGAGTACGCAGGTTTTCTGCAGAAAGGAACAAATATTGTTTTTTTATGAAAATATCAGTAGAACTCAGCTAAGTGAAGTCACATTCCAAGTTTTATCCATATATATTCATAAATAAGCGATATAACATTTTAATTATTTTCCATAAGAATAATATGGGGACCGAGTACCTAGGTTTGCTGCTACGGAAACCATAGGCGAAAATTTTTTTGTAAAAAACAATAAACCATAACCAGATGAATCCATATAACAAATTTCGTCAGTTTATGATCATAAATAAGCGAGATATAAAATTTTTCTTTTTCTCCATAAGAATAGCATTAGACAACGTACTGTGTTAAGCACTTTCAATATCTCAGTAACCAATTCACGTAGAGCAATGATCAAAATACCAAATTGTTTGTTTTTTCATGCTGAATTCAATGGTAAAAACTAAAATTTTATTAAAATAAACATTACGTGTGGAAACTCCAAAAAAAACATTTTTGGGGTACAAAACCCCTCAAAAATCCCACTTCCGATGGTGCGATTTGCTTGGTTTTCAAACTCGTTCAAATAATAGGTACTTTACACAATTGTACCAAATTTCATTAAGATTGGACCTTTTTTACGAGAGTTATCGTGCTTACGGACACACACACACACACACACACACACACACACACACACATATATATATATATATATATATATATATATATAAATATATGTGTATACATATATAAAAATTTGAACGAACGGTGTTTTTGGCATCTGGGGACCTCTAAATGAAAAGTTATCATGGTATCGAGCTTAAGTCTTACCATGAGACCTACGGTAATAGCTTCTTCCCTATAGGGGAAATTCGCTAAAACTAAATAAACTTTTTTTGAATAAGTAAATAGAGTAAGTAAATAAATGTTGATACTATTCAAACATCAAGTCATAGTGTACGTCTTCCACTAAGTTAATATTGGTTATTCTTTCTTTGAAACACGCTGAGGTTCGTCGTGTTGCATCTCTTTATGTTAAATTATATTGACTCTCTTTGAGCGAAACAAGCAAGCCGCAAGGATCGGTCAACACAATCCCCTGGTCAAACAACTCTGTGCTTTTCTTCGTCGAAATCTTCGCTCACTTTCTTACCGTTCACATTTTACTGCACGTAAAATATACTGACTTTGGTCAAAGTTAAGATATTTTAGAAAGAAAGTGTCAGTAACTTTTATTTTAACAGTTTCGAAATAATCTATGCTAAAAGTAGTCAATATGGTTGTTTATTTATTTACGATAGCAAAGTTTTACCTTAGCATTAATATATGTACTGTACTTTTAAATAATTATTAATATTATAATGTTAATTTACTCTCAAGTTTTAAAAACTATAACTTTATTATTTTTTTGACAGTAATAATAATGTCTTTTCTCGTTTGCGTTACAAATTTTAAAATTCCTTAGTTTCAAATTATTTACTTTTATTTTTTTATTTTGTTGGGGTGGTTATGAGGGGAGGGGGGGTTATCCAATGCATCTAACAATAATTCTGTACGTCTTTCTTTTGCTAAGATTTTTTTCATGGAAATGTAAAAGGTAGTTGTCTTTTGAATTAAATTATATCAGGTCTTGACCACATTTCGTATGTAATATACTTTATTAAGAAAACATTTGGTTAAAAACTGCACGTATCGACACTTAACTCTCAAACGGAACTATTCAACGACAACTGTACATAATACTATAAAGCCAACTCTCAGTACTGTTACACACGCAATCAGTTTAAAACAAACTATTGTAAGACATGATTCATTTATTTAAAATTAATTCTTCATGTAGAGTTTAATAACCATAATATTTTCCTCTATTTTTAGGGCGTAGCTGAAAGGGTAAGTTGTATCAAAAAGCATTTCAAAACGGCAGTGTTTGTTCTGAACCGTTCTAAGAACTAATATTTAACTGATCGTAAACGTTGTTTTATTAGTTTAAGTTTATAATTATTAAAATGAGATATCAGGAATAAGTTGACATGTGTTTGACTATTGTTGACTCTTCTGAGTAAACGTGTTTAATTATCCCAGTCCATAAGCTGTCGTTTCGTAAAATAAATATTGGTTAATTTGTGGTAATAGTGAAACTGATTGTTTTAGATGATGACTTTAGCAATCACCTTTTAACTATCAACTTTGTATTATCTGTATTCAAGAAGGTGGCATTTTATATATTTGTTACAATGTTGACTTTATGTAAATTAAATAATTAAATGAGACAACAGTTAAGGCACTTTTACAATATCTCTTAAACCATTTAAAGGTATTTTAAGAGATTTTACAAGAGTTAGCAATGAAAAAGCAGTAAAGGTCCGAACTGCTTTTTATCCTTTTGTTGTTTCCTCTTAAATTCTCTTGCACCATTTTATCTGGAGAGATATATCTTAGATAAGGTATAAACCTTGGTCTATTAGACTGTTCGTCTAATCAAAATACCTGTCAAAAATATTTTAAAATGCATTAGATAAATCTATACTTATTTAATAGGCGAGCAGGTGTTTTGTGAAAATCACTCCTCCTAAACTACTGAACCGATTTTCATTTTTTTTTGTGACATTGGAAAGAGCCTAACGTGAAGTTGTGCAGGAAACTCTTTTATGCAGAAATAATTTTTGAGTGAGGCCCTGGGGCCCCTTAAAGTTGGGTTTTTCCCATAATCTTAATATTGGGAAATAACTATAAGTTTTAAGCAATTAGCTGGATAGAGTAAACACTGTTAATCAGCAGGCCATGTTGGCTTTGGAACGGAACACAATATTTATACGGGAATGTCATAATATTACGTTGTGATCGCGAGCGAAGCCGCGACAGGCTACTAGTATATAATATTTATTAAGTATATATAAATCATTCTGTTTAGGTTTCTTAAAGAGTTTAGCAAATAGTGTAGATGACTTTAGTATCTATTTTCGTAAAGAGTTAGCAATTCATAACCAAAAGGATATACAAATAAATTCATAAATATGAGATTAAATCTTTGGTAAGGCAAACTATAAGAATAAACACAAATTACTAATAAACGCTAGACCAACAACATACCTGTAAGATTTATGCTCTGTAAACTAATAATAATGTTACTTAATTTACTGTTTTAAAGTACGCACAAACATATTACCATTGAAACACTATTTCTTTAGCTACATATACTTACAGTCATTAAATATTATTATAAAAATTTCACCTTTAACAATAAAACAGAATGAACTCAAACATTGTAAGCAACTTTCTTTGGTAATGAGTTAATGAATATAAAAGACTAGCTGCCATCGTACCAGGTTTTACCTGGGAATACCAGATGTGTGTGCTGCATTCTGTGGTTGACCCGTGGAACTACTAAAAATAAAGATCAGCTGATAGAGTTTTCGTCAGCTCAAACAAAAGTGAATGTCCATAATAATAACACAAGATTGGAACTTTGAAAACTCGTGGGGCATAGCCCTATGGGGATTTCTTAAAACCCCTTCTTATTGGTTACGTACGTTGTGGAAATTGTATACGTGCCAAATCTCGTGATTCTAGGTGTAGAGGTTTGGCCTGGGGTATGATCGGGTTTTTCTATTTATAGAATGTCTATAATAAAAACACAGAACTGGAACTTTGAAGCCCCGTGGGGCATTTCCCTATAGGTATTTATTAAAATCCCTTCTTAGTGGTTACCTACTTTATGGGAAGAGTATACTTGCCAAATTTCGTGGTTGAAGGTGTTGAGGTTTGGCCTGTGGGATGATCGGGTTTTCGTATTTGTAGATATAGATTTATGTTTACGTCTCTGTGACCATACTTCTTCTTCTTAATTTCCTTCAAATTTATAATTGTTTATTTAAAGCTAATCAAAATTTTTTATTATTGTCATAATATTTATGATATTTTAGTTAAAAAACTTCCCATTTTACAAAATATTAAAGCGAAGCGATTTTAAAAGTAAAACATAATAAGGAGTAACACATTTCTAATAAGAATGCGAAAATGGATTCGCAAAAACCATGTCATTACGGCAGTCACTAATCAGACATGATGATCTCAGTAATGAACCAACATCAAGATGTTCACCAGTGTCCATTCTATAGGATCATTATCTTGACAGCGATGTTGATATAATAGTTTCCACACTATCAACCCCATGCCGCTGATAACAGCTCAGTACAGTAATTGAATTACCAGGTTAACTCCTGGAGTTACCCTCTGGATTACTGCCCCTTGACGACGACTACTAAGATGTTATTGCTACGCGTAAATACGGTAGCATCGTAAACTTAGTGGATGTCTCAGTCTGTCTTCCTACACTGACTAGAGCCAGTTTGGTTGTTAAGACTTTGTTAATTTAATGCTATATACTCGTACGTTAAGGTTAAAGAAATATCAAGTAAAACAATTCCATTTCGAGTAAGTGTATGAGAAAATACCACCCCTAACACATAAATTTAACATTACTGTCATTTAAACATTTATTTGTAATTTTCCAACCGTACACAACTAACGTGTTCACATAGCTAATAACTTGCATTAAAGGAAGTGAGCATAATTCAACGGTTCAAGATAGGTGCGTGATGGGTTTTGAGCCAATGAGATCACGTAGGTCTACATGGGTTTGCTTGGGACGTGCCAGTAGCAAGATATAGTCACGGTCTTGCCGGACAGTCAAGACATCCTACTACAACAGATTACATGACATTAAGCCTCAGCAGGTTTCGTATTAAGTCCAAACTAGGGCTAATCATCTTTGATACCAAACACAGTTACCCTATATCTAACTTTGAATCCAGATTAGTTGTTGAAAATTTATAACTTTATATATTTTAATAAAGTAAAGAACACTAAAGTATTTTCAGTCTTGAGCAAAATCCTGAGAAAGTGTGAAGATTCGATACTGGATCCAGCTACCACTGGTCATTTGGCTATTAATTAATGATCCTGGCTGAAGAATCAGTCGGTCTTAGTCAGTAACAAGACTACACAAGGCATCTCACCCATTCTACACTCATCATTCTTTCATAATCACCTTAAAATTCGCCCAGGTTGCGTCGGCGTCTTAGTGAGATGTTAAGATAATAAAATATTTATATTATCTTTATATTATTTTTTTATTGATATTATCTTTAAATAGTATTATTTAAAGAATTTACAGTATTATTTAAATAAAATAATTATATTAAATTGTATTATTAAATATAATTTTAAAATATTTGTGATAAATAAATACTTATTTATTTTTCTTCCTCATTTGACTTAAAAAATAAGGTTACATACCTTGTCGTCATCAATCTACTTGTTTAAAAGACTACTTGTTTCGGGACTAGTTTTGCCCCATTATCAAATCTTGATGGATCACAGAAGAAAATACTGTCGTCTTGAGTTTAAAAACATTTCACACTAACCACAAACTTGTACGACACAAGGAAACATTACACATTTAAACCAGTTAAAAAAATCACTATGAGTGTGCACATTATTTCCCATGTGTGGCCGGCCAAGGAAAAGAGCAAACTGACTAATTTTCATTTGACTGTGACTTTCAATTATGAATTGGTTTAACATTTCTGTCCTTGAGCCCTTAGCGGTTACCCAGAGAAAAATTGTCAAGCAAATTCTTAGGAAAGACCAAAGATACCCTCACATCTTCTTTTTCAAAATTATCCTTGCTGAATGTAAAAAATACGTTTTTTAAAAACCTTGATTGTCTTTATTAAAAATAATATATTTACTAGAGTACAACATCCCTATCAGACCAGAAATAAGATTAATATGGGCATCACTATTCCAAAATTAAATAATAAAGTCGAATAATCAAACCCATTTTACCTTACACATATAGTATACAGCTATCTCCCCAACCAAATAAGAGAATTGGAGGAGGACAGTGTCGGTGTTTTCAGGGGGAGGGTGGGGTGGTAGCTACTGGAAATAGTGATAAAGATGCAGAAGCAATGATCCAATCCCTGTATAGGTAGTACATTTTTGTAATGTTAAAAAATTATTTATTTTACATTCCGGTAGACTATTCTCTAATCACCATGAATATAATAATTAATTTTCGAAGATATATTATTTTTACTACTATCATTATAGTTATTACATTTTATTTATTTTTTACCAAAGTACTGAATTTGTTTAGTTAAGTTTGGAAGTGAAACCAAAACGTAAGTGAGTGACAGTGAAGACTCTCCTCACACACAGACGTACAGTCAAGGATATTAAAGTAATTATAAGGATATTATTTTATTTTCATCTGTAAATGTAATTGGAAATAAATTATCTGGATACTAAACTGATTTAAGTGAGTTAAATAATTACATGAATTGAAATTCTTAGACATTTCAGACTTTGTCCTTAAAGCACAACAATTCCTTCATGCACTTAGAGCTTTACTGGGCCTTTTTACAAAATTCCAATGATAACTATTTATTCCTATGGGTATTGGTATATTCTATTTGTTTAGGTCGTGAAATTTTTTTGAGATAGATCAGCTGGGTAGCGCAGTAGTTAGCGTGCTCGCTTCATATTCTGGAGGTCGCCGGATCGATCCCAAGCAAAATCCTGAGAATATTTAGTGAAGGTTCGAAACTGGGTCTAACTAAAAATGGCCATCGGGCTATTTAATTAACGAACGTGGTTAAATAAACAGTTGGTCTTAGCCAGTGATTATGATACACTAGGCATCTCACCCATTCGACACTTGTCATTTAATAATACTTGCATTTAAATACATCCTAGTTGCAATGGCGGCTGTCAGTGATTAAGTGATTAAGTTGGTTTCACCAAAAAGAGAAACATAGACAACAGCTCCATAATATTATAAAATGGTATTAAATCCTCAGAAGCTAAACCCTATGAATAATAGAGTAAACGAAAAAAGGTGACACAAAGTGGATGCAGTTATTCCACAATTAAAAACAGATCAGACACTTTTTCTATTACAGTAACAAATTATATGGCATTTTAATATGCTTCGCCCTGAACAAGATATGAAGCTAGGGCTAACGAGCGAAGTTATTGATGGATAGTGCGACCCTACGCTATGCAAAGCAATAGTTCGAGGTTCGATTGTGTGTAGGGTGATACGGTTGAACAGACATCATTGAATTGCTAAATTGCTCGCATCTCGAGGACCGATCCATCTATTCATGAGACGGCCCAGGGCGACACGTCATTAACACTGCCATAGGTGTGTTGATTATCGACGGTCTGTGACACTAGTGTGGTAAATGACGTGGAGATTAGTGAGTGACTCCTTAGTTTACATGAGCCCAACTTAGTTACACTTTTGGTTTTAGTTTTAGCGAATTTCCCCTTAAGGGAACTATTACTGTAGCTGGCATGGTAAGACTTAAGTCCGAGACCATGATAACTTTTCGTTTTGAGGTCCCTGGATTTAAAACACTATTTGTTCAAATTTATATATATATATACATTTCTTTCTCTCTCTCTCTCTATATATATATATATGTGTGTGTGTGTGTGTGTGTGTGTGTGTGTGTGTGTGTGTGTGTGTGTGTGTGTGTGTTCGTTACCGCGATAATTTTTGAAAGAAACATCCGATTTTGATACAATTTGGCACAAATGTGGAGAGTAGCATTTATTACTTTAAGTTCGGAAACCAGATCGATTGGACTATGAGAAGGGGGTTTTATAGAGGTTTACAATTTTCTAAAAATAATTTGTTAGTTATTTGTTGTTCAGTTATTTCCGAATGAGAATAATAAATCAGTTTACAGACAAATTTCAAAAGAAGATACTTGTTAAAACGGCTGTCTGAGAGAAATGTATTATTTCTCAGTATTCAAATATATGCTAATGAAGTGTTGCAGTAACAATACACTTTGGTTGGCCCAATGTATGACTGATGGTCACTTGCCCATGGACGTTGCGTTGATTATAGGGGGATGTGAGCGAAACCATTCAGTGAAACCCTTTAAAACAATTTTGATTGATGAATACTTGGAGTTTATCTGTTGTGTAACGTTCGTAAGTAAAAAAAGAGATTTGATTTGAATTATTAAGTTTGGTGAGTGATCTTCGATAAGCGCTGCTTCTATTGGCAATTATTTTTAATTAACTTTGTAGTTTGGTAAAGAAACCAATAAAAGCTCATATACATAATAAAACAGTTCCATAAAACCCGATTATATATTAAAAAAACACCATATCAAAACAGTTATACAAGTATGCCTACATAACTCTGACCGTAATATTAGGCACTTAATACTCGTATTTAATTAGTCATGTAACACTTCAAAAATTAGTATATTTGTTAACACGTGATTATTTATGTCGCACTTTTAGCAGTTTTAGTGAGTATCGGAGTTGGTTATAGTTTTATGTAATAGAGAATAGAGAAATTTAAATAAAATAAATATTAATACAAAACTAACTTTAAAACACTTATAACTGGGTTGTAGTTAGGTTTTCGATATTAAGCCTGATGTTACATTTACTAATATTGTTTACAGGGTTATATAACAGAAAATTGGCATCAAAGTAACAATATAAATGTTATCAATTACATTAAGACAACACAATTTCTAATACTGATGAATGCAGCCATTGATGATATGATGAAATGTCCGATCTGAAACTTTTATGGCAAGCAAGATTTAGTTATATCTCTCTCCCTCTCTCTCTCTAAAATTCTCGCAACCTTGTGCGCGGTCAGGGGAAATATTTCCCTTGGGGTGGAAGAAGGGGTCTGGTAGCAATAATGTAACCACCTGCGCCCTCCTTCCCCTAGTTTAATTGACAGTCCCAGGTCCCATTTTTATCAAGGCCTATATTTTATTTCCTCCCATGAATGTCAAACCTTATACAAAACTTTTAATAAAAATCAATTTCACTTCAATCAATTTCAATGTCACTTTTGATCACTTTCTAATCACTACTACTATAAAAGTTAACTGGTGCCTGTCTGCCTGTCTATCTGTCTGTCTATTGCTCCATCACGCCGAAACCAATCTGTCGTTTTGTACAAATACAGGTATGTACCCAGGAGTGTTTTAGGGCTATTTTTGTTTAGAGAAATCAACCAATAACTTGGTTATCAATTGGAAGTCAATAAAAAAAGTCTCTCGTTTAAACGAAGAAGTGTAACACTTCCGTCATTAATTCAGTTGTTCTTTTAATGACGTTTGCATTAATTCAGAATGTTTCATTGAGATTTTAAAAACTCCTAGTGCTTCTCTTGGAAAGATGGTTTCTCGTTCGATATTACATTTATAAGTTTCAGTGTACCTAAATGAAGTGTTTGTTCCTAAACCAAATAACGTAGACTATTTTAATTTAGAAGACAAGATCAGACCATTGTACAATCGCTGCGTGTATAAAACTGTTGGTAAACAAGTCGATATTGATAGTGATGTTTCACGAACAGTCAAAACAAATACTAACGATACTTAATGTAAACTATGTAAGTCCCAGTGATATTTATAAGGAGGATATTTATAATGTCACATGTGGTATTACCTAATTAAATTTATTTAAATAAACAGCTACTATAAGGACGATGTCTAACTGCGACTGTCAATTTTGTTGTTGCAATTTTTCTTCTCAGAATTTTTACCCGGGCAACACACGGGCATAGCAACTGTAATTAAATAACTGGAAATCAAAAAAAAAATAAAAGAAAGAAACTATATGAAGGAAATTAAAGAAAAATATGTGTTTATATATTATTGACTACACTAAAAAATTGCATTTTAAACCTTTTTGGAATGGTTTGAAGCTTGGTTGTGAGGAAACCACCAAGAGTTTGATGGCCCTATCAAGAGAGAGTCGTTGGAGCTGAAGAAATTAAAGGTTAGGCAAGAATGAGACCTCCCCACCCCCGGCAGCGGGGAGGGATGCGTTATTGTTTCCTGGGGTTGTAGCCTGAAGTTTATGGTCGCTATTCTTCTGGGAACTGAGAACGGAGTGACACAGGCTCAGATGTTTCTACCTTAGTACTGTGTAGTTATTTTTATTTTTAAAATGATCCATGATTTCAAGGTCGTTATAATGTTTATCTGTGAGTGAGAGCCGAGAGAAAGTAATAAATGCTGAGGGAAAGTAATACATAGTTTACATTGAGTATTGGTAGTATTTGTTTTTACTGTTCGTGAAACATCACTATCAATATCGACTTGTTTCACAACCTTTTTATACACGGAGCGATCTTAAAATGGTCTGATATTTTTTCCAAATTAAAATAGTCTACCTTATTTGGTTTAGAAACACTTCATTGAGGTACACTGAAACTTATAAATGTAATATCAAACGAGAAACCATGTTTCCAAGAGGCACTGGGAGTATTTAAAATCTCAATGAAACATTTTGAATTAATGCAAACGTCGTGAAAAGAGAGCAACTGAATTAATGAAGAGTTAAACTTCTATGTGAGACTTTGTTTACAAAAAGTAACTTAGATTAAGAGTCTGAGCAATAGCAGCAAATTAAATAATCTGAAATATAAATATTAATATATAAAAATAAATCCCTATTTCCCTTGGTCACGCCATAACTTGAGAATGAGTGCACCAAATTGAATATTTTTTTGTGTGTTTGTTAATGTCAGGACAAGGTTCTTATAAAAGAAAACTGTTAATCTGACCTAAGGGCTCTGTCCCATTGGCCTTCAAAGTTTATATTGATTTGATCAAAGTTCAGTTAGTTACACCAAAAAGCTATTAACAGGGATTATATCTAAACACACTTGAAAGGCATAAACATACGTTCATTACGGAAATAACAAATCTACTTGAATGACAACTCAAACTCTTTTTTCGATGCCGAAGTTAGCACTATATAAAAATAGATGAGTGAGCGAAGCGAACGAGTTTATCTTGAAAATGAACGAGAATTTGACATAAACCAAATTCAATTACATTAGGACATGACAACGTCTGTCGGGCAAGCTAGTCTCATATACTTTCCATTTTCCTTTGTTAAATTATAAGTTAGTTGATCAAAAAGTGAGTTTATACTCCATAACTAAAATACCCCCATCGCAGCAAACCTGCGTACTCAGCGAATTTCCAATGCATATATATGTGACTCACTACTACATAGAGCTACTTACCAAGTTTCACAACAATACATCCATAAATAAGTGATATATAGCATTTTATTTATTCTCCATAAGAATAACATTAGGTTTGAGGACGCAGGTTTGCTGCAACGAGGAAGATAAGCAATATGTTTGTTTTTTTGCAATTATCAATATAACTGAACCAGGTGAAGCTATAAAACAACTTTTATTAATTTAGGTTCATAATTAAGGGAGATGTACAACTTTACTTATTCTCCATATGAATAACATGGGGGCCGACAATGCAGGTTTGCTGCTACGGGGACTATCAACAAAAAACTTGTTTTTTGTGCTAATATCAATATACCACAACTAGTTGAAGCCACATACCAAGTTTCATCAATATACATTCAAAAATAATTGAGATATAGAATTTTATTTATTCTCCATAAGGATAACATATGGACACGTACTGTGTTTAGCACTTTGAATATCTCTGCAACGGTTGGACGTAGAACAACGATTAAAACACCAAAATGTTTGTTTTGTAGAGATAAACACTTTAATAAACAAAAATGTGAAGTTTTTAGTAAAATTATCTGAGAAAAATCTAAAAACCTTTTTCTCATAAGATTAACATGGGACACGTTTTTTGGATTATCTCCGCAACCACTTAACCTAGGTTAATGATTCAAAATACTAAATTATTTGTTTTTTTAAGGTCTATAAAATGGATATAACCAAAATTGATTGTTTTTAACATTTTGGGGTCAAATTTGCAAAAAATCGATTTTTGGAAAATTGTAAACACCCATAAAACCCCCTTCCCATAGTGAGATCGATCTGGTTTTCGAACTTAAAGTCATAAATGCTACTCTCCACATTTGTGCCAAATGTCATCAAAATCGGGTGTTTATTTCAAAAGTTATCGCGGTAACGGACACATATATATATATATATATTTGAACGAATAGTGTTTTTGGTATCTGGGGACCTCAAAACAAAAAGTTATCATGGTCTCGGGCTTAATTCTTACCATTCAAGCTACGGTAATAGCTTCTTCCCTATAGGGGAAATTCGCTAAAAAAAACTACATTCCACATGTTATAACACTATAATAGGCACTTATAATCATCATTATGATCCATAAAACATCTTTTTAACTTTGGGCAACTCACTGGCACCCAAAAAAGTGTATATAACTTTATCAGATATTTTATACATAAAATAGTCTCAGATAAACATTTTCTGAGTCAACTGTAGTTAAAAAAAAACTCATTATTTACGTTAATCTTTTACTTTACGACCAGGGAACTGTGTTTTTCAGAAATAATTAAATGCATAAATTACATCAAGGGCCTTCGATTCCCTCACAACTGTAATAACTACATATATTTTTGTTTTTATTTTCTAAAACCTTTAAACTCCTAGCAATTGTGGCAAGGAAAACTTTGTAAATACTCTTAATGTTAATTATGAAAGGTATACATTTCTACTTTAGTTATTATCATTAGTGTTACACTCTTATTTTCAAAAACCTCGCCAGAAATTACAAAAATGCCCCAGTTAAATTTGTAATAATGTAGTTTAGCTGCTACTTGGCGTTAAATTTACGAATGTACGTTTATTAGGTTTGGCAATCAAAATAATTCAAACTATTTGGATAGCACAAAGGGATAGTTAATTGGAAAAGCCACTACACTCAAACTATTAGTATTGTGTGCATAGTTCTAATTACAACAAAAGTAATTAAAGCGATGACTTTGTAAGTTCCATAGCTATCAGCAATGCCTAAAAATAGTATGTAATATTAGTCAATGCACGTTAAAAACTAAAGTTTACATTTTTATAATTTCCCCAAGGTTAATAGTAATTTTAACAATTATTAATTTAGCAGTTCATTATTTTCTTATTTTTTAACATAAATGATTTTATGTTAGTTTTTAAGGACGCCTTGTGACTTTTAGAATAAAGTGGTTGAAGTCTTGCGCACAACTTCTGTAAAATCAATGATACGTGTTATCTTACCTAAAATTGCCTTAAGCTTGAAAATTCAATTATATTAAAGTAACAATAACTTCAAAATCAAACGATTACTCTTGTTCTACTCTATGTAGTAAGACAGACGGAGACATACATTAAGTTTACGATGCTAGCGTATTTACGCGTTGTAATAAAATCTGAAGAGTGGTCGTCAAGGGGCAGTAATCCATAGGGTAACTCTAGGAGTTAACCTGGTAATTCAATTACTGAGCTGTTATCAGCGGCATGGGGTTGATAGTGTGGAAACTATAACATCAACATCGTCTAGAAGACAATTAATCGAGATAACGGACACTGGCAGACTTCTTGATGTTGGTCATTACTGAGATCATCACAGCTGATTAGTGACTGCCTTAATGATGACGATTGTTTGCATTTGTTTGATGGATTCCAATTCGACTTCTGCTATGCTTTAATATGTTTCAGTTTCAAAAACTCTTCGCTTTATAAGTTATTTACCATTTAACTTTCTTATGTGGAAGTAAACAGAAGAATTTGCAAGTAAAATGTTATAAGACACTACTAAATGTTCTAAAACATTTGTATATATTCATTCGTACATTAATTGACAAAAAAAGATGGTTTATATTGACATAAACATAAACCATAGGCAAGCACAAGGCGAGTGCCATGGAACTTATAGTATTTCTTAGGATGGGTTGTATGGGGGGGGGAAGAGGCATATTAAAGTATATTTTTAGTGCACGGATATGCACTATGTTATTTCTAATAAGTTAGTAAAAAAGTAAACGTACATTTTGATTCTTACAATTTTTCTTCTAGATAGTAAATCATTGATACGATGTAAGTTTCTAGTTTCTTAAAACTATGAACTCTGGTCCGACCCGACGTTTTCACGTAACGACAGGCAGATAAATCAGTTGATAAAAGAGTTGACGAACCTGAAGTATAAAATCAATCCCCCTTCACTACCCATTTTGGCAGTTTTTTATTTATTATTTGGCCACAACTAATCAATATTTATCACATTAAAACTGATACTTCCACCCCCTCCAAAAGTTAAGAGAGTAAAATTAACTAATCTTTTCAGGATAAAATCATATGAGTTATGCATTGAGTTGTGAATGAAATTATCCATTCTTGCATAATACTGTGGCAAATATGTTGTTTTAATATATGTCTGTATCTGTGTGTGTGTTGTTTTTAGCTTATTATAACAAGTAAGTACCTTAAAATGTTTAAAGTGTTAATAATAAGTCTACGAGAATAATAAAATTTGTTGGTAGTAATTTTACTAGGGTTATTTTGGATATTAATCTATTTATCTTGTACCTATGTTAGTTAATTGGACAAACAGTCCAACAGACCAAAGTTAAAACCTTCTACAAAATAAATGTATTAATACAGAGTGTTGTGAGAAAGGTTGGTCGTTATTAGGGGCAAAAAAAGATTAAATCAATTTCGCGCCTTTTCTCCCTTTTTATTACTAGCCCTTGTCGAATCCCTTTATCTACGTTCGTTTGTTTATACAAAGTAATATTTATGTTAACAAATCTTTTGAGTGGGTTTTTCTCATTTGCATAGTAAATGTTTTATCCCATAATTTAAATAAAGTTAAAACGAAAATTAGTTTCATAGAAATTAAAAATAAATAAAGTTTCCTTGAGAATAAAAATACAAAGGGTCACAGTTTAAAGTTGATAAATAAAAACATTAGCTGAAATTATTATCACTGTTCCCACTATTACCGCATTTTCATTTTACGAAAGTAAATTGTCCGAGGGACTGATATGATTATATTTTATTACTCAGAATATTAAAATAATTATCAAGTTATTCCTGATATCTCATTTGTTGAAGGGTGATCTTAATCTACATATTTACGGTTAGTTCAAAGACTGTTATGGAGAAAACTCCATATATATCTGTTTTAATATGAAGTTTCCCTTCTGAAACTCCCAAAATAGTGCAAAAATGCGGAAAAGAAAAACTGTGAAAATGTTTGGTGTGTTTAAACTTATTTTTAATGTTTTTCAATCATGGTGTGTGATAGTTAATTTTTAATTGTTTGCTAGTATTTATAGAGCTGATATTTTGGATTACGTTTACATGATGTTACATACTTTGATTTGATAGTAACGCGCCAAATTTTTAACAAATATCCTTCCTAGAAAAATATTTTCATAACAATTGGCCAAGTTCTAAAATAATTTGACGAAAAAGATCACTACTCTTTTCTCATTTTATTAAAAAAAAACTATCACATTTCTTTTAGCTACCGCGAATATGCCTCAAAACTGAAAGAAAAACTAAGCAGTTTTTAATTATTAGCACAAAGGAAATACACATTGTCACTACCACCAAAACAAAATAATGAAGTTATTGTATTTTATAACATGAGAATATATTAATGATTATAATGGAAATAATTATCATCCAATATATAAAAAAAAATCTGGTCAATTAGTAG
Source organism: Allygus modestus (assembly GCA_963675035.1). Lineage (NCBI taxonomy): Eukaryota > Metazoa > Arthropoda > Insecta > Hemiptera > Cicadellidae > Allygus > Allygus modestus. Next base: position 22,900,043 of record OY776116.1, read on the forward strand.
ACCCCACGTGACTTCCCATGCTATTCATATGGAGGAGAGTTAAATTTAGTTTATTTCACATGTGTTTTTTATTAATTCGATTCATTAAAATAAACATATGTTAGAAGCTGTTAAATCTAACTACAGGCTGTTATTGTTTTGATTACAATTTTTCTACTCCGTTATTTATCATGCGTTTTTTAACCGCAACACTTTGCGGGGGATTAGCTAGTGACATATTATACTGCAAAGGTAAATCTTTCCCGCCAAATTTGGAGGCCACACGTTCATTGGGTGAATTTTCTGTGTAAATGGTCTGTGAAAATTGTATGGAGGGCGAGGACAACTGGGACTGATTGACACGTTTTGTCCAGGGCATCCTCCGCACAAAGAAAGACTGATCTAGACCGGGAAGCTGACTAGATCGAATGATCAGATAGCTGGAAACGCAGCGGCCCAGCGGGCTTAAGCAAGTTTAGGCCTAGCCTGAAGTAATGTGATAACAATCCCATGTTATTCCTAAAGAGTTTTTATAAAGGGGTTTTTAGTGGGTAGTCACCATTTATAGCAGGAGTCCCACACTACAGGTTGGTCACCTGTGTCCGTAAATGTATTTTTCCTTCCTCTCCCAAAAAAAATCAAAATCATGAAACTTTATGAACATGATATTAAAATATAGTTACAGTAAGTTAGTTAGTTGAAAAAAAGCTCTTCATACACAAAGCCAACATTTTCACAGTTCTTATTTTCCGAATGTTTACACTATTTCGGGAGTTACTGAAGGGAAACGTCATATTAAAACAAATATGTATGGAGTTTTCTCCGTAAAAGTCTTTGAAATTACCTTAAATTAAAATAACAGAACACGTAGCCTTTTAAAACCGAAGATTACACAGGAACCGTTAAGATTGAAGCTATAGTCACTTTTGTCATCTCAAATAAAATATATTACGCTTCAAAGTCAATTTATTCATCATATAAGTTAAAGACAGTATTTTTCTTTCTTTAAAAGTATTTGTGTTACCTGAGTAAAATGTAAACGCCAAGAAAGTGAGCGAAGATTTCGACGAAGAAAAGCACAGAGTTGTTTGACCAGGGGATTGTGTTGACCGATCCTTGCGGCTTGCTTGTTTCACAGAGAGTCAATATAATTTAACATACGAGACGCAACACGAAGTACCTCAGCGAGTTTGAAGAAAAAAAGAACCAATATTAACTTAGTTGGAGAGAAATACTATAAATTGATTTTAGAATACGCTATGATATTATAATAACAGCTGTGATTTAATATTATATATGAGGTTAACATTCTTGTTCGTCATTAGCTGTTGTATGATACTCATTTTATATTTAAGTAGTTCTATCAAAACAACTATTTATTACTGGAGATGATATTTCAATGACTGATTATCGGGTTTGACGTTCATTATCGCCAACAATATCTCCATTAATGGTTTGCTCATATGTCGTTAGATAAATAATGGACTAGCTGCAATTAGTTGTACAGCTAGCAATTACGAAGGCGAATGAACTGACGCGGGAAACGAACACATTATGGTATATAATAGTAAATACGATAAATAAACTACGACTCACAACACTACAAAGTATATTTACATTTATACTGTACTTACATACAAGACGGAAAAATATACACAGAAGATGGTACAAGGCGATCGATTTCAACCTCGAAAGAGAATGAGATTCTCTGATTGGGCCTGATGGTGACCGGTGTAATTGGTTGGAATCGATCGCATCGTACCATCTTGTATGTAAGTACAGTATAAGAGTAAATATCCTGTGTGTGAAACGTAGTTGTAATTCTGTTTAGTTGTAGCAACACGTATCCTTCTAATAAAGAAATTATTTATAATAGTAATTAATTTTTGGAATTTGTGATTGAGTACGTGAAGGATTTTGTATTGCCTTATCCACCAATAATTTGTAAACATATGTTGCACGAGAGCTTTCATGGAATAAGCATTACAGGCTATATAATAAATATAATTATAAATTTTTCCCCTTAAAAAAAAAAATACTTCGTAAAATGACTTTTCTTACAAAGTTGTTGTTGGGGGTAGGGGTGGTTATGAAGTATACCCGATCTCTAAGGTTTCATAAAAATACAAAATGCAAATCGAAGTTTTTTTATATATGAGAAGTCAATTACCTGATAAGTTGAAGACGATATCATGTTGGCTGTGCAGACGCGTAGGCCTAATTTTAATACTGTAAATTTTCGAATTATTCGTTGGAAAACTGCTGTCCAATCAAGCTAATCCTCCTCGTTGACATAGTAAGTTTTGTATTTATTTAAATTGCTTTATATAATTGTCATGAACTGAATTTATGTTGAGATAACTGTATATATGCCATTGTTAATCTGTAAATTAATATTTTCATTAACTGTTGTAGATAATTTGTAAAACTCAAAATCAAATGTAAAGTAAAGCCTGTTTCATATTGTTTGTTTAAGAGCAATGCTAGTTATTTTAATACAAGATGGTTGTAAAGTACTGTAATTAATTCGTCTGGAACTATTTGTTATTGCAGACGAGGTTTCACGGGTAAAGCAGATTATCGGCCCAGTCACTTCCAAAACCTTATTTAAAATTAGTTAGTGAAGGTTGATGAATAAAATTATAAAGTATAAAAAGAGTAAACGAATGTATTTAAGTTTATAAGTGTCTACAATATAATAAAAGTTATTTAGTTCAACAACTAATACTTTCTTCATTTCCATTTGCCTCTTGGTTACATCACAGTTGGTTATTTTTCAGTAAACTAAATTAATTTTCAATGTTGCCCTTAATTTGGACTTGAGGGTATATAAGTTTATAGCTAACTGTAGGCTAGAAAAATTGTCTAATTGATTTAGTTATACCGGGTGTCCCATAAAGACCCCCTCTTAATTTTTGAACGACTGTAAATTATAAATCGATCTTTAGTAAATGTTAATAGCATAAGTCGAAGTATTTTTTAAATCTAACTAATGAATGCTCAATCTGTCTTGTTAACGTGATTAAATTAAAATTGTAAAGGCCGACGGGGCAGATATTTATGCCAGATATATGCCAAAGAACATACGGCATGGAAAGTACAGGCCTGTTTCTGACCATAGCGCATTGCCTGCTGTCTTTCTACCAAAAATATTTCCTCAATCGGTCTAGTAAGTATATAAATAAAAGGCAGTTGGAGATCGTTAGGGCCGAGCTTCATTGGAACGGAAATAATCCCGCATAACTGTTTTAGGAATGGACCGTCTTCTTCCAAATATCTGCTCAATAACTCCTGTAGTTTGTTGGACTTTAGGGTGATGGACTTATAAACACATCAAATATTCAGTATTATAATCAGTACCTGGGGGGTCGAGCTTTGCTCGGAGAAAGCCAGTCAGTTTGTTTAGATGACTGGGAGTAATATTTCACCACTTCCCCCAACCATATTTTTATAGCTCATTTGCCTCTTTCCTGCATTTTTAAGGTCACTCCAGTTTTTATTTATAAGTCAATGCCCCTTTGATTTATTTCACTACCCGTATATATGTAATCTTCACTCAAATCTTTTAATCTCTGCTCTCAGGAAACCACATGTTAATAATCATAACCAACATGAGTCCCTTTGACACTTCCCTGGTTGATTATGAACAGCTGATACAGTTCTTTTGTTTTGATTTGAAACTCCATAAGCCCAATGTTAATTTGTTTAACTTTTCATTTTCGTTTGTTTACATTATTTGATTTTTCCTAGGGATGAGGCCTGTCTAGAACTTATTTTTATTCCAGAAATTAGTTATTTCGAACATTTGAAGGAAATCGTTGGTGCCGTTTTTGAGATTCGTGTCGCAAGCAAGCAAGCAAGCAAGCGAGCAAGCAAGCAAGCAAGCAAACCTTACTCATATTAGAGTATAGGATAATGACTACCAAGAAAAACTCAGCTTTTTATACAATGTTGCTAGGTCATATTGTTTTTGTACCCAATGATTCATTGCCGTGCCGTTATTTTATACGGTTTAGTATACCTTTGTAGGGTAGTAAACCAGTCGTGTTTCCTCCGTTCTGTGTTCAAATATAATTAGCTAACCAAATGCTTATTCGAAAAAATATAGTGTTTATTCTGTAGTGAAAGTTTGAGTAACCTGTACCCTTCAGATCGACTTTGTAGCAGTACTAGCCAAGGAGAATAACAGCCAGAATAGTTTTCTCCTCCATTCGAAAATGGGCAATTATTAGTTCCATTCAGTACAGTAGTTTTTGTGCAACGCGGAACAAATATGGCTCATAAACAGACAGACGGATAAACCATTTTTAACAAAACTTTAAATATCTCCGCTGCAAACAACTGCATACAAATATTTCATCGCTCAAAGTGATGTAGAAAATATACTTATTTTATTTATATAGATAAATAAATTCCTTCCCTGTAACATCTGGTATTGCTAATAATCTGACCATAATGTATTAACAGCTGCAATTCAAATACAATTATTCCCCATGTTAGTCTTATGGACGAAAAACGAATTTTGAGGGCAGCCCATTCCTTTCAGATCAAAGATATTGAAAAATGATAACTACGAATCAGGACGAATGTTTTGGTACCTCAATCGTTAAAATCGGTTCAGAAATATCGGAGGAGTTTTCTTAACAAATTAGCGTATTAATATATAAGATGGTAAAAATATTACCTGAAGGGACATTAAGTTATAAAAACAGCTGAGTGAAGATTGCGTATAGAGTGGGCATATGTCAAACAAATTAAACTTGTATATATAAATATACTAACTTAAAGCCTAAAATAAAGTTGAGTTATAAAAATGACTTGCGTAAAATTAAACATGTAGAAAAGAAGAAAACGAGCGAAGCAAATCTGCTGCGAAGTAAGTAAAGAATATAAATTTACTTGATATTATTAATCTCTTGGATTTGTTTATGTATTTTTCAACAAGCTCACATTAAACTTCATGGTTCGTATTTTTTGCTTCAGTTTAAGGGTCTTGGGTTCGATTCTGGGCGTATAAAGAAATGTGTTACCATCGTCTTCCTTTTACATTTGATGCATTGGTACACAAGGCGTCTAACGTAAAGATTATTTAAATTTAAATGATTTTAAATAGACTACCGGTAGTGCCATTCTTCGTGACAAAACTGGACCCAGATACATTTGTTTTTGCAAAAAAGTGGAAAGTGGAAAATCTAAATATTTAAGTTTGAAGTAGACGACATTTACTTGATTAATTGTATTGACGTACAACATTTTTGGACAGGGACTATAACTCCCTACCTTTGTTGGTGACTACATAAACATTTCTCAATTGGTATAATAGCAAACAATATTTATTGCTGTTCATGAAACCACTGGTGATCCCCATTCGTTAAGATATAAAATAAATGTGTGTCCAAAGGAGACAAGTCCGACATCAATTCAAGTAATTACATTACGTGAATGGAGGACGAGCTATAAAGCAGTTGCACTTTATGACTGGGAGGGTAACCAAGCTTTGACAGTCAGACCGATGTCCACTGTTGTGTTATGGGCGATAAAAAAGTGCCTTCGATATTAATTTACACCACAATGAATCATCTATACAGGATCTGGTGGGTTTGTATTGTGATTTTAATTCTGGGTAGTCGTGGTGAAGTGGGGCTTTAGCGTAGCTATTAACAGGGTAGTCGCGGTGTAGTGTATAGTTGAGGGGTTTCATAGGTGCTTTTAACAGGGTAGTCAAGGTGTAGTGTATAGTTGAGTGGGGTTTCATAGGTGCTTTTAACAGGGTAGTCAAGGTGTAGTGTATAGTTGAGTGGGGTTTCATAGGTGCTTTTAACAGGGTAGTCAAGGTGTAGTGTATAGTTGAGTGGGGTTTCATAGGTGCTTTTAACAGGGTAGTCAATGTGTAGTGTATAGTTGAGTGGGGTTTCATAGGTGCTTTTAACAGGGTAGTCAAGGTGTAATGTATAGTTGAGTGGGGTTTCATAGGTGCTTTTAACAGGGTAGTCAAGGTGTAGTGTATAGTTGAGTGGGGTTTCATAGGTGCTTTTAACAGGGTAGTCAAGGTGTAGTGTATAGTTGAGTGGGGTTTCATAGGTGCTTTTAACAGGGTAGTCAAGGTGTAGTGTGCGGTTTCATGGGGTTTGGGGTTTCGATTAAAAGGGTAGTGTAGGTGTAGTGTAGTAGTTGAGTGTGGTTTCATAGGTGCAATCAACAGGGTAGTCAAGGTGTAATGTTGTGGTTGAGTGTGGTTTCATGGGGTGTGGGGTTTCGATTAACAGGGTAGTCGCGGTGTAGTGGTATAGTTGAGTAGGGTTTCATAGGTGCTATTAACAGTAGTGTTATTATGGCTGCTGTTATCCAAACATATGTTATGCAATTGCTATTCGGGAAAATTGCCACACCATTTTTCGAGTGTTGGTGAATAACTTTTTTCGGTTTCAAGCAAAACGTCCACTTACAGTCATGGCCATTTGTACCCGGATATAACTTATCAACACCGCGGTTCCATAGGACTCGGTCTTGGACAACCTCTTCTGTGATCCCCAGTCACCTCGTATCATGTCGAACCTGATTCCACCACCTAGTTTTTGGTCGTCCTCTAGGTCTTTTTCTGTCAGGTGCCTACTTCAGGATGTTTTTTCTATGTAGACTCATCTACTCTTCTTATAACGTGGCCTGCCCCCCTTAATGTTCTACTTCTTATCCCTCCCACAATTTCAGAATCCTTATACAACTTCCTTATTCCCTGGTTATGCCTGATCCAAAAATCATTCTCAGGATTTTGTTTTCAAATAATATTATTTGTCTCTAGTTTTTTTAGGATCCAGCTTTCTACACTATAGAGAAGTACAGGTAATGGTCAAAAATGATTTTATACATGCACAGTTTTGTGGTTCGAGAGATTAATTTTGAGCTGGTTTTTTGAATGTATGCAGACTTTAATTTGCAGCATTTAGCATACTATTATGAGTTTCTACATCCTCCCTTTTCTAGCCATATTTCACTCCCGGATAAGTAAAGGTATCAACTTTTTCAAAGCTATGATTGCCCACTTGTGTATAAGCTTCTTTTCTTAGGTTTTCCTCCTGATCTCTGCTTACTATAGTATACTTAGTTTTAGGGTTATTAATCTTTGGTCCCACCTTTTCAGATTTATAATCAATATATTAGTTAGGTCTTCTATATCCTTTTTATAATATTTATAAATTCATTTCCACTAGTATATTATAACTAGCTGGTGTACCCGTTATTCTTACGGGTTAGAAAGGTTGAGATCTTGAAACCGCTTTTCTAAATTCTGCTCTTTTAGCTGTCAAATGGAGGTATCTACAGCTGTTTGCATTACAGTTTCTGAATGTTTACTTTCTTCAGAAGTGTAAATATTGAAACCTAAGACGTTCACGGGGCGTAGCCTGAGACAATTTTAAGGAAGTGAATAGGACTATATTTTGCACGGGTTCAAGATCTGTCTTTGTGTAAAGTTTCAGTCCAGACGGTTCAGTAGTTTTTATGTTTAACCGGAACAGCAGACAGACAGACAGACAGGCAGACAGAAACCACCTCTTCTTCATAATATTATAGATATATAATACAACACCGATAACATATGTACAATATCGTTTTTTTTAATGCATTACATCCAACAGACTTTGTTTGTGGGTAATGCAGATCAGATGACATGTCATTAGTCCTTCCTTCATCCTAGACGACTCTAGTCTTACTGCAACTACCACAAAGGGGCTCCTTACAATAACCCAGGTCTTACTTCAATCATAGAGCTACCCTTTTGTTCTACCCTAGTTCATTGTGTGTTATTGTTGACTTTGCTCTTTTCTCCTTGCTCAGAGCGAGCAAATGAACAATGCCTAGTATACGGCTAGGGTTTCCCTATGTATCGTAGAGTACAAACATTTGTAAAGCAAATATTTTAAAATGACGGAAAACTGAATTCACCTTTCTCTAGTTCAATTGATGGTCACAATAAAAGGAAAGCTATATAAAATAATTACATCAAAACTGGAAACGACCTCGCATAGCACTATAATAGAAACCATTAACACACACCTGTGATAAATTTACACCCCACTTTTACTCCAATGGACATCCCGCTTGATGCATAAGGTAATACAACACGACACTTCAAAACAATAGCTAACAGAAACAACCAAAATATTATTTATTATCCGATATTCATTAAAGCTCGTGCTAATATAAGTTTTATTTAATGTTTTAAATATCCGTTTTCCATGTCCAGCAAGTTACGAGCAAAAATGTTTTTTTACGTGTCATGTAATACAATTTAAGAATTGTCTTAAACAATGTGACCTACTTCAAGTTCTGTTCTAAAGAATTAATGTTTTGTTAAAATTTGTACGTCACTCATGAATAGTTATTTTATAGCTTTTAATGATATATTAATAACTTAGACTATACTAGTTTGAAAGGAGCTTGGACACATACAACTACAAACTAAGAGGATATAATACTTTTAAAATGATAAATCAGATGAAGGTGTACCCCTTCTCGGGATTCAGCTCCTTAAATACCTCTGAAACTCTCAGATTTATAAAATTAAAAAGACAATAATGAATGATAATTATCATTTTCTGGAACAGAAAAACTGCAACAGTATAACGAAAGAAGCCATAATTAGTTACTGAGCTGTGAAATCTTACAATCGATTTATTGCAGAAGTCATTAAAGTATTTACGGCGAAAAATAAATGATGATGCGTCCAAATGTTACGGTAAATATATACTTCAAGGTTAACTGGTGAACATTATAATCATTAAAATATTAAAGTAAATATTATAACACATTGATAAAGGAATCTATTTTTTTATTTTCATTAATTGCAATATTCATTATTTAAAAAAAAAAATCAATTTAGCTTCTAATAAAGTGGTTTAAATGTATTCAAAAGATTTGTAAAGCTAAACTAGGTTGTGTGAATGGTTCTGGGCATAAGTGAGTGTTGTTTAAATTATTAGTGACAACTTTTTAAAGTAATTTTGTAATTTAAGTTTCCATAATAACTGTATTTTTCAACAGGTAAATAAAGGGAAATCAATGAGAAAATACAAATAAATAATGTAGGACCATAAAGAAGTAAAGCGAAAGAAGATTGTGTACCACTTGTTGTTTTATAACTAAATCGTGTACAAATTTGTGAATTATTACGAAACCAAAAATAATTAGTCCGGCAACGAATCTATAGACCCAATCCTGCTCTGGTGTACGCGTTAATAATTCATCTTCTCGTTTTAACACTTGCTACTACTAGGCTCTAGATGTAAATTCGACGCATTATAATGCAATTACTGCTAGGCCTTTGGTAGTTCAAGTGTCGAATGTCACCTAGTCATTAGTGAAGCGACCCACCTTTAACGCATTGCCAACTACAGAAAACTCAGTAGGGAATAACCGATGGAGAACCTCATCTATGAGATATTCACAATTGAAAACGTACTGTGAACACCTTTTGCATATTTCCATATTCATAATATTGCCTTTGCAAATGGATATCCTCTTTTCGCTGTAGAAGTTATTCGGTTATTGATGAGATGGTTTAAACGGTGTTCTAGTTAAATTTAATTTAATTTATATTTTATAATTGAATTCAAAATTAAATTAAATTCAGAGCAACGTAAAAATACTAAAATATATGTAATTCATATAGGTACTCAAATTGAAAATAAAACAGTTTAACATAATCTTATGCTAATGAACCTGTTAGCTTATTTATTTTTAGAAATAATAATACACCGATATAAACAAGCGAAATAAATCAGATACACCTTAAAAGTTCAAAGATTGTAAATGATAGCCTTCACTCAGTAAAACTAAAAACAAATGACATTAAGTAAAAACAAAATTCAAACAAGAAAAACTTAAAAATAAAAATAATGGACAACCTCAATAAATTGACTTTCTGTATTCAACATAATACGTTAATAAGTAATATGAGCTTTTTAAAATCATCCTATATAATAATAGCGTGTACTAGACGACGTGCAACCACCTATTCCAAGTAAACTACTAAACGTAGAAAGGCCAGGTTTGTGTCAAAAGATTTCCTTTAGGCCAAGGATGTTGAAAAAAATACGATATCCTACATTTAATTAGTTATAAGTTTGTAAATGGCAAAAACACAGTTTTTATTTTGGCAATTTTTCATCGATCATTTTGTTTACCGGACCATGTGTTCACTTTCTCTTCTTTGCATCCAAATTCAATACGACAGCTGAGTAAAGTTAGCAAGTTGAGCAAGTTGTGTTTGTAAACAAAGCAGACAACTATTCTTAGTTAAATTTAGGTTTTTGGATTGAAATTGGCAGGCAATAAGCAACACAAATTAAATGCTGGGTAAAAATAGAGTTTATAATACTATATAAAAATAGCAGAAAAATTAATTGTAATTAAAATTCAGATTTAAGTATTCTATATTCTCTATTTAAACTTCTAATTCGTTTCCTTTAATGGAGCAGTATTAATTGTATTTTATTACTCATAATATAACTATCGATAGATTTTCCCTTGTTTAATCATAGGTCACGGAAGTTATTATGACAATGCGGCATTATAGCAGTTCACATCTGGAATTGTAGTCTTTGTTGTTGCAGCTTACGCATTTTCTATTGTTTTGTGTAAATATGAACAGTCAAAAGCTTTTTGTAAACTACGATGATGATAACCATTATTCTTTCTAAGGTGCGACTGGAATATGAGTATAAAAAACCATGATTAAAGACACAAATACAAGAATCAACAAAACGTAAATGGGGGGGGGGTATTTGTTATGCTGATGATAAATTGCGAGGGTAAAAGTTAAGGCAATTTGTATAGTTCAATAAACAATTTTTAAATCCAAAATTTAGTTTGATTACACAGAGTAGTTGTCTGCTATATAATATACCTTCTTTGCTATATTGGATGAAATTGGGTGAAGGTAAATGAAACTCGTCTGGTCAGAAATTTGTGATAAAGGGTTAAGAAAACCAAGGACTATGGACGTATCGCACTATTAGCATTGAATACTTACATATTTATTCAGTTTATTTAATTACTTGTTTTTTGTTGGTCTGTCTTTAGATACTTTGTATGTCAAAAGACGAAATACAATTAAGTGTTGGTAAATATAGACTGTGTTTATCTTTTGGTTATGAAAACAAGAAAAGCAGTTAGGTAAATTTGTATTGCATATTTGAACCCAAAGAAAAAACATTTAAACATTTATTATAATTTTACTCCAGTTTTTAAGGAACATAATTTGGCTTGAAGTTACATAAATCCGTATCTGATTCAATATCCAAAACTAACTAGCAACAAATTTTAAACCAAACCATCGAATTCTTCTTATGGGCTATTTTTTGTGCTGGCATAATAAGTCATTCGTAAAAAGAATTTTGACACATTCTAATGAATATTTTAATGTGCAATATGCTTTGTTAAAATCATACAATTCCGCATGGTGATTTCCCATTTGATTACATGCATTTAAAAATTAGCGTTAAATAACTAACAGATATTTAGTTACAGATTTTTAAAAAACAATTTTGAAACCACTACATTTATTTGATTAATAATGAAAACTATTTGATTCGTGTTTTAAGCCCGTCATTTTTGACGGGATAGTAACAGCTAGTTTATAATAATAAACAACAGAACGAAGAATTTTAAACAATTTTAACAAGTGCGTAGTTTACAATATCAATAATAATCTAACAAATAATGAATGTGCTTGTGAGAATAGCGGAATCGATCTAAAATACACATTTAAAAATAAATTTAAATATAAATTACATTAAGGCTTCTTATTAAATTGGTGTACTTCAATAGTGGGCCAGTGCGGATTAAATTGGTATTGTGGTGTTTGAAATAAGTATTACACTATTTCCACTCAAAAAGTATTGCATCGTTTTTAATGGGTTCATGGTAAATTAAATAAACGAGGCGTATTAATAGTATAAAAATTCTTAATAAGAGTTATATTTGGCCTTGGAACTTCCAAAAAAATATTCCTAATCCGATATGTTTTTTTCTGTGAATAAATGTGTTGGTGTTGTATAAATAATATATTTAAAACTGTAAATATAAAGATTTTTGATTGAAGGAATCCTTAATTGTTAAAAAATATGTGGCTTTTAGTGACGATCAACGAAACGGAATTTTACAAATATTTCATCCTACATATTTTTGTCTTTATGGGCGTATAATCCAAAAATATATATCCAGTTCAATTTATTTTACACCCTGCACATCGTCGTGCATTGGACCTCACATCGTCGTATTACCAACCCCAAGTGATGGACCTCCTTAAGCCAAGTGGACCACCACTGCGAGAGCTAATAGCCCAGCATGGCGACACGAAAATCTTTTTACTCTTATAGGGAAAGAGGTGATCATTTAGACTTTATAGCTTATTATCAGTTTATAGCAGGAATATGAAAGTAAACCCCATGTTGTTCTATGCTGTATGTGCTGATGATTTAATACTGGGGGGACCGAACCATGCATTGTGCATGGATTAGTTTTTGTGTGTTGAAAATCGCAATATATAAATTGTAGAGTTATATAATTTATAATACATATTATAATGTCTATATCTTATCACTTAATCAATATATACGCCGACGCTATTCGGGCGTATTTAAAGGAGAATATGAATGGATTATGAGTGTATAATGAATGAGATGAATTGTGTAGCCTTGTTACTGACTAAGACCGGCTGATTCTTTAGCCAAGATCTTTAATTAAAGGCCCAACGTCCAATCACAGCTGGATCCAGTTTCGAATCTTCACAACATTTTCTTAAGATTTGGCTCAAGATCGATATAGCGATTTTATGTCAGTTGTTGAATAGTTCTTGATTCGTTTTCCACCACGCTCCCCCTCTCCCCATTAAAAATAGATTTGCTTAGCTAAATTGCCTCTTTTTACCTTCTCCCCTTATACATGGTATATGGAGAAAGTATTGTTTTCGTAAAAAATTTTTTTATTTGAGTTGTTAGTGGAAATATTCGTTTTTGTGCTCCCTGAACCCAAAAAAGTGATTTTTACTTGATGTCTGTGTGTGTCTGTCTGTCTGTCTGTCTATCTGTCTATCTGTCTATATGGATGTGTACAGAGCTAGAGCCCTAACCAATGGTCCGATTTTTATGAAATTTGGTATGTAGGTACTAATCCACGATATCTCCAGGCACTTTTTTTATTTTTTGGAATTTTTGATTTTAAAGAGTAATTATCCCCCAAAAACCACAAAAAAACATGAAAAATCAAGATTTCACGAAAACGGCTCTAACGATTTTGATTAAACTTTAGTTGTTTGTAGAAATTTAGTTTTCAAACAAAATGACACCACCCGCATTACTGTAAACATTCGGGTTCAGAAATTACAAGACTTAAAATATCAAAAATTCAATTTTTGGATTTTTCATAAAAAAATAAATATAAAAAATATTAATATTTACCATTAAGAAGAGCTCAAAAAATTAAATAATTTAGTATTCGTAATTACTATTCTGCGATTACTGGTTGCGGAGAAAATTTAAATTTTTATTTTGCGGTAAACGCAGTACGTTGTCCAATGTTTTCCTCATGGCGAATATAAAAATTACTATTTCTCTCTTATTTACTGATCAATTTCGTTCAAACTTGATATGCTTGTCAAGTTAGCATTGACCAACAGAGAGAATTCGAAATATGTTGCCCCTTAATAACCCTGGGGGGAATAGGGGCATTTCCCCTCTTAAAACCACGTGTTTAGCAATGGTTTCTGTAGTGAGTCCAAAACAGGGATTTGGGTGGATTGTTTTGAAAACAACATGTTTACAAGATTATCTGGACATTCAACCGTGCTTTTTATTCTATATTTAGTAAATAAAAAGTAATTTATTCATTAAAGTTGGGCTAAAAGGGAGAAAGTATGTGTCAGTTTCCTGATAGCGTTTTTTTAAATATTATAGTCATTCCAGTTGTTATTATAATTTAATCCCCCTTCAGATAATAGATTTTATGTAGACACATTTTATTATTTATATATGTCCACTCTATATGCATTATTCATTAAATTGTTCTAGACACAGTTTTCAAGATTTACTTGTTGATTTTGAGAATCAGACAACAATAGTCAACCTGTTGAATTTTGAGTATCCAACTACCTGAACTATAGAGAAGAACAGGTAAGGGTGGAATATGGTTTTATACATGCATAGTTTTGTGGTTCGAGAGATACATTTGAGCTGGTTTGTTGCATGTATGCAGACTTTATTTTGCAGCATTTAGCGTTGTCTGAATTTCTGTATCCTAATTTTTTAGCCACATTTCACTTCATGATAAGTAAAGGTATCTACTTTTCAAAGCTATGATGGGCAACTTGTAGATTACCTTCTTATCTTAGGTTTTCCTCCTGTTGTCTGCCTACTATCACATACTTATTTTTTTGGTCATTAATCTTTAGTCCTACCTTTTCAGTATTTACAATTAATGTATTAGATAGGTCTACTAAATCCTGTTTAAAAGGTTTATAAATTCATTTCCACTAGAATATAATAATACAACACCGTCGTATTATATCGTATAACTTCGTACGAAACAGTTTTTTATAAATCTCATCCAACAGACATTTGTTTGTGGGTATTGCAGATCAGATGACATGTCATTAGTCCTTCCTTCATCCTAGACGACTCTAGACTTACTGCAACTACCACAAAGGGGCTCCATACAATAACCCAGGTCTTACTTCAGTCATAGAGCTACCCTTTTGTTCTACCCTAGTTCATTGTGTGCTATTGTTGATTTTGCTCTTTTCTCCGTCCTCAGAGCGAGCAAATGAACAATGCCTAGTATACGGTTTGGTTTTTCCTATGTATCGTAGAATAAAAACAATTGCAAAGCAAATGTTGTAAAACAACGGAAAATAGAGCTAGCGAAGTGACTTCACCCTTCTCTAGAGCAAAGGCTGGTCACAATAAAATGAAGTGTATGTAAAATAATACCATCACAAATGGAAACGACCTCGTATAGCAAGATAATATAAACCATTAACAGTAGTCTAATTGGACCACACCAATGATTAATTTACACCCCACATCTACTCCAATGGTCATCCCGCTTGATGCATAGAGATATACAACACGATACTTAAACAATTAAAATAACAGAAACAACTAAAATATATATTATTATCTGACATTTATATAGGCTTGTGTTTAATTTCATGCTACTTAAACATTTGTTCCCCCTGACCAGCGAGTTGCGAGCTAAAATCGTTTTTGCTTGCGTTTTATTCAATACAATTTAAGAATTGTCATAAATAATGTGACCTAATTTTGGTGTAATTCATAAAAACTAATGTTTTGTTTATATTTTTACGTCAATATATTATTTCTCTAGCCTGCTTTTCTGTTATTCTGCGAGATCTTCCTTATTCCTTTATCAAATCCCATGATTTACCCCTCATTTTAAAGCTTATCGTGCCGGTTATTGACGCAAAATAGACCCACGGTCTAAAAATGTACCGCTTCTCGGAAATGTTAATAATATCAAAGATAAATAAAGGGAATAGTTTGTTTTGACAGGAGCGAAAATTTAAACAAAAGAACATCTGATCAGCTGACAATATTTGGTTCGCAGTGCGGAATTCCGCACTGGTCGACTAGCACCAATTTAATTCGCATTAGTTCACTATTTAAGTACACCAATTTAATAAGTAGCCTTAATGTAATTTATGTTTCAATTTTTTTAAAGATGTATTTTAGATCGATTCTGTTATTCTCACAAACCCATTCATTATATGTTAGATTACTGTAAACTACACGCTTGTTCAATTTTATTTTATTTCTTCGTTCTGTTGTTTATTATTATAAATGTTTATAAGTAGCTCATATTACTTATTAACGTATGATGTTGAATTCAGAAAGTCAATTTATTGAAGTTGTCCATTATTTTTACATTTAAGTTTTTCTTGTTTGAATTTTGTTTTGACTCAATGTCATTTGATTTTAGTTTTACTGACCGATGGCTATCTTTTACAAGCTTTAAACATTTAAGGTTTACCTGATTTATTTCGCCTGTGTTTACTGGTGAATTATTATTTATAAAAATATATAAGGTGACAGGTTAATTTGCATAAGATATATGTTAAAACTATTTTATTTTTAATTTGAGTACCTGTATGAATTTCATATATTTTAGTATTTTTACGTTGCTAATTAGATATTTTTACGTTGCTCTGAAATCAATTACATTTTGAATTCAATTAGAAAATGAATAAAATATTAAAATAGATTTAATTTAATTAGAAAACCGTTGAAACCATCTCCAAATCAATAACCGAATAACTTCTACAGTGAAAAGAGGATAGCATTTGCAAAGGCAATATTATGAATATGGAAATATGCAAAAGGTGTTCACAGTACGTTTTTAATTGTGATTATCTCATAGATGAGGTTCTCCATCGTTTATTCCCTACTGAGTGTTCTGTAGTTGGCAATGCGTTAAAGGTGTGCCGCTTCACTAATGACTAGGTGACATTCGACACTTGAACTACCAAAGGCCTAGCAGTAATTGCATTATAATGCGTCGAATTTACATCTAGAGCCTAGTAGTAGTAAGTGTTAAAACGAGAAGATGAATTATTAACGCATACACCAGAGCAGGATTGGGTCTATAAATCCTTTACTCCTACCTACAGTAAGTAAACTATAGAAGTCTTTGCCGAACAAGTTATTTTTTTGTTTAGTAATAATTTACACATTTTACACGATGTTTTTATAAAACATTAACTGGTACACACGACTTCTTTCTCATGGTCTTTTTTATCCTCGTTTATTTATTTGTATTTTCCCATTTATTCCCTTTATTTCCCTGTTGAAAAATACAGTTATTATGGAAACCTAAATTACATAATTCCTCTACAAGGTTGTCACTGATAATTTAAACAGTACACACTTAAGTCCAGAACCATTCACTCAACCAAGTTTATCCATTACAACTATTTTTGAATATATTTAATTTACATTTGATTGTCACAGAATTTAAAAATTGTAAAGATAAAGAAACCGCTTTAGTTAAATTTTTGCTACATTATCATAATCTAAATTGAATTGTTGTTAATAAATTAAATTGCAATGAACTACAATAATAAATAAGTTTCCTTTATCAATATGTTCTAATATTTATTTTAATGTTTAAATAATTATAATTTTCACCAGTTAACCTTGAAGTAAATATTTATCGTAAATTTTGTACGCATCATTATTTATTTTTCGCCGCAAATACTTTAATGACTTCTGCAATAAATCGATTGTAATATTTCATAGCTCCGTAACTTATTATCACTCCCTTTCTTTATACTGTTGCAGATTCTCTCTTCCGGAAAATGATAGTAAATATTTATTATTCCCAATTGTCTTTTTTATTTCATAATTCTTATACTGTATATGAGATTTTCAGATGTATTTAAGGAGCTGAATCCCAAGAGGGAGGTATCACTTCAGTCCCAAACAGCTACAGTCAGCTTCACTGTCGCTAACAATACTATAAAATATATAAATATCTTTGCAAGCTTGGTTTGGTTATATTATACTGACCACAGAATTTTTATAATTTGTTCTACACCAATAGAGGTTTGGTTAATGGAAATTAAATTAGTTTACAGGAAAGCGTATAGTACAATCATCTTATAGAGGGACAAAAAGGAACTGCAGTCACATTAATAATTTAGGTAGAAAAAACTAACAATTAAGCCTAAAGATGTTCTAATGTAAAAGCTAAAAAATTGTATACCATTGCTTTACAATTTTTTATCCAACTAATAACTTACACAACTGTTATTTTTGTTAATGAAAATCAAACGTCATGATGGACTTTCTTTTGTTTTAATAAATATTTTAATTTTATAATAATTAACGATTCACTAAATATTTTCCTAAGCTTTGTTATTGTTTGAAGCCCTAATGGAACTTCTAATTAAAATAAAATAGCCGTCCCCAAATTGAACAACGCGGAGGCCTAACTTTGTACTTCATTTGCAATAAAACTTTGTACTTTGTATTATCTGCATTGAGTACTGTACAACATAGGTTAAGATGTGGTAGGTCATAAAACGAAAACTAGAAGATAAGTCCTTGCCTACTACCTAGTAGAAATTAGTAAAATTTGGTCCTACTATGTTTACATTTGTAGCTTTTACTACCCGCTTCAATGTAAAACTTCAGTTGGTTTTACCTTTATTATAGTGCGAGAAGTATGTACAGTAAAACCTTAAACATAGTTCGGTTACATATATCTTACACCTCCGCCTTCCTTGTGGATTTTGCCACCCTTCCGACTTTCGCCAGTGTGAGTATATTATATAGCACAGCTTGTAGCATAGAATGTAGAAGTAGATCGTGTTAAAGTACGTTTTGGGTGGAACAGTACTTTTAATTAGTTATTTTGAGGTAGATCAACATTAGTAGTCCTCCTGGTGTCAATGTGTAATTGTAATACAAGCTGGAGTCAAGCTGCTGTGGCAAATAAGGAGCACAGAGAAGAGAATAGAGGGGATACGTGTATCGAACAAGCGTTACTGGTAGTGGGGTCTGTCACTGAATAGTGGGCTGGGAGCGAAATCTGCCATTCTCAACGATAGGAAACTTTACTGAGCACCTTTCAAATATGCTGTGATCAGGCACACCTAGAATAGGCATCAAATTGCTAGATTTTACACAGAGAATGATTTTTAATGCTCCACACTGGTGGTAAAGTTAAAAACATATATAACTAGGAGTACGGTCAAATATTACCGTAATGGGATGACCGAACTGAGAAATGGTAGATGAAAGTTTCTAGTTAACGTAAGTTCTAACCGAAATTTCATTTACAAATATTAAATAAATAGCCCTGGGAACTCTGTGAAAATATCTACTTTTCATTTTGTTTTTATTAAATTTTATTATATTAGAGTTGCAAATTCATCAAATAATAACACGGTGAGTTGCCTATGCAGTGAGGTACATTGGAAATTAGCTGAGTACGCAGGTGTGCTATGACGGGGGTATTTATAATTTAACCTATGCTGTACAATACCCATTGCAGATAATACAAAGTACAAAGTTTGAATTAATAAACATGGGTCAATAATACTCGAAGCATCCAAGTATCCGGGCTGTAGTGATGCGGACGGTGTATCACAGACCCGAAACTCTACAACCTTTGGGTGTAGATAGTAGACGGTCCATATATGGCAATGATTGTTGATAAAAAATAATAATTTGATTTTTGATTTTTAATTTTATTACCACTTTAAATATGACATTTTAGATGTCATTTTATTCCTTAAAACTATACATCATTTTTTATTCACATGCAGTTGTAAAACAATTTTTATTATGTTATGATTTAACAATACAATAAAATAAAACAATAATAATAAAAAACAACAACAACAATCATTACAAACAATAAAATACCCCCATCGCAGCAAACCTGAATACTCAGAGAATTTCCAATGCATATACATGGGTATCACTACTTCCTCGAGCCACTTACCAAGTTTCACAAAAATACATTCATTAATAAGTGATATACAGCATTTTATTTATTCTACATAATAATAACATTATAATCGAGTACGCAGGTTTGCTGCAACAAGGAAGATAAGAAATGTGTTTTTTGCAAATATCAATATAACTCAACCAGGTGAAGCTACATACCAAGTTTTATTAATTTAGGTTCATAACTAAGGGAGATATAAAACTTTACTTACTCTCCATATATATAACATGGGGGCCAAGTATGCAGGTTTGCTGCTACCAGGAAAAATCAACAAAAACAATTTTTTTTGCTAATATCAATATACCACAACTATTTGAAGCCACATACCAAGTTTCATCAATATACATGCATAAATAATTGAAATATAACATTTTATTTCTCCATAACGATAACATTGGACAACGTACTGTGTTTAGCACTTTGAATATCTCTGAAACGGTTGGACGTAAAACAACAATTAAAACGCCAAAATTATTGATTTATAGAGATAAACTGATTGGTAGAAAGAAATGTGGAGTTTTTAGTGAAATTATCTGAGGAAAATCTAAAACCCGTATTCCCATAAGATTAACATAAGACATTTTATGGACACATTTTTTGGCTTTTATCCACAACCACTAAACCTAGTTTAATGATTCAAAATACTAAACTATTTATTTTTTACGCCCTATAAAATGGCTATAACCGAAATCTAGTGTTTTTAAAATTTAGGGGGTAAAAAGTTCAAAATACTGATTTTTTTTAAAATTTAAACCCCCTTCCCATATGGTCGATTTAAACCCCCGATCGATCTGGTTTTCGAATTTAAAGTCATAAATGTTACTCTCCACATTTGAGCCAAATTTAATCAAAATCGGGCGCTTTTTCCAAAAATTATCGCGGTAACGGACACACACACACACACACACACACACACACACATATATATATATATATACATATATATATATACATATATATATATACATATATATATATACATATATATATATATATATATATACAAATATATAAATTTGAACTAATAGTGTTTTTGGCATCTGGGGACCTCAAAACGAAAAGTTATCATGGTCTTGGGCTTAAGTCTTACCATGCCACCTACGGTAATAGCTTCTTCCCTATAGTGGAAATTCGCTAAAAAACAAAGTTAACATTACAAACAAATAAGGAAATATATAACACTGTAATAAAATAAACAAGATAACAAATCAATAGTCAGATCATAAAATCCACTCCAATCTATTTTTAATCAATGGAGTATGAAGATAATGAGAATGAAGAAATTAAATAAAGGAAAAATGGAATAATACAGAAGAAAATAGACAAGTTAATTAAAATATGAAGAAAATTCACAAGATACCAAAAAAAGGAGATAAAAGAACAAATTATAACAGGTTTGAAAATTAAAAATCTAAACTTAAAAATCTTATAGAAAATATTAATAAGAATTTAGAAGATTTACAAAAAATGATAAAAAAGTGATTTTGATTGCAAACTAACAAAATAATTAAATTAATTAAAACTGTCTTAGTGGGTATTATTTTAATCAAATATTTTTTTCGAAGAACTGTTACTTTAATCTATATTCCAGAATATTCAAGCCAAACATTTTGTGAGAAGAAGTCAAATAAAACTAACTAACAAAAAAAGATTACATAAACAATATAATAATATGTTTTTTATGTAATTTTCTTATTTTCAATGTTAAAGTGTACAAAAATTTAATGTATAAATGTAAAAAATACATCCAAGTGAGGTGGCGATTATTTATTCGGGAGGACATTGGGTTTCATCCCAGGCCGGCCATTCTGAGAAGAGTTTGTACGGTTTCTAATCTCATTTAGGCAAATGCCGGAATGGTTCCCAAAAAAGGGCCGTACCCCGCCAGGAAGGGAAAGGTAGGACTCAGGCCTACCTTACCTGGTTTAAAGATTTCATAGTTTCCATAAATTTAATATTTTATTTTGTAAATTCCAACACATTGCTAAACATTGTCACGGAATAAATTGTATTATTATTATTTAATATCATAAACTGTCAAAACAAAACAGCTGGCAGAAGTAAATACGAAATAAATGGCTGCTGAATTTTAATGGATAAACTATTAACTCACTCATATTACTCACATTATTTTTATAGGAGAAAGTTACCTTTTTTCGTAAAAACTTTTATTAGTTTTTAAATATAAAAATTTTTAAAACCTTTAATAGAATTAAATCATGTTAAACAAAGAGTACTTTATTTATTTAATCATAAAAAATATGAATAAATCCATTTTTTAGTAGTTTATTGTAATTGCGAAACTATATTGCATTATTATCTCGTACTATAAAACCAGTAATTTATATAAGTGATATTTAAAACGATTGTGGTATTGGTTTCAGCGTGGAAAACAATTGGAAATGATAGGTCACAACTCCATCCATGCAATTAAAAAATATATATCTTATTCCATAATGGTGGATCCAAGATGGCGGCTGAAATTTTCAATTTGATCAAAACTAAGCAAATGCCCCTCAACAACCAATTTTCAAAACTAAATGTATTTCTTAACTTTCTTTATACACTTCCTCAACGAATTCCTACATCAGTTTTCTAATTTCAAATTCAAATTCTTTATTATTTCTCAACATTTATAAAAAATGCATAAACATGGTCAATACAAACAAAAGATTTAATTACAATTTTAACAAAAGGTACAACTTCCTTGACTGATTTACAACTAGGCCAACAGTTAAAAGAGAAGAGGTAAAATAACTTTTACCTTGACTTTTCAAAAGGAGAGTCCAAGTCATATGGGCATTTTAAAATCAACCAGTTTTTCAAATCCTTGTTGAACTTGATTCCACTAAGGCATTTGATAATATTAGGCAATTTATTCAAGAAAACTCCTCTTCTTACATAAGGCTATTTGAGGTTATGTTGGATCTTCTTTGAATCCTATGAACATCTAGCCTAGATCTAGTGAAATAATCATGATCCTCCTCATTCCTAACTGTAATGAGCCTATCATTGACCACAAGGACAATTGTCTGATATATATACATTGCTTATATAGTCACAATGTTCAAAGAGAAGAAAAACTCCTTACAAGATTGGCGCTGGTTTTGGCATTTAACTACAATACGAAGGGCATTTTTTGCAGGATAACAATCCGTTTCAACTGACACTTAAAGGAACTGCCCCATAACACTAGTCAATAGGAAAGAAAAGGGTAAAAAATAGACGGATCTCAATACCTGTGTTGGCAAATACAGAGATATCTTCCTAAGCAAAAAAGACTCTATGTTAATTTACTACAAACATAGTAAATATGAATTTCCACGACAATTTTGTATCACTAAAAATACCTAAGAATTTACATGAGTCTGAAAATTCAATTGTGTTACTTCCCCTAACAATAGTAAGATCAATATTATTAGAATTAAAACATAATAATTCAGTCTTATCATCATTAGTCCCATGTTGTTTCTTGTAAAATAATCAATACTTCTATCAAAAAAATCTTTAAAATTACGTTCTAAACTACTAAGGTCCGAAGACCGCAAAAGACCAGATGTATCATCCGCGTACATTGTCGTAAGATACTAGTCAGAACAAGGAAAATCATTTACATATCAAATGAAGAGAAACGGCCCCAGGATTGAGCCCTGGGGTACGCCAAACTTCACAAACCTAGAACAGGATCTAGATTTATTAATAAGTCTACCCTTGTTATAAGCAATCTCAGTGCATTGTTCTCTGTCTCTTAAATATGAAGCTAGTATAGAAATCAATTTACCTTCTATGCCATAATAACGCAACTTAGTCAAGAGGATCATATGATGGACCCGGTCGAAGGCCTTGGAAAGGTCAAGATACATCCCAGTTACCCTACATCTATCGTACAATCTGTCCAAGGCATTGTGATAAAATGCAGTGGCCGCCAAGTCTGTACCCCAACCTCTCCTAAAGTCATGTTTAAAATCATGAATAATATTCTTTGAGTTAAAATACTCCAATAATTTTACCAAAATAACTTTTATAACAGCTTACCAAAGGTGGACGTCAGGGCAATCGGCCTATAATTCTCTTTCAAGTTCTGGTTACCCTTCGTATGGATAGGTCTGATTAAAGTAAACTTTAAGATGTCAGGATAAATTCCGTCTTGAAAGTGCAATTTACTAAGTAGGTCAGAACTTTAACAATCTCTAATTTAAATTTATTTAACAAGTTTGGAGAGAACTCGTCCCAGCCAGCAGAAGTTCTACATTTAAGCCCATCATTAATCAGTGAAACCTGCTCCTCTTTTACAGGATCAAAAACATAAGAACTAATACTTACATTAATAAAATCAGAGTAGTCCAAATTCAGGGCATTATTATTACTACTACATGGGCCACCCTCCAGAACATCAACAAAAAAATCATTAAAAATATTACTTACTTCTTCAGGGAATGCTATAAAACTGTTTTCATGTTCAATTGAGATATTAGAATTACTTACTACACAACTACCTTTCCTAACACTATTTAAAAAAGACCATGAGGTTTTTGATAAATTGTCAGAATTGCTTATTTTTGTAACCACTTTTTCAGATTTTAGTTTAGTAACATTTTTCCTAAACTGAGATCTGAAATTTCTATACAATACAATAAGGTGATCATCCTTAGTATCCATAAACAATTAATGGATATCCCTCATGTTTTGTTGCAACAACTGAGTTTGCTCAACAAGCTGTACATGACCATTCTTGGAATTATGGGCCTTACTTTAATTTTTTCACAGGACAATGCAAATTAAAACGCAAAAGTAACAGATCAAAGAAAGCTTCTCATATCTTATTTGAGCCACAGGAAGTTAGTTTAAAACCGATTGCAAAATGTGTACCGAACAGACAATAAAGCAATTTTAACTATCAATATGAAAACGTTAGTTTGTGAACATAAAAGACAGTTTAAAATACATGACAGGTACAACTCTATTATTAGATTAGGAAAATCCACGATTGTTGTACATATTATTTTGTGACATATAATTTTAATGATAGACATAAATTTAGAATCCTAATAAACGACAAAAATGTTCTGGTACTGGAAAGTGTTCCATTATGAACACCCTTGTAAAATCTAAGTTTCCTAATACGTCAACGACCATTTTTCATCTATAAGATTGAATTTGATCTATTTTTTGTTGGTTAATTCCTAAGATTATGATCTTAGATTTTAGAAAGAGGATCAGGGATAAGAAGATCAAGGGACGTTTCAAGACGTTAAGAACCACTGGCATATATAAAGATACGAAAAGAAAAATAGTAATATACATTACTCTATTGAGGCCTTTTTTATTTAGTTGTTTGAAAACCGAGAAGAAACAAATTTACTGGTTTTATTATTTATTTACAAACAAGGTATAAATACCGAAGCTGACCGGAAGGAAGTTTGTTGGCGCCGTCCATCGTCGCGATAACGAGCTATTATCGGGGGAGAGTTCTCCAACAGACTCGGACGTTCGTCAGTTACGCCTGAGTGGGTGAGTGACCAGGGGTGAGTGTAGTAGTGGGTAAACAGGAAAGAGGCATACTATTCGGCGCTTTTTTCCCATGTTATTCTTATGGGGATCAGTTTTTGCACCGACGCCCGATCCTACCCTACACAAATTTTCTTTTTGGCCCCCGCCTTATTTTCCCCCATTTAAAATTTGCATTAATTTTAATACATCCTTTGCAGAAATCCACGAGTTCAAAAATAACTCCACACTAAATAAACAACACATGTAAACAACTTAGAAGTTATTGTGTAGTAGTGGATAAACAGGAAAGAGGCATCACTTCCGGCGCCTTTTCCCCATGTTATTCTTATGGGGAGCCGTTTTTGCGCCGACGCCAGCTCCCGCCTATAGAGCTCCCGCGCCTTAGCCTATACTAACGTCCAACCCTTGCCTATATTAAATATATTGTCCCCATCCCCATCCCTCCTCTATATTTTTAAAAATTAATTTTCAAATTCAGGCTAAAAAACTATCTTTGGTGTTTACTGTCCGATTTGTCTGCAATTTGGATATGTTATTGTCCTAGGCAAGTGTTTTAATAAATTCCACTTACATTTCCCAAATTCACTATAACGGTCAAATTAAAAAATATTTTTGAAAAATACTATAGTGCCAATTGCCAACTTCTTTATTTACTGTCCGATTTGTCTTCAATTTGGATATGTTATTGTCCTAGGCAAGTGTTTTAATAAATTCCACGTACATATCCCAAATTCACTATTACGGTTGAATTAAAAAATATTTTTGAAAAATACTGCCAATTGCCACCTTCTTTATTAACTGTCCGATTTGTTTAAAACTTGGATATGTTATTGACCTAGGCAAGTGTTTTAATAAATTCCACTTACATATCCCAAATTCACTATTACGGTCAAATTAAAAAATATTTTTGAAAAATACTGCCAATTGCCAACTTCTTTATTTACTGTCTGATTTATTTAAAATTTGGATATGCTATTGACCTAGGCAAGTGTTTTAATAAATTCCACTTACATATCCCAAATTCACTATTACGGTCAAATTAAAAAATATTTTTGAAAAATACTGCCAATTGCCAACTTCTTTATTTACTGTCCGATTTGTTTAAAATTTAGATATGTTATTGTTATAGGCAAGTGTTTTAATAAATTACACATACATTTCCCAAATTCACTATTACAGTCAAATTAAAAATTATTTTTGAAAAATACTGCCAATTGCCAACTTCTTTATTTACTGTCCGATTTGTTTAAAATTTGGATATGTTATTGTTGTAGGCCAGTGTATATGCACCATCCACATTTTACAAATATTGCGGTTAAATTTTAAAAAATTTGGAAAAATACTGCCAATTGCCAACTTCTTTATTTACTGTCCGATTTGTTTAAAATTTAGATATGTTATTGTTATAGGCAAGTGTTTTAATAAATTACACTTACATTTCCCAAATTCACTATTACAGTCAAATTAAAAATTATTTTTGAAAAATACTGCCAATTGTCAACTTCTTTATTTACTGTCCGATTTGTTTAAAATTTGGATATGTTATTGTTGTAGGCCAGTGTATATGCACCATCCACATTTTACAAATATTGTGGTTAAATTTTAAAAAATTTGGAAAAATACTGCCAATTGGCAACTTCTTTATTTATGGTCTGATTTGTTTAAAATTATATATGTCACACTTACAACATATTCTAGGCTAGTGTATATGTACCATCCACATTTGACAAATTAACTATAATGGTCAAATTTAAAAAATATTTTGAAAAATATACTAACAATTTCAAACTTCTTTATTTACGGATATGTTATAGCTCTTATATAGGTAACAAGACCACACTACCACACATTCCACCACCCCCTATAATACAGTATTTTGTCTTTTTTGTTTGTTTATTTTGCTGTAATCCCAAAACCAACTTTGCTGTTTACTGTCCGATTTGCCTACACTTTGGATATTGTCCTAAGCATTTATTGTCTGATTTATTTTTGGATATGTTATAGCCCCCAACTATTATATCTAAAATTACAATATTATTTCCACCTATAATACTGTTGTTTGTTTTGCAGCAACCTAAAAACTAACATTGGTATTTGTGTTTTTACAAAACTATATTTTGCAAATTACTACCAATAACTCCTTTATTTACTTTTCGACTTGTTATATCCCCCTATATCTAAATTTACCATACATTTTTTCCCTAAATACCCCATTTCCAAATTCAATATTACGGTTGGATTAAAAAAAATAAATGCAAGCTTATTATATACATCCAGCAGTTATATTTGTCACATTTCCAATATTGTTGTGACCCTCTCAACTACCTCTCATTGTAATATAATAAGTAATCCACAAAATATTTATGGAACTGCCTAAATTTTGGATATGTTTTAAGCCAATGCGATAACAAAAAATAAATTTTTAAAACCCAAAACAACTAACCTTTCTTTGTGTTTGTTTGGAGTAGTCTTTATTTTATCCAACTTAATTTTGTAGTTAAAATCAAACTTCCCACATTCTAGCTCCCTTTCCAGTGGTTGGAGACATAAAGGTTACGAATATTTTCAAACTGTACAATATATCTTTTTCTATGTTGGACTTGTTTAATAGCGCACCATATTCCAAATCCTCCAGTCTACTACATTCTTTAAATTTAACACTGCCTTTAATATCTTGCATCTCTATGTCTTCTTGTCCATTGTTACGGAAACTTTCTATTTTTGGAATTGCCATAAAATGTTGCAGTTCCGTTAAAGCTTGCAAGTGGCTCGTTGGTAGGTAGGTAAATAATGTCCAAATCACCACGCTATAACCTTGCCTATTCTTATTTATCTCTATAAATACAGTTTTACAGACACATTTAACATAGTCCCCTCCATCCTTTTCTGCCAACACCCCCACAAACTTGTTTACTACAAACGCATACACTATATAATGTCCATAATGCTCGCAGGAAGTAATCTTTTAATTTATCCTCTCTTTCCCTTCTTTCTTTAGCCAACTGTGCTTCCTCTGCAACAATATTTTCCACATATTCCAATGTCTTCTAATTCCAGTTTCCTCTCTAAGAAAGGCTTGGAAAGTGGCTCTATTTCTTTAATAGTGTATGGGTACAGTTTATTGGTCCGGCTTCTTAAAACGTAGGGAGTAAGGTTAGGACTTTCCACTAAGAGGTATAGTGGAGAAAGGTGTATTTGATGTGCCCCCAGATTTGATGTAACACTTATGCTTTACACATACGGCATCCTCCTCTATTACCTCTACATAGTTGGTAAACAGTTAAAGCTAAATGCAGATAGAGCATACTTTATTAACTTTTCCCTTTGATCTTTTGGCAGTTTTAGTTGTACTCCAGTTATCTTCCCCCAATATGCGTATTGTAATAAATCATTAAACACTAAACAACTGTTTTGTAATTGATTGGCAACTTTCACCCACATGCAGAGGTACAGCATAGAATGGAGCATTTTGAAAGTACCGTTTGTTGTCTTCTATTAGACTTAAACAATCTCTTAAAGGTTCAAACCCTTTACCAAAACCTCTACAATAGTTATAGATTGTTGCCTCTAACCTTGTTATTCCATTCTCTCTAGCTAGTTTAGACGAGAACGTTTCTTTTAGGTTTACAAAGTTTATTATATGGTTTCCTATACTTTTAATTACTCCAGGGCTTGTAATCTGGCATATAAATTTATTATATATTTTTACCCTGCTATTTACATTAAACCATGCTAACATTATCTACAATAACATTATATCCATTCGCCCCCTGGTAGCAAAAGTTTTCTGTAAGATATTGGCACATTTCCTCTTTATTAAATATTCCAGCCAAATCTGGTGTTATATCGAAATCCATAAGATAGTACATTTCTTTTTCCAGATCTTGCAGTATCTTTGGAAGATCTTCCAACAAATCCTTAATTTTAACATTTGCAAGCTCTATTTTATAGGGAATTGCTATAGGATCATCATACTTTTGTTTAATTTGGTCAATATCTTTCTTTATTATTTGTAACACACCCTCGCTTTGGGAGAATGGTAGTTTGGCCACAACACCATGTCGAGCTAAAGAGAACTTTTTAAATATTCCTCGTAAGTAGCTATTAAACGAGCCACATATTTCCTTCTTAACTTTAAATTTATTCCGAACATCCCCATCACAATCCGCAACATTGGTTATCTTAACTAACATTATGTTATCATAAAACGCATCCGTTATAGATGTTATTTAATTTTGGTTCACCCTCGCAATAGTTTATATTACCTATGTCTGTAAGAAGGTTATTATTACGTAGATTTTCTAATAAAAACCATATACCGAATCTTTCGTTAGTAGGTTTAATACAATTCCCCAATAAATGGCCAACAGAGTACATTTCTTTTATACAAAAAGTAGCGGAAACATGTAAACAGGACAGATATATAGGCATATATGTGTTGTAAATATATATTGTATATAAACATAGGCGAGCGGCAAGTGTAACATGTAAGTGGACACCCACATGCAAATATGGAATACCCACAAATTCGACTAAATAAGTTTATAGTCTCAATATAATTAACATATTAACATTAGTACCCAAATTGTCGAAATTCTATAATTCTATTCTTAGTCCTTGTATTAGGTTTTGTACTATTAAACCCAACACCCCGTGCAGTAGAGTAATATATGTATTTAATACAGATACGCACATTCTACAAGACCCATACATCTGTTGTATAAGCAGCAGAATAGACGTCTCATTGTGTTGTTGTAAAACATAAACGTGCTGGATACAACCGGCCAGATATTAGACAGGAAATGTGTTGGAAGTGTATTGCCAAAGACAAACACCACATAGTGCAGCATGTAATCAATCCATTACTATTTAGACAGCATTGGTACAACATCCGATATATTAGCCAAACCCACAATCAAACTTGGAAAACAAACAGTAAAAGATAAATATTATAGTAACAGAAATAGTAAGAGTATAAGGACATAGTAATATTTAAAGTTTATAAAACAACACAAATGCAGAGACACAATAAATAACACACTCCAACACATTTGGACACAGGCACAAATACTGGTTTACATCCATTTAACACAACTTTACACGTTCTGTCAACTGACACAAAAATAGTTTGTAAATTGTGTAAGAAATATATGTAATATAAACAAATTTAACACAATCATAACATTGTCCACAATGTTATGATTGTGTTAAATTTGTTTATATTACATATATTTCTTACACAATTTACAAACTATTTTTGTGTCAGTTGACAGAACGTGTAAAGTTGTGTTAAATGGATGTAAACCAGTATTTGTGCCTGTGTCCAAATGTGTTGGAGTGTGTTATTTATTGTGTCTCTGCATTTGTGTTGTTTTATAAACTTTAAATATTACTATGTCCTTATACTCTTACTATTTCTGTTACTATAATATTTATCTTTTACTGTTTGTTTTCCAAGTTTGATTGTGGGTTTGGCTAATATATCGGATGTTGTACCAATGCTGTCTAAATAGTAATGGATTGATTACATGCTGCACTATGTGGTGTTTGTCTTTGGCAATACACTTCCAACACATTTCCTGTCTAATATCTGGCCGGTTGTATCCAGCACGTTTATGTTTTACAACAACACAATGAGACGTCTATTCTGCTGCTTATACAACAGATGTATGGGTCTTGTAGAATGTGCGTATCTGTATTAAATACATATATTACTCTACTGCACGGGGTGTTGGGTTTAATAGTACAAAACCTAATACAAGGACTAAGAATAGAATTATAGAATTTCGACAATTTGGGTACTAATGTTAATATGTTAATTATATTGAGACTATAAACTTATTTAGTCGAATTTGTGGGTATTCCATATTTGCATGTGGGTGTCCACTTACATGTTACACTTGCCGCTCGCCTATGTTTATATACAATATATATTTACAACACATATATGCCTATATATCTGTCCTGTTTACATGTTTCCGCTACTTTTTGTATAAAAGAAATGTACTCTGTTGGCCATTTATTGGGGAATTGTATTAAACCTACTAACGAAAGATTCGGTATATGGTTTTTATTAGAAAATCTACGTAATAATAACCTTCTTACAGACATAGGTAATATAAACTATTGCGAGGGTGAACCAAAATTAAATAACATCTATAACGGATGCGTTTTATGATAACATAATGTTAGTTAAGATAACCAATGTTGCGGATTGTGATGGGGATGTTCGGAATAAATTTAAAGTTAAGAAGGAAATATGTGGCTCGTTTAATAGCTACTTACGAGGAATATTTAAAAAGTTCTCTTTAGCTCGACATGGTGTTGTGGCCAAACTACCATTCTCCCAAAGCGAGGGTGTGTTACAAATAATAAAGAAAGATATTGACCAAATTAAACAAAAGTATGATGATCCTATAGCAATTCCCTATAAAATAGAGCTTGCAAATGTTAAAATTAAGGATTTGTTGGAAGATCTTCCAAAGATACTGCAAGATCTGGAAAAAGAAATGTACTATCTTATGGATTTCGATATAACACCAGATTTGGCTGGAATATTTAATAAAGAGGAAATGTGCCAATATCTTACAGAAAACTTTTGCTACCAGGGGGCGAATGGATATAATGTTATTGTAGATAATGTTAGCATGGTTTAATGTAAATAGCAGGGTAAAAATATATAATAAATTTATATGCCAGATTACAAGCCCTGGAGTAATTAAAAGTATAGGAAACCATATAATAAACTTTGTAAACCTAAAAGAAACGTTCTCGTCTAAACTAGCTAGAGAGAATGGAATAACAAGGTTAGAGGCAACAATCTATAACTATTGTAGAGGTTTTGGTAAAGGGTTTGAACCTTTAAGAGATTGTTTAAGTCTAATAGAAGACAACAAACGGTACTTTCAAAATGCTCCATTCTATGCTGTACCTCTGCATGTGGGTGAAAGTTGCCAATCAATTACAAAACAGTTGTTTAGTGTTTAATGATTTATTACAATACGCATATTGGGGGAAGATAACTGGAGTACAACTAAAACTGCCAAAAGATCAAAGGGAAAAGTTAATAAAGTATGCTCTATCTGCATTTAGCTTTAACTGTTTACCAACTATGTAGAGGTAATAGAGGAGGATGCCGTATGTGTAAAGCATAAGTGTTACATCAAATCTGGGGGCACATCAAATACACCTTTCTCCACTATACCTCTTAGTGGAAAGTCCTAACCTTACTCCCTACGTTTTAAGAAGCCGGACCAATAAACTGTACCCATACACTATTAAAGAAATAGAGCCACTTTCCAAGCCTTTCTTAGAGAGGAAACTGGAATTAGAAGACATTGGAATATGTGGAAAATATTGTTGCAGAGGAAGCACAGTTGGCTAAAGAAAGAAGGGAAAGAGAGGATAAATTAAAAGATTACTTCCTGCGAGCATTATGGACATTATATAGTGTATGCGTTTGTAGTAAACAAGTTTGTGGGGGTGTTGGCAGAAAAGGATGGAGGGGACTATGTTAAATGTGTCTGTAAAACTGTATTTATAGAGATAAATAAGAATAGGCAAGGTTATAGCGTGGTGATTTGGACATTATTTACCTACCTACCAACGAGCCACTTGCAAGCTTTAACGGAACTGCAACATTTTATGGCAATTCCAAAAATAGAAAGTTTCCGTAACAATGGACAAGAAGACATAGAGATGCAAGATATTAAAGGCAGTGTTAAATTTAAAGAATGTAGTAGACTGGAGGATTTGGAATATGGTGCGCTATTAAACAAGTCCAACATAGAAAAAGATATATTGTACAGTTTGAAAATATTCGTAACCTTTATGTCTCCAACCACTGGAAAGGGAGCTAGAATGTGGGAAGTTTGATTTTAACTACAAAATTAAGTTGGATAAAATAAAGACTACTCCAAACAAACACAAAGAAAGGTTAGTTGTTTTGGGTTTTAAAAATTTATTTTTTGTTATCGCATTGGCTTAAAACATATCCAAAATTTAGGCAGTTCCATAAATATTTTGTGGATTACTTATTATATTACAATGAGAGGTAGTTGAGAGGGTCACAACAATATTGGAAATGTGACAAATATAACTGCTGGATGTATATAATAAGCTTGCATTTATTTTTTTTAATCCAACCGTAATATTGAATTTGGAAATGGGGTATTTAGGGAAAAAATGTATGGTAAATTTAGATATAGGGGGATATAACAAGTCGAAAAGTAAATAAAGGAGTTATTGGTAGTAATTTGCAAAATATAGTTTTGTAAAAACACAAATACCAATGTTAGTTTTTAGGTTGCTGCAAAACAAACAACAGTATTATAGGTGGAAATAATATTGTAATTTTAGATATAATAGTTGGGGGCTATAACATATCCAAAAATAAATCAGACAATAAATGCTTAGGACAATATCCAAAGTGTAGGCAAATCGGACAGTAAACAGCAAAGTTGGTTTTGGGATTACAGCAAAATAAACAAACAAAAAAGACAAAATACTGTATTATAGGGGGTGGTGGAATGTGTGGTAGTGTGGTCTTGTTACCTATATAAGAGCTATAACATATCCGTAAATAAAGAAGTTTGAAATTGTTAGTATATTTTTCAAAATATTTTTTAAATTTGACCATTATAGTTAATTTGTCAAATGTGGATGGTACATATACACTAGCCTAGAATATGTTGTAAGTGTGACATATATAAATTTTAAACAAATCAGACCATAAATAAAGAAGTTGCCAATTGGCAGTATTTTTCCAAATTTTTTAAAATTTAACCACAATATTTGTAAAATGTGGATGGTGCATATACACTGGCCTACAACAATAACATATCCAAATTTTAAACAAATCGGACAGTAAATAAAGAAGTTGACAATTGGCAGTATTTTTCAAAAATAATTTTTAATTTGACTGTAATAGTGAATTTGGGAAATGTGAGTGTAATTTATTAAAACACTTGCCTATAACAATAACATATCTAAATTTTAAACAAATCGGACAGTAAATAAAGAAGTTGGCAATTGGCAGTATTTTTCCAAATTTTTTAAAATTTAACCGCAATATTTGTAAAATGTGGATGGTGCATATACACTGGCCTACAACAATAACATATCCAAATTTTAAACAAATCGGACAGTAAATAAAGAAGTTGGCAATTGGCAGTATTTTTCAAAAATAATTTTTAATTTGACTGTAATAGTGAATTTGGGAAATGTATGTGTAATTTATTAAAACACTTGCCTATAACAATAACATATCTAAATTTTAAACAAATCGGACAGTAAATAAAGAAGTTGGCAATTGGCAGTATTTTTCAAAAATATTTTTTAATTTGACCGTAATAGTGAATTTGGGATATGTAAGTGGAATTTATTAAAACACTTGCCTAGGTCAATAGCATATCCAAATTTTAAATAAATCAGACAGTAAATAAAGAAGTTGGCAATTGGCAGTATTTTTCAAAAATATTTTTTAATTTGACCGTAATAGTGAATTTGGGATATGTAAGTGGAATTTATTAAAACACTTGCCTAGGTCAATAACATATCCAAGTTTTAAACAAATCGGACAGTTAATAAAGAAGGTGGCAATTGGCAGTATTTTTCAAAAATATTTTTTAATTCAACCGTAATAGTGAATTTGGGATATGTACGTGGAATTTATTAAAACACTTGCCTAGGACAATAACATATCCAAATTGAAGACAAATCGGACAGTAAATAAAGAAGTTGGCAATTGGCACTATAGTATTTTTCAAAAATATTTTTTAATTTGACCGTTATAGTGAATTTGGGAAATGTAAGTGGAATTTATTAAAACACTTGCCTAGGACAATAACATATCCAAATTGCAGACAAATCGGACAGTAAACACCAAAGATAGTTTTTTAGCCTGAATTTGAAAATTAATTTTTAAAAATATAGAGGAGGGATGGGGATGGGGACAATATATTTAATATAGGCAAGGGTTGGACGTTAGTATAGGCTAAGGCGCGGGAGCTCTATAGGCGGGAGCTGGCGTCGGCGCAAAAACGGCTCCCCATAAGAATAACATGGGGAAAAGGCGCCGGAAGTGATGCCTCTTTCCTGTTTATCCACTACTACACAATAACTTCTAAGTTGTTTACATGTGTTGTTTATTTAGTGTGGAGTTATTTTTGAACTCGTGGATTTCTGCAAAGGATGTATTAAAATTAATGCAAATTTTAAATGGGGGAAAATAAGGCGGGGGCCAAAAAGAAAATTTGTGTAGGGTAGGATCGGGCGTCGGTGCAAAAACTGATCCCCATAAGAATAACATGGGAAAAAAGCGCCGAATAGTATGCCTCTTTCCTGTTTACCCACTACTGAGTGTTGGTGACACTTTGGCTGACTGACCGCGTGGAAACTACCCACTCCAACTCTCTCTCTCTCTCTCTCTCTCTCTCTCTCTCTCACACACACACACATACACAGACGTGGATAAAAGTTAAGTCCCCGTAGCAGAGACCGCGTGAAAGCAACTAAGCCTACTTGTTAAGGTAAGAATTTGGTGTGTTAAACAACTCAGTTTCCAGAAACTGCTGGTTAAAGTTAAAAGGTTTTCTTATTCCAACCGATAAAATATTATTATAGCATAATTATATACTATTAGACATTATATATTATCTAGTATAAGGGTTGT
This sequence comes from Allygus modestus, assembly GCA_963675035.1. Classification (NCBI taxonomy): domain Eukaryota; kingdom Metazoa; phylum Arthropoda; class Insecta; order Hemiptera; family Cicadellidae; genus Allygus; species Allygus modestus. The sequence goes on from OY776116.1 coordinate 22,935,732, forward strand.
AAGTTATCAGATAGATAATAAAACAAACATCAGTTAGTAATCCGAATGTTGTCTGTCGGAACATACTTGTTAAATGTTCAAAAAGAGAATAGATACGGGGAAGATCTAGTGATGCCTTCTTTTTTTATCCTCGCATATTATTATAAACTATTAAACTTTCCGACACTTCCGATAAAGATTATTTCATTTCTCTTTTATGTTTATAGATAATAACATTCAAGTAAAAAAATTCCAGTTACTCGAGTTAAAGAAAATATTTTTCTTTTGGTGTTACCATTGATTTTGAAAACTGAATACATATCCCAAGACTGGTTAGTTTTTTAAGCCAGGAAAGTGGACCAGCTGGTCCTCAAATAAGACAGATATATCATCTGCGTACGAAACCAAAATAACAAACCCGTTTTTCATACAAACAAATCCCGTTTTATCCCTTTTAATTACTTTAAAAAATACGTTTTTCATCCCCTTTCATCTCTTTTAATCTGAAATAATCGATGGGTTTTCCGCTAGATTGCAGAATCAAATAGTTTTCTATTTAATTTTTCCAGCTGCTCGCTTTTAATTGTACTGTATATGTTTATATTTTTAAATACAGGAGATTTTTATAACCTGTAATGTGGGACAAACAAGGAAGGTAATACTGGCGTCTTTTTTCCCCTCAACCCCTTTTAACTCCGTGGAGGGCTCGAAAATCCCGGAAATGGGGTCAAAACCCCGCAAATTGAAACATTGGTTGCCAGCGCCTCCTTTTAGATGGTGTAGCACTAGTTTCATGGTGTATTTTTTTGGGTTAAGTCGGTCCCACACTTATCGTGAACAGGCCTGAACATTCGGCCGAACATTCTCCCGAATGTTCACTGAACATTCCGCCCCGTATGTTCTCGTATATATCCAAAAGTTCGTGCAGCTCCCACACTTCTCACGAATACTCCAAACATTCTGAGTTCGGCCGAATGTTCGGGCGTGTTTGCGAGAAGTGTGGGACCGCCTTTACCGATGGTCCATAAGCTCGGTTTATCTATTTTGTACTCAGAATCAATGGTGTTACTTAGCTCATTTACAGACCTATTAGTTTATATTGTGGTAACAGTCCAGAAAGTGGCTTGAAACAGCTGTTCTTTCTTCTTTACATTGTTTTGTTAGGATCAACAGCTGTTACATTTTTAAATAAATTGGTTTATATTTTTCCTGATAATTAAAATTGGGACATTGAAAGCCCAAGGGGTGCAGCCAGAAAAGGTGGATATTTTACACAACCCAAAAAATACATCTAGACGTTAAGGACTTTCAAATAACTCACAAAAAAACATTAAAGACATTTATTTTACCAGTTGCCTTGTCTCAAAAATCGCCTTAATCGTGTTGAAAATAGGTGATATAAAAATGCATATGATGAATATTTGTAATTATAAATATACCACAAGTAAGGCACCACATTTTTGAAAAGCGAATTTAGTAAAACTTGTCTCCATAGACTTATTAGTAATTTCAAAAGAAGGGGATCTGAATCAGCAATTAACATTTCCCACGAGCCGGAGACACTTGTGTTTCCTGCAGACGGTTCTGACCGGAGGGAAGTCACAGTGACGGGTGATAACGAGCTATTATCAGGGGCTGTGGGGTTGTGGGGGCGAGTGGCCCTGACCATAACACGGGCTATACTCGGATACGGACCAGTGGCTTCTGGAGTGGTGCCGTTAGGGGTTGGAGGAAGTGGTAGAATTAGCCACCCTCCCAACCATAGGCAGTCTAGACAATTAGAAAACTGACAGCGTAGAAATTATTTGTAGATGTTATAAAGAAAGAGTTAAGAAAGAAATTCAATTTTGAAAATTTTATTTTCAATATGAACTTAAATACTTGGGCCCAAGCTTAGCTCGACGGAAATTCACGTACTGACACAGCACGTGAGTTTACTTTGACAGTTCATTGGTTGTGTTGGCCAGATTATATGATTGTTTTATTGTGATTTGAAACTTTACAATCCAAATGTAAAAATTTTCAATTTTTAAATAAGTTTCTATACAAAAAATGATGCCCTAGGATTAGTGATGTAAAAGGGGGAGATGTAATCAATTTCTAAGGCTTAAAAAGAACTAGTTTAAAATGTAAGCAAAATACTTAAACTTTGGGATTCCACTATCCTTTTAGCAAATAAATATATATATGTGCAACACTGTTAGCTGATTAACTAAGGTCAAGGTTGCCTTAAAATAGGGTTTCAAATGCATGTTACAAAACCTTTATTGAAAAGTATATTTATAGCAAAAGAGATAAACTAAGATATAATTTTACAGAGTAAAATTCAATCCACAGAATAATGAAGTCCCCTTTTATTTATTTAGTTTCTGAGTAACATAAAAACTTTTTTTGATAAATTCATTAGGTCAAGAAGGGAAACGAAGGATGTATGCCTACCTAACCTGGTCAGAAGATACATCCTTAATAAACGGTATCAGAAAACTGACACATACTTCTCCATTTTAGCCCAACTTTAATGAATAAATTACTTTTTATTTACTAAATATAGAATACAAATCACGGTCGAATGTACAGAAGATCTTGTAAACAAGTTGTTTTAAAAAACATCCACCCAAATCCACTACAGGATCCATTGCTACACATCTGGTTTTAAGAGGGGAAATGCCCCCTATTCCCCCCAGGGTTATTAAGGGTCAACATATTTTGAATTTCCTGTTGGTCAATGCTAACGTGACAAGCAAAAATAAAAAAAAACACCAAGAGATATCGTGGATTAGTACATACATACCAATTGTCATAAAAATCTGACATTATGACCATTATACCATTATAGGGCTCTAGCTCTGTACACATCTAGACAGATATCACTTTTTTGGGTTCAGGGAGCACCAAACCGAATATTTCCACTAACAACTCAAATTCGAAAATTTTGACGAAAACCATACTTTCCCCATATACTATGTATAAGGGGAGAAAGTAAAAATATTATTTGTAAACTCAAGCATTTTTAAATATTGTCATAGAATTAATATTAATGTTAAACCTTTTGATTTGATTTGACAAACTCTTCTTGATAGGCTCTTTCAGGTCATATATAACCAAGTTGATTTTGCTGAGATAATTACATAATGCAAAACCTTATTTTATGCAACAGTTTTTTAATTTGTCACACAGACAAATTCTAAAAGGAATTCTTGAGGTACAGGCACGTGTAGGAGCGGTGACGTTTCCAAGTTGCTGACGCGATTGTGGCGGTGTCCACATTAGGGCGGGATTGGCTGTGGAGGCCATATTGGACTTCCGGTTCCCCTAACTCCAGTTTATTGGTTCACTGGACGCCAATAATTGGTTTGGCCTTTTATGTTGTGATAATAAACAAGGTAAAGCACCACATAAGGGGATTACGTTGCCACCACTCGCCTTTGACTTCACTTTGCATTCACTTCCTTACCACAGGTGAGTGAATACCACTCGAGGCTGCTGGTCAATGTAAATTCTTTGGTGATAGTTTGATGTATCTTTCTACAATAAACGTGGTTTACACTTTTTCACAAATATTACAAATGAAACTTTCTTAACATATTAAATACAGTTAATGTATCAAATAAAAACACTAAAAATCAACAGTTACTTTAATTTATAGTTTATTTACTTGAAAATCATTGATTATAGTGTTTTAACAAAGCTGTTATTGCGCATGCTTACGATAAATTACCTACACCACCCTATTAATTAAAATCACGTATTTTTTCGAAGACAAACTAAATAAGTTGCAATGCAAATATTTTGAAATCAGTCCCTCAAGAGCCACACTGACTAAATCAATTAATAAAATCTATTTATTCCCACAAATAAACAAAGTTGCATTATCATTTGCCATCTTCATAAAGTAAAATATGTTTAAGATTCAAATAACTCTTAACACTATAAGAACCAAGCAAAACGTTGCTATATCTTTGCATATAGTATAAACAAGGTAAAATTTACTACGTCTTACAATACTATGAAATATATATACACTTAAACTGGAAATCCATACTCAAAATATTGTGCAGTTAAGACAATCGTTTTCGATCAGACCTACAAGTAATTATTATAATGCATTTATTGTACATAATCACTGACAGTATAACTATTTCTGTATCGTTAAGACGTGTTTTCCAACTTTTAATAAGAAGTAAGAATTAAATTCTTTGGCATATTGTTTTTATAAGGTCATTTAAAGTGATATTAAACAAATATTGTAAATTTTTAGTTTGTTTAGTGTTTCAATAGAAAATCTAGCTTAAAACTCTTTACTAAGATTATGTGTGTGTACTGCACATTTTATTGAAATAGGGTTATGGTTCGACTAAAAAGTTTACAATTTTGTTAATAAGTATTTATTTGATTTATTCTTTCCTTAGTCATGTATTGAAAAATACACAGTGATATTTTTATCCCATTCTGTCATCAGCCTTTGTTATAAGTTCTCCAGTACAGCACTAAATATCAAATAGCAACTTTACACTCTCTTGAAATATTTATACATTGATTTATTTTGTTTATATATAACTTGTGTATACTATTCTAAACTATGGTCAATAAAATTATATATTAAAGAAAATGCATGAACTACTGATAAAGCATTTTGTTTCTTTCTAAACCAGTGCAATCACCAAAATATTGTACAACTCTAGTGGCACATTTAATTTCGATCGTTCCAAATGTTGTCTTTGCACCCAAGTCACAGACTCATGAATACAGAAGCTAGGCAGTGATTATCTTACGATAATACTATTCACAGTTAAATTGACGCATTAGTATGCATTGAATATATCTTGTATACATTAAATTCCGGAGTTAATATAAGACGTTATATACGTTGATAACAAGTTGTATATTAATAAATCATCAACAATAAATTAATAGAATAACAATATAGGGCTGCATAATAATAATAACTATTACATTTATTAATAATACTACGGTTTTGCTTAGTATAAACTTTATTTAATATAAAGTATTGTATTGTGTTTTACTGCAGACATGTTTAGGTTGGTTTTTTATCCTCTACCTTTTATTAATAATACTACCTTTTTGTTCAGAATCCTACATATTAATACACTAGGGGTTTTTTCTTCACAGTCATAACTCGATAACGCCTGGACAGATTTTAACGTTTGAGGTGTCAAATTAAAGGTATTTTTACGTAAAATTGCAAATACGTCTCAGAGTTTTAAGGAAGTTATCACATAAATACAGCAGAGGGCTGAATTTTCGGAACAGTGGCGCTATCCGACGGCGGAAGTCTAAACTATGTGTTGATTGAAAATACGTTGTTATCATCCATTTTAATCAGATGTTTTGTTATGTTTATTTACAACTGAAATAACCTTTCGTTGGATACAAGCTTGCTCGAATTCGAGCAACAGGACAACTAGTAATCCCTATTTAATATAAAGTATTGTATAATGTTTAACTGCAGACAGTTTTATATCTGTTGTTTAGCCTTTACCGTTATTAAATAAAGGTGTCAGAGAAAGAAAATGGGCTAATAATATTATTTATTAAACAAAGCTACTGCTTGAAATGTTCAGGTATTAGATTAAACATAGTTTTTACTATAGTTAATTATTCCATTACTTTCCTAATGGCCGCTATGTAGTACAGTTTTAGTTTACACTTGCAAGTGTTAGTAGGTGTTATTTAAGGAGGTATTTTAAACACCACAACATACACCTGAAATATTTCTTTGAAGAAGAGAAAGGCAAGCATGGCATTGTGCCGGGTTCACACGAGCGTTTCGCAGCGGCGTCAACGCAGCTTCATTTTGCAGCGCGGTTTGGGCCGGATTCACACGAGCCACAAAACGCCCGACAATCGCCAAACGCGAATTCTAGCTGTTATGGCGCGCTTGTGACGCGCGAATCGCAGTTTGTGGTAGAAGCACTTAATAGCATATGAGCGCGCTCGATCGTTCACAAGAAGTGTCGTCTTTTTGCGTTTTACGCCAGAACGCACCACAGTCGCATATAGTGGCTCTGTCCTCAGCATTTTGAGCGATTGTGGTGGGTTATTGCCACTATGATAGTGAAAATTTAAGCCATGGGAAGATGTGACCTCCGATATGTACCCTAATTACGATTTAAAGAAAGCCAAAGAGAAGACTGATGTATGTGAGAACAATAATTATAGTATGTGCCTAATCTTAAAACCAAATCCAATATACTTTTTCATCGGTTCTAAAGTGACTATTGTCTAATTAATAATTTTATAAAACCTTAAACAAACTTGAGAGTGAATTTTCATGTTGCTAATTAAACTGTTGAACATTCTTTGGATAATTAGTGACAGAATTAATACGTATTAATTATAACTTAATACTTCAAACAGCGTGAATAAATTTAAAACTTAAATAAAACATTGACAAAAAATCTGTATTTCCTTGATAAAACAAACTTTAATATTATAGTCTCTAGCCTATCTTCATACAGCACTAAGTAGGCCTTCTAGGCAGTTTTTGTCAATCATGTTTTATCGATTTGAGCAAATTTCCTCAACAGGAAAGTTGCTGTTACCGTTGGTGGCATGGTAAGACTCCAACTGATAACTACTCAATAAGGATGTGTAGGTTCGAATCACCAGCAAACGCTAGAAGCATCGGAAACGCGCGATTGCCGTCTGAAAGATCACCTGTGATTTGAGGCGCTTGTGGCGCGTTTCTGCCGGCGGTTGTGGCCATCGATATAAATACTACTGGATCGCGCGCTGCCCGCAAGGCCAGTGTACAGCTTTCCGAGCGCACACAGCTACGTGTTGGGGTTGCATCCAGGGAGAATCGCAGGCGCGGGGGGGCAAAAGCGCGATCCCGCGTTGTAGCTCTGTATGCTTTGGCGGCATACAGGCGGGCGTCGCGCGGCAAAGCTTGGTAAAAACAGATGTTTATCAGCTGATCATCCCCTCCCTCTCAAGCACAGGTGACTTTGGGCGGGATATTGTCTCACTCAACCTTGATCTAGCGTCTAATTTTCTTCGCGTAATTGTTGCCGTTCCGCCGTTGCTGTTGTTTGGGTTGATTAGTGGTTGTTATTTAGTTTTTAGTTTTTAATCGTGGATTTATTGTTGTAGTATTTTTCAGTTATCATAATTTTAGAATTTTCGCTGATTTGCTTATTTAATGTTAAGTAGTTGTGCCGCTTACAACTGCACAACAAGATAGATGAAAGAGAGCGACATATCTTTTCATAGGTAAGAAAGTTATTAGGCTACATTACATTTGTACAAGAACGTGTATTGCACGTTTCTAAAAGTATTTAACTGTAATTTTCGACCTCATTTTAAATAGTTAAATACATGTTGTATCATTAAATAGACAATAAGTTGATTTTACTTCAATGATTCTTTCTGAATTGATTCTGAAGTATTTATTTTGTTTTGATGACGAGTTGACGAGTAATCACAAAAACCGATTTCTAGATATGTCCTAGCATTCCAGTTAGATTGGAAAAATGCGTAGGCCTATGATTTGGAAGTACGCAAAATGTTAAAAACGAGTTCGCACGCAGCACGCTGACGTGAGGGAAGTGAATTTCCACATAAAAACTTGTAAAACTCAAAATAAGTGTAAAAACATACATTTGTCCAATTTTTATTGAAATCTGAAAACATTGATTTTTTGGCTGTTCTGATACTCCTGGTTTCATTTACTTGCAAAGCTGGGAATACAATTTTGCGCATTATAAGGTTAGGAGAAGACAGGCTTGACAGGCTTGAAAGAAGGCGTGAGGTAGCTGGGGATGATAAAAAAACTCTAACAAAGGAATAATAGGCTTTTCTAGTGTAAAACCCCCATAAGACAACGTACTGTGTTTAGTCGATACACATTTTCTTTAATAACTCGGTAAATATTTATGATAGAATGACGAGAGAGGGCTTACAATTTTCGCCTCTTTAATTCCCATCTTTTTACATGCATTGATTTTACATCTGGGGCTTTTATGACCCTTTTTGGGCCCAAAAACTCAAAATTTGAAAGATTAATCCCCAAAAAAATAGGTTTAGAGTTTTCCGATTGTTTTGCCCAACGAACTTGTCCAACCGATTACAGAAAGGAACGTCCCTACCAAATTTGAAGTAAATCGGACAAAAAATGCGACCGCTAGAGTGCAAACACACACATATATATATATATATATATATATATATATATATATATATATATATATATGTCTATATTTATATTTTATACATATATATATATAAAATTTTGAACGACCCCCCAAAACGTGTTCAGGGGGTCACGTTAGGATTTTCTATGGTGGTCCCGGGCTTAAGGGTGCGCCCTACCCAGATTGAATTCATTGTTGTTTAGCGCCGCGCCGGCGCCGCCAACAAGCAGGGCCATGCATATTTACGCTTGAAGACCATTTTGTTCTCCTCGATCGCACTGTTATTTTACAGATTTCTACCAAACTATTTGCAGTTTCACACTTTTCAGATTCCAATCTAGGGATCATACGGTTCCTTTTCTCCAAAATAATTTTTCTCCATACGTTAGGAATCTTTAGAAAAACGCTTAATTTGAGAACATTACTAATGGCCTACCACTTATTTTGAATTAAAATCACGATTTTTAAATCGTATGATCTCTAGATGAACATTTATTGAATTAAATAACATCAAATTATTTTTAATTGGTTAACAATTTAGACTACAATGAGGGAGATGCAAACCCCTTACTTGAGCGTGCGAAAGAGAGGTACGGCGCACCCTTAAGTTTCACCGTGCGGGTCATGCTAATAGTTCACTTTCCTAAGGAAATTCACTAATAACATGTGAAGACCATAAAATAGAATGTGTTTAAGGGCCATAAAACTAATGATGAGTTTAAGGGAGATCATAAACTATTTTTAGTTAAGTTTATTTGTAAAGTATTTTTTAAGATAATAGGTCATCATGTGGCAACAAAAAAGACAAGTGAAACTGTAAAGAAAAGTAACTTAGGTATGAGACAAAAATTAACCAAGGTCATTTTGTTTAACAATCTGTGAATGTTTTTACTAATTAAGAATGGTTCTTATATAAGTAAATAAACTTGTGTGAAAATGTTTTGTCATTTTTATTTTATCATCCTAACAATACAAAATAATGAATACCCTTATTAAAACGTTTGTAGATATATCAGTGCCAAAACAAAGTAGAGTCAGTGAATGCAAAATAATTGTACTAAAACGTATTATTGTGTGTCCTTTTAAAAGTCCAAGCAGAATACGTCACCAAGGACAATAATATTCAATTACAAATCGTTTGTTTGGGAGCGGTGTAGTAACAGGTTTATAGCGTGACGAGACTCTTTTGAGCCCCCGCGCCTGCAATCCTCAGAACGCAACCACCGGCTGCCGGCTCGGGTAGCTGAGTGGAGCCGCCGATCCAGTAGTATTTATATGGTTGTGGCACGTTTGTGGCTCGTGTGTGCCGCCGCGGCGACGTCTCACGTGTGAACTGCTCCATTTGACTACATGCTTCGCTTAAACGTGCCGCAAAATGAAGCTGCGTTGACGCCGCTGCAAAGCGTTCGTGTGAACCCGGCCTAAAGTGACACCATATAAACATTAATCTGAAATAACACTCATTATTTACATAAAACGTGTTTTTCGTCATAATCAACTCACAGTTGTCTTACGACATACTGCCGTAAAATTAATAAATACTGTGGTTGTATTTATTGATGATTTCATCTTTAGAAAACTGAGAAAACCATAAGTAAAGAAGTCAATGGCATTTATTCGTGAAATGTAAACTTGTTTTAAGTTATTAATTGTCTATTAATATATTTTACTGTTAACACTTTACAAACATCCCGTACGCAATGGATGCTTGGCTTGTTTGCCAATTGGCCTTGTGATCTTTCGAAACCGTCTGAAGACACATTCGACCTTAAAGTGTCGGTAATTTCGCCGGCTGGGGCAGGATTATTGTTTCCGGGAGAGGGACTGAGTCGTAACTTCGGGTTTATGGCTCTCTTTGTCTTGTAAACAGATAAGGGAGTTTCGCATCACAGCTTCTCCTCCTGAAAGATCTTATATGGATTGGCAAACTATGACTATCTAAAATGTAGACTTTATTATTATTTTTCTAAACATAATTTAAAATAATATAAGGGCCAACAATTTATTCCGGTTGGTTTTTCAATTGAACAAATTGTACCTGTTGTTAAATTTATTGAACATTTTTCTTATAAATGCAAACCCGATTATTTGATTGGTTAGTTAAGTAAATTGAGAACACAGTTGTAAAGCAAAGCGTAGTTAGTACCAAAGTTATGTTAAAAAAGAGTGTTTAATTATTGTGAAACGTTAAAACCTTGCCCCTTGGTATGAAAGACTCTGAGGTCAACCAGAATGGGCTCATTATTAATAACTGTGGGCTGTGTTTATTTATTTGTTACTTTATTTTATGAAACAGAGAATTACTTTTATGACGTTTAAAAAATGTTTTATTGATAAGTACATTCATATGATGCTTTATATACGTAAATACACGCCCCGTATGGTGTAGTTCAATAGACAATATTAACATTAAATTAATAAATATTTGTAAACCCGTTGCTCGAAATCTAGCAATATTTCGCTTTGATGAACATAAATTGTATCTGTATTACAAATTGATTTGAGGTGTATCGCTAATTCAGCCCTTCTTGTTTCAGACCATTAATATATGGGCGTGTGGAATCTCAGGTTTTTGGCATCCAGTTAAATGTGCTGATTATTTTCCAAAACTAATTTTTATTTTTATTGATATTGGCTATTTTCCTTTGCTGTGAATACTCTCAGGTCTATAACGTGCCAAAATTCTAAGTTCTGGTTTTGAAAAATGCCAAACATTTTGGGTAAAATGCCATTGTATCCTTAAAGATGATATAGTTAGTTTTATATTTGTTTTACGCAAATATAAACATTTCAAATAAGCTGGTTTAAATGTCCTAAACCCTGTTTTAAACCTGTTTAATTGAGTTATTATTTATTAAACTTTTTAAGGTTATAATTACCATACACACACAAGTAAACTTTACCATACACACACACACACACACACACACACACGTAAACGTTACCATACTACACTGGTGTTATACGGAAATGTTATAAAAACTAATTGCATAATAAGCCATTGCCATTAACTAGACATAGTCTATGCATATTGATAGACAATAGCACGGTGCATGGTATTATCTTGAGACAATCACAGCTCCACTTAGGTATGCATGAAACTGTCACTTCGAATGAGTAGGCAACACTCAGTAGTCTAGGATTGAGATGTGTAATTAATTTGATAGTAAATTAAAGGGATGGTAGTAAAACACTTGGCATATACATATTTAAAAATTCCTGCTTTTTGTTCACCCACTTCCTGAAGTTAATACTTAACAAATTGTGATGATTATTCTTTTATTTAAAAGATAATTTCAAGTTCTAAGTTATTGTCGAACCAGAATTTTGATTTAGGCCCCAGGAACTTTCCCACGGGACATCCAAGTTCTCATGTTTTTCATATGGAGGAGAGTTTTATTTGGTTTATGTCACATGTGATTTTTATTAATTCAATAAACAGCTGTTATAAGGATTATATCTGCAAAGTTTTGCGGGGGAGCTACTCGTTCTTACTTATTTCTAAAGATATAATCATGTAACGTTTTACAATACCATATGGTTACCGATCTAGCAGCCCTTCTTAAACATAGGCTCTCTCCATTCAGCGTTGGAGGCAACAAATGATGATTGATGTTAGGAAGGGACAAATGCTTTGATAAATGCTTTGATAAATGCTTTGATAAATAGAAATATTTTAGCTCAGAGCTAAAGAAATGTTTTGTTTTAATATTGTTAAAATGTAATTATAAAAACCCTAATATTTTCCATTATTAGTTTTAAATTAAGGGATGTCTCTAATGAAATCGCGACTATGGAAATCTATATCTATATTCAAACACTGTTTTGCTCGCCTTTTATTTTTATCCATGGTAAAAACCGTTCTTATCTGTAGGTGTGTGTGTAACCACATGTTAAGGTGGGTTTTGAGCAACTGGGCAGTGGATTACCACACTGACAGTAGATGTGTGTTCAATTTACAGGCACTGTTGCATTTTAACTGATTCTTGCTAACAAAGTGTCAGTTACCCATGATCATAAGTATCAGTTTGTGTATCAGTATTATCAGATTATTAAGAACCATCAGGTACTGCGCGCGCAAAACGAACATATATCTGACATGTACCATTATGAAATAACCTGTACACTGATTGTATAGTTGTTGTGCCATTGCAAGTTTTAAACAAACTTTGTTTTTCACGATAATACTAATTGAATAAACTTTGTATGGTACAGTTACTATAGGGTAGGTAAGAAACACTCAACAGAAAGAGACATTTAATCATTTGTAATCTCTTACAAGTTACATTACATTTAAACTGTTAAAGGAACTTCTTTTTTCCGCAAAAATACAAATTATGTTTTAAAAGTAAAGTTTGATTCATTCCCAAATTCCATATTAATTATTAATTTATATAAAGCAACCCCAACATATCGTATATAATTAGTAGCCACCTAAAGAGTAATCAATCTAAGTGTCAGTTTTTTCACAACTCATACTGGTACGGGTAGTACGGAACTAGGAATTATTGCAAGTATCAGTTAGTATCAGTCACTGATACTTGTACTCTGATACTCGATGGTACCAGTATCTGTTGTCACTGATACCGGCACCTAACACTTTCTTCTACCTCTAACTGTTAGTAGCACTGATGATTAATGAGAATCAAACCCGATCCTCACTGATCTAAATTACGCGTTCTTACCTCCACAGTAGGTGACCCCAAATAATGTAATTAGCTTTCGCTAACACATACAATTAATCAGTTACAAATAATGTTTACAAGGCTACAGATATGTTGTATCGAAACATTTGCAGGTCATACGTGCTGGTGATTGGGAAGTATTCAATGCAAAAGGAGACCCTTTACAGCCACTTACGCTATTGATGTATGATAATGTATTCATATTCAATCTGGACGCGGTGAGGTGTCAATGTGTGGAGCTGCCACCCTAAATATTGTCATGCAAAGTTTCTTCTTGTTATGCAAAGTGAAGCGATATCACTCCCAGAACCAATCACAAATACGGGTGTGTTCCTATAAAATAACCTTCACTGGTTCATTACAGTCTATTAGGTTTAAGACTGGTTTGCATTAAAATCAGTGAGATGCTGATTTAATGACTTAGGTGTATTTTTATTAATTTATAAAATTAAATGTTTAAAATAATAAAACCAGAGCTTTTAAGATCCTAGATCATTTTGTAATAGGAATAGACTATATGTTATTTGGATATATTATCATATTATATTTATCTCCTAATAAATCTCCACTTAATTGGTCCAGTACCTTGGGTCTGATTGGATAAAAACAACCGGTTATTCACCTTTACTATATTAAGAATCTATGTTTATTCTTATAAGAATATATTATGTACTTTTGTAGTTTATTTCCTGGTATATGTAGAACTTATGTAAATGAATTTGACAGACTACATTGAATTTTGTTAAACCAAATTTTATATTTTTAACATTGTCAGTATTGTGTTTACTACAAGCCTTAAGAATATTAGCAAATTGCACTGAATACGACAGGCAAATTTACTGCAATCCAAGCAGTAGATTGATCAGGCGATTACTACACCGAACAGACACACGGCCATTCTGTTGATTGCAACGTGAATCACTGAAAATACCCCTTCATCCAAAGCACTTGCTATTTCAGACAAATGTTATCTCCCTCTGAAAAATATTTGGAGGAATTTTAAGGTAATGTTATCGGGAAATTCACCTATTGCGATAGGGAGGGGTTAATTTGTCAGTGGAATTGAAGAAACTCTATTGCTGTAAACACATATTTATTAGTATGATAGTTATAACTTTAGGTTTGGTTTAAAATGTCATAAAAATTTCAATATGATTTCAGTATCCTTTTCCCTCATTTCTAAGAACGGGCTGTTCGAAAAGGTTTTATTTTTTTAACCGGAGGTTAATTCTCTAATAATTTAACGTTATGCCAATAATTATACAATAACTATCAACAGTTGTAATCTTAGCTCATAATTGAACTTACTACATCAAAATATAATAAGAAAAGGGAAGTAATCTTAGCCGGTGAGTTTAATATCCATGCAAACTAAGAAAGTTATAACTTCGGTCACGTGATACGATCATGAGATTGTATTGATTAATGCTAGTCGTATTTCTACAATAAATGTTATACTCACTACGAAAAGTTGTAAAAACTATTCTCCAAGGATCTTCAATTCATACATAAGACATTTGGTTGAAACATGTTTTTTTTACGTGGCACTGTCTCTTTATACATTTTAAAATGTGCTTATTATTCTTGAGAGGCGTTTACGTAGGTCCTAGGGGCCTTAATCCTTAGTCTCTTGTTTTCATCAGCTAGGAGACAGCGGCAACTTGGATGTCAAACATGAAAATCGTGTAGTTACTTGCTTTGGAAGTTTCTTCGAGAAAAAAACTCATGACAATAAATGCTATTGAAAGTTCATGTTAGTCAGATGTTCTATAATAAACTGTTTTAGTTAACTGACTTTAAGGTTTCTTCAAAATATTTATATCTCTAGCAGAATCATTTTCAAAGCAGTATAGTCATTTTATATGTTAAATATGTTAATTTAAAATAAATTATTAATACAAACAAATGGGGACCAACCTTTACTTAGTGAAAAATCACAAATCAATCCGTCACAGCGTGTGTTACTTTGGCAATGAAATGCGTAGTGATCGCTGGCTCATTGGTGTTCCGATCAGAAGTATTTGATTATGATTTTAATCCAATTTGGTTAAAGATTTGTTGATATATTAATGAGTGCCAAAACCCATATTTCGAATGTTTTAGCAAAATCCTACCGCCAGATTCCAAGATCCATTGTACACGTTACTGTGTAGCATAGGCCTAGTAGTAAAATACTCGCTGTATCAAGTTCTTGTGAGTCACCACTATTTTGAGATCACACCCCACAAGCACACGTGGGCAGTGTGCGGTTAAGGGATGTATTTGCAAAGCCCCTCGCACGAGCGACAACCCCCGACCCCCGTCAACACCCGACAACCGAGACTTAGGCCCGGTCAATTATCACGAAACACCCCAAGACAACACGTGACGTGTCAGTCTAGAATTAGCAATGGCGTACGTAACGCCGAACGTTGCGTGGTCCCTTAGTCGACGGATTAATATTTAAGTCTTTAGGGTGCAAGTCACACGGGCCGATAAGCGGATAAAAGAATTTCGAAATCACACTTTTAGAGGGTAGCTATAATACTCTTACTAATAAGCTGTTTAAAAAGTAGTTTTTTAAACTAGCTCAAGTTTTCGGCTTCATCCTTGTCATGAACGTTTTTGAATTATTTTGGTTGATACAAATCATCTGAACCCATTTTCTCACGTTAGGTTTTATGAGATGTATTTTTAATCTTGAGTAGAATTTTTCTTTGCTGTAACTAGAACAATCAACAGTATATTAAAACCACTCAGTTTAACTCAAATGTAAAAACAATATATTTACACCATGAAAACCTAACTTACCACACCCACTGACAGTTGTGCAAATGTTTAAAATACAAAAAACGTCATAAAGTAAAGCTCATGGGTGGTTGACAAAAGATAATCGTAAGACTAATAAGCCTTGAGAACTTGTTTTTGGGTACTTTTCCTTACTGGGCCGGTTCCATTTTGTTTGAGTATCCGCAGTGGTAAAAGCACTCGCTTCAAAACCTGAGTTCATGAAGGTACAATATAAAATGGACCCAGCTGCCATTGGTAATCCTTCTTAATATTGTAAATGTGAAAGTTTAAATCTACCAATGTTTAGACTTCCATCACGCAACAACTAACTGATCGAGTAACATAACATTTTGCATAAACATGGTTTACTACATATCACATTGAAATACAGACTTGAAAAAGTCAACTCCCAACGTTAGGGCAAAACGTATTGGGTCTGTGGACCCCACGGGCCTTGTAAGTTCCATAGAAAATCTTACCGGAAAATATCGTTTATAAAATTACCAGCTGTAGTTAATATTAACGACAGGTACTTCAAAGGAAAAATTCAAAAAAAGCTTTTATAGTGCCGGTCAGGTTAATATTGACGGTTTGCTAGCGAAGCCGCGGGAAACAGCTAGTTGGGATACAAATTAACAAGCTGGCTAAATAATCAGGAGGTCTTAGTCAGTAACTGACTAAAATAAATAATAATAATAAATGTAGATTGTTAAGGTACAAAGACGCGTAAAGGGGGGACGTTATTACTGTACATGTGTAAACCAAGAGCCACGCACTTAACTGCTAAGTGTGTGGCTCTTGGTTTACGCATGTGCAGTACTAACTTCCCCCTTTACCCATCTTTGTACTTTAAAAATCTACATTAATTTTTAAAACGTATGTTTAGTTACTGTTTACAACATTTTCAATGTGAAAATATGCGGACTATATCATGTTTTTTGCTTCATTCTAAATTTAAAGGTTGGTTAATAATTGTTTCTTCTTATACATTGGTAGGGAATTATCTGTAAATTACAAATTTAACATACTTGAGATTGGCTTCTCTGGACGAATAGTCATGGTCTTGGAAGATATTCACATTTATATGTAAAATTTATAATATTTTACTGCTACTATTTTATTAAGACTAATAAAGTTGGCACAACTAATTTAACGTGGTTTTGCAATTTACATTTCAATAAATTATTTTATGTTAATGTAGTACCAAGAAATATTCTATCTTAAAATGTCTTTGTTCCCATTTTAAAGAAATAATGGGGTTTCAAAGCTTCCTGGAGATTGTTGTCACAGGTACTCATTAGTCTGTGACAGCCCCAAATTAACTGTCACACCTTAGAAGGGCTGGGATTACTGGGGCAAAATAATTGACTTGTGTTCCGCCTGCCTGTAACAATCATTAAGAGATGCACACTTTCCCTAGGGATTACTCCGCTCAGGAACAAACTTCTTATAACGACATTACTCGGTTGGGGTCGGTCTCTGCTTTGCTTGAAGCACTTATTGTTCGCTAAACCGTGTACACGCCCCAGCTGTAACATGGTAATAGTTTAAAATCCATGAAAATTAATACATATAATAAAGTACATATAAATAAGCGATATCCATGTGTATATCCAATAAGTGTATCCATATCCGTGTGTCCACAAAGTCTTGCCCTGATTTTATGGCTTTGTGGTATGAAAACCATTGGAACCACACAAAAATTAAATTTCTTGTATTGAATGGAAATAATTCAATTTTTGTTTCTTAAGTTGGTAACACCTAAACCCAGCTGATTGACAACAATGCAGTAACTTCAAACAAAAACAGAACAAAAACAAATTTACAAGAGAAGTCACAGTGTGTTCAATGGTTCCATGAAACCCTCTCCCCAATTACAGTTAAGTCTTTTATGCAAACATTTGGAAAACCCTCACCCATTTCATTTAAGTGGGAAGGTGAACCGACATAATTGTAGAATTTGGGGGAGTCAAAACCCCAGGCCCGTGATTGAACACAAAAGGGACAGCCCAACATTGAATTTTTGGTATGGTTTATTGCACGATATAATCATTAGACCATTTTTCATTGCGGAAGCAAATGTGACTAGGTTCCCTAGAACCTAGAGTTGTAAGCAGTCCCTCAATTAGAAGAACAACCAATAATAATTTTTCATTCTTTCTTTAAACACTTGTCTCAAGGACCCTAGAGAACGGGAAACGATTTTTTGGTTTCCCGAAACGTCGGGTTAGTATTAGTGGCGTTTAGTAATCGTTTTATTCGTGTGTGTTTTGTATGTGTTTGTGTATTGACAAGAGGATTTCTACTCGGAGATTTTCAGAACTTCTAACTTAACGCCAAAAATCCTGGAGGTGGGTAGTGCCCAATAATTTATTTCTAAATAATTTTTCAGCTAGCTTGGACCTCATTGGGCTTCATGTGTGAGAGATTTTTTAAATCCTACCTTCCCACGCCGAAGGATTAGGCGTGATGACCCAACAAAATGACAATATCGTAGGCCAGATTAAACCTGTCTGGATTTGTGGGGATTTGTCAAAGACATTGTTTATTCTTCCCCGGTTCGTAAATTGGAAAAAATAAGGACAAAATAAGGAATGCTGTGAAGTCCGTGAACCAGGAAATATTAACCAAAATCTGGGACGAGCTAAAGAGTCACCTAGGAGATCTACAGAACACAGGAGGCGCACACATAGAGGTGTATTGAGTTTGTATATAGTTATAAAAAATTAAGAAGTCACTTGTTATATCTGGTAATAAAACTTTATCCTACCATCATTTCTTTTCATATTATTAGTTTCTTTTTATCAAGGCAAGACTTTTTGGACACCCGGTATATCGCTTATTTATGAATATACTATTATGAAACTTGATAAGTGGCTTTTTATGGCAGTAAGACATATATGTGCATTGGGAGTTCGCTGAGTAAACAGGTTTGCTGGTGTTCAACGGGGGTGTTTAATCTTTTAATTAAATGAAATACCGTAGATTGTCATCCAACCCACTTTTGTTTATTCTTGTTACAAGTAAAACTAATATTAGGCTTTATGTGACGGGAGCCCCTAAACCGTCTCTCCTAACTCCGCTAGATGGAAACATCCTTAAATACGGGCCTACACATAATATAAGTAGCTTTGTTTTACTGGTTTTTTAATCTAAAGCCTAAGAATTTTATAAGGGTAATAAAACATTACGCAATACCTGAGGACGTCTACTAAAAAAAACTAACTTACGTGTATTAAGGGTTGTTACAAAATGTGTAATTATCTATAAACTGTAGTATTAAGAGTTAAATGAGTTAGAACGCAGCACGCTAGCGTGAGGGAAGCAACTTTCCGCAGTTAAAATGTTAAAAAAAATCAAATAATGGGTGTAAACAAACACACCCATAGTAATTATAATGGTGCATTATAAGGTTAGGAGGAGGTTCCACCAGGATCAAAAATTGGGGGTGATAGAATTACATAAAGATATTAAAACAGCCTTTTAAATTGTAAAATCCCCATAAGACAACGTACAGCGTTTAGTCATTTTACACTTTCTTTAATAACTTCGTAAGTATTTGTACTGTAATTATGAGAACAGGCGTAACATTTTAGGCCTTTTCCGTACTATTATTAATAAACATTAATTTTACATATGGAGGTTTTCTGGCCATTTTTGGTCACACAATTTCAAAATTAGAAAAATTAAAATCCCAAGAAAGGGGGTTAAAATTTTCCAATTTTTTTGCTCAACAAACCTGTCCAACTGATTATATAAGTCCTGTCCCTACTAATTTTTAAGTAATCCGGACAAAAAATGAAACTGCAAATATACACATATATATTTGTTCTTTTAACGACCCCCCCCCCCCCCAAAAACGTGTTCAGGCGGTCACGTAAGGAAATTCTCTGATGGTCCCGGACTTAAGTTTCACCGCGCAGGTAATGCTAATTGCTCACTTTTTCATAGGAAATTCACTAAATAGTCAGATTAGATAATTCAGGTCGAATAGTATTGCAAATTTTATCGAGACAAGATTAATTAAATGACTTCCTCTTCCAGAGCTATGTCTCGCCCGAGGTGTAACACTTTGGATTAGTTTGACTGAGCTCGCCCGAAGGTCCGCACAACGACCTGGTCCTATCTAAACTGCCGTTTAGCAGCCTCCTCATGTCAAGTGATGTGGGTAGTAATAATGGAAGCGGTTACTTTGATTGTGGCTTCGCTATCTAACGGACGACGTCCAACTGAATTGATCCTATCCTAATTGTTCAGTTGATAACAAAAAGTTGACGTATGTATTTTCGGTATAGGGATCGCCTATGGTTTATTAAAAAATCTAATGCAGTGGGATGATAAATTGTTGTCCGGCAACCAATTAATTTATTTGTATGCTGGACTACCGCAAAGTGATCAGTGTAAAGGGTAGTCTAACCAAAATGTCAGCTGACGATCAAAACTGAGTATTGTATGTGTAAAAAAGGCATAACACAAAAGGCTCTAGCGAGAATAGTCTGCATAACTGAAATTAAAACCAAAATTCGTATAAAACTGAGAACTTTAATTACTTTGGTTTATGTTCTAAACGATATGTAGATCGAGTACTGATGATAAAAACGTCGGGCGAGGGTTTCTCCTTCTCACTTTTAAAAAGAATGAATTAGTATAATAATTCTTTGTATCATACTGCACGGTAAACAGCTGATTTGGGACCGTAATTAATCAGTAAAATCGTATTTTTCTGATACCTTAAAATAACGCACTGAAAAATCAGCTACTATTCTTAAATCTTTTATTTAAAAATATTTTAAAGTTTGCAACTGGATTTGTTTCCAATTAGTTAACATTTTAGTTAAGCAAAAAACCTCAGGCACTGATCTAAAAAAAAATCTAAATAATTTTCATTGAGTAATATAGTGGTATGGGACTATAGAAAATATATTTATTCACGCCACCACCTTGTTTCTTAAGAAGCCAAGAACATTAAGTTTATATGTAAAACTGTCAGTTTGCCAAGTGCCTTGTGGTACCTTAAGAAAATGTTAACACACTATGAAAGATTTATTTGGGGAAGGTGAGTGGATCCATTTTATATAGGATATACGATTAAAATGCACTGAAATAGACTCAGCACCCAACTAAAGAACAAGTTAAGGTCCTTAATTACCAAGGGAATAAGTCTGTCTCAAAACACAAAAACACATAACCATTTCTTAAGTTGTTGGTGTAACATACTAGTTTCGGAAATTATGTTGTATAATGTTATAGAATACTCAAGTACATTGTATTTATGGAATATTCAGAACTCCCCTATAGGCTGGGAGTAAGCAAGTGGTCCGTCAAAGATTACTTATTCATGTACCACTTCTAAAGAGGCAGTGGACCGTCAAGTTCAGTGGACCTTGTTGACCACGGAACCTAGGAGCACTTCCGGTTTTGGAAACTTCCGGAATGCATTTGATTAGTGGAGGGATTATTGGTATAAGATATCCGTATGATGTAAATAAATCAAAGGCTACCGATATCCTGATAAATCACTAACATTTGTTTGCCTTTTTATGTAAATTGTTTTACCATATATTTCCCATAACTGTAAAACTGAATGTAGAGTTATAAATGGATAAATGTTATTTTTTTATGATTTAAATATTTGCTGTACGATTTGTTAAAGAATTAATTTGTTAAGGAGCTACTACTGATTGTATTGGTGTTTAACATAAAAAATGTATGTTTTCAATATGAATTTAATATCTTAAAATTTGTGAATACTACTTTACGTAGACCATTAAAATCATGCGTTTTTGAGTCGTTTATTAATTTTATATTTTAAATAGTTCAATATGCCATTTAAATGTTAAGATTTGTCTTACTGTTGACCTACACAATTGAGAAACGTTAATCCATAACTTATAATTAATTTCCACATTCCTTGTATCGCAAAAATAAAAAATAAAACTATACAAAAAAAAGAAAAGCATGATAATAAAGATATGAATAATAAAACCTTGTTTCCTCTATATATTGTTCAGTATACTCGGTTAAATAAAATTATACATCATAGAAAAATAACTATTTAAAATAGCTGAGGAAATAAATAGGGCCTCAAAGGCGATCTCTGATTTGAGGTTCCGTCAATTTAAAATTTGCCTATTCATATCGTAAGAATGATAAAAAATCAAAACTACATATGTACCTGCTACATTTCTATGATGCTTAAATAAATGTATACAAATATAATAACAAAAGAAAGTATAATAAAATACGAGAATAAAGATATTTAATCCTCGACGCCTAACTTATTTTTAAGTAAGTAACTAGGTAATTTCGTGCATAGCAATACCATTTATTAAAAACAAGAAATAGATTTGAATTATTTGTTTGAATTCAACTTCAACACGATAACATATTTGTTGTATTGTGTTTATATAGGAACCAAAAGAAACAGATCTAAAAAATAGATTTTATAGTTTTTAACTTATTACCAAAAAGGGTTTATCGGTATAATCAGAATATTGTTTAAAACAAATAAATATAAACTAGCACAATTTACTTTAACTTCTTTAAGATGATGTTTCAATAAATGAATATCAACGTCGCCTATAACTTATCCTAATGGTAGTCATATATTCTGCTTCCAATCGTTTTAAAAGCTAAAGCGACGTTCGCGTGTACATGTAGTGTTACATTTGTTCAAGAAATATAGCGATGTAATTTACAAAGTCAATGCATTTAGTTTACGTTAAAGTATCATCGCATTTACCAAAGTAAACATTTACAATACAATTATACAATCAAAACTTTTTTAACAACCCATGCTGGTTAAATACACTTTTAGGTATAGTTACTTGATGACGGAATGTAAAATTAATATGCATTTTCATATTTAATGTTACGCATGCCTCTTCTTTTTTTACGCATTTTGAAAAATTGGTGCTGGAATCCAGAAAATTGTTTTTCCATTATATATTTTTATATTAATTTTGTAACCCTAATAGAGGAAACCAAAACTATTCAAGGTATGTTTTGTATTGTTACATGTGAGAATTTCGTAAAATAAGCTAAAGTATAACATTCAGCCTACATCATAAAAATCATTTCCAAAATCCACATTACCAGACGGAGTAAAATATTATTTTCCAAGGGTTGTATTAACATGTAACAAATTAATTACTTTCAAAAAGATTGCAAACATAATATTTTCCGTGGTTATGAATCACAAAGCCTTTCTTGAATTGAATTGTTTCAGATTGTCTTTGTGATCTAAGTATGAGTGAGAATATCTAATTTATCAATTTATTCTAAACTAATTGCTTCCAGTTAACAAATACAAACACGAAACAAATATTACTTATCACTAGATTAGGAGAGCACGTAATAAATCTGCATTTGATATAAACACGCCACCATTACCGCATAGTTTTTATGATATTGGATCATGGATGGCTTTGAAGATTAGTTTTACTATAATGTACTCTTACATTTCAATAATCAACAGACACTCTGCACTGTCTATAATATTAGGAATATATCGTTTTATTTTAACAGTTAAAATATGCTAAGCTACATTAGATAATGTTTGAGTCAATAATTCAACATCAATTAATTTTAATGAGTCGTTGGCGTAGTGGTCAATAAGGGAACGGACTCCGGACCATGGCAGCGGCCCTATTGTAGGTTCAAAAATTATATTATTGATGCAGATTCTGAGAGTTTTAAATGAACAAAGTATATATTGTTTGCCATTGGATTTCTGACTTACAACAATGTAATTATATATTGTTTTAGTACTTTTCAACTCGTACGTAAACGACTCACCCCTTGATTTACTGAATAAGTTCCGCGAACAGATGTATAATATATTTATATATGTATATGTATAGACTATGTGGACGGGCAAAGTAAGGCAAAAAGATGCAGCCATCCTCTTAAAAAAATCAGTAATTCGACATATTAATTATGGCCATGGCAAATTAATTTGCATAATCCGTTTTTTGACCTTTGTCTAATCAGCAATGTCTAATGTTTTTTACAAATGTCGTTACAGTTTGTTGGAAAATACGGATAGTGTTGAGCTTTATAAATAAAGTTCGCTAATTATAAAGGCATAGGTTTACTGAAATTTTTAACCGGCATCCCCGTATTAACAACCAAGAGTAAAAGATTCCCACTTTAAAGGTTTCCGGTGCTATAATTTCTCATTTGCACTAGTCATGGATGGTACACAACGAGACATCACAAGTTAATGGCCCGAATATTCCAAACTTAACATTTGTTTATAAACCAAATATTGTGGAACTTACTGCGCAGATGCCTAACTTGTCTATACATTATTTTACTATTTACATAAAACCAGATATAACGCAATATACAAGCTCATAACCACAACGCAATGTAAACATGTTCACAATACAAAAAATATAATAATGATTAAAAATGAACAGGTAATTTTAAATTTAAAACAATGGTAATATCATTTGAGCCCTATTTCAAATTTGTTTACTAAAATTCATGCAAATATTGAGTCAACAGTCGTATTAGAGTGTAAAATAGGAGGAACAAATATTTCCTTTTTAAAACTTGTGCATTTATATTCATGTTTAGTTTAAATTCACTGCCTGGAATTGTTAGATGATTAAAATTAAGCACTCTAGTCTCTACTATTGTGATTGTGATTAGCAATTGATGATGCGTATATTGTTCAACTGAATTTAAATACTCCCTTCATTGTTCACAAGATTGACCATCCCCACACCATGGCTGTCCATTTCCCCCTCCCCGTGCATTCCTCCCGATAATCCCTTAATCCCTCTTGTCCGTCCGTTGATGCCATTAAGATCTCGTATTTAAATCCTGATTCATTAAACGAAAGCATTACTAATACAATGTCTATGCTAATGAACAGGCCAGTGTCCGCCCAATCGTTTTAAGGGTCAGATATATCAGTAGATCACTTTGAATCCAGCCCAATTCAGTTATTTACTCCTTAATAAATTAAATACGAATTGCCGGAATTGACATATATTTATGAAATCACTGCTGAACTAATTATGACATTGCTGCAGCGACAGAAAACAGCAGTGGTAGTATATGGTTTAAGTGGTATTAAGTGGCCCCGAATGAAACTTCTAGTTGCAAGAAGATGTATGGATAATGAAACCTACGTAGTGCAATGTTAAATCTCCAATTGTATTTAACTGCTCCCTGTGGTATTGTAAATCCAATTTACGAACTGATGCAACCAGATGCATCTCCGCCATTATTCAATTGCATTACCGCTACTGTCAGCAACTTGATATGGCTAGATATCCTTCCCTTGTACGTCAAACGTGTTAATATCGATTGTAATAGTGTGTTCGGCCAAATGCCTGGTTTTTATCGCTGACTTTTTATTTCCTACAGTAACAAGATGAAATATAAGTCATTCGATTGTTTAAACATAGTCTAATTCATTGCATGTGGCTAAAATACGTATCTTTTGGTACTCAATATGCGTTACGTAGGATTAGTTGAATAGTTAGTACTAAATTATAATTGGGAGGTTTAACAAATATGTTCTAACATAATACAACTCAAATTTTATATTCTGTAAGTGCCAAAATTGCGGTTTGTAATAACTTTTGGTTGTATAAATAAATTGTTTTTTTCCCTTAAAGTGTTGCGTATAGGCAAGAACCATTACTACAACATATTTTTTGTTAATTTACACTGTATGTCAGTATTTCAATTTCAAAGTTATGGCAAACTTATGATGGAGAAACTGCTTTACAATGAAAACCATTGTTTTCTTTATGCGGTAAATTAAATAAAAACTTTATAATATTTTCATTTTTTTTATAGAAATCCTGCTAGAATTAAGAACTGCAACTATAATCGCATTATTTTACTAACCCCTGAATACCAAAGTCCCAACTTCCCCTCCCACATTCTAACACTAAATGCCTGTTACTTTTTTCGTGTTTTATAGTCATTTCACACAAAACTATTTGATTTTCGTATTCCTATCAACAATTCTTCTCAGTCAACCATGCAATTGACAACGGTGTGCTCTTTACTCATTCTCTATTTTAGATACAATACTAATGTGGAAACAAATGGATATTACTACATTATCTTATAACTTCCGGCGCCCTCTTTAAAAGTCTATACCACGAGACCTCGATGGATTCAAAAGTAAGGTAGGTATTATTTTACTGGACGTGTAAATTAGTTAATAGTTTGGATGAAAGAGGGGAACGCCCTCCCACCCAACAGTTGTCAATTGCCATCTGTTCTAGCCGTTTAAAGGACAACGTATGTAATTAGTGCCCATAAAACTGTACACCTTTGATCCAAGTCAAGATAGAGCAAACTACACCCTAATAAACTACTTTTCATGCAACTTTTATACCTCACACTTTAAAGCTATTGTCACGCAAATTTACGTACAATGTTTTAATCAACTAGGATGTTAGACCAGCTAGTGTGGAATAATCTATTCTAAATGATTTTTTATGAACTATTGACATACCTTGATACTGTAGGGAAACACAGTACGTGAAAAACAAGCAATACCTTTTTTTGAGATGGTGAAGTCATGATGTCAGGAAATTTTTACACGCACAACAACTCGGTAAGGTTATCATAAGATTATCACTGAAGTTAAAGATACTGTAAATACCTATTGTTAAATGATAAAAAAATTTAATAAAGAAGATTAAATAGTGGCATTGGATGTTAATACGATAGGTTGGGTGCTGTGTTTACAGATTTATTAAATTAACAAGACATTCGTCACATTAAACACTTCTAATATAATTAAGGAAAACAGCTGTCGTAGATAGAGAAAATATAAAATGTAGATAGAGAAACCAGAATCGTATTGTATAAAAAGATTCCTTAAATGTTTTCTATGAACAGCATCACTAATAATTTTTGTTGTTGTGAAAGTGTTATCTATAAATGTGTGTTATTACTAAATAAGGTTTAAGGGTAAAGTGATAATCGTTGTGATTAATTCTCAAAGGATTTGGGGTTAAAAACAAAACAAATGTTATGTAATTATAGATTCATTACTGTTTGAATCCCAGGGGGATAAAAAGAATTAGTAATTCGATTCGATAAAATCTGGATATTCAGCTAATACAAATAATCCTTGAATAAATATGAAATAATATAAAGAATTTTAACATAATGTAATAATTAAATAAAAATCAAAGGCGAGGCGGTTTTTTAGGTCTCATAGTCTTAGATTCCCCAGATATACCATGAGGAAAGATTTCAAACTTGTATAAACGCTCAAAACTTAACCCATCTGGCATTTACAATTCCTTCCGTACTCTTCCTTAAAGCTAATCGACCATAAAAACAGGGATAGAGTTTTTACCGATCCTTTCAAAATAGAAAATTTATTCTAGGGTTGTCACAAAATCATAGGAAATGTTACTTAGAATGTATCATTTGCCAGTTTACCTCCCCCCTCTCCAAACCTTTTAGCACTAAAGATACACTCAAACACGTGCCAGAAACTACAAAAGACCAATATGATATTTGGAAGCCACTCTAAAAGACTTACGGAGGAAGATTAGCCCTTGAACTTCAACAGGGACAAATTGCCCTTGGAAAGATTATGGGACAATGCTGCGGCGTTCTCAGAAAAGGAAGCTTACGCTTTTCTTCAAGAGGCTCCATCAAAAGCCTTGAACTTTATCTTTCCTTAATGTACCAATGGTCGTACTTGTCCTGTAACCGTCGTCTCATTTTATTCGTCGTATTTTTTAATGTTGTAGTAAGGAAGGAAACATAGTACAGCGAAAATGGAACATGTACATTTGTAAATGATTTAAGACTATTTTTAGTAAAGTAAAAACATTAAAAAGTAATCATATATAATCATTAACAGTTGTTTTAATCCTAACTATTACATGTTTAAGATTTTCAGTTGATTCTTCTTATCTTTAAAATTCTTGTATACCCCTGCTAGTTATTTGTTTAAGAAAATTTTTATCAATATATTGTGTAAAGTAAAGTAGCTTACTGTTGAGCCTTTGACACTTATATCCGGGAAGTCCCTGGTTTTTGGCTCCTGGCCACTTGTTCTGAAGTATCACCCAGAGAAATGCGACAATTCTCCTCAAGCGGTACAATGGCCGGCTTCGGTCACTGGGCATGTGGGATTTACAACTTCGTCTAGTAAAATAACTTTCTTGTATAAAAGAAAACAAATATGCATGAATACATTTAATAAACAAAAAAATTACTTACGTGTGTTCGTTTACGAAATTCAATACTGATTTTTATCATAAACTCAAAGTATTCCGAAATAGGGGAGAGTCACCCCATACATTTTGACAAATCGTCTCATCCTTCGTGGAGGCAAGGTTTCGCATCATCAGTTTGTCCACGCGTTATCATCGACAAAGCCATCAGCATAATAAAATGTTCTGCAGATTTTCACAAAGAACGCATCGGTTGTCCAACCGCCATTTGTCTACGTCAAAATGCTTTTTGGAACATCCGTTTACGATATTGTTAGTATTTTAGACAAGTTTCCTTGCGATAGTATCTGCAGTTATCGTAGTATTGTAAACAACGTAGTTGGTACGTTATTCTTATTAATACTGATACTAAATTAATTTTATTTAACTGACACACCCATAAAAAGGCGGGACGTATAAATAATGAAGGAAACCAAACATATAAAATATCTAGCTCAAAAATATTTTGATAAAGACTTTTTAAAATTATTGTTATTCCCATTTTTGTGTTTCTTTTTTATACTTTTAAACTGTGACACAACCATTACGTGTTAAGAAAATTTCAAGTTTCTATGCAGGTCTGGAGATGAGGAAATACAATTTCGTCAAAATGGTCATCCTACAAAAGGATAAACTAGGATCACGAGGCAGATTGCAGGTATTTAACCTTTACTAAATTTATAGAGTAGTCGGTTCAAAGATACTGATACTATAACTACTGATCACTACAATACGTGATACGGTATACTGATCACTATAATTCGGATTTACTTCTCTGGAATAAATTGTGATTAAGACAACGTAGCGAGTTATAAACACATTAATTCTCTTAAAAATTGCTTCTTGATAATATACAAACTAAATAAAATTTAAACGTCAAAATATCCAAAAATTCGTAATAATTTAATTGAACAATATAAAACAGCCGCAATATAAAACAGTTTACAGCCGCTGAGTGTAAAGCTCTTCCCATTGTTCCGTTCAAGCACACTAAGCCGGTATGCAATGCTGTCTGTCAGTAATGCCTGGGGGTGGGTCACCAGTTGGATCCCGTCAAATTAACTCAACCCATCAGTATTCTGAATCACTCCGGTCTGCATGTAACGGTGGAAATAAACATTCAACGCCTACGGGTGGAGCTCATATCGTGCCCCTGGGTTTGACGTTGATCCTGTACTGGGAGTTTTGGTGGCCATGCCGGCCTCTCTTTATCACCAGGGGAGAGAAGCTCGTTATTGGAACATTAGGAATATGAAACACCAAGGACATTCCAGTTTAATAATACTTAGAGTAGGTTTTGGATGGGAATGCATTCGTAGAGTGAGGTTGAGTGAAGGAGGTAACAAACGTTTCCATGATTTAAGAACATGCCAAAGATTGTATAAATTTGATTTTAACATATATATCAAAAGGCAAAACAAGCCTAAGCTTAGGGTGATTAACTTTTAAAATTTTATCGAGTGGCTTTGAATAGTTTTAACTTTGAAAGCTCTTTAGATAAAAATTGAAATATAAGTTTACGTATCTTCAGTCAACAATTCAATTTGCAGTAAATTGTTTTACATATGTTTCACAAACATATGATCTGTAAAATATGTATTTGTGGATGATCGTGTTCCATCATCATGGACTTAAACTAATTGTATTCTTCTCTTTTATAAAAATACATGAACAAAATTAAAATTGAAAATTAAATATACAAATCCCAACACTGTTGTATATTTAAACATGAATTAATTGTTCTGCCAACCGTCAATAGGCACTGCCTCTTTCGTTAATGCAATCTTTCGTTAATGCAATTGGCTTGTCTGGCCAATCGTAAAGTTGGTTCTTAAACAACTGACTCTTAAAAATATTACTGTGTTAATTATTTTCACTACTGAAATAATTTCAACCTGTTATATTTTGAATTATTTTAAAAATGTTAAACCTAAGGGAGTTTAAAGTCGGTTAATTACTTTTTTACACCCAGAATCGACGATCATTAGGCACCCGATCCGGCACTCTTTAAAACAGTTCTATTAAGTATAAGTCTGTTCGACCTTTAAATATTTACATGATGTGGGTGCAATTTGACGTGTTCTTTCCCCTCGGACAAGGTGATACTACCAACCTACATTGCCAACTGCTTTAGATAGATTTTCCACAATCTTACAGGGCAAAAGGCAATAAACAACCACTTCCTAAATTTAATTACGTAGAGGGTTTGTGATAAACACCCTTTTCCTATTGGTACAATACAATTAACAACAAACCTTATGAGTAATTAACAAATTATTTTGACTTGCGATTGTTGACACATCTTTTTATCAAAATGTGAAGTCAAAGAAATTTGGATTTATTATCGCTCCTTATGTAGTAAAATGTCTTTCCGGGTACTTTCCAGTTGTAGCACTTTTCAGTTAACATGTTTTTATATTTCTAAAATAAAATACTAAATTTTGAAATGAATTTGTTTAACTATTTAACGTTATGTTTTATACTGCTTGAATATTACTCATTTTCTCAACGACACAATGAATGTAAATCAAAATTATATCAAATAGTGTGAAGATACGTTAAAAAAAAACTTTTTAGAAAGTGAAGTTGATGTTGGACCATTGTTAGCCTTAAGAAAAACATCAAATATTGTATTATGCTGATAACACCCTCAATGCTAATATGTTATCCGAGATGATACTGCCTTAGATTATGAGACTTTAAGGTCGAGGCAGCAGAATACTTTAGTTTTCTTTTATCCTTGGGTATTGGGTGTATCGTATGATATACTTTTTTGTAGGACGAAGCTCATTTAACATTGTTTTTCCTGTGTTAAAGGGCAAAGAGATTTGTATGAAGAGAAAACTATAATACACAAACAGTTTTATTTATTTTTGTTTGTTTAAAACTCTTAACTTGAAGTTGTACCTTTTGAAGTTCTCGAAATATATATTAAATAAAATATTAATAACTGTTAATAGCATCGTTGGAACTTCAAATTATAGTTAGAAGGTCTTGAGAAGGATGTGTTTTTCAAAACCTAAAAAGGCACTTTATGAGACTAGAAGTTATAGATTTTGGTTCATACCAATATTATAAACAAATTAATAAATTGAGTGGTCAACAATTATTTGAAGAAAAGGTAGTGTATTGCATAGACTTTGAATTGTTTAATCTATCTATATCGATAATACGCTAAGCGATTTTTGTAAACAGAACTCCTCCGTTATTCCTGGACCGATTTTGACTTAATAGGTGAAAAAATGGCCCAGATTCGTAGTTGTGAAAAGTGGTTTTCAGGTGATGATACAGTAAAATACAGGTAAACAGTAAGAACAGCTGATAAATACTAAAAACAATAAAAGTTTTTTGCTCGATTTAGAGCAACAAGTCCACTAGTTTACTTTTACGATTCAAAACTTTTATAAATAAAATATAAAATACTTCATTTGACTAAATAAGTATGACTTGAATTCATTGAAGTATTACATAGTCAATTATATTGGGGCAAAAATATATTACGTGATCTATTCATTGTATGGTATATATTGAGATTGGATTTATGTTAAAACCTTAACGCAACAAAAATCTCACAACTTGTGGCACGATAAAGTTGTTCATAACCTACCCCACTATTAAAATGTTATCCAAATGGATTTGACTGGCAGGGAAATCAATTTTAAGTCGTACTACATGTCGTAAATTTAGTTGTTCAAAGATTTGTAAACCTGAATACAGTGCAATTTAGTAAAAGCACAATATATTTGCATGTTTATCCCGTGTCATTACCTTAAGTATACATAAGCTCGCTTTCACGAAGACCTGAACAGATGACCATCATTTATCCGGAGGGTTTGAAGTAGGGGTGAGATCAGATAGCCGAAGAGATTTAATTCAGATTAAATTTAGTAGACAACGCTGCTGCTAAACCGCAACATTTACATTGAAGTGCATAATTTCAACTTCAACATGGGCTCAAGACCTGGACCAATAGGGGGGTGTTACTTGATATGTAATAGTTCATCTATACGGTCATAGAAGAAACGAGCTAGCATAAATTACAATGAAACAATTACAATTGTACTTACCTCTTGGTGAAGGTTTTTGAACTAAGAATACCTAGTGTGAGTCGCAGTCGTTTTTCCATGATGGATCAGTGGCTTTCCAAGACTTGTTCATACGTAGTTTTGGGATTATTATCAAGTAGTTTGAAAAAACTTAAGGTTGGAATTGTAAAATTCCATCAAGCTTGTGACCAGGCTGAAATGAGAAGTAATATTCTAATATACATATTCTGAAACTAGTACTCAAAATACTGGTAAGACTTTCCAAATACGAAAACCTCTGTTGAGGTTCCAGCAACTTTAAATTTTACCCTAAAAATTAATTTGTTGGCTGGGTGACACGCACGATCGCATTTGACTATTTCTCTCTCTCATATTTGAAAAAACATCATAGGATAATCCTTCCATTTGAAAGATATACAGGAACAATTCGTTCTTATACCCAGTGTATTTTAAAATGTTATAGCTTCCATCTTACAGGATATATATATATAACATTGATGTTTAAATATAATATACATATAAAGAGTATGAAGGAGTATCGATTATACTATTCACTCACTGTCAATACCTCAATTTAATATGACAAATGTTTACTCTTATGTTTACTATTGAAATTCACAAACATCAACCAGATTAAGAGAATAGGTCTGGTCTTTTCCCAGCTATTTGTATTTCACTTCAATTAAGGGGCATCCGACAGTCAATATTGACTCAATGACTTTAAAAGAACTGCAGGCGAAAACAATTAATTCCGCCCTTTGTTTAGCCCGAGGTGGCTGTCATTATCACTACAAGCTGTCATTAGTCACTGACAATCTGTATTGAGAACATCAATGCAGAAGATTAAACATTATTTTAGTTCGAAATTTTACATCATAGGTGTTCAGAACCATAGTATATTTTGTTACATTTAATAAATTATTTTACAATATTTTTGAAAATGTTATTAAAATGTTGCTTATTCATCTGATATAAAAACTTTCCTATACAATCTAAGGAAACTAATTATAAATACAACAAAACAACCTATCCCAATCCAACTTAACAAACAAACATGAACATTAAAACTAAAATAATGTAAAAATGAATAAAAACATAATATGTTAATGTTAACCTGCAGTTATAACTAGGCCTAGTTATCTAAAGTTACATCATATTTGTATAGTTTATGGAAGCTAACCTTAGGAGATACTTAGTACTAGTATACTATGCATCGTTAAGTATTTCAGAGCAAGCAAACTACAACATCGATCCAGACTACCAGAACCAAATTTAGCCAACTCTTCATAACAACCAACTGTGTTTCTAACAAACTACAGATACAGTGGAGTATAAAACATAGTTTCTAATACGATGGGTAAGAGGTTAATAACCATAATGGTATATATTGGCCTTCTTATTAAAAGCGTTCAAGGAAACGATGGCGGGAATGAGTCTTCTGGTGAATGCAACCAATCGCAGGTAGAGTGAAGGTAGAAAGTTCACCACAACGAACCATAGAGGAAAAATGTTGTCATAAGTCACACATTTTTATTTCTATTTAAAATTAATTTTAGTGTATATAATAAGTATAACATCTATGAATATTTAGTAATAATTTGGTTTGATTACATGCAAACAGCGATACATTTTGGGGTTTTTTACCTGATGATTAGACTTGGGCAGATTTAGTGGATTATTAGCAAAGGAAAGACGAGGGAGATATTATTTACACCTAAGACCGAGTTTTTTACTTCAAAACAACTTCATTCAATAAATAAAAATCATATTAATAGTAAACGTACTATTAAAAAAAATCCCTGCCCGAATTATAAAAGCAGTTTTAAAGGGGTTTGGCAGGAATACTTTATGACGGGGAAGCACTTATCTAAATTGATACGAAACTTAAAAGTGATTACGCTGGACAGCGGCCTTGCTATTAACACTGACCAGTGCATAAGTAATGGCTCTAATCACTGGATCTAGCTGCGAATGCCAGATTGTATTGCCACTTTCAGCTAACGGACATGGGGAATTAGAGGTTATCGAGAGATTAAACTGGGGGAGAGGGATTAAATAAGCGGTTAGTGTATTTTGCTGGGTTATCTTTTAAACAATATGAACCTGGTTTAATTTAATTCGACCAGTTATTGCTAAGGCCCAGCTTAAACAAAATTCATAAGGAACCACTACTTTTGGACGTAGGATTTTCAGCAGCTTATTGTAATTTGTAAGTAGTATAATCAAATATTAAACAGGATAAATAAACTACAACTCACAACACCACAAAACGATATAATAATTTATTAATCAAATACTTTAAAAATACTTAATTCATTTATAAAAACATTAATTAGGAAAAAAGCTTCCAGGATTCGTATAAGTAAAACCCATTTAATGTTGGCATAAGTCTTTATTTTATGTTCATCACGTTATATTAGTAGGTGGTGCAGTACCTGTGCTTTCACCTAAGAAATGAAGGAGTTGTTCAATGGTTAGTATTTTTAATACTTCGGATAATGAACAAATATTCTGTTTATGGTACCCTATTACCATGTTCCTTGGTACCTTGTTATCTTGTCAAATAATCAAAATAAACACACGATTGTCCATTATTGTAAAAAATACTTTATATCATCATAAAAAGGGCTTCACAAATGTTGTTTCCACTTTGCGTTTTAATTCATTAGAAAACCTAATAACAAAACTCCCAAAATACATTAAAAAATTAAAAAAACTGTAATAATATATTTTTTATAATGTCTGTATATCAACTGAAATGCATTATGTTGAAGCCCCCTGGAACTGTAGTATAATGTCAAAATTAGCTATGCATTTACACATCACGCGGAATATTATTATTGTTTACATAACAACATTATACGATTAATTGACTGAAAAGATTATGGAAAACACAGATGACAGATATAGTTAGATGTCTAAATCTCTCTCTACTCCAACTGTTTGAACTGAGATCAGTTCCCACATTTCAATATATTCTGCGTCATGTGCACTTTATTCTGTACTGCTGACGGAAGTACGTAGATCAATTTATCGTGTGTAATTTTGATATTTTTTTAATATTTCACTAGAAGTGTGCCAGTTAAATGTAGACAACAACCATTGAACACGTTTTATAAAAATATCTTAATTACAATACCAAATGTAGCTGTTAAATGTAATAGAGAATTTAATCTATTGAATATAGTTACTTCGATCACAAAGAAACATTTAATTATTATTATTAATAAGCACATGAAGGTACCAAAAAAATATACTTTCTAAAAGTAAGCTTATATTATATATTATATTTAATTTGACCATAATTGCGGAAATGACAATTCCGTCTTTGTCTTTTAATAACCCATTACTACGAACCGTAATGATGAGTCACGATATTTTACGACCTCTTTGTTTATTTCGATGGTAATTTTATTTGTTGATAAAGCTGTTAAGGAAATAATGTTTTCGTTATTGCAGTAATAATCGCACAGTAGTATAGAAAAGTATTTAATTTCACACCACATTTGTCTAAGACAAAAGATGAAGCAATATCAGTTACAAAACATAACTATGACCGAAAACCATAATCATTTTATTACCTAGTCTCAAAAAGCTTTTCTAATAACTATAAAATTGAACATGAATTTCTAAATAAAATATATTTTCTATGTTTACTAATGCTTTACAGCATTTTAATAAATTACTTCCATATCAATCATTTTTTATATTTTTTCAAGGCTGGGATCTTTCGTGATTTGTTAATACCTGTTATTACCCTCACATATGTATCTATAGTTCTGCATCATTTTAGTGTAAACAATATAAAAAATGTTTACAATATTTATGTACGTTTTTTCCCATGCACGATTTACTATTGTAATTCAAATTTTTTTACTACCTTCATTTAATAACAAACTTTTTAGTGAAGTCTCAGTTCTCAGTTCAACGTTAGATTTTGAAAGTTGCTTGTCCCTAAAATCATTAAATAGTTATAGAACTTTTTTCATACCTAAATAGCTGGAAGCAAGACATATGCAAAAGTTTAAAACAACAGAAAGAAATGTAACATTTCTTTTAT
The DNA here is from genome assembly GCA_963675035.1 of Allygus modestus. NCBI lineage: Eukaryota > Metazoa > Arthropoda > Insecta > Hemiptera > Cicadellidae > Allygus > Allygus modestus. The sequence goes on from OY776116.1 coordinate 22,971,639, forward strand.
CTCAGCTTGAAATATATATTATATATTGTAACTACTGGTGACCAGGATTTACTTTAATTAAAACAAAGAGACTCACCGTCTACTGCAATCCATGTAATTTGTATCCTTGTGGACAATTAAACTGCAGTACCAGGGGGCTACCACATATTGAATTTCAGTTAATATACACATTATAACTTAACAGTATAGGTGCAGTACATTTAACTTTGCAGTATAGGTGTAATAGTATTTACAAATACAGTCATTGATAAATTATAAAAAATACCCGTATAAAAAAATACCATCTACTATAACTATCAAATAGATTTAATGTTGTTATAGACGTACGTTTAAATTTAGTGTTTTTTTTTTAACCGAGCAAATGTTATTTAAGGATGAACTCGTTATCTCACTCAGAAAAGTGAGTTTTATCCTTAAAAATAACCCACCCAATTGATAAAATTAAACGAACGTCTATGTACAACATTAAGGCTATTTTAAAGTTATCTAGGGATTTTTATAACTATCAACGACTGTATTTGTAAATTTAGGGTCACACTTAAAAGTATATAATTTTAACTTATATTTCAAGCGGAGATCCAATAAATGGTACGTTTATTTCTCCAGATTTAAATATTTTACATGTGCCATGCTTCCGGCTATTTATGTACGAAAAACGTCTTCTAAAACTATTCAAGCGGTAGATTTTAGGCACAAAAAAAACTTTTAAAAAACTCTGTGCAAATTTAATATACACACCCAAACGTAGTACCGTCGAATACTGCAGCCCTAATCTCTCCACAACCAACTGATAAGCCAAGAGGCCATTCCACTGATTGAGTCGCGGTACCAGTGAATCTGATGAACGTTCCATAATGCAAATACGCCCGAGGGTGCTTGATGAATGGTGCTTCTGGGAGTTCAGGAAATACATCCGGAAAATATACAGCGTCTACTGCACGAACCGTCAATGTTTGTGTTTTATTTTTTGCAAATTGAATACAAAAATTATTTAAATTTATGTAGAACACAATGTAGAGGTATTTGAAGTGAAGTAAACCATTCGTGTTAGAATTTATATTCATCTAAAACCCACAAATGTTATAATAACACTAGCAGTTGCAGAATTCAATTTTTAGTTTGCCTCTAAATTCCATATGAGAGATAGTTTATCCTGTGAGTCTTGCATCACATGTATGATGTAGTCGGTTGATGCGAGGGCTCTCTTTTGTACCAAAGAAACGCTGTTGTCTCTTTGCTACAACACATTTTTGGGTGTGCAACTTTGAAATACTCAGAAATGGCGATGAAAAGCTCCTATTTGGCTTAGCTGACCTTTTTATATGTAGCCCAAATCAACACCTGCTAAAGGCAGACCGTATCTCAGACACCTTTAAATGATTTTGAAATTCATCGACTCTTTTCCAAATGTCATAGAAATATTATGTCCAATAAATATAGATAATACTAGCTGATGTACCCGTTCTTCGCACAGGGGTTTTCTTTACCCATTCTATAGTCAATGAAATTTGCATTTTAGATAGCATGAAACAGCTGTTCTTGCTTCTGCTCTTTAAGCTGTCAAATGGAAGTGTCCTCAGCTATTCGCATTAGAGTTTCTGAATGTTTACTTTCTTCTGAAATGTAAACATTGAAACTTAGGACGTTCACGGAGCATAGCCTAACGGGATTTCAAGGAAGTGGATAGGCCTATGTGTTACAAGGGTTCAAGAACTACCCTTGAGTAAAGTTTCAGCCCAGTCGGTTCAGTAGTTATTGCGTTTACCCGGAACATCAGACAGACAGACAGAAATCACCTTTTCTTTATAATATTATAGATTAACTTCTTTATATTCAAAGACGAGGAGAGGACCAAGCACTGAATCTTTCTTTACCCTTATTTTGTAATGGAGAAAGATTTTACCCTTAACTTGTTTACGTGGAAAATTTGTTGAGTAAACAATTCAGCTCTACATAGAAATAAGGTAGGTTGGCGTAAGCTTAACGGAACATGAAATACACACCATTTCAACAATGAAAGGCAGCTCATGCAGCATAACGTAAATGACTTAACAGACTTCGGCGTTATATTTTCTCAAGACTAACATTATCATTTTCTTTATGCCGTTATCTTTAGAGTCATAATCCTTCCATCTTTTTTCCTGCAATAACGGAATCTCAATTTATAGGCTGTTTTCACTTATTAAACGGATGACTAACTGACAATTTTGCCATTTTAGCGAATTTCCCCTATAGGGAAGAAGCTAACCTGCGTACTCAGCGAATTTCCTATGAAGGAATATATTTCTTACTACCACATAAAGCCACTTACCAAGTTTCATAAAAATACTTAAATAAATAAGTGATATATAGCATTTTATTTATTCTCTATAAGTATAATATTAGGGCTGAGAACGCAGGTTTACTGCAACGAGGAAGATAAAAATGCGGGTTTTTTTCAAATTATTAATATAACTCAACCAGGTGAAGCTATATACCAAGTTTTAATGATTTATGTTCATAATTAAGGGAGATATAAAGCTTTCCGTATTCTCCATAAGAATTACATTAGGGATGAGATTGCAGGTTTGCTGCTAAGAGGATAATCAACAAAAAATCAATTTTTGTGGAAATATCAATATACCAGTACTAGGTGAAGCCACCTACCCAGTTTCATCAATATACGTTCATAAATAATCGAGATATCAAATTTTAAATATTCTCCATAAGGATAACATTGGACAACATACTGTGTTTAGCACTTTGAATATCACGGCAACGGTTGGACGTAGAATCACAATTTAAACACCAAAATGATTGTTTTGTAGAGCTAAACTGATTGGTAAAAGCAAATGTGAAGTTTACATAGAAATGAACTGAGGAAAAGCCAAAAACCTTTTTCCCATAAGATTAACATGGGAGATTTTATGAGCAGGTTTTTTTGGATTTTCTCCGCAACCACTTAACCTAGGTTAATAATTCAAAATACCATATTATTTGTTTTTTTAATCTCTATACCATGGTCAAAACCAAAATTAAGTTTTTTAAAAATTTCAGGGTGAAAAATACAAAAAACTGATTTTTGTAAAATTTAAAACCCCCATAAACCCCCCTTCTCGTGGTCCGATATTTCTGGTTTTCGAACTTAAAGTCATGAATGTCACTTTACACATTTGAGCCAAATTTCATCGAAATCGGACGTTCCACACGTTCGGAAAAACACTATTCGTTCAAATTTATATATATATATATATATATATATATATATATATATATATATATAAATTTGAACGAATAGTGTTTTTGGCATCTGGGGACCTCAAAACCAAAAGTTATTATGGTATCGGGCTTAAGTCTTACCATGAGACCATTTTGCCATTTTTGTATTAATTATAGGCTCAAATAGGAAAGGAGCACCTATAGTAATTCTAAAACAATGTTTTTAAGGTATCCTAGACATATTAATAGTATCCAATGAGTTTTATGAATAAATGGTATTTTTTTAAGAAGTGTGGAAACAAAAACATTAAACAAATGTCGTTAAGCATATATTAAGTATTGTTTTAGATTATATACTGGAATAACTACAATATTGTTCCCAATCTTGCCTTTAAGAAGAAATGATTACACTTCTTCTCAATTATTTTAAACAAGCTTACTTGCTTTACTTAGGTTTACGAAAATATGATGTCATAATACATATAAAACACAAATTTACAGTGTTTTTATTAAAGTGATGGTTCATTGTTCTATAAATTCTATTCACCAAACCTGCTCTCCACTCAATGATATCTGGCAAGTTAGTTACCTTTACTTGCTAGAAGCGTATCACCTAAATTTATTAAGATTCCTTATGTCACTGTAGTTCTGCAAGAGTAATGAGAGTTTCCAATATTGCATTTCCAGTGTCGCGTTTATCCCGTGTCATTACCTAAGTATACATAAGCTCGCTTTCACGAAGACCCAACAGATGACCATCATTTATCCGGAGGGTTTGAAGTGGGGGTGAGAACAGATAGCAAAAGAGATTTAATTCAGATTGAACGGAGTAGACAACGCTGCTGCTTAGCCACGACATTTACATTCAAGTTCCTGGGTTTACTGGGTAAAAAGGTCAGTTAAGTAAAGGTATGCAATTCGTTTTTATAGATTTAATCAGACTAAAAACTGCTATTAAAATTGTTGCTCTTAAAGGGGCTTATCGATAGTATTCAACGGGCTTCATCGATTGCAACTGGAAAATTATTTGCAATGATCAGACTTAATTATACACTAAAATAAATTTACTTAGCACTATCCAACATCAGTTCTTGATGAACGCGGAAATATTTAAACGAATATAAATGTCTCTAAACATGAGTAAATTTTAACACCATAGGTTATAACTATATTGTGGGTCATCACTACGTAACCTATCTTGTGATTGTAGACTGAGGATGAATCTCGTTGAACTTATGATTTGTTTTTATTTAGCGATGAGTAGAGCCAATTATTGTTTGATATAATAGGTTATACCGTTATATTCGTTCATCGGGAGAATTTCACCGTTAGAGTCATGATTGTTTAACTGACAAGCACGTGGTAAATTTTAACTAAAGATGGTACAAGTTTCATAAACCAAACGAGGCTAAAATACTTCCATTTATATTTCTAACATATAATTTTTATAAGCCTTTTTGGATCTTGTTTTTCATTACCTCGGCCTTAAAACATTGGCGGAAAATATTTCAGTGAGAGATTCCGGAAAATGATATTCGGGGGTGAACGGTGCTCTGATATGTGACAGTTTCATGAACATTTGCAATTTTGCCTATTGTTCACTAAAGAAAAATCTGGTATTATTTAGGTACAAATATTATTTTTTTTTACTTGGAAAAACTAATATATTTATTTAATGTTACATTTTAAATATTTTAATGAACTTGCCAGATATCATTGAGTGGAGAATAGGTTTGGTGAATAGAATTTCTAGAACAATGAATAATCACTTATGACAAGTATGATCAAGTATTATGACATCATATCGTCGTAAACCTAAGTAAATTAGGATCAAGTATGATTAAATGAATACCACTATTTAACGCGGTAGCTCAGAGGTAAAGTGCCTGACTAGTAAGTCAGACGTGGCTGGTTCAATCCCAGTCCCGGACGATTACTGTAAGATCATGAGCGGTCACCTCTGGCTTGCCCGTGTGACTAATGCCGTTACGGTACTTTGCTGTCTTTAGTTCACCACACAGGCCAATAGCCTATGGTGACGGGCAGTTGAGGTTTAAAATAAAGAAAAAACAAAATTTAAAGAAAGAGGATTTACTTGGTGTTGTTGTAAATGAACTATTAGAATGACGCTATTAAATCTGCATGTTCTTTAAATTTGCGATAATAGATATTGGGAATACATTTTTCAGCTCTAGAATGATTATCATTTAATATTGGTTACATGTAATGAGGAATATTAAAAACTCGCTTTCTTTAGACAGATAAGAGTGATCGAAGTAGTAAGACCTGGTTTGGAAAGAACGCCTTATTGTTATTAAGCTGAAGTCGATATATAAACGCAGGAATTTTCATTTTTAACATTAAATGAACTATTGTTCGGAAACTTTACAACTTATTATCTATTTCAAGCCCTGTGTTTTATTCCGCTACGATCTTCGTCTATAATAATTTTTGGTTTATGATCCTTGACGTCGCGCGTCGTTTAGATAAACTAGAAAATAAACAAGTTATAGAATTCAGAGTTACAATCAATCAATAAATTTATATGTATAAATTATTATGGCTTTTTCAACCAAGTTAACTATAAACAATGACTTGGCTTCTAGAACATTCTGGAAGCAAATGTTATTAATATTTTAAGCCAAACTAAAACAAAAGATGTTCAGTAACATGTAAGAAGTCTAACTTGTAATTTTTTGTGAACAATAAAAATAACACTAGATATTGTTTCGGGTTTGTGAATAAAGTTAAGTAAATCACACCAATGTCAATGATACAAGTCGTTCCAAAGTGTGACAGCTAATTTTGACCTGTCACAGGCTAATGAAGTATTGTGATGAACACCGCGAGGGGCTCCAAAATGTGATCAGTTCTGCAAAGCGTTACTAAGCCAACATGGTAACGTATTAGATTAGTTATACCAAATGGTACATGTAATTCAAAAATGTATGTTACATGGACTTTATTGATTTTATACACACAGAAAAAAAAAACAAAAAACGGTCATATAGAACAAATCAAATTGTAGGGTAGTTCAATAAGAACACCAATTCAGGCTCGATGGGAAATTTCATTGGACGAATTTCCTCAAATTCTCCGCAGTAACCCATAGGCACCGGAGCACACTGTAAAAGTTACTCATACAATTCCCAATTTACACCTCTAATCATTTAAAGTACGAATAACCTCGATTTGGGATCTTCTGTTACTATTGGTAAAAACTAACCCACATTTCAAAGTTCGACCTCAGTGTGGGATCTTCTGCTACTATTGGTAAAAGTTAACCCACATTTCAAAGTTTGACCTCAGTGTGGAATCTTCTGCTACTATTGGTAAAAGTTAACCCACATTTCAAAGTTCGACTTCAGTGTGGGATCTTCTGCTACTATTGGTAAAAGTTAACCCACATTTCAAAGTTCGACCTCAGTGTGGGATCTTATGCTACTATTGGTAAAAGTTAACCCACATTTCAAAGTTCGACCTCAATGTGGGATCTTCTGTTACTATTGGTAAAAGTTAACCCACATTTCAAAGTTTGACCTCAATGTGGGATCTTCTGTTACTATTGGTAAAAGTTAACCCACATTTCAAAGTTTGACCTCAATGTGGGATCTTCTGTTACTATTGGTAAAAGTTAACCCACATTTCAAAGTTTGACCTCAATGTGGGATCTTCTGTTACTATTGGTAAAAGTTAACCCACATTTCAAAGTTTGACCTTAATGTGGGATCTTCTGTTACTCTTGGTAAAAGTTAACCCACATTTCAAAGATTGACCTTAATGTGGGATCTTCTGTTACTATTGGTAAAAGTTAACCCACATTCCAAAGTTTGACCTCAATGTGGAATCTTCTGTTACTATTGGTAAAAGTTAACCCACATTTCAAAGTTTGACCTCAGTGTGGGATCTTCTGCTACTATTGGTAAACGTTAACCCACATTTCAAAGTTTGACCTCAGTGTGGGATCTTCTGCTACTATTGGTAAACGTTAACCCACATTTCAAAGTTTGACCTCAGTGTGGGATCTTCTGCTACTATTGGTAAAAGTTAACCCACATTTCAAAGTTTGACCTCAGTGTGGGATCTTCTGCTACTATTGGTAAAAGTTAACCCACATTTCAAAGTTGACCTCAATGTGGGATCTTCTGCTACTATTGGTAAAAGTTAACCCACATTTCAAAGTTCGACCTCAGTGTGGGATCTTCTGCTATTATTGGTAAAAGTTAATCCACATTTCAAAGTTCGACCTCAATGTGGGATCTTCTGTTACTATTGGTAAAAATTAACCTACATTTCAAAGTCTGACCTCAATGTGGGATCTTCTGTTACTACTGGTAAAAATTAACCCGTATTTAAAAGTTTGACCTCAATTGAGGATCTTCTGTTACTATTGGTAAAAATTAACCCACATTTCAAAGTTTGACCTCAATGTGGGATATGCTGCTACTATTGGTAAAAATTAACCCACATTTCAAAGTTTGACCTTAATGTGGGATCTTCTGTTACTATTGGTAAAAATTAACCCACATTTCAAAGTTTGACCTCAATGTGGGATCTTCTGTTACTATTGGTAAAAATTAACCCACATTTCAAAGTTTGACCTCAATGTGGGATCTTCTGTTACTGGTAAAAACTAACCCACATTTCATTATTTCGACAGGCTCAAAGATATAGTCCTATAATCAAAACTGACTATACGTGTAAATAGAAATGTCGTAGGAGACGTCAATATAGATAGCCTAAGTTGAATTTCCCAGGTAGTCACCAGTTACGGGAGGTTTCTTCATTGTAGTTACTTAAATTACTTCAACTAATTTCCAAGGGTACAATATTTGATTTTGACTACAAGCTTCAGGCCATGTTCACTATTATTTACCAAAATATAAATCTGCCAAAACCAGTTACACTAATGTGTAAAATATTGGTATATAGACTGCAATAATAAAGTATTTCACATTTTTAATTAAATACGATTTCAACCTTCACATAAAAAATGTGTGATAAACTACATATTAATAATAACAAAAACAACAATCAATACTATACAACTATCAGTGTAAGCTTACCCCATATCGTAACTTAAACACTAGCTAAACTAATAAGTTTAAGGTATTATTTTCAAAACTTACTTTAATAAACACTAGTTGGCACATGGCAGTTTTTATTGACAATAGCTTGGTTTCCGTAAACAAATATATTTTAAAACAATCTGGTTAGTGAATAAAAACTTTATAGTTATAAATTGTACTTCTACATAATTCTATGGTTATGGTCCAAATATTCTAGGGGCCATATGGATACTTTTCCGAAAGCCTCTTATTGTAACGCGTCCACCCTACAATATAACGCCCTTGTAATAATTCTACGTCTGATCGACGAAGGGATCCCGTAACTTAGTGTTACTTCTGCCCTTTCCGATTATAGATTGAAAAGCCACGTGTTTCCTCTAGGGCACATCCAGATACAATTGAACAGACTTGTAAATTGTAAAGTGTGTGGTTTATAATCGCAAAAACTTCTAAACCTGGACCCAAAACACAGATCGCTTCAATAACTAACAAATAAGGCAAACTAAGGAGGCAAATAAGTTATACAGGAGGTCTCTGAACACTCTACAAACCTTTTCAGGTATTATTCCTGGACCATAGACAAGCCAAAATATCATATTCAAAATTTCGAAAACTCAAAAGTAACTCTTATAGCCCCCATTTTGTTTTTTCACATAGGAAATTTTAATTCGAGAACGGCTAGTTATAGTTAAATGAAGTTTCGTATTTAGTTTTATTCCCTAAAGACCTAATTACAGAAAAAAAATTATTTTTTTACAATCGTTAATTTCAAAATGGCGGCTGCCTAAAAAGTTCAAACTTAAATATCTTAAACAAATCTCATAGTAAAAAAATTACATTAATTACGTTTTATTTATAGAATTTAATTGCAAATCTAATGACACCAAATTTACGAAAATCGATTCATAAATAACGGAGAAAATTCATTTTTAAAATATTGCATTCTTGTCAACATCAACTGTTATCATGTGACATCGCTGCTAGTGAGCCACGTCGATCAGCTGTTTCAAGTTTAATTCCACCAAAGAGCTGATTAAAACATTAACCAGCTGTTATTAAGTTCATTTGCACCAATCACCTGATTGATACCGTTACGATTCACTAATGCTTCAAATAAAACATAAAATATCAAAAATGCGTTAAAATTACAAAAAACAAATGGATTTATTTACATGAGATATGACTACAATTCTAAAGTATTTGCAAACGATGTTCAATATGCCCACCGCCAAGTCGATTGCACATCGTGAACCTAGATGTCATGGATTGCCGGACAGCTTCAAATTCATTTTTCTCTTGGATGACCGCAGCCGCCTCTACAATTCTACCGACCAGGCCCAGTTCATTTTCCACAGGTGTTGAATAAACAAGTTCCTTCATTCTCCCCCAAACGTAGAAATCTAGGGGAGTAAGATCAGGTGATCGCGGAGGCCACGACACCGGTCCCCCACGACCAATCCACTGCTGATTGTAATTTTGGTTGAGGAAATCTCTTACAATTTGCCCAAAGTGTGCAGGAGCACCATCATGTTGCAGCCACATGTTCTGTAAGTCTTCCAAGGGGACGTTCTCCAGAAGTTCTCGGAGTATGTCCCTCAGGAACACAAGATAGGTGGGGGAATTCAACCTATTTGGGAGAATGTAGGGGCCAATTAAATTAACCCCAAAAACTCCAGCCCAAACATTACCTGAGAAACGGTGTTGCTTGCTGGAAATAACAGTTTCGTGGGGATTTTTAGGAGCCCAAACATGGCTGTTCCTGGTATTGAGAATACCATCCTGGTTAAAACTGGATTCGTCTGTAAAAAGAACGGATTTCAAGAAATCTGGATCGTCCGCCAGTTTGTGCAGGAACCACCTGGAACAATCTACCCGGCCTGGATAGTCTTGAGGTTCAAGGGCATGAACCTTTTGGGGATTATATGGGTACAAATTCTCTCCATTGAGTACCCTCCACACGGTTTCTTTGCCTAGCCCCATCTCATTACCCACAGCTCGAGTACTTGTTCGAGGGTTTTCTTCAAATTTACGAAGGACTTCCTCCTCAAATTCAACTGTACGCACCAACTTTGCCGCACCAGTATCTGCCATACTCACGTGAAACGTACCAGTTGCGTGGAGACGATTGTGGACAGCAGTGAACGTTTTAGCAGCAGGACATTGTCTATTGGGGAAATAGTCGCTATACAACCTTCTCGCTTCATTTGCATTTCCAAATGCAGCTCCATAATAAAAATGCATATCGCAATACTCTGTAACACCATAATTAGCCATTTATCAATAAATATGAATACTGAATACGTTAACACAGATTACTATTAAAAAGCAGCACACTGATTAACAATAAGCAACATACAGGAAAAAGACACATTGTAACAGGAAACTGTAATAATTTTAACAATACATTGATCAATCAGCTGTTTAGTGGAATTATACTTGAAACAGCTGATCGACGTGGCTCACTAGCAGCGATGTCACATGATAACAGTTGATATTGACAAGAATGCAATATCTTAAAAATGGATTTTCTCCATTATTTATGAACCGATTTCCGTAAATTTGGTGTCATTAGATTTGAAATTAAATGCTCTAAATAACATGCGATGAATGTAGTTTTTTTACTATGAGCGGTTTTTAAGATATTTACGTTTGAACTTTTTAGGCAGCCGCCATTTCGAAATTAATGATTGCAAAAAATAATTTTTTTTTCTGTAATTAGGTCTTTAAGGAATAAAGCTAAATACCAAATTTCATTTAATTATAACTAGCCGTTCTCGAATTAAAATTTCCTATGTGAAAAAACAAAATGGCGGCTTTAAGAGTTACTTTTGAGTTTTCGAAATTTTGAATATGATATTTTGGCTTGTCTATGGTCCAGGAATAATACCTGAAAAGGTTGGTAGAGAGTTCAGAGACACCCTGTATACTTACAAACAAATGGGACGGCGATGGGTACTCGCATGGCTCCAAGCTATGCTAATTTGTTTATGGGGACAATTGAGAAGAGTTTCCTTAACACACAAGACTATTTGCCTCTTCTATGGTATAGATTTATAGATGACATATTTTTCATATGGCAACATGGACAAGAACGCCTAAATGAATTTCTTCAATCAACAGTTTCTCATCGTTACGTTATACTTGGAGTTACTCTACAAAATCCGTTACGTTTCTTGATGTGGATGTTTGCCTAGATTCTGGATACATCAAATCAAAACTACACTTGAAGGAGACCAACACAATGCAATATTTAAATTACAAGAGCTGTCATCCTACTTATATAAAAAAATCTATACCCAAGAGCCTATCATTTAGAGCAAAGAAACTGTATAGTGAAAATTCAGACTGTGAATTTTATAAATAAGTTGACGGGTTCCCTTCAAAAGTCTGGCTATGCTGAAAAAGTTATCAAGAGATAGATTAACCAACCGAAGAACCAGCAAACTAATAGTTTTGTTGTGAATGATCCTAAATTCATCACTCAATTTTATCCAGGCCTACATAAAATAAACAATGTGATAAAAACGTCTTTTAACATTCTCCAGTCATCACAAGAGACAAAAAACATTTTTTCAAAGCAACCAAGAGTAATTTTTAAGAGGCCGCCCAACTTGAGGAATATGTTTGTGAAAACAAATTTATCGGATAAATCTGTTGATGGTAATCGAAAAAAAAAGGGGTAAACCATGCAAAAGACCACGGTGCGGTACTTGCAGAATAATGACAGTCTAATAAATTTGAAAGCAGCGCCACAAAGGAAAAATACAGTAAAAAAGGTGAGATGGACTGCAATTAAAAATGTAATTTAACAACTTGACTGCAAGTACTGCAAGAAACAATATATAGGTCAGACATCAAACCACTTAAGAGTACGAATGACGGGTCACCGTGCAGCTCTAGTACATGGTGAAGAAGAAAAGCCAGTTGCTAAACATGCTATTTTTCATAATAAACAAAAGATCGAAGACTGCTACAATTTAAAGGCCATCAGACAAGTTACAGAGGACAGCAACAAAAATATTACAATGGTTAATCTTCGTAAGTCTGAACTGGCCCATCAACTAGTCTTACAAACACGGCACCCGTCTGGTTTAAATCTAAGATAACTATAAAATCCAATATTGGTTTACGTCTTGACCTGTATATTATTTTTATCTATGACCCATCTGTTTTATATTACATGTGATTTTTATTATCAGTTTATATTTTGTTGTTAACCTATTTTGTTTAGTTTTTTTTATACAATTATGTACATATTTATACACCTTCTTTTATATTTATCTGACGAAGTTCACCAGATGAACGAAAATTAATAAAAATTTTAAAATTTGAATCTATATATATTTATAACATTCAAAGAGTACGAATGACGCTGTCTGCTGACACTGTTTGACTTTGTTGATGGATGTATTTGGAAGTGCATGTGTATATCTGTATATATATACACGAAACTGTTTATGTATACAGTTACAAACGAATGGTGTTTTTGGGGTCTGGGGACCTCAAAACGAAAAGGGGGGGTCTGGGGTTTGGGGGCATGGTCCCGGGCCTAGGTCTACATGCCGACTACGGTAATAGCTTCTTCCCTATAGCGGAAATTTGCTAAACACATTTTGTTGGACTAATCCCCTTTATTCCCTGCGCCCTTCTTAGTTTACATTATATCGGTTTAGTTTTACATTGCTTGCTCTAGTAATAAAAAAGTAATAAATTTCGTTAATACCAGCTAAAAAATATATAACTGCAGTATTTTTACGTTCAACCACTCATTGGCATGTAGTTCAGCCTTTGTTCTAGTTATATTTTTACGACGGTTAAAATTTATAAGGCTAATCCTTCGTGGTTTCGTCAATTTAAAGAAGTTTATAACAATTTAATTTTATAAATACTAGCTCGTCTAATAATTTTAATTTTTCACGCCTTCCTCTGAATATGCAGTGACAATAAGTATCCCTTCTTACAATTTTCACCTAAATGAATTGGGAATAGAAAATACCTTCCAAAAATTTCTGCATAACCCACTCATTTTAATTTAAAAAATCTCACCTGTTTAAAAAAAAAATAGAAAGAAGATGTTTTCTGCCTTCCAATATCTGTGCATATTTATAAATTTTGACAAGGGAACGTTATCAAACTCATCCAATCTATCTTTAGCTCATCCAATTGTCTTTTCCTAAGCGACAATATTCTCTAAGAAAGCACCATTAAGTATTATCCCACAGACATATGCCGAGTACATACAGTTTCAATCCTTCACACATTTGTTCAAAACGTACTCAATATCGTTGACTTAAATATAAGTACGAAACCTAAAACTATGTAACGATAACCTGTAACCACTACGCTACCAGTCTTCCTGTTCCTTTTTTAAACTTTACTCTCTTATCATTCTGAATTCAGAAGGTAAAGGACAGTTTATATCTAGACTGTAGGCCTATATGCAATCTCAGTTTCCAAAATATTTTAGTACAGTGAGAAAATGCAAATGTCCAATTATCAGTGGCTTTGGATTGCGGAGCACAAGTCAATTATTTCGCACCAGTGATCCAAGCCCTTCTAAGGTGTGACAGTTAATTTGGGGCTGTCACAGACTAATGAGGTACCTGGGACAGCAGCCACAAGGGGCTTCAAGATCTGATTAGTTCTTCAAAGAGACAAGGTCTTAGGGCATTGTCTTGAATTAGTTTACAAACCAAATTATATCCTATAAATAAGGCTTCTCTGAATTATCTCCAAAAGTGAACTTTTTAACCAACGTAATTGAACAACGCAATTACTTTTTAAACAATTCATAACAGGTATGGGAAATAATATGATTTTTAATTACAACCACTATTAGTTTTATCTGTGATCACTACTTTTATATTATATCCTGTTAATCCTGTTCTGTGCCAGTTTTCACACTGTTCATACATAACACTCTGAATTCACAATGAATTACACCTATCACAGGACAATAAATTGAAGATATTATAATCAATAACCTTCAGGCTGGTAATAATTCTATCTAAAACCCCCTGCATTTGTTGCAATAAAGCTAACGTGCAGATTTGGTTGAATAAAAATCTAATATTTCTAGCTTTTAAACATTACAAGGTATGACAATGATGTTGCACTATGTCTATTGGCATATGTTTGAATAGACCGATTAAGTAAAATCGTCGCTTTCGATAGGTAAGCATCATTAAATGATTAAATGCCAAATGGACAAACTCCTAAGATTTTTCTTTATATTTTCTGAGTTTAGAAACATCTGGGAATCACAAATAATATTCTTATATGCTACGTAAAGTGTTTTCGTCTTGATAGCGCCTTCAAACGTGGTACAGTGGATTTATTAATTGATTACTTGCATTTAAAAGTTTGCGTTCTAAACGAAGATAAATTTATTCACATACATTGCTGTAGTATAATTTACATTCCCTAAGTTCTTTATGAACACATTACAATTCTGTTCATATTGAAAGATAAATATTAACATTTATTTATATTTGAAATACAGTTATAAAGGTAACAATACGCGTACTATCATAATATTTTAATTACTAAGAATCTAAACCAGAGGAAGTTTAGAGACCCACGCCACTAGACTATGAGGTGACATTCTCCAAATCCGCCCCATAAGTATTTGCATAAAGCCCGGCGAGGATAGGCATTGTGAGCGGTATATCTGGTGATGGTCTCCCTTCCCTCAACCTCAACTGTTTAATCCTCAAGTAATGAATTTTCGTCTCCCAAATGACAAATGCCACAGTGAATTTTGTAAATTTCGCTTGACAAAACATATTTTGAGAATTTAGTCATAGGTTTGACTTTGAACTATTGAGTAAATATATCTCTAAACACAAAAGTCAATTTTTGTTGTCTGTTTATGCTTTATGTGCTCCTATAATAGTAATTTGTTTACGATGAAACATTGCCTGGATGTTCGGGTTAACATTACGAAGATTTATAGCCACTAATCAAAGTCCTAGGACTTTAAGGCTTCACGCCACTGGACTTTTAAATTATCATTGTTAATCCTATGTAATAATTATTTCATTTAAGTTTCCATAGTATCAATATTTTTAAATATGGTAAAATAAATGGGAATCAATAGTAATCAAGAAAAACCATTCGGATAAATTTGCGCCAGGTGACAGCCAGTCTTAAAACATAAACAAATTTTGGAGCAGTAATTACCATCCTTTTTAGCGAATTTCCCCCATAGGGAAGAAGCTATTACCGTAGGTCTCATGGTAAAACTTAAGCCCGAGACCATGATAACTTTTCATTTTGAGGTCCCCAGATGCCAAAAACACCATTCGTTCAAATTTGTATATATGTATATATATATATATATATATATATATATATGTCCGTAAGCACGATAACTCTCGTAAAAAAGGTCCGATCTTGATGAAATCTGGTACAAATGTGTAAAGCACCATTTATTTGAACGAGTTCGAAAACCAGACGAATCGCACCATCCAAAGGGGGGTTTTGTACCCCAAAAATGGGGTTTTTGGGGTTTCCACATGTAATTTTGATTTAAATCAAATTTTTATTTTTACCATTTACTTCAGCATAAAAAAACAAACAATTTGGTATTTTGATCATTGCTCTACGTCAATTGGTTCCTGAGATATTGAAAGTGCTAAACACAGTACGTTGTCTAATGTTATTCTTATGGAGAAAAAGAAAAATTGTATATCTTGCTTATTTATAACATAAACTGACAAAATTTGGTATATGGCTTTATCTGGTTGGGGTTTATCGTTGTTTGCACAAAATACAAAATTTTTACAGATGGTTCCCGTAGCAGCAGACCTAGGTACTCGGTCCCCATATTATTCTTATGGAGAATAATTAAAATGTTATATTTCGCTTTCTTATAAATGTATATGAATGAAACTTGGTATGTGACTTTACGTAGATGAGTTCTAATGATATTTGCATAAAAGCCCATCATTTTGTCTTCCTTGTTGCAGCAAACCTGCGTACTCATCCCCAATGTTATTCTTATGGAGAATAATTAATATTTTAAATATCGCTTGTTTGAGAATATATTTCTTATGAATCCTGTTAAGTGTTAATGTGTTATGTTATATATTCATTGGAAATTCGCTGAGTATGCAGGTTTGCTGCGACGGGGGTATTATTGTATTTAAGATTAGTAATTTATTTGTAAGATATTGTTAAGCCCAAATAGTTATTGCACAATGTATAACAATAAAAACAATAAACGTATTAACTAATGAGTCTACTATTATTACTAGATGGGTTTTGCCTAAAACCACTTCAACTGCTGTCTACTTCCTTATCTTTTTTATTTAAAAAAACTAAATGTGTTATAAATCTTTAATGCATCAATCATTAGATTTAATAGTTTATTATGATTTTCAGTTTACAATTCGAAGACTGCATTCGAGTTTAGGGAAGCGGAAAATGAGTTGATGATTTGATGATCGTGAATCTATGGAAAGTCAATTACTACCCCCTACTCTAAGGGTTGACAGCTAATTTGCCCCTGTCTTAGACTAATGAAGACGCTGCTGTGACAAGAGTCTAGGGAGTCGAAGACCTGATAGAAATCTGGAACAGCTAAACTTATGAGAAAAAACTAAATGCACTAAAGCTCAATCTCGATAGGTAGCAGGAATGAAGTTAATCATGTGTTGAATATTCAATCTCAATTACCACTTGAGGGTTTACAGTAAAATTTAACCCATTTCAAACTGTCGCTAATTAATTAAATCTTTTTAACGAGTCTAACGAGTAAATAAAAAAATATAAATAAAATCTTAATTGTTTTTCTATGTCAATACATTAAGATAGTGTAATGATAAGATTTGTATTTTAGCTAAAAAAAAATGCCTTAATGCATTTTAACAGATATAATTATTAAAATTTGGGGTTTCGTGGTTTCTTCATTGAAATTCTACACGATATGAAAATGATAAAATTTGTGTTACAGCATTGTGATTAGTTTATGCTAGACCGACATATATTTGTAAACAAATATTTCTTCACTGAAAGCGAACACAGGTTTTGCATATATGAATATGATCAACCTTTTTACAGCATTGCAATTCGTTTATACTAGGCCGACCTATTTATGTAAAAGATTATTTCTAAATTTCTAGATTTTACTGAAATGAAGGTAACAGAAGTGTTTTCGTCTCCACATAAACGGTTTGCTTTTACGGTTTTCAGGATTTTCTTTAAATTATGAGTTGTTAATGATAATATAAAAATAAGAATATATTAGGCTACACAGATACAGATACAGATCTTTATTGTATAAATTTTACAATATGTACAATATATAAGAAAAACGTGTTGGTATAAAAATGGAGAATAAAATGTAAAGAAGTTCAAAATCTGCTGGTTCTTGGATATTCTATGCGATTCTTTTGTTTATAGTTGGTGGAAATCATCATCAATGTAATAGACGGGGTTTTCAAGCAAAATGTTTTTTAATTTATTTCAATCTTTTCTTGATTCCATTGCTAATTTGTAATTTTGTCATGTGATTAATCAATTGTTCAGATGTATATACAATTGATCTTTCGTACAAAGTTGTTGTATGAATATGATGTATTATTAAAGAATTTTGTCTTGTATCATATTTGTTTACTTGTTGAGATTCAGTAAATTGGCTTTTATTTTTTAAGAAACATTTTCTAGATCAAATATATACAGCCGAATACAGTTAATATTTTTGAATCTTTAAAATAGTTGTGACATGATTCCGTCCGTGGTATATTGTAAATAATTCGGATCGCTTGTTTTAGAATTTGTAAAGTAAAACAAGGTAATCATAGCTATATTATAACTTAGAGAAAACTATCCTTAAAATATAATGTCTGAAGTCAAGGGCTTTGAAATAGCTAATTTCATCTTCAGCTGCTTCAGATCTTTCTTCTAGGGTGAACTTTAATCTCTTTCCAGCTGTTTACGGACTCCAACTCACTTAGTACCTCATAATCGGTTTAGTGCAATTCAACCCCTCCCCCTTAGGGCAGGCGTGCATTTTTCATCCCTCGTCAAATCTGCCTTCCCCAGTCGCTAAAGACTTTGCAAATATCTTGAGGCAAAGTACTTATTTGTAATGCTTATTTATGCATTATACTGAATAAAGAGTACTAAAACACAAATAGATTTACATTTTACAACGGTCCGTTTTTATAGATTTTTCATTACTCCTGAAGTTTAAAACTTATTTATTATAGCTTCTTCAGAATATTCTTTAAAGTTAATGGCTTTCATTAACATCCTGATGCAGTTTTTAACATGTTATTTGTTTGTTCTGTACCTAATTGATGACGTAGCGAAGTGAAGGAATCTTTGTATCATCAAAAAGAATGATTCGTTGTCCGTGGGTGTGTGTGTTCGTAATGCGATAACGTAAAAACGGCCGCACGGATCGTTTACAGGTTTTACACAAATTTGTTACAGTACAATTCACGTTTTAAGTTAAAAAATGAAATACATTCGTTAAACAAACATTTAAAAGTTGTAAAAGCTCCATAAGATAGATCATGGATATAAATTACTGCTTGTAAAGGACGAGATACTAATACTATATTATTTCGTAATTACAAGAAACTGCTCAAATAACCCCGGCGCAGCAAACCTGCGTACCCAGCGAATTTCCAATGCAAAATATTATGTAATATTATGCAACGGATGGATGTACATAAAGCCGCATACTAAGTTTCATAAACATGTATATTCTCAAATAAGCAATATATACAATTTCAATTATTCTCCAAAATAATAACATTGGGAAAGAGTACGTAGGTTTTCTGAAACGAGGAAGACAAACAATTGGTTTTTATGTAAATATAAATAGAATTCAACTAGGTGAAGCCACATACCAAGTTTCATCAATATTCATTCATAAATAAGCGATATATAACATTATAATTATTCTTCATAAGATTAACATGGGGGCTGAGTAAGCAGGTTTGCTGCGACAAGGAACACAAAATATGGGTTGTCATGCAAATATCAATATAACTAAACTAGGTGAAGCCACCAAGTTTCATCAATATATATTCATAAATAAGCGAGAAATACTATTATAACTTGCACAGGACATCGCAAGACTAGCACCAAAGCCAAAATAAATCGTAGGGAATTTATTGGTTTCCCCCATTTTGGGGTAGCTTTTATAAGTTTTGTTGTTATATTTTATTCAAGTGATTAGTTTTTCCTATAGGTAGTTTTCACAAAAATAAAGCCTTGCTCTGCACTCTAATTAAAACGGTTACTGTTGCTAGAGACATATACCTAAGACTTATTTATGATAGGGGGCCTACCGGGACGATGATAACTTTGCGTTTTGAGGACACCATTCGTTCGAATTTGTATATTTATTATATACATGTATCGTGTAATAAGGTGAGCTTACAAATGCCATTATGACGAAAGTATGGATTTTCTTAGCCACAGCGTGGCTAGGAATGAATACTCTGTCAATCAGCATTAGGATAGAAATCTTAAGAATATCATTCTTAAACTACGTTCATACGTATGAACAATATAGTGATTAACTTACTTCTTTTAAAGCTACGTTCATACATATGAACAATATAGTGATTAACTTACTTCTTTTAAAGCTACGTTCATGCGTATGAACAATATAGTGATTAACTTCCTTCTTTTAAAGCTACGTTCATACGTATGAACAATATAGTGATTAACTTACTTCTTTTAAAGCTACGTTCATGCGTATGAACAATATAGTGATTAACTTCCTTCTTTTAAAGCTACGTTCATACGTATGAACAATATAGTGATTAACTTACTTCTTTTAAAGCTACGTTCATACGTATGAACAATATAGTGATTAACTTCCTTCTTTTAAAGCTACGTTCATACGTATGAACAATATAGTGATTAACTTACTTCTTTTAAAGCAACTATCAATGGTATGGTCATAGGTTAGCTCTCTATAACAGTTTTAAGCAGATAATATGACCATAGAAATAACAGCTAGCTTTTAAAGTAAATAACAACCCTGCTGCTGAAATCTAGTGGGAAAAATATTAGGTCTAATGAATTCAAGGATAATGAACTCCAAACAAGTCATTACTACAAACATCAAAATCATTCAGCTCACTGCTGGGGTCCTGCTGGGTTTGTGTTTCAAAATTGTATATATATCGCTAATTTATGAATATATACTGACTACGCTATTACCTTTGTTTATAGTTAAAACTGGTCAGGGTTTTCAGTGCAAAAGTTTCAATCCGTTCACTAAATATTTGTATATTTGAGATAATTACCGCTACCTAAAAGTATTTTTAGTTTTAGCGAATTTCCCCTATAGGGAAGAAGCTATTACCGTAGTCGGCATGGTAAGACCTAGGCCCGGGACCATGATAACTTTTCGTTTTGAGGTCCCCATACCCCAAAACACCATTCGTTCGAAAATGTATATATATATATATATATATATATATATATATATATGTGTGTGTGTGTGTGTCCGTGAGCACGATAACTCTCGTAAAAATTATCCGATTTTGATGAAATTTGGTATAAAAATGTAAAGCAACATTTATTACTTAAGTTCGAAAACCAGCCAGATCGCTCTATCCGAAGGGGTATTTTGGGGGGGTTTTGTACCCCAAAAATGGGTTTTTCGAATTCTTTACATATAATTTTGGAAATAGTCAAATTTTAGCTTTTCCCATTGGATTCAGCTTAAAAAAACACACAATTTCGTATATTGATCATTTCTCTACGTCAATTGGTTACCGAGATATTGAAAGTGCTAAACACAGTACGTTGTCTAATGTTATTCTTATGGAGGAAAATAAAAATTGTATATATCGCTTATTTATGAACGTATACTGACGAAACGTGGTATGCGGCTTCATCTGGTTGTGGACCATTGATATTTGCTCAAAAAAACAATTTTTTACCAAAGGCTCTCGTAGCAGCAAACCTGCGTACTCAGCCCCATGTTATTCTTATGGAGGATAAGTAACGTGTTATCTCCCTTCATTATGAAAATAAATTAATGAAATTTGGTATGCGGCTTTACCTACATGAGTTATATTGATATTTGTATAAAACCCCATTTTTTGTGTTCCTTGCTTCAGCAAACCTGCATACTCAGCCACCATGTTATTCTTATGGAGAATAATTAAAATGTCATAAATCGTTTATTTATGAATGTATATTGATGAAACTTGGTATGTGGATTTATGTGGTATTAAGATACATATATATATATATGCATTGGAAATTCGCTGAGTATGCAGGTTTGCTGCTACGGGGGTATTTACCTTCATAAACCATAATTATTTTAACTTGGCCTTTACTCAAGGTGCAACATTGACTGATGCTGCAGAACAGTGCGGGTTCTCTAGTCAGCCTACACCTGAAAACACTAGATATTTGTACATGTAAAAAGGTATTATCAAATTGTATTACTTACTTTTAGCGAATTTCCCCTGTAGGGAAGAAGCTATTATCGTAGGTGGCATGGTAGAGACTTAAGCCCAAGACCATGATAACTTTTCATTTTGAGGTCCCCAGATGCCAAAACACCGTCTGTTCAAATTTGTATATATGAACTACAGTATATTATAACTCCTTATTTTAAATGTGTAAGGGCATATACATATATGTGTCTGTAAGCACGATAACTATCGTAAATAAGGTCTGATCTTAATGAAATTGGGCAAAAATGTTTAAAGTAACATTTATTTGAACGAATTCAAAAACCAGACGATTCGCACCTTCCAAAGGGGGTTTTGGGGGGGTTTCTGTACCCCATAAAATGTTTTTTTTTGGGGGGGTTTTCACATGTAATTTTTATTTTAATCAAATTGTAATTTTTACCATTAAATTCAGCTTAAAAAGACAAACAATTTGGTATTTTTATCATTGTTCTACGTCAATTGGTTACTGAGATATTAAAAGTTGTAATCACTGTACGTTGTCTAATGTTATTCTTATGGAGAAAAAGAAAAGTTTTATATCTCGCTTATTTATGAACATAAACTGACAAAACTTGGTATATGGCTTAATCAGGTTGTTTTTTATTGTTGTTTGCACAAAAAACAATTTTTCACCCATGTTTCCTGAAGCAGCAAACCTAGGTACTCGGTCCCCATGTTATTCTTATGGAGAATAATCAAAATTGTGTATATATCGCTAATTTATGAATATATAATGATGAAACTTGGTATGTGGCTTCACCTAGTTGAGTTCTAATGATATTTACATGAAAACCCATATTTTGTGTTCCTTGTTTCAGCATACCTGAGTAGTGGGGGTTTGCGGGTGCTGGCTCACTTGATTTATGGCTTCCGGTCACGTGACCGGAAGCGCTGAGTGATAAAATACGTTATCTGAGGCTGAGCCAGTGACGTAGGCGGTTTTGTGACGAAATGAGTTAAAGTTCAAAGTTCAAGGTTACGGGGAGGTAATTTTAAAAAAGTACTACCTCGCACGCGTAAAATCCGATTGTGATTCGATAGTTTTAATTCGATAAAATATCGAATGAAAATTATCGAATGAAGCAATCGAATGATACGAGTGCGAGGTAGAACAATTACAAATATTACTTTATTTTATTTACAATAATTCATATTACAAATATTACTTTATTTACAATAATTCATGTTTACAATAGTTCCCCGTTGTTGGTTGTCATCGATGTTGTTGATCCGGACGAGTTGCGGCCATCACTTTGTTTTCTGAAGAAAGACGGTAGATACTTCGATCCCTGCGCAGAGTCCATGTTGTTTTTTGATGCGTAAAGTTTCAAAGATAAATCGTAACCGGACGCAATGAGAAGTCTTAACTCTTCATTAAAAACCTCGAGGTCTTGGAAAGTCGCCAGATGAATAGAGTCATAATGAATACACCTAATTTTAATGGACATTTTAATACAATGTTTTACGTTTGTGAAGAGCACTCGATGTTCACCAGTCGAGAGCCGGAGGTGTACTGACTATTCGCTAGCTAGCGTTCTGGTATCAAACAAAATGGTGGGGGTAAAAGTGTGGTGGGGCGGAGAAGATGGCGGACAGCAGATGGCAGGCGGCAGGTGGCAGCTGGTTGCTACTACATTCGCCGCCACAGTAATGCAATCCTTCGGCGTAATTCTTGTAGTTTATCTTGTCGGTTCATTTGATACGTTTTACATCTACATATGCAATAGCTGAAACACTTGCACTTACGACAAGCTTTCCCGTCAACTTGATCGCCTGGTATTTTAAAACATTGTAACTCGCAACAATATGTCTTCAAATTGTTATCGAAAAATAAATTTTTCATAGGTGACACCGACATGTTAGCTGCAGCGTGTGTTAGACAAGACTGAGACTAACTTCACTGCTCCCTCTCTTTTATACCTCTTCATAAGTTAACCCTGAATGAAAGTTCAAGGTCATCCATTTGAATTTTAAAAAAAAAGCAACACAGCAGTATATAAAATAATATACTGCTGTGTTGCTGTTTTTATTTTTTTTTTATTTTTTTTTATATTTTCTTTATTAAACAAACATCTTACAATACAATAAGCTTAAGTCTAACATTGATGCCTAGAAATACAAACAGAAAAATACAAACAAAGACATTATGTACAAGGATGCGTGATGTGCAGAGTGAGTTCCGTCGAGTTGTTGCCGCTTACACCGTGTGATACCAAATACAACGTCCCCGGTTGAATATCTCGCAAATCTTCATTTTGTAGCAGTTGAACAAATCGTTTTGGAAGAAATACTTGAAACTTCGGCTCATCTCCTGGAGTGAAAGGTCCTTCGCTCAATGAAACTAGAATTGCTTCTCCATGTGTGGTTTCCACTTTCTTGATGTTATGAATAATGTAGTGTTTTTGTTCTTTTAGTTCTGAACACTTTTTAGTTAGCAGAAGGTCGGATTTTGAATGAGTGTTGAATTGATCAACCAGTGTTTGTAGAAACTGTTGTGATGTCATCTTCGTCAGTGGTGGTTGTGGTGTTGCCTCTTCGGAGTCTCGAATAGTACTCGTGCTGGAGCGGTGCTGCCTCCTCGTATTTATAGGCCCCACTACCCCCACCACATTTCTGTTCTCCGCTACCCCCACCACATTCCTGCGTTTGTTTCAAATAAGCAGCCAAACGATATGCGTTGTACAATGCACAGTTTGTTTGACCGTGTTTAAGATCTTTTGCAGCGACACAAATATTACCGAGATTAATGTTAAAGTCCTTACTGATAGTTATATCGAAAACATCACCGTGCGTGTACTTTTGTATCCAGTTCTTTTTTTCTAATCCTCTTGTGTATATATGTGAATATTGTTTGCAAAAGTTAAACATAATACTGTGCAGATTACTGTAGCTTATAAATCCTTCATACCAATGTATGTGATGAAAGTAGTTTGTTATCCATTTGTTTGTACTTTTCGCTTTGGTGTTAAGTTTGTTAAAAGAAAAAGGAGCTTCAAACGTGAATGGGTAGGCTACAAATGTAAGCAAGTCTAAAATTACTAATTCCTTGATAATAAACCTATCATCATTATTTCGAAATGCTTGAAATTCTATTACACAAGGCTTTACACTCACTTCTTCATCCCCTCCGCTCATCATGGCACCTAGCGATCAACTAAACTGTTTTCCACACCACGGTAGGTTAAATACCAGGCCGTACAGTTGCAGGCGCGTTGGTGTATATTTAACGTGGGCACCGTCCCCAATAGGCCTACCCCACGTGTGTTCTTCTTTACAAAGTCAAACTTTAGTCTTTTTTTAACTTCTTCTTCTTCTTGTGTTTCGTTTTCTTCTTCTTCTTGTTTCTCCGTTTCTTCTTCCTGTGTTGTTTCTTCTGTAGCTTCTGTAGCGATTTCTACAAGTGGTTCAAAATCCTTTAACTTTCTCCACATGCAAACTTCATGAGGTATTCTATTAAAAATAGATGTATCCACAGGTCCGTACACGATGGTGCTATCAGGTTGTTTTTCCAAAGTATCGACCAAATATTCTTTAATAATAGCGCTTGCAAATACCAACTGTCTCATGTACCTTGTAATAGGTTCTGTTGCGTAGTTTAAAACGTAGAATTCTTCACGTGACAGTAGAATCTTATTTTCATGTTGAGTCAAGTCTCTAATTCGCACTTGTAGTTGTCCACGATGTTTAACAATATCGATTTCATTGTCACAATCCAAAAGTCGAATATGTGTTTTCCTTCCACACAAACTGTTAGTTAAATAACATTCTATTAAATGTACATGTTTCAAAAATGACTCCCAAGCATTTTGCGAAAATAAAACCTTTTTTGTTCCATGGTGTAGTATTACTGTAGGGGAATAATCCAATGATTTCATCAATCCAACTGATACACTTTTACTGATGCATGCTGAGATGGGGTAAAAGATTCGCAGAAAAACTTCAGTTAAAATGTGAGGAGGAATATTCTCTTCAACTTTCTTCTTCCTCTTTGGTACTACCTTTGATGGGTCTGCATTAATTTCCTCCTCTCTATCTCTTTTACCAAACTTTAAAAATGCAGTTATTTCCTTGATGATTTCTGTTTCACTAGTATTATCACGTTCCAATAACGGTGCTACCTCTGCATCACCTTGTACAACAGATGGAGAACTCATTTTGTAGAAGATGTTACCCATGCGACGATAGACGATCAACTGAAGACCTGCATTGTTGCTCCGCTATTTATAGGTTAGCGACAGTGGCGGTGCCGGTGGTGGTACAACGTTTTACAATACTGTCTTTACAATACCGGTCAACGGTGTGTATGTAACAATTTTATCGTGCAAAATTAAACAATACGCAGATGTATTTGCAGGTACGTTTTCTTGAAATTCCATTTCTATTTTTATATCAACACTAGACGATTTTACAGATTCATTTTGTTTGGAACAATCAATTACAACAATCGGAGCTTTCGATTCAAACTGTACGGGAGATAGTAGAGGTGTATTTGTTTTGCCGTAATATGAATTTTGGAACCTAGCGTACATGTCGTATAAAACACTGTATCTTTTTTTATCAAAAGAAATATTAAAGTTGTCGTAGGGAAAGAATTGTGAATTCAGGAACACTTTACAGTTTGTTAATTTACAATGGTCAAATTCACCAGCATTTTCAGTTATTATACTTTTCTTCTTCGTTTGTAATCCAAATATTACATATCTCGCTTTTTCCAAATGAGTAGAAGTTTTTACAGTCCATGTATGCCGTTGTGTTGTAGGTAAAACGGGGTATTCATGAAACTCCCAGCTTCTGAATGGCATTACAATGTCTCGATCTGATTTTAACTTTCTTAATAATGTAATCCTGTGTTCATCATTTAGTCGCACATGTGGTACTCTCCAAACAATCTTGTCTAATGTTAATTTCCAGTCTAAATTGGCATCAGTTGTTCCAGCAGCTGCTTTAATAATATCATTATCGTTTGATGATCTTAATAAAACTAGTTCTTGTTTTACATTTATTATTATTCTTCTGTAGTCTTCAGCAAATCCTAGGAGTAATCTTAAAGGTACGTAGAAATCAAAGTTTCCCGAAGAGTCAGGAGCGAATGTACTTTTGTCTGGTGCAACCCATCCTGCAACAGCTAACAGATTCTTCTCATTTGGTGTTAAAGACGCTAATCCTTTCAATGTACTGGAAATTCCAACCTTTTTTGTTGAATCGACTGTAACTCCCGAAATTTCATATCTAATCTCGTCAAACAAAAATGCCATAGGATTATTTATGAACGGAACAGTGGTTCCAGCAGTACCATCAGTTTTTGTTACTTTTCCTTCAATATATAAATAACTTTCGCATGGAAGAGTATAAATGTCTTGTTGTTGTATAGGAATCCTAATTTCATCGTTATTGTTTAATTTGGACGAAGCGTAAGGGTTGTGCGTGTGATATTCCTTTTCCCATAAGGTCTCGTCGAATGTTGGACCCTGCGCTATATCCAGTATATCCATTGTTAATGACCTTTAATCCAATTTCTTCTAGAAAACGAATGTTGTCACTTGTTAATCCTTCTACAGCTGATGAGCTACTGACCTCTTTGCTGGATGGCTCTCTCTTTTTAAATGATAACCCCATTGTCTAAGCGGATGATTTTATATGTATTCTTACAGTAATAGCTTCTCCTCTAAAGTCAATAAGGTTTCCGTCTTGATCCACTATGTTCAGCACGATGTCTGAAATGAAACTGGTGTTTAACGGTAGGTACACAAGGTTTTGAGGCTTTTCTACTATCTTGAAACCTGGTGCAACTGATGGGTAGAATGTGTGTAATATATGACGATTTTCTCCATCTCTGTAGGATCCTTGTATAATGTTACATGTAATGTCTATGCTATTAACTTTGATGATCGTCACAGTTTTATTCCCAGAATGAGTTTTATTAGGTTCTAAAACTTTTGTTTCCTTAGAAAACCCCAATAAACTACCAATTGAATGTTCTTGACTAAAATCAATATAATACTTAGACGTAATTTCGGCTTTCATTGTATTGTTATTGCCTTTTATCGTTATATTTTCTTTTCCCATATGTTTTTGTATAACTTCATTTATATTATCAATTTCATAAGCTCCTGTTGGTAAACTGAATTCTTCCAAAGCTGAATACTTTCCTTTATCATCTTTTGTCTTGTAATAATGTATTTTGTTATTAATTCCTTCACTAACGTTTGGAATAGAGTTATATGTTGTTAAATCCAATAATGCGGCTTCCCATAGTCTTCCTTTTTGCAAACGTAGCGCTGGAAACAGAATACTGCGCAAAGTACATGAGTTACCGGTTAATGACACTGTATACGAAGACATCTTAAAGTTGACTAACACTTTTAGCTAAAAAGTCTAAACATAAATGACCGCAAATGGATGTATCATCAGGTTGTTTTCTTGTATGATTGTAAAAAACGTTTTCTGCCGCACGAAAGTATTGTTGAAGTTCTTTCGGTGGTGGAAGGTCTCCAAAACTGTCGAAATAATAAATGGTTTTACCAAGTTTCTTGTAACACACCCAATGAGTGCCTAATCCTTCACTATTATCCAAATTTACAATACCAGTCTCATTTTTCCACATTTTAACCGGTAATTCATCTTTCATAAATACTCCTCTAAAAAATGGGATTTTCAAACAAGAAGCATATGTAATCAGTTCTTCATTGGTCAATTCTTTGTTTTTAATTATTAATTGCTCTTTCTTATTTAATACACACGATACGGCCTTAGGTATAATCCTCCTCCCTTTTTTATCATTGACCATATTGTTGGTTTCTTTTTAGCTTTACCACTGGTAGATCGACGTTTTCTTCTGATATTACCTCCTTGTTTCTTAGCGGGTTTTTTCCCACGCCTTCTTCTCTTTCCTCCTCCAAACGTAGTTTTTGCTTTCATTGCTGCTGTTACTGCTAAAGACGCTGCTTTTTCACCAATACCTGCGTCACTAGATTTTACTCTTTGCCAAGCTTTCTCAGCAAGTGCTTTATCCGCTATTGATCTATTTTTAGTATCACCAAATTTGGAATACGCTATATCGTGCTGTTTACAAGCCTGATCGAGCTTATTTATTCCAGGATCTCCTCTAGCAAGTCGTTTCTTTAATTTGGTTCCAGGACCACAATATTGATATCCTCCAGGTAAATGTAATTCCACAGGTAATAAATCAATCGCCTTGTTAACTATAGCTCCAACCGGTTTACTCAATAGAGAAAATGCTGTTGATGCTATTCCCCTTCCTCTCCGTAATCTCTCTCGATTATTACTGATGCGTTTAACCCTCGACATGACTATTTATAGCAAAACCTACAATCAGTAGGTGCACTCTATAAATATTTCACAATGAATGTAATATCAGTTTTGGTTTCTTGTATTATATACTGTTTAAAATCCATTTATTATATAGAAATGGATTTATTTATTAAATGTATACATATTAAATAAAAGTAGTAAAAATGGAAATAAGGTGTAAATGAAGATGTTCCAGATGTTTCTCCGCTGGTGATGGTATCGTTGTCTTCGGTAAAATGAATAAACTTTAAATAGTTGTCATGTTCCCTTAGAAACTTGCCGCTTAATCGTTGGTAATTGAATAACACATCCCAGTCTAGTTTATCTTTAAAATTGTCAATGTAATTCTCAGAGAGATTTTGATATTTACTTATTACTTCCCAACAGTTATTAAAATTTGATGTCATCTCTACGAGGAAGTCTTCTGAAAACTGTTGTCTTTGTAAAATATGGATCCAGTTAACTCTGTGAAAATAAATTCTTAACATAGTCATTGTAAAGAGGTAGTGTATGGAAAGTTGTTCCCAATCCATATATCTATCAAACCGTTGAACAAAACCATCTGTCAACACTCCTTGGGGAAATCTCGGCTCTTGAGATATTAAACTCCACGCAGTAATATTGGATTCCATCATCCTCTCTGTATCATCTCTCGAATATGACTGATGCTTTGTCCCTTATCATGGGTATTTTAAATTCTTTTTTCTCTTATGTAATCTTCATTGTTTTCTGTTGGTTCATTAATCACATTCACTTTATCATCCTTTCCTAATGTCTTGACTTTAGAAGGCTCAGACGGTTTATCTCGTTGATTAGGTTTCTCTGGATTGTGTATATTTTTCCAGTCTAAATAATTGTAGCTGTCAACATCTGAAGCTGCAGCTCTTCCTGAAGCCCGATGGATATAATGAAATAGAGCTGCACCAAACCTTTCCAAATGTTTTTCATATTCCGTAGTCCATTTCTTGTGTACAATATCAAACATTTTCTTATTTACAGCGTCTCCATCCTGCTCACAATCACCTACATTTGATAATTTTAATTTTTTTACATCATAGCTTGTGTCAGTTTCATTCCTTTGGTAAATCGTTAACAATTTTAGAGTAGCTAAATTTACTGCTTCGCCATCATAAACGGGATGTTGTATATTACTTAACCTTTTACCGGAAAACCCCCAATGATCTTCGTGTACAGTTGGGGTTCTTTTATCCATGTATTGTACCGTAACCGCATCAGAAGACAAAAGCGGATCACCAACATTTTGAATTACTTTTCCTTCAAAATTATAATTACCATCAGGTGTTAATGGAAACCCAGCTCTTTTTTCACTATATCCAGATTTTACTCCAAACTCGGAATACCGTCCGAACTTGTCCACACTCATGATGTAACTGAATCGCTATCGTTTAGGTTCTTACTATATATATATATATATATATATATATATATATACGTCTACTGAACAATTATTTCTCGTTTTCGCAGTTCATCAACCAAAGCTACCCATTCGTTTTCTAAACCAGTGTGCCCGGCTTCCATAGCTTCATGTAATAACCTCATTCGATCAACTAACTTATTTATATCGTTGTAATATATTATATTGGTTTTATACAATTTTTTTAATAATCCCCTTCCAGATGTAGTAGGATCAGTTGTTTTTCTTTTTTTATGCAAAACATTTAATTCAGCAGAAGATAAAGCTCTTCTTTTAATTGAAGCTTTATTTGATTTCGAGGGGAAAAGACTAGATATAATGTTTGTGTATTTTATTGACCTGTTTCTATGAATAGGTTTTTCTTTGGAATATTTTTTTCTATGTGCATTTGTATACTCTAGTATATTTTTAAACAATTGTAAATCCTTTTTAGTATATTTACCAGGATTATTTTTAAAGATGAGTTCAAACAAACCTGTTGTACCTTTATATTTCTTATCACCAATAACTATATCATCATTTTCGTTTATATCTAACTTTCTATCTCCAATCATTAATCCTTTATCCTCTATTCTAGCTCCATATGTATGATAATTTCGATTAGCATGTGTGCCATGTAACATTTTTAATGTATATTTTCTTCCAAGTGTTCCTTTAAACATAATATCTGTGCCTAATTTGCTTAAGTTGGATGGGTTGATATCTTCTTCTTCTGCTCTTGTATCTTCCGCACTTGTATCTTCTGTACTTGTATCTCCTGCAATGTTCTTTTCCCTTAAATCTCCTATATCTCCACTTTCTTCATACTCGTCGCTTTCTTCAGATGTTTGTAACTGGTCAAAACTTTCATCATTCTGAAATTCTTCTTCATATTTGGAAATTGGTAGCATTTTGTCTCCTTCGAAGCGAATTGAAGGTTTTTCCATATTTTGTGCTAATCGCTTTAAAGGTTCAGTAACAGGTTTGAATGTTGTTTCTAAAAATTGCTCTCTTTCATTTATACCTGATTTTAAAGCTCGGTTTTTTTTGTCTAATAGAATCACTAAGTGATTTTATTTCTTTTAGTAGCTTTTCCTGGTTAACCATCTTCACACCTTGACGACTTGTATAGTAATACTGCTAATCAGTGTAGTAAAACAAATTTATCAAAACCTATTCTATAACGGCCGTCTTTTATAGCTTGATCTTTCATAATAACCAGAAATCCATACTTTTCCGCCCATGCTTTTCCGCAAAGCTCTTTAAACTTTTCAAATGCCATATCAGCATTCACATGATCGTTATATATATGTTTTAGGTTAGTATCATCTTGTTTAAATACAATTAAAACATTTGCATTATCTCTGATAAGTTGTTTCGGGATTTTGCTATAAGTTTGTCCTATATATATGCTATCGATGTTATTATGTCTTCCCATGGCAAAGTAGTTTCTAATAGTATCCTGATTTTCACAAGATACATCGTCAAATATAAATACAGAATACGGTATCGCTTCGTTTGGTTGTATAATGCTATCACTAGCGTTAAATTTGTAAAAATTAACATCGGGCACATCAGATAGGATTTTATCTAGCAATTGATACTTTGGTTGTTGTAGGGACTTTGAAAAAATATATAGGTTATTAAACCTTAATCCCTGCGGATTAGTGATCAAATTAAAGACAACATTGGTTTTTCCACAGTTTGAGGGTCCACTTACTATACATCGAACAGTGTTTGGAAGTAAACTACCGTGTTTACCATTGTTGATTTTAACGTTATCCACAGTTAAATCATCTATGTTATTAATATTGAATCGATCTTTATGGTGAATAATCTCCATCCTGCTCAAAGGTTAACGATGAAATGAGTTGCTTGCATTAAATCAAATCTTTTATAGGTATCCATGAATCCTCAGTTTTGTTAAACCCTAACCACCGCACTTTAACTGCGTCCTTTTTTCTTTGTAACACTTTTTCAACAAGATATACATCACCTACTGTTGACTTTAACATTTCATGTCCATAAAATGCACCTTGCAACAAATCTCCTTTGTTATCTTTTAAGATATACGTTTCAGGTACAGTCGGTTGCACTTTATACACTGTAAAAACTTCATTCGTCCAATTGGGAAGGTATTTCTTGGTAAACACTCCCTTATATTTACTAATCCGTACTTTATCACTTACATTAAATTTTCTTGGCTGCATTTTTTCTACTTTTGGCTTTGTATTTTTCTTTATGCGTTTTAATACATCTTTTGCATTTCTTCTATTTACTTTGTTAGGTTTCATACCAATAGTTCTATGAAACCTGTTATTATATTCATTTATTAATTGTGGTAAAACATCATACCATACGTAAGAACCTCTTTTTGAAAATTGTTTATATAGTGCTCCTTTTAAGGTTCTATTGAATCTTTCTACAATAGCTGCTTTTTTCTCTGAATTTGTAGAATAATGATTTATTTTATATTTATTCATTAACTGTGCAAAGTTTGTATTAAAGTATTCTGTTCCATCATCAGTTTGTAAATGTTTAATTTTGTTTTTATCTCTTTTTATGGCTATTTCCATGGCTTCTGTTACGCTTTTACCAGTCTTGTCCTTTAGAGGTAAAGCGTCTGCAACTTTTGTAAAACAATTAATAATAGTGAGTATATATTTAAATCCTTTGTTTATTCTGCTATGCGGTCGCATTTCAATTAAATCCGCTTGATATAGATCATTTATCCCTTTTATAACAGTATTTCTTCTTGGAAACTTTATTCTTGCAGGTTTGTGTAGTTCATTAATAATCTTCTCCTTCAGGTCTGACATGATGGTTTCACGAAGGCAGCTGATATGGTATTAAATATTCTTTGGTATAAATCTCCTTATATATATATATATATATATACACACATATAGTTCAAGGTCATTCAAACCTTGTGTAAAAAAGGGGAAACACAGCTTAACATTGCTGTGTTTCCCCTTTTTTACGGAAAGGAAAAGGATAAAGGATCTAGGACGATGAAAAGGTTACTCGTCAATAGGGTTGAGGGAGTAGTGGCCGAATGGTAAAGTGTGGATGTTGTCTGGAAGAATGTGTCGTTTATCGTCATTGGAAGAAAGTGCTTTTTTAACTTCTGTTAGGCTGTATATCTGATGGTTAAAACTTCTAATTGTATTGAATTTAGCTGTAATGACTTTATCTTCAAATAAACATTGCTTGTATTGATCAAAAATAACTTTATTTTCTAAGTATAATTTCTTTACACCTTTGGCTTTTTTAATATAGCTATTCTTCTCGTCTTCTTTTTCATCATATAGTTTCAAAGAATACAGTTTTGACATAAGTGCAACAATCTCTTCAAGTAGAACTCCATTTGCTTCATCTTTAAATTTGCCCAGTACTTTTTTGTTTTTGTCTTGATCGTAGTTAGGATGGGTTTTTGGGTAGTCAGAAAAATCGAATTCATTTTTGTGAACAACTGTACGAAGATCTTGATACATATCATTTGTAATAATCCAATACACAAAAGCGTCTGTATCCATGTAGCTAATGCCGATGTTCTCTCTTCCATAGAAGGCAACCATTTTGTTATAATGAAAATCGTACATGTGTGTTTTTGAGATGTCCAAGATTGACATGCCTATATATAAAGGACGATCCATCTTCACACTCGTCTTCTTCATAGACACTGCTACAAGTCTTTCATTAATAATTATAGATGATCCAAAGTTTGGCTGCTGTACGAGTTTCTGTAGCTTTTTTGCGTCAGTAACAAGTTTAACATTTTTGTGTCTTCTTTTGTTTTCCAATGTTTTTCCAAATATCGCATTATTCATTAATTTAAAAAAGTCTTTTTGAAATTCTGATGTAGCGGCTGCTCTTCTGGTGGTGTTTGAATCAATGTAAGGTTTTAACCAACATGACTGAGAAAATTCCAAAACTCTATTAATTTTTGTAATACGTAGTCCTAATTCGATGGCTTGTTGGACTACCCAAAAGTGAGCCACGTAGCGTTGTTTATTATTTAGAGTCATCATTAATTTAGGGTGTTTTCCAGTTGGAGAAACTTCTGTTTTAGCGAGGAGTGGGAGGTCGTAATGGAGATCGTGTAAATGCTCCGGGTATTCAAAATCGCAATCTAAAATATATCCAGTGTCACCATGTTTTGGAATTTGTGAAATATCGTCAATAGAGTCGGGGTTAATCCATTTGAAATTATCATATGGAAGTGGGTTTGACATAGCCCATCCGTATAAGTTGTTTGCATCGAAATATCCCAAATAGGTTGTTGGTTTAGTTTCGTCGTAATTAGGAAGGTATTTGTTGTTGGCTTTAACATGCCTGGTAACACTTTGAACCAATCCACCTCTTACACCTGCTTCAATCATTAAAACCATGTCAATATCTGTTAAAAGTTGGAGTTTGCATTTTGTTTCTTTTAACATGGCTTGCCAAGCTAATCCTGGAGAAGTATACGAATGTAAAGGGTCCAATCCATATGCGACAAAACAGGTGTT
This sequence comes from Allygus modestus, assembly GCA_963675035.1. Taxonomy (NCBI): domain Eukaryota; kingdom Metazoa; phylum Arthropoda; class Insecta; order Hemiptera; family Cicadellidae; genus Allygus; species Allygus modestus. Next base: position 23,006,584 of record OY776116.1, read on the forward strand.
TCGAAATTCTTCAATCACATCACAAAGAAGGGTCACATCTAGTTTGACATAAAAGTCTGAGTAATCCCCTAAGGTCTCCATATTCATCTCGTTCCATACTCGAAGTGCATGTTGATAATCTTCAGGTTTTATTTCTTCATCATTAAGTTTGTTTTTGAATTTATCTGGTGTAGGAAGTGATGTTTCATCAAATCTATGCAGTCCGTCAATGTAATCATAGGGGAAGACTCCTTTTCGAAGAGCTAAATCCATTTTATCATTAGGCACAATTTTGCTTGTTTCAATCAAATCTTGTCTTCTTAAATTTTTAGTTAATTTTGCAAGGCTAAAAGGCATAAATCTGAATGAATCAACAAATCTTAGTTTTATTTTACCAACTTTTTTAGAGAAGCTTATAAATTTTTCCATGGTTGTTGCCAATACATCTATTTCTCCATTATCTCTGCCCAATTCTGGGATTATAAAGTGGGAGTCGTATCCACTAAGATTATGTAAAACAACGGGGATAAAGTTTGGAAGTTTGTAGTTTAGATTGCAAGAGTTACAGGCTGCACCTCTGTAAGCTCCTGTTAGATGGTCATGGTCTCGCACTTTACTGTTGGTCAGTGTAAAAGTGTTAATACACAAATAACATGTTGTTGCTGAGTCGTGTCGTTGAATTTCATTTTCATTCATAGGAATCATCGGTACCACATTTCTGTACATTTCTTCAACTTTCGCAGCTATGGTATATAAGTCATCGACGAAGTTTCGAGCTGCTTCTTCACCGCGATATATCTTCGGTGTTGTGGTTAATTCATATCTTCGCAAATGTTCTTCAGACAGTGTTGATTTTATCATCAAACAGTAGCTGTTTGGTGTGTGCTGCTGGTATTTGCTTCTTCTTGTTACGTTTTCTTCTTGATGTTCGAGCGGAAGTAAAGACGCCTCAAAATCAGCATACACAACAACAGGTAAACGATATTGTTGTATTACTTTATCAAATTTTATCTGTGCTCTGCTAGGATGCGGCAATTTAATTCTTACTTCATAGTTTCCATTACATAGCCGTTGGTGTTCTACTAGCCAATCTGACCCTTCCCTTCTTAGTTCTTTGTTCACGTGACAAAAACATCTTTTGCAAATTGTCATCTTTCTTTTATGCTTAGATAATTGATTAGAAACAAGACTTTCAAATTTTTTGATATACACAAAGTGTGAAATATCACCTTTAGTAATTAATAACAAATCGGTATGATCTCTGCGCTCATTTGGTGTTATACGCAAGGGGTACACATTGTTTGACGAATCCAATCCGAATAGGTTGACAGAAGCTGAAGGATTTTGTTTTTCAAATTTCAAAACGTCTGTTATAGCAACAGGGTAAGTCATCCTTTGAAAATTATATCTATGTTGTACTTCTTCATATTTGCGACTTGGTCTTATCGGATTGTCTGTTACATATTTGACCAACATAGCATATTTAAAACATTCAGTATCTTGATTTTGCACATTGATGCAGGATTTGGTATCACTAATCTTTTTTGGTAAAGGGATATAGCTACTGCCACGAATTCCATAACCGTGTTTGTGTACTCTTAAGTCTAGCCCTGTGATGCTTAACAAACTCCATCCAGATCCTCTTCCTTCGTGTTCTTGTATTTTTGTCATTAGCTCTTCGAAACATTCAGATACGATTGAATCAATATCTGAGGAAAACATAATAGTTCGGTTTTTTGTTAAGAAACCTCTCGGTGAGGTTTCATTTTGAATGTTTGTAAATAAAGCATCCAGTAATAGTCCAAATTTAATAAAATTTAATCTTTTTAATTCATTTTTCAGAGTTTTGCTAACCAATCCTTTTGCGTTGTTTAAAAATTCTTCAAGTTTCAATTTTTTATTGTCAATTTTAAAGTGGGTTACAACATTACCCGGAATTGCTCGGGCGTGTAGTTCCACATTTACTGATGGTCCAGGCGCATAATGAATGACACTTGGTCTTGAAACTTCATTTTCTTCATTTTCTTCTTTTTCTTCGTTGTGTTTTTCTTCATTTTGTTCTTCTTGATGTTTTGCTAATTGTTGGTTGATTGAATCTAATTCTTCTTCATTTGGTTCTTCAGTATTTGTATTGGTGTTATGTTTCAATTCTTTATGAATGGTTAAAAGCCATTCATCTCTGAAAGAAGCTTTACAAATATCGCAGCGATTCATAATGTAGGCGTGCTCTTCACAAGGGTCAACGCAATAATGAAAAAACACTGCAAATGCACCTCTATTTATACCCTAGAAAAAGTGGTGGGGGTACGTTTTAGGTTAAGTTTAAGTTTGTAGCTGGAGGCTACAAAATTCTGTATTTGGGTCAAGGACATTGAGCATATTTGCCAAAACGGGGAATAGAGCAGTAAATGATTTCATTTTAAACCATAAACTGATCTATTCCCCGCTCTGTATTTAACTAAGACAATTTTCTCCAACAAAAACATTTGATAAATTTTAAACTCGGATGTGAAGTTGGATTGTACACATTGCATCTTGATCAACTAAAAATTTCATAAAACAATAGGGATCTTCAGTTGTAGATTCATCTTTAACATATTCAATAGTCAACATTGCCGAACGAAGATCTTGTGGAATTACGTCGACTTTTATGAGTCGCCTTTCGAGTTCAAACCGTTTTGTTATTGATGTAAGTTTTATCACATCATCGATATCGATGAGGGGAAAGCTGTAGCAAACGGAGTTTCCTGGTGGGTTCATCATGCCTATATGATAAATATACACTGTTGCATCGTCTTTAAATAGACGTTCCCCCACCATTAAATGTATAAGTTACCCCACTTTTTTAATCATGTAAATGGGTCAAGGTTATACAACGATATTATCAAAACGGGGAATAGAGCAGTAAGTGATTCTCACTATAACCACAAACTGATCTATTCCCCGCTTTGTATTTAAAGTAAACTATTTGAAGACAACAAAAACTTATTCAGATTCTTCCGATGATAATGATGATGATGAGCTCGTATCACTAAATAAGCGACGACGAACACAAAAGTTCCCTGTGACTGGATCTAGAACTACATCATCGATATTAATACTGCTTGGAGGGGTTTCACTATCAACAAGGTCCATTTCCTCCAAGCAAAGCAACTGATGATAAAATTCCGGTTCATTATTATCGACATCGTCGTCGTCAGTCAACAGCTCCATCTCTCCAAGATATGGTTCACTGCTAGCAAACTCACTCAGTAGTTCAAGATCACTAAATAGTTCACCTTCACTAAATAGTTCACCTTCCATCTCTGAATCGTCTTCGTCTTCATCTTCGTTTAAATTTAATGGAATATTTTTAATCAATTCTAGTATAGTCTTCTTAGAAGGGAAAATGTTATCTCTGGGCGACATGATTCCAAGTAGCAGACTGATTTACTACTAATACGAAACCACCTTTTATACCTGATTTCGGTGGTGGTGGGGGTAAGTGTTGAAAGTGCAAGTGGTAGGGAAAAGTGATAGGGAAGAGGTATTATTGTAACACAAATGATTAAGTCCTGTAAGTGGGTCAAGGTCACCTTATCCTATTACCAGAACGGGGAATAGAGCAGTAAGAGATTCTTATTCAAACCTCAAACTGATCTATTCCCCGTTCTGTATTCCCCCCCCCTTTGGCGTTTTATTTAGTTTATGAGGTTGTGTAATAAAGGCACAGTGTGTAGCCTTCTTGTAATAATTGGTCAATTTTTTTCTTCAAAGGGATTGGTTTTACATCTATTTTTACTTCTTCTGTTCCACGAATACCCAATCCTTTGACTTGAACATGATGGTACTCCGTTAACAGTTGGTAAACACGCTGGATAAAAGTATCCGCTTTAGCAGTAGAGTCAATATAGTGGAGGTATACCATGGTAGGTGCTCTCTTGACGCAATTCAGAACCAAAGTGATAATTGTCTCTGTAACATCGGGCTTATATACCCATCGTTTTTTTTGTTTTTTGCTTTAATTACAGGTTTGGAACAATATAAAATGTTATATTAATGTTCCATCCATTATTGACTAACCTTACCATATTACCAAAGATTTTATATAACTTTCTACTGTAGTTTATTTCAAATGCTTCATTTTCACTACTATAAACTTCACCTGTTGGTCTCCACATGCACAATTGACAACTAACCTCTATATCAAGATACCGTAGCAGTAATCTCCTTACAGCAAGCAACTGATCAATGTTTTCGACCCGTCTGCTAACTATTATAGTTGCTGCAGAGATAGAAGTAGTGGATGCATTCATTTTCAGCAGAGTACTAATTTTTACCAGCGATGGAGAACCTCCTTTATACTTAGTTTAGGTAGTGGTGGGGGTTAGGAAAAGATATTGTTGTTGTGAGAAATAAGAAGATCTTTCATTATTTTTTATCAAACGAATATTTTCTAAGTCCCAAGGTCATTTACACCAGTTGCCAAAACGGGGAATAGAGCAATAAGAGGTTCTCACTTTGACCTCAAACTGATCTATTCCCCGCTTTGTATTTCAAAGGACTTTAGTTTTTTTAAGATAGTTACTCGTCCTGATCTTCATCCATGAGGAAGATTTGTTTGTAAGCTGAAGGTTCTTCAGCGAAGAAATGTTGGTCCGCTAACTCATCCTCTTTAAGAAAAACAGCTTCAAAAGGTGGAGGGTTGTGTAAATCTTCTTTGTGAATTAAGGACGGTTCTTGAAGCTGCGACTGAAGGTTTGAAATGTATTTTATTGACTTTTGTATAGTGGTTAATTTAGAATCATACGGATTGGAAGATGGTAATATGCGTCTTAATACTTTATAACAATCAGCGATCCTTGTTCTCATTTTTCGAGAACTAGCATTGTTTCTCTCGGTTTTGAGAGATCTCGAGTTTAAGTTTGGCGAAGTATTACTAGTCTCTGGAAAAATGTTGGATAGAATCATAGCCTGGACAAGTATCGATGGGGCAGCAGAAGATGAAACAGTACAAGAAGAGGCGTCAGAAGTTGGTTTTCTGATGTGCTCCATGGTGTCTGAGGTGGGCGAATACAAGCAGCAGACTAATTTTACCATCGATAAGGTGTCTCTTTTATACCCAATGGAAGTGGTGGGAGTGCAAGTTTTAGGGAGGGGATGTTTTTGTAAGAAATATATATTTCAATATTTTTTTTTTTTTTTTTTACCAAACAAAATTTTCTAAGTCCCAAGGTCATCTGAACAAATTGCCAAAACGGGGAATAGAGCAGTAAGTGGTTCTCACTTGGACCTCAAACTGATCTATTCCCCGCTCTGTATTTCTTAAAGTAAACAATAAATCTTCACACTATTGAGCAGCCTTTGCTCTTTGAAGCTCAAGTTCTAAGTCTGCAACCAGGCGAAAGTCTGCATCGTGCTCCTCCCATTGTTCAGGAGAACGCGGTTGTCCACACCACTTTGTAAAGGCGTACCTCATTGCCTCATTATACTCCTCCAGGATAACATGATAGGGTCTTGGTTGCTGCGTTGTAGACCGCATCGATGATGTAGTTTGTTGCGGTTGTGACTGGGCATCATTCTCCGCAACCTTATCAATCTTAGAAACCTCGGTAATTTCAGCAGCCTCAGCAATCGCGTACAACTCCTCTTCGCTAATTTCCTTTCCCCATGTGTTGCTGTTGACGCTCATGATGATACAACTAATAATTATATTCCGAATCGCTTGCTTAAATACCCGCTTACCCCTCCCTTCTTCACTGTTGAATAATATCTTTAGTATAATATTTCTCCTTTTTCCTTTTACGTTTATCTTTGTCTTAGTGTAAAATATCTAAGTCCGTTATCTAGGTCAAGGTCGTTGTAACATTGTAAAAAAAAGTGTGGACAACCTATTTACACTTTGCAGCATATGCTACAATTTGTAAATAGGTTGTCCACACTTTTTTTTTTTTTTAATTTGGAAAAACTTTATTTAATTTGGAAAGAATGTTTTTTTTTTTTTTTTTTTTTTTACAATTTATTCCACACAGTGGTTCCTGAATCGGCTCGGATTAGATAGTGCTTTTTTGTAGGGTTTTTGGGATGACGCATGCCTTTAGGTAATCTTAAAATGTAAAGGCGGTCTTCACATTTTAACATGACCTTCAGGAATCCCATTATTTTTACAAAGACGTATTGTTTGTTTTTAGCTAGCCTATTAATCCGAGTCTTAGCCGGTTTCACTGTTGGATGTGGTGAAGAAGGAGAAGCGGTATTTTTTAAATGAAGATTGCACAGTTCTTCATTTAAAGTACACTGTTTTGCACAGCGTTCGCCTTTCTTTGCACCTTTTTTGAAGATATAATTACATAGTTGTGCAGGACGTATGCACCTTCTATGCAATGACTTTAATTGATTAAATTTCTCTGAAGGAGATTGAATATTTGTGCAAATTACTGAAGGTCTGGTTGAACTAGTGGAAGGTGAAATTTCAATTGGGGGTTTTGTAGATATTTTAGAGCTTGATCTCGAGGTGGAGCTTGATCTTGAGGTGGATGATGAGGAGCTCGAAGAAGACCTTGATCTCGAGGTAGATGATGAGGAGGAGGAGCTCGACGAAAACCTTGATCTCGAGGATGATGGTGAAGGAGAAGTTGGTCGATCCATAATGGGTGGTGAAGTTGTCTTCTCAGGGATGATAAGAGACATTAAAAGAGCCTGACGAAGAATTGAACCAGCAGCCGAAGTCAAGGGTGATGCAGAAGTCGAGGGTGATGCAGAAGTCGAGGGTGATGCAGAAGTCGAGGGTGATGTAGAAGTAGAGGGTGATGCAGAAGTCGGTAGTGATATCGGGTGTGACTCCATAGTTCTGAGTTGAGCAAGCACAAGCAGCAGAATGATCTTACCAGTAATGGGAAGCCTCTTTTATACCCAATATAAGTGGAAGGGGAAAGGGGAAAGGGGAAGGGGGATAGGCTATGGTTTAAAATATTAATTTTCCTATATGTAACCAGACAGAGGTTTTATAAGTCCTGTCAGTGGGTCAAGGTCATCTGAACTTGTTGCCAAAGCGGGGAATAGAGCACAAATTGGTGCTCTATTCCCCGCTCTGTATTAGGGGACAGGGAATTACAAGCAATGATTTTAATAAAAAAAAATAAAGAAAAAAAAAACCCAAAAAAAAAAGGAAAATCACAACAGTTTCTCAGGCTAAGAAAGGTAATGTCAACCGGTTTACATGGCCGTATTGACAAGTCCGGTAGAGCACAAATTGGTGCTCTATTCCCCGCTCTGTATTAGGGGACAGGGAATTACAAGCAATGATTTTAATAACAAAAAATAAAGAAAAAAAAACCCAAAAAAAAAGGAAAATCACAACAGTTTCTCAGGCTAAGAAAGGTAATGTCAACCGGTTTACATGGCCGTATTGACAAGTCCGGTTTTCAGGGCCGAAACTTATTGTCAGGGGGTTAGGAAAGGGATGAGAAACAAATTACATTACTTTGAAACAAACTGGTCAGTTAGAGTTAACGTTAATTTTACAAAGAACAATCAGTATCACTGAAACCCGGACGGACGTAGATCACGAACGGGCGTCAGGATACTGCGGTCAGTTTAACAAGGTCACAACAGCAACACTGAAACCCGGACGGACGTAGATCAACGAACGGGCGTCAGGCTACTGCGAACCAATGTTTTGACCAAGGTAGTTTACAAAGACCGGCATTTAAATTACTTTGATAACAAACCCCACGGATATAAAGACTTTACCCAAGGATAAGGATCTGTAAGAAAGGTACATATTTCATCATTAAATATTTACAAAGACCGGCATTTAAATTACTTTGATAACAAACCCCACGGATATAAAGACTTTACCCAAGGATAAGGATCTGTAAGAAAGGTACATATTTCATCATTAAATATTTACAAAGACCGGCATTTAAATTACTTTGATAACAAACCCCACGGATATAAAGACTTTACCCAGGGATAAGGATCTGTAAGAAAGGTACATATTTCATCATTAAATAAAACACTTAAAACCAACACCAACATTCATTAAACTAACTACATTAATTAGCAGCAATCTACAAGCAATAATCTAACAAACAAACTACCATGCTTAACAAACTACCATGCACATGCAAAGGCGCGGATCTCTTAATTGCGCGTCGGGCCCAACGCACACTTAAAAGACCTACGCTGCAGCAGAATGCAACCCGGACGGACGTAGATCACGAACGGGCGGCAGCCTACTGCGAAGAGACTGCGGACTGCTCCCGCTTATAAAGGCGGCGGTCAGTGGTGGGAGGTGACTCCGCCCCGTGACGTCAGGGGGGGGGGACATGACCCAAATGGGGGGGGGCATGACCCAAATTGGGGGGGGGGGACATGACCCAAATGGGGGGGGGGACATGAAGGGAAGGGGAACCGGTTCTTAGCTTTCTACCCGTATATGGAAGTGTCAAGGTTACACTTGGCAAGCCGCCAAAAACCTAATCAACGAGATAAACCGTCTGACCCTTCAAAAGTCAAGACATTAGGACTCATTCCAGCTTTGTCTCTCGAACTAAAACTACGTGCCGATCAGCAGCGCTACGATGACTTCCCCTGTGAACCTTGAGAAACTGCGACGTCTGAAGGAATCCCTGAAGGAGACGGTTGAGAGAAGAAGTGGTTTTAAGAGACCAACTTCTTTCAAGGCCACAATAAGAAGAAATTTTAAGAACCATCCGCTCTACTTCAACCAACATCCGTCATCTGAGCATCGACCTTCGACTTCGACTACAAGTCAGCCTCGACCTTCAACTCCACCTCTCACCGTGGATGAGGTGATGGAGCGGACGAGGGTGTTGAAGGAAGAAGAATTAGTCACTCCTCTAAACTTCAAATCACTTAAATTTAGAAAACTAAAAACAAATATCAAATACAAGTTTGTGGCAAGGCTCAGCGGAAACAGCTATATTTTACAACATGAAGATTTTCACTTCAAGGTCCAACTGCCTCATTCCCTGCCGCAACCGCCTAGAATCCCATCCAAAAAGGAACTGTTTTTCGTCAGACAAGAGGGCAAGGCGCATTGGTTAATTAAATAAATTGTCACAGCCCTTGTCCATTTCCTCCACCTCGACTAACCGCAACTCCTTCAGGACTCCTCTTCATGGCATCAAAAACGGTCCTTTTCAGGACCACCCTAAGCATTTCAAGTTAGGGACTTGGTCTGTATATAGGCAGGAGACTGTTAGTCTTATGTTTGTGTGCAGCCCACTTTGTAAAAATTTCGAAGTCCCAAGGTCCTTGACCTTGACCATGACCATGACCCAAGGGGGGGGGGTATAAAGTTTGTGCAAAGTATGTCATGTGGGTACTCAAATTACGCGGATTGATTGGACGAACAAGTTGGTGCAAACAGAATTCAGATCCGACAAAGGGTATAGAAGCAACAGCGAAAAAACTACTATTTTCAAGGATAAACCTAAATAACTTCTTTATTTACGGTTTAAAGTATATTAAGTGGGTACTCAAATTACGCGGATTGATCAGACGAACAAGTTAGTGCAAACAGAATTCAGATCCGACAACGGGTATAGCAGCAACAGCGAAAAAACACCTATTTTCAAGGACAAACCTAAATAACTTCTTTGTTTTTGGTTCAAAGTATAACATGTGGATACTTCAATTACGCGGCTTGCCAAGACAAACAAGAAGGTGCAATTTAAATTTAAATCTAACCAACAGTATAGCATCTGTAGCGTAAAAACGATGGTTTGAAGGACAAGGTAACGTTGTGGTGGGGGTTAGGTGCCTATCATACATGATAACGCTCCATCATTATTCTTCCAGCTCTTGACGGATGAACATCTACCTAGAGAGTCTGAAAAATGTCGCAGTTTTACAGGAACATGAGGAAGGTGACCTTCAGTAGTCCCCTTGACACTACTTTCTACTTCCCTGACAATGAAGACAGAAGGTCTACACTTTTAGTGGACAATGAGCGGTTTCGTCGAAGAATAATCGAGGTTGAAACACTTTTAGCTAGTTGTTTGCTTCGCAAAAAGAACCATATGAATACATGCACCGGTTTAGATCATAGTAGCTGTTATACTTATACAGCGTTGAAGCGCAAACATTATTGAAGTTTTTAGTTACGGAGCTAAGGTCTTGACAGTCTAAGAGCTAAACCCTAACTAACACATGTAAACTAGTTATTGTGCGATGTAAAACTCGGTGGGGAGACTGGTGTAGTGGGGGACTGGTGTAGTGGGGGGGGGGGACTACCATCTGCCGCACACTTGCCACCTGCCGCCTGCCACCTGCCACCAACCATCTGCTTCGTTCTACTACACTTTTACCCCCACCATTTTGTTTGATACCAGAACGCTAGCTAGCGAATAGTCAGTACACCTCCGGCTCTCGACCGGTGAACATCGAGCTCTCCGAGACGCTCTTCACAAAATAACAATATCATTTCACTCAAGGTCTGATAGATGTTTCTATTTCATTGCCGTCACGTATTATTTCCTCCTGACAGCAATGAAATGCAAACACCTAACAGAACAGATAGGTGTCAAAAACACAACATGGACTCTGCGCAGGGATCGAAGTATCTACCGTCTTTCTTCAGAAAACAAAGTGATGGCCGCAACTCGTCCGGATCAACAACATCGATGACAACCAACAACGGGGAACTATTGTAAACATGAATTATTGTAAATAAAGTAATATTTGTAATATGAATTATTGTAAATAAAATAAAGTAATATTTGTAATTGTTCTACCTCGCACTCGTATCATTCGATTGCTTCATTCGATAATTTTCATTCGATATTTTATCGAATTAAAACTATCGAATCACAATCGGATTTTACGCGTGCGAGGTAGTACTTTTTTAAAATTACCTCCCCGTAACCTTGAACTTTGAACTTTAACTCATTTCGTCACAAAACCGCCTACGTCACTGGCTCAGCCTCAGATAACGTATTTTATCACTCAGCGCTTCCGGTCACGTGACCGGAAGCCATAAATCAAGTGAGCCAGCACCCGCAAACCCCCACTACTTACCTGCTTACTCAGTCCTCATGTTATTCTTATGGAGAATAATTAAAATGATATATATCGCTTATTTATGAATGAATATTGATGAAACTTGGTATGTGGCTTCACCTAGTTTAATTCTATTAATGTTTGCATAAACACAAATTGTTTGTGTTCCTTGTTTCAGCAAACCTACGTACTCATCCCCAATGTTATTCTTTTGGAGAATAATTAAAATTGTATATCGATTATATGTAAATATATTTTAATGAAACTTGTTTTTCGGCTTTATGTGGTACATATATTATGCATTGGAAATTCGCTGAGTACGCAGGTTCGCTGCGACGGGGGTATTAAATAAATAAGTGAGAATAAACCTTCTTGTGAGAATAAACTCTTCAGCCTTAACGTTTTCATTTGATTGACTTTGAAAGTTTCATATAGCCTACTATATACACGTAATTGAAATGAACGATAATCACTCGCATATTGTGTTTACAATTACAATAAATTGTTATGAGATATTTTATGTGCATACAATAACGTTTTTAAAATTTGATAAGCTCTTCGATTTATATTTCATCTTTTATGTGACACCGGTAGTTTCGGGTTTTTTACAATTATGATAATTTGATTTTCGTTGTATGGATATTGCGGTTACATTATATTATAATACATATATATTTCTTGGACCTACTTGTAACTCGCCTTAAATTAATTAAAGACAGTTTTTAGCTGAAACTAAAGTGTTTTTATTAGTTGTTTTACGTTATTTTGAGTTTAAAGTTCATATTTTATAATAAAATGTTAAATTACTTAATTTTGTATTAAAGGTACGGGTTTTTCTCCCACAATTTTGTTAAGAACATAATGCGTGTAATCAAATGCCGTTAAGAGCATGTTTCTATCATGTCTCATTCACGAGATTTGAGCGCTTTTGTAGAACGCGCCCCGCGCTACTTCCTCCCCTACCACCTCCAAGTTGTGCACCTGCTGGGAAGGCGACAACATTGGTTTTGGTCATCTCCTAAGGTGCCCCCAACAATAATCAATACTCCCGTCACAGCAAACCTGCGTACTCAGCGAATTTCCCATGCATATATACAGGTTGTCACAAAGATCCGGAACTGGCTATACATAACCATATTCTACATACAAAAATAAATCGAAAATGTTCAGTAAAATTTTTTTGATTTCAACTTCGTTTAGCCGCTATCCGTCATTTTGTTTTTTTCACTTAAACATTTGTATTTCCGTAATGGATTAATGTATCAAGTAAAGATTTGGTATGGAGCTTCACAGGATAAATGTCTAAATCCAAAAAAAAAAACTATTTTTTCCTACTTTTATTTTCAAAATGGCGGCCGCTTTAAATTTTTTAAGTCAAATTCCATGAAAAATAGCAACTGAAACAAAATTTTACAAGATATACAATTTAAAGCACTTTGTAATCCAAATCTAATGATATTTTTATTGTAAAAATCGGTTAATAAATAAAAACGTTATGGCAATTTTTTATAATAAATTTCAAAATGGCGGCCATATAACATTTTCAAAGTCAAATTCCCTAGTGCATTTGACCAAGTCCTTTAAATTTTATGTCTTGTATTTAGTTTTAGTTGTTAGTTTTCCAGGAATTTGACTTTGAAATTTGTATATGGCCGCCATTTTAGTACCGTAGAATTGTGTATGACAAACAGATAAATTCATAATTTGGAGAACAATGAAGTCTGGCAATTTTAAGAGGGAATGTCGAAGCCCAAATTTCAATTTCGTGTTTTTATTTGTACAGATTTAATTTTAATCTTCAAAGAGTCTAGCCGTCGACATTTGAAGTGTGTTTTGAAATAATCATGCTGTGTAAAAATACAACTGAGACAAATTAACACATAGTAATTAGATGAATGGAGAATGATTTATAGTGGATTAGGGTATAGAGGGAACATCACAATCTGTATTAAAAAGACTGGTGTTTTTTGGCATATTTAATAAAACCACTTTAAGGATTTAAATTATTATTTGTAAGGAGAAATTAATTTATTCAGGATTTCGGTTGTTTTTTAATCTTCAACATATTTAATTTGAATTCTTAAAAGGTTCAACTGACGTCATACCATATTGCAATGGCTTTGATTGTATTTACCCAGTTTTGTTTATGTATATTATTTATTTTGCTTTTAGGTTAAGATTGGGATTTATTTCTTGTTCCTACAACACAAGAATATATTCTTTTTGTTTGATGTTTATTTTAATTTATACTATAACAACATTTGTATGGAAGATTGAAAGGGATTTCTGCATACGGTGACTGTTTATTTAATGCTTTTATTAATTTAGACAGACGGTATGCAGTTTTATATTGCGTATGTATCGTTCATTGAAGCAATTATAACAGTACGTACATAGCCTACATGTTTTTAAGTATTTACTTCTAATTAGCCTACACAAATTGAAACAACTTTATGTAAAATCTATGTACAAACCTGCTTCTAAACTTAGGCCCCAACTTAAATTGTACCTACCTCAAGTTATTCTTTTCAAAATGTTAAACAGTTTAGGGGAGCTAACCTTAGAATTTATGTAAATGTATTTTTTTAAAGACCCATAAGCCTACATATCATTAAGTATTTCATAACAAGCTAGGACTACCCATCCTAATCAATCCGTCAGAACCAAATTTAGCCTTTGTTTTATAATAGCCAAATTATATTTCCAACAAACTAAAAAGACAGTGTAGTATAAAAACAGTTTCTAATATGTAGGGAAGAAGTTAATAACCGAATGGTACAGATTGGCCTATTTATTTAAAGATTGAAATGAAATAAAAATGCTAAAATGTTAGGTTAGGGACTGAAATGTTTTCTCAAATTGAACTGACAGCCAGAGCCAATTCAAAAGGCAATAGAGTGAGGATAGGATGTACAACATAAAGAGGCCATAGAGGTATGATATTGTTATATTATAGCACAATTTTGTTACTTCTCTGAGTATTTTTATAATGTAAATGATTTGTATAATACTTTTGAATCTTAAATAATAGTATGAAAGAAATCATAATTTTGAGGTTACTTAATGGAAAGGCTAGGAGATAACAATTGTAATTATATTAGGTATATAAACTCTGTAAGTGAATATTTTCTCTCACGACTTAATAATTTTGTTATATGAAATGTAACATGTATTTATTTTAAAATTAAATAGTGTTTTGTTATTGATTTATTTTACTATTAATGTGATATTAACAGCTACCAAATGGTTTCCATATAGTATAATACAAGTATGGAAAAAGTGATAGCAGTGAATAAGATTTAGATTGCAGTGGTTATTCTTGTGTGAAAAGAAAGTGAGAGAAATTCAAATCTAAAAAGTTGTTGTGAATTGGGAAGCTGAACAAGACATATATTGAACCAAATAATCATATTTTAATCCATTTGAATCTTTTAAATTGTAATCTAAATTATTTGCAAACTATCTTTAATTTATTTGTATTTATCTAAATTTTCCAAATTAAACCAAAGAACTTTTGAAACAAGGACAAAGACTTTTGAAAATTAGGTAATCAAACAACCACATGGAGCATCTTTGGTAAGAAATTTATTTATTGAACTTTTAAGGAAACTCATATCCAGAAGAAGAATATTATCAAGAAGTCTAAATTGAACTATCAAGAATAATAATTACAACTAAGTTAATATGCACTTTCAGATTCCAATATGAGAAAATACTAAATCCATTTCAGCAAAGCTCTTTGTTTGGTAGCTGCCGTTGCTAAAAAATGAAACTAAATTTTGTTTAATTAGATATTTTATTTAAGGTTATTTGAAATTTTGGTAATAATCATTTTTTTATGTGCCATGGCAAAGAACCGCCCTTGAAATAAGAGTTATCATAGCCTACATTTGAGAGCCGGAGCATATATTTGTAAACTAATTTTGTAACTATAATTCAATAGGCCCTAACCTAGTGTAATTTTGTTCACTATTTTCAATTGTTTTCTTAAATAAATTTAACTATGATGTAATTGTATTTTGGACTAATTATTGAGTATCTAGGCTACGGTTATGTAAAGCAAGGTTAGGTAAATTAAAATATAGGCTAAGGAGGTTTGTTGTACAATCATGTTGAATTGGGACTATTGAAGGTTGGTAAACTTGCTTTATATTCCAGAAAGGCTTTAATGTAGACGAAAATAGCTAATTAAGTATTTATTATTTGTTATTTTGAGGTTCGATGTAATAGAACACAACAGCTTAGGTAGTAGGTAGACATTGAAAGAGCCTTGACAATAAGCTAATTTTCAAGGCGGATGAACGTAGCAAATGAAATAAACTTCATATCGATTGAGCTCAGCTTGAAGGCTAAAGATCACTTCGAGTGCTCCCCACTTTTGGCCGTTTAAAATATGAATAAGAAAGTTATACTAACCAACTTAAAATATTTTTCGACACTGAATGTTAAGGTATATATGGTCCTATATGAAAGAGGATTTTTTCTAACAAAAATAGTAACACCACCCCATTAAAAAAATTAACATAACGTGTAACTAAATCACATCTTCTAATTTTTGAAAAATTTATTTATTTCTAACCATTTTTGGTAATTATAAAAATTTCAGATTTTAATTCTTCTGTATTTATTGTTAGCTCATTTATTTTGTTGGTTGCAATCTATACATTTTTGTAGAATTACTAATAATTTTGAGTTAATTTAGGCTGGATTTCACCAAACCTTCAAAATGTTGTTAAAGCCAGGTTAAGTACATTTTAACGCTAGTTCAGTATTAACTGGCTCAATCGGATTTTACCACGCACGGTTAGCGCAAACGCCGCGTTAATAACTAACTGACTTTAAAAGTGGCGTGTGAATGTGTAATTTATTATAACTCTTATTTGTTATTTATTTCAGGCTGAAATAATTGTTTATCTGAATCATAACCTTACTTACATTTATTTTAAACAACAAAAAACGTTGAAACTATTATTTATAATGCAACCAACGAAGTTAATATATCTAGAGGTCTCGTCTGAGATAAAAAGTGAAGCCTGCATGGTCGACCGCCATTTTAGTCTTACTGGTTTTCCTCGGTTTATATTTTGGATAGTGATAACCGGGTTATATTGTGGAGACTAGGTTGTTCCAAAGAAACCGAATATTAACTTTGTTACTTATTTACTTTGTTACTTTTTACTCTGTTACTTTGTTACTTTGTTTTACTCTAACTAGACTAAACCAAATATTTTAGATAATTTCACTAACAATAATCTTTTTAAAATCGCTTTTAGCAGAATTTTGTTTTAAGTAATTTGCTTATTGAAGTTAATATTTTATGTAAATGTTGATACATAATGTGACGTAATTTACAAGGATATTATTACATAAGTAGCTAATTTCTCTATTTATCTTTCTTTAAAACTGTCAACAACCCACTATATATATTGCTACATTATTAACAAATATATTTTATATTCGTATTGTATTGTTATAATATAATCAACCAAAAACAGCAAAAGTAAGTCTACATTTTGTTAATGAACGCAGAAGAACTTATTAACACTTTGAGTGGTAGGATTTTAACTATTTTCCTTGGATTTATGTTATAAATTAAGACTTAATTGATGCCGTTGTAGTTTATCATAGACTAATTATTTATTATTTATTTACAAGTTTCCAACCAGCCAATGTATAAAGTACTACTTACCAAAAAAAAAAAATAAATAACTTACGAGCTCTTAGATTATTTCAATGAAAATGATTTTAACATCACCTCTTTACTGATGTCCGTGCTTGAAGCTGGTGTCCGTGCTTGGAGCTGGTGTCCGTGCTTGAAGCTGGTGTCCGTGCTTGAAGCTGGTGTCCGTGCTTGAAGCTGGTGTCCGTGCTTGAAGCTGGTGTCCGTGCTTGAAGCTGGTGTCCGTGCTTGAAGCTGGTGTCCGTGCTTGAAGCTGGTGTCCGTGCTTGAAGCTGGTGTCCGTGCTTGAAGCTGGTGTCCGTGCTTGAATCTGGTGTCCATGCTTGAAGCTGGTGTCCGTGCTTGAAGCTGGTGTCCGTGCTTGAAGCTGGTGTCCGTGCTTGAGCTGGTGTCCGTTTTTGAAGCTGGTATCCGTTCTCTGACAAATGTCAGGCGGTTGCTTCTGGTTGGATGCGAACAGGATCTTGTCTTGATCTTGTTTTTCTCTTCCGTTCTTCTTATCTTGGGGTTGGTGGGGTTCCATGCATATTAGTCACGCCCCCTATGCCTCCCAGGTGGAATACACCTGGTGTGCAACGAGGACAAGGGGGCGGAGTCAAGGGCCTCACTGCTGTCCGCCTCTTGCGCCCTGAAATATAAACCCTATCCTAGGGTCATTCGACCTTAGCACCCGCCTCGGGGGTGCGAAAGGGAACGAAACCAAATGTATAGTGCCCAGAACCCCTAAGTCCCTACTCATCGTTTAAAGAGTCGTTCGTATGCGTCAGTAGTCAGTAAAGTATGTAGTGTCGTCTTTTGTGCATCTTCAATTCCATGTCCTCTTCTTCCTGAAAAACAAGAAAGACCAAAAATTAATTCGGTTTGTATTTATAAACAATCCAAGCTAATATAAACCTACTTGACTATCTTTTAAAACAATCTGCAGTTCTTCATCAATGTACTCGCCCCCCAGAACTATAATTTCAGAAATAGCGTAGTATTAGCAAAAGCTTACTTCTTGTTGTGCGAGGGTTTGTACAGTATCAGCTCTTATTAGGGATTGGTCACAAAGGCTTTCATTGTGGCAATGTATTTCATGGTGTTACTTTATTAACAAAGCTGTTTACTTAGTCGTGGTCCGCAGGTATTTCATTAGTTCATTAGCATCTACACAGAATACAGTTTGTGCGGATATGGTTTATTCTTTAAATTAACCGGAAAATATATCACACCAAGGCCTTCTATAAGAAAACCCATAGAAAATTATTGCATGTTCATTACACATTGTTTGAATGTTATTGTATATTGCTATTATTGTGTTTATATGAAAATTATAAAAAAATGTATTGGTGATAGGGTTCTTCTACTAATCCTACGCTCGTAGTTCGTTCGGGGTTGCCTAAAAAAATGCACTAATGTGTCATGTTAAAATAGCGCTTTAGTGATGTATCTTCATTATAAAAACTGATTAAGTAATTTTTCTTGTATTTATGTTTTGAGATTTCAAAATATTAAGATAAGTTTGTACTGACACTAAAGCAAACAAACCATATAAAACGTGGGCCTCAAAATTAACAATATAAAGTAAGTTAGAAGAAAGATTTTGTTTCATAGACTTCCAATTACTTTTTCTTTTTCACAAATAATATTTTATTTTCCAGTGCGTTTTGGTCTTTAAACAAATTAAAACTAATAATACAATAAAAAAGTTCACTCACCGTATGTTCAGTTTCCAAATACAACGCTGGGGGTTGGTTTACAACAACACTACAAGTATCATATAACTACAGTGGCTGGTTGGAAACTTTGGCTACAATTATTGACATAATCGTAAACAAATATTAATATTAATTTAAAACTTAACTAAATCCATGAATTTAATTTTTTCTGCAACTAAAACATTATGATAATAACCCTCTTAGAGTGGCTCCAATAGTTTAAAGATTGTATTATTTTCCACTAGTATAGATTGTGAAATTCTTTAATTTTGCTATAAACCCTTTTTAAATATGGTTTTAGTCCGAGTATTAACCCTTTAAGTTCCAAAAGCTTTTATATTGACTTTGAATCTCTATTATACTTTCCAAAAACATGGTTAGTTACGATATGACCATCGTACTGCATTAATAACTGTCTGTCTGCTGTACTAATTTTTACCCATCTTTATTGTGTGTGTGTACCTACCAAAAACTACCTTTCTATTATTTCAAATTTTCCAGGTCCCTATTTAAAATATTAAAAAACAATTAACAAAAATCACAAATTCAACTACTCCAGACAACGAACTAATGAGACAGTTATAAGACTTTCGTGCAATGTAAGGCTAAGCAGAAGGGGTGGCTCATTAGTTATGCACAAGCCACATATGATAAAGACTTGTCCACAGCTTCTACAGTATATATCACTCCTGCTTGGATTGAATTTAAAAACTTTAATTACATTTATAATTGGGTCCTTCTAAGTATTTGCATTCCTAGTAGTTCAGTTATAAGGTACCTGTAATGTTATTTTTCTGTGAGTGTGGTGACCGTCTTGTAATCGATAAAAACTGATTACCTTATCTTATAGGTCATTTAATCACCGTCTCGTATGAGAGGACGGTTTGACTGTAAAGATAGCCTTAATATAATCTTTATTGACTTGATACAACGTGAGATTGTTTAGTCAATGTTAACAATACATTTTTAATTACTCTGGACAATGGTGGAAGCACTGATAACACTCCCATTGATAGTAGAAATGCCATTCTGCCTGTGTACAACTAACTGTCTTCCCTGAGCAAGGGAGAAATTAACGATGCGTCTTCTCAAAATATCGAGAATGTACTATATATACTATATATACTATATATACTACATACAAATCTTATTGACATGAAGAATTTACACAGCAAAATACAAAGTCAGATCAGGTCTTATTTTAAAAACAGTATCAAATGAATATATAAGTCTCAAACCATGTTAAATCATGTTCAACAAAGTTAATAAGACCAAAATTTGTAACACTACACATGTAAAGTTAAAATAATTAATGTTATAGGTAATATAGGCTAAAACGTTGTATTTCAACGTGTGAGTTACTCCTGTGCCAATCACATAAATAATGAACATATCCTAGCTACAAAAAAATGCAATTCTAGTACACTTAAAAATGCAATAGTTTTTATCTCAAACCCAATACTGATTCAGGCCCAGCTGCATTTTGTCATTGGCTATTAATTAATTATGCTTTCTAAGCACAATTCGGCCTTAGATAGTAACAATAGCAGTGTTTGGACTTACCCTAACAAAAGGTTGAAAAATGCCAATGGCGTAGATAAGGAACAAAAATATTAATCAGAATGAGAAATGGCAAACTCGAAGAAAATTAGTCATTGAGTTATCTTCCAGGAGAATATGTGTGTAGGATATACAATAAAAAAGAACCATAGAAGGACAAGAGTGCAAAAGGTAAATCACTTACATCCTGTCATTTCTACTAGCACCCTCAGCTACCAAGGTGAACAGTTTTTAAAGAACATTCATTGTTTACTTGGGTGTCTCTGTATCTTCTATATACAAACTGGGATATATTGAATTCAAATTTCTACACTATCGAATATTCTTTGGCCAAAGTTTGGTCCTATCATACTTTTTCTAACTAATTTTATGCATGGTTGTTTAATATGTTGATTTCTTGACAATCTTATGATTTTTACAAATGTAATGTTTATTTTTCAAAAGTCTTCTCAAGTTTTAAATTTCAATTTATATATTAGTAACCGAGGAATGTAGACTAATAATGTATTCAAGCCTAAAATAAGCTAACAAATTAATTATTAACTATAATGTGAATCACTGATATATCAGTGAACTAAATATATAAGATTTGTATATAACAACATTTTACGGAAACAAGTTTATATTTATATTTTTCGATAAAGAGATCAAAGTATATTTTTTAGTTTTGAAAGAAGTCATCCCAACTGAAGTGTTTGGTGATGCGTCGAATTTCGTTTGATTAGTTTAACAAAATGACATTATTCTAAAACAAAAGTATCAGCTATAGAAAAGTGGTACCTAATATAACAATAAACACATAAAAACATTTAAGAAAGTGCAGAACAATTTTAAGGTTTGAAAATTCAAAATAAATAAGCATTACATACATTTGTTCAGCCTATAGGGTTCCAATTGCAGTAACGAGCATGTTTTGTTGAATACAATTTTTTAGTTAGTCAGCAAATCAAAAGGTAAAGAATGTTGTTTATATAAATGCATAAAACATAAATATATGGTGACTTCAATAAATTTGTAATAGTAATATCATTATAATGAACTCACGGTCTACCCAGGAGAGCTGCAATGCTTCTTACCTCTAAAAATTGAGTTTGAATTATAATTTACTTAGCAACAAGATTAATTTTAATATTTTACGTTTTTGAACTGCTTGGCAACAACTAGCAACAATTAATTATTACAAATTAATTGAACAGAGTGCATGTTCGAGACATCGACGTCCAATTAAATAATGCCATGAGGCCGTAGTACACTTTCTTATGGCAACCCCTCTCCCCTAGCTCCCAGTCTTGTGCAACATAGCTCCACCTCAGACCACGCGGGAGGATGACCTGCTGAGGGATTACTGTATACACTGGTATTTGTATGTTCTTAAATTAAATTCACTCCCAATGGCATCCTTACGGACAAGGTACAACCTTTGAGGGCAGCTGTAGGAATTCTCATATTGCAATCTTTTGGAAATTAGGATGGAAACAATGGCAAGCTCAAGCTGAGCGAGATTAAACACCAACATCATTTAAAAACTTTAAGAAAAGTTCGAGTCATGAAAAAACCCTCACGAATCAAATAGATCAGTAGATGGACTATGTAGCTAGCTAGCTAGGGAACGTTAATGTGTGGGGTTTTACAGTTGTCTGAGGCTGTAAGTTTAATATTTAAAAATAAATAAACAAGGTGTCTCTCAAAGTTTTTAGCTTTAAAAAGTTAGAATAACTTACTATTAGGGGACCCAGATGCCTCTATCGTGCAAATTAAGGAAGTAAGTGGTACCCAAAAGATATAAATTTTGATCATTGGGTTTTTTATGGGACACTTTGGGGCTTATGAAAACCAATGTTGGAACGGAAAACTCTCTTGCAAAATATGATTCATATAATTTTAAAGTTGTGTAATTGTTACAACATTTTAACTGTACTTGGCGCATGTTTATGACCATAGCATCAAATCTATTAAGTATAATTTGACAACTAACCATCAAAATGTTCAGGAGTAGTGTAAAAACACATAATATAACCTTTTATTCACAAAAAATCTTGTTTAGGTAGGGTAAATCCATTTAGCTTACAGTAAAAAATAAAATATTATTTATTGGCTTTAATTCAATCATGGCTACTATTTTATTAGGTTTAATTCCACTAAACACCATATAATAATGTAGAGGAACATATTTTGAAAACGTTTTGTGTCCTGCACCTTTTACCTAGAAACTGCAGTTGTTGAGTAATAAGATGTCTTGTAAAATGTTGCTAGCTCACGCTCACCGCTGCGGGCCACAAACCCGCTGACCAAAACGCCGCGCGCCGCGCCGCGCGCCAGCCTCGCAGCGCGCCAGCCTCGCAGCGCGCCAGCCACGCAGCGCGTCAGCCACGCAGCGCGTCAGCCACGCAGCGCGTCAGCCACGCAGCGCGTCAGCCACGCCGCGCGTCAGCCACGCCGCACTTCAGCCACGCAGCGCGTCAACCATGCCGCGCGTCAGCCACGCAGCGCGTCAGCCAAGCAGCACCTAGTCTCCCAGTCTCCCAGCCACTATTGTTTCCCTATTTGTATTTCATATATTGTAGTTTTTATTTCAATAAAACACCTGCGTATTCGTAAATGTTAATAACAATAAAACAAGGTCATAAAAGCCTAATATTTTACAATACAAAATTAATCTCAATAAAATTAATAGTAATTAAAATTATAAATCATTATTTTAAAATATAATTTATTATATACGTATTTTTGTTAAACAACACATTAAAACTGAGTTATAATCTGAAATATCTTTATGGAGATAAGGGAAAAGAATTTCAACTTTTATTAACACCCAGTTATTTTTATCATTTCAACGTGAAACCTTTGACGGGTTGGGACGAGTTTCATATAAATCAAACAAAAGACTTATTTTCTTTGAATATTATTTGTATGAGAATAGGTTTAAATGTACTTTGTACAACATGAGTTGGCTAATTATATGTTTTATTCATAACATAGAAGGTTAATCCTTCTAACTTAAACACTCTAATAAATCCAGAGTGTTAACCACTATTACAGCTCTTACTGTAACGATTGTTGGAGAATGTAAATTCGTCTGTATTTTGACAGGTATTTGAATGTGATTTTTTCCGACTTATTCTTAGTAATTTAAGTAATTGTATGCAAAAATTTTAAGTAATAGTAGAGCAGATATGTAATTTTATACTAAAATATACACATGTATACGTTCCCTAAACAATTAATAAATTCACCTGACAAGTAGCTATATGTTTACCGTCTCTAAAATTCCGTTTACTTTGATTAATTTTGTAAATAAATGTCGTATGTATCTTTTTATTTGAACACCATACGTTAATAGGTTAATTGTTTAATATAGATGCAATAGACGACGGATGTTATAAAGCACTTTATTTACATTTACCATTCTGAGACTCTTGCCATGAAATTTGTTAATATTGTTGTTCTGAAAATGAATATATTATTATTATTATTTTATAACTTTTGACTTAATAATCAAATTATGGGACACTTATAAGTTCAAGTGAAACAATAATTAATTAATCTTAACAAATTATTTAATCCGTCTACAAAAAATAATTAGAAAATTTAAAAATATTGGGATTTAATAAGACATTGATTTTATTCCTGTTAATCATTTTTACATTCATAGGATAGTATATTTGATTTGATTTATTTACATGTATTTTTCCTTTTCGGTATACTGACATAGTCTTTTAAATTATAAACTGTAAATAAATTTAGTTTCCTGTGTTATTCTCTGAGTGATCATTTTCCACTATTGCCATAATAATCTCACATTTCGATAGATTTCCAGCATACATACAATCTTTAGTTTCTCTCCGGAACAATCCTTTTACATGACCGTTTGCAATAGCAGTGCAGTAATGTCTTCGCAAAACTAGCAATTGCGGCAAAAGAGAGATTTTTTTACATAATGGGAATCAAATTGTTGTTAACTAGTAATAATCACACTACACTATACTAACCATTTAAACAACTCAATGGTAATATGAATTAACTTTTCAGATGAATCTAAGAAGGCATATGAAGAGTAGGGAATACAAATAAATAACAAAATTAATCCAATTTAATTAAATGTATATTATGTAATTTCATGTAGTGAGTAAACTGAATTCTTATCAAATAGTAACTAAAAAGTAATTAAAAAGTACTCTTGGAAGTTTTAGCCATATAAATATAGTTTGGCAATTTCTGTAATAAAATTTTACATTTATCTAAATAAAGTTTTTTTTATATTTACACTTAAAAAAATATGAAAATCAAAAAGCAGTAACAGGGAATTTCACATAACCATAAAACCCAATAAATCCGAATGACGTATTCTGTTGTGGTATATTTTCTGAATTCTATTAAAAAGGTTGAAACACATTGAGTTAGGTGGATCTCACTCTTCCTATATAGACGAGTTAAGGTTTCTCGTATAAAAGTTACTTAATTTACACACGTTTCTGAAGGAACAAATTACATTTTTAAATGAACCATTTGATTACAAGTTTTACCTTTGCAATGTTCTTAAATATTATTCTGAAAAAGCGAGAGCACAGCAACCTGTAATAACTACATCTACTTCAGTGTTATCAGTAAAGGACCTACGTTCCCTAATGTATTGCTTTGATATTATTGAAGAATATTATCAAAGAAATATTGTTTAGATAAATCAGAGAGTCTTAGACACAAATACCTCTGAGTACCGAGTCCCCACCGTCGCAATTCTCCTGATAACAGACACAGAGGAATGTTGCTTTGTCTGCCTTCAATCTGTCTCTGGGGGCTGAAGAGTAATATCATCTGATTGCAAGTTGAGGGCTTACTGGAATTAATATTAGAATGGATGTTCCACAGAGCAAAAATAAATCTTTGCAACCAGATTTATTTTTGTATTCGCGCTTTTGTGAATTACAGATTAGAGCCAGTAAAAGAAAGTCCGCTGTTTACTTCGTGTATCTGTAATATTAAAATGTAACAGTGATTTATTGACTCTTGTGCTGACATTTTTTTAGTCGCAATAAAAACATTATTTTTTTTAGATATTTCATGAATTAGATTACTTCTCTTTTACATTATTTATCTTTAGAGAGTTGATACTACATATTTATTCAACGATGCATGTACTATCAACCATGTGTAAATACTTTAGCTTATCTTTATAATTTTGACTATTGCAAACAAAACCCTGTCAACTAATTATAAAACTCTGTTTATGTGATCTATTTGTTACCTATTCAATTGTTACTCCATGCTAATTTGAACGTATAAAGACTACTTAAAAACTATGGGAACTATGGTTTTTAATTCAAATAAGGTTTTAATGAAAAGACTTAGGTAGGAAATGTAAGATAAAAACGTATTGTTGTTTTAAAAACCCTCCTAAGGTCATTAAAAAAAACAGTAAGAGAAACACAAAAGACCTTGCAATGTGTCTTGCCAAATATTTGTTATGTTTCCAAGAAATAAACTTGAGCAAAATACAATAGAATTAATTAGCCCAGTATTTCTGAAATTTCTCTTCGTAATAGTCCCTGATTTATTCGACATTTATTATTTTGTTAATGACACTCATTCATCTTAAATTACTGGAACAACTGTCGTTTTATTCCTTATCATTATATTAAAATGCATTAGTGTTAATGCTATTTCGTTTTAATAGTTTATAACCATAATTTTGTGATCAGTGTTAATTTCCATTATATTCACCATAATCTTTATATTTTTACTTTCAAAAAACAAATAGAACAATAAACTTGAATAGAACAGTATCAGTCATAATAGCGGTTTAATACATGATACTACTAGTCTAAATAATTGATTACTTAAGAAACGTATTATTTGGTTTTATCAATGGTAACACAAAAATCATAGAATTCACAAAAAAAACATAGGATCATCTCAATTTTATTGTTTTAGCAAATTTCCCCTATTAGGAAGAAGCTATTACCGTAGTCGGTAGGTCATGGTAAGACCATGACCTACCTAAGACCATGAGGTCATGGTGGGACCATGATAACTTTTCGTTTTGAGGTTCCCAGACCCCAAAAACACCATTCGTTCAAAACTGAATATATATATATATATATATATATATATATGTGTGTATATATATATATATGTATCCGATAACTCTCGTAAAAATGATCCAATTTCAATGAAATTTGGTATCAACGTGTAAAGCAACATTTAACACTTTAAGTTCGAAAACCAGCCTGATCGCTCCATCCGAAGGGGTATTTTGGGGGGGTTTTGTACCCCAAAAATGGGTTTATTGAATTTTTTTAATATAATTGTTGAAAAAGTAAAATATTAGTTTTACCATTGAATTCAGCTTAAAAAACACACAATTTTGTATTTTGATCATTCCTCTACGTCAATTTGTTACCGAGATATTGAAAGTGATAAACACAGTACGTTGTCTAATGTTATTCTTATGGGGGAAAGGACAAATTTTATATCTCGCTTATATATGAACGTATACTAACGAAACTTGGTATAAGGCTTCAACTGGTTGTGGTTTATTGATATTTGCTCAAACAAAGTTTTCGCAAAAGGCTCCCGTAGCAGCAAACCTGCGTACTCAGCCCCCATGTTATTCTTATGGGGCATGCTATTATTTAATGCTATGTCTCCCTTAATTATAAACTAAATTAATAAAAACTGGTATACGACCTCACCTAGTTGAGTTATATTGATATTAGCATAAAAGCCTATTTTTTGTGTTCCTTGTTGCAGCAAGTCTGCTTACTCAGCCCCAATGTTATTCTTATGGAGAATAGTTCAAATTGTATAAACCGCTCATTTGTGAATATATTTTTATGAAACTTGGTCAGTGGCTTTATGCAGTATTGAGACATTTATATCTCCATTGGAAATTCGCTGAGTATGCAGGTTTGCTGTGACGGGTGTGTTTGGTTTCATACTTACACTTACAATTGCAAAGCATAAACAAATAATACAAATTATACCTTCAAGGAAAAGAAGACAAAATTGTACAATACTTATTAAATGTGTAAAATACAATATATTATGTTTCATCAACTCAAGTATAATATAATTTTGATTAAATGTATTTGAGATTGGGTTTTTGACACTGCAAAGGCATGTTATTTTGTCATCATAACTCATCAGATTGTTAGAGTATATGTTAATTATTGAGAAAGTTAATTTTTAACCAGAATTTCAACACACACATCTATTTTATTTGTTATTTTGAACGTTATTTTTATTCAGTTTTTCTGGGAAGGTTTTCTCGTTTCTGTTATTTTAAATGCCGAGGTTTAAAATACTACACTTACATTACTCTGGAAAATGTTTTATTCACTAAAAGAGCGGGCGAAATGTATTACGTTCCAGACAGATTTAGCTTTGATAGTGTAATGGCCGTGTGTAGGTTTGTGAATGTGTATACTCCTATCTGAGAAAATATTTGAATAATTATTTCATAAATATACAATACATCGTAGGATAAAGTTAGCTCACTATATCTCAATGTTTTATGGTTTGTCTAAATATTTGAGAAACCATAAAATACCTTAAATGTAGAATGATCAATTTAAGCAAACTTATATATGTTTGCTTGCTATTATATTCATAACAAGAAAACGTATTATGTAGTATGTATTATGTAGCGTAATTGTCACAATACTGCAGTAATTGGGAGCAGATGTAACAATTATCCGGCAATCTACCCTAATTTGGTGTTCTGGGGTTTCCCTGAAACCGTGATTGATTGGGTATTCCACTTTGCAAACAATTAGATCAAATTTACTGACATGATTCAGGATCACCTTTGAATTTACGAGTGATAAATCATAAACAATATTTTTAATAAGTACGTATACTTAGTTTGCAAGAATGAAACTTCCTTGCAGTACCTGAGTATAACAAGGAAAACTAAAAAAAAGGTTGAATTGTATATTACACAGGATTAACATTTTTTTTAAAGGAATAACAGTATACAACATACTGTAGGCAGCAAGATGTGTTATATTGTCTTGAGGACAAAACACCAACTAAGCACCTCTTCATAACCGTTATCATGAAATATACATTCTGTTAAAAACACTTTCAGCAATCATTTTTCAGCAGAGTTTACTACAGTTCATAATTAACGAATCGCGAGGTTCAACCTATGTTGATTGACATCAAAATGAGTAGAGTAAAAACTATCTTTATTCTACTCATCTTGCCTAATTGCCTAATTATATAACACTAGTGGCTTGAAGGGGCCATAGCCCCTAACCTCACTCTAAAACTCTGCTTCATCTGATTTGTTTACTATTTACATTCTGAGGAATATAAAACAATAAGTAGGATTGCATGTCAGTTCGTAAAAAGAGTAGACCCTAAATCACAAGTTTTAATGTAAAGAAAGTAGATGTTTTAAATCCCCATGCTTTTCTTATGGGGAATGTTTCACGTTATTTCTCATTTTCTGGTAATATTTTAGAAATACTGCTATTTTTCCCGAATTCCTGGGATCAAGACCTTCAATATGAGCCGTCTCCCATCACCATGCAATTTGCCAAATTTCCACAATTTTGACTTAAAAATTTCACTTACAGAACTATATATAGAGACTAGCTGTTGTACCCGTTCTTCGCACTGGTGTTTTCTTTACCCGTTCTTTAGTCAATGTAATTCGCATTTTATATAGCTTGAAACAGCTGTTCTTGCTTCTGATCTTTAAGCTGGCAAAAAGAAAGTATCCACAGCTGTTTGCATTACAGTTTCTTAATGATTACTTTCTTCTGAAATGTAAACATTGAAACTTAGGACGTTTACGGGGCGTAGCCCGAGGGGATTTTAAGGAAGTAAATGCAACACCACTATGTGTTGTATGGGTTCAAGATCTACCTTTGTTTAAAGTTTCAGCCCAGTCGGTTCAGTAGTTTTTGCAATCACCCGGAAAATCAGACAGACAGACAGACAGAAACCACCTCTTCTTTATAATATTACAGATAGATTATATAAATATGTATATAGAGTGACAGAAAGTAAGAAACTACGTGGATGCCAAAAGCCATAACGACAATGAGGAACACACTATTAACTTAGAACTGCTGATAGGAATGATTCATAATTGATTTTTCAGGATAGGGTCAGAGTTATAGCCGAGGTTTAGTGTCCCCAAGTCGATCACTCTTCAGATTTTATTGCTTGATAAAGGAAGTAACCTTCTCCTTCCAACTACTCGAATGATGTACTAGACATTAGATATGTATAGTAAACTTCTCTATAGATATCTAATGATTTTATTAAATTAATTGTAACCTAAAAATAATTAGATTAATTTTTAAGTTGTAGATAAAATGTGAAAAAAATAATTACCTTTTACAAAAATAGTTAATTCAATAAATTATAATTTTAAAACTTGTTTTCGTATTTTTAGGGTGTGACTGGATGAAATCGATCGCCTTGTACCATATTTTCGTATATTTACCGTCTTGTATGTAAGTACAGTATAAATTGAAATATATTTTGTAGTGTTGTGACACGTATGTTATTTTATCCTGTTTAATTGTAACTACACATATTAAGCTACTTAAGAACTTATTTATAATTTTAATAATACCCCTGCCATGGCAAACCTGCGTACTCAGCGAATTTCCAATCCATTATATATGTCTTAATAACACATAAATCCGCATACCAAGTTGAATAAAAATATATTCATAAATAAGCGATATATACAATTTTAATTATTCTCCATAAGAATAACATTGGGGATGAGTACATAAGTTTGCTGAAAAAGGGAACACAAATAATTGGTGTTTATGCAAACAGAAATATAATTCAACTAGGTGAAGCCACATACCAAGTTTCATCAATATTCATTCATAAATAAGCGATGTATAACATTTTAATTATTCCCTATAAGAATATCATGGGGACTGAATAAGCAGGTTTGCTGCAAAAAAGCACACAAAAATGGGTTTTATGTGAACATCAATATAACTCAACTAGGTGAAGCCCCATACCAAGTGTTATTAATTTATGTTCATAATTAAGGGAGACGTTACATTTTACTTACTCCCCATAAGAATATCATGGTGGCTGAGTACGCAGGTTTGCTGCTACGGGAATAATCCTTAAAAATTCCTTTTTTTGTGCAATAATCAATAGACCACAACTAGATTAAGCCGTATACCAAGTTTCGTAATTATATGTTCATAAATAAGCGAGATATAAATTTTAAGACCATAACTATTAGAATTATGTCCCCGGATCCTAATATAGAAGATGAATTAATACTACAGTAAGTATTTACTTTAAATATTAGCTTATGGTTTTGGAAAAAAAGCCATAATTTCAGAAATGTAAATATTAAGTAGTATAAAGTTGCCACTAATGACACTATGGTTTTATAAGTAAAGAAAATAATAATACGGTGACATAAGTAGTAATTGTAAGAATATACCGTAACCTTTTATAATATTGCTGTACCAATTTAACTGGTTATTTTTAATTGAAATATAAATTTACCGCCCGATTACACAATTTTTTGTAAATACTATTACAGCAACCAAATTAAAGCCTATCCAGTAACCTTTCTACTCTTACCTATATTTATAAATTACAAATTCCGCGTTAAAATATAATTTCTAATTTTAGAAATCTATAAATTAAAATAAGCTCATTCCTCCGCAAGCAAAACAAATGATTTGTTAAACGTTATTAACTAATATATGTAATTTTAAATATATAAAGTTTAAGTATCAGATAATATTTCCATCGAACCCTACACATTTTTTAATTCAGGTGAATCTTTACACTTCATCTAAAAAATAGTAAAGTGTTATTATTTGTCCTACAACATGCGAGTTTTATACTAACTATTTCCAATAATGATGTCTTGTATTCAGTTTAAACTTACTGTTGCAGTGTAAGAGTCTGTTGACTGTTCGTTTATATTTCCTATATGTAAAGTGCTACAGTATTTTGAGATATTTTCTATTGACGGTTGAAAATGAACAGATTATTTGATGCATGCGTATTTATTTGTATTTCGATCGTCCAGTAAAGTGTCCTTGGAACAGGCGTTAAACGTCCTACTTGCACGTTGTATATTGCACTTCACCTTAGTAAACCAGAATACTGCGTTTTATGAAAATCTGCTTGGAAACCGATTGTTAACCAATTTTCTCGTACTTCGGTCTTCCAGTAAAATGGCATTGAAACATGTGTTGGACGTACTAATTGAAAGTTATATGTTGGACGGTGCAATAGTAAACTTAAATACAAAGTTTCGTAAAGATCCATCTGTAAACCGATTGTTACGAATTTTTTTCGTACTTCAGTCTTACCAGTGAAGTGGCCTTGAAAATTTATACTGGAATGTGATCGTCTCTTATTCTTATATAGCATAATATCTTATAATTACATACCGACTTTCGTCTAAATACCCCTTATAGTATTTGAGATATGAATTTGTTAAGCGCCTTCAATTTGGAACGACTTCAATTTGGAGCGCCTTCAATTTGGAAAGCCTTCAATTTGTAACGTTTTATTTGGAGGATATCGTCATCCCTTGGGGAGATAAAAGCACAGCACGACAAGTCAACATAATTACCAGGTGCTCGGGACGATAGAGGAAAACCATAACTGGCATCGCGTGGATCGCATCCACTCTCGCACGGATCACAAGGCCGGATCTGAATGGCTTATTTCCGGATCTCCTAGGCCCGTCTAATGCCTAACATTAACAGGGATGATACGTAAGGAAGGCGCTCAAGGTCACAACAACAACAGCAAAATACATACAGTAAGGCGCTCTAGGTCACTCACAAAAATACAAAACCTTACGTAAACAGTGTTAACAGTAGACAGTAGACAGTGGGCAGTAGACAGTAGATAGTAGACAGTGGACAGTAAACAGTGGACAGTGGGCAGTGGACAGTAAACAATAGACAGTAGCGTGGCCTTCGCAATAGATTGGCTAATGACGTCACTCAATAATAAAGCGAGGACACTGCAAGTAAATAGCCCGGTTCGTCACGTAGGCACTAACGTTAGGTGATAGGGGGTCAAGGTCAGGGGCCGCGAGCGGAGGTGGAAGTCGAAGCTACGTACCGTACAGTAGACGTTCGTGACGTATTGAGGGGGTTGGGAAAGTACGTGGTGCAATGTAAAAAAGGGAGTTAGAATGCAAAAAATGAACAAAATTAAAAATTAAAAAAAGGGAAAGAGGGCAACAAAAGAAAATTGCAAGGGGGCCTCCACCTCCTGCTGAGGGGGAGTCTCTCCACCTCCTGCTGAGGGGTGGGTCTCTCCACCTCCTGCTGAGGGGGGCCTCCACCTCCTGCTGGGTGGGGGCAAGTGCGTGGTGCGTGCCCCTAGGCAAAAGTGCCGTAGGCCAAAAAAATGGGGTTAAGGTTGAGAGTGGGGGCGGGCCCCTAGGCAAAAGTGCCGCAGACGAAAGGATTGGGGGTGGTGTCATGGTTGGTGGGATTTGTAGGGGGGTTAGGTTAGGTTAGGGGGTCCCTCCACCTCCACATGCCTGCTGCTCCTGCTGCAACAGAACCGACCATTGCCCCCTACTTACATATTGTTATCTATTACCGTTGATCATTTGTGCTATTTAAATAATTGTTTTGTTTTTGTAATAAACAAAATAGTATTCACTTACTATAATTATCGTCAACATATACAAAAGTACTTAATCACATATTTATCCAGGCTTTTTGCAAATTACGTCCAATCCCGGGATTGTTTTTTCCAATCCCGTAATCCCAGGATTGAAAATATCGTCCGGAATTGGATTCCCTACCCCCTATACATAGTTTATTATGGAGAAAGTTTTATTTTCGTCAAATTTTTCGATTTTGTGTTGTTAGTGGAAATATTCGTTTTGGTGCTCCCTGAACCCAAAAAGTGGTTTTTACGTGATGTCTGTCTGTCTGTGTGGATGTGTACAGAGCTAGAAACCTAACCAATGGGCCGATTTTTATGAAATTTGGTATTTAGGTACTAATACACAATATCTCTAGGTGTTTTTCCATTTTTTGAATTTTTGAGTTTTAAGGGTAATTATCCCCAAAATCGTCAAAAAACATGAAAAATCTAAATTTCTCAAAAGCGGCTCTAACGATATTCATTAGATTTTAGTGTTTTTTTATAAATTAAGGTTTCCAATAAAATGACACCTCTCGCATATCTCGAAATATTCGGGTTTAGAAATTAAAGGACTTAAAACATCCAAATTTCAGTTTTTTTATTTTTCATGAAAAAAAACATAAATGTTAAAAAAATTTACTATTCACCAATAAAAAGAGCTCAAAAAACCAAATGAGCTCTTTTGTTTTTTAGCGGTAGTAGAGAAGAACTGCCGGGGAGGGGCCGTAATCGGCACTTTTTTCCCATGTTATTCTTATGGGGAGCCGTTTTTGCACCGACGCCAGCTCCCGCCTTACACAAGTTTCCTTGTTAGCCTGTAGTACCCTTGCCTTAAATACATTTTCCCCATCCTCTATATTTAAAAAAAATCTAACTTTGGATTTGTCTGCAATTTATCTAATGCATTAATAAAACATTTCCCAAATTAACTATTACGGTCGAATTAAAAACTGCCAACTATTTACTGACTGATTGTTGTAATTAAAACACACACCAACGATCCACACCGCTGCCCACTGACACTGACCATGACGGCAAGGCCTGGGGTTCCCCACGCGTGCCTACACACGCAATATCCAACCTTGACCAGAATTAGCTATGAGGTAATTTCCTGGTTAAATTGAAAATCCAGCCTCTCGACGTGTATATAAGGAGCAACGACAGCATTATCTCTATTGTTCAACATCCCAGGACCCAGGACCTCTCAGCAGTGACACGACCTCGAGGTGGCGAGTGGCATTGGACTCTGAGGCGGCGAGCGGCACTGGATGACGTCACCACGCAGTGGCACTGGACGCTTCACGGCTCACCTCTCCCGTCACTGGGCCCGGCGTCTCGCACCTAGGACTCCGACTATGTTAGCTGATAATGAGGGAGTGTTAGCGACGGTAGTCAGTTGTAGCTAAAGTGTAGATGATGTCTTCAGCGGAGGACAATCACAACTGACTGTTAATCCATCATTTTTTTTATAATCGCTCCGAAAATTGTGAAATAGCTTTCCTAATATTTGTAAATCATATTTCGAATGTAACAGCCACATTTCCAAATTAAATTTTAAAATAGATTTCCATATTTAAATATCCATTTGTAAATCATATTTCGAATGTGACAACTGCTTTTCCAAATTAAATTTGAAAATAGATTTCCATATTTAAATATCCATTTATAAATCATATTTCAAATGTAACAGCTGCATTTCCAAATTAAATTTTAAAATAGATTTCCATATTTAAATATCCATTTGTAAATCATATTTCGAATGTGACAACTGCATTTCCAAATTAAATTTTAAAATAGATTTTCATATTTAAATTCTCATTTGTAAATCATACTGCCAATTCACCATTTACTAATTTAATTCTCCATTTCAAAACTGTAATCGTAAAACATAACTATTAAATTGGGAGATAAAAAATTACTAGTGATCTAATAGTCACTCTCATCACCAAATGATCCTCTTAGGATGCTTTAAGGATATTAATTTAGGGCGCAACAATTATCTTACACTTCAAAGTTAAATGTGTTTTGAAAATTATTTGTACTTTGATCAAACTAAATATTAAAGTAAAATATGTTTTGAATTTTAGACTTTAAATATTAAATTATCTGTTCTAATTGAATATGTAGATTGATAGTTTCAAAATGGCAGTTTTATTTATAAAATGATATTGTACAGTGTGAAGACGTATCCAGTCCAAACAAACAGTTCAGCTGCACTGACGCTGGTTTCACACATCTATAACTTCGTGTTTTAAATTAAACTTGTTAAAGTAAAATATAATTTAAAACCAATGTTAAATGATTTTGTCTAATTTAAAATTAAAATGGTAATTTTTGAACTCTCATATTCGTAAATTAAACTTGTTAAAGTAAAATATAATTTAAAACCATTGTTAAATGATTTGTCTAATCTAACATTAGAAATGGTAATTTTTGAACTCTCATATTTGTAAAGTAAACTTGTTAAAGTAAAATATAATTTAAAACCATTGTTAAATGATTTGTATAATTTAACATTAAAAATGGCAATTTTTGTTTATAAAAAACAGAGTAATGTCATCTCAAAATTTATTTACTTCGAACATGTTGTCCTGTGCAGTCTGCTCTGTGCCCTGCTCCAAAAGAAGTAATTTAATCAGACACTATCGTAACATCCACAAAGTTATTCCTAAAATTTGTAAAAAATGCCATCAAATATTTGATAATAACAATTTTAAAATGCATATGCTAGAGAACCACAATACTTGTAATGTGTGTAAGAGAGTCATCACTCGGAACAAACCCCGCCATCACCTACGATGTGACAAGCGACCCAATAATGTGTTTACGTTTCAGGGTGAGTCCGTGGATATATTAAACACCCTTCAATCATGTCCTTTACCAATAAAATGGATTCTTATTAGGAGAGTGAAATTTATCAAACACACAGTTAGTAAGAATGGTGAATTATTAATTGATAAAGAAACTATCGCTAACTTTCGAAGTTTAACTAATTTATCAATTGAGAAAGCACAATTAAAGACACAAATTGAAAATTCACTTTTAAAAATCGACACATCTTTACACAAATTTCAATCAGAAGGCAGTGGATGGATATATGACCATACTAAATACTGGCAGCTGCATGTTTACAAGTATAAACCCCTAACTCCCAAGTCATATATCCCCACACCAGAAAATATAAAATCAAAACACGCTGTTTTAAATATTAAAAATAGTGATAATAAATGTTTTGTGTGGAGTATTTTAGCAAAATTAAATCCAAGGAATCATGGAGAACATGCAAACCAAGTATTTTACTACGAACCCCACATAGGTCAGTTAAATATGACAAATATAAAATATCCCGTAAAAATATCCGACATTGATAAATTTGAAAAACAAAATAATATAAGTATTAATGTATATGGAATTGAAGGACAATTAATATATCCATTGAGAATAACTAAACTAAATAGTAATACGCACGCAAACCTGCTGCTTTTACAACAAGGTCGCAAATCACATTACTGTTTAATTCGTGATTTTGATAAGTTAATGTTTAATTCTACAAAACATGACCATAAGCAATATTTTTGCAAGTTCTGTGTGCAACATTTTTACACTAAAGATATATTGGAACGTCACATAACATATTGTAAAACCTTTGATGCCCAAAGAGTACAAATGTCTAAAAAAGATACATTACAATTTACGAATTACAAATATCAACTTAAAGCTCCCTTTGTGATTTATGCAGATTTCGAATGCTTTATAAACTGTGACAAACACACTCCTTCTGGATTTGCTTATGTTGTAGTGAGAGATTCTAAAATTATTTACGAAGAGTTGTACAGTGGTGAAAATGTAATAAATGTGTTTTTCGAAAAATTATTTAAAACTTATGACTTTATTAAAAGTCAGATGGGAGTATATGTTCCCCTTGTAATGACTCCAGAGCAAGAGACGTTATTTCAAAACTCTACACGCTGCCACATATGCCGCCAGCCGTTACTGTGTGATAAAGTGCGCGACCATTGTCACTTAACAGGTGAGTTCAGAGGGCCCGCCCATAACTCTTGTAATTTAAACTATAAAGTAACCAAGAAAATTCCAGTATTCTTCCACAATCTTAAAAACTATGATGGTCATTTAATAATGCAACACTTAGGAAAATTTAATCGCAAATTGAATTGCATAGCCAAAGATATGGAAAAGTATATTTCATTCTCTGTTGATGATTTAGTATTTTTGGATTCCTACAACTTTCTGTCCCTTCCCTTAAGCAAATTAGCTTCCAATTTAAATACATTTAGATTTATAGACAATCCACTACTACAACGTAAGGGCGAATTTCCGTACGAATACATGACAGGACCAGAAAAGTTTTTAGAGCCTCTCCCACCCATAGAGGCATTTTACAGTAGTCTAACTAATGAATGTATATCTCCTGCACAATATGAACATGCTAAAAACGTATGGAATCATTTTAATATAAAGAATTTAAAAGAATATCACGATTTATACCTTAAAACAGATGTTTTGTTATTGGCTGATGTGTTTGAGACATTTAGGGACTTATGTTTAAAGGATTATAAACTCGACCCTGTTCATATGTACTCATTGCCTGGACTAACATGGGAGGCATGTCTTAGAATGACCGGCATAAAATTACAATTATTTCGTGACATTGACATGCATTTGTTTATAGAACATGCCATTAGAGGCGGTGTAAGTATGATTTCCACGCGCTATGCTAAAGCCAATAATAAGTACATGGGCGAATATTATGACCCAAATCAAGAAAGCACCTATCTTGTATACTTAGACTGTAACTCGCTATACTCTACAGCAATGTGCGAGTCTTTGCCCATCGATGGCTTTAGATGGACAAATGAGAAAGATTATAAATACAATCAAAATGAAAACTTTGGATTTATTAAAAATATTCGTAGCTATAGAAAAAATGTTGATGAATTGTTTGTGTATTTAAACGAATTTATTTCCAATGTTTACATAATTGTCTTGACTGAGTGTTGGCTGTCCGGTGGGGAGGGGGTGGCTGCCTTGGAGGGGTTCGACCTTTTTTACACTGTGACTCACCGCAACCAGAATGACGGGGTCATTGTTTATATCAACAAACGTTTTTTTGCCACTGCCACTGAAATCACTGTTGGGGACGTTTATGGTATTGCATTACGGTTTTCAATTTTTAATAAATGTTTTGACCTTCTTGCTGTTTACAAGACATTTGACTGTAACGCTGGCAATTTTGTGAATGAACTTGAAGTGTTGTTAAATAATATGAATAAGGATCGTAAGTGCATCTTTCTTGGAGACCTTAATATTGATTTATTTAACAATGACTTGCTGACTGATAGATACTTGAACTGTTTGATTGGGGCTGGATTTTCACAGTGCATTGACAAACCGACGAGGGTGACTCAAAATACTAGCACTTGCTTGGATCACATATTTATTAAATATGACGACTTGGAGAATGTTAAATCAGCTGTGTTCCAGACCAATGTGACAGACCATTACAGCACTGGCATCACTATCACTTGTTCCATACCGAACCATCGCGCCTCCCACACAGACACGCCGCCACGCACCTACCTGGACCACGCACTACTATCTCACTACCTCACACATTCCAACTGGGAACCGATTATCGCCTGCCACGACGATGTTAACTTCTGTTCCGAACATTTCACTAGGATAGTTTCCAATTCCGTTGTAGCTGCTAGTAAATCAGTTGCTATAAATAATCGTTTAAGATTAAAGAAACTTAAACCATGGATAACAACTGAGTTAGTACGGAGGATAAGAGTTAGAGATAAATTAAGTAAACAAATCAAGAAACAACCGTTTAATTTTGAGCTCAACAACTTTTACCGAGATTTTAAGAATAGTTTAAATAGATCCTTAAAGCAAACAAAAATAATCTATTTCCGGAATAAATTAAACAAAGCCAGCAACAATCCGAAAAAGTTTTGGGGTCTAATTAATGAAATTGCGGGGAGAGTTTGTAAAAATGAGCCATTTCCTATTAACAAGTTTATTCCAGACGGCGGCGTAACCCCAGACGATTGTAAAAGAGTAGCTAATGATTTTAATACGTTTTTCTCTTCTGTAGGTGCTAACCTAGCGAGTGCTATCGATGCGAATGGGGACCCAGTTGTGAATGACAGTGACTTTACACAAAACTCTTCTTTTTCGCTTAGAACTGTAACTGAAACTGAACTCAAACGCTACGTTCACAGCTTACGTGGTGGGTCTGCGCCTGGCTGCGATGGTATTTCGGCCGAAGTTCTCAAAACTAACTTCCCTTTGATTTGTAAACCATTATTGCACATAATTAACCTGAGCATTGCATCTGGCACATTCCCTGACTGTTTTAAACTAGCCAAAATCTTTCCTCTTTACAAATCAAACGAAATGTCTAACATGAACAATTTTAGACCGATATCTCTTTTGAGCGTTTTCCCTAAAGTCATTGAGAAAATAGTTAAAGATCAATTAGTCTCATACCTTCAGGCAAACAACATTTTAACTAATTGTCAGTACGGGTTTCGTTCGGATAAAAATATTTCAGATGCATTGTTTGACATTAATAGGGACTTAAATTATGCAATTTCTGGTAACGAACGTCCAATTTTAAATTTTTTAGATTTAAAAAAAGCTTTTGATTCAGTAGATCGCTCTAAACTTTTTTATAAATTAGAGGCAATAGGTGTTAAGGGCAATGCCCTTGCATGGTTCAAAAGTTATCTTTCAAATAGATCGCAGTTTGTTTCAATTTTCAATACAAACAGTGACATCAAGCCTGTAGATTACGGTGTGGTCCAAGGCAGTACTCTCGGGCCTGTTTTATTTTTAATTTACATAAATAATATTTCAAAACTGAACCTTTTTGGTAAGCTTTTTTTATTTGCGGATGACAGTTTAATTTTCCTCAAAGGGAAGACTTGGCCCGAGGTACGTGATAAAGCTATGCACGACCTCATGGTAACGAAAAGGTGGCTTGACCAAAATATCCTCTCTTTAAATACTTCAAAAACTAAGTTCATGCCCATCTCCCTTAGTAAAATGTCAGACTACAGTTTGCAGGATCTTATAATACATACTTGCGGGAATTATAATAACCTAATTTGTTCTTGTGAATCAATTGAAAGGGTTGAGTCATATAAATATTTAGGTGTATTTTTTGATAAACGTCTTAAGTGGTCGAGTCATATACAATTTGTAAACGCTAAAATTAGGAAATTCATTTTTGCCTTTAGACAGTTAAATCACTTTCTCAATGATCATGAAATAAAAATGGTTTACTATGCATATGTACAATCGCTCTTATCGTTTGGGATTCTAGTCTGGGGTGGATGTTTTAAAAGTATTCTGGAACCACTGAGTATTACGCAAAAGTTTATTTTAAAAATAGGTTTTGGAAAATGTAAACGATACCCGACTGATGCACTGTTTCGAGAAACTTCCGTTTTAACTATCAGACAACTTTTTATAAAAAACGTTTTAATTCATATTTTTAAGAATCACAACGATCTTTTTCTTCAAATTTCTCACTCACATAACACCAGGTATGCATCTAGAGTTGGAATTGCTTCGTTACAAATTTATAAAACATTTTCTACAACTAACGCATTTTTCATTTCTCATGTCGTGTACCGTAATTTATGTAATCATTTTCAAGACCTGGATTTATTTAATTCCCCTTCCATAAATATATTCAAAAGACGTGTTAATGAATGGTTGCTCAGGTTGGGAATAGACGAGGCCGAGTCTATTATTGCAGCAGATTACAGGCGGCACTGAACTGACCCTTGTACCCTTGCCGCCCTTCACCACTTCACCACCAATCTACCCACCCCCCCCCCTCCACAGGCCCCACCCTCTGCCCCTCGCCATCATTCATGGACATTTTCAGCTGCTGCCAGTTTTTTTGTTTTGTTTTGTTTTGCTATATTTTGTTTTTCCTTACTTCATTTCAATTATCATTTGGTCATTTTTACTTTTTGGACACAACTCAGAGCAGACGCACAGGCCTTAGCGCCTATGTCAGCTTATTCCTAAGACCGTAAATGCATTTGTTTATAACAATAAAGGTTATTTTATAATTTCTCTTAGCTCAAAGTTTTCTTTTATTAAAAAATAACAAAAAACTTAATAATGTTATTTATATATATATATTTTTTTTTGTGTGTGTTTTGTTTATTATATATATGTGCTGTACGATTTTGTATTTGTTACTATTATTGTTCTTGTTTTTCTGGAATAAATTCATTCATTCATTCATTCATTCATTCATTCATTCATTCATTTTGGAAGTTGATTTAAAATACGATAAAAGTTTACACGATTTGCATAATGACTACCCGCTCGCACCAGAAAAAATGAATGGAAAATTAGTACCAAATTTAAATGACAAAAGTAAATATATTTTACATTATAAAGCACTAAAAAAATACGAAGAACTGGGTTTGGTAGTTACAAAATACCACAGAATTTTAAAATTTAGACAGTCGAAATGGCTTGCACCCTATATTAATTTTTAATATTGAAAAGCGACAAAAAGCTAAACACGATTTTGAAAAAGACTTTTACAAACTGTTAAATAACAGTCTCTTTGGTCGAACAATTATGAACCAACGTAAGTTTCGTGATATACATCTTGTAGACGAGTCTAAGTTAACAAAGTACGTTACAAAGCCAAGGTTTGACTGTACCAAAATGTTCGATAACAATTTGCATGCTGTACATTTAAATAAATTAATTGTAATGTTTGATAAACCAATATATTTAGGAATGACCATTTTGGATATCAGTAAAGTAATAATGTATGATTTCCACTATAATTATATGTCAAAATTTAAGAATAAAAAGTTCTTAATGACAGACACAGACAGTCTTATTTATTCTATAGTAACAGAGGACTTTTACAAGGAAATACAATGTGACTTGGACTGTTTCGACACCTCTGCATATAGTAAAGACCATTTCTTATACTCTGATAAAAATAAAAAAGTTACGGGCAAGTTTAAAGCCGAATTAAATGGTCAAATTATGTATGAATATTGTGGTTTAAGGCCAAAATTATACTCTTTCATTCCTTTACAATGGTTATACGAAAAAGAAAAGCAAAATGAGCTAGAGGTTAAAAAGGCAAAGGGGGCTGACAATGCTACAGTTAAACATCTCTTAAGACACCAACATTACTTAAACTGTCTTGCAACCGGGGAAGATTACTATGAGAATGTTACAAGAATTAAATCCACAAACCACCATCTTCAAACATTAACGATGAACAAAAAGGTACTCTTTTTTGATGACGACAAGAGGTTTATTCTGGATGGCATTAACACTCTTGCCCTTGGTCATTATAAAATTGGTCAAACATAAATCTATATTTCCCATTATTCTTTGGCCTTTCCTTGTCTATTACAAAAAAGCCATATTTAGACCTGTCCCAGCATTGATGGCAGAGATTTCTAAATTGGTTAAATGAAAAATCATTTCCCACATGATTGTTATACACATGTTTTAAATTTAAATCGTCTTGTTTAAATAATATTAGAAAATTAACATTGTCACGTAAATGTTTGTTTACTTTACTGTAAGATCAACACAAGTAAAAACTGTTAATATTTTTGTGTCTGCCCATTGAGAAAAATTGTGTGATATTTGGACTATTTATGTCGTCAAATATAACTATTGAGTGTGATTTTACATCATTTGGTGTGATTTCACAGTTTGAATATGTGTGTAATTTAACTTCATCACACAGACGGAATATTTCAATTATCTTTTTATATTTTTCTTGTTCTAAAGATTTGGATATTATATATAAATTTGTAAACTTTAATCCTTGCTTTTTTACAATTAAGTTATAAATTACAACGGTCTCCCCCGAACCGCTAGGCCCTATTATAAGACAGCGAATATTATTAGGAAATAGACCCAACTTCTTTGGCGTATTTTCTTTATGTGCTATTTTAAATTTGTTCTTTTGTTGAATAAATGACATTTTTTATATAATAAAAATGGCAAAGAGAAAGTGTAAAAAGGTCCAAGGTAAGGGATTATTCTTAAAACCATATAGAGGCCGTGGCTTGTTAAATACCCTTATAAACAA
Organism: Allygus modestus; assembly: GCA_963675035.1. NCBI lineage: Eukaryota > Metazoa > Arthropoda > Insecta > Hemiptera > Cicadellidae > Allygus > Allygus modestus. The sequence goes on from OY776116.1 coordinate 23,049,263, forward strand.
CCTTCCTTTCCCCCTCCACATCCCGTCATATTCATATTGTGGTCCTGCAACTAAGATACGTGAAAATTTAGCCAGAAATGTACCTCCAAAAAATAAGCTAGACTCTTATTGCAAAGAGCACGACATATTCTACATGAATAATCCTGATACAGCCGCCCGGAACAAGGCAGATATGAGATTAGCGGACCAGGCTTGGACTAGGGTTTCGGCAAAGGACGCCAATCTAGCTGAAAAAGCAGCAGCTTATGCAGTGACAAATTTGATGAAGGCCAAGGCAAAAATGGGAATGGGATTAAAATTTAATAAAAAAGATGGACAACTTTCAGCTGTTAGAGGCCGCAAGAGACGTGCCTCACTTTCGAGGAGTGTACCTAAAAAACGAGCTAAGAAAACAGAGACCAAAAGTAAGAGAATGTGGAATTATTAATTTAGACAGTGACAGGGGCACACATTGGACAGCATATCGTAAAAGTAAAGATATTGTAATATATTTTGACCCATTTGGAATACAGCCTCCAAAAGAGGTAATTAAATATTTTGTACTATCTAAAATCTACTATACAACTGATCAAATACAAGATTGAAACAGTTCCATTTGTGGAATTTTATGTTTATCATTTCTGAAAAATTTTAGTTTATAAAAATGGATTCATTTACTATAACATTTACGGGTACAGAGCCAGAGTTGAAGTCGGTGTTCTTTCCTCCTATAGAATTAAATGGTGATTATGTAATTGGGCTGGTAGATTTTCAAAGTTATAATTCTATATTTAATGTTAAAAAACCTCTAAATACTTTGACATATTACAAAATGCACAAAATTACAACCCCAAAAGGGGAGGTCACAATTGACGAATTAAACCGGGCATTAGATGGTAAAGTTGAAGTTATTATACAAAATAAAGTAGCATTAATTAATACAAAAGTCAAACTTATATTCTACAAAGGGCTAGTTCCAAAATTAAATAAACTTAAAGACACAAAATTAACTATAGACGAGGGTGAGGATGTGTATTATTACGATCACAAAGCTCCAAATGTAATTGAAATTGCTGAAGGTACATACGAAGTGTTTGAGCTTGCGAAGGAAATTCAAAAGCAACTCCCAGATTTTGTACTTATAGCCGATAATAAAACTATGAAAGCCACATTACATTCTGGCCATGTGTTTGATTTTACAAAACCGTGTTTAGGGTCTGAATTATTGGGATTTAAAGGATTTTCTACTCCAGATATTGCGTTTAAATCCGTAAATAAAATCAACATAAATAATGTAAATGTGATTAGAGTAAAATGTAATATTGCGAATGGGTCTTATTTAAATGGTGACAAATCACACACCATACACAGTTTTTACCCAGAAGCTCCTCCCGGCTACAAAATTATTGAGGTCCCCAGAAATATTATATACTTCCCTGTAAATAAGAGAAGTTTAGATGTTGTTAGCATTACATTTGCAGATCAACACGACAAGCCAATTGACTTTAATAAAGAAGAAACTACAATTACTTGTCATATAAAAAATATATGAGAATTTACAAGAACGGACTGAGTGTGCAAAATGCCAGGTTCCTGCGATCAATTGGGTTGAAGTTAAAATTTTATATTAATAAAAATGGAAGATTTTCTAGACGTTACAGGAAAATTCCAATACGACGATAGCGTGGTTAAAATTACAAATCACTCCTATGTTCCACACAACACTTTAGCAATAAATAATTCCGATGAAATTCGAATATGCATAAATAACCAAGATTCACTAACACTCCCATCTAGGAGTTATCTGTATATTAAAGGAGAAATAGAGAATCATGATAAAGGACATTTTATAAATAATGCATTTGCATTCTTATTTGACGAAATTAGATATGAAGTTGCTGGTAAAGAAATAGATATTGTAAGAAATCTGGGAATTTCCAGTCTTATGAAAATATTGTGCTCTTACAATAAAACAAAGAAATTGTCAAATGTAGCATTTGATTCTGATGAAAATTTAAATGAGTTCCATAAAAGCGGCAAGTTTAGTACTTGTGTCCCGTTAGAGCTGTTAATGGGTGTGTTTGAGGATTTTAATAAGGTTTTAGTAAATTTTAAACAAGAATTGGTGTTGAAAAGATCCAAAAACGACTTAAATTGTATATTAACAACATCTAATGCTCCAACTGGGGTCGATCCTATTCCTAAAATTACACTTAAATCGATCCAGTGGGTGATGCCACATGTGGTGCCATCTGATGGGGAGAAGCTTCAATTACAAAAGATGTTATTGCAAAATAAAAATTTGCAAATTGCATTTAGAAGTTTGGAGCTACACGAACTCCCATTATACCCCGAAACCAAGAGACATACATGGTCAGTTAAGACGTCTTCGAGTTTGGAGAAGCCCAGGTATATTATATTTGGTTTCCAAACTGGTAGGGACAACAGTGCACGAAAAAGAACTGATGAATTTGATCACTGTAGATTGAAAAATCTCAAAGTGTTTTTAAACTCTGAATATTATCCTTATAGTGATTTAAATCTCGACTTTGAAAATGGAGATGCCTCTAAAGCTTATGAGATGTTTGTGAGGTTTAGGGAGAGTTACTACAACACCGTCCCGATCCTATGTTTAACAGAGCTGACTTTATAAAGAAATATCCTCTAATTGTAATAGATTGTTCTAGGCAGAATGAATCAATAAAAGAGGGGGTTGTAGATATTAAATTAGAAATTGAAACTGCAGAAAAAGTCCCTTCAAACACATCTGCATATTGCCTAATAATACACGATAAAGTGTTTGAGTATAATCCTTTGACAAATGAGATAAATAAAATGTAAATAAAATGAAAACAAATATTCAACAAGAATTGGTAGACTCTGCAAAACAAATAAGAGAAAAATATAGGGCGTTAAAACGTGGTAAATTTCTAGAGGCTGAAGAGAGGTTCCAAACATTCCAACCGTTAATAGAGCCTTTGCAAGAATTAAAAAATTTAGCCACAAAAACAGAGAGGCCAGTTCTCCCAATGATTTTAGAAAAGACCCCGTCTAGAATACCAAGAATAACACAGATAACACCGCACAAATTAGATTTTGGTCTTTTAGCATCAGACTATTTAGGAAATTACCTTAGTAGAAGTAGTATGACAGACACCACATATGGTATTAGGCGAGAAGGAAATAAATTTTTTATTGGGAATCAGGAAGTTCAAATTGCCAATGACGATGTTACAGTTGGAGAACAAATTTATAAAGGGACAAAGGGATTGTGGGAATTGTTAACTTTAAAAGAACCCGTAAACTATAGTCAGGTTGATTTGCAAAATTATAAAGAGATTTTGGAAGCTACGAATGCACATTTAAAGGGTTATAAAACAGGTGCGGCGATGTCAAGTAATAAACACACTAAATATCTTAATATAATTAAACCCCTGTTTAAGACTGTTGGTGAAGGTTTAAGGCAGGTAACTGGTAATAAAATAGACTATGTTTATTGGGACGATCCTAATGAGCTTGTAGATAGGTTAAGACTGCTTTGGTTAAGCCGATTGGCGGGAAATTCTGGAGTGGATAATGAGATAGATTCTATCATAGAAGAATTGAGGGAAAGTGGAATTGTTTATTAAATAAAAAGATGATAGATAAATTTTATCGCGTATATAACCCGTATAGTAAACCAGAAGCTAGAAGTTTTAAAGAAACTACTTTAAATCTAAAATATGATGGTTGGAATGCTTTAAATTATAAAATTAGTAGTGTTAAAGGTGGGGAGTTTACTGATGATGTATCGACTTTGGGGCAGACGTTAACCAGAAAAGGTGATGCTTTTGTACAAGGTAATACTAAATATAAGTTTTTAGAATCCAAGAGTAATAATTGGAACGCTAATAAACGCAAAATTACTAATGTTAAACGAGGTGAAAGCTCAACCGATGTACCCACATTAGAGCAAACTTTAATAAGAAAAGATGGTGTCTTTGTACAAGACAAAAATAATTATGAATTTTTGGAATCGGAGAATGGTATTTGGAATGCCAAAAAGCGAAAAATAAGTAATTTGTTGGCTGGTAAAGAAAGCGATGATGTTGTAAACGTCTCTCAAGTACCAAAAATGGATCTAAACTTTTGGGATTTTAATAATAAAAGGCTAGTTCGTGTTAAACCCGCTGTTGATGAGAACGATTGTGTTACAAAACATCAGACTGTGACTTTAGACGGTCTTAAATTTGATGGTCAATTAACAAACATTTTACCTGGAACATTGCCAAATGATGTGGCTGTTGTTAATCAAATATTAACAAAAGGTGAGAAAAGCATAATAAAACAGGGGGATAAAAATTATAATGTATTAACATTAGATAGCGATATGTGGGATGCAGAGGACAAATTAATAAAGAATGTACCTGAAGGCAAAGATAGGAGTGATATTTGTTTAATGTCACAGGTTTTGAGGTATGACGATAATATTAAAACTTTTAGACAAGACAATATTAAATTTGATATTTGTTTAAAATCACATGTATTAAGGTTTAACAATAAAACTAATAAATTTATGCAAGACAATAATCAAATCGATTTGATGATGTACAATCCTAAATTGTTGGTTGCAGACCCTACATCTTTAAGCGGATTTAAGACGTTAGATGGAGAGGCATATTTGCCAAAAAACTATGTATATCAAAGAATGAGTGATGGTATGTTAATTGGTAGCAATGGAGGTGTTTTTGAAACGACAGAGACTGGCAGATATGTTAACATTAAAAATAAAGAATAAAAAATGGAAAAAATTGCTTACGAATTGCATAAGCCCGCGAGAAAGAACTTTGTTAGAAGGTCTTTTAAGGTGTTGGGTATAAAAGAAACTGTTCAAATAGATTTAATAGATATGCGGAATTATGCTAGAGAGAATTGTGGGAATAAATATATTTTAACTTTAATAGACACATTTTCTAAAAAAGCTTATGCTGCTCCACTAAAGAATAAAACTGGATTAGTAGTCACAGAAGCTATAAAAAGCTCCCCGGCAGTTCTTCTCTACTGGCGGTTTTGTTGGGATAATTACCTTTTAAAAAATACCCCTGTCGCAGTGAACCTGCGTACTCAGTGAATTTCCAATGCATATATATGAGTCTTACTACTACCTAGAGCCACTTACCAAGTTTCACAAAATTACATTCATTAATTTGATGAACGTTTTTGAATCCTTATACTCAGTTTGGAATTCGAAGTAGTTTGACGCTATCAACATTTTAACGGTTTGATGGATTGTCATGAACTTTTTAGGGTAACTTTTTTATTGTTTAATGCTTTAAATAAACTATTATTGGCGAATTATTATTACATTTTATTAATTATCAGATTTTTCATTGAACATTATTTCAGTACATATTTTGAGCTTTGTAGTACCGTGTTGTTTGAACTCGAACTGTCAAAATACATCAGTTCAGCTGCTGTAATTTTGTTGATTGAAGTTTGTGTTTAGGTTAGAGACTACATTACGAACGAACAGATTATTGATTTAATTTGTTCTAAAACTTACCTACCTACCTATACCTTTCTGTTAGAAATTCGAAACGTGTCATTCTTTTGAGTTCAATAATAATAATAATTTCATTAATGTTATACCGTAGCAATAATCAAATGTAAATCTTCTGTAACCGATGTTTCCTTGCGAGTAAACATAACTTATGTGAAGCACTGTGGTTCAAGTTGGATTTAATACGATAAAAAGTGTTATCGGCGAGAATGTCAACATTATACAGCACTACTAAAAAACAACCATACATCTTGGTGGTTTTGTTTCTGTGTCCTTTTGCAGATAGAACAATGTGTTGGTGTTAGAACAATATTAAGGTTTTGTATATTAGCTTACTGTTGTAGCCATAACATGGATGATTATAACACAACGTGTGAGTAAAAACTAACTTTTTATGTTATTAAATAAACTTTAAATACTAAAAACTCAAATTCGAACATTTTGACGAAAACGATACTTTCTCCTATACAATGTGTATATAAGGGGAGAAAGTAAAAAGTGTACAATAGGCTAGCGACTCCGGAGTACTATAAGGCTAATAATAACAAAAAAATAGTTTTTCCTAGTCTGGTCACATACGTCATTGAACACGTAATACTTAAGTGGTCCAATTAGCCTGTCGAGTAAATCATCGAACGCTCACAGTGAGCCCCAGTCACAGTCCAGTCGTGAGAGATAACACTGTTCACAGCAGCGCACTTTAGTAGCGGTTTATATCGTTGCAGTCGTGCATTATCTCAAATAAACTGATCAGTCGCGTGTCGTCGACGTCAACGATGTGGAAGATTTACATATTCATCGCGACGTTTTTGATCGCTGGAATCGCATCAGAATTGGAAGACTTCCTGGACGTAAGGAACAACATGGTATCTGATGGAAATTATGAGACCCTGACGCTGACGTGCTCCAACGGGAAGGACAGCAACGGGAAGTGCAAGGACGGCAAGTACACTATCACTATAGACACCGGGAAAGAAGTACGGGAGGAAAAGTTTCAGTTGGGCCAGGAAATCGTTGTTGGTAAGAAACACTACAAGATAGAAGGCAACAAGTTTATAATTGAGAAGTCATCAATAATACCCTTCAACTCTGAGGTGGAAACTATGGAGTTCGATGACGATGGGGTTACGTACTCGAAGGGGTAGTAAAAAAAGCTAAGGTGAACCCATTTATAAATTCCAATGTTTTCAATTATACCAAGATTTGTGTCTTACATCTTCTATTTATTATTATTTATTCAAAGATCTTTCATCCCTTTGAGTATAATTCATTTATTATATTTAGTTATAAGTACTAGTACAGTTACATTTTCACTATGTATAACCGACATTTTCTATCAACAATAAGGAGGATGTAATAAATTTGACTGCGGCTATGTTTTTTTAATACTTTTTTTATAAGTACACCGCTATCTGAGCAACATTTTCACCAATTCGAGTGATTTTACTACCCAAAATATATAAAATACCGTCCCAGCGAACTTGCGTACCCAGCGAATTTCAAATTCATATATACATTTGATTCACTACCACATAAAGCCACAAATTTTAATCAAAATGCGTGCATGAATAAGCGGTATATTTATTTTAGCTCTCCAAGAATAACATTATAGCCGAGTGTGCACCTTTGCTAGGACATGGTTGACAACACATTTGTTTGATAGAAATATCAATGTAACTCAACCAGGGGAAGTACATATCAGTTTTATTCATTTATGTTCGTAATAGAACTTATTTTCCATAAGAATAACATTATGACTTAGTACGTTTGTATATTTTCTGGTACAGGGACCATCAACAACAAAATCGGTTTTTATGCAAACATCAATAGACCGCCACCAGATGAAGGAATATGCCATATGTTCATCATTGTGGGTTCATAAATAATTTGATATTTGAAAATGTATTTATTCTCCATGAGAATAACATAGTAAAGCGTATTGTGTTTACACACTGAATATATCTGTAACGGATGAACGTAGAACAACAATTTAACAACCAAAGTGATCAATTTTTAGATCCAAACATAATGGTAACAAAAAAGCTTTCCAATACAATAACTGTATAAAAGTTGGGTTAAAACGACACAGTTTATGAGTACGTATTTTGAATTTTCCTGCAACCACTTAATTTAAACTAATTTAAAATCTAGGTTAATGATCAAATTACTAATGTTGTTGTTTTGTAAGATCTATGAAACGATCGAAAGCAAAATTGTGGGTTTTTAAGTTTTAGAGTGAAAAATGCAAAAAACTAATTTTAGGAAAATGTTAAATCTTCATCAAACCCCTTTTTATCGTTTGATCTTTATAGTTTTCAATCTTAAAATAATTATAGTGAAATTACTTATTTATTGTGCTAAATTTCATACAAATCTGAGGTTCTTTCAAAAGCTATTGCGTTAACGGACAAAACAAAGTTGTCATGGTCTCGGGCCTTACATGAATTCTTAACCATTTTACCATAGCTAAGAATTTTTAGAAACTTTACCTTAATTTTGATGATTATAGTATCATTTAACTATGGATTTATGTATTAAGTTTTTAAAAATCTAACTGAACGGTGTTTTACGTCCGATATAGCTCGTGATGACGACTGATATTAAGTTGACACGATCGAACATTATCCTCTCTGACTATTACACGATCCTCAATGTTCAATATTCTACAGATTTACATTCATGTCATTCATATTACTGAAGCCGAATATTCGATTAGGTTATTTCCTTAGAATTATAGGACTTACCATGTGTATGTTTTAACATTATACGTTGTCTCTTAAACCTTTTTTTTAGAAGGTGTATTCTGTTAAAATACTATACTCTCATATGAGTAAGGATTGCTCGATTGGATGTTTGCTTGCAACTCCAACCTCAAAAAGGATGCCAACAATTTCCTTAAAATGATGGAAATAACTAATATCTGGGATAAAAATATACAGGACTTATCCCCAGAAAAATCTAATAATAAAACAAACACTAATATCAACAATTTAAAAAATAACGTTAGGCTTATGGAGTTTAGAGTCTAAATAAATCATAACAGTTTTGTAATGAGTGAGTGAACTGTCAAAGAAATACTCGTGTAGTTTAAGTATTAACATGTAGGTTCCTAAAAGAAGTGGCAAACACCATCAAATGAAGATTACATATAAAATGGTTAATCCAAAATGAATCACATGTGTATATAATCAAAATACTACCTGAAGGGACATTGAGTTATAATAACAACAGGAGTTTACTTTTACATCTCACTGTAGTAAATTAAATTATTAATATATTAAATAGTAAACAGTGTTGGGCCATTAAAAAATATGTTTTATTACTGATTGTCATGTTTTGTTTGTATTACATTGTTGCAATCAAATTACATTGTTGTATTACATTGTTGTTCAAGTAGCATTACATAATATGCAATGTGTAACTAAGTATTGTTCATATTTTGAACACTACGTAGCCTGTATGAATGCTAGTTATTCTGTTGCTCGAATCCGAGCAAGTTTGTACCCAACGAAACGTTACTTTAGTGTTAAACAAACAAAACAAAACATCTAATATTAAAACGGATGATAGCATCTGAGAATATTGCGGATAAAGCACTTTCATTCAAAACGTAGTATAGACTTCCACCGTTGGATAGCGCCACTGTTCCTAAAATTCAGCTGTTTACTGTATTTAGATGATGCCCTTATTCAAAATTCTGAGACCTATTGACAAATCTACGTAAAAATACCATTAATTTGACACCTCAAACGATAAAACCCGTCCAGCCGTTATCGAGTTATGACTGTGAAGAAAACACTCTTAACGTATAAACATATAGGATAAGTACGTAATTAAATTAATGTACAGAAATCTAATTTTGGAAAATAAATTCTAAAAAACGCTGAGTTTAACAACCGAATAAAACTTTCGGTTGAAATTAGGTCATGTAGCGTAAAACTACGTGATATTTTACCAACAGTTGCCGATATATTCATCTGGGAATGTATTCAGAAAGACAATTTCATAATTCACAGAAGTTTGTGTTCAGTTTTTTGATAATTACAATTAATTTATACGAGATGAAGTTTTATTTACGATGAGAAAGTGCAACGCTCTGATATTAGGGCGGTTCGACCGTCACGATATTAGCTTTGGTTACTCACTGAGACTTCATAAGAAAACATCTTATTTCCCCTCATTGTTATGTTAAAAACTACAATTTTACAAGAAAAGTTAATATATTTTAAAAGCGGTTACAAAATCAATCACCGTAAAAATGTTCAGTTTATTTGTAAGAGAGATTTCAATAGTAAATAGATCATTTATTTTAAACCGGTAATTAAATGAATTGCCTAAAGCCACCAACATTTGGGAGCAAACCAAAGGCCCTGAGGAAGAATACGAGACGACGCGGGACCTGGCCATCTAGTGGCGAACCTTGGGAGCTGATACTACGAGCGACATGAGATAAAACATCATTTTATATATTCATTTTATTTTTTCCACCAAGAGACAGTTCTTCTGGCGTATGTAAAATTCAAACCGATGAAAAATTACAATCTTAAACGTTGGTAGTACAAGCTCCCATTATGGGACCAAATGGAGTAACAGTTTAGTAACAATTTATCAACAGGTAATGGAACTTGATACTATTTTAGAACTGGATAATATCGACGTTATAGTTTAACGAGTCGCACGCAGCACGTTGACATGAGGGAAGCGAATTTCCGTAACTTTAAACATTTAAATACAGTGTTAAAACATGTATCCTAATTTTTTGGGAAAACATTTTTATTTTTTGCTTTTCTTATGCTCCTGGTTCTACATTTTTGGATAACAATGTTGTGCGTCATAGTGTTAAGAAGAAGACTAGTACAGGAGGTATATATTGGGGTAATGGAGATGATAAAAGATAAAAGTACGTCAAGGTATGTAAAACAGTCTTTTCCAATGTAAAATCCCCAAAAGGCAGGGTACTGTGTTTCGTCAATTTATATTTTCTAAACTGATTATTAGTGAATTTCCCTTTGGAAAGTGAACTATTAGCATGACCCGCACGGTGGAACTTAAGCCCGGGACCACCAAAGAAGTTCCTAATGTGACCCCTTGAACACGTTTTTGGGGTCGATCAAAATGTTTTATATATATATATATATATATATAGACACATATATATGTGTGTGTGTGTGTGTTTGCACTCTAGCGGTCACATTTTTTGTCCGATTTACTTCAAATTTGGTAGGAACGTTCCTTTCTGTAATCAATTTGACAAGTTCGTTGGGCAAAAGAATCGGAAAACTCTAAACCCCTTTTTTGGGAATTAATCTTTCAAATTTCGAGTTTTTGGGCTAAAAAAGGGTCAGAAAAGACCCGTATGTAAAATTAATGCATGTAAATAGATGAAAATTAGTGAGGTAAAAGTTTTAAGCCCTTTCTCGTTATTCTACCATACATATTTACCGAGTTATTAAAGAAAATGTGGTTCGACTAAACACAGTATGTTGTCTTATGGGGGTTTTACACTAGAAAAGCCTGTTATTCCTTTGTTAGAGTACTTTTATCATCCCCAGCAACCTCACACCTACTTTCAAGCATGTCTGGATCTTCTCCTAACATTATAATGCGCAAAATTGTATTCCAAGCTTTACAGGTAAATAAAACCAGGAGCATCAGAACAGCCAAAAAATCACTGTTTTCAGATTTTAATAAAAATTTGAGTAAATGTATGTTTTTACACTGATTTTGAGTTTCAAAAGTGTGGAAATTCACTTCCCTCACGTCAGCGTGCTGCGTTCGAACTCGTTTATTTTTCGTTGCGTTTCAAATTGGCAGAATATTGTAGATCGGATATATACACGAATGGGACTTGCAAATGAGCTAACTTGTAGGCGAAATGAGCTTAGTTAACAAGTTCGCTGCAATATATTTGCTCGTTTTGAAGATGAATAAGCAAAGAACAATCGTTTTTACTTTTCGCTCACTGTGAAGGAGAATTCGCTCACCACTCGGTTTTGAACGAATAAAGAAATTAAAATAGCAGATAATTAGAACCTGGTACATAAGAAAAAATACATTTAATATTTAAATAAATTATTTAAATATTTTAACATTTAAATAAACTCTTAAATATCGCATTATGTCCAATATATTATAGGGCCCTCTACAGATTTTACTTGATGATCCTTTGGTTCGATGGCAAATCATTTATGGTATCATTATTTCGGGTTTGAACAAATAACATAAAGTTTAACAATTTTATATTTATCCTACAGAAGAAAAAACACATGAAATAGTTGATTTTTGTGAAAGTATATGGAACCAACATGCTTAGTAAACATGGTTGATGAACATGCTTGATAAATGTGCGAACACTGTAATCCCCAAGAAGGAGCGAAAAATATCTAATCCTGTGAGAACCCAGATGAGCGCTCTAGATTACTTCGCTAGGTGTACGTGAAATACGTCTATAAACAAGTGTTGGAGTTAAAACTCGGGCTTAAGGGATTTAATTGTCAGATTTATTATAATCGGTCAGATATTTGTCATATGAATTTACAATATAAGACAAAATCTCTTATAACTTACTTTCAGCTAACCACTCTAAATGTATTTAAGGTTTGTTGTTAAATTTCTGGATGAATAGTAAAAAATTAACTGCATTTGTAACATTTATGAAATGTACTAACAAACACTACAGAAGCAAGGACATATTTTATAGGCAATTTAAATAACATTACTTCCGGAATTACTGCATTACTGTTAATTTTTGTTTAATTTTCAGATTTTCCATTATTCGTTTTTTCCTGGGAATGAGACCTGCCCCAAACTTATTTTTATCCAGAAATTAGTAGATTATAACATTTTTAAGAAATCGTTGCTGCTGTTTGGAGATTGGTGTTGCAACCAACCAAGCAATCAACCAAACCTTGCTCATATTGATAGTGATCTCCAGCCCGTGAGTGGTATTTGGCAAATTTAATTCAGAAGACGTACAAGACATACTCAAGTAGTTTGGCATTACCAAATTTAGTTTTCTAAAGTACTGAGATTTATAATAGATACTAAAAGTTATAGAATAATTTAATTTTAGTCGAAAGAGAACGACTATTGAAGCACTGGTGGGAGGCCTTCGTCACAAAGCAAACCGTTCACAGCTGTGCGACCTTGGTAACATCTGTCGCGAACTAGAATATAATACTTTATCAGAGTAAATTTCCAATATCATAATTTACATTCCAAAGAAATGGTATAAGAAAACTGATACATACCTTCCCATTTTAGCGAATTTCCCCTATAGGGAAGAAGCTATTACCGTAGGTCTCATGGTAAGACTTAAGCCCGAGACCATGATAACTTTTTGTTTTGAGGTCCCCAGATGTCCAAAACACTATTCGTTCAAATTTATATATATGTATATATATATCTATATATCTATATATATATATATATATATATATATATATATATATATATATATATGTGTGTGTCCGTGAATGCGATAACTTGAGTAAAAAACTTCCGATTTTGATGAAATTTGGCTCAAATGTGTAAACTGACATTTATGACTTTAAGTTCGAAAACCAGAAAAATCGGACCATGGGAAGGGGGGTTTATGGGGGTTTTGAATTTCCCAAAAATCAATTTTTGCATTTTTCACCCTAAAACTTTTAAGACACTTAATTTTGGTTTTTACCAAGTTATAGAGCTTAAAAAACAAATAATATGGTATTTTGAATTATTAACCTAGGTTAAGTGGTTGCGGAAAAAATCCATAAAAACATGCTCATAAAATCTCCCATGTTAATCTTAAGGGAAAAAGGTTTTTGGCTTTTCCCAAGTTAATTTTACATTAAACTTCATATTTGCTCTTACCAATCTGTTCAGCCCCACAAAACAATCGTTTTGGTCTTTAAATTGTGATTCTACGTCCAACCGTTGCAGAGATATTCAAAGTGCTAAACACAGTACGTTGTCCAATGTTATCCTTATGGAGAATAAATAAAATTTGATATCTCGATTATTTATGAATTTATATTAATGGAACTTGGTATGTGGCTTCACGTTGTACTGGTATATTGATATTTGCACAACAAATAAATGTTTTGTTGGTTGTCCCCGTAGCAGCTAACCTGCATACTCAGCCCTAATGTTATTCTTATGGAGAATAAGTAATGTTTTACATGTCCCTTAATTATGAACATAAATTAATAAAACATGGTAAGTAGCTTCACCTGGTTCAGTTATATTGATAATTGCATAAAAACTCATTTCTTATCTTTCTCGTTGCAGCAAACCTGCGTACTCAGTCCTAATGTTATTCTTATGTGGACTATATGAAATATTATAAATCACTTATTTATGAATGTATTGTTGTCAAACTTGGTAAGTGGCTTTATATAGTAAGTAGTGAGAAACATATAAATGCATTGGAAATTCGCTGAGTACGCAGGTTTGCTGCGACGGGGTGTATTTTTTATTACTCCTTTATATTTACACTAGTTGTAAAATGTAAAGTAGGGTGTGGTCTACGGTATAGAAACCTCGTAGGAAATCGTTCTATCGTAAATGTGCACCCACATCCCGTTATAGGAGGAATGAAACACTAATATTAGCTTCACACAGTAGTTAAAGAGGGCAATACCTCTTCCCTCCAGCATCAGTCCTCTAGTATAACAATTATACATTACCAGAATATAAATCAATTGATTTTAGTGAGAAATCTAAATGTATTGGTTCAACATAATAACGAGTTCGCACGCAGCACGCTGACGTGAGGGAAGTGAATTTCCACATAAAAACTTTTAAAACAAAATCAGTGTAAAAACATACATTTGTCCAATTTTTATTGAAATCTGAAAACATTGATTTTTTGGCTGCTCTGATACTCCTGGTTTCATTTACTTGCAAAGCTAGGAATACAATTTTGCCCAATATAAGGTTAGGAGAAGGTCCAGACAAGCTTGAAAGTAGGCGTGAGGTTGCAGGGGATGATAAAAGTACTCTAACAAAGGAACAACAGGCTTTTCTCGTGTAAAAACCCCATAAGACAACGTACTATGTTTAGTCGATACACATTTTCTTTAATAACTCATTTATGCTAGAATGATGAGAGAGGGATTAAAACTTTCGCCTCTCTAATTCCCATCTTTTTACGTGCATTTATTTTACATTTGGGGCTTTTATGACCATTTTTGGGCCCAAAAACTGGAAATTTGAACAATTAATCCCCAAAAAAAAGGGTTTAGAGTTTTCCGATTGTTTTGCCCAACGAACTTGTCCAACTAATTACAGAAAGCAACGTCCCTACCAAATTTGAAGCAAATCGGAAAAAAATTGCGACCGCTAGAGTGCAAACACACATATATATAATATATATATATATATATATATATATATATATATATATATATATATATATATATATATATATATATGTCTATATATATATATGAACGACCCTCCAAAACGTGTTCAGGGGGTCACGTTAAGAACTTCTATGGTGGTCCCGGGCATAAGTTTCACCGTGCGGGTCATGCTAATAGTTCACTTTCCAAAGGAAATTCACTAATAATGACTAGAGTAACCCGTGCAGCGCAAAGTGCCGGGGGCGCCGCTTGCTTGCTTTGCTAATAATAAGGAGGACTTCATATTCAATTTATAATTTTTTTTTTATCTGAAGATTATGAAAGACTAGCTGAAGTACCCGTTCTTCGCACAGGTGTTTTCTTTACCCGTTCTTTAGTCAATGCAATTTGCCTTTTAGATAGCTTGAAACAGCTTTTTTTGCTTCTGCTCTTTAAGCTGTCAAAAGGAAGTATCCACAGCTGTTCGCATTACAGTTTCCGAATGTTTACTTTCTTCTGAAATGTAAACATTGAAATTTAGGACGTTCACGGGGCGTAGCCAGAGGGGATTTTAAGGAAGTGAATAGGCCTATGTGTTGCATGGGTTCAAGATCTACCTTTGTGTAAAGTATCAGCCCAGTCGGTTCAGTAGTTTTCGCGTTCACCCGGAACATGAGATAGACAGACAGACAGACAGAAACCACCTCCTCTTTATAATATTATAGATTAGTGAAGGGAGATTGGGATAAAAATATTTTGTACTATGGCTAAATTATCATCTCATATTTAAAAGTATGCCATAGTAACCTTCAAAACAAATAATCACCAGCTGATAATAATTAGCAGGTGGTTTAAATATAATTGCATGAAAACAGTTATGTTAATTTCTATAATTTAAATACACTATACAAAATAAAAATTTTAATGATAGTATTTCTAATGTTTTAGAATTTAATTGCAAATAGAAAATCAGATATTATTTTTTTTCAATGTCTGATGACAAATATAGAGGTAGTTACAAATAAAATAAGACATATATAAGCTAAATCGGTCCATTAGTATCGCCAGTCTCTATGTCATAAACTTTTGGCCCGTGTGTATTAGGTGATTGTAATAAGTAATCTCTAAATCACCCCCAAAGAAATTACCCGTAATTGTCTCAAAATGAATTCACATATTTCTGAACAAAATGAGCCATGTGGGAGTAAAATCGGTTGGGTAAATCGGCCAGAATGACTGTTTTTTTTTCCATTTCTAAAAATTTACAAAAACAATAAAATAACTGTAACAAAAAGCCAAGGGAACAAAATCTTTTTTCAATGTCTGATGACACATCTAGAGGTAGTTATAAAAAAATAGTCATATATCAAGTAAGTCGATCCAGTAGAACGGTCAGGGTCGCTGACTTTTGTTTTTAATATATAAGCTCAATAAGATTAACATGGGATGGGAACTTTAAGAGCCACTGGGGCAAAGCCCATTGACGATATGTTAGTTTGGATAGGTGAAGACATATATAGGCATAATTACCTGTCATTTAAAATATCATGCAAATTGTACCGATATAGATATTAATAAATTAAAATGACACAAACCAAAATTATACATGTTTAAACTGCTGTTAATAATTAGAATTGTCTTGAAAGAAGGGAAATTACCTTTGTTGAGAGGCAGTACTGTAGCTGAGTTACAATTCAAATAGCTGATTGTCATATTGGGGTCTCTGGAAAAAGTGGACTTGATGCTTGTGGATGCTGTAGAAATTACAGTGATCAACCACAGTTTCTTTGAGCCCAGACAGTCCACTCATAACCAGTACCATAATGTAAGGCCCACCCAGTTATTATTAAGTTTTTGTTGGAGATGTTTTCTTAGTAAAAATACTGATAAGTAAAAATCATAAAGAACTGATAATAATGTATTTGATTTGTATGGTTGGAAGTTAATATACAGTGTGGTACACTGAAGAGTCGCCTGTTTAATTCTGACCTACTTCTACCCAGCTTTAAAGGATTTAAAAAAAACCTAAATTAAATCAATGTGTTCTGCTTAATTGGCGTTGGTGTTGGTATTGGCAAAATAGACTCAGTAGAACGGTCAGGGTCGCTGTCTTTAGTTTTGACAAACGTTTTTTTAATATATAGGATTAGATTAAGAAGGAATAATAATTATGACATACTGCGTTATTTGGCTTTTTTAATTTATTTTCAATGGTAATCAATGTTTTTTTATTGAACTTTTTGTTTTATATATAAAATACCCCCGTCGCAGCAAACCTGCATACTCAGCGAATTTCCAATGAATATATAACAAAACACATTAAAACACTTAACAGGATTCATACAAATGTATTCACAAACAAGCGATATTTAAAATATTAATTATTCTTTAAAAGAATAACATTGGGGATGATTACACAGGTTTGCTGCAACAAGGAGCACATAATAATGATGGGTTTTTATGAAAATATCAATAGAAATCATCTTAGCAAAGTCACATACCAAGTTTCATTCATTTACATTCATAAATAAGCGATATATATCATTTTAATTATTTTTCATAAGAATAACATGGGGACCAAGTACCTAGGTTTGCTGCTACGGGAACCATAGGCAACAACTTTTTTTGTGAAAAGAACAATAAACCAGAACCAGATGAAGCAATATACCAAATTTCGTCAGTTTACAAACCAAACATACCCCATTACAAAAAACATGTCCTGTGACTCATCAAACATCGTGTATCAAGTTAAATGCAGTAAGTGTCCTAAGGATTATATAGGATCAACCATAAACACATTAAGAACAAGAGTTACAGGTCATAGGTATGCCTTCAATCATGGGAAGATGGAACAGCCACTAGTCAAACACGCCGATCATCACAAGGAATCTTTTGAATAACTATATACAATTGTACCGATTCGGCAATTAAGGAAAGACTCCACGACACAACAGCTGAGATATATGGAACAAGCTCACCAAATGGTATTAAAATCTAAGTTCCCCCATGGACTGAATTTAAGATAGATTGTGCCACAGATGTTATTTAATGGCCAATTTACATATGATCTTTACTTATATTTATATTGTTGTTCTTTAATTTTGTTAGATGTTATAGTTTTTATTTATACTTATTATACTTTTATTTTATTTTATACACCTGAAGAAGCGAAATGCGAAATATAGTGTAATGTATTGAATTTTTCAGTTACTTATTGAATTGTAGCTATATATATATATATATATATATATATATATGTGTGTGTGTGTGTGTGTGTGTGTGTGTGTGTGTGTGTGTGTGTGTGTGTGTGTGTGTGTGTGTGTGTGTGTGTGTGTTCGTGAATGCGATAACTTGAGTAAAAAACGTCCGATTTCGATGAAATTTTGCTCAAATGTGTAAAGTGACATTCATGACTTTAAGTTCGAAAACTAGAAAAATCGGACCACGGGAAGGGGGGTTTATGGGGGTTTTAAATTTTCCAAAAATCTGTTTTTTGCATTTTTCACCCTAAAATTTTTAAAAAAACTTAATTTTGGTTTTTACCATTTTATAGAGCTTAAAAAACAAAGAATATGGCATTTTGAATTATTATCCTAGGTTAAGTGGTTGCGGAGAAAATAAATACCCCCGTAGCAGCAAACCTGCGTACTCAGCGAATTTCCAATGCATATAAATGTATCTTAATACTACATAAAGCCACATACCAAGTTTCATCAATATACATTCATAAATAAACGATTTATGACATTTTAATTATTCTCCATAAGAATAACATGGCAGCTGAGTATACAGGTTTGCTGAAGCAAGGAACACAAAAAATGGGGTTTTATACAAATATCAATATAACTCATGTAGGTAAAGCCACATACCAAATTTCATTAATTTATTTTCATAATGAAGGCAGATAACACGTTACTTATTCTCCATAAGAATAACATGGGGCTGAGTACGCAGGTTTGCTGCTACGGGAGCCTTTGGTAAAAAATTGTTTTTTTTTAGCAAATATCAATGGTCCACAACGAGATGAAGCTGTATACCAAGTTTCGTCAGTATACGTTCATAAATAAGCGAGATATAAAATGTTTCTTTTCCTCCATAAGAATAACATTAGACAACGTACTGTGTTTAGCACTTTCAATATCTCGGTAACCAATTGACGTAGAGAAATGATCAAAATACCAAATTGTGTGTTTTTTTTAAGCTGAATCCAATGGAAAAAACTAAAATTTGACTATTTCCAAAATTATATGTAAAAAATTCGAAAAACCCATTTTTGGGGTACAAAACCCCCCCAAAATACCCCTTCGGATAGAGCGATCTGGCTGGTTTTCGAACTTAAAGTCATAAATGTTGCTTTACACGTTTATACCAAATTTCATCAAGATCGGATAATTTTTACGAGAGTTATCGTGCTCACGGACACACACATATATATATATATATAGTTTCGAACGAATGGTGTTTTTGGGGTCTGGGGACCTCAAAACGAAAAGTTATCATGGTCCCGGGCCTAGGTCTTACCATGCCGACTACGGTAATAGCTTCTTCCCTATAGGGGAAATTCGCTAAAAAAATGCTCATAAAATCTCCCATGTTAATCTTATGGGGGAAAAGGTTTTTTGGCTTTTCCTCACTTCATTTCAATGTAAACTTCACATTTGCCAATCATTTCAACTCCACAAAACAATCATTTTGGTGTTTAAATTGTGATTTTACACCCCACCGTTGCTGATTATCCCCGTAGCAGCAAACCTGCGTACTCAGCCCCCATGTTATTCTTAGGGAGAATAGGTAAAATGTAATGACTCCCTTAATTATGAACATAAATTAATAAAACTTGATATGTGGCTTCAACTTATTGAGTTATATTTATATGTCCATAAAAACCCATTTTTTGTTCCTTGTTGCACCAAACCTGCTTACTCAGCCCCATGTTTTTCTTATGGAGAATAATTAAAATGTTATACAGCGCTTAGTTATGATTGAATATTGATGAAACTTGGTATGTGACTTCGCCTAGTTAAATTCTATTTATATTTGCATAAAAAACAATTGTTTGTGTTCCTTGTTTCAGCAAACCTACGTACTCATCACCAATGTTATTCTTATAGAGAATAATTAAAATTGTATATATCGCTTATATGTGAATATATTTGTATGAAACTTGGTATACGGCTTTATGTTGTATTAAGACATATATTATGCATTGGAAATTCACTGAGTACGCAGGTTTTCTGCGACGGGGGTATTGTAAAGTTGGTACACCTGTGAACAAAAACACTTTCTTGAGCGTTACCGAAGGACAGACAGAAATTTAGATAAGACTTTTTTTGGCTCTCCTATAGGGTGAAAAACGCTAAAATATGCAAAAATGTCATAATTTCAAGCAATGTACAGGCAAAACTTAATTTGTTAAATAGATATCCGCTCTGTATCCTTATGTAGTTTATTACCAATCTTCATTCGACTTTTTAAATAAGAACTAAAACATCTGTTATAGAATAATTATTTTTAAGTCATCATCTGGTTCAATGTTCAATGTAAATAAATTCTCTGTCCATAAGAAATACATAGGATATGTAAAACCCCGTGAGACAGACTCCTAAGGTGATTTCCAAAAATCCAATTAACTTAAAACCTTCTGAGGCACATATAGAAAATAAAAAAAGTTTCATAGAAATCAGTGCCCCCGTTTCCCTGTGAAAAGCGAACAAAACGTAAATCACACGAAGTCACGTTTAGCGACCACCTTTCTTTTTCCAAAAGGCGTATGCCAGTTTAAAATGACTTAAAACCTTCTCAGGCATGTATATAACAAAGAAACAAAGTGCACCCGTTTTCCCATGAACAGCGAACAAAAACTCGTACTCGAGCGTTACCGACAGACCGACAGACAGAAATTGAGATAAGACTTGTTTGGGCTTTTCTAGGGTGTAAAACGTGAAAATATGCAAAAATTTCATGATTCCAAGTAATGTGAAGACATAACTCTAATTTTAACGAATTTCCCCTATAGGGAAGAATCTATTACCGCATGTCTCATGGTAAGACTTAAGCCCGAGACAATGATAACTTTTTGTTTTGAGGACCCCAGATGCCAAAACATATTCGTTCAAATTTATATATATACAGTTTTGAACGGATGCTGTTTTCGGCATCTGGGGACCTCAAAACGAAAAGTTATCACTGTCCCGGGCCTAGGTATTACCATGCCGACTACGATAATAGCTTCTTCCCTATAGCGGAAATTCGTTAATAACAACAAAATTCGAAACATTGCATATCGATGTTTTGTTTATTGGTTAACTGTTTTTAGTCCGAGATTTTATGAGACCGCTCATGCTTTATGACCGATCACATTTAACCCGTTAATAGTTTTTTTTATTTTATAGTGTTTAATTCATAGCGTAGTATGGTGAAAAATAGCGTTCGCACCTCGAACGTTTTTATGACCTCGACTTCGTCTCGGTCATAAAACACGATCTCGGGCCAGCAAAACCCCACTTTTGGCCAATTGTGCGAAATATACTATTATTTTTCATAAAGTTCATGTATATATATATTTAGATAATGCAAAACAACTTTCGCAAAAATGTTAATCTTTCTTTTAAATCAATTTAAACCTACAATATCAGCTACCGTGCTTTTGTATCAGGCATCCTTATCGCTGGTTCAAACATTTCTTAATTGTTATAACTTAACACATGAGTGTTTGGAATAGTTTTACCAGGGAAATATCATGTTTGGTTTATCTGTTTCCCATTCAATTACAATGGCTAAACAAATTTACATTAATGCCAATTTCGAATAGGTATGAATAAATATTTTATCTGCACTAATTTTTACCAACTTAGCCATTAAATTTTACGAACTAAGCCATTAAATCGCCCTCCTCAATCTCCAGACTTATTGAGCCTAGTGATTTGCTTTTCACCTGCATACTTTTTATTGGCTGATAAAAATGTTATCGATTTTTTTTAGCCAAGTGAAGCATTATTCAGCGATATAATCACTTGAGAAAACTCACAAAACCAATTCCTTATATATTGTGTTTCCGAAAAAAGTGTATTATTTGTCCCTCTGATTTAATCCGATCTAATGGATTCAAGCTACTTAAGTTCTGTCCTCAGACTAACTACATAACTATGTCACTAAAATATTTGCTTCTCTTCAAAGAGCAGCCTAGCGAATCGGTTACAGTGTGACTTTAGTTAGCAATGTTCTAGGTTCATTCCTCGTCAACTACCAACAAATAACCATAAGCTATTTGATACTACTTCAGCCGCCACTAAAAACCATACAGTAAATAAATTAACGTACCACCCTGCATGAGATAAAGATTGTCACTACATAATTTAGCTTTTACTAATAAGTGATGGAAAATGTCCGAAAACATTCCTTAAATAACATAAACTCGCCATCGCCAACAATAAATTTTAAACGAACAATAATTCAGTTCATGAAAATATGTCACATTACATTATACAAATCAGAGATGAAACAGTAAATAAGACCTTATAAATTCTTAAAGAGATGAACAGCAAAATCAGGTCCTAATCGGTACATTCCCTGTGATGTCGACATTGCCACTAGAGCCCTGTGGGGCGCCCCTGGCTATAGGGTCGCGGCGTGGATCGCTGGGATCCATTCAATTGTTACAGTACCGGGGGCTTCCTCCCCTCATCCGGCAAACAGGTCTTTATAATCCCACCCCTCCCTTCAAACTACCATACTCTACCATTAATTATAATTAGAGTTCTATTGTTGAATCTGACTTATCCTCAAGTGTTTGTTGGTTACTTTAATTGTTTAAGTCGAAGTTGAGAATTTCATGAATGTCTTGTGTGTTAAGGTTATTTTTTATTTTTAATCGTTGAAGAAGTAGAATTCATAAACTTATTTATGTTTCTATAAACATAAAATAAAATGTATGAATACGTATCATTATATTTAACCGAATGGCAAGTGTTATTCACAGCCATAACACAATTGCTTGATATCGATTCCTTGAGGCAAGCATACGATTAAGTAAGATACAGTTAGTGAATCGTTTACTGTCAGGTGTGTTAATTTAAGTAATCTGTTATTTACCAAATATTTGTAATTGTTCTCAATCAATTATAAATTAGTTATAGCTAAACTTATTACCCTAAACTCTCTGTAGCTGGTGAAGTAACCATAACCAACTGGAGGAACCAACTAACTAGGAACCAACTGAAGTAGTTCCTAAGTATCTTTCTGATTACATAAATCACAATTGTATTCTATAAATAAAATACAAAGCAAGATTTTTGTAAAAAAAAACAATTAACACTGATTAAATACGACAATTCCAGCTAGAACTTGAAACCTTTCCATCGAGACATTTGGGGTGTAAAAACATGATTTGGGGAAACATGGTATAATCCAATTAGTAAATAAAGGAAATCTGTTGCAGACAAATAGCGTGTCCAATGTCGGCTTTGGATTATTGTGTTCACTGATTCAGACAACTAGGTTTCATTGTTGTGTAATTTGGATGTGTCGGATGTTATACAGTTAGTGAAAACTGGGATGAACCTCGGATTACAATAAGGTGTACACATAATGACTACTGGGATGAACCTAGGAGGTCAATAAGGTTTACAGATAGTGACAACCGGGATGAACCTCGGAGTGCAATAAAATGTACAGATATTGAAAACTGGGATGAACGTAGGAGGTCAATAAGGTTTACAGATAGTGACAACTGGGATGAACCTCGGAGTACAATAAAATGTACAGATAATGACTACTGGGATGAACCTAGGGGGTCAATAAGGTTTACAGATAGTGACAACTGGGATGAACCTCGGATTACAATAAGGTGTACAGATAATGACTACTGGGATGAACCTAGGAGGTCAATAAGGTTTACAGATAGTGACAACTGGGATGAACCTCGGATTACAATAAGGTGTACAGATAATGACTACTGGGATGAACCTAGGAGGTCAATAAGGTTTACAGATAGTGACAACCGGGATGAACCTCGGAGTGCAATAAAATGTACAGATATTGAAAACTGGGATGAACTAGGAGGTCAATAAGGTTTACAGATAGTGACAACCGGGATGAACCTCGGAGTGCAATAAAATGTACAGATATTGAAAACTGGGATGAACTAGGAGGTCAATAAGGTTTACAGATAGTGACAACTGGGATGATCCTCGGAGTACAATAAGTTGTACAGATAATGACTACTGGGATGAACGTAGGAGGTCAATAAGGTTTACAGATAGTGACAACTGGGATGAACATCGGAGTACAATAAGCTGTACAGATAATGACTACTGGGATGAACGTAGGAGGTCAATAAGGTTTACAGATAGTGACAACTGGGATGAACATCGGAGTACAATAAGCTGTACAGATAATGACTACTGGGATGAACGTAGGAGGTCAATAAGGTTTACAGATAGTGACAACTGGGATGAACCTCGGAGTAAAATAAGGTGTACAGATAATAACTCCTGAGATGAACCTAGGAAGTCAATAAGGTTTACAGATTGTGACAACCGGGATGAACCTCGGAGTGCAATAAAATGTACAGACATTGAAAACTGTGATGAACCTCGGATGACAGTAGGGTTTACATCTAGTAACAACTGGGATGAACTTCGGATGACAGTAGAGTATAGATAGTGGTGATAAAAAGAAGAAGGCTGAGAGGACAGAAAGAGCGAGTCTGAGGTTTGCCGACCGCTACACTTTCTTTTAACATACCTGTACAAGAACAGGCAGTGACGTCACTAGAGCTGACAGGTAACTAGAGGGCGGGAGATAATTGGGACGTGGGGTCTTAAGAAATGTTATCATATTAAAACGGAGAAAATGTTAAGGGTTTAAAATTCACCAAATTAACAACTCTTCAATTCATTCATTCCCACATCCCCACCACAAATATCCTATCCCTCTTTGGATTTCACACTGCAGTCACTAAATGTAATGAAAATATCCTCAGGCCTTGTATTTTTAAGCCTTTAAAATATACATGTATTTCATTGTGTTTATTTTCTTTATGTTATACGTTATGTTATGTATTTCACTGATATTGTTTACTCTTTTAACACATACAAATTGCACATAAATAGTTTTCCATCGAGATAATTATTAATAAACCCTTATTACAACACTATATTCAACGTGTAAACTTAACTTGAGGTAAGTGATTTTAATAACCGCTCACACGAGGTTTGGATGAAGAAATTCATTGATATCAATTTGGAAGAAAGTTTCTGCTATAAAACGTGCTTTAACAATATTGGCAATGTCGCATCTCGTATCGTTTTACTTTGATGTACAATCGGAGAGCATTACAAAGAAAATATTGATAAAGCCAAATAAAAATGTCTTAGACACAAATACCTCTAAGAGAGACGCTACCAGTGCAATACACTTGATTGCAGATGTAGGGGAAAGTTGCTTTGTCCATCGTCTTCAATCTGACTGAAGGCGGAGCAGGAATATCTGGTTTTACGTTGGAAAGAAACGTTGCATCCGAATTTAATATTTAGAACTTACAGAGCCCATGGGGTGGAGCCCTAAAGCTGGACGTAGATTTTTCAAGTATATATGTTAATGTGGTGTGTAAGCTATGTTCATGGAATATTTGAGCTAAATCAGTCCATTCGTTTATTTGTGATGAAATTCGAAACATCCTTCCATCCATCCATCCACACTTCCAAATTTATAACATTTATTTATATAATATTAGTAGGATTTCAAATCATAGTTTGCAAATTGAGAGTTACATATTCATCACATATTTGTGATGAATAAAGAACTATTTGCATTCATTCATTCATTCATTCATTTTAAATATTGGGATATTGGGAAGTCCATAATTATATCCGTACTGGTTAACCGGCCCACAATATCTGAAAACGAGTTCGCACGCAGCACGCTGACGTGAGGGAAGTGAATTTTCACATAACAACTTTTAAAACTCAAAATCAGGTAAAAACATACATTTATTCCAATTTTTCACAAAATCTGAAAACAGTGATTTTTTGGCTATTCTGATGCTCCTGGTTTCATTTACCTGCAAAGCTGGGAATACAAATTTGCGCATTATATATTAAGAGAAGGTCCAGACAGGCTTGAAAGTAGGCGTGAGGTTACTGGGTATGATAAAAGTACTCTAGCAAAGGCATAACAGGCTTTTCTAGTGTAAAACCCCATAAGACAACGTACTGTGTTTAGTCGAAACACATTTTCTGTAATAACTCGGTAAATATGTATGCTAGGATGACGAGAGAGGGCTTACAACTTTCGCCTCACTAATTCCCATCTTTTTACGTGCATTTATTTTACATTTGAGGCTTTTATGACCATTTTTGGGCCCAAAAACTGGAAATTTGAACAATTAATCCCCCAAAAAAAGGATTTAGAGTTTTCCGATTGTTTTGCCCAACGAACTAGTCCAACTGATTACAGAAAGGAACGTCCCTACCAAATTTGAAGTAAATCGGATAAAAAATGCGACCGCTAGAGTGCAAACACATATATATAATATATGTCTATATATATATATATATTTTTTTTTTTGAACGACCCCCCAAAACGTGTTCAGGGGGTCACGTTAGGAACTTCTATGGTGGTCCCGGGCACACGTTTCACCGTGCTGGTCATGCTAATAGTTCACTTTCCAAAGGAAATTTACTAATAATCAAACATCCCGATCACGTTGTCGCCATTCAAATGACAGCTAACGCGTGAAGGTATTGTGCGGCACTCATGCATGCATGTGTTGGCCTTTATTAAACATTAGACTGACCGGAGTGAAATGCGGGTGACATTCCTTTGATACTTAAAACAGGAAGGGTCTTAATTAAAAACCATTCGCCCTTGTGGCCTGTAAATATTCAATACAAGTGGGGATTTGACCGTGGTGTCAGAGGTATTATCACCTACATGCTAAAATGCTACAGGTCCTATGGTGAAATGTATGTAATGTAGCTAGAAATTCATGTAAAACGTAAAATTGTAATTTCTTCCTACATACTAGAAATCTTGTGACTAAAATATTAACATGGGGACAGGAATGCTTAAAATTGTGTCATTAAAAAATATACTAATATGATTTAACAAAATTTTGTAGAGCAAGTATAACTAAATACCCCCGTCGCAGCAAACCTGCATACTCAGCGAATTTCCAATGAATATATAACATAACACATTAACACTTAACAGGATTCATAAGAAATATATTCACAAACAAGCGATATTAAAAATATGAATTATTCTCCATAAGAATAACATTGGGGATGAGTACGCAGGTTTGCTGCAACAAGGAACACAAAATATTGGGTTTTTATGCAAACATCATTAGAACTCATCTAAGTAAAGTCATTTACCAAGTTTCATTAATATACATTTATAAGTAAGCGATAAATAACATTTTTAATTATTCTCCATAAGAATAACATGGGGACCGATTACCTAGGTTTGCTGCTACGGGAACCATAAGTGAAAATTTTGTATTTTGTGCAAACAACGATAAACCCCAACCAGATGAAGCCATATACCAAATTTTGTCAGTTTATGTTCATAAATAAGTGAGATATACAATTTTTCTTTTTCTCCATAAGAATAACATTAGACAACGTACTGTGTTTAGCACTTTCAATATCTCAGGAACCAATTGACGTAGAGCAATGATAAAAATACCAAATTGTTTGTTTTTTTATGCTGAATTAAATGGTAAAAATTTAAATTTGATTTAAATAAAAATTACATGTGGAAACTCCCCAAAAACCCCCTTTGGATGGTGCAATTCGTCTGGTTTTTGAACTCGTTCAAATAAATGGTGCTTTACACATTTTTACCAAATTTCATTAAGATCGGACTTTTTTTACGAGAGTTATCGTGCTTACGGACACATATATATATATAAATATATAATTATATATATAAATATATATATACAAATTTTAACGAATGGTGTTTTTGGTATCTGGGACCTCAAAATGAAAAGTTATCATGGTCTAGGGCTTAAGTCTTACCATGAGACCTACGGTAATAGCTTCTTCCCTATAGGGGAAATTCACTAAAATACCCTTTTGTAAAAAGTGCCATGCTACACCGTAACATATAATTTTGTAATAATGATTAAACTGTAAAATCAACAATATTTCAATATTTAATTTAATTGTATAGTTTTCAAGTGGGTTTACCCGTAGGTAAAAAAACTACCATCCTCATGTTTAAAGGCATTTCTTGGTTCTGTAGCCAAGAAATTATACAGGGTTAGTGATAGGTATTTTGAAACTCATTTAACTTTATGTTTTGATTTATTTGGACTTTACCTATCGTTTCTAGTGTTTAAAACTACACTACGTTTCTACGTTTAGCTAGTTAGGTGTAAGAATTTGATATTTAGATGTAAGTAGGGTTCACTTGATAACGGGAGGAGTTTCCTTACCTCCCGAAACGTAGTGTAGTTTTAAACAATAGAAGCGATAGGTAAAGTCCAAATAAATCAAAAAATAAATTCAAATCCATCGCCATCATGAGTTTAAAAAATATCATTTAACTTGTATAAGCTCTAATGTTTTAACACATTTCTAAAATTGACGAACAAATGTTCTAAAAATAAGTTTAATATTCCAAGAAATTTATGAGCTATACAGTAAAGGGCTTTATGCTGAGCTAAGTTAGACAATATTTTCAATGAGTCAAGCCAACCAACAATAGGAGCATCTTTATGAGGGCCGTTATTTATGTTAATACCCATCATTATTATTTTCATTTTACTATGAGGACGGTAATTAGATTGTAATTAAATATGCATATTTATAGTCCACCAGTCTATTAACAGCAATATCCATTGTTCTATAATGGTTTATTTGTAAGTGTAGATATTCCATTGCCCATTTACTGTCCTTTTAGGATTGCCTTGTAAAGATTATATTACACATTTAAAAATGTTACTCACAAATTTATTAGCATGCTTAGTGGGACAGTTGCAACGAATGCAAAGGACTTTGAGTTTCAATATAAAAAATCCTGTAGCAGCTTATGAGTTTTATTTTTATTTAAATATTTCAAATGTCCGAAAATTAAATTTACATACGCCATGTATTGAGATTATTGGTTTTGAATATAAATAAACGGTATCAGGAAACTGACACATACTTTCTCCCTTTTAGCCCAACTGAATAAATTACTTTTTATTTTCTAAATGTAGAATACAAAGCACGGTCGAATGTACATAAAATCTTGTAAACAAGATTTTTTCAAAAAACATCCACCCAAATCCCTATTTTGGAGGCACTACAGAATCCATTGCTACACACGTGGTTTTAAGAGCGGATATGCCCCCTATTCCCCCCCCCCCAGGGTTATTAAGGGGCAACATATTTCGAATTTCCTCTGTTGGTCAATGGTAACTTGACAAACATATCAAGTTTTAATGAAATTGATCAGTAAATAAGAGAGAAATACTAATTTTTGTATTCCCCATAAGAATAACATTGGACAAAGTACTGCGTTTATCGCAAATTGAAAATTTTTGTTTTTTACACAACTAGCAATCGTAGAATAGTAATTCAAAATACTAAATTATTTATTTGTTTAGCTCTTTTCAATGGTCAATAGTAATATTTTTTATATTTATGTTTTTTTATAAAAATCCAAAAAACTGAATATTTGATGTTTTAAGTCCTATAGTTTCTGAACCCGAATTTTTACAGATATTCGGGTGGTGTCATTTTGTTGGAAAACTACAGTTCTACAAACTACCAAAGTTTAATCAAAGTCGTTAGAGCCGTTTTTGAGAAATTTTGATTTTTCATGTTTTTGGCGGTTTTGGGGGGGGATAACCCTAAAAATCAAATATTCCAAAAAATGAAAAAAATACCTGGAGATATCGTGGATTAGTACCTATATACAAAATTTAATAAAAATTGGCCCACTGGTTAAGGCTCTAGCTCTGTACATATCCACACAGACTCACACACACACAGACAGACATCACGTAAAAACCACTTTTTTGGGTTCAGGGAGCACCAAAACGAATATTCCCACTAACAATTCAAATTCGAAAATTTTGACGAACACAATACTTTCTCAATATACTATGTATAAGGGGAGAAAGTAAAAACAAACGTTGTAATGCTTGAAATACTGATAGATTTGACTGAGTGAATGTAGTTAAACAAATTAAATATGCATTCATGGTACTCTTACAGGTAAAAGACTACTCCTAGATGTTACGAATAGTCTACAACATACTACATTGTGTAAAATTGTTTCTCATATATGTCAGAAATTAATTTGAGCGAACACTACTCAACCATTATATTGGTTTGGTTAATTGATCAAAGGATGAACGAATTCGTAATTACACTCTTGAATAAGCGTTAATCACGTTTGTGTGGTGTAATCGAGACCAGGTAAGATAAGTTGAACAACCGCCCGAAGCTAAGTCTGTGTTAAGAAATCTTTGATTTGTCTTTCAGGTTCAGGATCCCCCTTTCCTTAATCAAGCCTGACTCTATGTGCCCAAAGATGTTTTAAATTTGTAAGGATACAGATTTGAGGGTTTTGGACCGATTTCCCTAAAAGCGTTTGTGGAAATAACAGCAAAAATTCCGATGTTGTTGACATACAAACAAAATACAATTTCGCCTCTACCTGCTTATTTGTTTACTGTAACCTGTTTGTAATGGAGTAAAAAAATGTAAATGGCACCTGTTGGCTGTTGAGTAGTAATAGTTTTCATAGAGAAATATTGTGGAAAGAATTTCCTTTAAATTAAATAACATATTTCCACTTGTTCATCCTAAACATGATAGAAAAATATTCGGTGTGTAAATAATTTAAACTTAAAAACGTTATTTAAAAGTGAAACCTTATCAAAGTACTTTATTACCTTGTAAGCTCTAAATATATTTTTGCATCTAGAACAAACTGTGTCAGTTTTTAAAACAGCTCAAATGTGTTCAATTCATTCAAAACTGAAGAAAAATTTGTTAAAAAACCTTACCGATTGTGAACGGATTTACACTGAGGTAGAATTTGTTCATTTTCACGGCAATGCCACTTATGGAAAACCAGAAAAACAATTGTGATAAGGTGGTAAAAATTATAAGGTTTATATTCCAATTAAAATCTTGTCTACTTAGGGGTCCAAAGCTTATTTAACAATCACCCCACCACTCCCCGTGTTACGAGTACCACGAACGTTCGCCACATGATGTCGTCACTGTCGCGCGGCGGGAACGCACGTGCTGTTTTTCCCGCCATTTTATTTGTGTTACACTTCAATAAAGGGATGGTAGACAGTCAATATTTGCATGTAGATAAATTATACAAGCAAATCAACCCTAAATATTTATGCCTTTAGGGATCACGTGATGAATGTAGAGATAACTAGGAAGTATTGATTTTGGTAAACGATAATATTAAATTGTTATTGCAAATAATGTGTTTAACTTCTTGTGTCTAGTAAAATACTTAAAGTTGTTCTCAGATATCTTAATATGTATACAAATTAATCATTATTTCCCTATGTCACACTATAACTTGAGAATGAATGCACCAAATTGAATAATTTGTTTGTGTTCGTTTACACAAACACAAGGTTCTTATAAAAGAAAATGTTTAATCCGACCGACCTAAGGGCTCTGTCTCACTGGCCTTCAAAGTTTCCATTGATTTGATCAAAGTTCATTTGATTTAGTTTTACCAAACAGTTGTTAACAAGATTATATCGACATACTTGAAAGGCATAAACATATGCAGTGGCGTAACTAATTTTTTTGCCCCCCCCCTAGCAAAATTATTTTAAGGCCCCCCCCATTTATCATAATTCCATTATTCTAGATTCCACCCTAGAATTCTAGATTCCATTATTCTAGATGGTTCACCCTATTCCATTATTCTAGATTCTGGGATAAGGTTGCATGTCCCCAGACGTTTCCCAACCTTCAAATACATAACTTCAGTTCCAGCCTACAGCATTGTATAATTTTAGTGATTTAATAACGCCCAAAGGTTGTTATTTAAGCTAGCTATAATGGTTTCATTAGTTTCATCACGTCAATTTAGCATAAAATACCTAAGAACTACATCGACAAGTATCTAGTTAAAACGTGAAGCCTCATAACGTCCAGATCCCAGAGAGGTCAGCAATTCGTTCTGTTCCTGTCCATATATGGAAAAGGTATTTGGAGCGGATACAGATTAAGTTTGGAGTGAAATGGCCGCTATAGCGTTTATGGTTGTACCTTTAGGTTTTGAAAAGGATCTTATCATGCAAGGTCCCCGTACATACTGCTCTACGAACCTTGCTTATCATGAGCCCCCGATTTATAGTTTATCACTATCATAATGCTGATTCACCCTCAAAAAAACAGTTCAAAAACCATACTAACACTACTAACAACTGTATTAAAATTGTTCTGCAAAATGATAAAATATTTGTTAAAATAGCTCACTTTTTACATTTAAAGTAGGCCCTAATTAGAATTGAAGAAAATTAAAATAATAAAATGTATTGCAGTTTTAAAGTGTGCCATTTATTAAACACTAAGCACAAATAATGAAAGATCTATTACTAGACAACAAATAAATTAATTCTTTAATTTAATTTTTTTATTGCTAGCCTTCGGATTACCATGAAATACTAATAGTGGTTTAAATACCTTTTTATTGGAAATCCAACTTGTTGCAATGGCAACTAGTTTCAACTTCCTATGAAGTCATCATCAGGCCAAGGATGTGGTTATCTTCATAAGGAAAACGTCGAATTAATAAATGAGTTCGCACGCAGCACGCTGACGTGAGGGAAGTGAATTTCCATATAAAAACTTGTAAAATTCAAATTAAGTGTAAAAACATGCATTTGTCCAATTTTTATTGAAATCTGAAAACATTGATTTTTTGGCTGTTCTGATACTCCTGGTTTCATTTACTTGCAAAGCTGGGAATACAATTTTGCCCATTATAAGGTTAAGAGAAGGTCCAGACAGGCTTGAAAGAAGGCGTGAGGTTGCTGGGGATGATAAAAGTACTCTAACAAAGGAATAAGAGGCGTTTCTAGTGTAAAACCCCCATAAGACAACGTACTGTGTTTAGTCGATACACATTTTCTTTAATAACTCGGTAAATATTTATGCTAGAATGACGAGAGATGGCTTAAAACTTTCGCCTCTCTAATTCCCATCTTTTTACTTGCATTGATTTTACATCTGGGGCTTTTATGACCCTTTTTGGGCCCAAAAACTCGAAATTTGAAAGATTAATCCCCAAAAAAAGGGGTTTAGAGTTTTCCGATTGTTTTGCCCAACGAACTTGTCCAACTGATTACAGAAAGGAACGTCCCTACCAAGTTTGAAGTAAATTGGACAAAAAATGTGACCGCTAGAGTGCAAACAAATATATATATATATATATATATATAATTTTGAACGACCCCCCAAAACGTGTTGAGGGGGTCACGTTAGGAACTTCTATGGTGGTCCCGGGCTTAAGTTTCACCGTGCGGGTCATGCTAATAGTTCACTTTCCAAAGGAAATTCACTAATAACGGGAAAATTAAAGTACATAACACAGACACGATGGACACGAACATTACACTAACACAAAACATATATGGCCTATTTCCGGTCAACGGCGACGCAATCCCGGCGGAGGTAGAGTCCTGACGTAGGAAGTTGAAACTAGTTGCCATTGCAAAAATTTGGATTTCCAATAAGCAAGTATTTAAACCACTGTTAGTAATTTCTTAATTTTTACTAACAACATTATCGCTAAATTAAATATAATAGTTTTATCCCATTATATGGGGCTGCACGTCTTTTGCTCAGTAGCTTAGAGCAGGTAGAAATTGAGCCCGCTGGAAATACCTCTTTTGCTCCGCGAGGGGAGAGTAGGTGATAACTACGGTGTGTCCAATTGTGTTAGTATACAACTTGTGTAAAACACTGCTAAACATGTTAATATTTGTACATTTAGTAACAATAACATTACTCTGCATGGAAAATTCATGCCGCCAAATACGAATTAATCTTTGCAAAACTAAATTAAGAGAAATAGTTAAAGCGATACAGATTGAACATTCATAATCAATTCAGTTAGTTTTCAGGGGCTTGAAGTAATATTTATACTGAACCATGTTATTTGTGGGAATTTAAGGAAGGTAGTAGTAATGGCCGCAGATCTCGGGTGGATCGACGCTCGGCGGATTCTCAACAATTCCAATGTTTTGAACACACAAGATTAGGGCTGGCCAATATATCTGAACTTAACAATTGTTCTCCACGGTAAGTATGAGAATCTTGAGTAGTTCGAAAGAAGGTCGGTTTGACTTTGCACCTCCAGTTAGACGGATGGTAAACTAAATTGGGGTAGATTGAGTGTTTTAGCTACTCTCCCTCTCGTGGAGCAAAAGAGGTGTTTCTAGCGGCCCCGATTTCTACCTGATCTACCCCCGGAGCAAAAGATGTGTTTTGAAATTACCCTTAACCGCGGAGCAAAAGAAGTGCAGCCCTCGGTTTGCAGGCCCGTGCCCCCCCCCCACCACGGGTCTGCAGGCCCGGCTGTTATGCCACTAAACATATGTTCATACAAATAACAAATTTACTTGAATGGTAACTCAAACCATTCGGGAGGCGAGTGAGCGTAGCGAACGGACTCATCCGGGAGGCGAATAAGCGAAGCGAACGAGCTTGTCTTGTAAATTAACGAGTATTTGACATAAAACAAAATCAATAACATTAGGACAGGACAACGTCTGTCGGGCCAGATAGTACTTTATAAAACAATAAACCTGTAACGACATAACACATTTTATGAATTAGCTAATCTAGAATTTAGGACTAATTTATAAAGAAATGCTTTCCTTTTTTAAATTCATGCACGTTTTGTTCATGCTCAGTTTGCATGCTAAATACTTTGTTAAGCAACTCGACGAATTGAATAAAACAAATAGTACATTTAACTTTGGCATTGATCGTCATCATTTTGCTATAGTCATATAACTTGTGAGCTGTGTGTTTTATTTTTAAACGATTTTATGTAAGTTTGGTTTTATTTTAAAGAATATTTCAAGGTTTTTGTTACATAAAATGTAATAAATTAATCATAATATGGCCAAAGGTATATCATTGCTAATTCTGTTATTTACCCTACATTAAATCACTTTTTTAAATTATGGTATATTAAAAAAATGTTAAGTGTATATTTTACTGCTATACAAATATAAAGTTTAAAAGGATCAGTCAAATACATTACATAAGCATTTAAAAATTAATAAATAACTGTGCAGTCCAAAGTTTTTGGTTCATATCTCAAAACTATATATCTTATTGTTCTCTAATCAGTCTGTAGTGGGGCATGCCTAACTTGATTTTGTTATGCCACTGGCAGTAGAAGTTATATTTATACAATGGTTTAAAATATAGCTGACAGCCTGGAATTTTGTAGATCCAAGACTTTCAGGTAAGGTTTCTTCCCCAAAAGCACAATTTGCTACATATATTTATCAGGATATGATGAAACAAGAGTATAATTGGTTGCGGAAATGGATCTTTAGTTGTATGCATAACTGACATTAGTAGCCTACTACCATCACCTATAAGGTATTTTTGACTGAGTTTATTAAACTTATACAATATGCTTGTACTTCAAAGCGTGTGCACATATGTAACGCTACTGCGGGTTTCTATATAAACCTAAACAAATATCTAAACAGTTTCATATTGTCGATAAATGTTCATCTACATATCACATAACATGGTTCTGATGGTGATATACACCGCAGAGAGAGAGGGAGCAGTAGTATCAAGTTGCTGACAGATGCAGTAATGCAATTGCATCATGGCAGTGGTGCATCTGGCTGCATCGGGTTGTAATTGCATTTACAATACTACAGGGAGCAGTGATGCCAAATTACATTTTTACTTTGTATGATTACTATGGTATGGTAGACAGTGCTTGGGAAGGTAAATCAAAATAGTTTTGTCATTTACAGCTTAGGGTACAAATTATAAACATTTATCTAATATTTAAACTTATTTAGAAAACGTAGGGAACTGCATGGTATATAAGTATATTCTCCATTCAACACCCTTTTAATTCTATTGCATAGGGAGAAGCCCTGAAATAACAAATGACCAACGATGATGATTAGTTCTACTGAGGTCTTATATTACGTTGACTCTTGCGTGTGATATTGGGTACTTATTTTTTACTTAAAATGTGTTTGGTTTCATTCCTTCGTCTCTATTTTGGAAATAACAAACGCTACTTCAGGTTTGTGATCTGAATATAAATATAATATGTATGTGAAATTGGACATGGGAAACAAATGTTCAATTAATTTACTAAAGACTAGCCATGATGGCTCCAAGATCGCCTACACCATTAAGTTAATTACAGAGAGCATGAAGTGTTGCGGAAAAGGGTCTGTATTTTTAGTTAGGCAGAGGCTACGTACACGTCCGAAGTGAGCCGCTACTGTTCACGTCCGTTCCAAATTATGCACTGTATGTTACTTTTCCTGTAACTTTTAAAACAGATTGAGAGCCAGAAAACCTCCTAACCTAATCTAACCTGATCTAACCTAACCTAACCTAACCTAACGTAACGTAACGTAACCTAACCTAAGCGGTAGCAATGTGAATTTGCCTTTACATTGGACGTGTACGTAGTCACTTCGTTTTAGTTATAACTTTATTACTTTTTAATTTGCATGATGAAAAATAAATCGTTATCTTTAGGTAATTGTTTTAAATACATTAGGAAAGTTGAATGTCTAATTTTCCGAAATACTTCAATTAAAAAAGGTCGGACGCAGATCTAATTTAATGTAAACCATTACTAAAATATTGTTACACTAGTCCTTATGTCAATGCAAAATAAGAAAGACACATTACGTATTTTGACTAATAATTTAGCGTTAACAATTAAAAAAAAATAATCATTTTCTGATTCTGTATGGAATCAGTATTATAAATATGTATTTTTAGAACATCTGTTCCAAAACCTTCAGATTCCCAACTAATCAAATATATGTCTAAATGATATGTAAATAGGCAACAGGCTTGTATGGCCATGCAATAATTAGAAGCCATACCAACCATTACAGGTTACATAACACCAGTTGAGCGGTCTGAGAATCCTCTGTAGCGATACGGTTATTGGTTGTTCTATTCCAGACACAATTATACTAACTAGGAGTACGCTCTTATATCGCGTATAAGGATTGAGTGATCGCGTAAAATACCAAAAAAATGTTTCAATTGACAATATACCTCATGGGCCCTCCATTATAACTGCAGCTTGACAATGACACACAAATCCAGAACATGACAAACAATGAGGCCTGAAATCTGTCAATCAGTCAGACAAAGTGCATATGAAGTAGTTACTCACCCCTCAGTCTCACTGAGGGCTGTATCATCTAGGCCCTCATAATAATATTAGCTGAAGATTTTTATAAAATATAATATGTTGGCGGCAATAAAGGTCCCCAATCAGTGAGAGCACGTGGTTTAAAAGTAGTTATTTACACTTTGGTTCCACTGGAGGACCCATCAGGATATTTATTTTATTGTAGCTTAATATTGCTGTAAAAATCTATAAGTATAAGTACAGAACTTTATGAACAATACGTTTTAAAATTAGTCAATTGGTTTTGAATGCCAAAATATTTTAAACTCTAATCCAGAGGTTTTAATGTAACACATTAACCTTACTGGGGGGAGGGGGGCTGTGCCCCCCAGGCCTCCCATTGTTATTGTAGCTTGATACGGTTGTTCAAATACATAGGCAACCTATAAATGCAGAACTTAAAAAACAATAAGGCTTAAATCATTCCATTTTTTTTAAGAAGAATAAATTGCCTCATTTAAAAAAGAAAAGAAAAGTAGTATCTTATGTTAAATATAATCTAGGAAGAAATTAAAACTCTTTGACCCACTTCTTAGAATCCACGAGTCATTGTGTCAAGGTCCAAGATTTTGTATACACCTTAATATATAAATACCCCCGTAGCAGCAAACCTGCGTACTCAGCAAATTTCCAATGCATAAATATGCATATATATGTATCTTAATGCCACATAAAGCCACATATCAAATTTCATCAATATACTTTCATAAATAAACAAATGTATGACATTTTAATTATTCTCCATAAGAATAACATGGCGGCTGAGTGTGCAGGTTTGCTGAAGCAAGGAACTCTAACAATGGGGTTTTACACAAATATCAATATAACTCAAGTAGGTAAATTGTTTTTTTTGTGCAAAAAATGATGATCCATAACCAGATGAAGCCATATACCAAATTTCATCAGTTTATGTTCATAAGTAAGCGAGATATAAAATTTTTATTTTTCTCCATAAGAATAATATTAGACAACGTACTGTGTTTAGCACTTTCAATATCTCAGTAACCAATTGACGTAGAGCAATGATCAAAATACCAAATTGTCTGTTTTGTATGCTGAATTCAATGGTACAAATTATAATTTGATTTAAATAAAATGAGATGTGGAAACCCGAAAAAACCCATTTTTGGTGTACAAAACCCCCCGAAAACCCCCTTCGGATGGTGCGATTCATATGGTTTTTGAACTCGTTCAAATAAATGCTGCTTTACACATTTGTACTAAATTTCATTAAGATCAGACCTTTTTTACGAGAGTTATCGTGCTTACGGCCACTTATATATATAAATTGGAACGAGTGGTGTTTTTGGCATCTGGGGACCTCAAAATGAAAAGTTATCATGGTCTCGGGCTTAAGGCTTACCATGAGACCTACGGTAATAGCTTCTTCCCTATAGGGGAAATTCGCTAAAAGAAAAATTGTATATCTCGCTTATTTATGAACATAAACTGACACAATTTGGTATATGGCTTCATCTGGTTGTGGTTTATTGTTGATTCCACAAAAAACAATTTTTCACCAATGGTTCCTGTAGCAGCAAACCTAAGTACTTGGTCCCCATGTTATTATTATGGAAAATAATTCAAATGTTATATATCGCTTATTTATGAATGTATATGGATGAAACTTGGTATGTGGCTTCGCTAAGATGAATTCTATCGATATTTGCATAAAAACCCATTATTTTGTGTACCTTGTTGTAGCAAATCTGCGTACTAATCCCCAATGTTATTTTTATGGAGAATCTAATATATATACAGCCGCTTGTGTAACTGACTGACTCACTGAGGTATACGAATTCTAGACCACTTCTAGACGAGCTAGAAACCTGAAATCTAATATATATACAGCCGCATGTGTAACTGACTCACTCACTCACTCACTCACTCACTCACTCACTCACTCACTGAGGTATACGAATTCTAGACCACTTCTAGACGAGCTAGAAACCTGAAATTTTGCATGCAGGTAGGTTATAGCTTGTAACCCCCAGGAAAATCGCCAAAACTGACAGTTTTTTATCATAACCCCCCCAAAAAAATATGTAAACCCCCCCCAAAAAGGCTTATTTTAAAATGACAGTTTTTGAGCTCTAGCGGCCGAACGGATTGACCTATCGAAAAACGAACACCACCACGTGCCACGGATTTTACAAGATCTACAACTTTGTTCCTATGACTTTTTGTCGTATCTTGCTCCCTTCACCCTTAGGTAGCGTTAGATTTTTCAAATTTCAGGCTATTTCGACGGTTATTTTTGTGGCCTTTAATTTCCTATCACTTTAATTTAGTATGTAAAGGCTTGATATTTGGCACTCAATATGTTGACACATTACCCTTCACGAAACACTCAATAAACTAACATGTTTTAATAATTAAACATCCCAAAAAAATTAAAACCCCTAATTATTCCATAAATGTCAAACTGCATTATCGACTTACTCAGGTAATTCTAGGTAAGCTAGAAACATGGAATTAGGCCTACATGTAGCTTGTCCATTGAAACCCCCAGAAAAATTGTAAAAAGGTATAATTTTTTATTTTAACCTCCTCAAAAAAATTCAAAATGGAGGAAATTTTGAAAATCTCCAAAATAGTGCATTTTTTGTGGCTGTAGCGGTTGAACGGTTGGTCCTATCGAGAAACGGAGACCTCCACGACACACGGATTTTAGACGATCTACAACTTTGGTCCTATAACATTTTGGCTTATCTCGTCTCCTTCACCCTTAGGTAGTGCTAGATTTTTCAAATTTCGGCATATTTTCTATATTTTGTCCTATCAAAAAACGGAGACTCCCAGAGAAAATTTCAAAATTTTACTTTAGTCAGTATAAATTCCCTTAATAAAAATTAATAATGGCAAATCAAAAAATTAAATAAAAAAGTGTCGTTTTATTTGAGTTCTAGCGGCCAAACAGATTGTCCTATCAAAAAACGGAGACTATCACGTTCCACGGATTTTAGGCGATCTACAATTTTCTTCCCATGACTTTTTGACGTATCTCGACCCCTTAACCCTTAGATAGCGCTATATTTGTTAAATTTCAAGATTTTAACGTGGTTTTCAATGGTTTGCCGTTCTAATACAGAACTTAGAGGCCTAGTATTTGGCACATAGTATTCATATATTACAATTAATTAGTATTTAGAACCAGTCATATGCCCAGATTATATCACTTAAACACCCGAAAAAAAATACTTTGAACTTTTGTAAATTTATTTGTTTTTATTAGGTGTATTTTCATGTAGCGCTCCAGCAAGGGTAAAAACCCTTATAAATAATGTTATATTTGTTGCGGAATGCTTATTGTTGACCAAATACATAGCAATTTAGGCTGTTAACTTTGTTTTCCCCCTTATAAGGTTTAGGCGACGTCCTATAAAGGCTATATCACAAAATCCAGTGTAGGGTTTCAATTTTCTCTCCAAGCACTTAGGTAATAAATGGAAACTTAACATTTAACATACAGTACTTCTCCATGCCAAGTAGTATTCACACACTGGCATATGACCAGATTTTATAGGTGAAATCCCTAAAAATAATAAAAACCTTGGAATATTTGTAGAGTTCATAGGTCTTAAAGAGAACTAGTAAACCTGTCGCGGCTTCGCTCGCGATCATCATTTATAAATATCGTGTTAACGTTCCAAAGCCAACATGGCCTGCTGATTAACTGTGTTTACTCTATCCAGCTGATTGCTTAAAACTTATAGTTATTTCCCAATGTTAAGCTTATAGGAAAAAACTCAACTTTAAAGGGCCCCTGGGCCTCACTCACAAATTATTTCTCTATAAAAAAGTTTCCTGCACAACTTCACGTTAGGCTCTTTCCAATGACACCAAAAATATGAAAATCGGTTGTGTAGTTTAGGAGGAGTGATTGTCACAAAAAACCTGCTCTCCTATTAAATAAGTATAGATTTGGACCAATTTACATTAAATTTTGGCCAAAGAGCGACCTGGGGGCGAAGCCCCCCACAGCCTTTTTAATAGTTGTAAGATTTGTGTTTGCGGCAGAGGCAAGGGGGCCAACCTCCCCATTCCATATTTTTATTAGCTTAGTTAATTTAGTTTTATGTTTGTAAATAGATGGTTCCTACGTTTCCCGGCCTCCCCGTTGGCGGAACTGGATATGTCAAGCTGCAACATTATGCACTGGCTAACTAACAGGGAAACACCATTAACTCAAACATTATAAACGCTTTTCACCCTGAAAAATCTATACTTTTCATATACAAAACATACTACGTACATATACTATACATCTACTACATATCCTGTAGCATTGTTTTACTAAAATGCGACAACCATAAACCATACTACATAATTACTTTTACATTGATTACACTGTACATCCAAATTTACCTTTAGACTTTATTAAATTTCAACAGATAAATGAATTGGCATTAAACCTACTACTACATTTTTAATAATAACTGTCAACGCTACTTCTCAATAAAACTTTAAGTTATATTTTTCTTAGCTTCGATAGAATTCATACTTTCTTTGCAATAGTGAGCGAAGCGAACAAGGGGGTCTGGGGGCGGAGCCCCCAGCGAGCGAAGCGAGTTTTGCAAGATAAAGCCGCTTGTGTAACTGACTGACTCACCAAGGTATACGAATTCTAGACCACTTCTAGACGAGCTAGAAACCTGAAATTTTGCACGCAGGTAGCTTATAGCTTGTAACCCCCAGGAAAATTTCCAAATTTGACAATTTTTCATTTTAACCCCCCGTAAAAAAATATTTAAAACCCCCCCAAAAAAGCTTATTTTAAAATTACAGTTTTTGAGCTCTAGCGGTTAAACGGATTGTTCTATCAAAAAACGGACACCACCACGTGGCACGGATTTTGCAAGATCTACAACTTTGGTCCTATGACTTTTTGTCGTATCTCGTCTCCTTCACCCTTAGATAGCTCTAGATTTTTTCAAATTTTGAGATTTTGTGGCGGTTTTTTATTTCCTATCACGTTAATATACTTGATGGAGGCCTAATATTGGGCACGCAGTATGTCTACATCACACTTAGTAAATATCAGCAGAAATATGACCAGTTTTTATTAATTAAACCTGTCGAAAAATGAAAAAACTCTAAAAATCTTTAGATATGACAGTTTTCTTAGTATAAGTAGTGGCGTATTGGGGGTTCTGTACCAATTTATATTATTGGACAGACACGTGACACCAATAATACTTGAACTAGACAAGTGAGATTTGGCATGCATGTGCCTTGCATCTTTTCTTCGCAAATCCTAATATTATTAGTTTGAACTATCTCAACAAAATAAATAATTGTGAATACAAAAATCAAAATGTAGTATTTTTTTATTTGAGCTCTAGCGGCTGAACGGGTTGTCCTATCGAAAAACAAAGACCACCACGTGCCACGGATTTTAGACGAACTACAACTTTAGTCCTATGACTTTTTGCCGTATCTCACCCCTTTCACCCTTAGATAGCGCTAGATTTTTTAAAATTTAAACTTTTTCCATAGATTTGTTCGTGGTTTTTAATGGTTTGTCGCTCTAATATAGAACTTAGAGGCCTAATACTTATCACATAGTATTCCTACATTACACTTAGTACTAAGCAATACTCCCACGCCAGGATTAAGTATCTTAAAAAAACCACAAAAATCAAAGTCTTTGAGCTCTTGTAGACTTTTCGTGTTTTTCGGGTACATTTTTTATGTTGCGCTCTGTCGAGGGTAAAATCCCTTATAAATCATGTCATATTTGTTGCAAAAGGCTTGAAGTTACCCAAAGTCATAGTTTTTCAGGTTGTTAACGGTGGTCGTATCCGTTATAAGGTTCAAAATACACCTTTTAAAGGCTACATTTTACATCGGTTAAGGGTATAATTTTTTTCAAACACTTAGGTAAGAAATGGAGGCTTAAAATTTAACATACTCCATACCAAGTAGTATTCATCAACAGGCATATAGCCAGATTTTATAGGTTAAACCCTTAAAAATAATCAAAGCCTTGGAATAGTTGTAGAATTTAGGTGTTAAATAGAATTTGGACCAATTTACATTAAACTGTGGCCAAACAGCGACCTAGGGGCGAAGCCCCCCACAGGGGCCTGGGGGCGGAGGCGGAGTGATTTTTAAATTGTTATATACTCTAATATTGTACTGCTAGGCCTAAATTTGTTCACTCAATAAGTCTACTTTATATTTTGAGGATACATAGGACCTCGGATTATTAGCGTAATTAAACCATGTGCCATAGGTACTACGACAGGGACCTGGGGGCGAACCCCCCCACAGGGGTCTGGGGGCGGAGCCCCCAGCGAGCGAAGCGAGTAATTAATATATAACATTACACAACGTACTGTGTTTAGCACTTTCAATATCTCAGTAACCAATTGACGTAGGGCAATGATCAAAAGACCAAATAATGTGTTTTTTTAAGCTGAATCCAATGGTGAAAACTAAAATTTGTCTTTTAAAAAAATTAAATGTGCAAATTTCTAAAAACCCATTTTAGTGGTCCAAAACCCCCCAAAATACCCCTTCGGATAGATTGATCTGTCTGGTTTTCGAACTTAAGTCATAAAGTTTGCTTTAGACATGTATCCCAAATTTCATCAAAATCGTACAATTCTTACGAGAGTTATCGTGCTCATTTGTCATTCATTCCTTTGTAATATATACAGTAGAACCTCGCTAATTCGAATTTCAGGGGAAAGACAATATATTTTGAATCATGGGAAGTTTGAAATAAAGAGGGTTTGAATTATAGAGGTCATAATAAATAAAATTTGAATTATGGAGGTCCCTGTTTTAAGTATAGAGAGATTGAATTATAGAGGTCAAAATAAAATTCAAACTATAGAGGTCCAAGTTTATTTTTTAAAAGCTAGACAGAATAGTGTAGTTCAAACACATCTCTTGGACAAAATACTCAACAGGCGTGTTTTTTGTCCTGAATTCGAATTACAGAGGCTAACGGTAACGCAGTTTGAATTGTAGAGGTTGACTTCGAATTTTGGAGGTAACAGTTCGAATTACGGCAACAAAATTTTAATTGTAGGGGCTCGAGTATATACAAATTCAAATTTTAGAGGCTGCATTAAGCGTAAAAATCACTTTGAATTATCTGTATATTATTTTTCAAATTTTAGAGGTTTTCTGAGGGGATCAGACAAACATTACTAATTATAGAGGTTTTTGAATTATCGATGTTCGAATTAGCGAGGTTCTAATGTAGTTTTGAACGAATGGCGTTCTTGGGGTCCGGGGACCTCAAAAGGAAAAGTTAACTTAGTCCCGGGCCTAGTTCTTACCATGCCGACTACGGTAATAGCTCCTACCCTATAGGGGGAATTCGCTAAAACAAATTTGAAAATTAAAAAAATAA
The DNA here is from genome assembly GCA_963675035.1 of Allygus modestus. Classification (NCBI taxonomy): domain Eukaryota; kingdom Metazoa; phylum Arthropoda; class Insecta; order Hemiptera; family Cicadellidae; genus Allygus; species Allygus modestus. The sequence continues at coordinate 23,093,895 of OY776116.1, forward strand.
AATTGGTTTTATGGAGTTTCAAATCAAAACAAAAGAATCATAACAGCTGTTTATGATAAATAAGTGAACTGTCAAAGTATATAGTGAACTCGCTTTGCTCGCTGGGGGCTCCGCCCCCAGACCCCCGCTTGGGGTCGCTCCAGTTGTTATTATTGGTCAATGACCCTTCAAGTATTTTTTACATAGTATACTATTTAGATTCATTATGGTTAAATCCACTCTAGATGTTTTCATTGTTCAATAGTTCTATAATTTGTTTATACTCTACCATGTGAAAGTTGCTTTGACAGTTTACTGGATATTTGTTTACAGCTGTTACGATTTCTTTTGTTTTTATTTGAAACTCCATAAGCCCAATGTTAAAATATCCAATTTTCAAGATCAAAATTAGTGGTTTTAAAATTTAAAATTGTATATTTTGGCAATTTTACCGGGGGTTTCAAGGTACAGTAGAGTCTCACAAACTCGACTCCCGATAACTCGACACTCTGGGAAACTCGACACCTCATTTACTATACAGTACATGCATTACAAGACTATATATTTTGGAAACGAGGACAGTTAGTTATTAATTCTCAATTTTTAAGTATTTATCTAATTTTTATATTGTCCTTAAGTTTGTAATACAGTAACATTATACATTTATAATATAATGTGTTTAAGTAAAATCTAATACAGTAAACAATTTACAGCTAAATAATGTGTTTTCCTCCCCTCCCAATGTAATTCTGGATAACTCGACATTCCACAAACTCGACAGGGTCTTAGTCCACATTGTGTCGAGTTTGTGAGACTCCACTGTACAAGCTACCTGCTTGCTAAATATCACGTTTCTAGTTCGTCTGGAAATGGTCTAGAATTCTTATGTCTGGTGTGTTACACATGGGGCTGTATATATATTAGACAATTATAATATATAATACGGGGGTTGTAGTTTAAGTATTAACATGTGATTACCTCAAAGCAGTGACTAAAATAAGCTAAAATCATAAAATGAAGATTACATTAGAATGGCAATGTCATATCCAAAATTAATCAAAGGGACATTGAGCTATAATAACAACTGCAGTGACCTTAAATATCTCCAGAAAAGAGAAAAATGAGCTAAGAAAATCTACTCATAAGTTGCGGGATGTGATGAAATATTAAGTCATCTAAACAAACTGACAGACCTTCCCCGAGCAAAGCCCGGCCTTCGGGTACTACTTCAACAACAACAACATGAGTATTACTTTGAACATTAACTCACAGATTATAAACTGCTGTTATTTACTTTGTTTAGATTTTAAACTCTATAAGCCCAATGTTAATTTTTTTAACTTTTAAAATTAGTTTTTTCTAATTACCGTATTTGATTTGTCCTGGGGATGAGACCTGTCTAGAACATATTTTAAAGTAGTTTGATGTGTTTTCAGAGAAGTACAAGTATTAATGAAATAGGCTATGATTCAATGAAATGATCATTTTTCAAGTTTTTAATTTGTTTATAGGATTGATTATACTGGTAGCCTATTTAAATTATATACTTACTCATTTTATGTTAGTTATTTTTACATTTAAAAACATGCTAGGGGGCCATACACATATATTACATAACACACTTAAGGGGTTGGAGGGGGTATGGCGTAGCGTTATGTAGGGGAGGGGTTGTGTAACTCACACATATCAACCCTAAGAGCTGGCGCACTCCCACATCTATTGATAATGTTATAAAACTTTCACAATTAAAAGCTTATCTAATTGATCTTAATCAAGGTTACAGTTAGTTAGTTCTGTCATACTATTTTACTAACAGTAAAACTAAAAACGAGTTCGCACGCAGCACGCTGAGGTGAGGGATGTGAATTTCCATATAAAAAACTTTTAAAACTCAAAATCAGTGTAAACACAGACATTTATTTCAATTTTTATTGAAATCTGAAAATGTTGATTTTTTTGCCTGTTCTGATGCTCCTGGTTATATTTACCTGCAATGCTGGGAATACGATTTTGCACATTATAAGGTTAGGAGAGGATCCAGTCAGGCTTGAAAGTAGTGTGAGGTTGTTGGGGATGAGAAAAGTACACCAACAAATGAATAACAGGCTTTTCTAATGCAAAACCCCCTTAAGACAACGTACTGTGTTTAGTCGATACACATTTACTTTAATAACTCCGTAAATATTTATGCTAGAATGACGAGAGAGGGCTTACAACTTTCGCCTCTCTAATTCTCATCTTTTTACATGTATTGATTTTACATCTGGGGCTTTTATGACCCTTTTTGGGCCCAAAAACTCGAAATTTGAAAGATTAATCCCCCAAAAAAGGGGTTTAGAGTTTTCCGATTGTTTTGCCCAACGAACTTGTCCAACTGATTACAGAAAGGAACGTCCCTACCAAATTTGAAGTAAATCGGACAAAAATGTGACCGCTAGAGTGCAAACACATATATATATATATATATAATTTTGAACGACCCCCCCAAAAAGTGTTCAGGGGGTCACGTTAGGAACTTCTATGGTGGTCCCGGGCTTAAGTTTCACCGTGCGGGTCATGCTAATAGTTCACTTTCCATAGGAATTTCACTAATAAATACATAGCGTATTTTGAGTAAGTTTGCTTTAAACCTATGTTTTTTGTTGTTTTAGAGCGTAAAATCATGACTTGATACAGTACTGCGCAGTGCTACCCACATCTTTAGTTTTTTAAGTTGTTTTGTGTAAGCCACAAAACAAATAACTGCCTGCGGCAATGGTTTTTTATTAAAATGGAAACTACAGCAAGGCTATCATTGACAATTCCAATTCAAGATCTTTTAAGAGGGGGTACCAGTTAATCCATGTATATTCCTAAACCCATAAGAGCAATGATTCTTTCAAGTTCCATCCAGCCTCAATGGGTGGTCGGATGTTGTAGATTTATAGCTTTTTTCAGGAGGAAAAAAAATGACAAAGCGATTTCAGTGAGCAAAGTTTCAAATTTATTTTTTATTTCTAATTTTCTATCGAATTTTAAAATGCAAATCGAAAATGTTGTCACTGAAATTGCTAGATAACCACCAGCACATCATTTTTTCTAAATTTTAAAAATATATATTCACAAATAACACAGGACGGATGTTGAAAGTATTGGCCTTATGGGGGAATCAGTTAGAAATGCAAAAAGTTTTGAGACTTTTCCATTCTAAAAACACCACATGCATGACCCAGAGGGGAGGGCAGAATTGGACACGTCAGGAAGTGTTGCAGCGACGACTCCAAGCAGTCCTAAAGATTTGGTGGAGTGGTACATTCATGGAGTTCATACCCCTGCCGCCACCATTACTGTACTATTAGACCACGCCCTTTGACTAAGGTTGCTCCCTCCCCATCAGTGATGCCAACAGACATATAAGAAAATTGTCGTATACTCATAAAATATGACCATTTTAAACCATAACCTTGCCATTCTTTGGACGCTTTGAACATAATTTTACGTTCTTACGTAACTAATTAAGTAATTCAAAGAGTACATTTAAATTTTGTTCATGACCTTGTAAACTGAAAAGCATTGATTGAATAAAAGTTGAACATAACTTATTGAATTATAAATGAAAAGTAAACAATAACAGTTTTATGCAGGACTAAAAACTTATGTAGCGCGCTGCGGCGGTTGGGTTACATTAGGTTACTCTAATTTTACGTCCATAACACATAATTTATAAGGGACCCATAATTTTAAACTGTATGCTGGAAGTTAGCGGACCTGCTGTTAATATGTGCAGAGTGAGAACAACCCCCCCCCCCCTCAGCTGCAGGGTGGGGGGCTGTAACAATTCTCCTGCCAAACATTTCTACTGCGCGTAGTCGTCGCTGCGACAGTTTTTGACTGAGGACTTTCCATTGTCTCAACTAGAGCATGACTTCCATTGTATTACATGTAGCTAGTTGCATTAGTGATAGCACCTAGTTAATTACACTTGAAAAGAGGAATGAAGTCCAGCGAGAAATGTAGGCCTAAATGAAAAATCTACTTACAGGCTTAAAGTGCTCAACTGAATTGTTTTTATGTGAGATTTAATATTTAAGAATACATTTTTAACAAATTTGGTGTGCAATACAGTCACATATCACGATAGGCTATGGCAATGTGATGTGTATCGCGTCACCTTATACTGTATCATTTTAGGTGCACCGTATAATTTGAATTTAACTTATTTCCTCATATAAGGGACTTAAAAGACCCTTTATTTGAAGCGGCAAAGATAGCCTGGCTATTGTTTTCATTATAAAAAAAGCCTGAATTACTTTCTTTGAAAACTTTGTAAAACAAACTTTTTTTGATTAAAAGTCCAGCAAACTGTTTGCTGTGTGTGTGTGTGTCCGTGAGCACGATAACTCTCGTAAAAAATATCCGATTTTGATGAAATTTGGTTTAAACGTGTAAAGCAACATTTATGACTTTAATATCGAAAACCAGCCAGATCGCTCCATTGGAAGGGGTATTTTATGGGGGTTTTGTACCCCAAAAAATGTGTTTTTTGAATTGTTTACATATAATTTTCTAAATCGTCAAATTTTAGTTTTTCCCATTGGATTCAGCTTAAAAAATACACAATTTGGTATTTTGATCATTTCTCTACGTCAATTGGTTACCGATAGATTGAAAGTGCTAAACACAGTACGTCGTCTAATGTTATTATTATGGAGGAAAAGAAAATTGTTATATCTCGCTTATTTGTGAACGTATACTGACGAAACTTGGTATACAGCTTCATCTCGTTGGGGTCTATTGATATTTGCTAAAAAAAAAATATTTTTTGCCAACGGCTCCCCTAGCAGCAAACCTGCGTACTCAGCCCCCATGTTATTCTTATGGAGAACAATTAAATGCTCTGTCTCCCTTAATTATGAACATAAATGAATAAAAACTGGTATACGACTTCTCCTAGGTGAGTTATATTGATATTAGCATAAAAACCCATTTTTTGTATTCCTTGTTGCAGCACACCTGCGTACTCAGCCCCAATGTTATTCTTATGGAGTATAATTAAAATTGGATATATCGCTTATTTGTGAATATATTGTTATGAAACTTGGTAAGTGGCTTTATGTAGTATTAGGACACTTATATCTCCATTGAAAATTCGCTGAGTATGCAGGTTTGCTGCGACGTGGATATTTAGTATGTGGTTCTAAAAATCATGGCAACCCTATCACATGCCAAACATATTACAAGCCATCTTGTAAAACTGCGTGTTTCGATCTGTAAAAATGGTGTGATCCTTTGAAATAAATAAATCCCAATCATATAATACCCCCGTAGCAGCAAACCTGCGTACTCAGCGAATTTCCAATGTATATATATGTATATTAATGCCACATAAAGCCACATACCAAGTTTCATCAATATACATTCATAAATAAACGATTTATGACATTTTAATTATTCTCCATAAGAATAACATGGCGGCTGAGTATGTAGGTTTGCTGAAGCAAGGAGCACAAAAAATGGGGTTTAATACAAATATCAATATAGCTCATGTAGGTAAAGCCATATACCAAATTTCATTAATATATTTTCATAATGAAGGGAGATAACACGTTACATATTCTCCATAAGAATAACATGGGGCTGAGTACGCAGGTTTGCTGCTACGGGAGCCATTGGTAAAAAATTGTTTTTTTGAGCAAACATCAATGGTCCACAACCAGATGAAGTCGTATACCAAGTTTAGTCAGTATACGTTCATAAATAAGCGAGATATAAAATTTTTATTTTCCTCCATAAGAATAACATTAGACAACATACTGTGTTTAGCACTTTCAATATCTCGGTAACCAATTGACGTAGAGAAATGATCAAAATACCAAATTGTGTGTTTTTTTAAGCTGAATCCAATGGTAAAAACTAAAATTTGACTATTTCCAAAATTATATGTAAAAAATTCGAAAAACCCATTTTTGGGGTACAAAACCCCCCCAAAATACCCCTTCGGATATAGCGATCTGGCTGGTTTTCGAACTTAAAGTCATAAATGTTGCTTTACACGTTTATACAAAATTTCATCAAAATCGGATAATTTTTACGTGAGTTATCGTGCTCACGGACACATATATATATATATATATATATATATATATATATATATATATATATATATATATATATATACATACAGTTTCAAACGAATGGTGTTTTTGGGGTCTGGGGACCTCAAAACGAAAAGTTATCATGGTCCCGGGCCTAGGTCTTACCATGCTGACTACGGTAATAGCTTCTTCTCTATAGGGGAAATTCGCTAAAATTAAATTAGGTATTTCCCCCTCCGTTAACTTGTGTTCAAAATATTAAGCTCTTTTTAGCGAATTTCCCCAATAGGGAAGAAGCTATTACCGTAGTCGGCATGGTAAGACCTAGGTCCGGGACCATGATAACATGATAACACAACGTTTCAACAGTGACGCGATACCACTTCAGCCATATCGTGAAATGTGACCATATTGCACATCACTACTCCATATTCTTCTCAAGTGGCACACCTATTTGTTAAAAATGTCATCAGCATATAGGCCTATACATACTATACACCTAAAATCAGTTCAGTTAAGCCTGTAATCAGTGTTTATACTCTATTTTCATTTAATTTAGATTATAAGTGCATTAATAACAACTATCAAAAGAATATTTGTATCATTTCCGTTAATTAACCAGCACAACCTTTTTGGCTTTCCATTTATTTGCTACTGTTCACAACATATTTCTTATTACCAAAGAAAACGCCAAACAATTTGTAATAGCCTGTGTCTATTTAGTTATTTTGAAGTTTTAAAAACAATTGGTACTTTGGTAATATACGGATGCCACTATTTTTGGAGGTTAATTTTTACCGGATACAAAGGATAACTACATAATTCGAAAAACGTACTTTTATTGACTTACTGTAAAAATTTTACATCATTCTGATGAGCGGTCTTTGTGTTGTGCCTCCCAAAAGCCAGCGATGTCCGCTAGGATCGTGTTGAATGCGTCGCCGCCGCTAGCAGCCACACCCGATCGCCACATGTACTCCGCAAAATATACAGCGCGCTGCGGCAGTTATGTTAGGATGGGTTATCATAAAAATACGTACGGTTTCCTCTTCATTTCGAGGTAAATCCCACACCAAAAGAACGTCACTCATTATGAAAACAAATGTAACGTAGTGCACGGCAATAAATCACTCATGACACTGACCCAGATACAGGCGGTGACAGCTGATGCGCGCGCTCCAGTCAACGACCTGACCTTGGCCTATTTGGAGGGGGTTTGGCGGCCGGAAGTATGACTCATCAGGTATCATTCGATTTGTAACGAAACAAGGAAAGTCCTACAATCATTTTTATGATAACCCATCATAACATAACTGCCGCAGCGCGCTGTATAAGGGTGGCATCCGTATAATACCAAAGTACCAAACAATTTACAGGTATGGTTGGTTGGGGGTGCTTAGACTTATGTTAAATATCTTACCTAACTCAACGTTACTTAACGTAATAAACACACGTCAAACCCACCATCCACGTACCAGAATTTATTTTTTTTGCCTTTTAGGCCTACCCCCAATTAGGTAAGGTTTGGATGTGCTATCAGAACTAAATATGAGTATTCCGGTCAGGCATTTGTTACTTAATTCATAAAAACCCCATTAATTCGGTTTACATTAATTAAGTTTGGTTACCGTACGTTTATGTTTAGGTATTGAATAGGGCCTATACACTAAAAAAAAACCTTCCTAGCCTAGGTTACGTTAATTTTATTCGTAAGCGGTACCTAGGCCTATAAATATAAGCTAGGCCTATCATAACATTCCCACTGTATAGACTACCAAGACAGACTTATGGTTAGAATAAACTTACAGCAAGGCTAAAATTTAAATAGTATGATGATTGACCAACTTGGGATGGTTGAGAAACTACAGTATCATTGGCCTACCTAAATTAGTCAAATGATACTGTCTGTTTTGGCGATTAAAACTTTGTAGACAGTATTTAAAGTTTATTAATAACATAAAAAGTTCGTTTTTAGTCACACCTTGTGCTATAATCATCCATGTTATGGCTACGACTGTAAGCTAATATACAAAACCTGAGTATTATTCGAACACAAACTATCTACAAAAGAACACAGAGAAAACCTCCAAAATGTATGTTTGTGTTTAGTACTGATGTATAATGTTGGCATTCTCGCCGAAAACACTTTTAATCGTATTAAATCCAACTTGAACCAAAGTGCTTCACATAGGTTATGTGTATGGAACTCGCAAGGAAATAAGATTTACATTTGATTATTGCTACGGTATAACATTAATGAAATTATTATTGAACTCAAAAGAATGACACGTTTTGAATTTCTAACAGAAAGGTGTCTAGGTAGGTAGAACCACTAAGTTTTAGAACAAATTAAATAAATAAACCGCTCTGACCTGAACACAAACTTCAATCAACAAAATTACAGCAGCTGAGCTGATGTATTTTGACAGTTCAAACTTCAAACAAGACGGTACTACAAAGCTCAAAATATGTACTGAAATAATGTTCAATGAAAAAACTGATAATTATTAAAATGTAATAATAATTCGCCAATTATAGTTTATTTAAAGCATTAAACCGTAAAAACGTTATCCTAAAAATTTCATGACAATCCATCAAACCGTTAAAATGTAGATGACGTCACACTACTTCGAATTCCAAACTGAGTATAAGGATATCGTTTCACTCAATCCAATTAAATGTAAGTTAAACAAAAGTCAAAGCCTATTTTTGATTTAAAATTTGTATCACTTTACCCTTGTTTCTGAAAAACAAATGTGATTTCCAAACTCTAGAGGTAAATTTACATGAGGTTAGTTCAATGAAAATGATCATTTTCAATCAAAAAGTAGGCCTAGGATGAACTTGTGCTAAAAGGCACAATTATCCAGAGACTAAGTTTTACCTTACCGAACAATTTTATAAAATGTTTATTTTGGATAAAAATGAAGAAATCTAGTCAAAAATTGGATTAAAACAGTGGTGTATGGGCATCATAAACTATGCCTAGAAAATTAAAGTCGATAGGCATACCTTACCTTAATATTAACCTCCAAAAAGGACCAAACTTACTGAGTTTGCCTTATTGCCTTATTGAGTTTGAATAAACAAGTTCTGGTAATGCAATTATCATTTTGTAGGAAAATAAATTTATATTAAACTTCAGTTTTCAATCTGACAAAAAGGAAATAGGCTAGTCCCAGAAAATGGTGAAAAGTAATGTGCCACATAAGTTTTAATAACATACCATCATAGTTAAAAGCACGATGTATAGGTAGCTATAGTTTGTTCTGTTTTCTGTTCTTACAAATGTTAATTATTGTAACATTGTAAAGTTGCATTGGTGATAGCCGCCAAATAAAAAACCAAAACATTAATTTTATTTGGTAACTTACCGTAAGTTTTATAAGCGAGATAATAATGTTTTTAACAAATTAAGACTTTCTACTGTTAATGAGTGGAAATTATAATGTAAATAATTACATATATTAGCGTATAATCACTTTAATAATAACTTTAATAATCTTCTTGTTGACATCTTTACTTTCGGTTAAAATTCTGTCGTCTGGACTGAAGTCTGGACTGGCCAAAGTGCCATTAATAGTGTAGCGCTCAGCCTGCATTTCTTTACATAGAGTACGGTACCAATAAAGTTATTTATTATAATAGTATTTAAAATAATAATGCATCTTTTAATTAGTATAAAATAAAATATACATACAACTTTTAAAAGCTAATAAAATTAAAACTTAGTTTTTGTGTTTCAAGTTACGAAAAGAAGTTTTTTCCTAGTCAACATGAACATGAATAACTACAGTTCTGTAGTGAATCTATGGCAATGTGACTTACGTTACTCTATAGTTGAAACATAGACGTTGGCTAAATATCAACGATTCAAGTACCACTAAAATGGCTCCCAATGTTAATCTTATGGGATAAAAAATAGATTTGTTTTAAAGATAATTTTATTATCACTTAACCAAATATTCCCAATAACGAACTTGACCGAGATTTCGTACTATAGAATCTATCTCTAAAGTTTGAAGTGGATCTGTAGAGGCGTTTTTGAGTTATTTATGTCACAGACACGCCAGTTCGAGTTGATTCTCTTACCACTGTAAGCAGTAAAGTTATGTATAAGGATTTCGTTTCACTCAATCCAATTATTGGTTGGAATCGAACGCTTCACCATTGAAAGCGTTAAAAACTTAGTTTACCTTTTTTGTTAACAAGTTAAACTACTTTTCATAAGAATAGACAGTGAATTGACTGTTAAAAAGTGGTATATGCAAAAAACACAAATCTGTATAAAAACGTACTTTAATATTTTAAAAATATATATCGTTTGGATTCGTATGAATTACAATATTTGCACGTTTATAGCAAACATAATAAGTGGGTTTGTCATTTTACCGTTCAAAATATGTTTACCACTCTAGATCAGGCAAGAAATTATATGATTTGAAAAAATTAAATGGTACATTTTGCTGCAACTATATCAATCAGTATGAAGATTCGATTTCATTATGATTAATATTTGTTGTTACGATTTAATTTAAAAACCACACTTTGGTTATCCTTTGTTGTACAAAAGTATGCGTACAATTTAAACATAGCTTCTTTTAATAATTCATCGGATGTAAATTTATTAGTGAATTTCATTTGGAAAGTGAACTATTAGCATGACCCGCACGGTGAAACTTAAGCCCGGGACCACCATAGAAGTTCCTAATGTGACCCTCTGAACACGTTTTGGGGATCGTTAAAAATTATATATATATATATATGTGTGTGTTTACACTCTAGCGGTCAAATTGTATGTCCGATTTACTTCAAATTTGGTAGGGACGTTCCTTTCTGTAATCAATTGGACAAGTTCGTTGGGCAAAACAATCGGAAAACTCTAAACCCCTTTTTTGGGGATTAATCTTTCAAATTTCGAGTTTTTGGGCCCAAAAAGGGTCAGAAAAGCCCCGTATGTAAAATTAATGCATGTAAAAAGATGGGAATTAGTGAGGCGAAAGTTGTAAGCCCTCTCTCGTCATTCTAGCTTACATTTTTATCGAGTTATTAAAGAAAATGTGGTTCGACTAAACACAGTACGTTGTCTTATGGGGGTTTTACACTAGAAAACCTGTTATTCCTTGTTAGAGTACTTTTATCATCTCCAGAAACCTCACGCCTATTTTCAAGCCTGTCTGGACCTTCTCCTAACATTATAAAGCGCAAAATTGTATTCCCAGCTTTGCAGATAAATGAAACCAGGAGCATCAGAACAGCCAAAATATCACTGTTTTCATATTTTAATAAAAATTTGAATAAATGTATGTTTTTACATTGATTTTGAGTTTTAAAAGTTGTTAAGTGGAAATTCACTTCCCTCACGTCAGCGTGCTGCGTGCGAACTCGTTTATGCTATACATCCATAGTCCGCTAATATTTTCTTTGTACAAACATGTCTTAAGCAGACTAAAAGCCACAACGTAAATGAAACAGCACATTTTCACCGCTGTAAGGGAGATATCAACACCCATAATTGATTTATCAAGTCAAAGGCGGAGTTATGGCCAAGGTTTAGTGTCCCCCCGGCGACCACTCTTCAGATTTTATTGCTTGGTCAAGGAAATGACTTTCTTGCCGCTTCCTCCCTTGGTGTTTATTACCGAGGTCCCTTTCTATACATGTCTAACGAGTCTCTAGTTCTGGTTCGTAATTGATTCGTCATGTTATCTCCTTATCTGTGCACTGGCCGTTGTTATGGGATGTTATAGCTTATTAGTGTAAGTTATCACATTGGTTTTTGAAAGTTCAATTTTTAGGATGAATTAAGATTTTCAACTACTCCTATACAATATTTTTTCTGCCTAATTATTGTTCGAAGAATTATTTTTCTTTAATTTTATGTGCTGATTAGTTTTAGTTGTTTTTTTAATCCGTGCTGAGATTTTTTAACTTCAAAGAATTTCAGTATTCATGGTATTTTGGGATCTTCATTCTAATTGTGTCTTCAAGTATAAAATACCCCCGTAGCAGCAAACCTGCGTACTCAGCGAATTTCCAATGCATATGTATGTTTCTTAATACCACATAAAGCCAAATACCAAGTTTCATCAATATACATTCATAAATAAACGATTTATGACATTTTAATTATTCTCCATATGAATAACATGGCGGCTGAGTATGCAGGTTTGCTGAAGCAAGGAACACAAAAAATTGGGTTTTAAACAAATATCAATACAACTCATGTAGGTAAAGCCACATACCAAATTTCATTAATTTATTTTCATAATGAAGGCAGATAACACGTTACTTATTCTCCATAAGAATAACATGGGGCTGAGTACGCAGGTTTGCTGCTACAGGAGCCTTTCGTAAAAATTTTTTTTTTTGAGCAGATATCAATGGTCCACAACCAGATGAAGCCGTATACCAAGTTTCGTCAGTATACGTTCATAAAGAAGCGAGATATAAAATTTTTATTTTCCCCCATAAGAATAACATTAGACAACGTACTGTGTTTAGCACTTTCAATATCTCGGTAACCAATTGACGTAGAGAAATGATCAAAATACCAAATTGTGTGTTTTTTTAAGCTGAATCCAATGGAAAAAACTAAAATTTAACTATTGCCAAAATTATATGTAACAAATTTGAAAAACCCATTTTTGGGGTACAAAACCCCCCCAAAATACCCCTTCGGATAGAGCGATCTGGCTGGTTTTCGAACTTAAAGTCATAAATGTTGCTTTACACGTTTATACCAAATTTCATCAAAATCGGATAATTTTTACGAGAGTTATCGTGCTGATGGACACACACACACACACACACATATATATATATATATATACAGTTTCGAACGAATGGTGTTTTTGGGGTCTGGGGACCTCAAAACGAAAAGTTATCATGGTCCCGGGCCTAGATCTTACCATGCCGACTACGGTAATAGCTTCTTCCCTATAGGGGAAATTCGCTAAAAGGCCAGAACGTGTAAAAACTCAATAGCAAGTCACCTACAACTGGTTGGAAGTTATTTTATTTATTTATTATTGCAATTCGAAAAATAATTCAACATTTCTCCGAATTAAATCGTTCTTTTATATCGGAATATGTTATTACTATATTATAATTTATTTCATAAGCAATTGTAGACTCTGCTTTATATGTTTTTAGTCTTCTACTAGCTATCCTAAACACGAATTATAATTATGTGTTGTTTGTAGAACGGATTGGTAATGACAAACTAGTTGTTATTTTACTTACGTCGTCAATCCAATTTTTGTTCGTGAAGAACGCGTTTCGGCGCTAGGCCATCATCCGTGTACCGTGTGTGGATGCTGATGCCGGGGGATGCCGACGCGTTCATCACGAACAAAAATTCAATTGATGACGTCAGTAAAATAACAAAGAATTTTAATGCGGCTATACGCATTTAAGAATTATTGTACTAAAGGACTAACCTACGTTTCTACATTGTCTGCTGCTTAGCCTGAACGAATATCTAAATAATGCAATTTCTTAAAACTTCATCTTATATTTAATATTTTCTAACAAAAACTGTGCTTTAACTAATAAATTAACATATTTTATAAGAATTATGACATAAAATTAAAATTTAGTATTTATGGGTACCGTAATATGTCTTGGACAAATATCCTGCTTCTCTCTACTCGCACAGAAACGTTGTTTAGGCTTTTAACATGATTGCAATGCAAAATAACTTGACATACAACAATACTGGTAGCTAAATATAACTATGTAAATAAATGTCTCTATCATCTAGGTTTATATTCTTAATTAAGTATTTTTACAATATGTTTATAACTTATATACAACTATTGTTGTCTTCTTATCTCTTCCGGCTGTACAATATTTAAAGGGAGTCTTGCCTTGCGGGCTAATGCTGGGCGTCCCAATCTTTCAATTCTAACATCTAACATTTACCACGTAAAATTTGCCTTATTTTATCGTCAGTTATAGGCCTAATAAATTGTAGAGGATGATTACTTTGTCCATACAGGCTAAATTAAACTACGTCTCACATCACTACAAAATATGTTTACAAATATACTGTACTTACATACAAAAAAGCAAATTCCCAAAATATCAAATTTATTAATTGCTACTCAAGAAATTAATTACTTTGTCTATTTATCCTTTCATGTGCTGCATTTTATGCTACTGACAGAATGTAACACTAGATTACTTACGTACCCTCGGTCAGTTGAAATTGGACAAAACATGAAGAGTACATGTTTCAATGTCATTACTTCATCATCAGCTTGAAAAAATAATATTGACTGAGCAGATGGCTTCGTCAGATGAATTTAATAGTACAATTCAGTACATTTACTCGTACAAGACGACACAAACTAACAATACCCCCGTCGCAGCAAACCTGCGTACTCAGCGAATTTACATAAATGTCTACTTTACACGTCTGTACCGAATTTCAACAAGATCGGACCTTTTTTACGAGAGTTATCGTGCTTACGGACACATAAATAAATCAATATATAATACATAAATATACATACATACAAAATTTCAAATAATGGAATTTTTGGCATCTGGGGACCTCAGAACGAAAGATTATCATGGTCTCGGGCTTAAGTTTTACCATGCCACCTATACCTATGGTAATAGCTTCTTCCCTATAGGAGAAATTCTCTAAAAACGAAACCATTTTTTTTAAATTTTATTCAATTCATCTGACAAAGCCATCCGATCAATCAACTTCGTTATTTTATTAAAGATGATGATAATGAAATTTCACCTACACTGTTACTGCTAATGTTTTCTCCAATTTGAGCTTACTTAGGCGGACAGTAAGTATGCAATCTAGCCTTACATAATATCTAGAGTTCAGGGGCTACAACCATATATAATGGCATATAATGTTTGAAACTGTTAAAACTTATAAACCAGTTTAAGTTTAAAGACGACATATAGTACGTCTAAAATGAAGACACTTTCTTTACAGTATTGACATTTGTTGAGTATTGAATTCGTAATATTATATAACTGGGTATAACACGATAACAAAGAGTTATCTAATTTTTAGCCTTAAAAACAGTATGCAGTATGCTATTCAGTTTTAATTGAACTTTTATTTCCATGATTATTTATATCCACCGTCCCCATAAAATTTATTTTATCAACGGTTCACGCGCAACGTAATAAATGGGCCAAAGTACTTTAAGGGGAGTGATATCAATAAAGCGATTTAAGCTGTGACCGGATCCCAACATTTGGTTGTTACAACCGGAAACACAAGGCTATAAGCGGCGGGTATTTAAAAGGCTTAAGCACGTGTTGGGGCTGGGGGTTGGGGCTCGCAGATTGAGCCGTCACTGGCCACGACAATTTATGATTCGAAACGAATAAGAACCTTTAGAGTTGTTCAATCACACATGATTGTCAATAAGGCTAACGAAAAATCGTAAAAGGTGGTTTGTCTTTATACAAGTGATCCATATTGTTAATACGCTACATGCACACTTTTGTAAACAGAAAGGATTTTTTTTTTAGATTCATCCCCACATATTATACACTAAAATGCGCGTCTAGTTGTGGAGACGTGCAAACTAGCTTTGATTTCCGATTTACGCCTGAGGGTTCTGCCCCACGGAACTTCCAAGTCTCCATGTTATTCATATGGAGGAGAGTTTTATTTGGATCATGTTAAACTTGGCTGTCATTAGGATTATATCTAAATTCGAACTGTCATGATTTTGTTTAATATTTAACTATTTATACGGGACGCGCAAGCTAGGCATAGGAAATTTTAGTTAAATTTAAAATCATTGTTGTTATTGATGGGTTAGGAAACCCCAGCATTCGCTGGTAGGCACGTCTTCCACAAGCGGGAATTTTGCGCAGGTTACAGGAAGGAAAGGATATAGCAGGAAAGGAAAGGGTGGGATGGGACAGGCAGCCAAATTGACCTTTCAGAGGGCCAACTCCCGTGCTTCTGTGACAGCTGTGATCAGGCTCAAACAGGTGGACCCCGCTCTGCCCTCCAACTGGTCAAATCAACTGACAGGGTATCCAAGTACAACAGCCAGGGACCACAATCTCAGGTTGGGGACCGAACCCGGAGTTTCCGTCCCCAGCTGTTGCAAATGGAGGAACCAAAGGTGAAAGGGATGATCGTCATAATGGACAGCCAAAATACTTACTATATGTAATGACAACTTCAATTGATGTACCCAATGTCAGCCTCAAAACTGGTATAGACCAGTTTTGAAAAATAAGAAAAACTGGTTTCGTGATGTTTGGGGATCTAGAATCTGATCCCGTCTTCAGGTGAGAAAAATACATAGAACACAAGATCTGGGAAAAAGATTCCATCTACCAAAACTTTGTGAAACATGTTTTTCTCATTTATCGGTGGAAAATGTCGCAATAATTTTGATAATAGTATAGATAATAGACTATTAAATTGTAGAAACATCACCAACAATTAATAAAAAAAAGTATAATGATACGTTTTCAGTATAAGGGACCACTTCGAAGATTATTATTCAACAATTCTTCGATTGAAAGTTCAACAACGGTTCTACTGTTTGAAAGTACAGAAATAGCAATGCATTTATTTTTCTTTCACCAAAACGGTAATTGTGGTATCTCCTAATTTTAACTGTTGGAATTTTTAGCTGTTTTGACTAACCGTCGAGAACGTGGTTGGCATTTAAATGACTGTTTAACGTGTAATATGTTGGGTCACATGGAGGCGCAAGCATTTGTTAAGTCACACCGCGCGGACTGAACGTGTTAATAACATTCCTCTGACACTCAATACGCACGAGGCCGTAATTAAAAACATCCCTTGTCCCAACAGTATATGCGATAAAGGCGTGGGACTATTATCAGAATGTTCGTCCAATAGGTTCAGTAGCCATCAAATAAAAAATCCTCTTTATGACACATTATTATTGATTTATACTTAGGAATACCATTGGAAGTATAAAAGTTTACACAGCCGTTCATACTGGATTATATAAATAACTGTAACGACTATAAGAAAACAATAAACGTGATGAACTTAAAGCTTTTGGAGTTTTGTAGGTTTTCTGAATTTGTTTAAGCTTATAATAATGTAAAACATATAATATGTTGATGTATTTATGATCCCAAGTTTAATGTTTAAATCGAGAGTCTGATTAAACAGATTTTAATACTTTTCACTTTACTGAGGTAGCTAGTTTGTTACTTTATATAGGGAACTTACTACTCATAGTAAAGTTGTTTGTTATTTTTTTTAATGGCACGAGTGTTTTTTTTATTTTATTTTATTTTTTATTTATCAAATTTATCAACTAGGTGATTTTAAGTGAATAAGGAAAGGACTTTGTTTAACGAGAAACTATTGAATATCAAATTGTTTGTAATACAACTCTATGTATATTCGGTATAATTAAAGTATCTCGACTAAAATTTTAATTTTGAGGCACTTCCAAAGTATATTTAACTAAGTATAAATATATAGGTTGACTATTTTATCATGATACGTAGGATTTGAAATGTTAAATTTTGGTATACTAATACGAAGTAATGTGTAATAGATAGAAAGCTGAAGTTTTGTATTCATATGAAATCATATCTTACGACAGTGGATGTAATTTTTTATTGGTTTTACTTTCTATTAGGTTATTTTCAGGGGACTGGAGTTTAACCTTTTTAGGGAAAAATTTCAAAAATGTTAATTTTTGCCCGCCTTCCATGAAATCTAAAATGAAGAGATTTTCTATCAACAATGCGTTTTTAACCCAAAGTTATGTTGTTGGTTTTTTTTGAGGGGCTCACGTTCAAATCCTAGTTAAAAAGAAAAAACTATAATTCTGGCAGATTGCCAATGATCTCAAAATATTTTAAACCAGTCCTTTAAAAAATAAAAAAATACAATAAAAATAAAATGAAGTACATATCTTTATACCGCTTTAAAAAAACATTAAACATGTCTAATGATAAAATGGCCACTCTTTATAGTTGTTAGCTAAATAAAAAAGTTGTCCTATATTACATAATACCCAATATTTTGTCACATTTATAAACTAAAACCCATTTCTAAATTTAATTTAACACGTTATTTTTTCAAGCCGCACAAAAAACACTGACGTGGCACGAGTCTGGTGTTTAGTTTTACTAGCCCTTCGCAACTCCTCATACAGCATCAGTTTGTTCTAAACTAGTAACTCGGATAAGATTGATATCGGAACATAACCCCTCAATTTGTTCGCACACGCCTCCTCCTCCGCACTAGGCTGTTTGAACAGCTTCCGGTTTCATTTCAATTGTTAGCAGCAACCCTCTCGCTACAATCCGAACACAATTGCATTGTTCGAACGGTAATAGCCTCAGACAACTTTTATACGTTTCCGGTTTTAACAAACGTATTGAAAAACCAGCCGCTCCCTTCGAATCGTTTTGCAAGTCATTAAAGCCCCTTGAGTGCTTTGGCCCATATATTACTGGGTGTGACTTGCAGGACGAATCGAACTGACTGGATTTGTAAGTGAATGTTTATCTGTGAGTGAATTGATATTAGAATACGGGGTGTGAATAATCGTAGTGATAGGATTAAATTCCAGTGATAGTTCCATAATGGTCCTTATGTAAGATTGGAAAATACGATAACAAACAAATACAATGAACTACGATACAAAAATTGTGTGACAGATACAAATTACACTGCTTCAATTTTAAATACATAGCAGTACTGTGTATTTACTTTGAATATTCTTATAATAAACTTATTCGATCTTAAAGTAACGTAATTTTTCCAATTGTACAAACGGTAATAGAGTACCTTCAATAGTTTTTTTTTTTTCAATTTATCTTCCTCTGTCATAACTTCTTTAACTGCCTTTTATAGACTAAGCATAACATGTGGGATTTATAGCCTATATCTTCACTAGATTTGTTTTTTGAGTTATGATAATATAATTCTGTAGGGGCAGCTAGAAAATGTTCACATATATATTCAAAGAGAACTGGACAACAGTTATTCATTTTGTCCCCTTTTCAATAGCCATAATGTCACTTCAAGGGCTATCAACATGCAGGGTCAAGTCAAGGGTGGGTCAAGAGATTTATGTTATTTTTACTTTTACTACTCCTCCAGAGAACTCATGCTATAGTTGGATAGACATCATAATTTTATACTTGTATTCAATAGAAAAGAAAACGGGGGAAATAACTGGGAGATACAATTGGAAATTATATGATTATCATTATTACTGTTTGCGATTGTTGATACTTGACTTGTTACTTCGACTCAATTGAATGTATGAGTATTGATGATTGATTAAATGATGATTGAGTATGATAATCAAGAGTTATGATGAGTAGTGAAATTTATTGTTGATTTATGAGTTTACCTATCACTTCTAGAGTTTAAAACTATGGGTTGTTTGATGTTTAGAAGTAAGAGGTTTACACTGATATTGGGAGGAACGTCGTCTTACCTCTCGAAACGTAGTGTAGTTTTAAACGCTAGAAGCGGTAGATAAAGTCCAAAAATAATGCAGATAAATCAATAACAAATACAAATCCATCGCAATTACTAGTTTTTAAAATACCATAGTAAAATAGTTCATGTTCACAATAAAGTGTAAAAAGAACAACAATAGTATATTTCGTCACTAGGATCAAAAGTGGATCTTTTTAATACGAGCTCCAGTTTAACTGCCGAGGCGAAGCCGAGGCTGGGAAATGAGCGAGAATTAAAAAGACACTTTTGATCCGAGTGACGAACTATATTTATCGTCATACTGCCAAAAAACTTAAGGTTTAAACAAAAACAAAAGTAAAATTTACGTACTGTGTCTTCATAACCTCAAATGTTTCAGCTTGTCTCTTGAAACAATAAGCTGTTGCACATGCATAACTTCGGTTCATTCATATCTATCGGTTGTTGAGTCGATCATTCAAACCAATCATTGTGGTTCGAATCAATCGGTTGTTCTTCAAATAACAATACAACAATGAATGTTTCGATAATAACAATGAATGTTTCGATTATTTATAATCGAATGAATTTTAATCGATTTATGACGACCTCGAATCAAAAGTATCATCAACAGTGATCTTTTTAGTCCTAGTACGATAATGATCATCAAAACATATGTTATTATCCAAAGACTAAAAAGAAGAACTTTTGAATCTCAACGCATCTGTCAAAAACAGATGTTTTTGAAGCAGTATGACGAAAAACCTATTTTAATATTGTTTCATTACTTATAAATTAGAGATAATATTTTTATAAAAAATAAAAAAGGAGACATTCTTTAAGTGGAACATCAGTGACACTTGATAAGCTGGTCTATTATTAGGTTTAAGACTTGAAAAGTAAATCCTACTAATATTATAAATGTAAAAGTTTGGATGTATGTATGGATATTTGTAGTTACATCACGGATAAACTACTGGACGGATTAAGCTAAAATTTTGCATGGACAATCAAAATACACATATCACATGAACATATAGAACTAATAATGTCCACATCCAACCTAAGGGCTCCTTCCCACGGGTCCTGTAAGTTCTATGCAAATCTTATAGGAGAATTTAATTTATAACATTAGCAGCTGTAGTTGTTTGTCGGTTAGGACAAAAGAAGTCATGTGGTAAAACTAAACAAATATTTGATGGTCAGATTAATATGTAATGGGTTTTAATTTATCGCGAGCGTAGCTGCGGGTAACAGCTAGTAACATTATAAAAGCATTGCAGTTTTCAATAGCATCTTTAGAAATCAAGGAGGAGCCAAACATTGTTAATCCGTGTTTTGCACCCCTAATTTAATCCTTTCCACCACTTTGAAAATAATTTAGTTTTCAAAATATCGAAGCATTTCATTTTTATTACAATGGAACGTTAACTGCTCACAGGATTGTTTAAGATAGCAAGACAAGAAGCGTAACAGCAACTGAACTGTAAAAGCACTAGCAGTAGATTAGCGCTAAATGTGTATCGACTTTTAATTGAAGAGAAGACATGCCTAAACTTGTTTGGTCTGAAGGACTAAGCATTTCAACAATTCTACACCACTGATGAGTTCAAATCCAACTCACTCATATTTCAACTGCAATAAACTAATTCTTTTGACACTCAACTAAAAAAAAAACGTTTATCACATAAATCGCATAATTCATGTAATGATTAAGCAACTGATTTTTTATGTTACAACAAACATTTACCAAATGATCGTAAAAAAGTAATTTCAGATCTGATTAAATTTTCCCCTAGAACTGGTGCCCCTTATGTACAATGTAATATACATTCACATGCAAATGATATCAATACTCTGGTAAGCAGTCAAATACAGTAAAGCAATCAAATACAGTTGAAAATACTAAAAACTATAAATACTGATAATGTGTAAAATGTAACATATATTTTAATTACTACCAGATAACGACTCTTTTGTAAATTCATACTTTCAGTATTAACGAGGGCATGTCCCACCCGCTCAAGCATATGTCATACTCATTATGTTACAGCATATATAACATATACATAACCATAACGAATATGGATATAAGATATACCGTAAGACAAATTATTATTAAACATACCGATGAACAAATCTTAAAAGACCTTTCGGTTTAAATCTTTAGTATTGTGTATTGTGTATTATTAGCAAATTTCCCCTATAGGGAAGAAGCTATTACCGTATGTCTAATGGTAAGTCTTAAGCCCGAAACCATTATAACTTTTCATTTTGATGCCCCCAGATGCCAAAAACACCATTTGTTCAAATGTTGGTATCTGTATATATATATATATATATATATATATATATATATATATATATATATGTGTCCGTAAGCACGATAACTCTCGTAAAAAAGGTCCGATCTTAATGAAATTTGGTACAAATATGTAAAGTACCATTTATTTGAACGAGTTCGAAACCAGACGAATCGCATAATCCAAAGGGGGGTTTTGGGAGGATTTGTGCCCCGAAAATGGGTTATTTTGGAGTTTCTACATGTAATTTTTATTTAAATCAAATTTTAATTTTTACCATTGAATTCAGCATAAAAAACAAACAATTTGGTATTTTGATCATTGCTCTACGTCAATTTGTTACTGAGATATTGAAAGTGCTAAACACAGTACGTTTTTCTAATGTTATTCATATGGAGAAAAAGAAAAATTGTATATCTCGCTTATTTATGAACATAAACTGACGAAATTTGGTATATGGCTTAATCCGGTTGTGGTTTATTGTTGCTTGAACAAAAAAAAAATTTTTTTTGGTCATGTCAGATTATTGCATGTTTTTTTCCTTATAATTTGCAATATCTTCTTCAAACAGGTAGAACAATTAAAAAAATGTAAGAGTCATAGAACTGCAAAATTGTAATCCCCGTAAAGAAGAAGTGTATTAGTCATCATGTAAGACAAGACGAACATTTTATGCCTGCTATCCTCGTAACGAATTTCCCGTGGTTTTATTCATCTGAACAACACCCTTAGCAACAGTAACCAGCCCCTTCTCGAAGATATTTTGAGATTTCACACTCATAAAACATGTAATCCCAGGTTACGTTCTTGGTCCCATCTGGCTCTCTCGGCGTTGCTTTACCAAATCACTGTTTGTGTTGCCTTACTTTAGTTGAGCTTAGCATAAAACACAATGTCTATTATGCCTGTCCAATTCCGAAAACTGTAGGGCTTAACTCATCATTTTCATTGTTTTTAAGTACTGTTCATTTATTTACTTTAAACCTATCTTATGACAAACAGTACAAATTGTCTTTATATAATTTGGAAAGCTAATTTTTAACCTGAAAAACTTATAAGTATTTTAATTAAGGATTATTAAGTCTTAAAAGCTAGTTTTGGAATTTGTAAAGTACGCAGTTTTTGCTACCTTTATATTTTATATCGCACTAAGCTTTGCAGACATGTGTGGTAGAACATTTCGTTTAGAGCTTTTAAAGTTTAATTTGGGTTAAATTACATTTTTATTTCCTTGTTTTGGCCGTTTCGTAGAGTATTGCAAACGTATACTAAAACAAAGTGTGAATTTGTTTGCTTGCTAAATTTTAAATTAGTTCTAAGAAATAATATATTTCAATTATGATTATTATTTTATGAATAAACCATTTACCAAATTCCTCGTAGATGAGTGCTATCCGTAAAGCGTTTTAAGTGATAGTGATTTTGCCGGTTTTACTACTCAATCTAGTTATTATCTGGTGATTACCTATAAAATAGTTTTTACGACATACGATGGTACATTAGCTTTGGTGGACATAGTTTTAATAGCTTTTCCGCTGGAACGTTTTAAATTAATACAGCTTAAAACAAATAAACCCCTGATAAACGGTTGCACAACGCCCATTAATACACTAATCAAAATAAAGGTAATGTGATTCTAAATGTATAATAAATATGAGTTTTCATTGTTTACAGTAATAATTAGGGTCAGATATATTGATGAGTAATGAATGACTTTGTTGTCTTAATTATAGTGGGTTAAACATAGATTTCAATAAGTTCTCTGTATTAGTGGATTCTTGTTTTGAGATTCAATTTCAGAGCAAGTGCAATAAGTTATTTAGAAATGCGAACATTTGTCATCAATAAATGAGAAAAAGAATTTTAAACACGTTTCGGGATCTGGAATCCGATCCCGTCTGCAGGTGAGAACAACAAGAACATAGCAAAATTAGTGGGAAAATCCAGGAAAAGCTGGAAAAACACGAAATAGCGAAATCAAAATTAGAATCACTATCATAAAAATGAGTTTTTAACAAATAAGTTTAATAAGATTGTAAAAATTGTGAGTTTTAAAATGTATTGTTATTTTTACAAAAATAAATTCATAAATAAGACAAGAAAATGGTCATTGACAGAATCCATATCGGTTTAATTATTTATTTATTCAGAAAATGTTCCTGGGCCAAAGTATCCTTATACAAAAATGACCTGACCTTGTCTATTCTGCTGATTGATTTGTGCTGAACGACTACGCCGGAAGTGCTACAAGAGTGTATTTTCCCCTCCATTAGCAGATCTACACTCACGGTCGCCAACGTTAGTCTCAAGTGTCGCCGCCGCGTGTCGCACGCCGACTGCGACATCTGTTGACAGTGTTGAGTGGTTTCTCACGGACTCATCAGGAAATTGCAGTCTAAATTCTCCCTTCCTTGTTCAACGTTTGTTGCGTTATGGTATTGTTGTTTGAAGTGGACATGGTAATAATTTGCTCTAGTAGAATTTTCATTTAGTTTTTACAGACTTGTGTGTTTATTAATTTTACTCAACTTAAATGTTATTAGACAGCATTGGGTGATATAGAGTAAGGAAATATAAAACAGCCAATTTTTTCACTTTTTTCAGTTTTTGCTAAATATCTCTGAAAGTATGCATCTGACAAACAATGTTGTCCGACCATTTCTTCAGCTGGATAACATTTGCTAAGGTTTGAGACCATTACGACTTCAGTACGTCTATTATTAACTAAGATACAATACTTTAAAAACTTTACAAAAATCAAAGAAATTAAAAATTTTCGTTATGGTCTATTTTTTGTGACGTATGGTCAAAGAAAAGAAAAATTGCATAACTCGCTTATTTATAAACATACTGACGCCACTTGGGATATGGCTTCATCTGGTTGTAGTTTATGGTTTTTTTTACAAAAGATGAGTTTTTTGCCGATGGTTCTCGTTGCAGCAATCCTTGGTTCTCATCCAATATGTTATTCTTATGGAGAATATTTACAATGGAAAATTACGAAGCCAATTATTTCCTTAATTACGAAGTCAAATTAATAAAACTTGATATGTGGCTTCACCTAGTTGAGTTCTATTGATATTTGAATAAAAACCCCTTTTTTTGTACGTCCATTACTTACTAAAGTCGTTATTGTCTCAAGCTTTAGTAAATTGTATCCAGTTTAAGAAAGGATAGAACAACATATTCTGTCAGAGGCATACTTTTGGAGATGTTCAGCAAAAACTAAAAAAGTGCAAATATTTGATTGTTTTTTAACTACTACGCCAGTATCACAGGTCTTTCGAAGCTTCAAACTTGGTTTCTTACTCGTGGTATAGGTCCTAACAAAATACTAAAAAATTAGAACTACATGACCTTTTGCACACACGGGTGTTTATTTTGACTGGACTATTAATTTGCCATGGGAATAAATACATACACTGGATACGATTATTACAATTCCAACAAGAATAATCTCCAACTTTTGTACAAAAATTGTTTATTTGTGAAGATTAATTCATCGGTTATTATTATATATCGTAACTACACCTACATTACGTCATTCACAAGTTTAATCATACAAATCTATTGTTGAATTCCTGATCCTTAACTGTTTCAATAAATACATTTTGACTTGCATATAAAAGAAAATTGCATCTAAAAAATTATTTTAACACTAGTCCAACTATACCTGTTTGAAAGTGATTCACCCCCAATTATGAATAACCTTTAAAGCTGGAACACCACGTACGTTAAACCTCCCCACCCCTCCCCTCCCACCACTCCCCTGCCCACCCCGAAGACAGATGATGTTCACGACTTCTCCGACCCGGGTGGCGTTTACGGGGTCGAATTTACGTTTTATCGCTCCACTTCTGGTCCAACCCTCGTAAAACAATGGATGATAACTTTACTGCCGGACACAGAGATTATAGTAACTGCCACTGTCAACAGGTGACATGAATAAATCAGGGCAGCTGGCGCCATTTGTCATGTGAGGGGAATTAACTCACCGAATGTGGTGTGTTTTAATATGCAGCGCATTTAGAATGTTTGGTTTATTTTTGAGAAAGATTTAAAAAGAAAAACTAACTAAACAAACTTAATAAACTTCAATTTTACTTGGGGAAACATATTATAAAACCTTGTAATGTAAATGTGCAGTTTTGATGTTTTTTAGTCAAGAAGATTTAAACATTGTCAATTTAGTATTAGTTTTAAAACTGACATGTTCCAGATGCCAGTTTGTTATTTACAAAATAAATAATTTCTGATTCTGATTCTTGTAAGGTCACCCATTGGGTTGAAGAATCATTAAAACGTAAAATTAACTTTAATTTGTTTGGACTTTACCTATCGGTTCTAGGATTTAAAACTACACTACTTAGTATTTCTAGTTTTAAGTACTACAACGTTCTGCATTGCTGCCTTATATTGGTTCTTGGTATAGGTGGTTCTGAATGGTTCTGCATCTCCATGAAGCAGCGTTGCAGAATAAATTATCAATTTGTATTTTTCTGGTTATTCTTTTTTTATAAACTTGGAGGGTATTTTGTTCATAGGTATAAATAATAATAATATTTTCCCATAGTCTAAAATGCTCGGAAATTTAAAAAAATATGGTAGGCGTGAATCTTAAACCAGGTAAGATTGTTTAAGATTCAACAAACAAACGACCATTAAATCTAAATCGATTTCTTAATTACACAAAATAAACGTTTTATAGTTCAAAGTAAATATTTAATTACGAAATTTAAATTATTCATCCATGAATAATATACTATGAAAGCTAGGTACTGCATCTGTGGAACATGTATTTGGGCTTCAGTATGTCAAATATCTACTACATATATTGTTGTATATTTTGTAAAATTAGTATGCAATCCCTGGCAGGATAAATATTACAGGACTAAACAATTCAGCTATGTCCAAATTACTAATTTAAACGCGTACTGGTCGTTTTATAGACTTAATAAGACAATCCATAGAGAAATTTATCTTATCATGTCTATTGCGACTAATTAAAGTCAATAAAGGATCTCCCACTTTGTTTGTAGGTTAGTTCAGTTTTTTAAGCAAGTAAATTATACGTTTAGATATATTTTTCTAAGCTTATGATAAATGTATAGTCAGATATTCATTTTAAATCCATCTCTTGTAAGAATGGTCTCAGTTGATACATATATGTTAGTCTTCATTACAACCATACAAATTTCTATAGGGATTATGGTTATAAAAAGTCCAGAGTAACAATAAACCGTGTTTAGCAGACTCGGTGTATTCCACATTACGTGCACGTGGCTTTGGTGGGGGGGGGGGGAGAATCAACAGCCACAATTCCCTGTTCGTCTCTCCCTCCTCCCACCCACCCCCTTTATCACCCTCAGCATCTCGCCACCCTTTAGATTCGCACTTTTCGCTTTTGACCGACGATGACTGAATCATCCTATTTATCCAGAAAATAGGGAGACCCTAAGTAAAACGTGATAGCAGAACAAATACGCATACATTATTTAATATTTTATATACTTTAAGTAGGAAGACTGTTACTATTTTTATTAGAGTTACAGATTTGTTTTTGTTGTATTAGCTATTATTGGGAATAAATAAAAAAATCTTAGTTCTTTTAACCTAAGAAATATAAAATTGTATTTAGAGTGGTAAAAGTAAATTAATTTTAGTTGACATTTGTTTATAAAAAAGGTACTTATATAGCTTTTTGAGGTATCTCATTAATTATCGAGTCGCTGGCGTAGTGGTCAAAGCGACCGATGTTAGAACCATGGCCGAGGGTCTGTTGTGGGTTTGAATCCCAATCATGACACGTATTTTATATTTATTCCATATACTATATTTATTATACGTTCCACGCTAATGCCAAGACCCATGTGGACGGGTTAAGAATATAAACCATTTGGCCGCTAACCTCTTAAAAAAAAAAACACAAGAAAAGAGTAAAACGGCGTCATTGAAGCATGTATTTACCAGTGTTACTCAATCATCTATTGATCGTACATCTTACTGTGCCGTGTTACTGAATTTTAAGGGAGTCCGTCTAAAGGGAACTCAAAAGCAGAAACATCATTCGAAGTGAAATTCCACACCGTCCATCCAAAGCAAGTTTGAATCTGGAATGCAAAGAGACGAATTCTTCATCGGTCCAGCTTCCAGTGGAGGTAACATGAGCTTTATGACATTTATTATGTGGATTTTTACAAAAAATTATTTCCTACCTCTGAATTATTCATGCGTAAATTATACTGTAATTTTTACTTTACAGGATCTATATCAGCAAAGGTAGGTGCGTCGGGAAAATAATATAATGATTCTACAGTACAAATATTTAAACCCGAATTAATTCTGGCAGGACTTCCAACATAAAACTATTTAGAGAAGTATACCTCCAAAAATGTTTTAGGCTCTTACAATTTTGTTTTCTGTATATTTGGGATACTTCGATTTGTTTATACTGATTTGATAAATATTTATCAGTTTGCTTGTTAGTAGTGGCAAACCAAAACCATATTGGACTATAGTATAAGGGTTAAAAGAATTTGAAAAAACCTTATAATTCGCCAAAAAAGGCTAAAAGTTTATATTTCCAGTATTTTAAGATTAAAATTATTGGGGAGCGTTGCCTTAGATCACGTTAAAGTCCATGGCAACTTGTGAAGTGACCGCTTTGTATTTACTTTCTTAACAATGCTACTGTGTCAAATATCATAAACATTTAACTGTTTACGTAATACAACAAGTTGTTAACAAATGTGAAAAGTTTTAAACAGTTTGAAAACTATCACTGTAGGCTTTGTCCATAATGGAAAAGATAAGTAATTGAGAGCAATGATATGCAATTTTTCTAGACGCCCACCATGATTGCAAATAATACTTCAAAATTTATATTTTTTAAATGCTAACTTTTATGTTTTACCTAAAGGATCGAACCCTATTTATATGACGTTAGGAATTAAGAGAACCTTTCACACCAAAAACAATGTTCGTTCTATTTTTATACTCATTACTTAGACGAGCACAAGGAAAAAGTACGTTGCCTACTAAAAATCTTCTCTTTTTAAATACCAAAAACATAATATTGCGTTTCTCTAAAAAGATTCATGACGAATATATGGCGATCAACCCACTTAACAAGGCCCACATATACCTTCATAAAATGTTTTACGTCTTTCATCAAATATGCATGGAGGGACGAGACAGGAAAATTTTATGGCTTTGTATAGTGGAAACACACAATTTCTGGTTCAGGTTTATTTTTTGATGCAGCACCAGAGATTTGCAATAGAAATATTTACATATATTTTTTATTATGAACAATTTTTGATAAGGAAAACATGTGTTGTTTAGTTACATGGTTTATTTTAAAAGCTCAAATGCCTATGGAAAACGAGTTTCGTAAAAATTAATGGTGATTAAGATGATCCACCCACTTGCAATTGAAAGAGAATATTTATTTACTAACCCACAGATAAAGTAAACGTG
Source organism: Allygus modestus (assembly GCA_963675035.1). NCBI lineage: Eukaryota > Metazoa > Arthropoda > Insecta > Hemiptera > Cicadellidae > Allygus > Allygus modestus. The sequence goes on from OY776116.1 coordinate 23,123,165, forward strand.
CAAAAACCCTTTTTTACAGCCTTATGAATTCATTTCCATCATTTGTGTTTTTGTTTGTGTATTTACGCATTTTAGCGATAAAAGCATTAGCATGCATCAGGCTGATGTAAGGGAAGGGAATTTTCTTCTTAAAAACAAAACAGTTTGAATATAACGTTCATTAGTGCTACCTTGTTTAGAAACTTTTTCTTTTTTGTTCTGGTAAAACTGGTTCAATTTATCTACAATGATATGTTGTTAATGAATGTAGTGCATGGTTAGGTTAGTAGGAGGTTCAGTGAGAGGTAAGGGAGCACGGGAAATGATACAACTATGAAAAGATAGCTTTTTAAAACGGTGTTTGCAATGCTAAACACAACAAACTGAGTAAAATCAATTCGCATTTGTATTTATATACTAATAAATATCTTTGCTAGGATTAAGTGAAAGGGCTTGAAATATTTGTTTTTCCGCAAATTGTTTGTCTACTTGTTTTTGCCTATTGTTATGTTTAGCACTCATTTTCGGGCTTTTGAGAAATTTACGTTTAAATAGTTAGTACACACTGACGCAATTATTTTAAAAGACGTGTTTATTTCGTAATCAATTTTTAAATTACAGTATTTTAATAACAAAAACATATTGCATCAGGTATATTATCTTTGTTGGCCTGACGTACATGGTTCTCTTTTTTGTTGTTTTTTTTTGTTCTGTTCTTGATTAGTGCCACCATGAGTCGGAGGCTAATCTAATCATTTAAACTTCCATATATAATCTATAATTATCGTTTTGTCAAATGTTTAAATGTTGCTCTTAAAATTGTATTATCTAGGCTTTGCTTTTATTTACTGTTCTTCTTTCTTAGTTCAAGATATATTTGACTGAAAAGATTTATCACGTTTCCTTACGCCTGTAAGAGTGGAGGAAATATGGATAAACACCTGTTTTGGCAGGTAGTATCGGTCGTTGCAGGTCCTCTTAACCCTAACGGGGTGAGAACCCGTCAAGACCATTGAAAAAAGTACGAACGATAACAACGTGACACAATAAAGTCTTTCGATTTGTTTTAATTCTAGACAAAAGTATTAATTTTGCATTATCATCCTCATGCAAACTGCAAACATTATAATCATTTTTCAAAAATATTACCGAGATTTTCATAAACATATAAATTATTTATATATAATTTACATATACACATATTTGGAGACACAGCACATATTATGTGTCTTATCACATAACTAACTCTGATGCTACAAAGAGTGTTAAAGCATCATTTAATTTTCAGTTTTCTTTATGAAGCATACTTTTTTCTCATATCGCTACAATCACATAGTATTTAATACTTTCTTTCTCATCAAAATAATATAAGAAACGAATATGAAACCACCTTAATATATATTTGTATCGTCATAGTTCAATGTAATTTAAATTAGTAAATCTGTCAGATTAAAAAACTATTTTAGCTATCAACTCAAATCGATTTACAGTTGGCCGCTTGTAAAAACGATCGCACATTTTCTGAGACATTACAGCATATAAAAAAAATCGTTTAATAAGTAAAAACAAAATTAATGAATCTATATTAGCCAATGCTATTTTTCGTTTCCTGGCTGACTACTTTAGATAAGAAAATGCATCAATAATCAACAAAACTTTAGTTTAATTACTTATTTACTCTTTAAATGAGTTAAAAGAGTATCGTACTTCGATGCTAAATTGCCGATTAACTGTATAATTTTAATAATTCGTGCGGGATGGCATCCGTAATTTTGATTCAGAGATAGTTATACCAAATGTGTATATTGTTTTATATAGTCTGATGGTCTGATGACAAATCTTCTGCAATAATCTATTCAAAATAATAAACAACTTACCACTGTTTTGAAATAAAGTCAACTGCGTATCATTTACACACCAGAGTCATTGTATTACCTTAGTCTGATCAAACCCTTTGGACGAGAGCACATTGGATTTGCCCCTCCATTGGCTTGCCACACTTAAAACAACCAACGTCTGATTTAAGTACTTGCCCGCCGTGTGTCGCTTATTGACATGCGACAGTTATTATATTTTACAAATGGACCTTGATGCAGGGTTTCAATGACCTTTAAGCCTAGTGCGGTGGTTAGAGCGTGTGATTTTATTCCGTAAGGTCCCGGGTTCAATACACGCCACCGATGGTTATTTATATGATAACCATTGGACACCTTAACCTGTAAAACCGGATTCATGTCCATGCTTCGATAAATGTATTAATGTTTTCGTGTGTGGCCGTGTTTTGTGTTTTCGTGTTGTATAAGAACTTTCAACAACGTCGCCCCGATTGAAAGAAACAACAATTCGGTCTTAACATACAATATACAAAGTAAAAATTCAAATTATCACTATGACATGTAAAGTAAAGCTAAATATAATAAAGATGTTAATTATAATTTATTACAAATATAACACATCTAAATTATGTATATTACAGAATTACAAAAAAATACTACTAAATCATTAAATAATCAAATCATTGTCTAAGACGCCGACGAAACTAGGGCGTATTTATTTTAAGGCGAATATGAATGAATAATGAGTGTAGAATGGGTAATGAGATGCCTTGTGTAGCCTTGTTACTGAGTAAGAACCACTTTACCCCGGATCATTAATATATAGCCCAACTACCAATGAGAGCTGGATCCAGTATCGAACCTTCTCAAAATTTGTTCAGGATTTTGCTCAGGATCGATCTGGTGAACTTCAGATTATGAAGCGAGCACGCTAACCACTGTGCTACTCAGCCAATATTTGGAAGCATAATCTGTACAATGAACTAATTGCATAATAGAGCATCACAGCAGAATAGAGCATGGGATTTAATACTCTATCAAATAGAGTAACTCATTGTGACTCATTACTCATTGTGCTCTAAAAATAAAGGAAAAGCCCACTTACCAAGGATCATGATGAAAGGACGATCAGTTATTGCCCATAAATTGTCAGAGTGAAAACCAAAATTCAAGCCTATGAATAAAATATCGAGATTGGCAAGAATAATTGTATTATAACCACCCTTATTATTTATCGTCTAATCGTGAAGTTGCAATGCCTAATTTACAAGCCTGCCTTGTCTTACCAACAGTTCCTCTATTGCTATGAATATTACTATCTAAAATGTCTTTATTACATGAATTCATTCATTGAACAACCAATTAAGTCAATAATAAAAATGTCTCCTCTTTAAATATTAATGGATTCACGCTATTCCGGCTTCGAAACTCCTATTCACATGTGTTAAAACCTGGAGATTTCATGTGAATATTATGCTTCCTTTATCTCAACTTTTACAGCGCCATAAATGTTAATGTCACATCCTTAGGCTCATTTTACTGCGCGTTCCGCATGAAAAGACTTAGCAGATTAGGGGATTTACATCACCATATTGCCTCCTTGAACGTTCTCCTTAAGGAAAAGATAAGTTTTATACCGCGTTGGAATATGTTTGCAAATAAATGCCACTATATCAATTAGATAAAATTACATAATTGTAAAAATCTTTAGAGAAAAAAATTCTTCCTTCCTCTGATGCATATCATTTTTGATTTCTTCATAGGTGGGTTTCCTTCAGCTTCAGGTGGGATCCGAGCAATGGGTCTCGATATTATAACATGGCTAAAGGTTTTGATGAATTGTAGGGATCAAACCGGAGACCTTGCAGACCAAAGCCTGACGCACTAAACAAAGGCGTTCAAACAAGTAGAATATTTAAAAATAAATATGCTTTCACATGGTCACTGTGCTTCATGCTAAATTACATATGAAGATGAATTGGTATGAATATATATATATATTTTTTTCAAAACACACACCAATATAAAAACTCATTTCTTTTATATTAGGTGATTACAGAGAACTGTTAATAAGCACTTAACTAAATCGCTACTTATTTCAATTGCTCAATAAATCTACCAGGAGTAAAAACATCCTGAACCAGAAAATGCCCAAGATTTACTATACAAAGCGGGCAGTAAAATCTCTTCCTCTTGCCCTTCTATACATGTTTGATGAAAGTCGTAAAGAATTTTATGAAGTTTTGAAGGCCATCTAATATATTCACCTCATATTTTTTGTGTTACAGGCTCCACCTAGTGTAATTTTTTCTACAAAAAAGTCATTTTTAAAGTAGGTAAACTCTCATTATACATTTTATAATAACCCCTTGCATTCATCCTTTAAAGTATACTGTGTTACCGTTTTACTATTTTTAATTTAATTTGGGGTCTTAAATCATAGTTAAAACGCCTTATCTTTGACGAACCAAAACGTGGTCATCAAAACTACAATTATTTAGATGCATTCCTTTCAGGGCCATGCATTTCTGGACTTAATTGAAACAATTCTATCTTTACAAATAGGAATAAGTTTACAATATTTTTTCTATCTCTGCACGCGTTAGGATAGGTCTCAGCTGGAGTCTATAAGACAACTTGGTATTCTGTCGGAGGACACAGTCTGCTTGGAGATGATGGAAAGTGAGGACAACTGGGACTGCGTGTCACGGATATTGAGAGGTTCATGAAGATCCGCACAAAGATTACCCGTCCTGGTATAGGGCCTTGCAAGTTTGTTGTCGGCTGGAAGAAGTACGATCCCTGATGCCGTAAGCTTAAAATAAGCCTAACCAGTTGCAATGTGTATATTTCCATGTTTCCAAGTCCGAAAAGAGTAGAGAAGGGTTTTGGTGAGTAGTCTACATCTGGCAGGAGTCCCACACTACAGGAAGGCCAACTGTGTGCATACCTCATATTTTTGGATCCACTCTATAAAAATCTTAAAACTGCAGAAAAAAAGTAAATATGCAGTCTATTATCACAAAAACACAAAATAAATACCCAGGTTAATATAAACTAAAATATAACTCAGCCTTATACAAACTTGAAACTTAGGGAACAAACACATATTAAGCTAACAACTAGTAATACAACAGTGATTCATATTCATAGATAATCTGTTTTGAAAATAAATTTTGGTCACACCGGAGAGATACATAATATTTCATTAATAATTCTAAAATTTTCGCTTATTAATGAAGTAAAATTTCTAAGTACATTCTAAAATATTAAACACTGGGATTTAGAATATTTCTACCTTAAGAATAAAACAGTGGATCAAAAGACGGATATTTCCATAATGAACGTCGCCATAATTACTGTTCTATTGTTTAAGAAATGTCTTCTGTACTGCGCAATCATTCGGATTTACGTCTTGTTTCAATGGCTCGCATTATTTCATCACAGCAATTCACGTTTTATACCCCGCAACAACGGGATTAATGAGAGTTCTGAGACAATCGGCTTTCATTATTCCCGTAATATCTTCTACGGTTTGAAAACATCCCCTAAACTTTTCGAATGTTTTGCCAAATGGATCCAAACCGTCAAGATACAAAAGTGATTTTTAATTTAGCTAAATATTTCCAAGCAAAGGAATGCAAATTAAATCGAAAAACATTACATTTAAAGAAGGCCGAAGAGAGTATTGAAGGGAAACCAAATGTAATCTGTAAATGGTGCTAAATAATGTAAGGAAAGCGAGATAATGCCAAAGCGGGCGGATCTTTTAATGGACAACGATTATCAGCCGTCAAAATATCTTAGTGGTTTAGCAAAATGTGCCGTTTAATCTGTGTTTAATTTTTTGCATACCATGTTTTTAAGTAACTTGAGCTGATTTGTAAATTGAGGTATTAAGCACTGCTGGCATTATTAGTGAATTTCCTTTGGAAAGTGAACTATTAACATGACCCACACGGTAAAACATAAGCCCGGGCCACCATAGAAGTTCCTAACGTGACCCCCTGAACACGTTTTGGGGGGTCGTTCAATATTTTATATGTACATATATATATATATATATATATATATATATATATATATATATAACACAAATATACATATAACATAATACACATAATACATAATAATAACATATATACACATCATACGTATATATATAATATTTTATATATACATATGTGTGTGTGTTTGCACTCTAGCGGTCGCATTATTTGTCCGATTAACTACAAATTTGGTAGGGACGTTCCTTTCTGTAATCAGTTGGACAAGTTCGTTGGGCAAAACAATTGGAAAACTCCAAACCCCATATTTGGGGATTAATCTTTCAAATTTCGAGTTTTTGGGCCCAAAAAGGGTCAGAAAAGCCCCGGATGTAAAATTAATGCATGTAAAAAGATGTTAATTAGTGAGGCGAAAGTTTTAAACCCTCTCTTGTCATTCTAGCATAAATATTTATCGAGTTATTAAAGAAAATATGTTTCGACTAAACACAGTAAGTTGTATTTATGGGGGTTTTACACTAGAAAAGCCTGTTATTCCTTTGTTAGAGCACTTTTGTCATCCCCAGCAACTCACGCCTACTTTCAAGCCTGTCTGGACCTTCTCCTAACTTTATAATGTGCAAAATTGTATTCCCAGATTTGCAGGTAAATGAAACCAGGAGCATCAGAACAGTAAAAAAATCAATTTTTTCAGATTTAAATAAAAATTGTAATACATGTATGTTTTCACACAGATTTTGAGTTTAAAATTTTGTATGTGGAAATTCACTTCCCTCACGTCAGCGTGCTGCGTGCGAACACATTTAACTTAGAATCTGAGAAACTTTAGAAGTTTAAGCGTCAGTAGTCATTACTTTTTTAAAATTAATTAAATGTGCCTTAATTCATTATCATGAGATACTTAAAACTTTTAAAGTATTTTGCCGTATTTTCATTACCGAGCAATGTAAGTCGGTTTTAGTAATTTTTAAATCATTCAAAGCATAAACCACTGTCAACAATGTAATTGGTTTAAAACATTAGTTTATAACATTATCATACCAATAGCATTCCCAGTTCATTACAAATTACAAGTCTACCGATTCATAAGCCTAAGGCCACAAAGTAAGTGGACACCTGGCACTGACGGGGCGGCAGTAAAGGTAGACACTGACCCCTGGGGGACATCAGTTGTGATTGAAGGGATGCTGATGACGTCATCTCATCTGGAGCTGACGTCCGACCGGCCAGCAATCAACGAGAAGCAGTATTTCCGCGTGGGAGATTTTTATCCCATTTTAGGGATATTTTATCGTCACGTTGGATACGATGGGATTATGGGTTGTTGTGAGATGTGTTGGACCACCTTAATGTTTCCTTGCCCTCAGCTATTTACAATTATTGTTCTTTATTAAAAGTCTAATTCATAAACAGCGTTAAATGTGCAATATTTACAATATTTGTTGATTATCAAATTGCAGCCATAAAATCAAACTTCGATGACAATCATACTATAGGTTTTATTTGGTGGGTGGATGAGTTTTTTTTTGAATTTTTCTTATTTTTTTAACTAATTGAAGAACTATAACTAAGAGCAAATATGTCTGGGATTTGGATTATTTCTGTAAATAGTAATGTGAATCAATCTTAAGTACAAAAGTATCATCCAACAAAACATAAATTATATTCTTCCTAGAGACCAATGTATATAAGATATTTATTTTGATTTTAAAAAGATTACATTTAGGTTTAACAATGATACTTGATTATAAACTAAATAATATTAAGTATACATTTGTTTTCACCTTATGATAAATAAGAGTTGATTCAATGGATATCTCAAAGCATATCGGGGGATAAAGTGTTATTTACTTTTTAGGAATTATATGGCATATTTTTTACCGCGAAGTGGAAAAACTTCATAATGGGTGATCGTTGGATAAGTTAGACATAGTTTTGATAATTTACATAATTACGTTCATTTGGAAAGTATAATTCCAGCATAAAACGTAAATACAGTATTTATTTATTTATATTTATAAACAGGATGAATAAAATTCGTCTTACAACACTATATCAGTGATAAGTGTTTAGTAGTTCTGCATTTAAGTACTTACTTGAGTAAACTCTATAAGTAAACTCAGTTATATTTATATTTTGAAAACGTATTTTCTGACCAACAGAAATTAAAGCTAAAAATAATCTACTAAATTAATTATGTTAACTTGAACTCATCATTATTATTCCATTAAGTAAATTACCCCGCACAACAGTTGTTAGTAAATAACTCTTTCCCTTTAATTTCACAATTTCGTAACTATTTAACGTTTTATATTGTTAATCTGTGTACATTCACATTTGAGGTTTAACTTTTGACTCAAACAATTCTAATAAACTCGTTACTTTTATTTAAAAGTTTTGTAAACGTAAATAACTTTTTCAAACATCTTTACGGTAAATCACTCCTAAAAGTTTTAACATTTTTAAATGTTTACGACGTTTGCTCGTTAGTCAACTTCCTGATGGTAATTGAATGACGATAATTGATCCCAGCAATTTCATCAGCCAACCCAATCTGTTCAGAAGCATATATCTGTGCCAATCCTCTCAGATGGCTGTTTGTACAGTTACAGCCATACTAACATCCCGGTACTGTCAGTTTACCCCCCCCCCCCTCCACCCGGGGGTTAGTACCCCCCTCCAGGTGTTGACAGAGTCTGTGCTCACTTCATGCCCACCCCGAGGTCTATATGTTCAACTGAACAACTTGAGGCTAATATTATTCACGGTTTCCAAGTTATCAGCCATCAGCATTTTGCCATCAACATTTGAGCATATAATTAATAGTTATAGCGATTATTAAGGGTTAATTCAAATTAATTTACGTAATAACATATAGTAAAGAAACGTAAAGCGAATAGAGTATATCCGCCACAATGGTTTGTTGAGGCTGAGTTAGTGTTTAGTAGTTCTACATTTAAGTATTTACTTAAGTAAACTCACTAAGTAAACTCACTAAGTAAACTCACTAGGTAAACTCACTAAGTAAACTCACTAAATCATTACCTAAGTTGCATTTTCAACCTCATAAGCTTATTGGACACTCACTTGAAAGTTAACAAGTGAGCGATAAAGCTGAAACATACAAAAATTTCTTTGTACTTATAAAAAGGTTTTTGAAGGATATTTTTAAATAAGAAAATAAAACTGTAGCACGAATATTTAACAGAATTTTTTAACTTTGGATATTAGAAAAAAGTTCCATTTACAAAACAGGTTTCTATCATAAAAAAGATTGATATGGTTTGTCCAACCATTAACAAAAAAGGTATATCTGAACTGAGTCTGCCTAAAAATACGAAGATCGTAGAATGATAATTTTACTATCTTGTATTATACTTGAATTTTCGTTTTTCAACGTATGATTAAGGAAAAATAACTTTATTAAAACTGACGTATAACAAAACTTGCCCCAAATATACATATCAAATGGATGCATAATTGTATAATGAATAAATTCAATTAATGTAATGGGCTTGTCTGACGCGTGCTTGTAGGGTTTACATCATTTGAGCTGTAAGCGATCCCATTGGTGCAGGTCGATGATTGTCAATCCCCAACACAGTCAGCACTGATTGCTGTTACAATCACGGCCAAGATGGCGACTGTGATTGACTTCGGTGTTTGATCTAGTATGTACGTATCAGCTCATATTGTAATATTGACGGTCCTGTTACGCGTACGATGCATTCTGAATATGGACTCAAACTGGATCCTACCTCTTTTATAACAGTTAAAACAGATAGTTAAAACAGTAATGTCAGTTTTTTAAGCTGTGTCCAGTTATCGGTGCACCTATAATGTGTCTGTGAGTCTGTTTTGTACATGGAAAATTATTTTCCTACCATTGTCACAAGTGAAAAATTTCAAGCGTACATTAAAAGTAATTATAAATTTTTGATTTATCGTACCAATGATGAATTTCAGAGTGCAATTGTTATGAGGCTCTAAAATCTCAGATAAATACATAATGAGTTTAATAAGTCGTCTGACTCACTCTGTTTATATTTTCAACTTTAAATCATTAATAACTCGTAAACCGTTTGGTTTAGAGCAACAACAAAAAATTATCCACCTCTTGATTTCTAACCCCTGTTATTTGTGGCACCTCTCTCTATCAACAATCAGAAAAGAATTATAAGCAACAATTTTAAAATCTGCTGCTAATTTCCAAGATGCCGGCCGTAGCACAGCTTTAATTTTAGGGAATTTTTAGTATGTTAAACCGGAAGGTTGATACAACATCTAGATCAAACCCCTAGGTTGTGCTATTTTTGGCGGGTCAAACCTTATTTTCTTGCACTACAATGGGATATATTATAGACCCTGAAAACCAAATATTAGGTATGTACAGGACCCGATCATCAATTTCTAAAAAAGGGCAGAAAGCAAAAAGCTATTTATAGAGATTCATTGTTTTAAGCAGTACCAGAAGTTCTAGGACGTTTGAAAATTTTCTCTGTGATCCTACTTTTGTACTCTAGTCATATTGTTAATTGAATTACGCAATTAATTGTATTCAAGCAATTAAATTATGATCGTTATAGCTGCAATCCGAGACATAAATACCACTTCAAAGTATCCAAACTACATTTAAATCAAAATTCGAGGTCTATAAATGAACATAAATGAACAATAGACATAATTATAAAAATATGTTATTGTAAATTTGTTAAATTTACAAACTTGAGTTTTTCCAAGTAAGCTGTTCTTGTTCATTACAACTGTAACAAATCTCAACAAATGCTATCAACATTTTAGCAAGAATCCACATATTGGTTCAGTTATACAATTGTATATTGATGAATCGATACTCAAGTAAACGCAAACAATAAACTTTCAACGTAGGACTCTAGCAAGATAGACAGTATTATTATATATGTATTGAAAAATAAGACTTAACATTAATAAATTATAAAAAAATTTATGTAAATTATGTTTAGAAACAACTTGATTTTAATGTACCTCGATGAAACGTGGTGAACCCATTAAACTCTATGCATAAATAACAACTACAAACGGACGTTCCAAGTAATCCTCTTGTCCGACCATCAGAATAATTCCCACAAGTCGTCTGACTGATCCCTTTTAAAACTTCTTGAAAATCTGTTAATGACCGTTGCATTTTTTATTTGGTTTCGCTCTTAAAACGCTAAAAGAGTAAATTACCGTTTCATTTTTAATTTTGCTTCGCCCCTAAAACGCTGCACGTGTAAAAGGTGTTCGCCTGTTATAAAATAATCTATTTATGTTAAGTTTTCCTGTTTTGAAATTAAATGGTTTAATATAATTGTTAAAATATTAGTTGTGTATCATACCCCTTCTCAGGTGACAAGTCAAAATACATGTTTAAATACTGGAATTTTATCAACCGAGTTACTTGATGCAACTATGAAACTTAAATCAGGTTAACAAATGAAGCTGATGGGAAAAATAGTATCTGTAACCTTTCAAATATCATGAAATCAGGGGTGATAACAGATATAACAGTTGATTACAGGTCAGGTGTGTTGATAGTGTAGTCCTGCCAATCAGGTTGACTGTTTACCACAGGGACTGAATGTAATTTACAACTACCGACGTCAACCTATGTACCAGATTACATATTTGATTACTTTACCAACATTTCCAATGAATGTTGATGGGAATAAAGGTATTTACAGACAATGAATACGTCAGAGGAATATATCTCTAAATACCTTTTCTTGTGGTTTAATCAATATTTGTTTAATAAATATTCTTGTTAATTATTTTCAATGTTTCTATTCGTATCTACTGAGTTTCTACGTTTAATTAACTATTATTTTATGACGGTTACTATAAATTAAGCTCTTTTAACAAATTACCTTTTTACATTCCTAGGAAAATGTCCTCAAGTACCAATGGAGGGATTTTAAAATCAAACAGTGAGTTGTATTTACAATAAATGCTAGTTTTATTTTTGGACGAATAATTAATTAGAATATATTATCTCTGTTTCTCAAATTATATCTTTGATTATTTTGACAACTTTTTGATTAGCATATTACGTGTTGTTATTACTTACGGGGATGTAATAAAATAGTCTAAACATTTTATAATACGTGTAAAAATATCTTAAGTGTTGTAAGACGTATTTTATTACATCCTGTATATATATATATGTATATATATATACATATGTGTGTGTGTGTGTGTGTGTGTGTGTGTGTGTGTGTGTGTGTGTCCGTTACCGCGATAACTTTTGAAAGAAATGCCCGATTTTGATAAAATTTGGCACAAATGTGTAGAGTAACATTTATGACTTTAAGTTCGAAAACCAGATCGATCGGACTATGGGAAGGGGGTTTCATGGGGGTTTGAAATTTTCCAAAAATCAGTTTTTTGAATTTTTTCCCCTAAAATTTTAAATACACTCAATTTTGGTTATAGCCATTTTATAGAGCTTAAAAAAAATAATTTGGTATTTTTAATCATTAACCTAGGTTAAGTGGTTGTAGAGAAAAGTCTAAAAACGTGTCCATAAAATTTCCCATGTTAATCTTATTGGTAAAAGTTTTTTTTGGATTTTCCTCTGATAATTTTACTAAAAACTTCACATTTCTTTTTACTAATCAGTTTAGCTCTACAAAACAATCATTTTGGTTTTTTAATTGTTGCTCTACGTCAGACCGTTGCAGATATATTCAAAGTGCTAAACACAGTACGTTGTCCAATGTAATCCTTATAGAGGATAAATAAAATTTGATAAATTGATTATTTATGAATGTATAATGATGAAATTTGGTATTTGCCTTCAACTAGTTGTGGTATATTTATATTTGTACGAAAAGAGTTTTTGTTGATTTCCCCCGAAACAGCAAACCTGCATACTCGGCCCCTATGTTATTCATATGGAGATTAAGTAAGGTTTTTATATCTCCCTTAGTTATGAACCTAATTTAATAAAATTTGGTATGTAGCTTGACCTGGTCAAGTTATATTGATAATTGCAAAGATACATATTTCTTATCTTCCTCGTTGCAGAAAACCTGGGTACTCAGCCCTAATGTTATTTTTATGGAGAATAAATAAAACGCTATATATCACTTATTTATGAATGTATTTTTGTGAAACTTGGTAAGTGGTTCTATGTAGTAGCGAGGCACATATATATGCATTGGAAATTCGCTTAGTACGCAGGTTTGCTTCGACGGGGGTATTATTATATTGATATGTATACAGTAAGGGATGATCATTAATGTTTGAACAGCAAAAACAAAAAACAAATTTAGGAACTTACGGTTTTGTATGTAGAACTGTATTGTTACAAAAAAAATGCAATGCTGTAATAAAAGATTTAAGTCCTACTAAAATTATGTTCATAGCTCATGTATTGAGAACATACTATACGATTATATAGATTTCTACTTCTACCCTTAGTTGTTTATAAGATATTTTTAAATAAAACACTTTCCATGTACATATTTATCTTAAAGTTCACATAATATCAATAACTACATTCAAACAACGAACTGTAAACTTTCTTAATAATAACTACAACCTTTATGATTGTGGCCAACAACATGTAATATTGATGGCCATGTAAAATGCGATGGATACAGTTCCGCAGGCATCCCTACGATATATTATCGAATGAAAATATCGATCGATTATAAATATCGATATATTATTTAATGAAACTGTCGATCTATTATAAATATTGATTGGAATTCAGTTGGAATACGTTATTTTTAAATGATTGTATACTAATTATATGAGAACAGATTTAACATAAACAACCAAAAATATTTAACAAATTAACAAGGGATAAAACATGAAACGAATTAAAAATAACAACACATACCAAGAAAACAAAATATAACCAACAAAACAGATTAAACTTATTTACAAATCATACTTAAACTACGAAAAATATCACTTGTAGAGTTCATTTTCGTTCACTTACCAAGGAAAGGAAATAACATAAACAAATAAAGTAAACAAATTATGTTTGAAAACAGATGATTTAATACGGTATAAATATTGTTGAAATATCGTAGATAACGATTAATTTGATCGATAGTAAATACCTAATTCCAATCGATATTTATAATCGGTCGATATTTGCATTCGATAATATATCGTAGGGATGTCTGCGGAACTGTACCCCACTGGGGTATACCCTTACTGCACTTAACCATTTGGTTGAAAACTAACATCAATAGTGAAATCAAGGAGCATAACATCCCCCCCCTAGAGAGGTCAATGGTATCAAATTTCAATCGGATGCAGTGTTGCAATTACAATGCAGCTCTCTGAGTCAGTTTCAAATTTAGTTTAAATGAGCAGAGCATCATTAGCAATACTCGAACAATTGTATAACATTTGAAAACAATACCACAATTATTTAACTATTTTATTTTAGCGAATTTCTCCTATAGGGAAGAAGCTATTACCGTAGGTCTCATGGTAAGACTTAAGCCCGAGACTATGATAACTTTTTGTTTTGAGGTCCCCAGATGCCAAAAACACTATTCGTTAAAATTTATATATATGTGTCCGTTAACACGATAACTTGAGTAAAAAATGTCCGATTTTGATGAAATTTGGCTCAAATGTGTAAAATGACATTCATGACTTTAAGTTCGAAAACCAGAAAAATCACACCATGGGAAGGGGGGTTTATGGGGGTTTTAAATTTTCCAAAAATCAGTTTTTTGCATTTTTCACCCTAAAATTTTTAAAAAACTTAATTTTGGTTTTGACCATGTTATAGAGCTTAAAAAAACAAATAATTTAGTATTTTGAATTATTAACCTAGATTAAGTGGTTGCGGAGAAAATCCAAAAAAACCTGCTCATAAAATCTCCCATGTTAATCTTATGGGAAAAAGGTTTTTGGCTTTTCCTCAGTTTATTTTAATGTAAACTTCACATTTGCTTTTACCAATCTGTTCAGTTCCACAAAACAATCATTTTGGTGTTTAAATTGTGATTCTACGCCCAACCGTTGCAGAGATATTCAAAGTGCTAAACACAGTACGTTGTCCAATGTTATCCTTATGGAGAATAAATAAAATTTGATATCTCGATTATTTATGAATGTATGTTGATGAAACTTGGTATGTGGCTTCAAGTAGTACTGGTATATTTATATTTGCACAAAAAATTGATTTTTTGTTGATTATTCCCGTAGCAGCAAACCTGCTTACTCAGCCCCCATGTTATTCTTATGGAGAATAAGTAAAATGTACTGACTCCCTTAATTATGAACATAAATTAATAAAACTTGGTATGTAGCTTCACTTGGTTGAGTTATATTGATAATAATATAAAAACCCATTTTTCTGTTCCTTGTTGCAGCAAACCTGCTTTCTCAGCCCCCATGTTATTCTTATGGAGATTAACTAGAATGTCATATATCGCTTATTTATGATTGAATATCGATGAAACTTGGTATGTGGCTTCGCCTAGTTAAATTCTATTTATATTTGCATAAAAACCAATTGTTTCTGTTCCTTGTTTCAGCAAACCTACATACTCATTACCAATGTTATTCTTATAGAGAATAATTAAAATCGCTTATATGTGAATATATTTTTATGAAACTTGGTTTGCGGCTTTATGTGGAATTCAGACAAATATTATGCATTGGAAATTCGCTGAGTCTGCAGGTTTGCTGCGACGGGGGTATTTTGCTTATAAAATCTGATTAATTTGAAACTTATTTTCCTTAGAATTTTAACATAGGCAGAAAATAGCAGCTAAGAATGAATCTCGGCAAAGTAATAAATACCCCCGTCACAGCAAACCTGCATACTCACCGAATTTCCAATGAATATATAACATAACACATTAAAACACTTAAGAGGGATTCATATCAGTATATTCGCAAACAAGCGATATTTCAAATATTAATTACTCTCCATAAGAATAACATTGGGGATGAGTACGCAGGTTTGCTGCAACAAGGAACACAAAATAATAGGTTTTTATGTAAATATCAATAGAACTCATCTTCGTGCAGTCACATACCAAGTTTCATCCATATACATTCATAAATAAGCGATATATTACATTTTTATTTTTTCTATAAGAATAACATGGGGACCAAGTACCTAGGTTTGCTGCTTCGGGAACCATAGGCGAAACATTTTTTTTGCGCAAACAACAATAAACCAAAATTAGCTGAAGCCATATACCAAATTTCGTCGGTTTATGTTCATAAATAAGCAAGATATACAATTTTTCTTTTTCTCCGTAAGAATAACATTAGACAACGTGCTGTATTTAGCACTTTCAATATCTCAGTAACCAAATGATGTACAGCAATGATCAAAATACCAAATTTTTGTTTTTATGATGAATTCAATTGTAAAAATTAAAATGTGATTTAAATAAAAACTACATGTGAAAACCCGAAAAAAAATTTTTTGGGATTCAAAACCCCCCAAAATCCCCCCTTCGGATGGTGCGATATATATATAAATTTGAACTAATGGTGTTTTTGGCACCGGGGGACCTCAAAATGAAAAGTTATCATGGTCTCGGGTTTAGGTCTTACCATGAGACCTAGGGTAATAGCTTCTTTCCTATAGGGGAAATTCGCTAAAAGAATTACTGGTAGTTTTCAGAAAGTACCCCTAAATGTTAAGTGATCAATAGTAAATGGTTGTCAGGAATACAACTCCAGGGTGAATGTTGACTCTAGACATAAGATTCCGACGAGGGTCTTTAGAAATTCCTAAGGATTGAAATGACGTTGTCCCTTCGATCAACATATAAGGGAATACCACACTCTAGATAATTTAAGAATGGTGAAATCGCATGGCCAGAATTTCATTATGATTAGAACTAAATCTGGAGAAGTCATTTTTTCGAATTCCACGTTGAGTTTTAGGTTCCCTTATTTTTTGGGATTTAAATTATGATTCTGGTTAAATAAACAGTTGTTTTAATTAGAAACAAAGTTACACTGGGAATTTCACTCCTCCTAATCTTATAACCTATATATTTAATTCCGTGAGCGAATCGGTCCCCACGAAATATCTCGAGCTAGGAAGAAGTTAAGGTGGGTCATGATGATTCATTTTAAAGCTTGAGAGCCAAGGAAGGTGCAAAAAATATCAGAAATTTCAAAAATTACTAAGGCTACACCCCACTGGACTTTAAAGATCCAATGATTTTCTTATGGATTTTCTTATGGACAGTGTTTTTATTAACAAGCAAAATGAACTAATGGTCATCTGTGATTATCCACTTACACAAAAAACATATGTTAGGGGCTATAGCCTCTGTAAGCCACTAGTTTATTTGTAAAATCAAGTAGAGCATTACTAAAAATATAATACGTATAATAACTAAGGTGTGTAAACAACGTATGTTACAGTAGTTGATAGTTTTACAGAAGCCTGATAGGTTTTTTAGTAACCTTAAAAAAATTGTACCGGTCAGGGAATTATTAAATTTATTTGTACTCATCTTAAAATAAAGAGTTTGTCGACATCTCAAACATGGTAATTAATATAGTGGTGAAAACTATCATTGCACATGTTAAGATTCATAATATCAATAATAACGTTAATTCCTAGAAATGATAAGAAGACAATTTCACTTGGTAATTAAAAGCAAAAGTTCACGCTAACTTAAAATTTTAAATAATTGTAGCTGAACTGGTATATTTAAATATTGAATCACATATAACTCATTGGATTTATCGACAGTACAATAATATCGGACATTTTAAGATATAATTTCATAATCAGACCCTCAAACGATTAAGTTTAGTACGATTACAATTTATTAATACACACTAGTACTGTATTCACAAGAATGCAATATTTTTAAAACACAAACAAATTCTTTTGTTCTTTAGAGTCTGTTTTTCTACATTTTTCTGAATCGAGATGAAACGCCACGACGCAAGATGCTATCAGTGTCTCCATAATCCTACGCCTTCGTATATTCTCAATAGAGTCAGCAAAGTGAAGACAGCGTATTACAATATGACAGAAAATTGTTTTGCGTCGCTCTATTTCATTTTATCAGTCCCATGCATAATTCATTCGCCTCTATTATGTGAACTGAAGCCTGACGCCCTCCAATTTGTATGTCGCCCTTTATATTTCAAGATTGTCTCGTGCATGTGAAGGGAAATTGGAAAGAGAAGTATAGGATTGGAACAGGAAGTATTCTAAAACTTTATTTATTTAAATTTTTAAAGTTTTTCAATAGTAAATAATATGTTTTACCTAACCCATATCATAAATAACTTTCGGTTTATATACAGGAAATTGTCTTGTCAGGGAATCTTTTCATGACAATATATTGGCCTACTGCCTCACTGTAAACACTTTGAATATTAAGTTTTTTCTGTAGTGACAGTATCTAGCCAAATAATTAGTTCGAGAATAATAGTTACCGGCTTTCCAGAAAACTCACAAAATGTCTCCGGTCGTTCAAAATGATATATATATATGTATATGTATATATGTGTATGCGCTCTAGTGGTCACATCTTTTGCCAGATTTACTTCTAATTTGGTAGGAACGTTCCTTTCCACAATCGGTTGGACAAGTTCGTTTGGAAAAACAATCGAAAAACTCTAAACCCCTTGTTTGGAGATTATTCTTTCAAATTTAGAGTTTTTGGCTCCAAAAAGGGTCATAAAAGCCCGGGACGTAATCTTATTGCATGTATTAAGATGGGAATTAGTGAAGCAAAAGTTTTAAGCCCTCTCTAGTCATTCTATCATAAAAATTTACCGAGTTATTAAAGAAAATGTATATAGGTTGTCTTATGGGGTTTTTACATTAGAAAAACATGTTATTCATTTGTTGGCGTATTTGTATCATCCCCAGATATCTTGCGCCTACTTTCAAACCTGACTGGACCTTCTGCTAACCTTATAATGCGCAAAACTGTACTCATAGCATTGCTGGTAAATGAAACCAGGAGCATCAGAACAGCCAATAAACCAATGTTTTCAGATTTCAACAAAATTCTGTTTTTACACTGGTTTTGAGTTTTAAAAGTTTTGTATGTGGAAATTCACTTCCCTCACGTCGACGTGCTGCGTGCAAACTCGTTTAAAAATTAGTAGAGCGAGCGATTACTACCCCTCCCCAAAACTACTTAGGTCACCTAAACAATGCACATTATCATACCAAAGCCATTTAGCCTTTACAGATCCGTGCTGATTAGAATATACAGATGTTTTATCAATCAACTCTTCAACTGCAAAAACAATCGTAGAGAGATCAAAGATCGGCGGTACAACCCTCTGCATTTTCTGTGACCAGTGGTGCCATCGCCCACCCCCGCGGCCTCTTTGATAACCACCGCCTCAGTCAGTGTTGGGGACATCGCCACTGGACCCTGGATAATTAGCATTGCCGAAAACTGGACCGTACTTCCTTCACTGGATGCTGATTTAATAAAGTTTCATGAAAACAATACTCCGGTTATGTGAATGGCTAGTATAATGGATGATTGAATACAAATACCTATTCACTAATTAATTGAAAACGAATGTTTTGTTACTGAAATAAACAATGGTAATTACGATATTATTTAAACTTTGTTTATTTTATTTGGGTTTACCTCATTAAAACAATTTTATACATATTTAGAGTATTTAGAGTTTTTTTATATTTAGAGTATGTTTGTAAAAATTTACAAATATAAACACTGAAATACACAAACTTAGTGAGGCTTCACAGTTTGGTTAGGACTTCTTCACAGGTTAAAATAAATTGTGGGCAATAATCACGATTTCGTTAAAAAACTACTTGGCAATCTCACCCACAATACATTAAGTCATTAACGTGTAATTCAAAAGTTTTGAAATGTATTTGTTGTAAAAACAGTTAGAAACATGATTCTTGGGATGATACTGCTATTTAAACGGCGCGGCAGGGCAATATAAGAACAGGTTTTTTCGTTGTTTTTGAGAACATCAAGCTTAGTGCTACAGTATAATTTATACACACAAACCAAGTTCGAAAATGCATGTTGTTTAGATCTCTAAAAAAGACCTTTAACGCACGTGTGCTGCTTAGTGTTTCTGTTGAAGCATGGACAAATGCACAGCAACGAAACATCTGTCACCGCATTGAACAAATTTAGACTCTTATCTCATCCTTCCACTCTTCAGACAGTTTCTGTCGTTTCCACCACGCTTCATCATCCTTAATTGTTGACACGAAGACAATGTCAGTCAGTCCTCCACAAGTCAACTCTATTTTAGATCAACGATTACTTTTGGAGTACTAAAATCTAGATTTGTCTGTCCCTCAAAACAAACGTGTGTTTATTCTAACAGCCATTCTCACTAGCTACTTAATCCCTGATCCTTCCTCTAAATCGCGTTATTTATATGAACATATGAAAATGTATGGATGTTTTATGGATATAATAATAACCAATATTTTCAAAAATATTCAACCAACTCAATTAGTCATGTATTTTTCCTGATTTTAACATACTAGATTCAGCAGCACTATAAAAGCTAATTTGAAAGAGTTTTTTTTTCTCTTTTACTTTTGGATATAGTTTAAGAATTAATAACTAAATTAATTTGTACTGTATTTAAATATTTAAGGACGATCTATAACATAAATTTTAATCCACGCTGTTGCTTTTTATTCATGTTTCGTTTATTTTTGAAAATATATTAATAATGGTTCTTCAGGAGAACTTTTGAAAAGTTAATAGTTAGTAGTTAATAGTTAATAGTTAGTAGTTTTAATAGTTAACATTTCTTAACTGAGGGTATGAATGAATCGTTGAAGGTTTTACAGTATATTTCTATATCGTTATGACATCTGCTTGTAATTTTATCTGATGAGACAAAATAAATAAATAAAAATGATTTATTCCTCCCAGTTAAACCAGATACAAATACACAACTGTTACATAAGGATATCTAGGAAAGTATTAATTGTTCACACTTTTTATCATTCATCAAATTCAGTCAACATTTTATTATAAAACTAGTAGCCAGTCGCTGCTTCGCTAGCGATCACAACGTAATATTATACTGACATTCCTGTATACATATTGTGTTACCGTTCCAAAGCCAACATATAATGCTGATTAACTGTTTTCACACTATCCAGCTGATTGCTTAAACTTATAGTTATTTCCCAATGTTAATCTTATGGGGAAAAACTCAACTTTAAGGAGCCCAGGGCCTCACTCACAAATTATTTCTCTATAAAAAAAATTTCCTACACAACTTCACGTTAGGCTCTTTCCAATGACACCAAAAACATGTAAATCGGTTCGGTAGTTTAGGAGGAGTGATTGTCACAAAAAACCTGCTCGCCTATTAAATAAGTATAAAATATGATTGTTTGTTATTATAAAGATTTGATCCGCCTGTCATACAGTGACGATGTTTCGTGGGCCCAGGATCACAGCTATTGTGATGTACAGAGTACGAGCAGCCTGGTCGGTATTGTACTGTAATAATGACTCGTCAAAACCCACTCGCCCGGAATACCACTCCAAGAGATTAGCTCTTTTCGTGCCCCTTTCCAAACGAATTGTCTGTAAAACAATGGTATTTGTCAAAAGTTATCTGCCGGGAAGGCTTTTCAATAGGCATTTTTTGATGGTCGGATGAAAAAATGGTCCATTCTTTAGATAAAATCTTTGAGATGCAGTTTCAGTTTTTTTTTCTGATTAATTTGTTCTATTCTGTGATCTTCCATTCAGCGAAGTTGTGTATTTTTAACGTGCTAATATATATATAGTTTTCTAGGCCCCGTGATTGTGGCCCAGGCGGATACTTTTTACCTGTGATTGTGGGCCACAATTGAGGGCCACATTCGGGGTAGCAAAATACCACCAAATGTGGCCCAAGATCGCGCTGTTGCCATGTTGTTCAGTTTTAGTAGTGTGACGAATTGTTTTGCGGAGTGTGTGTTGATAGTGCTCTCCCCACGTGCAGCCACCATTAGCCCAGTCAATAAAGGTTTCGTGTCGCAACTAATTTGGGGAAAGCTGAATTTCAGCAGGATGTTAGTATACTAAAAAAAAAAAAGTCCCAACCCCCCCCTTGCTTCCCCCCCTGCCCACCATAACCTTACAAGAGCAGTACCCTGGTTAAATGCTTACAGATAAAAAACTAATGAAGTTAGGGACACATTATTTTAATTATTCTACGCTTAACGATATTCTAAGCCAATCATGTTATATCCTCCTTTTATGTAGACAGCTCAATTTCAACGTAATACTTCAATATATACAAAAAACTGTCACTGCGAAAAACAAAAAGTAGCTTCAACTAATTGTACATTTTTATCCTTGGAACATGGGATGAAATTTTTTCAACAAAACTTATATATAATTTAATCAGTTTTGAAATGATGGGTCTAGTAAAGATATTTGTTAGCATGATGACTTCATCTTCATAGACATTGATGAAACAGTAGCGGACATCGCGCTGCCGGGCCTCGAGCCGGCCGATGTCACTCGCTGCTGAGGGGCACCGCTGTATGTACTCGTATCCGTAATCTTGAATAGTTATTCAGTTTTAATGTATATCAAACAGAGCAACTTTTAATTCTAGTTGTCATAAAAAAAAAAAACAGTTTAAGTACACTTATATCAGTTATAAATAATTAAGTTTCTTTGTCTAGGCCCTATTGTTTGGTCAACTATCTTAGTCTTGCAGTTAAATAAATAAAGTATAATAGTATTTTTAATAACTTACCTACTAATCCCTGCACAAAAAATAAAAATCATGATTACAATTTTTCTTTTTTTAGTTTTTTATAAAGGTAATTTTCCAATATTTCGTCGGTATGGTCCAAAGAATTGTTACAATACTTTCTACTGCAGTGACCACACATATATGTGTAATCGAACCCAGCTTTACGAAAGCTACAGTTTGTAACACACAATGGTTTAAAGTTGCAATATATTAGTAGGAAAAGTTCACTTGGAACAGGAGGATTCATCATGGGCTTAGGGATTAATATGTTATTTTATATATACTGCAAACTCCATTCTTCAGCTGGAATTTTACACCCTAACAAGTTTGAATTTGGTTGTAAACCCTCAAAAGAAACATCTTTTCTTTTCCAGAGCAGCATCTGAAGTTGGTGAAAGTTTGTTGTTGTGCAAAAAGCGACCGGCGAAATAAGCACAAGCATTTTTAATTTAAATGTTTTTGTCCTTTTGATATTTTATAAATAATGTTAGCGGTTTCCGGCGCATTGCTCAGTGACCTGTATACAATCTGGAGGGACTACAGCCTTTCAGTTTCTGACAAAAAGTGTGCCATATTTGAAAAGCAGCTGGAAGCACAATATCTCCCCTATACAGTAACAACATTACAAAACGAACACCATATACCAAGGCACACTATCGTTTTGTGAGTTTTGGTATATAGAGGGGAATATTATGCTGATGACACGAAAATCCAAGCAGAAGTAGTCTTTCCAGTTATTCATAGAGATTATTGGCGTTGCTACGCCTAAGAATTGTGTTTAAAAATCTTCATTCATAACATTTAGATTACAGCTCGCTACCTAAATGAATGAACAAATGTTTACAATAATTTAAATTAGTCATCTTTGAAAATCATAACATATCTTTCCTCCGTTAGAATAATATGGTAACTTTGAAGACCAGTGGGGGAGAGGTAAGGTAAGGTAAGGGAATTTTGGCCGCTTATTTCGTGCATACCATGGTTGAATTACCTCGAACGGGGGGTGGAAGGGACTCAAGGTAGTTTGGCCGCTTATTTCGCGCATTCCGTGATGGTCGCTTATTTTGCTGGTCACTTTTTTCCGATATTTGGGAGTTTTCTAAATACAAATATGACAAGAGACATTTTTGTGGTTAATAGGTTAGACTTAAAGTATCATTGAGTTTCATTAGGTTTCGTTGAGGGTTTTGAGCTTTGATAAGTAGTACATGCTCAGAATAAACTGTTAAGTGTTACACTCACTGACCCATAGCAGATTAGGTGGATGAATAAAAGATACTGTGTGTTTGAATTTGTTTTCCTTAACGATATAACATCTGAAAAGTCGTCCATAACAATGCCAGCTACGTCACTTGTTTTTCGCTTTATATACGATCATTTACGAATTTATTCTGCAACCTAAAAAGATCCGTCAATTAATCTAGGTACGTCTGAGGTGATGGAGACATGGGACGATGGAGTGATACATGCGATTCCTCCCAAATCAAGAAATTTATTTAAGCCCCGTCAAATGAGTTTACGTTAACGATAGCGTTGATGGAAACATACTGTGTAAAGGAATTATTTTGTATGACTGGGGGCCCAGCGTAATCAAAGACCTTATGTATATATCACTTTCATATTATGAAGACCATTGATTATACAACGCATCGCAGAAAGTTCCTTCAGCCAGATGTTGTGACCCATAAGTAGTAGAGAAACGACAGTTGACGCACTATGAGGGTGTATGAGGGTGTATGAGGGTGTATGAGGTCATCGATGAGGGGTACGAGGGGGGTACGAGGTCAAAGTCCAAGGTCATAGTGGTGTGCGAGGTCAAAGTCCAAGGCCATTTCAAAGGTCAATTCGAGCTATGAGGGGCTCAATTTTGAGGATTAAATGCTTAATTTTAAGGATTAAATGCTCATTTTCAAGAATTAAATATTGGGGATTAAATGCTCGATCACGTGACCTGCTCATCGATGAGAGGTACGAGGGGGTACGAGTGACGTCACGAGAGCCAAGGTCATACTGTGAAAACAACCTTGAAACTGCGTTTTAGTCTTATTTATCCGTTATTTTTATGATTTAAAACTGAACTTTATAACTTTAATCGCTTATATCTCGAAAACGGTAATTTGGTATGCGTGTTTGCGGGGGCCTCTAGTTTACGTAGATATAAAAAATCCCGGATTAGTGGATAAACCTGCGCGCTGCATGCGATAGTGTGAAGTTTACAAAGTGACCTCGCGTTTGGTTATTTGTCGGTGGATTTGTATGAAATTTGGAATGTATATTAAGGGCACTAAACGCTATCGACCCACGTGTAGGGATTTTTAGCATACAATTTATATGCGACTTTGATTTTTTGTTAATTTTATAACTTTAATCGCTTATATCTCGAAAATGGTAAGAGATATCACAAAAATAACGAAATTTTTAAGAGAAAAGTAAAGAGAACAGTTTCCTTATATGGACTGTATGATGACGTAACTTTCACCTTTTTGGGATGAGTTTCGGGTCGGACTTAACTATTGACCTTTGCCCGATGCTTAATATCTCCGTTATTATTGGTGATATCGAGTTGAAATTTGGTATGCGTGTTCACGGGGACCTCTAGTTCACGTAGATATAAAAAGAATCTCGGATTAGTGGATAAACCTGCGCGCTGCATGCGATAGTGTGAAGTTTACAAAGTGACCTCGCGTTTGGTTATTTGTCGGTGGATTTGTATGAAATTTGGAATGTATATTAAGGGCACTAAACGCTATCGACCCACGTGTAGGGATTTTTAAAATACAATTTATATGCGACTTTGATTTTTTGTAAATTTTATAACTTTAATCGCTTATATCTCGAAAATGGTAAGAGATATCACAAAAATAACGAAATTTTTAAGAGAAAAGTAAAGAGAACAGTTTCCTTATATGGACTGTATGATTACGTAACTTTCACCTTTGTGGGATGAGTTTCGGGTCGGACTTAACTATTGACCTTTGCCCGATGCTTAATATCTCCGTTATTATTGGTGATATCGAGTTGAAATTTGGTGCACGTCTTTTCACGGGGACCTCTAGTTCACGTAGATATAAAAAAATCCCGGATTAGTGGATAAACCTGCGCGCTGCATGCGATAGTGTGAAGTTTACAAAGTGACCTCGCGTTTGGTTATTTGTCGGTGGATTTGTATGAAATTTGGAATGTATATTAAGGGCACTAAACGCTATCGACCCACGTGTAAGAATTTTTAAAATACAATTTATATGCGACTTTGATTTTTTGTAAATT
The DNA here is from genome assembly GCA_963675035.1 of Allygus modestus. Taxonomy (NCBI): domain Eukaryota; kingdom Metazoa; phylum Arthropoda; class Insecta; order Hemiptera; family Cicadellidae; genus Allygus; species Allygus modestus. The sequence goes on from OY776116.1 coordinate 23,148,972, forward strand.
TTATAACTTTAATCGCTTATATCTCGAAAATGGTAAGAGATATCACAAAAATAACGAAATTTTTAAGAGAAAAGTAAAGAGAACAGTTTCATTATATGGTCTATATGATTACGTAACTTGCATTCCTGTGGAGTGCGTTTCACAGCCAGACTTAACTACTGACGTTTGCCCGATGCTTAATATCTCCCTTATTATTTGAGCTATCGATCTGAAATTTGGTATGCGTGTTCGCGGGGACCCCTAGTTTACGTAGATATAAAAAATCCCGGATTAGTGGATAAACCTGCGCGCTGCATGCGATAGTGTGAAGTTTACAAAGTGACCTCGCGTTTGGTTACTTGTCGGTGGATTTGTATGAAATTTGGAACGTATGTTAAGGGCACTAAACGCTATCGACCCACGTGTAGGGATTTTTAGCATACAATTTATATGCGACTTTGATTTTTTGTGAATTTTATAATCTTAATCGCTTATATCTCGAAAATGGTAAGAGATATCACAAAAATAACGAAATTTTTAAGAGAAAAGTAAAGAGAACAGTTTCCTTATATGGTCTATAAGATTACGTAACTTGCATTCCTGTGGAGTGCGTTTCACAGCCAGACTTAACTACTGACCTTTGCCCGATGCTTAATATCTCCCTTATTATTTGAGCTATCGATCTGAAATTTGGTATGCTGGTTTACAGTGACTTTTAGTACACGTTAATATTAGAAAATCCCGGATTAGTGGATAAACTTGCGCGCTACATGCGTTAAACTAGACTTTACAAAGTGACCTCACATTTGGTTATTTGTCGGCGGATCTGTATGAAACTTGGTATGTATGTTAAGGGCACTAAACGCTATCAATCCACTTGTAGGGATTTTTGATGTACAATTTTCATGCGACTTTGATTTCTTTTCTCTATTCATCAAAAACGCTTGATATTTCGCTCGAAATTTACCTTTGACCTCTCAAATCGGTTTTAACGAGGCTTATTTCTGCGAATATCAATCAAAACTAAGTTTCATTGAATATTACCTTATATTAAAAGGTCAAACTGTGAAAACGACCCTGAAAGTGCGTTTTATTCTTATTTAAACTATTTTTTTTTAATTAAATTTTATATTTTAAAATTATATTTTGAGATCAAATGTGGCTCACACAGCCCGCTTTTATCATTCGGTCGCGTTCAGAGTTCACTTTCGCAGTGATATCCTTTATTCTTATAGTGTCGTTCGATTTTTATAATTTAAAACTGAATTTTACCACCGTAATGCAATAAATATTGGCTGATTCATAGCGCCCGCCCGGAGGCCTGTTATCTCGTGGCATGCGCCATTATCATTCAGCAGAGACCTAGGGGTTATCCAAACAGACCTCAGACGGACGGACCTGTTGAGTAAACCAATATTTATTGAATTATAACTATAAAATACTAAATTGTACCTTTGATTCTTGTTTTTTATATGCATAACAACGCTGTAGTTGTTTGAATTATTTGATATACCGGATTATTTTAAATTATTCATCAATATTCACTTTTATTATTTTGTATTATAGGCGTATTAAAATGACATCATTAATATTCGAATGCAGATTTTGCGCCAAACTGATATCTAAGCCCAACATGTCGCATCATGAAAAAATATGTTCATCTAATCCCAATAAAGACGGTTCACGTTATAAAATGAAAACGTGTAATAAATGTGTTAAATCAATTAAAAGTCAACATTTTAGTCGGCATTTAAAAATATGCAATGGTATTAAAAATCAAGCTCAACCAACCCCTTCCTATCAGCAGTTAAACCAACCAAGTGTAAGCGGAATTCAAAATTTGAAACGTGTTCACTCATCAATCGTGAAAAAATCCAGTTCTGAGGACAAAGAAAAGTGTTCTCAATGTAATAAACTGTTAAGAAAGAGCAACATGAGCTATCATTTAAAAACTCATAGAGAAACCGTTCAACCTAAATTAATTTCAAATCGCGGTGATATTATTGATGATAGCGAGTATGAGCCCACTCCGGCAAAACAACCACGACTCGACATCCAACCAGCACAGATAAGATCAGCTTTTAATATTTTACATGTTCATCTACTTATCATTTGGTATTTAGATACTTATACAGTACATATTTATATTTTTCCGTACTACTGAACTAAAAAATTTTAGTTTTAAAGGAGTTTTTAAAATAATTGTTGTTTATAAGAACTAATTACCAAATAAATGTTTTTTGTTTATTGTAAATTGAAATATATGCATATTGGAGCGAACTGATACGAAATAGGTAAATCAGACCCGTTAAATCTACGAGCCTTAAACTTGCGTAGGTAGTAAATTCATTTTTCAAAATCAAATGATCTCAGTGTTATACGATAGTGAATATAACCCGTGGTTCAGGGGTAAAGATGTTGCTGAGGTTATAAAAATACGAAACAGGCGATAACATTTAATGTTGATGAAGATGATAAAAATTACACTTTGAATATAATAAATAAAGGGGGGTCTATTGATAGCACCCCCCTTTAACTTCCAATATCAATCAACCTTTATTAATGAATCTGGACTATATTCTTTGATGTTACGTTCTAACAAACCTCAAGCCAAATTAACTTGGTCTTTCGTAGGGTGTTTAAAGACTTTCACCTACAAATGTATAACAGCCATCCACAACGCACGTCACAAAGCACGTTAGTCTGCACGACATTCTTTTGTAGTGTATAACATTTGTATTATAAGATACCTAGTATGTCATAACATAGTAATTATTATTACACTTGTCCTAATATTGTATAACAGTCCTTTTATTTATATATTTATCAGTAGTTAACCAATCTACAAGCCAGACAACAATAATTCGGTGAAATATATGATATTTTCAACATTTGTCAGTTAACTTGGGCTTTTTACTTCATGCTTCATGGTTTTAAGAACTTTTTATCAACAAATGCATAGGGTTATCATACATTTTACCATAGTTTTTATATATTACGCAAAATGAATTAAATTTATAACATGTAATTGATATTTTAACTTTTATTTTGGAAATTGTTAATTATAGAACCCATTTCCTGTAAGAGCACATTTTTAACAGTTAATAGTAAAAAGTATCACAATATCTGTATTTTATGGTTGTTATTGTAAATAATGGGCGAATTTTCCAACATTTATAAGTTAATTTTCTCTTCCTTTGTTCAAACTCATAATCGTAAGAGTAATTTATTTGCGAATTTCTAGTTTTACCCAAACTGTAAGTAATATTTGCAACTTTCATCTAGCTAAACAAGTATTTAAAAAAATCCAATATATAGAATGACTTGCTTACAAATGTGCAGTTTTAACATGCGTTTTGATAAATCTGTGAGCTATATTAAAATTCTTAATGACAAGAGTGGTAATTTTTGTACGTTTTCGAACTTTTACAACCAACAAAGAGTACACTTTTAGCATGCGTTTTGACCAGTTTGTCAACCAACTTTCCAGATTTTACCAATCGTCTTGGACTTTTACAAATTTGTAAGAGCCTTTCATCCTCAAATAGCTACTTTAACATGGTTTTGGACATGTGGTTTTGCGTTTTATGCTAGATTTAAACTCTTTATTATATTCATTGCATGTTTTTGAAATTTTACAATCAAGAAGAGTACATACAGCTTAAAGAATCATATTTACCAGTCTGTCAGTTGTTCAGCAATAGGTATTTAGCTAAGGTTTGATGTTTTCGCGTGGGACAAATTATTTAATCTCCATAAAACATATATCGAACCCAATATTCAGCTATGATAATTTGCTTATGTATAGGAAAAATAACCTTTATTCCATAAATACAAATCAAACTTTATATTTTGCTAATATTATATGTTGTCCTGTGTAATAATTAAATGTTGCAATATAAAATCTAAGTCAAACCTTAAATTCCATAAAACCTTTGTCTATAAGAGTACAGTTTTAACATGCTTTCTGGTAAATTTGTTTTTGCTAAGTTTAAAATTCTCCAGAGTGCTATTCGGTTTGTTTTAAAACTTGAACAATCAAGAAGAGTACAGCTTTAAGATGTATATTAACTAGTCAGTCAACAAACTGTATGATATGAGGGATATTTACAGGCGTTTTGAACTTTTTCAGACTTTATAATTTGTTCGTAAAAATCTTGTTTATTGATGTAAACAGTGTGAGATTAAATGATAATTCAAAATTTGTAGTAGGGATATTATGATATTCTAACTTTAAAATTACGTTACAGATACATGTTGAAGGTTGTTATAGGAGTTATATGTCAGAATTAGGAGCCCCAAAGTAAGTCCCAACCTATTACATATCATAAAGGTAAAGAGGTATAAATATCCAAACAACCACTGTATTGCCAGTATCTGATCTGAACTTTAATTCACCGAATAAATTTACAGTTTTCAAATTAGATCACGGAGACGCCTTTTACGATAGGCGAATACTATTCCACATACAGGGTGAAGTGGTTAAAAAATCTGACGATACCGCTTACGCCGCGACAGACCCAATTATGCTAGTAAATAACTTTGCAGCTTTTTTGTTTAAAAGAATCGAATTGAAAAAACATAACCAATTGATTGACGCGGTCGATGAAGTAGGCATCACTAGCACTATTAAAGGTGTGACAATATTGTATTAACAACTTTTCGCTCAAATAAAAACATCGCACTCGAGATAGTAGTATTTGTATTTAGGCAATATTACAATATGGATGTTATTAATAATGACTGCATAATTGACATGGATGATTATGATGATGATAGCACTGACTTCACAGATAATATGATTGACGTTGGAAGTAAATTCATTTTCCAACATCAAAAGATCACAGTGTTGTACGATAGTGAAAATAACCCGTGGTTCAGGGGTAAAGATGTTGCAAAAATATTAGACTATACAGATACGCGTGATGCTATTAGAAAACATGTTGAAATAGAAGATAAAGCAATATGTTGTTTGTTTAACAGGGGCGGCGATTTACCTCCCCTATCATATAATGAAAAAAACACTATTTACATTAATGAGGCTGGATTATACTCACTTATTTTATCATCTAAGAAACCAGAAGCAAAGAGTTTTAAAAGGTGGGTTACGGGTGATGTGTTACCCTCTATTCGTAAACATGGCGAATATAAATTAAAAAATGAAAACATTGCACTCATGGAATCAATCAAACGCTTGGAAAATGAAAATAATAATATGAAATCGAGAGTAGCCGTAATGCCGCAAAGATTTTACTTGAAACATGTATTTTGCGTACTCAAGAAAGAAAATGTATATAAATGTATAAGAACCGAAGAAAGAACCTTTTATCGAGCTTTAGCTAAAGCGATAGGTGAAGGGTATACGACTTGTTACATACGATTTAATGTGCCGAATAGCATAAACATTTTGAATTGCGTAAGAAGTTATGAAATGCCGCGGTATACAATATGTCGCGTATTTGAACACTGTAGAAACATCATGCGACTTTGTAAGTTTAATTAGAGAAGTAATTGAAGATAACGAATAAAATATCGCGAGCTTTTTATGCTTTTATTTTTTTTTATTAATCCTATGAAATCTCATTACTCTATTAGGCATGGATATTATTCCCTATCACCAGGAAAGGTTTGAGGATAACCTTTTACCTCACCCCTTGCGCTGTCTGATGGTGGGATCTTCAGGAAGTGGGAAAACTAACCTTTTATTGAATTTAATTTACAATCAAAACGGAATTTTATTTCAAAATCTATACGTATTTAGTAAATCGATCGATCAACCGGCGTACGCGGAATTGCGTGAAACGTACAAGAAAACCGAGAAAAAGTTAAATAAATCTAAAGCGTACTTTTTCATCAACTATGAGGATTTACCCTCATTGGAAGAGTGTAAGAAAAACTCTCTCGTGGTTTTTGACGATTGTCTGATGGAAAATCAAGACGTAATAAAAAACTACTTCATCAGAGGCAGGCATAAGAAACTATCGTGCGTCTACCTGAGTCAAAGCTACGGCAAAGTGGACATGCAGGTCATTCGCAACAACGTGAATTTATTATGCGTCTTCAAACAGAATAAACACTATACTAAGCGCATTTGCGATGATTTTGTAGGCTCCGAAATGGCGTTTAACGAATTTGAAAAGATGTGCAAAACTTGTTGGAGGGAACCTTACGGGTTTTTAACTATAAACATGACGAAGGAGCCACACTGCGGCAAATACATGCTCAAGATTTTTAGTTTTAAATATAAAAAAAGAGATGAAAAAAAATTAAATAAAAAACATAAACGTTACATATACGTTGATTTAAAAAATATCACGTTTTTAAATAATCGATTATTGGAAAAACGTTACATGTACGTTGATTTAAAAAACACGTTTTTATATCGATTATTTAAAAACGTTACATATACGTTGATTTTAAAAAATATCACGTTTTTATATCGATTATTGGAAAAACGTTTCATATACGATAATTATTCAAAGTCATCGTTTTTTAACACGTCTTTCAACTTGAGCATGTATTTGCCGCAGTGTGGCTCCTTCGTCATATTTATTGTTAAAAACCCGTAAAGTTCCCTCCAACAAGTTTTGCACATCTTTTCAAATTCGTTAAACGCCATATCGGAGCCTACAAAATCATCGCAAATGCACTTAGTATAGTGTTTATTCTGTTTGAAGACGCATAATAAATTCACGTTGTTGCGAATGACCTGCATGTCCACTTTGCCGTAGCTTTGACTCAGGTAGACGCACGATAGTTTCTTATGCCTGCCTCTGATGAAGTAGTTTTTTATTACGTGTTGATTTTCCATCAGACAATCGTCAAAAACCACGAGAGAGTTTTTCTTACACTCTTCCAATGAGGGTAAATCCTCACAGTTGATGAAAAAGTACGCTTTAGATTTATTTAACTTTTTCTCGGTTTTCTTGTACGTTTCACGCAATTCCGCGTACGCCGGTTGATCGATCGATTTACTAAATACGTATAGATTTTGAAATAAAATTCCGTTTTGATTGTAAATTAAATTCAATAAAAGGTTAGTTTTCCCACTTCCTGAAAATCCCACCATCAGACAGCGCAAGGGGTGAGGTAAAAGGTTATCCTCAAACCTTTCCTGGTGATAGGGAATAATATCCATGCCTAATAGAGTAATGAGATTTCATAGGATTAATAAAAAAAAAATAAAAGCATAAAAAGCTCGCGATATTTTATTCGTTATCTTCAATTACTTCTCTAATTAAACTTACAAAGTCGCATGATGTTTCTACAGTGTTCAAATACGCGACATATTGTATACCGCGGCATTTCATAACTTCTTACGAAATTCAAAATGTTTATGCTATTCGGCACATTAAATCGTATGTAACAAGTCGTATACCCTTCACCTATCGCTTTAGCTAAAGCTCGATAAAAGGTTCTTTCTTCGGTTCTTATACATTTATATACATTTTCTTTCTTGAGTACGCAAAATACATGTTTCAAGTAAAATCTTTGCGGCATTACGGCTACTCTCGATTTCATATTATTATTTTCATTTTCCAAGCGTTTGATTGATTCCATGAGTGCAATGTTTTCATTTTTTAATTTATATTCGCCATGTTTACGAATAGAGGGTAACAGATCACCCGTAACCCACCTTTTAAAACTCTTTGCTTCTGGTTTCTTAGATGATAAAATAAGTGAGTATAATCCAGCCTCATTAATGTAAATAGTGTTTTTTTCATTATATGATAGGGGAGGTAAATCGCCGCCCCTGTTAAACAAACAACATATTGCTTTATCTTCTATTTCAACATGTTTTCTAATAGCATCACGCGTATCTGTATAGTCTAATATTTTTGCAACATCTTTACCCCTGAACCACGGGTTATTTTCACTATCGTACAACACTGTGATCTTTTGATGTTGGAAAATGAATTTACTTCCAACGTCAATCATATTATCTGTGAAGTCAGTGCTATCATCATCATAATCATCCATGTCAATTATGCAGTCATTATTAATAACATCCATATTGTAATATTGCCTAAATACAAATACTACTATCTCGAGTGCGATGTTTTTATTTGAGCGAAAAGTTGTTAATACAATATTGTCACACCTTTAATAGTGCTAGTGATGCCTACTTCATCGACCGCGTCAATCAATTGGTTATGTTTTTTTCAATTCGATTCTTTTAAACAAAAAAGCTGCAAAGTTATTTACTAGCATAATTGGGTCTGTCGCGGCGTAAGCGGTATCGTCAGATTTTTTAACCACTTCACCCTGTATGTGGAATAGTATTCGCCTATCGTAAAAGGCGTCTCCGTGATCTAATTTGAAAACTGTAAATTTATTCGGTGAATTAAAGTTCAGATCAGATACTGGCAATACAGTGGTTGTTTGGATATTTATACCTCTTTACCTTTATGATATGTAATAGGTTGGGACTTACTTTGGGGCTCCTAATTCTGACATATAACTCCTATAACAACCTTCAACATGTATCTGTAACGTAATTTTAAAGTTAGAATATCATAATATCCCTACTACAAATTTTGAATTATCATTTAATCTCACACTGTTTACATCAATAAACAAGATTTTTACAAACAAATTATAAAGTCTGAAAAAGTTCAAAACGCCTGTAAATATCCCTCATATCATACAGTTTGTTGACTGACTAGTTAATATACATCTTAAAGCTGTACTCTTCTTGATTGTTCAAGTTTTAAAACAAACCGAATAGCACTCTGGAGAATTTTAAACTTAGCAAAAACAAATTTACCAGAAAGCATGTTAAAACTGTACTCTTATAGACAAAGGTTTTATGGAATTTAAGGTTTGACTTAGATTTTATATTGCAACATTTAATTATTACACAGGACAACATATAATATTAGCGAAATATAAAGTTTGATTTGTATTTATGGAATAAAGGTTATTTTTCCTATACATAAGCAAATTATAATAGCTGAATATTGCGTTCGATATATGTTTTATGGAGATTAAATAATTTGTCCCACGCGAAAACATCAAACCTTAGCTAAATACCTATTGCTGAACAACTGACAGACTGGTTAATATGATTCTTTAAGCTGTATGTACTCTTCTTGATTGTAAAATTTCAAAAACATGCAATGAATATAATAAAGAGTTTAAATCTAGCATAAAACGCAAAACCACATGTCCAAAACCATGTTAAAGTAGCTATTTAAGGATGAAAGGCTCTTACAAATTTGTAAAAGTCCAAGACGATTGGTAAAATCTGGAAAGTTGGTTGACAAACTGGTCAAAACGCATGCTAAAAGTGTACTCTTTGTTGGTTGTAAAAGTTCGAAAACGTACAAAAATTACCACTCTTGTCATTAAGAATTTTAATATAGCTCACAGATTTATCAAAACGCATGTTAAAACTGCACATTTGTAAGCAAGTCATTCTATATATTGGATTTTTTTAAATACTTGTTTAGCTAGATGAAAGTTGCAAATATTACTTACAGTTTGGGTAAAACTAGAAATTCGCAAATAAATTACTCTTACGATTATGAGTTTGAACAAAGGAAGAGAAAATTAACTTATAAATGTTGGAAAATTCGCCCATTATTTACAATAACAACCATAAAATACAGATATTGTGATACTTTTTACTATTAACTGTTAAAAATGTGCTCTTACAGGAAATGGGTTCTATAATTAACAATTTCCAAAATAAAAGTTAAAATATCAATTACATGTTATAAATTTAATTCATTTTGCGTAATATATAAAAACTATGGTAAAATGTATGATAACCCTATGCATTTGTTGATAAAAAGTTCTTAAAACCATGAAGCATGAAGTAAAAAGCCCAAGTTAACTGACAAATGTTGAAAATATCATATATTTCACCGAATTATTGTTGTCTAGCTTGTAGATTGGTTAACTACTGATAAATATATAAATAAAAGGACTGTTATACAATATTAGGACAAGTGTAATAATAATTACTATGTTATGACATACTAGGTATCTTATAATACAAATGTTATACACTACAAAAGAATGTCGTGCAGACTAACGTGCTTTGTGACGTGCGTTGTGGATGGCTGTTATACATTTGTAGGTGAAAGTCTTTAAACACCCTACGAAAGACCAAGTTAATTTGGCTTGAGGTTTGTTAGAACGTAACATCAAAGAATATAGTCCAGATTCATTAATAAAGGTTGATATATATTGGAAGTTAAAGGGGGGTGCTATCAATAGACCCCCCTTTATTTATTATATTCAAAGTGTAATTTTTATCATCTTCATCAACATTTAATGTTATCGCCTGTTTCGTATTTTTATAACCTCAGCAACATCTTTACCCCTGAACCACGGGTTATTTTCACTATCGTATAACACTGAGATCATTTGATTTTGAAAAATGAATTTACTACCTACGCAAGTTTAAGGCTCGTAGATTTAACGGGTCTGATTTACCTATTTCGTATCAGTTCGCTCCAATATGCATATATTTCAATTTACAATAAACGAAAAACATTTATTTGGTAATTAGTACTTATAAACAACAATTATTTTAAAAACTCCTTTAAAACTAAAATTTTTTAGGTCAGTAGTACGGAAAAATATAAATATGGACTGTATAAGTATCTAAATACCAAATGATAAGTAGATGAACATGTAAAATATTAAAAGCTGATCTTATCTGTGCTGGTTGGATGTCGAGTCGTGGTTGTTTTGCCGGAGTGGGCTCATACTCGCTATCATCAATAATATCACCGTGATTTGAAATTAATTTAGGTTGAACGGTTTCTCTATGAGTTTTTAAATGATAGCTCATGTTGCTCTTTCTTAACAGTTTATTACATTGAGAACACTTTTCTTTGTCCTCAGAACTGGATTTTTTCACGATTGATGAGTGAACACGTTTCAAATTTTGAATTCCGCTTACACTTGGTTGGTTTAACTGCTGATAGGAAGGGGTTGGTTGAGCTTGATTTTTAATACCATTGCATATTTTTAAATGCCGACTAAAATGTTGACTTTTAATTGATTTAACACATTTATTACACGTTTTCATTTTATAACGTGAACCGTCTTTATTGGGATTAGATGAACATATTTTTTCATGATGCGACATGTTGGGCTTAGATATCAGTTTGGCGCAAAATCTGCATTCGAATATTAATGATGTCATTTTAATACGCCTATAATACAAAATAATAAAAGTGAATATTGATGAATAATTTAAAATAATCCGGTATATCAAATAATTCAAACAACTACAGCGTTGTTATGCATATAAAAAACAAGAATCAAAGGTACAATTTAGTATTTTATAGTTATAATTCAATAAATATTGGTTTACTCAACAGGTCCGTCCGTCTGAGGTCTGTTTGGATAACCCCTAGGTCACTGCTGAATGATAATGGCGCATGCCACGAGATAACAGGCCTCCGGGCGGGCGCTATGAATCAGCCAATATTTATTGCATTACGGTGGTAAAATTCAGTTTTAAATTATAAAAATCGAACGACACTATAAGAATAAAGGATATCACTGTGAAAGTGAACTCTGAACGCGACCGAATGATAAAAGCGGGCTGTGTGAGCCACATTTGATCTCAAAATATAATTTTAAAATATAAAATTTAATTTAAAAAAAAAATAGTTTAAATAAGAATAAAACGCACTTTCAGGGTCGTTTTCACAGTTTGACCTTTTAATATAAGGTAATATTCAATAAAACTTAGTTTTGATTGATATTCGTAGAAATAAGACTCGTTAAAACCGATTTGAGAGGTCAAAGGTAAATTTCGAGCGAAATATCAAGCGTTTTTGATGAATAGAGAAAAGAAATCAAAGTCGCATGAAAATTGTACATCAAAAATCCCTACAAGTGGATTGATAGCGTTTAGTGCCCTTAACATACATACCATGTTTCATACATATCCACCGACAAATAACCAAATGTGAGGTCACTTTGTAAAGTCTAGTTTAACGCATGTAGCGCGCAAGTTTATCCACTAATCCGGGATTTTCTAATATTAACGTGTACTAAAAGTCACTGCAAACCAGCATACCAAATTTCAGATCGATAGCTCAAATAATAAGGGAGATATTAAGCATCGGGCAAAGGTCAGTAGTTAAGTCTGGCTGTGAAACGCACTCCACAGGAATGAAAGTTACGTAATCATATAGACCATATAAGGAAACTGTTCTCTTTACTTTTCTCTTAAAAATCTCGTTATTTTTGTGATATCTCTTACCATTTTCGAGATATAAGTGATTAAAGTTATAAAATTCACAAAAAATCAAAGTCGCATATAAATTGTATGCTAAAAATCCCTACACGTGGGTCGATAGCGTTTAGTGCCCTTAACATACGTTCCAAATTTCATACAAATCCACCGACAAATAACCAAACGCGAGGTCACTTTGTAAACTTCACACTATCGCATGCAGCGCGCAGGTTTATCCACTAATCCGGGATTTTTTATATCTACGTAAACTAGAGGCCCCCGCAAACACGCATACCAAATTTCAGATCGATAGCTCAAATAATAAGGGAGATTTTAAGCATCGGGCAAAGGTCAGTAGTTAAGTCTGGCTGTGAAACGCACTCCACAGGAATGAAAGTTACGTAATCATATAGACCATATAAGGAAACTGTTCTCTTTACTTTTCTCTTAAAAATTTCGTTATTTTTGTGATATCTCTTACCATTTTCGAGATATAAGCGATTAAAGTTATAAAATTTACAAAAAATCAAAGTCGCATATAAATTGTATTTTAAAAATCCCTACACGTGGGTCGATAGCGTTTAGTGCCCTTAATATACATTCCAAATTTCATACAAATCCACCGACAAATAACCAAACGCGAGGTCACTTTGTAAACTTCACACTATCGCATGCAGCGCGCAGGTTTATCCACTAATCCGGGATTTTTTTATATCTACGTGAACTAGAGGTCCCCGTGAAAAGACGTGCACCAAATTTCAACTCGATATCACCAATAATAACGGAGATATTAAGCATCGGGCAAAGGTCAATAGTTAAGTCCGACCCGAAACTCATCCCACAAAGGTGAAAGTTACGTCATCATACAGTCCATATAAGGAAAAAATTCTCTTTACTTTTCTCCTAAAAATTTCGTTATTTTTGCGATATCTCTTACCGTTTTCGAGATATAAGCGATTAAAGTTATAAAGTTCAGTTTTAAATCATAAAAATAACGGATAAATAAGACTAAAACGCAGTTTCAAGGTTGTTTTCACAGTTTGACCTTGGCTCTCGTGACGTCACTCGTACCCCCTCGTACCCCTCATCGATGAGCAGGTCACGTGATCGAGCATTTAATCCCCAATATTTAATCCTTGAAAATGAGCATTTAATCCTTGAAATTAAGCATTTAATCCTCAAAATTGAGCCCCTCATAGTTCGAATTGACCTTTGAAATGGCCTTGGACTTTGACCTCGCACACCACTATGACCTTGGACTTTGACCTCGTACCACCCTCGTACCCCTCATCGATGACCTCATACACCCTCATACACCCTCAACGTCGTTTCTCTACTACTCCCATACATTCTACTCCAATAAAGAGACAAAGAAGATTGTATTGACGAAAAGGACGACCTTGGTATTACAGCTGAAATTATTGTATGGTTGATTACAGGATTTTTCTATATATGCCAGGGGACGAATTTCCAGCTCTTTCTTAGTCACTGAACTCGTAAATATTGCCAATGTATCAGGGATAAAATCATTTGATACAGTATACTCAGTTCCTTTTCACTTTACTATTTTCCACAGTTGTAATTCATTTTTTGAATGTCTTCCTTAACGATTTCAGCTGCTGTTTTAACAATTCTTTTACGTTCCTCTCAGTACTTGTTTCTCTGGTTTTATGCCATGAATGTAATACCTTGTGACTAGTTAATTTATTGAATACAATTTCTTTTTATTTAAATTAAATTTCGCCCAAAAGTCAACAAAAACTGTGATAATGTTCCTCGAGCTCGAATGAACAAACCAAAAACTTCAAAACTTTCTATGTCATAATAATCTTAAAAATATATCGTCGTTGGTAAATAAATACCTTTGTTGGCTGGCTTAGATTTGTTTCAAACCGGACTGTTGGATCGATGATAAATCCTTTATTTCTTCTTCTGTTTATGGCAATTATGTCCACCCTTCTGGTTGAATCATTTTCTGCTATGCCATTTACTTCTTCATAAACTTAAAAACCTTTTTTAGTTCTTCTGCCATCAATGATCTTATTTTGTGGTGACGGGCATTCCTCATGAGCTCTCCAAAATGGAACTGTCCAAGGACATGGGGAAAACTTTCAATAATGTAATTCTTGGTAGTAGGACATCGTCTACACCGGTGCCCGTCCCGGCTGTCCCTAGACCTGCATTGGATGCCTCGCACAGGAGCCACATCACCAACCACATTCAAGTAATCTTTGTACTCACTCTTCGTTAATGAATCCCGGCACGGTGGTGCTGTGTCCGCTACTGTTCATTGCTCTCTATGAAACCATCACGTTAACAAATATCTTTACTAGACTCATCATTTTAAAGCTGATTCAATTATCTATAAGTTTTGTTGAAAACATCTCATCCCATGATGCAAGGATAAACATGTACAATTAGTTGAAGTTACTTTTTGTTTTTCGCAGTTTGTATATATTAAAATGTTACGTGGAAATTAAGCTATCTACATAAAAAGTGCATGTAAGATAATTTTCTTAGAATATTGTTAGGTGTAAAATAATGAGAAAACCACGTCCGTAACTTCATTAGATTTTGAGCTGTAAGCATTTAACCAGATTACTGCTCTTGCAAGGTTGGGGTGGGGGCGGGGGGAAAGCAAGAGGGATGGGGGTCGGGACTTTGTGTTTTTACGTTTATATTTTGTATACTAACATACTGCAAAAAATCAGCTTTCTCCTAATTAGCTGTGACAAAGCGTATTTGTTTACCTTTATTGACTGGGTTACAGTACAGCAAGTAGAGAACAATGTTTCAGCTGATACCTGGTAACTTAAGTGTCAATTTATACTGTTCTTACTTTACAAGGCAAGGAAACCCTTAATGTGGCCATCAATTGTGTCGTCATTATGTTTCTGATTTATAACCTTCAACAGATTTGTGCAATAATAACTATTGTTGTAATGGCTATTATTGAAGTAACATTTTTAGGCCTAAAGGACAGGCCAATGTTATCAGTGGCTGAAACTTTGAAACTAGTTCTGAACAAGTTAGTTTCAGACTGGGTAAGTTAGGTAGCTCTTATAGGTTATACGTTTGAGAACAATGATTCATATTTTTTAAATGCTGCTTATCAAATCATCTGTAGGTCTGTGTGTAATCGTGGCCTAACGGAGGAAACTGTAAAACAGCCCACACTTGTCCATTGGCCATACACTAAGAACCAAAAGATACTTAATCAAATATGTAATAGTCACGCCTCTCATTGAAACATCTTCATTCAGGGGTTTCACACAATTTATATCGTACTACACCTCCCCTCATGCTACAATTATACAGGGTGTTAAAAAAAAGTGTACTGGCTGTATATTTTCGGATTCTACACACAAAATTAAGCAAGAAATGTAGTGTGACATTTTTCGAAATTCCGCTCCGTTTAGCGTCAGTCCGTCTGTTTGTATTTTTTACTAAATTTGATGTATCTTTTAAAAATATAAAGGGACTGTTTTGAAACTTGGCATACGTCATGCCTATACGTAATTATGTTTAGGTATTGAATTTCAAGTTTCTATCTTTCACAGTTTCAAAATGGTGGCAATTTTTGTTTTTCAAAGCTAAATATCTTAAAAACCTTAATAATTAGCAAAAAACGTAAGAAACAAAAAGGTTTTGTCATTTTCTCAAAAATAATGGTTTAACGATTTTGATTATCAGATGGTAAATAACTGAGTTTTTATGATTTGTATTAGTTAAAACAGGTTTTTTTGCAATTTCTGGGCTGAAAAAGCATGATTTAACTTATAAAAATCACAACAACTCAGTTATTTATCATCCGATAATCAAAATATTTACACTATAAAGTTTGGGACAGAAAGGCAAAACTTTTTGGATCCTTACGGTATTTTGCTAATTATTAAGATTTTTAAGATATTTAGCTTTTAAAAAGAAATTTGGTCGCCATTTTGAAACGGTGAAAGATATAAACTTTAAATTTTATACCAAAATATCATTAAGTATGGGCATGAAGTATGCCAAGATTCAAAACAGAACCTAAAACGGTCAGAAAGATATACTTAATTTATAACAAAATACAAACAGACCGACTGACGCTAAACGGATCGGAATTTTAAAAAATGTCAATCAATATTTCTTTGCTTAATTTTGAGTTTAGAATCTGAAAATATACAGCCAGTGCACTTTTTTTGTAACAGCCTGTATAGTAAACAATTGATTTCGTATAATCTTGTTATGTATTTACAATTATACATACAACAATTATACATTTAATAATTTTTTTAATAAATTACCATATTATTTAAATGTTTAACCTAAATGAAATAAATCATTTTGGCCTTAAATGTTCAGTTCAGTAAAATCAGACCAGCTAGTTTCCAGTCTTGGAGGATGGTAGTTTGATTATAAGAAGAAAAATAAATCTGGCAACACCGCAATTGGGCTACAATTGGTGGATTTTGTAACTTGGGCCACAATCGAATGTAAAATGATACCCGTGTGGGCCACAATAGGGGGGTTTAGATAGCTTAGTATAAATGGGCCACAATTGAATGTGAATTAGAGCACTTTATAGTAGCTAAACCACTGGATATATATACATTTAAAAATAAAATATTGTTACGAAAACCAATTTGGAGTGTGTACACAAAATTTCATAAGCACAGATTGTCTAGTTAGGAAAATATATCGGTTTTTAGAGTGGGCCACAAACGATGGTTATTTGTCACTCGGGCCACAATCAAGGGATCTAGGTGAATATATATATATATATATATATATATATATATATATATATATATATATATATATATTCCATTTTGGTTGGTTCGTTCATTTTGGTTTCATCCCTTATCGACTTTTACTCTCCTGATTTAACCTTGTAGGAATTTCCAACGTGAGTTACAATGGAATATTGTTAACAAAGACGGTAAGTAGCGAGTAAAAATAACTCACAAAACACAAATAACGTTAAAAGTAAGTTGTTTATTTTGAGCGAACAAGTATCAGTCGACGTTTTTAAACGTTTGCTGTAGACGTTACTTTTTTAGTCCCATAAAACACGGTTGAACGTTAGCAAACGTAGTGATGCATAGTATAAATTGTTAATCGAACCTAAAATACTTGATATATTAAACTTAACGGAAATAAAGTGATTTTATTTGCTAACCTCCAGTTTTCAGAAAGTGCATATCTATTAATCTATTATCTGGCGTCGTATGTGTAACCTCCATAAAATAATAAATACTTCTAGATGAGATAGATTAGAATCACCTTACTCACCTCACTTTACTGCCACCTTTGCTATTGCGCTCTATCTGTAAACATAATGCTATCTTTAAATATATCTGTCACGCCAGGGCTCGACATTTTATTGCCGCTAATTATACGTTATCCGCAGCAAATGGTCTGGACAGATGGTCACCTATCCACCAATAGGTCTCATATCGCGAAAGACTAATTAACTACCTATGGGGGATATCGCTCCTTTTTTGCGACGACCAACCTATAAATCCATTTTAACGATATATCTTGTTTACACTATTCTATATTGCCCGATTTATTTAGGAATTCTTACGTTACTTCTTACGTTACGAATGTTTGCCTATAGAAAACCACCTTAGTTCTTCTCTTCTATGGGTCTTTTATTGGACAGTTTTGTACTGTATAAATAGGTATATCTAATAATAGTGGTTTAAATACATGCTTTATCTATATATGCTATATCTATATCTATATCTATATCTATATCTATATATCTATATATATATCTATATATGCTTTATCCATAATCGTTGAAATAACAACTAGTTTCAACTTTTTACGAAGCCATCATTAGGCGGTCCAAGGGTGTTGTTAACATCGTTAGAACAACAACATTATACATCTGTTTATATTGTTAACTGATAAAATACTAGTATAATTAATGTAAGTACAAAATTGGAACTTTGATAATCCGTGGAGTGGGTACATGATTACATTGGAATCAAAACCCTTCACCTGTTCTAATTTAGACAAAAATGAACAATGCACCAAAGGTCATATCTATAACATTTTCGAAAGTTGGGTGATAAATGATTAACAACGGAGGTCTTTAACTTTTGTATATTAAGATTTTTAAGATGATAACTATTATAATTGTTTTAATAACTATAATATCTTCCGCACACACAGAAGAGAGATAAGAAATAACAGTAATTAAAATCAGATCGGATAATAAGTAGACCGCAAGCCGTAAAATCCTGCTCTTTACAAAAAAATCCACAATATATCCCTCTGCCCTACAAACTAAAGAACCGAAATATAAAACCATAAAACAGCTTCCATTCCAAAAAAGGAACATAACACTGTTTCCAATGAGCAGACAAGTTTTTTACTACGATTCATGACCTATAAAATCCCAGTGTTGTCCGGCTGAAAGGTTTCACTTTATTATCGATATAAAATGGGCAATAAAATCTGTAAGTTACAAAGCAAAAGTTACAATGACGCATGTTGATTGTTAAGCTGTGAAGACTAAATGGCCTGGAAGGGCTGGCCAGCAGAGGTCCTAAACTTGACTTTATTCTTCCTTTTATTAGATCGTTGGCTGATCCAGACCGCTCTTGTTATGGCTTTATCTGTCTGTTATTACTAGCAGTATCGATCTATGTTAACACAGGATTTATTCTGTGTTTGAGGTTGTTGTTTCCAGTCTAAATTAATTGAGAACTGATAAATAGCTAAACTGCCTTTTAGTTTTTTAATTTATTTTTCCTATTTTTACCTAAGCCCTGGTTATATTAAATACCCCCGTCGCAGCAAACCTGCATACTCAGCAAATTTACAATGGAGATATAAATGTCTTAATACCTCATAAAGCCACTTACCAAGTTTCATAAAAATATGTTCAAAAATAAGCGATATATACAATTTTAATTATTCTCCATAAGAATAAAATTGGGGCTGAGTACGCAGGTTTGCTGCATCAAGGAACACAAACAATTGGTTTTTATGATAATATCAATATAACTCAACTAGGTGAAGTCATATACCAATTTTTATTTATTTATGTTTATAATTAAGGGAGACATAGCATTTAGTTATTATCCATAACAATAACATTGGGTTGAGTATGCAGGTTTGCTGCCTCGGGAGCCGTTCTAAAAAATTATTATTTTGAGCAAATATCAATAGACCATAACCAGATGAAGCTGTATACCAAGTTTCGTCAGTATACGCTCATAAATAGGCGAGATAAAAAAATTGTCTTTTCCTCCATAAGAATAACATTAGACAACGTACTGTGTTTAGCACTTTCAATATCTCGGGAACTAATTGACGTAGAGGAATGATCAAAATACGAAATTGTGTGTTTTTTTAAGCTGAATCCAATGGTGAAAACAAATATTCGACTCTTTCAAAAATTATATGTACAAATTCGAAAAACCCATTTTTGGGGTACAAAACCCCCCCAAAATACCCCTTCGGATAGAGCGATCTGGCTGGTTTTCGAACTTAAAGTTATAAATGTTGCTTTACACGTTTATACCAAATTTCATCAAAATCAGATAAATTTTACGAGAGTTATCGTGCTCACGGACACACACACACACACACACATATATATATATATATATATAAATATATATATATATATATACAGTTTCGAACGAATGGTGTTTTTGGGGTCTGGGGACCTCAAAACGAACAGTTATCATGGTCCCGGGCCTAGGTCTTACCAAGCCGACTACGGTAATTGCTTCTTCCCTATAGGGGAAATTCGCTCAAATAAATCAATACATTAACAATAATATACTGAGGTGTTAAATAATGTAGGAAGCTGAATTTTATCGATGGGCCTACTCACTGGAAATCTGCCAATATATAGGTTGATTTCCTACACTTTTTATCTATTTTTAGTTTAAATTATACAGAGCTAATTTCTTTAGAAATGTTTAATTTTTGAATATTGTAAAATTAAGTAATTTTATTTATAAAAAATGTTTCCTTTGCTTTGAGCGTGGTCATTGATATTTTTGTAAACTCGTGTTAAACTTTGTGAAAAATTGGATTTGTTTCGATAGTGCTTCATATTTTTAATAACTCAAAAAGCAAGCAATATAAACTGAAGTTAATGTATCATCCAACTGCACCTAAAGTGCTTCTTTCCTATTTTAAAACTCAACGTAAAACCACTGTTTTCTGTTTAGCGAGCGAAAAAGAAAGTTTCGCTCGCTTCGAGTTACTTTTCCGCTCTCTGACGGTAATAAACTGCTGATTGATTTTATTAGTGAATTTCCTATGGAAAGTGAACTATTAGCATGACCCGCACGGTGAAACTTAAGCCCGGGACCACCATAGAAGTTCCTAATGTGACCCCCTGAACACGATTTGGGGGTTCATTCAAAATTATATATATATATATATATATATAGACATATATATATATATATATATATATATATATATATATGTTTATGCACTCTAGTGGTCGCATTTTTTGTCCGATTTACTTCAAATTTGGTAGGGACATTCATTTTTGTAATCAGTTGGACAAGTTCGTTGGGCAAAACAATCGGAAAACTCTAACCCCCTTTTTTGGGGATTTTAAATTTAGAAATTTGAGTTTTTGGGCTCAAAAAGGGTCAGAAAAGCCTTGGATATAAAATTAACGAATGAAAAACTGTGGGAATTAGTGTGGCAAAACTTTTAAGCCCTCTCTCGTCATTCTAGCATATATATTTACCGAGTTATTAAAGAAAATGTGTATTGACCATACACAGTACGTTGTCTTATGGGGGTTTTACTTCAGAAAAGCCTGTTATTCATTTGATGGTGTAGTTTTATCATCACCAACAATGTCACGCCTACTTTAAAGCCTGACTGGTCCTTCTCCTAACTTTATAATGCGCAAAATTGTATTCCCAGCATTGCAGGTAAATAGAACCAGGAGCATCAAAACAGCCAAAAAATCAATATTTTCAGATTTGAATAATTGTATGTTTTAAACTGGTTTTGAGTTTTTATAGTTTTTTATTTGGAAATTCACTTCCCTCACGTCAGCGTGCTGTGTGCGAACTCGTTTTTGACTAAGCTAACCTACTCGGTGTTTATAATTTAAATCTCTTGAATTCAGTAAACATGGATGCAATTGAATTTGTTATGTTGTGTGGTATCCAAAATTGCAGTTGTTTGACAAATTGTGTATGCAATTCACGCTTTCGGCAGATTACTGAGCGTTGCGTAGCGGAAAGTTTTCTTCAGGCGAGAAAGACCTACTTTACGCTCTTGGTACATCAGTAAATATCTCTCCTAGCCATTTGAAATCACAACCAATAAACCATCCCAGCCGATTAAATGCTTTAAATTAATTTGACACTCAACAAATGACAGGTGTAAGACAGTTGTTACATTTAGTAAAAAAAATAAATGTACGTGTTCACCCAGTACTTTCTTAGTTGAAAATAATATCTGGCAACGCCTAGTAATGTATATATAGCGTGCTTGGTGAAGATAAACTGTAACGTTGCGCGTTATAAGATTAGTAGCCTACATTTCACCAAATATAAGTCTGATTTCCCTAGCGATCTGTTACCATTATTTATTACCTTTTACTCTCAGACGTTGAGTGGAGTGTTTTTGTAAAATACAATCGCTTTCTTCATAACGAAATCTTATTATACTACAGAACTATTAAGAATGTTTAGGAGCCATTGATATAACGAAGTCGATTAAAAACTTAAAAATATTTCTTACTTGCTATTATGCTTGTTACAAGTGACTTCATTTCGTTATTGGTGGTGGGAAATATAATTTTTTCAGATTTTTAACCCATAAACCGATCAATAAATGCCTGAAATATCTGTACGTATGCATTCTTGCAAATAAAAAAATCTATACTTCTAACTTTAATTTATTTGATTTTTTATATGCATAAATCACATGTTCGTACAGGAGTCTAAAAGTTAAAGCGTCTATTAGTAGGCTTATTGTATTTCGCTATGTTAATCATAACTTTATAGGAATACACTTTATTTTTTCATTGAAATAAATACGGTATTTTATTAATAACTATTTTGGAAGAATATTCTATCATGTTGCAAATATATAAGAATGTAATAACTTCTAACTTGGTGTTAATATATTATAAAAAATATAAGTTCAAACCCAATTGAGGTAGAAATAAATTTTCTATTTAAATAATTATATTATTCTAATCTTTGCCCAACAGCTTTAATTATTCACCTAATTTCAGCTTTATACCGAACACAATCCTATCCAACACATAGTGGATCAAATTCCGATGTTTAATCAATTTATTTCAACTAGACACTGTAATTTAATTTATGACTATAGGAGAGGTTTTAATGAAATACTAATATTTGCATCCACTTATCTTACTGACATTTCATTCAAGTATATGGTTTATAGGTGCGAGACTTATGGTTTCCTCAAAAGCTCCTGGTAAAGCTCCTTTATATGTAGATAATCAGTTGAAAGAACCCTAATAGCTTATAATCTGAGATAAAACAGTGAAAACTTGACTATCCACTGCCAATCACTTAATGTAGACATGTAGACACGTGTAATATAATTATTGAGTACTGGGCTAGTAACTCAATACTACGCGAGCCGAGGGGTGGGGGAGGGTTGTTTGGACAGTACGCTCGCAGCCGCTGCCCATAACACCCCTTGTCAGGGTGGAGTGTGTAATTGGAGCCTTGACGGTTCTAGGGAGTTCCACAAGGTTCAGTGATAAATTTCTTGGTAAAATGGATTTTTTCACACCAAAATTAAGAGAATATAGGTAATGTTTTGAACCTAATAAGCTGTTTTTAGTGAATTTCCTTTGGAAAGTGAACTATTAGCATGACTGGCACGGTGAAACTTAAGCCCGGGACCACCATAGAAGTTCCTAATGTGACCCCCTGAACACGTTTTGGGGGCTCGTTCAAAATTTTATATATAGATATGTATATATGTGTGTGTGTGTTTGCACTCTAGCGGTCGCATTTTTTGTCCGATTTACTTCAAATTTGATAGGGACATTCCTTTCTGTAATCAGTTGGACAAGTCCGTTGGGTAAAACAATCAGAAAACTCTAAACCCCTTTTTTGGGGATTAATCTTTCAAATTTTGAGTTTTTAGGGTAATTACTGAGCTATTAAAGAAAATGTGTATCGACTAAACACAGTACGTTGTCTTATGGGGATTTTACACTAGAAAAGCCAGTTATTCCTTTGTTAGAGTACTTTTATCATCCCCAGGAACCTCACGCCTACGTTATAGCCTGTCTGGACCTTCTCCTAACATTATAATGCACAAAATTGTATTCCCAGCTTTAAAGGTAAATGAAACCAGGAGCATCAGAACAGCCAAATATCACTGTTTTCAGATTTCAATAAAAATTTGAATAAATGTATGTTATTACACTGATTTGGAGTTTTAAAAGTTTTTATGTGGAAATTCACTTCCCTCACGTCAGCGTGCTACGTGCGAACTCGTTTACTAATACAGATGGATGCTACTGGAAACATGAATAGTACTTTACCTCTTTGTGTTTTTCTATTGAGGAATAAAACTTGATAGCTAAAATATGAGTCTGAATACTTGTACTGAGCTGGCATCAACTCAAACTGCTTTTGTAAAATCACATGAAAATCACCATTAACATATTAACAGCATGCTAAAAGGTTAGTAGAGTATTGAATTGGAAACTACAGTATTTTAAAGATCCATGTCGTATTGGTAAAAGTTTACCATATGGTTATAAAACTTGATATTTATGTTTAAAATTTATAACTGCTAAGATTTTTACCATAAATCAACTATAACAGAGTACTTTTTAAACGAGTTCGCACGCAGCACGCTGACGTGAGGGAAGTGAATTTCCACATAAAAAACATTTAAAACTCAAAATCAGTGTAAAACATACATTTATTCCAATTTTTATTGAAATCTGAAAACATTGATTTTTTGGCTGTTCTGATGCTCCTGGTTTCATTTACCTGCAATGCTGGGAATACAATTTTGTGCACTATGTGGTTAGGAGAAGGTCCAGTCAGGCTTTAAAGTAGGCGTGAGGTTGCTGGGGATGATAAAAGTACACCAACAATTGAATAACAGGCTTTTCTAATGTAAAACCCCCATCAGACAACGTACTGTGTTTGGTCAATACACATTTCCTTCTATAACTTGGTAAATAGTTATGCTAGAATGACGAGAGAGGGCTTACAAGTTTGCCTCACTAATTCCCATCTTTATACATGGATTAATTTTACATCCGGGGCTTTTATGAGCCTTTTTGGGCCCAAAAACTCAAAATTTGAAAGATTAATCCCCAAAAAAGGGGTTTAAAGTTTTCCGATTGTTTTGCCCAACGAACTTGTCCAACTGATTACAGAAAGAAACGTCCCTACCAAATTTGAAGTAAATCGGACAAAAATGCGACCGCTAGAGTGCGCTAGAATGCGGCCGGTATATATATATATATATATATATATATATATAATATATATAATATATATAATATGTAATATATATTATATATATATTATAATATATAACATTTTGAACGACCCCCCAAAACGTGTTCAGGGGGTCACAGTAGGAACTTCTATGGTGGTCCGGGGCTTAAGTTTCACCGTGCGGGTCATGCTAATAGTTCACTTTCCAAAGGAAATTCACTAATAATTGATGTTATATTAAATATTTTATATATTTAACATGAATAATTTTTAACTAGTGTTTATATATTTTTGAGGTTATGGATAAGACTTCGACGATGGAATTAATGCCAAAATTAGCCAGTATTTTAATACAAAAGATTTAAAGGGTACTCTGCAATAATTATGTTAATGTGTATATTACATACTGCTTATAATATTGCATTATTTTGTATTCTACAAAATAACAAAATAAAAAGACCATAAACTACATCGAATGACATTTAATCTGGATCAGAAAAGTTTGAAATAAGTTGTCGAACAAGAACTACTATAGTTCTTGCAAATCAAGTTCCTTTCTTCCACTCCGGCTATAAACAAACCACTTAATAATCCAATAATAAATAGTTCGCTAGTCTTGGGTCATAATTCAAAAGTGACCCATAAAGCGATGTTTAAATACTTGGCTTTTTGAGCGTCTGATGCACGTGTGGGCTAAATATACCCGCTGGACCCCCAACAGAGGTGGGGGGGACCCGTGCCAACGACATGTGCTGCACTCTGGTAAAAAATTACAACTCTTGACTAATCGTCACCATGTCTAGAGGAGTAAAAGACAAGGAGTTCTAGACAAATTATAGATCAGGTGGCGGTGTAATCTGGCAGAGGTGTAGATTGGTAGAGAGGAATGACGCTGTCTTCTTGGTTTTATTTTAAGTTGATCTTACAAATTATTTTTTGAGTAAAAATAATTCTAAGGAAAAGAAAGTCCAAGGATAAGGCTAAAATTTGTATTTGACCTACTTGTCTATTTTAATTTTAATATATAAAATCGTTAATGTAAATACAAATAAGGTATATAATTTTATCTTTGCAGTTTTAATGTGTTTGCTGATGTCAAATTAATAATCATAACAGCTGTATAAGTATATAAAGAATAAACATTATTTACTGCATAAAGATCTGTTTAACAACCACAGCTTTTCGTATCCTCTCACCTTGTGATTAATCAATGTTTTTCATTCATATTTTCTAAAATATACTATAAATCGCGTCTCGCAGCACTAGAACAATATGCTACTCAAGAAATATATTTCCTGTAAAATTTTAACTGAACCGGTCTGGTAGTTCGGGTATGATGGTAAGAATACACTTGTTGAATGCCAGTGGGCCGGAACCCAAATTCATTTTGGAGTGCGAGTAGGTCTATGTTTGATTCTGGTGTATTATGTGACTACCTACCAAATTTAAGTTCCATAGGGTCCATAGTAGTTGGTGTGTGACGGTTAAAATTGAAATAAAAATGGCCTATGGGGCGCAGCCCTGACAAAGTCTCCTACAAATTCCATCATACAAAGTCTCAGTTTCATTGGTTCTCTTAATACTATTATCCTTAAGATTAATTCTAAGGCCAGAGGGGCGGATCCCTGAATGATTTTCAAAATGACAATAGGCCAATGTGTACCTTGGTAGAATCAGCTGATTGCCTACCAAATTCCAACTCAATCGGTTCAGAAAATAATTACTATTGTCTTTAAAATTACGGTAACATATGGAATGTCAATACCACTGGGTGAATCCTTAAAATGTATTTAAAGTTGTGAGTAGAAACCAAGTCTCAGCTCAATCAAATGTTCTTGTTTGTCATGTTATTGGGTGCATGATTAAAAAAGTGCAATTAATAAATAACATTTTGTTTCCACAGCTTACAAATCGCACAAAGATATTAGAAAATGTTTCATCCGAGTGTACATCGGAACCAATATGTACATATGTCAGAGGGTTTAACCAGATGAGCAGCCGTCAATTTGTATTCATTTTTGGTGACAAATTGCCCAATTTTTACAGCATTATATTTAATCCCCCTGATTGGCCAGGGTGGTAATCCTGATTGATCTGGTGAATGCATTTTCATTACTTGACACGATTGCATCAATAACTGAAACGGTTACCCCTTTTTGGTTTCCCTTTATTTAAAAATATCAAAATTAAAAGCATGTTGAGATTAAATTTACCAAAAGTCTAATTTCCCATTACACAACGTTTTTTTCCGGAAATGTTTTAATTTATGATTTTAATTTTTGTACTTAACGCACAAATAGTACGTTAAGAATCGCATAATTCCGTACAGTTTTGAATTAACTACTTTATTTGTGTATATCTCAGCCAACAATATTGACAAAATCCTTGGCTATTATATATATTATAATATTATTATATTATTGGCTTGTTTTATTATTATTATATTATTGTATAATATTGTATTATTATATTATATATATTATGTTGTGTTTTTTTTAAACAGAACATGGGGTTCTGTTCAGTTAAACAACGTTTATACCACTTCCCTATTGACCATTCTTATTTCAATTGTATTTTGATAAAATTATAACTTAGTTTTGTCTTACATTCTTAAACAAGATAAAACACCACGTATTGCATCCCAATAATATGACAACAGCTTCTTATGTATGTATGTATGCATGAGAGAAATCTTTCCGCTTAGCATAGCGCTGTAATTTTACAAAAACGCTAAAGAACTTTACACTCGAATTTCTTATGCAATTTCCCCTACTACAGAAATTTAGGATACCCACACAACATACAATAAACGGTATCAGAAAACTGACACATACTTTCTCCCTTTTAGCCAAACTTTAATGACAAAAATATTTGTTATTTACTAAATATAGAATATGAAGTATAGATAAATGTACAGAAAATTTTCTAAAATAGTTTTCTTCAGAAATATCCACCCAAATTGCTTTTTTGGAGGCACTGTAGAGTCCGTTGCTACACACAGTACTTTTGAGAGGGGAAATGCCCCCTTGCCCCCCCAGGGTTAAATAGCAACACATTTCGAACATCATCTGTTGGTCAATGCTAACTTGACCTGCATATAAAATTTTAATGAAATTGATCAGTAAATAAGAGAGAAATGGTTATTTTTGTATTCCCCATAAGAATAACATTGGACAACGTACTGTGTTTACCGCTAAATGAAAATTTCAATTTTCTCCGCAACTAGCAATCGTAGAATAGTAATTTAAAATACTAATTTATTTAGTTTTTTGAGCTATTTTTAATGGTGAATAGTAATCCTTTTTAACATTTATGATTTTTTATGAAAAATCCAAAAAAACTGAATTTTTGATGTTTTAAGTCCTGTAATTTCTGAACCCGAATTTTCCAGAAATGCGGGTGGTGTCATTTTGTTGGAAACCTAAAGTTCTACAAACCACGAAAGTTTCATCAAAATCGTTAGAGCCGTTTTTAAGAAATTTGGATTTTTCATGTTTTTTGGCGGTTTTTGAGGGATAATTACCTTTAAAAATCAAAAATTAAAAAAAATTATAAAAAACACCTGGAGATATCGTGGATTAGTACCTACATACCAAATTTCATAAAAATCGGCCCATAGGTTAGGGCTCTAGCTCTGTAAACATCCACACAGACACACACACACACACACACACACACGGACACACACACACACAGACAGACATCACGTAAAAAACACTTTTTTGGGTTCAGGGAGCACCAAAACGAATATTTCAACTAACAACTCAAATTCGAAAATTTTTACGAAAACAATACTTTCTCCATACACTATGTATAGGGGGAGAAAGTAAAAAGGGATTCTTCGATTGATATTTTGCTTGAGCTCCCAAAATTGAGGTTATAACTATTGAGTAAGTTAACTTTATCCAGAGAATTTCAATTTATTTTAATCAGCTGTTGATTACTTCGGCAAATGGTAAATTAAGGCGTATCGAGCGATATAAATAGGTTCGCGGTAGGCAGAAAACAGTTGTTTTACGACTCAGTATAATGTGATACGGAAATACTTCCAACACTGACCCACTTAATTTATTTCTTTTAATCTAGTCTTAACTTGTAAGTGACTCATTCTAAAACAAATTGGCAGTAGTGACGCACGTGTCACTCAGTGTGTAGCAGGTCGCGCGACGTCATGTGGTGAACAGTCGCTTTATCGCACGCGCCTGTAAATTGAACAAACCCAAGTGGTCCCCGTGTGTTTAATGATTAACCATTGTTGGCTTTTTAATCATAAAAAATTCGTAACATTTGTTATTGTTTGTTTTTTGTATTGTAGTCAAATGGTCACTATAAGATCGTGTGTATAGAATTCCGTCGTGTTAATATCCAATCATGTCGACCAATTCTTAAGCCAAATTAAACTGTGGGTGGTTCAACTCAACAGCTTATTTAAAACCTTTGGTCCTACTTTAAGAGAGAAATATTTTTTATGTTTTACCCATCTGCTGTCTTCGAAAATAAATATGGTATGACACATGGTCAGAAAGTACTGAAGAATTACCTAAGAGATGCCCTCCTTTCTGCAACACAAAAGAAGCACTCCGACAAAACTACGTCGTTTAGAGAGATTTGTCTCATTAGGCCTCTCAGAGAGTTCCGTTAGAGCAAACACTCGAGTGGTTCTGTTAAGGAAAAGTCCCCGATCTTTTGTGGGAGGATCAAAGTTGGGATTGTTCCGTAATCTGGGTTTGGACAGAACAATTAGCGTCATTCGAGCAGCTCCCCTTGGCTTTGGACCCGTAATGCCTCGAGGACACTTCCCACTCTGTGTCGTTTAGTTTTTATTTTCTGCGTTTACGGATTTGTTGAACAATTTTAATTTGAGTTTTTAAAAGTATTACCATTTGAGTATGTAATAATT